>OX421863.1:0-1417500 GCA_949127965.1 Pandemis corylana
GAGTCGGTAGGTGAGGGACCCGTGGGCCCTCCCGCACCACTCGTGGAGCACCGGGCGGATGGCTTGGATTGTGCGGGTGCCGAACTCGGCATCCCGCAGCTCATCCACCCAGCGCTCCATGACCCCTTCTCTGAGGAGCTCCCGGGCTCGGGTCAGCTCCTCCGGCGCGAGCGACTCGCCCCGCGCCCTCCTCTCAATTCGGGCCCTGTGGGCCTCGGCCAGGGCCTCCGCCTCGAGCTCCCACGGGGGGCAGCCGGCCAGCACGCTTGCGGCCTGCCATCCAACGGTCCTGTACCCCCGGCACACCCGTGTGGCGATCACTCGCTGTGGGCGTCGTAGCAGCCTCTTGGCTGCGGGGGTTAGGCCGTCCGCCCATATGGGCGCCCCGTATAGCGCCATTGAGCGTAGGACGCCGGCATAGAGGCGTCTACACGGGGCGTTCGGGCCACCCGTGTTTGGGAGGAGGCGACTCAGCGCCCCTGCCGCGCCCACTATTCGGGGGATGAGCTCCCTAAAGTGGGCCTCCCATCTCCATTTGCCGTCTAGGGTAAGGCCCAGATATTTGATCTGGGCCTTAACCTCGACGGCTTCGCCCGCAACCCGCAGCGCCGCTCCTCGCGGCACCCGCCACCTCGGCCCCCTAAAGCAGAGGGCCTCGGTTTTGGGCAGGGCTACCCTCAGTCCGAGGGCCCTAATCCTGCGGACAATAAGGGTAGCCCCCACCTCCGCCCTCCTCCGGACCTCCTCCCACGTGGTACCCCGGACAGCGACCAGCGTGTCGTCTGCGTAGCATACGACCGCCATCCGGGGTAGCACCTCTCCGCGAATGGCCCAGTCGAAGCCCATGTTCCAGAGCAGGGGTCCCAGCACCGACCCCTGCGGGACTCCGCTGGCCATTCGCCTCCTCTTCACCGTCCCATCCCTCCCCGTGTAGAGCACTACCCGATCAGTCAGGTAGTGCCCTACAATCCTCCGGAGGTAGGGGGGCACCCCGTGGTACCGGAGCGCCTCCCCTATCACTCCAAAGGGGAGGGAGCCGAAGGCGTTAGCTATGTCCAGCGACACCGCCAACGCCCCCTGCCCCCCCCTCGCCGCCTCCTCGGTGAACCCTTTCAGGGAGGATAGGGCGTCCATCGTGGACCGCCCTACCCTGAACCCGAACTGGTTCGCCGAGAGATCCGGCCCCACCTCCGCTAGGTGGCGGACGATTCGGGTCTCGTCCAGCATCACCAGCGGGCGGTAACCGGACGGAGAGTCCGGCGGGCGACTCTCCTTGCGAAGCAAGACGAGGCGGCCCTCCTTCCACTTTTGCGGGAAGTGGCCGTCCTCCAGGCAGGCCGTGAATAAGGCCTGAAGCCGTTCGCTAAGGTGTTCCAGGGCGAGATGGAGGACTCGCCCGGGAACACCGTCCGGCCCTGGGGCCTTCCTCCGGCCCTTCAGGCGGGCCCTCACCGCCGCTATCTCCTCTCCGGTGACTGGGGGGACTGCGAGGGCGGCCTCGTCTGGCTCCGTGTCCGGAGGGGCCATGGGGGGGGGGTCGAAGGGGGGGCTATCAGGGAATAGCCCCTCGACCACCGCCTCCAGGAGCGCCGGCTCAAACTCCTCCGTGGGGGGGGCAACCTTCATTTTCGCCCGCACCATTCGGTACGGGCGCCCCCACGGGTCGGCGTCCAGCTCGGCTAGAAATTCGGCGTAGGCGCGGTCTTTCGCCGCGCCTATCGCCGCCGCGAACTCCTTTTTGGCCGCCCTCAGCTCGGCCAGGAGGCGCTCCTCCTCACCCGGCACCCTTGTTGCGCGCCGGCGGCACCGGGTGAAATTTCGCCGCGCCCGGTCACTGGCGGCCCGCAGGACGGCCAGGTCCTGGGACCACCAATACACCCCGTCACGAGGGGGGGCCCGGCCGCTCGCCCGTGGCATGCCGGCGTCGCAAATGGCCGCCAGGTCCTCCTTGAGCTTAGCGGCCCTGTGCTCGACCCCCATGGAACTCGGGGGTTCGGCGCACCATGCCCGTACGATGGCCGCCTCCTCAGCCCGGTCCCGGTCCAAGCGGGAGAGGACCCATTTGGGGAACCCTCCTCCTCTCCCGCCCGCAGCACGGGCCTGCGGCCCGGGGGGCGATTCGGAGACCCTACACCGGATGAACCGGTGGTCCGATAGGGTCTCCGTCTCCGTCAGGACGCGCCAGTCCGTTATGCGGCATCCGATGGCAGGGGTCGCGAACATCAGGTCCACGATTGACCCCCCCTGCCATCTGACGCACGTGTTGGCGCGCCCGACGTTTTGAAGGACCAGGCCTAACGCCGCGGCCCAGTCCCTCAGAAGCGCCCCCCTGGCGTCCGTTGTGGGGGAACCCCACGCGACGCACTTCGCGTTGAGGTCCCCCATTACCAGAACCTGCTTTGGCGCCGCCCGCTGGACCGCCCGCTCGACGTCGTTGAGGTAGACCTCGAACTCGCTGAGCGGCCTGTTGGGGGAGAAGTAGACCCCTACCACTACTATCTCCCCCCAATTCGCCGCCGCGAATCCGGGCCCCCTCTCCCTCAGCGAGAGCCCCCTGGTGCCAGAGCTCGGCACCACCACGCCGACCAACCCATCGGTGTCCCCAACCCAGTTTGGTCGGGGGGGGACACAGTATGGCTCGGCCACCACCGCAAGCGATATGCGCCACTCCGCGAGAACCTGCATGACCAGGTCCTGGGCTCGCGCGGAGTGGTTGGCATTCGCTTGTAGGAGTTCATGATGCAAGTGTCTGGGCATTAGGACACTTGCATCATGGACTCCTCTTGCGCCCTAGGGCCGTTAACGGGGGTGGGGGCCGGGGTCGTGGTGGCCTTTCCCCTTATCTTGGGCGGGGAGCACTTGCCCCTGCCCATTATATGGCCCGCTGGCCGGCCCGCCTCCGTGCACACGGCACATTTGGGCCGCGCTGCGCACCCGGCCGCCCTGTGCCCCTCCTCTCCGCAGCGGAAACACTTGTCGCCGTGTTCCGCCGCGGAGGGGCACCTTGCCCTTGTGTGGCCCAGCGCCATGCACCGGAAACATCGCATGGGCAGGGCCACCAGGGGCGTCGCCGTCGCCATCGTCCAGCCCACCTGTAGGCGGCCGGCCATCATGACAGCTTTGGCCGCCGTCACTGGGCACCGCACGATCGCAGTGCCCCGCCCCCACGCCCGCTCTGAGACGGCCCCCACTTTCACCTGGGCCGCCTCGCAACCGCCTTTGGCCGCAACAGCCGCCGCTATCTCCTCCTGCCCCACCGTTGTGTCGAGTCCGGTGAGGCGTAGCTCGGCTAGCTTGGTGGGGCGGGAGACATCCGCCACATCTCCCACCACTTCCCGCAGCTTGGCCGCAAGGCGGTCCGCAGTGGTGCCGGGGGTGGTTCCGCCCACCTCCAGTAGCTTCGAGCCGGTTTGGGCGGTCTTTATTTTGACCGCCTCCAGCCCGAAGTCCGGGAGCCTGATTCCCCCCCTGGCCCAGGCCATCAGTTGGGGATACGTGGCCTCTTTCCCCTCCCTCTCGGCCCCCGCCTTCAGGGTCAGCACGATGGCTGCCGTGGCGGGGACCACTACCTTGACCGGCTTCGGTCTGGGGGCCGGCTTGGGGGGGGCACGTGTGGTGGATGCGCCCGCCTTCTTCCTCCCCCTACCTTTGCGGGTCACCGTTGCCCAGGATTGCTCCTGGGCTTGGGGGGCGACCTCGGGGTTGGCGGCCTGCGGCTGGGGGCCGCTTCTCCCGCTTGTCCCCGCCGTGGGGGGGTTGGGTGGCTCTTGCCTTGGCCGCGCCGGGGTCTGGGGGCCCTTGGCCGGTGTGGGGCCGGTCTTTTTCCCCCCTTTTTTCCCCGCCTTTTGGCCTCTTTGGGCTGGCAGGGGTGGTGGGGGGGGCCTCAGTTCCGTCGCCCTCCTCGCAGGGGTCGCCTTTGGCGGCTCCCTTGCTTGCCCCCCCACCGGGCCGGGCTGGGCTCTAGGGCGGGGGGGCAGTGGCGTCCTCATGTCCGCGGCCGCGGCCTGTAGAGGCGGTGATGGTGCGGGGGGCCTTGGAGCAATCGTCTGCCCCTTCCTCCTGGAACCTAACCTAACCTAACCTAACCTAACCTAACCTAACCTAACCTAACCTAACCTAACCTAACCTAACCTAACCTAACCTAACCTAACCTAACCTAACCTAACCTAACCTAACCTAACCTAACCTAACCTAACCTAACCTAACCTAACCTAACCTAACCTAACCTAACCTAACCTAACCTAACCTAACCTAACCTAACCTAACCTAACCTAACCTAACCTAACCTAACCTAACCTAACCTAACCTAACCTAACCTAACCTAACCTAACCTAACCTAACCTAACCTAACCTAACCTAACCTAACCTAACCTAACCTAACCTAACCTAACCTAACCTAACCTAACCTAACCTAACCTAACCTAACCTAACCTAACCTAACCTAACCTAACCTAACCTAACCTAACCTAACCTAACCTAACCTAACCTAACCTAACCTAACCTAACCTAACCTAACCTAACCTAACCTAACCTAACCTAACCTAACCTAACCTAACCTAACCTAACCTAACCTAACCTAACCTAACCTAACCTAACCTAACCTAACCTAACCTAACCTAACCTAACCTAACCTAACCTAACCTAACCTAACCTAACCTAACCTAACCTAACCTAACCTAACCTAACCTAACCTAACCTAACCTAACCTAACCTAACCTAACCTAACCTAACCTAACCTAACCTAACCTAACCTAACCTAACCTAACCTAACCTAACCTAACCTAACCTAACCTAACCTAACCTAACCTAACCTAACCTAACCTAACCTAACCTAACCTAACCTAACCTAACCTAACCTAACCTAACCTAACCTAACCTAACCTAACCTAACCTAACCTAACCTAACCTAACCTAACCTAACCTAACCTAACCTAACCTAACCTAACCTAACCTAACCTAACCTAACCTAACCTAACCTAACCTAACCTAACCTAACCTAACCTAACCTAACCTAACCTAACCTAACCTAACCTAACCTAACCTAACCTAACCTAACCTAACCTAACCTAACCTAACCTAACCTAACCTAACCTAACCTAACCTAACCTAACCTAACCTAACCTAACCTAACCTAACCTAACCTAACCTAACCTAACCTAACCTAACCTAACCTAACCTAACCTAACCTAACCTAACCTAACCTAACCTAACCTAACCTAACCTAACCTAACCTAACCTAACCTAACCTAACCTAACCTAACCTAACCTAACCTAACCTAACCTAACCTAACCTAACCTAACCTAACCTAACCTAACCTAACCTAACCTAACCTAACCTAACCTAACCTAACCTAACCTAACCTAACCTAACCTAACCTAACCTAACCTAACCTAACCTAACCTAACCTAACCTAACCTAACCTAACCTAACCTAACCTAACCTAACCTAACCTAACCTAACCTAACCTAACCTAACCTAACCTAACCTAACCTAACCTAACCTAACCTAACCTAACCTAACCTAACCTAACCTAACCTAACCTAACCTAACCTAACCTAACCTAACCTAACCTAACCTAACCTAACCTAACCTAACCTAACCTAACCTAACCTAACCTAACCTAACCTAACCTAACCTAACCTAACCTAACCTAACCTAACCTAACCTAACCTAACCTAACCTAACCTAACCTAACCTAACCTAACCTAACCTAACCTAACCTAACCTAACCTAACCTAACCTAACCTAACCTAACCTAACCTAACCTAACCTAACCTAACCTAACCTAACCTAACCTAACCTAACCTAACCTAACCTAACCTAACCTAACCTAACCTAACCTAACCTAACCTAACCTAACCTAACCTAACCTAACCTAACCTAACCTAACCTAACCTAACCTAACCTAACCTAACCTAACCTAACCTAACCTAACCTAACCTAACCTAACCTAACCTAACCTAACCTAACCTAACCTAACCTAACCTAACCTAACCTAACCTAACCTAACCTAACCTAACCTAACCTAACCTAACCTAACCTAACCTAACCTAACCTAACCTAACCTAACCTAACCTAACCTAACCTAACCTAACCTAACCTAACCTAACCTAACCTAACCTAACCTAACCTAACCTAACCTAACCTAACCTAACCTAACCTAACCTAACCTAACCTAACCTAACCTAACCTAACCTAACCTAACCTAACCTAACCTAACCTAACCTAACCTAACCTAACCTAACCTAACCTAACCTAACCTAACCTAACCTAACCTAACCTAACCTAACCTAACCTAACCTAACCTAACCTAACCTAACCTAACCTAACCTAACCTAACCTAACCTAACCTAACCTAACCTAACCTAACCTAACCTAACCTAACCTAACCTAACCTAACCTAACCTAACCTAACCTAACCTAACCTAACCTAACCTAACCTAACCTAACCTAACCTAACCTAACCTAACCTAACCTAACCTAACCTAACCTAACCTAACCTAACCTAACCTAACCTAACCTAACCTAACCTAACCTAACCTAACCTAACCTAACCTAACCTAACCTAACCTAACCTAACCTAACCTAACCTAACCTAACCTAACCTAACCTAACCTAACCTAACCTAACCTAACCTAACCTAACCTAACCTAACCTAACCTAACCTAACCTAACCTAACCTAACCTAACCTAACCTAACCTAACCTAACCTAACCTAACCTAACCTAACCTAACCTAACCTAACCTAACCTAACCTAACCTAACCTAACCTAACCTAACCTAACCTTTTTTTTTTTTTTTTTTTTTTTTTTTTTTTAACGTGTGGAAAATGCGCCTTATGCATCTCCGCGCTCGGGGCAGCATACGAACGGAGGTATGACGGGCTCTCCATCTCGCCGCTGCCTTCCCTATGGAAGAAGGGGAGAGGCCTACCGTCTAAAAACACACACGTTCCCTCCAGGCCTTGAACTGCGGGCGTTGCGGGCGAACACCGTGACCACCGCAACGTCCACTGGCCGCCCCGGGATGGGGCAGGTGGCGACGGCACCGTTGAATGCAGGTTCCGGATTCCCCGCCCTCCCCCGCCGGTGACCGTCTGTTTTTTTAAAGAGGTTGACTCCTCGTAGCCCCCTCAGCGGCCCACGTTCCCAGCGCCTGCGGGCCGGGGTTACGTGCCGGCCGACGTGACCGAGATCACGCCGCCCTGGTGATTTTTATAGAGGTTTACTCCTCGCGGCCCCCCTATCTTGAAAAAGACGAGGCGGCCCACGGTCCCGGCCCTACGGACCAGGTTTACGTGGCGTCCGACCGTGACCGAGGTCACGTCGCTCCTCCGGATTTTTATAGAGGTTTTCTCCTCGCGGCCCCCTTATCTTGAAAAAGACCAGGCGGCCCACGGTCCCGGCCCTACGGACCAGGTTACGTGCCGACCGAAAATGACCGAGGTCACTCCGCTCCGCGATCGCGTCCCTTGCGGAACGCACCGCTTCGACGGCAGGCTTTCGCCCGCCGCCAGCATGAGGCTCGCCCTTCCGTTCCCCGCCCGGGGCGAACAGCAGGTACAAGGTTGGACTCGCCCCCGTCCCTCCCCGTACGAGGCGTTTGGCGCCTCCAGGTTTGGTGCAGAGCTGCGCTACCTTTCAATGTTACTTTACTCGGCCGCAGATGCAGAGCAGCTCCCCGGCAGCTACCGCCCGCCCCGTCCCCCCCTAAGCTCCCCCCCCTCAGAGAACGAAGGGCCTGCCGGTAACTAACCGCAAAGCAATACCTACTTTTCGCCAGCTCCAGGCCGAGTCGGACCAGCTCGGCGGGAGGGGCTACTCAGTAGGCAGCTCAGCTCGGCCCAACAGTACCCAACGCTTCTGGCCCTCGTCTCCCCAAGGCTCCCCTTCCCTCCCAAAAGGCGTTTGGCGCCTCCAGGTTTGGTGCAGAGCTGCGCTACCTTTCAATGTTACTTTACTCGGCCGCAGATGCAGAGCAGCTCCCCGGCAGCTACCGCCCGCCTTTTCCCTCCTAAACTTATTCCCTCCCTTGATAACAAGGGGCTTTCGCCCCGGCCCTCGCCCAAATATATATACATAAATATAATACTTCGCCCCGCCCTACCCCCCCACCCCCCCAGGTCGGATATTTGCCACCAGCTAACTAATCCACGAGGGGTTTAATCAGCCGTTGTTGCCCAGGGTGCACCGGCCTAAGCGTTACCCTTCCCCCCCCATGGGGCCAAAGCCCCTGATAGAAGGGAACTGTAACGCTAGAGCTCTCGGGGAGGTTTCCGACATAGCACCCCAACCTAACCTAACCTAACCTAACCTAACCTAACCTAACCTAACCTAACCTAACCTAACCTAACCTAACCTAACCTAACCTAACCTAACCTAACCTAACCTAACCTAACCTAACCTAACCTAACCTAACCTAACCTAACCTAACCTAACCTAACCTAACCTAACCTAACCTAACCTAACCTAACCTAACCTAACCTAACCTAACCTAACCTAACCTAACCTAACCTAACCTAACCTAACCTAACCTAACCTAACCTAACCTAACCTAACCTAACCTAACCTAACCTAACCTAACCTAACCTAACCTAACCTAACCTAACCTAACCTAACCTAACCTAACCTAACCTAACCTAACCTAACCTAACCTAACCTAACCTAACCTAACCTAACCTAACCTAACCTAACCTAACCTAACCTAACCTAACCTAACCTAACCTAACCTAACCTAACCTAACCTAACCTAACCTAACCTAACCTAACCTAACCTAACCTAACCTAACCTAACCTAACCTAACCTAACCTAACCTAACCTAACCTAACCTAACCTAACCTAACCTAACCTAACCTAACCTAACCTAACCTAACCTAACCTAACCTAACCTAACCTAACCTAACCTAACCTAACCTAACCTAACCTAACCTAACCTAACCTAACCTAACCTAACCTAACCTAACCTAACCTAACCTAACCTAACCTAACCTAACCTAACCTAACCTAACCTAACCTAACCTAACCTAACCTAACCTAACCTAACCTAACCTAACCTAACCTAACCTAACCTAACCTAACCTAACCTAACCTAACCTAACCTAACCTAACCTAACCTAACCTAACCTAACCTAACCTAACCTAACCTAACCTAACCTAACCTAACCTAACCTAACCTAACCTAACCTAACCTAACCTAACCTAACCTAACCTAACCTAACCTAACCTAACCTAACCTAACCTAACCTAACCTAACCTAACCTAACCTAACCTAACCTAACCTAACCTAACCTAACCTAACCTAACCTAACCTAACCTAACCTAACCTAACCTAACCTAACCTAACCTAACCTAACCTAACCTAACCTAACCTAACCTAACCTAACCTAACCTAACCTAACCTAACCTAACCTAACCTAACCTAACCTAACCTAACCTAACCTAACCTAACCTAACCTAACCTAACCTAACCTAACCTAACCTAACCTAACCTAACCTAACCTAACCTAACCTAACCTAACCTAACCTAACCTAACCTAACCTAACCTAACCTAACCTAACCTAACCTAACCTAACCTAACCTAACCTAACCTAACCTAACCTAACCTAACCTAACCTAACCTAACCTAACCTAACCTAACCTAACCTAACCTAACCTAACCTAACCTAACCTAACCTAACCTAACCTAACCTAACCTAACCTAACCTAACCTAACCTAACCTAACCTAACCTAACCTAACCTAACCTAACCTAACCTAACCTAACCTAACCTAACCTAACCTAACCTAACCTAACCTAACCTAACCTAACCTAACCTAACCTAACCTAACCTAACCTAACCTAACCTAACCTAACCTAACCTAACCTAACCTAACCTAACCTAACCTAACCTAACCTTTTTTTTTTTTTTTTTTTTTTTTTTAACGTTTGGAAAATGCGCCTTATGCATCTCCGCGCTCGGGGCAGCACGAACGGAGGTATGACGGGTTCTCCAGCTCGCCGCTACCTTCATAATGAAGGAGGGGAGGATTGGCATACCGTCTAAAAACACAAACGTTCCCTCCTGGCCATGTGCTGTGGGCGTTACGGGCGAACTACGTGAACCGCGACGCCCACTGGCCGCCCCGGGATGGGGCAGATCGCAACGGCACCGTTGGATGCGGGTTCCGGAATCCCCGCCCTCCCCCGCCGGTGACCGTTTGATTTTTTATAGAGGTTGACTCCTCGCAGCCCCCGCAGCGGCCCACGTTCCCAGCGCTACGGGCCGGGTTTACGTGACGACCGACATGACCGAAGTCACCCCGCTCTGTTGATTTTTATAGAGGTTTACTCCTCGTGGCCCCCCTATCTTGAAAAAGACGGGACGGCCCACGGTCCCGGCCCTGTGGACCGGGTTTACGTGTCGTCCGACCGTGACCGAGGTCACGTCGATCCTCTGGATTATTATAGAGGTTTACTCCTCGCGGCCCCCTTATCTTGAAAAAGACGAGGCGGCCCACGGTCCCGGCCCTACGGACCAGGTTTACGTGCCGTCCGACCGTGACTGAGGTCACGTCGCCCCTCTGGATTTTTATAGAGGTTTACTCCTCGCGGCCCCCTTATCTTGAAAAAGACGAGGCGGCCCACGGTCCCGGCCCTGCGGACCAGGTTACGTGCCGACCGGAGATGACCGAGGTCATTCCGCTCCGCGATCGCATCCCTTGCGGGACGCACCGCTTCGACGGCAGGCTTTCGCCCGCCGCCAGCATGAGGCTCGCCCTTCCGTTCCCTGCCGGGGCGAACCGCAGGTACAAGGTTGAGCTCACCCCCTTCCCTCCCCGTACGAGGCGTTTGGCGCCTCCAGGCCTGTTTCAGAGCTACGGTCTACGCACCACTCATGCCCGCCCAGTACCGGCCGGCACCAGTGGTGGCCGGAGATGCAGAGCAGCTTCCCGGCAGCTACCGCACGCCCCGTCCCACCCTAGGCTCACCCCCCTCAGAAAACGAAGGGCCTGCCGGTTAACCGCAAAGCAATACCTATTTTCGCCAGCTCACGGGCGAGTGTCCACCAGCACTCGGGAAAGGGAGGGGCTACTAACTAGGCAGCTCAGTTCGGTCCGACAAACCCAACGCTTCTGTCCCTCTTCTCCCCAAGGCTCCCCTTGACCCCCCATGAAAGGCGTTTGGTGCCTTCGGGCCTGTTGCAGAGCTGCGCTACTTTTCACCTTCTGGCACCGGCTGTTCCGAACCAGACCGTTACCAGTGGCTACACGGTCCGCAGTTGCAGAGCAGCTTCCCGTCAGCTACCTCCCGCCTTTCCCCTCCTACGCTAAACCTCCCTCATTATAATAGGGCTTTCGCCCGACCTCTCAAAAATATATACATATATATAATATTCGCCCCGCCCTACCCCCCCACCCCCCCAGGTCGGATATTTGCCACCAGCTAACTAATCCCCGAGGGGTTTAATCAGCCGTTGTTGCCCAGGGTGCACCGGCCTAAGCGTTACCCTTCCCCCCCCATGGGGCCAAAGCCCCTGATAGAAGGGAACTGTAACGCTAGAGCTCTCGGGGAGGTTTCCGACGTAGCACCCCAACCTAACCTAACCTAACCTAACCTAACCTAACCTAACCTAACCTAACCTAACCTAACCTAACCTAACCTAACCTAACCTAACCTAACCTAACCTAACCTAACCTAACCTAACCTAACCTAACCTAACCTAACCTAACCTAACCTAACCTAACCTAACCTAACCTAACCTAACCTAACCTAACCTAACCTAACCTAACCTAACCTAACCTAACCTAACCTAACCTAACCTAACCTAACCTAACCTAACCTAACCTAACCTAACCTTTTTTTTTTTTTTTTTTTTTTTTTTTTTTTTTTTTTTTTTTTTTTTTTTTTTTTTTAACGTTTGGAAAATGCGCCTTATGCATCTCCGCGCTCGGGGCAGCACGAACGGAGGTATGACGGGTTCTCCAGCTCGCCGCTACCTTCATAATGAAGGAGGGGAGGATTGGCATACCGTCTAAAAACACAAACGTTCCCTCCTGGCCATGTGCTGTGGGCGTTACGGGCGAACTACGTGAACCGCGACGCCCACTGGCCGCCCCGGGATGGGGCAGATCGCAACGGCACCGTTGGATGCGGGTTCCGGAATCCCCGCCCTCCCCCGCCGGTGACCGTTTGATTTTTTATAGAGGTTGACTCCTCGCAGCCCCCGCAGCGGCCCACGTTCCCAGCGCTACGGGCCGGGTTTACGTGACGACCGACATGACCGAAGTCACCCCGCTCTGTTGATTTTTATAGAGGTTTACTCCTCGTGGCCCCCCTATCTTGAAAAAGACGGGACGGCCCACGGTCCCGGCCCTGTGGACCGGGTTTACGTGTCGTCCGACCGTGACCGAGGTCACGTCGATCCTCTGGATTATTATAGAGGTTTACTCCTCGCGGCCCCCTTATCTTGAAAAAGACGAGGCGGCCCACGGTCCCGGCCCTACGGACCAGGTTTACGTGCCGTCCGACCGTGACTGAGGTCACGTCGCCCCTCTGGATTTTTATAGAGGTTTACTCCTCGCGGCCCCCTTATCTTGAAAAAGACGAGGCGGCCCACGGTCCCGGCCCTGCGGACCAGGTTACGTGCCGACCGGAGATGACCGAGGTCATTCCGCTCCGCGATCGCATCCCTTGCGGGACGCACCGCTTCGACGGCAGGCTTTCGCCCGCCGCCAGCATGAGGCTCGCCCTTCCGTTCCCTGCCGGGGCGAACCGCAGGTACAAGGTTGAGCTCACCCCCTTCCCTCCCCGTACGAGGCGTTTGGCGCCTCCAGGCCTGTTTCAGAGCTACGGTCTACGCACCACTCATGCCCGCCCAGTACCGGCCGGCACCAGTGGTGGCCGGAGATGCAGAGCAGCTTCCCGGCAGCTACCGCACGCCCCGTCCCACCCTAGGCTCACCCCCCTCAGAAAACGAAGGGCCTGCCGGTTAACCGCAAAGCAATACCTATTTTCGCCAGCTCACGGGCGAGTGTCCACCAGCACTCGGGAAAGGGAGGGGCTACTAACTAGGCAGCTCAGTTCGGTCCGACAAACCCAACGCTTCTGTCCCTCTTCTCCCCAAGGCTCCCCTTGACCCCCCATGAAAGGCGTTTGGTGCCTTCGGGCCTGTTGCAGAGCTGCGCTACTTTTCACCTTCTGGCACCGGCTGTTCCGAACCAGACCGTTACCAGTGGCTACACGGTCCGCAGTTGCAGAGCAGCTTCCCGTCAGCTACCTCCCGCCTTTCCCCTCCTACGCTAAACCTCCCTCATTATAATAGGGCTTTCGCCCGACCTCTCAAAAATATATACATATATATAATATTCGCCCCGCCCTACCCCCCCACCCCCCCAGGTCGGATATTTGCCACCAGCTAACTAATCCCCGAGGGGTTTAATCAGCCGTTGTTGCCCAGGGTGCACCGGCCTAAGCGTTACCCTTCCCCCCCCATGGGGCCAAAGCCCCTGATAGAAGGGAACTGTAACGCTAGAGCTCTCGGGGAGGTTTCCGACGTAGCACCCCAACCTAACCTAACCTAACCTAACCTAACCTAACCTAACCTAACCTAACCTAACCTAACCTAACCTTTTTTTTTTTTTTTTTTTTTTTTGGTGTGGAAAATGCGCCTTATGCATCCGGCCCGGTACGGGGTTACCGAGGGTATCTGGGGCTCTCCCGAGGCGTCAGGCATACCCAGTAAAAAACACACGGATTCCCACATTTGGCACTGTTGCAGGGGGCCGCGGGAGAACTTTCGTGAACCGCGACGTCCCTGCGGGCCCACCCCGGGATGGGGCTACCTCCCTGCGACACCTGTGCAATGCAGGATTGGGAATTCCCGCCCTCCCCCGCAGGTGCCGCGGATTTTTTATAGAGGTTTTCTCCTCACAGTCACTGCAGTAACCCGCGGCCTCGGCATTAGGAACACCAAGGTTACGCGTAGCCACGACAGGCACCCTAAGGCGCCTCCGTCACAAAGGGGTGGTTTTCCAGGACAGAAAATGTCCCTTCAAGCCGCCCCTGTCCTCTCAAAGTCCCGAAGGATTCCTCACAAGAGGGTTGCTCTCCAGGGCTGAAAATGCACTTTCGAGCCACCCCCTCCCACTTTCGTCCTGAAAAGGACGTTTGCGTCCTTAAAAGGACGGTTTTGGTTTCGTCCTAAGAAGGACGTTTTGCCGACATCCCGAAGGATTCGTAATATCCCGAAGGATCCCTCTCTCGCCCTGAAAAGGACGTTTGCGCCCTTAAAAGGACGATTTCGTCATGTCCCGGAGGACCCCGCCGCTCTGAAAAGAACGATTAAGTCTTGAAAAAGACTGTTACCCGCTCGCTCTGAAAAGGACGAATGCGGTTGCGGATGCGCCCTTAAAAGGACGGCTTCGTCATGTCCCGGAGGACCCCGCCGCTCTGAAAAGAACGATTAAGTCTTGAAAAGACTGTTACCCGCTCGCTCTGAAAAGGACGAATGCGGTTGCGGATGCGCCCTTAAAAGGACGGCTTCGTCATGTCCCGGGGGACCCCGCCGCTCTGAAAAGAACGATTAAGTCTTGAAAAAGACTGTTACCCGCTCGCTCTGAAAAGGGCGAATGCGGTTGCGGATGCGCCCTTAAAAGGACGGCTTCGTCATGTCCCGGAGGACCCCGCCGCTCTGAAAAGAACGATTAAGTCTTGAAAAAGACTGTTACCCGCTCGCTCTAAAAAGAACGAATGCGGTTGCGGATGCGCCCTTAAAAGGACGGCTTCGTCATGTCCCGGAGGACCCCGCCGCTCTGAAAAGAACGATTAAGTCTTGAAAAAGACTGTTACCCGCTCGCTCTGAAAAGGACGAATGCGGTTGCGGATGCGCCCTTGAAAGGACGGCTTCGTCATGTCCCGGAGGACCCCGCCGCTCTGAAAAGAACGATTAAGTCTTGAAAAAGACTGTTACATGGCCATGAGGCCTACCCGCTTCTGCGCACACCGCGCACTTGGGCTTGGCCTCGCACTTTGCCGCGAGGTGCCCCTCCTCTCCGCAGCGGAAGCACCTTGCCCCATGCTCCGCTGCAGAGGGGCACGTAGCCCTGGTGTAGCCCAGCGCCATGCACTTAAAACAGCACATGGGCAGGGCCGCAAGGGGCATTACGGTGGCCTTCATCCACCCCACTTGTACGTGGCCCTCCGCAACAATGGCCTTTAGGTTGAAATCGATTAGGTTAAAATTTGCAAGGTTTTAGTTTATTTTGTTGCAATTATTGAAAGAAATCGGTTAGGTTCATGTTGTTTAGGTTTCTATTTGTTAGGTTGAAATCGATTAGGTTAAAATTTGTTACGTTGCAATTATTGAATGAAATTAGTTAGGTTTAAGTTCGTTAGGTTGCAATTATTTAATGAAATCGGTAAGGTTAAGTTAGTTAAGTTTTAATTTGTTAGGTTGAAATCGATTAGGTTTAAATTTGCAAGGTTTTAGTTTATTTTGTTGCAATTATTGAAAGAAATCGGTTAGGTTCATGTTGTTTAGGTTTTTATTTGTTAGGTTGACATCGATTAGGTTAAAATTTGTTACGTTGCAATTATTGAATGAAATTAGTTAGGTTTAAGTTGGTTAGGTTTCAATTATTGAATGAAATCGGTTAGGTTCAAATTGGTTTGGTTTCAATTTGTTAGGTTGAAATTAATAATTAGGTTCAAATTTGTTATGTTGCAATTATTGAATGAAATTAGGTTTGAGTTGGTTAGGTTTCAATTATTGAATGAAATCGGTTAGGTTCAATTTGGTTAGGTTTCAATTTGTTAGGTTGAAATTAATAATTAGGTTCAAATTTGTTTCGTTGCAATTATTGAATGAAATTAGTTAGGTTTAAGGTGGTATGGTTTCAATTTGTTGGGTTGAAATTGATTTGGTTTCAATTTGTTAGGTTGAAATCGATTAGGTTTAAATTTGCAAGTATTTCGTTTGTTTTGTTGCAATTATTGAATGAAATTAATTAGGTTTAAGTTGGTATGGTTTCAATTTGTGGGGTTGAAATTGATTTGGCTTAAATTTGTTAGATTGAAATCGATTAGGTTTAAATTTGCAAGGTTTTCGTATGTTTTGTTGCAATTATTGAAAGAAGACCGGTTAGGTTCATGTTGGTTAGGTTTCTATTTGTTAGGTTGAAATCGATTAGGTTAAAATTTGTTGGTTTTAAGTTCTTTAGGTTGCTATTATTGAATGGATTCGGTTAGTTTCAAGTTAGTCAGGGTTTAAATTGTTGGTTCGTAATCGATTAAAATTGGTTAGGATGTAATTTATGAGGTTGATTTTGAATACATTCAAATCTGTTAAATTCAAGTTTGTTACGTTACAATTATTAGGATGCTATCGATTTCGTTTGGTTTGGTTAGGTTTCAATTTGTTAGGTTTAAATTTAATTAAATAAATTTACATTTTGTTAGGTTCAAGTTTCATAGGTTTCAAATTTTTAGGTTCAAGGTTTGATTAGAATGGGTTCTTTGAAATTTTTTAATTTTTTTTAGTTTTGATTGGTTAGGTTTAATTTTGTTGCTTGAACAATTGAAAAAAAAAAAAAAACATTTTAATTTTTTTCTCTGCCTTTTTCGTGTAAATTGTTTATTGTAATCACATATTCGTATTGCTTAATTTAACGCGCATCTTTTTCAATTTTTGTAATAGCGAAAATCGCGAAAAAAATTGGCCCGCCACTCCCACCCACCTATGAAACGCTTAGCTACATCACCTCGGTCAGTAGGTATTTAACACGATTTTCTTAAATAATTACGAAATTTTCTGTTTTTGGAGACGCAAATCATTCTTTTAAGTTACAGTTATTTATTATTCACCTTTAGACACCAGTTTCAACCCCATCGCATTTGAAATTCCAAAGTTATTCAACTTTAAGTCTCTTTTTGACCCGAAAAATGGCCACAAAAGAAGGTAAATGGCCGTTTTCGTCTATTTGTTGCGCGTGTGGAGGAACTTTTTGCTGAATTAAGATAAAACTAGACATTCCCCGTATTTTCTTTCTTTTGCGCTTCTGCGGCACATTCTATTTTCAAAATATTTTATTTTTCTTGATGAATCGGTGATTTTTTTTTCAAATTACACACTATCAGATCTTTTCAACTAAGCGTTCGTTTACGATTCTTTACTAACCTTTTTCTGGGCTCAGTCTGAAATAAACTATTATTATTATTATTATTTACTGGTCTGTGTCCCGCTTGCTGGCTGAGTGGTCTTATTTCGCGCATTTGACGCCACCTTCCCTTACCTACTGACGTTCAACCTTGCCACGGGAACGCCTGGCGGTGCTCGGCGCTGCGTCACGCGCGGCTGCATTGCGCGGTGGCGTCGCTGCAGCCAGTGACATCATTTTGGTACAACAATAAAGTCTCACGTTTTAGGGGACTGACTTAGGTGGCTTTAAAGGAAAAAGGTATCGTTATAGGATAACTGCGTTGTCCGTGTGTCTGGTACGGCCTTTCTTTCTCTGGGACGGTTTCGAATTGAAATTGATATGGAACACTGAAACATTGACATTAAATTGGTATTTCCATACAAAAACAAAAACATGTAAACCTACTTTCCAAAGGGCTTCCCAACAGGGCTTGGCAACCAGTAAGATCTTGCAACTAATGTAAAGAAAGCTGCAGGTATCGCTTAAAACAAGATTCCTAAAATGTTCGCCCATTCCATCGATGTGCTTTCACCATCTGCGCGCGAAGAGAAGCAACTGGTACATTTTATGTTTTTTCTTTGCTTCCAGACCAGCTTGAAAGAAAGACCCATTCAAAGAAATACCTACTTAACGATTTATGATTTATTCATTTATGAAGGAGAACCAACAGCTTTTAATAACAATTAGATTACGAGACAGCAACAAAGTGCCAATTACAATCTCTCACGGATCGTATTAGAATACAAGTTAAGCCTAAACTTAACCAAAGCGAGGTAGGTACCTGACAACTTATAATTTTCTGGTATTCTGCATGCCTCTTGTTCAATCACTTCCATAAGCAATTATAAGTAAGAAGCGTTCCCCTCGAGTCCAAGTTAATATTTGATTAGGAGAACTAAAACGCACATAAAATATCTCAACTCCTCGTCCGAGCGTCGCGGCCGGAGCAGCCGGAGCCAGAATCTTGATATTTGTGTGTTTCGAGCTCGCGGTAGGTGCGGGGTGAGGTGGGGGGGGGGTCTGATTAATATTTACGTTCCATCTCGAGCCGTTGGAGACACTTATTTGCGTGTTGTTGGTGTTTGCAGAGCTGGCGGGGCGGGCGGGGCGGGCGGGGAGAGGGAGGGGTGATCAGCGTGACGACTGAATGAACCGTTTAAGAAGGTGATGAGATAGGCAGGTTTAAGCTGCGTCAGTGGGACAGGCGATCAGGCGGACGATCGAGCACGTGTCTCATGCAGAGTTTTCCAAGAAAAGTTAATTAAAGGTCCTCTTTAGTTTTGTCAGAGGAATACATACAATTTGCAATTGAAAATAAATATTTTATTGAATCAGGCGTTATTTTGTGGAGAAAGCATTTATTTTGGCTACCCCGCTACTCAAGGAGACTCAAGAAGCAGCGGAGTAGCAAGGTAAATGTTTTTTTTTTAACTGACTTCAAAAAAAAAGGAGGAGGTTCTCAATTCGGTTGTCTTTTTTTGTTCATTTTTAGTATGTATAGGTTACGCTCAACTTATCCTATTTTCAAGGAAGTAAATCCACAGCACGTTTTATCAGCATTGTACGGACGTATTGGTGGAGCGGTCTGAAAGCAATAAAATCCACGTCAGGTGCGCCGCCCGCGCCGGGCCGGGGCCGGCGTGCCGCGATCGCCTTAATGCCGCTGTCGGCAGCATGCCGGCCTGGAGCAAACAACCTAATAGAGTGGAAACGTCATACCAAGGGTGAATACAGGATTTTACAGGAAGGGGCGAACAGGCAAAAAAAAAAAAACCAACAATAACTTTTAGAAAGAAACTTGAAGTATGTACTGTCCACTGTACCTACACAAAAGTATCGTCTGAAGGAACACGTGCCACCCCTGTGTCATACAATGACATACATATGAAATAAAATTAGCTTTTGCCCGCGACTTCGTACGCGTGGACTGTTTTTGATGGACATAAACTAATTTTAAAGTTAATATGTGATCAAAATCCTAATTACATAAATGGGTTTGTTCTATGTGGAAAATAAAAGAAAAACAATCGCGAAAAATTTGCGTTATTATGATTTATGTTGAAAAAGAAAGAAAGAAAGAAAGAAAGAAAAAAAGTTTATTCATGACAATCACAATCAAATAAAATATATAAACAAAATAAATTATGACAAGAAATAAATTGTCACAAAATGGTCCCAACTCAGCAAAAAGACAGATCTGTGGCCGCAATTGCTACTCTAATTGGTTATTTCCTCTATGCATGCCGGTTTACTGCAGGCTGGCTAACTGCGCGGACCACACGGCTGGCTGCTTCAGCTGGACGAACATCATTATACGCTTTTAAAAAGAACGATTGTTTCAATAACGCCTGTTGCGGCGCTCGGGAACAAGGCGTGCTTCTAGCGACATGTTCGTCTGACCCGGCGCGAGTGCGCGCGCGCTGCGTCGCGCTCGGGATAGAGTCAATCGTTTTTTTCTTGCTGTTCGTTCTAGAAAGAGCCCTGTAGTCTATCTCGTGCACTCTTTGTTAGCCGCGCTGAGCTTTGGCCGGTTTGTGTAAGTTTTGTGTCGCAACCAACGTCTCAAAGATTGGCGCAGTGGCTGCTAGTGCTCAGCTGAGCCTCTAGCTCCTGGGTTCCTGGCCTGGAGGTAATTACCCCCTCGGGGGTAAAATCGGTTTTTCGCAGGGGTTATGAGCTCGCCATGGTCGGGAGTGAAAGGTCCTGGGAGGCCGTCGCCTCCTTCTGCGAGGAAGTCATCTCGCAGAAGGAGGAGAGGGAGCGGGAGCGCGAGAATGACCCCCTCGCCCCCCCGCTCCGGCGCAGACGAACGGGGAGGAGGCGGCGGCAGTTTGCCGCTGCCCTCCCCTAGTGGAGCCTGCTGGTGGGGGATGGGTGATCCCCTGCTAGCTCGTAGAGGCCCACGAGTCTAGGGGGGGGCCAGGTATTCCCGGCCCCCCTCTCTTTGGCGCGGGAGCCCCGGCGTGTAGGCTGGGGCGGCCGGCGGGGCGTGCGTGGTGACACCATAGTTCTCCCACGGCGCCCCTCCAATGGCAGAGAGGGAATACCGGCGGTTTTTTAGTGGGTAGGCCTCCTCCGCTTCCCCCCGCTCGGGGGGGGGCCGGGGAGGAGAGTCCCACATAACTTCCGCGTCGTCCCCAAGGCGCGGTCGTATGCGTAACGCATTTTTCCGCCGCAAAAAAAAAAAAAAAAAAAAAAGGGGTTATGAGCTGGTTGGTTGGATGACTTCCTTGCCTTAACAACGAATAAGTTCTTCTGTGAGGGGTAAAATCCGTGACCCTAGTTAGGTCATAAGGGTAACGGAACTGAACAGGTTAGGCACTACTGCTCTAGTTATTGTAAGTTTTCACACTAAAAAGCGTCTCGGACGCGTTTACGGAAACGTCTCAATTACTATGGAAAAATCGGCAGCGCCATTTGCGGATCAAAACGGCAACAAATGACATTATAACGCAAACGGGATAGACATACTTATATTCTGATCGAAAACTTACACTAATCATAATTATACTGGTCAACGCCGACAATACTAAAGTAATAGGTACGTGACTTAAAACCGACCAAAGCACCTCAATGTGTCGTCTGTCGTAACTACGAGCAACAAACGACGACCAGTTTTGTATACGTTATTAACTGGTGCCAACACGTCGTGTGGCGATCGCCTCTCGAGCCACACGCCACAGCCACTCGCCACAGTCCACACGCCTCGAGCCACTCAAGGAAAACAAACTGGAAAATACTCAATTTCCCACCGCACCTACAACGCAAGGTTGTCACAAGTCTAGAGCGAAATGTATCCACTTAAATTTAGTTTACGTCTGACATCTATTTGCGTATGAGCGGGGTTCTTTAATATTACCGAGGCTCATAAAGTTGACTCTCCGTCGCTGCATGATATACGGCTCCGGCACCGTCTGCCGGCGGAACAGGGTATTTCCATTTAACTTAAGATACGTTTCGATGCGAAGGTTGATTTACTATTCATACCGGAGTAAGACGTTAAATATTGTCTGCAAAACTTTGTCCGTTTGATTCACGTCCAATTAATTATAACATTTATTATTTAGGTATAATCATGTATTTCTTCTTAATCATCAAACGAATACCCAAACGGCGGGAAGTGGCTGTTTTATCTGCACTAATATTATAAATAGGTAAAGATAGTGAATTTGTGAGTCTGTAGGGGGATTTCTCTGGATCTACTGAACCGAACGTAAGTACATAAGTGTAGCAATTCTTCGTTTTCAGAACTGATTGGCCCGCTGCGTTTGTTTTATTACTAGTCATAAACACATCTAAATATTACCATGCGCATTGGCTTCTTGAGTGCAACTTGCAAGTTGGCAGCCCTAGCGCTCTGGCGGCGGCCCCGCGGCCGGTGGCGGCGCTGGCGGCGCTGGCGGCCCTGGCGGCGCTGGCGGCCCTGGCGGCGCTGGCGGCCGACGCGGGGCCGCGCGCTCCAGGATGCCATACGTATTTGCTGAAACAGAAATCGAAAATACTTCGAGCCAATTTTAAAATCTAAAACGTATTTCAGGTAAGCTACGTGCTGGCTTCTATAGCGTATATTAGGGTCGTTACAGACTACGCTTTGCGTTACAAAAAAGTAAGACTTAGGTAATTTATTATTACTTATCTTTTTGCTACATAACACAGGTACGTCGGAGGGTTACTTGTGATGAGACAGCAAAAATCGGCTACGTCAGTTACCTGAGGGCATATAACCGACGCTTTCAACTTTGGAACCAGTCGCTGTAGTCAGATGATGATGATGATGTTGATGATATAGGCACGTCCCCCTTCCACAGTGGACGTGCGAGTGGTAGAGTTGACGTGAGTTAATCGTCTTCTAAGACGCTACGTTCTTGACTGAGTGAGTAGCCGTAGCTGTTGAGGACCTGAACATTTGCGAAAACTTTTTTGGGAAAATAATGTTTTATGTTATATTAAATACGCCGACAAAGTGATATAATAAAATCATGAATATTTTTACTATTGTAATGTTGTTAACACACACTTAAGTGTCCCCCTCAGCTGAACGGCTGTTTTTGGACAGGTGAATAAAAATATGGTAGTACTATATGTATATGTATAAGGAAATTTAAAGGAAAACTGTCTCAGCTGGGTGGGCTCTGCAATTCAACGAGTAATAGTTGAGCACCTTATAGAATGTACACTGACAAGCAAAAATAACGGGTCACCTCCCATAGAAAGTTTTTGTATTACTTGTGAGAAAAATTGTGTTTCATACATATTATTAAATTGATGGTTTAATGCGAATGCCAAGTCAATTTATTTATTTATAACACAAACGATTTTTAATTTTGATATGGGCATTATATGTTGTTAGGTTAGCTAATTACGTAATAACTTAAGACAGGAGGTCTCTTTAGTAGGGACTGAATAAATTAACCGACTTGGTATTACATGGATCTCACAACTTTTACGGTAGAAGAACTGAGTTGCGAGACTTGGTTTTTTTTACAAGTTTTGTTTTGATGGGATACTATTTAGTTCATTAATATCCACATATTATGATAGGAAACTATGGATCCCTACAGAGCGCATGGCCCGACACGCTCTTGGCCGGGTTTTTTCTCATTGGAGCAGGCAGTGTGCTGGGACGTGTTTGTGCTGTGTTGCAAGTGAAAGTGTTATGGACTCACTATAAGCCACCGCCTTGACGCCGCACACCTCGAACATCGACTAATGTATGCAAACATTTGCCAACACAATCGAAACATCCTGAAAAATGTTGCCGCTGTAATTGTGTTTGGTGCAACCCAACCAGCTGCTGGAATATACCGGAACTCTGAGAGCTTGTATTAAGTAAGCGTTTATTAGTGGTCCAGGGCTCGCAGCTCCAGCCGCGAGGCGCCCGCGCTCTCCCCCGGTACCCTGCCTTCCCCGAGGCCGGGAACGACCACAGGTGCCCGTTAGTAATTAGCTGCTAACGACGTCATAGCTAATTGCATCTTCTTCGCGTTTAATAAAAAACACAAGTAAAGCTGCAACAGAAGGATAGCAGTGAAGTAGATTTGGCTATTGTAGCTTTTTCATTTTTGAAACGCAACATTTTCGATACATAAAACTCTATTGGGCACAGGCACAAGCGTATAGCTCAAGTATAGCCCTGTATATTCGCAACGTCCACAAGCCTTAGCTTTTACAGACATTTTTTTCAGGCTTTATCGGAGAACACCAAAAGCACCTTTCCCACTTTAATTAGAGCACAGAACGCTGCGTGAAGCATTAGCGCTGGCTGTACCGGGCTGCAGAGGGGAGGTTTGGGGGGGGGGGGGGGTGCAGCTACTGCCGACCCGGTGAACTACCTGCACCTGCCCTAAGGGCGAGTCCACTCTTGTTGCGAATATGTAATTGCAAAAAAAATTGCTGATAACTGCAAGTTTTGAATGCCTGCGTGGCGTACTAAAGCGACTAGCAGCTACGCTCCGAGGCGTATTGATGTCGAAATACGCTTACTTGCCGACGCTTGTGTCAATCCCGTACAATTGGCATTGTTCATTTTTTTTAAGCTGTGCTTTTAACACCTTTATTTGATAAAATGGACTATTTCAAGCAACTAATTTGAATATTATGCTTTTACGTAGCTTTGTTAATTAATAATAAATATTTTTTCGCTGTTTGATAATTCGTGAATTTAGACAGAATCCCAATCGCCTTCGTTCGGCTGGCTATAAAAAGAAACGGCTTTGTCTATGGTTTTTTAGATTTGACAGTGACACGTGTCAGTTGCCATAGTCAAACTTTTTTTTTCATTTTTGTGGCAAACATTCGATGCTGGATTCTGTCTAAAAACCCGGTCGTTCGGTCAAACAAAGGTTCAAAGTACTTTTACAAAAATATCTGCAATCATAAAGTATTTTTGAAATCGGACAAGATAAATCGGATAATTGATGGTTTTCCTCGAAATGGTTTTCGAATTGGAGCATACTAAAAAAAATGAACAATGCCAATTATTTTCGATTTTCATAGCGTTATCGAGAGCCTAAAATGTTTGCCACACTGAAACTATATTATACCAGATTATTTTATTAATGTAAAGTAAATAAAAATTGTGATCTATTTATGACTTGGCAGAATAAGGCTAAGGGTAAGGGTAGAAAAAGGTTTTGAGAGAAAAGTACATAGGTCTAAAATAATGATGATTTTGATTGCAGGTTACTTACTCCCCAGAGCCGCGGAGAAATAACAAAATTACAAGCTGCTGACCTATTTTTATAGGTTTAACTGTACAATAAAATTGCTAAGCCGATTGTGATCTAGAAAATGATTGTCCAATTTCTAAGTGGAAATAAATACGATAGGTAACTACGAGTAAGCCGCGTGGGAAACTTTTTGCAACAATCAATCACCCGAAAGTAACTTCGACACAGGCGGAGGTTGGGCCATTTTTTATACGTCGAAGGCTGCAGGTTAACATGCAACCACGTCCGTCTCAGCTTTACTTAAGATGGACTTTTAAAGTTATTACCATTACTTGTTATGTCGGGTGACTCCCTCCCCAAGCCCCCCACGACGATCAGTTTTGTGTTATGGTCGGACAATGGCTTCTTATTCTTGTGAACTTTACCAGATTGTCCGTCAATCTTGAGGCAGGCCTGGGGAGTTATTCTTTAAAAGAAACCCGCGAAGTGTTCGCTGAGTGTACCATTCCATCATAACTTGACTCGTTTTCTTGTAGGTATTTTACGGAGTCACGTGTCTGGTCAACTAGCCAATGCACGAGCACACACAAGTCAGGCGAGATTATTTTAGAAAATCACATCCCCGACCTCTTCAACTACCTACTGCATGCATCAGGGTTGTGTTGTGAAAAAATGACCGAAAGCGCTAAATCCACAAAAGCGTAAAAATGTTTTAGCATTACCCGATCCTACATCAATGTCGGACGCGTATCAGTGCAAATAAATGTGAGACCATTCTGTCCAATATCGGACATTGGAATGTTACACGCATTTTATTAGTAGGTGTAGTTCATGTAGTGTTGGCGTCTGACCCGATTCGGGTCTGATATAACAACTCTCTAATTTTCGAGTCACTCATAAACTTTCCACGAGCTCGATTATCTCTAAAACTTTTGTTTAATTATGTAAATTGGTTGCTTTTGTATGTAAAGTTAACGCAATCCTAAGAAACTTCCCGGAATACTGATTTATCTATGTCAAAATCATGCATATTTAATTTTGTTATTTAAACAAGATCTCCAGACTGTGAGAGGAGGCCTGGCCTGGCTGCTCGCGCGCGCTCATGTACAAAAGAGTACAAATGGGATGAGGGCGCCGTCTATGTGCTGAACGTGTTTTGGTCTTCTTTCATCCGTCTTACGGGTTCCGTGCCACTTTTGACAAAACCGGAACCTTTGATTTGTGCGTGCTCCGTCAATACCGTTTTTCTTTACTTTTTATCTTTGTACGAGTTCCCTCAGAGTTTTTCTGGAATGTCAATGCGTGGTTGGGTTAGTTTGGCTGAACATCTCCACAAAGATTTTTCATTATTTTTGTTGGTTTTAAATAGTCTCGCCTGTCGCGGTCGCGGTTTCCTCTGACCATCGATCAACGTACGGAAACATCTGTCAACTGTGATTCAAAAATCCTGAACAATATTAACAGTGCTCTTAGTCAAACCTCAATCACCTGCTGGAACATTCTGGAACAATTCTTGGAAAAACAAGCCTGCATTTATACGTATTTAATATCAAATACCTACTCAGATCTGCTAGCCGTAGAGCCGAAATAGAACACCACAGTCAACTCATCAAAAGATACAGGAGTCAGTGAACTATACTAGTCGTGAGAGTCCTCCGTAAATGTTCACCTTTACGTCTCTTTTTTTGAAAATCGTATGAATATTACCGAGCATGTTTGAGAAAAAAAAAGCTGTTACGATCGGCTAGTAAAGTGAGTGGTGACCGCGGGCTTAGCGCGTGTTCTGATTTGCGCGGCGGGGCAAGGGGGGGGGGGGGGGGGAGGGAGGGGCGCCCGCATATTATACTTTCATGCGCCCGTCTCAGATTGCTGCTTTATGTGTCTGGTGTTGAAATGATCCTACTCGAGATGGCGGGACGAGGAATTGCAATTACGACCTTTACATTCGATATCATGTTATTAAACTAGCTTCACAGATAGATATCTCACCATACATTACGCAAATGCGTCTACTTCGCGTGTCCGAGCCCCAAGCGTCAAGGGCTGTTCCATACATTTTGAAAATACGATGACATTTTGAAGGTAGAAACGTTTCAATCGTGTGGTGCGCGGCGGCGGCTGTGAATCGGTTTGCATTTCCCGTCACTAACTCTCGTCCGCGGCGTCACGGCGTGGTAAAAAGTCGGCACGCTTGGTTCCAATACGAATCGTGATACTTGCATAAGTTATGGTAGGTACATCTGATATCTACGACTTACTGCTATCCGTACAGGTGTGTGGTCTGTCACTCTAAGGTTGCAAATTCATTCTTGGCACGTATTGAAATGGAATGCCGATAGGACGGGGCTGTCAACTTTAAAGTTTCAATTAGTTAGCGGCATTTTCATTTACCCCCACGCATTATTGAAAAAATATTCAATTTTATGCCAAAAAAATGCCTTCATTTTGGAAATCTAAATTGTCAGGCACGAATTGAAATAGTTACTTACATTCTAGAAGGCGCAAACAATTTTATATTTAGTTCCAACAGTTATCAGCAAAGCGGAGGATGAACGAATTTCAACAGAACGAAGCCCTTTAATGACGAACGAGAAGCAAGAAACGGGGAACATTATTCCACCATAATCAAATGAGTATTTATTTAGGTCAAATTGAGTTTTGGGTCTGTCGCTGGATAAAATTGTTTTAGGATGAAAAAAAGGAATAAAGATAACTCGTTAATAACCAAATGAGGCTCAGGGGGTTGACAGGTACAGCATTTGGCAGATTGCACTTCGGTCTTTGAATAGAGACAATTGGCGTCGCGTGAGTTAGAGCGAGACAACGCTCTGCGAAGCCTACATTAGCCGAGCAGACCGATGTGCACTCTTTATGGCCGGGGACTGTAATTTAAACTGAGTCTTAAATCATAATGAGCTAGCTGTTGGCCGCGACTCCGTCTGCGCAGAATTAGCTTATCCCTATCCCGCTATGCGATTTTCCGAGATAAAAATGTGTCTATATCTTTCTCCGGAACTGAAACTATCTCTATAGTGAAAATATAACAGAAAAACTCGGGAATTACGACAGTTAAGGTTGGAGATTCTCACTGTGACTCCCCTTAAAATCTAGCTGACTTAAAAAAATACAGAAGATAAAGTACATTTTGCTTTTTGATATCCAGTCCACAGTGTTGTCAGCTTCGTCTGCCTCTAGGTAGTACAATATGCAATTCAATTAAGTTCACGAGTCTGTATCATCCTTCGCTTAGCGGTTTAATTCGCCTGGCGTTATTAAAAAGCCGTACACGCCTTTTAAACAAGCAGCCAACAAGCTTAGAGCGACCGCTTCAGGGAAGTGTCCTAATGCGCTTAGTGCCGGATCACGGCGGCGCGGCCTACGGGTACGGTTTAGTTTCAGTGCAACAAGTTTCAAACAATAAAGAAGGGCAATTCCGAGGTTATAAATTCGCAGTTCGTTTCGTCTCGTTCCCCTCCCACTGACAGTAATTTATAGGAGTGACAGAGACGGTATGATATGAAGTTCGAAGTTCAAATTTGTGAGTAGCCCCCCAGGCTTTCCGGGCGGCCGGAGCGGCCACGGCCCACGGCCCACGCACTGCGCGGGGATTAAAAAATAACAGTTCCATTTGCGTGTCCGGCCGCCCGCCGCCGAGCGTTACATTTTATATGCACGTCTATTGTTCCTGCAGGAAAGCGGGTGCGTTTGTTTTATAACTATATTAATAGTAGATAACTGTTGCCCGCGCTTTCTTCCGTGCAGAATTAAAAGTCGTATCCCAGGCAGCTTGACATTTCCCGATACTTCCAACAATTATTATAATACTAGCATCCGCCCGCGACTTCGTCCGCGCAGAATTAGCAATTGACATGTTTGTCGCTATCCCGCGGGAACTATGCTATTTTCCTAGATAAAAAGTAGGCTATGTTTTAATCTAGGGTACCTGCTGTCACTGTTTCAAATTTGATGACTATGCAATTACAGTCAACAAAAAGTACAGTCAGCAAAAAGCTTGTATCCAAAATAATTTTTTTAGTTCAGGTTAGGTTATAATATGTATAGATTTCAACCAATTTACAATCATACGCGGCAGCCCACGCTAGATCTTATGCAGCTCTATCTCAGCCTCCAATAAAGTAATAAACCATCAATTTGCAGAAATATGTGATTCAATCGCAGCTAAGCATCCCCAACTGCTGATTAGCCACGGGTAATCCCTACGCCTACGTCCTACAGCACAGCATCCCCCGCACAATGGCGTTCAGTACAACGAGTAACCGGCTGTGGCTGGATAATGGCAACAAACGGACGGCCCGCCATCAATAATGCAGGCGCGTATTGACCGCGGCCGATACCCTCCATAATTAAGTATGTACCTGCTTCATATTCATCCAATACATGACACACGTCCCACGCGTAGTTACATCACCTGTTAACATAAACATGACGCAATTTCATACGTCGCTCTTCATTAGGCTTATGATTTCAGTTATTTTTTGGACTGTTGGGTTGGTGTGCTAACCCTTCTTTTGGTCTGGGGAATCTTTTATGGATGCTACAGCCTCGGGGGGGGTCGCTGGTGACATTTATATGACCAGGAGCCTTACCATGACGTCTTAATGCGATCCAATTCCGACACAGTTTATTATTTTAATAAGTTAGCAGAGCGGTGTGGAGAGTAAGACAGCCGGGGAAATTACGGGCACAAGAGGCATTTCATCTTAGTCCTCTAGGTTGGCAACGCATCTGCAATCCCTCCGGGGTTGCGGGTGTCTATGGGCAGTGGTGATCACTTACCATCAGGTGACCCACTTGCTCGTTTGCCTTCCTATTGACATAAAAAAAAAAAAAAAAAAAAAAGAGCAATCTGGATGACTCTTGCGCAAGGTCCTCCCTCACGATTCTACCGCAGCAAAGAGTCATAGGTATTTCTATTGTTTTTCGAATACTTTGAGGTAAGTTTAAGTACCTATAAAGACAGCAGGTATTGTTTACTAAAACATTCCCGACTGCGGCTTGCACAGTGTATATGCTGCCCGCAGAGTGTCTTCTGAATAATTTACGAGCTCGCGGTCGCGTTTCGGCGCAGTTGCAGCACTGGCATTGCCCTATGCTGCGGCGAGCTGCATGCCCAATCAGCTGAGTTATGACGTTGGCCGATAGCGGGTGAGTTGTAGTCGCAGCTCCGGTTAACGAAAAACGTGAATAGCTTAACTGGTAAAGGATATTCAGGTGATATTTCGATGATCTATTCGCTTCGCAGATACAGCTTATATGTATTTGTAATCCTTTCATGCATTCATTCACTAAAGTCGATTAAAATCAACTATCGGATGGATACACTTCGTAATCTAACTTAGAAAGTTAGCGACTGTAGGGACTTGGACTATCAGAGCCTCTACTGCAGATTTTGAGATGGAGTAGGTGCGTCTCGAGCGCGCATTAACATGGTAAACCTGACACCACATCCAGCTGGATGTCTGATAGACGGGTAATGTATTTACTTAGGTACGTGTAAATAAGCGTTCTAGTATTTTCTAGTTGCCAACGGCGTAGGGAATAAAGATCGTCTTGAATGTAAACGTGTGCTGCGGTTGCGTTACGGCGGCTAACCGGCTAACCCGCTTGGCCGTAAATTTGAACCCCCCATATAAAGTTAACGTTCATCGTAAACCACTGTGCGGCGCCTTCCGCCGTTATTGGCGACACCTCGTTGGCTTCCACTGGCACTTCAGCAATTAATTAAACATCGTAGTAATCATGTAAATAAAATTCGTAACTCGTTTATTCTCCAAATTTGTGCACGGCATTTAATTATCGCGTCACAGTTTTTTCCACAAGTGCCACGAATTTATCGCAAAATTATACGTGGCGTGCGCCAAGTCTGGAAAATCGTTGCGCTCGTCCTCCAGATTTATACGCTACGTCTAATTAACGTGCCGCACGAGTGGAAAATATTGTAACTCGTAATTAGATCTGGTGCACAAATCTAGAGAATGACCTGTGTAATGGTTGACTTCAGCCAACCCTCAGTCGTCTATCGTAAGAGTACATACAAACTCACGAGTCATGGAGACAATCAGCCGCTTCTTTGTTCGTGCGCCAGCACTCGTATCGGCTTGCAGCCGGTGGCAGACAGCAATTTATCGCCGTCCCCCGACTCCGCAACCAAATATAAAATGTTCCAGCCATTTCTAGGTTGTACCAATTTCCTATTATTTTGTTGTCACAATTTTAAATGGATTCGCGCAGTTAGCGACGTCTGGCGGCGCGTAGCGCGGTGGCGTGCGGAGTCCCGTTCGGGGAACTTCTAGTATTGATTCGGTGCATCGCCGCCCTGTTCTGCCTTGTTGGTGCACACACGGTTTTATTTGAGGTATGTTGTGTGGGTCCTGGTCCTGCGCTTGCCCCGGGGTTTGTGTACCTCCTTATAGGATAAGGCAGTCGTCCCTAGACAGTTAAAGCTGATTATTTCATTATCCCAGTAGCTCCTTATCTATTTGCGGTATATAAAAAATTAAAGGTGATAATATTGGGTTTTAACTTTGGCGGTAACAAGTGAAGACTGCCAAAGAAACTAAAGAATAATCATCACACTTTGATCTAGATATGCTTTATTAATACAGTAATACCATACGAAGAAAAAGTGCTATAATAATGCGGCATAGAGTCAAAATAAATGTACAATTAAGAAAGATACTAGAGACAAATTTTTCCTACTTTTAAAATTTATAAAATTTTGTGTTTGTCAGTACAGTTCAGACTACTTAATATTATAATCTATATCTATTGATAGATGAAGTTTAGTCTAGAGTAATACATCTAACTTGGTTTCATCAAGATCTAACGTCGAGAAAAAAAAACATTGTCATAAAAGTATTAATTCAATTAAAAATTCATTCACGCGGATAAAGTCACGGGCGCCAACTAGTCTATACTTAAAATCAACTGAAACTTAAAACGGTATCGCCGAACCTTGAACATTGAATGCTTCCGTTTCTGCAAAGCCCCAGTTTAATCGATCATCGGGAAGTAGGTCGCAAGATTCGTTGAATTGCCAAGAACACACCGGACCGGCAGCCGTGGACGGTTACTGACGGCAAACAAAAGCTTGGAAAAGTTGATGGTTGCCTCATCCTTACTGCTAAACGGGTATTTTTTAAACAGACAGGCATATGGTATTATTTGGAAATATTGCGTCTAATATAGTGTTTGGTAGGATTATTGATTGGTATAAATTCAGTTTAGAGTCTATACTGAATTTATACTGAAATGTCACTGGATTTCAGTCTTTCTATATTGGGTTGACGCCACAAGCCTCTCCTCTTGGAAATGTTAAATCCTATTCAGCAACACATAATTTAGTTTTGCAGCAGATCTTTACTCTATTAAAAGCATTATTGTCATTAATTTGACTCCTACATTTCATTAATCAAGGGTGGTTAGGTACGTTAGAAAGCCACGTTTTATAATAAAGCAACTCTAAAGAAAGTGAACGTAATACAAACGACAACTTTTCCTTCGCCGTGGCCAACACCAAGTTCTAAGCGGTTGTTTTTGTGCTAATGGAGGGAGGGGGGGGAGGGCGGCAGGGAGGGGGGTCGGACAGTTCACTAGAGAAAAAATTCTGCGCGGAAATTGGAAGTGTTCGATTTAAATTCCTCTCACGTTCGTGAAGTTGTGGTTAATTTAATGTGCAGTGTTTTGCTCCAGGAAGCCAGTGATACCTGTTGGAGTATTCGTAAAACTCGTAGTCGGCTTCTATTAGACACTTTTACTCTAATAGGACGTCTGATTTCTACACTTTTAGTAGTTTTAATCTTCGATTTAACGAACTTACCTCACAATGAGACCTGTCGAGGAGTAGCAAAGGCAACTGGTTGCAATTCATGGACATATTTGTTGATTTTGGTGACGAAGAGTAAACATATGGCTTTGAGAGAGCCTTTCCCTGACACCGTTTTCACAAGGGCATGACGGCATGAATAAATAAACCAACACAACCAAAAGCGACAAAACACACCTCGTTTCACGCTTGTTTTCTAGACCTTTCACCTCGTGGTTCTTTAAATACTTCCATTCAAAAAGTAATTATGCTGAAAGTTTGGATCTATATTTTGTCCCATAAAATTGAAGTTCAGAATGTACGGTTTTCCATAATTTTAAAGTAGTTTGTTTTTTAAAATTGATAGTAAACTAAACTACTACATTAGTATGATTTTTCCAAAATTCCTGAAAAGCTCCATTTTACGTGTCATGACCAAAAAGAAATGTCTAACGATTATTATGACCAATGAAAATTACGGGACAAAAAGGACCTGGATAAGTATAACTCAAATTTCCACTTCAGGTTACCGTTATGAAATATTTTAATACAAACAAAAATCATTATAGGTACGCTTACTGCTGCTGGTGATGTCTTTTCTTGCCTGCGAGCACACGCGAACTTTAGCGTATGTTGTTGTATCATTACGACGCTCTTTTCTTTTTCATTTTGCTGCTAGCCGTATTAAATTCAAGTAGGTAGTATTTTTGAACAAAGGTCTGGAAGCAAGAGCAAGATTTTAATACGATCACTCAATCAGTGTTTGCGTCTGCAACGTTTATTTATCTGTGCCTATGTACGCTTACATCTTTAAAACTACGCAACGGATTTTGATGCGGTTTTTTTAATAGATAGAGTGATTAAAGATTCTACGCATAATTTTACGCAGACGAAGTTGCGGGTCGAAGCTATATAGTTTTAGATAAATTGCTGAAACATGTTCCCATTGTTGAAAAACCAAGTCGCGGTTCAGCGTGCTGGCTATCTCATGCAGGGTTAAACCATCGTCTCTGTTCAAAAGTATATTAGAGTGTAAATACCGCCCTGCCCCTCCTGTTCTGCTTCACTGGGTTGTTACTAGGCGACGTGTACCTGTACAGAGTGCAGCCGCGGCACGCGTCGAGAGCCGATAAATAAGCGGCGCCGACACCGCGATACATCTCCGTCCGTGTTCCTTTTGTTCATTCCCTCTTTGCTCTCATTCCTTCCATTCGTTCCATTCGCTTCCACTCCGCTAAGGAGGGAAATTGGATCCGCGCACTGTACACTTTCTGAGCCTCAAGTGTATTTGGTGTGATAAAAGTGATGTAGTGTGTGTACGTTTCCCGTGTTACGCGTAAAGCGTCTTTTTCCTCTGATTTTAGGGTCGGGTTTATGTTGCCGGTTGAGGTGAAGTGGTTGATAGTTGGGTGCAGATGACGCCTCGGCCGTTAATTACGCCGGCTGCGCTGGACGGCCGGCCGCCGGCCCGCCGGTCCGGCTGCGAGTGACGGCGGTAAATAAGCCGCGGCAACGCCCGCGGATGGCCTGTGATGTGATACGTTGTGCTAACGACGTGTCGGGAACAATCCACTTGAGGATCCTGTGCTACGATATGTTACGGTCTGCTTGTGGCGATAGCGATGCATTTCCCAACGTAAGTAGCCGCACATCCATGCGTTTGGAAAGAAGTGCTTAAGTTGTTATCAGTCAGTTATTTTTTTTTCTTAGTTACATATGTACTAAACCGGTATGAGAAAGGGCGATCTGTCATTCCATACACTTGCGTCACAATATGATGGGATGACGAATTTTTCAATCCCTTTCTCATCGCGGTTGAGTAATACACTGTGTTGTTTTAACAGTCTTCGTTTCTGTGTTAACTAAAAGTAGGAAAACAAATGAATGAGTTATGTGGTGCCAGTCTAAAAAGGCTAAACGTTGAATTTATCATCTATTTGGAGGAAGCTTTTATTTGACCTGTTTGTTTTATTTTGGTTCAAATCTTGCAAGTCTCTGACCGACTTATAATTCGTATTCGGATTACGGAACTATTGCAGCCGCGCCGAATGCAATAAAAATGCAGGTTGAGCCGTCGCCCGTGCCGGCGCACTCCCGCGACGCATGAATATGCAACGTCACTCCCCGCGACTGCGGAACCAAATTCTAAATTCCAAGTTCGTAGCATACTATCCCACTAACTCTCGCCTTAATGGCTATGTGCAAGCGGAAAGGCACGACACGCACTTCGAATTTTGAGTTTAAGAGTATAAAGCTAGAGGTGTGATTTTTTAAACTTTTCCGTAAAGTAACCGCTGCGCTTGGCAGACCATCATATTCGTCAATTTTTAGGTTAGGTTATTTCTTTACTGCCAGACCAGCCCGGGTGGCACGGGAGCGCGCGAGTCGCGTCGCGCGCGAGGCAGGCTACCCATCTCTTCCCAGAATGCACAAAACTCCACGGTCAGATTATTGTACTGTCATCCGACTTACTCGAGTATGCAAAGTTTCAGCTCAACCGGTTGAAGATGTCGGCTTCAAAATTGAGTCGCAAGATTCCACCCGGACAAACATACAAGTTAATAAAAAAATCTTGTAACTTGTAATAATAAAATAAAATAAGTCGCACCAATAGCAGCATTGTGCAGTCGCAAAAAGGAATAAATGTCTTCTTTCTTTCTTTCACCATTGACGCCGTACACTTTGAATATCGACTAAACATTTTTCAACCAGAAATAAAAATCCTGTAAATCAACAGTGTTAGTTCAAGCAGATTAATTTTAAGTCAGTATATTTAGTCGCTCCAGGCCCGCGTAGGGGGGAGGAGGCCTGTGCCCAGCAGGAGGAGGAGGACGTACAGAGGCTGGAAATGGTGATGATGATGATGATGATATTAAGTGGGAGTGTAACAATATTGGGGCGCTGCATGTATTGCAGCCAACATTCCGCGAACTATATTTATTAGTATTTCAAACGACATCTTACGGAATTTTAGTGGCATTGCTGCAACCCCGAGAGACACAGACTTGATGAGCCTGAGCTTGAGCTGCGAGGATCTTGCTTATGGCTTTCAATCACTCTTAACATAAAGAAGAAACCAGAAAGTCCTCTTTCAAATTTGGTTTAAGTTTCTTGCGGCATTCCGAAAACGCCGGTAGATTCATAATCATAAAACACGCAAAAAAGAGCCCCTCGCGACCTACTTAAATACAGAATGAAAGTTTTAACTTAAGAGATATTTAGGTGTTTTAAATGCGGCACAATGTCAATTTTCCAATTCAACTAGAAACGTTGGATGATTATTTAAAGAACAGAAAAATAATATCTTGCTACTTCGGTTTTCTGTTTTTTGATGTGGACCTAAGCAAAGTAACGCTTGATTCAATAAATCTTGATTATTCATCACACACACACACACACACACACACACACACACACACACACACACACACACACACACACACACACACACACACACACACACACACACACACACACACACACACACACACACACACACACACACACACACACACACACACACACACACACACACAAATCACGTCTATATCCATTACGGAGTAGACAAAGCTTGAGGTGACAAGACCTAAACGCCACGTTTAGCGTGATCGTGGGCATATAGGTGGAAAGGGGGAAATCTCTTCCATGTTTTTATTAATTACACCAACGTAAATTGATAAGGAAAATCATGGTGATGTCAACCGTCAGAACGACCTACGGCGGGTCAGGGAAATCGTTCGATAGTACGCGCTTAAATCCCGACCAGTTAAAACAATGAGTGCAATTCGTTAAAATTTATATCAATTAATTGAAAGCAGTCTCAACTGTACTCCGAAACCTTGTCAGATATAAATATAAAGGTCGGCTAACAAGAGCCGTATATTTTGTTTTGTTTCACATTAACAAGTTGGAAGTTGGCGGGGTCGTCGGCTCGCGATGCGCCGCGAGACGCACGACTTCGCTCATTACTTATTTAACGACCTTTTTAGACGAGATTTTGATTAAATGTGAATCACATCGGAAGTAGGTTACGATGTGACACAAGCATCACATATTAAACGTGTGTTTTTGTTAGGAAATTTATTCGCATTAAGACGTCATGGTAAGGCCCCGTAGGCTGGCAACGCGTCTGCGATCCTCCGGAGCTGCCGTGTCCGTGAGTGGTGTTGCTCACTTGTCATCAGGTGACCCATTAGCTCGTTTGCCACCTTATCTCATGAAAAAAAATACAAGTCGTACAACAAATCAGCTCGACACAACCGCAAGCAACAACGACAGCTACAAGCTACAACGGATATAGGTACATGTTGTGTATAATAAAAAATATTCGGTAGCTTGTACCACGAACGGGGCATAAAAAAGGAAATTTCGTTTTGCGAGAAACAGGGCGATTTTGTTCCCGGGTCTGCTGTGTATTGTTTTATTCCGGCGCATATCCGGGTATTATTTAAAAGGTGGTTTTTCGGTACACTTGGCAAAGGAAAGGAAACACGAGCTCAAATTTGCTCGCGCGCTGTTGCCGCTCATAATGGGTACGTAGGTACTGCTTTAATACACTTGGAGCCCTTTTATCATCTTTTCATTTATGCGATTTTTAGTGGCATTTGTTTATTTGAGAGAGAGAGAAACATTTATTTACACACATTCGATACACGTAGATATAAAATAGGAAGAAATACAATATACCTAAGAATAGTACCGATATGGTGTAAAATGGGGGGCCCTCAGCATAATGTTGCGGCAAGCAGCAATGCTGTTTTTCAGTGGGACCCAGATAAAATAAAAAAACCAAATTTAATAGTTTTGATGTTGTAATGTATGACATAACCCTCGATAAACAATAAAACAAACTAAAAAGCAAAAATAAAACATTCCTATGACTATAGTCTAAATATATTAGTCGGGTGGGGACGCAGCCCGGCCCATAGGTACTGCCATTCCTTATAAAAAAGTTTAAAGTTAACTTTAGTGACCGGTCGGAACGCGGTCTCCCCTGCGTTCGGTGCACGTTTTGCCAGGGAGAGTTACCCCGGTGCCAGGGGTCTCATTGACCGTTGAATATTTTTTCACGTTGTCTACCCACTCCCAGAATGTTGGAGCAAGGTAAGCAGAAACACGTTATGTAAAAAGCGATATAATGCTTAATGCTAGAAAGTGATTTTTACATTTTATGTTTTGACTTTAGCGCACGGATTGGGGGAGGCAGATCGTTCCAGCGCTTCGTTGCCGCGTAGCGGGAGCTACCACGAAAAGCAGCAGAGTGGTGCGGAGGGAAAATAAGCTGAAGAAACCTCTCCAGTCGGTATTTACATAATCGCGATTATCAATTGCGGACCGTCATGCGTACAGTCACGGACCACAAGGGTCCGCGGACTACCGCTTAAGAACCACTGCTCTGTTTAAACTACAGCTCTGTCTTGACTAGTTGACGAGATTAATGAGCTGTAATTTTCTTCTACTTTACTCGTCTTTTCAACTCGGCACAGTTTATACCATTTTCGAATGGTTTTTTCGAGTGGCATGCTTTAAGGCTTAAAGTTGAAGCAATCAAGCTTGCTGGCCGCGGCGAGGCGTGGTCCTAACGAGACAGCTCCTCTGATGAATGGCCCAGTAATCACCGCACCGCTAGGCACGCTCTTTGAATTGTGATTAACTCACAAAACACCCTAATCTTACAGAATTTCACCCAAAAAGACGCGCTAAATACAAATTTTACAGAAAAAGGCAAAGCAACTACACGCTTCATTAGTTTGCCTCTTTGTCAAACCTCGCTTTATCATTAGTCATCGAAAGTTTCCGCGGCCTGAGTTGGCAGTTGGGAGGCGCGACGCGGCAACGCGACAAACTCTGTCGCGCGCGGTTGCGCCGCGGCGTGCGCGCCACATAGATGCATGCAGTAGACCCGGAGCCACAATGGTACACACAGACGTCTTCGTTTCAAATAATTCTGATGATCTGGACAGTGTGTTCGTGAACACGGTGTTAAAAGTAATATTGGCATTTCTCAAACTTTTGATAGTTTACAAGCTTCATTCTTCGAACTTCGTAGTTTTAGATAGCGGCGCAAATGGATCCCGCGTAAACGCCGATCGAGATGATTCTTGGAGGAAAATTCACAAGGATTTTTCATTACGTCGGTACCTTACACGATACTTAAATACAAAGTTTATTAATTATTGATGCTAACCTTTCCTTTAGTCTCCATATTGACACAGTTGCGGCAAGAGTTCGTAAACTGATTTTTATCTTTAAGAAATTGCGTGACGTTGCTAACAAGAAATTGCTTATTCAAATTTACACAGCTCTGTGTCAGTCCTTATTGTCTTATTGCATTACGTCTTGGGGTGGTACCGCGAAGACAATTCTCATAGTTCTTGAACGAGCTCAAAGAGCTATTTTAAAGGTCTCTACCTCTCGGCCATTCTTTTTCCCTACCAAAGAACTGTTCCAGTCCTGCAGAGTACTCACGGTTCGCCAGCTTTTCATCTTGAGCATCATCCTAAAACAGCACATGTCGGCTCCCTACAACTCTAATATCCGCAGCAAAAGGCGCTCTGACATAGTATTTAAGATACTCCGCACCAATCATGCTTTTAGGCGCAAATTCTCCTCGTTTTTGGGTCCCTTCCTTTACAATAAAATTAACAGACTCCTTAATATTTATGACTCAAACTATGGCAACTGTAAAGTCACTCTGTCAGGGTGGTTGCAAAGTTTGTCTTACGAGGAAACCGAAAACCTGCTGAAGATAGTTGTATAACTTAGTTAATTAACTATTTATCATTAGGTAACCCTTAGTTTAATATGTGATAAAAATGCTGATTTCTAACTTTGTACAGAAAATAATACTCCCTGTATCAATTAATATTTAATCATAGACCCTATCTTTTGCCTAAGATACAGGGTACTCTCGTATCCTAGTTTAGGCATTTAATTTAATTACTCTACGCACAGTTTATAATATACTTTCGTTGTAAGCGCAGGCACACTTGTTTTATGTCGAGTCATTAGTTTAGTTCTTAACTTTGTTGTGTACTTACTAATACATAGATAGACATAATATAGTGCTTACTAACCATTTATAATTTATTTGTACAATTGATTATTTTAATAAATAATTTGAATTTGAATTTGAAAGTGTTTTACGTTTTTAGGGTTCCGTACCTCAAAAGGAAAAAACGGAACCCTTATAGGATCACTTTGTTGTCCGTCTGTCCGTCTGTCAAGACCCTTTTTCTCAGGAACGCGTGGAGGTATGAAGCTGAAATTTATATCAATTACTCAGGTCTACTGTCCCTTGAAGCTGTGAAAAAATCAAACTTCTAAGCCAACGCAATCAAAAGATACAGCCGTTTATGCCGCTAATTTCCGCAAATTTTCAACTCTCAAGGGAATCAAAACCTACAAGGTACTTCCCGTGAACGCAGAATCTTGAAATTTGGTATGAAGGTAGGTCTTATAGCACAGATTAAAGAATAATTGCGAAAACCGTAAATGTGTATGTATGTCTGTATATAGCAGTGACCAATATAAAGTAACCCCACACTGCGTACATTTTGCTTTGGAGCAGGGCTCTGCTTACACTGGTTTATAGATATTTATAGATAATGATACGGAACCCTCGGTGCGCGAGTCCGACTCGCACTTGACCGGTTTTTTTAGGTTAGTTTGAAAGTTTTATTAAATCTTTAAAAAATTACAGTGGTGTTTAGTGAAACCAACTCAACCACCTGCTCCAGTGTTTTGAATTAATTTTAAAACACAGCGTCCATTTAGTTAGAGATTAAACCGCTTTTTTTGACCGTAAGCTGCAGCCCTCGTCCGCTGCAACTACCCGCAACCGGGGCAACTTCGTCGTCCCGCGCTGTTTCCACGTCTGGCGACCGAGCGAGCAACCAGTCGGCCAACTTGTCGCGTCGCCACACCGCGGCGTGTTCAGCCGTATTACCTATTAATATTGTTACATTACGTGAATTTGAATACGAGCTGTGGTTCGGCGTGAATGGTGCGGAGCCCATTCAAACGTACGAGTAATTACGGATTATCCTTTCATATTCCGCTGAATGATTGATTGTTTTTCATGCGAAGTTACATTTAGAAAGAAAGAGAGAAAAAAAAGAAGTAAAAACGTAAGAACATACCTGTCACGAAATGGTTCCACCTCAGCATAACACTGGCCTTACAGCCAGCGCTGGTCTTCCGTTGGGACCATCAAGTGCTACTGTGAGCACATAAGCACATATAAAAAAAACAAGCCAGTGACTCGGCATTACAACTTTTAATATGGCTGAATGGACAATGATTCCTTTACCTATCCCACAAGGGATGAATTTTATAAAAATAAATAATATTTTGGCCTGACCTGACAAGAGAAATTTCATTAACATTGACATTATGAACAAACAAACTATTCTACGGTCTGTTTCAATAAGGAAGGTATGGCTGACAGATCCTTAGAATGTAGCTGTTAGCGATCAGGAAAGTTTTGACAGCAAAATAAATACAAAATTGGATTACATAGAAACAATTTAATACTTGGTTCTGTACATAGCGTACTCTCTACATATACGCATATTAAATTAAATAATGTTTTATATAACTCTTCGTTGAAAAAGCATGACTTGGCAAAAAACGTAAAATAGGAATGACACACACACACACACACGCACGCACGCACGCACGCACGCACGCACGCACGCACGCACGCACGCACGCACGCACACACGCACGCACGCACACACACACACACACAAATCACGTCTTTATCCCTTACGGGGTAGACAGAGCCTAAGGTAACAGATACCTTACGTTTACTACGTATACGCTAATACGTTTACGCTATGTTTACTTTCTTACTACTATGTTACAGCTAGTTGACGTAGGGTAGGTACTTACGTCTGTTTGGTACGCACAGGTCTTACACAGTAACGAAGCCACAAGCAGCCGTCAAAATAAGCTCACGCGCTTGTTCAGCACCCAGTGCAACGATATTATAATCTATCAGCAAAAGCGTCAAATTATTGTCAAAAATAAAACACAGAACTCACGTAAATATTTTTATCCTCAAACAAACTGTTTGAGCCAAAACACGCCTTGTTACAAACGCACAGAGCCTCGTTCTGGGTGGCGGTGAACGAGTGAAATTCTCGGAGTACAGTCACGTACAAAAGCGCTACATTGAATTTATTTTATTTATCCGCGCGGGCCCGATATCGCGACGTTACAGTGTTTTGATAAACACAGTATCTCGCGCGCCAACCTTTCAAAACATGCCTTTGTCCGTCATCCCGTAATTTTTTTCACGTTACGTTTATACTTTTCCGTTCACCTGTCCCGCTGGCAGCCACTGATAATGACGATGAGCCTGACGCCAACTGAAGGTTCATGTTGCTTACATTGAAAAGGTGTAAAACTAACGCGCAGTCTCGTTCGCATTATTCAGCACAAAATCCTTCTCAAATCGACTAAGCGTTTAATTAGTTACTTAAACTTTACAAAAACCCTTTCTTGCTCCTAATAAATAATTAAAGTGGGGTGTCCGCGCGGCGGGGGAGCTAATTGCGTACTTTTGCGGACAGTCCCGGGGCGGGCGCTTGCGGCGACACGATTATAGTACTTACTGCACTAAAGGGTCTCTTCCGGACTTTAAATATTCATTATGATTAATGATGGCTCGAGCATGGAGGCTGGGTGTAAACAAAGCATGCTCTTTGTCATTAAAAGTGGGGACTTGACCCATTGGCTCGGTTCACTTCGGTTTAAGCTGTTGTATTGTTTTATTCTATTGTCCAACACAGCCGGCAGCCCATCCAGCTGTAGTTTAGAGCATTATAATTTACCGTTCATCGCATATATTTTAAAAGCCATAATACGTAAACACGCGGGGTGTAGGGGGGGGTGAGTACGCCTAGGTATGCGGCGCTGGGCTATTGGCTTGCCCTGCCAAGTCGGTCATGCGCGTCCACGTCGTCCTCGAGCTCGCCGACGCACGGGCTTGGGGGCGAACCCACTCCGGAATCCCTTGTTGAGTGGGTCGCACACCCTGGAAATACTGCGGTCGGTAACGGGCGTCGCATAACACCATCAACCCCGGACCAAAGTAGCTAAGTATGACTGGCCATCCGCCTGGTGTAGTAGGTGACCCGGTGGATACAACTACAACTGCCTACCTGCGTTTGTCCTGCGCAGTTGATCGCCGTACGCAGGGATGAAGGAGTCCTGGGGGGTTGAGTCGAACGGAGTCGGGGTTAGTTATTCCGGGAGACAACACGCCCTCTTTGGTCCGGATTTCAGGCCAAACGGTAGCCCCGCAACTAGCCACTGTGGGGAAATGGACACGCGTAACTGCACGGATGAGCCGGGTGCTTTACGCTGGCGAGATGGGGTAGGGCCCTCTGGGAGGGCTGGGTCCGGCCATGCTGACGGGATAAGGGAGTCGGAGTACCTGATGCCGGTGGGTTTGCTGGTATCAGCCGCACGACCGAGTCCCCGATGTCGCGCTAGGAACCCAACCTGCACCTTCTATATCCGCTGCGTAGCCCCGATGTCAGTACCACGACATCCCCAGGTGCGGGCTCCATGGAGGGTAGGGAGCGTGGCGGATGAAGCTTTATTACCGGGAAATGGATCTTTCAAAAGACAAACCCGACAGGGGACCAGAAAGGAAACTGGACGGTACCCAACGGGCGGCCGGAACCGCGGAAGCGGGTCCGTCTGCCAGACACTCAGGGTCTGCGCAAGCAGAACCTACAACACAGGCACAACAGGGGGGCAGAAACACGAAAGTGGATCTGCCCTCCTTCACACGCGGGGCCATGGCAGCGTTTACGACCAGGGCTCCCGCAAGCACACACACACACGGGGGTGGGGCTGCTACGGCGGCACCACCACACCCAAAGCGCCGCAAGTCCGGCAAGGCCGGTAAAGGGAAGGCTTGGAAACAGGCTGAACCGATACCTTCCACGTCGACTGCGGTGTTCCACGCTGGCTCGGCGCCACCCTCGGGAGGTGCTAGGCCAAAGGCGGCCGCTACCACCAATGTCCCCAAGGATTCGGCGAAAGCCGGAACCAGCAGGTCGACTGCGGAGGAAGCGGCCGTCCTCGAACGACTTGACGAGGCGTGGACTCTTATCGACCGCCGACGAGGTAAGGGGAAACCCTGCGCGACGGCGGTCGGCGCTTGTGGGGCGGGAAACTCCCAATCAGGGAGTGGACCAGCACCCAAGCGTAAAAGTAAGAAGCAGCGCCAACGTCATCGCGAGCGCGAGCAGGCGGCGGAAGCCGCTAAGCGAGCGCAGAACCCCCGAGCCAAGGAACCCAAAAAGGGGTCCGCCAAGTTCGTGAAGGGGGCGGCTGGTAGCCGGGGCAACCCAGCAGCCGGCCAAGCCCGACGCAACATGGCACAGGCAAAGGGAAGACCGGGGGTTGGTAGTACGACCCAAGGAACGGCCAAACGGGCTCGCCCGGACGACACACAGTCGCCTAGGGCGGAGACCAAGAGGCCGCGAATTGAGGACGGAAACCAAGCCCCGTACGCAGAGGCTGTGCGGTCGGACTTCCTAGTAGCGGTGACAACCGTGGACGGAAGCCCCCTGACAGCACAGGGTGCCCAGGAGATCGAGGCCCTGATACAGCAGCGTCTTATAGACGAGGCTATAACGGGGACCAGCGTGCCGGGGTGCCCTGGCTTCAGGGGCAGACCAACACACACCAGCGGCGTCCTGAGACTATGGTGCGAGGACCACGAGTCGGTGGAGTGGCTCGCAAAAGTAGTGGAAGGACACACCTCTCCCTCGGGAACTGGACTTGTGGTCAAACGCCAGTGCGACCTAGTCCGGATGGTTCGCTGTGGCGTCCTGCTACCGGGTACCCAACCGGATATCTGGATAGTGGGGCGCGTTATGCGACACCAGAACCCGTGGGCGAGCGTGGAACGCTGGATTCTGCACAGGGTGGACAGACAGGACGACGGCACGTTCCTGGTCTTCTCTGCTCCGGAGGATGTGGTGCAGTCCCTGATGGGTCGCGGGCGCCGACTCTGCTATTTGCTGGGGTCGGTGTATGTGAAGTTCCAGGGACCGAGAGGTAAATTTACCGAACACCTGCCGAAGGAGCAAGAAGTGGTACACCCTGAGACCGATGTGGGACCGGCGAGGGAGCAACCCAGGGAAACCCGGGAGGCACCTGAGCCCCCCCCTTTAGCGCGGTCGAGTCCTGCGAACCCAGCCGACGAGGCACTGGACGAGGAGGAGTTGCTTCGTGGTTCGGGGGAGCGGGCTTGTACAGCGAGCTTGGGTGACCTAGCCTTAGGGGGGCCGGACTGGGAAGAGATGGTGGTGCTGTCGGAAGATGGCGAACCTTCCAGCTCTGACCGTCTGTGAGGTCCTACAGACAAACCTCCACCACAGCATAACCGCAACGGCTCAAGCGCGGAAATGGTTGGAGGTCAAAAACACAGCCATCGCCCTGATCCAGGAGCCGTGGGTCAGAGGTGGCAACATCTGCGGACTCCGAAACATGGGAGGTAAGCTTGTCACACATACGGGCCCGGAAAATCCGAGAGCCTGTATATACATTACCAATAACATACAGGCGCATGCTCTAACAAGCTTCTGTTCTAGAGACTTGTGCGCCATAAAGGTGCAAGGCGCACCGAACAACAGCCTGCCGGAGATGGTCGTCGCCTCGGTCTACATGCCGGAGGGTGACGAGCCACCTCCACACAACATGACGCGGCTGGTAACATACTGCGAGGAGGCCGGTCTGCAGCCACCGACTCCAACGCACACCACATCCTCTGGGGAATGCAGACCACAAACGAGAGAGGTAAGCTCCTTGTTGAATACTTGATGACTACAGACCTGAACATCATGAACAGGGGCTCAGAACCCACATTTGTGAACAGGAGAAGTAGAACGATCATAGACCTAACACTAGCTACGGAAGCGGTATCGAAAACCATCTTCAATTGGCATGTGTCAAGAGAGGCGTCATGCTCTGACCACAGATGGATCCGCTACGATATGCAGGTAAACACAGCCCCGCCACTTCCCAGGCGTAACCCACGTAAGACCGACCAGGTGATATACGCCAATAATCTGGACAGACTCCTCAGTGCGAAGGAATGCCCAGGAAGACTCACGGGAACGGGACTGATAGAAGAACAGGTAGACATACTCACTAACACAATCATAGATTCCTACCATGCTGCATGTCCCTTATCGACCCCACCTGTAAAAGACACTCACAAAACCAACTGGTGGGGACCTGAACTGGAAAGGCTCAGGAAAAAGGTAAGACGACTACTAAACAGAGCGATGAATACATGCGACGATTTGGACTGGGACAGATACAAAGAAGCCAAGTCCAAATACAAGAAACGAATAAGGTACAGAAGCACCAACTCGTGGCGCAAATTCTGCAGCAGCATAGAGACCTGCGAACAGGCCAACAGGGTAAGAAAACTTTTATCTAAACAATCCAATCAGGTCGGAACTTCCCTAAAAAAGCCAGATAACACCTTCACCAGCACACCTGAGGAAGCAGAGCGTGTCTTGATAGAGACACACTTCCCTGGATGCCATATTGCGCAACGGGTCGACTGGAATGAAGAAGAGACAGACACTACAGAGGAGCACTGGAGGTTAGCACTCGAGGTAGTTAACACACCCAAAATCAAATGGGCCATCAACAGCTTCAAATCCTTCAAGTCTCCCGGCTTGGATGGGGTCTTCCCAGCACTGCTGAAGTGGGGAGGGAACCGTCTGATCCAAAGACTAAACACCGTTTTCACAGCATGTCTAGCATACAGGTATGTACCAAAACGGTGGAGGGAAGTCAAGGTAATGTTCATCCCGAAGCCGGGAAAAAGCGACTACTCAGAACCAAAATCACACAGACCGATTAGCCTCACCTCGTTCCTATTAAAGGCCCTGGAGAGACTGTGTGATCGTGATCTGAGAGCGAACGCCCTAGACAAGGTACGCCTGCACTCGAACCAACATGCGTACAGTCAAGGTAAGTCAACAGAGTCAGCTCTACATGCAGTGGTCTGCAAAATAGAAGAAGCCATCGAGAGTAAATCGATGTGCCTCGGCACCTTCATAGACATAGAAGGAGCCTTTGACAAGACCAACTTTAACAGCATCACGTCGGCACTGGTAAGACACGGGGTAAACTCGGTCATGGTCGGCTGGATAGGTAACATGCTCAGCAAGAGAGTGATCAGATTCAACTCGACTGAGACACAACAAGCACTGGTAGCCAGAGGATGTCCACAGGGAGGAGTGCTGTCACCGCTCCTGTGGAACATGGTGGTAAATGAACTCATCACCAGACTAAACATGCACCACTACCACGCGATTGGATACGCTGACGACATTGCCATACTCATAAGTGGCAGGGTGTGCAGCGTGATCTGCGATGTCACACAGCAGGCTCTGAGAATCGTGGAGTACTGGTGCAAGGAAAACGAACTAACTGTCAACCCCAACAAAACGGAACAGGTAATGTTCACAAACAAACGGATACTAGGCAACTACAATCCCCCTAAGCTGTTTAACACGGAGCTGCAGTTCGGTTCTGAGGTAAAGTACTTAGGAGTCATACTAGACAGCAAACTGAACTGGAGCAACCATCTTAACAACAAAATCGACAAAGCCACGGTGACCTTCTGGCAATGTCGTAGAATGTTAGGCAAGCAATGGGGACTGACCCCAAAAATCACGCTATGGCTATATCAGGCAGTCATCAGGCCAATCATCAGCTATGGAGCGGTGGTGTGGTGGCCACGCACCAAACTAATCACCGTAGAAGCCAAGCTACAACGACTCCAAAGACTAGCTTGCATGGCGACCACGGGCTGCATGAGGACCACTCCAACTGCGGCCCTGGAAGCCCTGCTGAGCCTACCGCCGCTGCACTTGTTCATCCAACAGGAGGCGGGAGCGGCTGCAATCAGGCTCAAGAAGCTAAAGCTCTGGAAAAACGCGAAAGTCAGTCACACACGGATACTTGACGATCTGGTAAGAAGGGAACCACTCATGGAGGCGGCCACCGACAGGATAGCCAAGCAGTACGTGTTTGACAAAAAATACAGAATACAGCTGCATGAAGACCCAGGTGAGGGACTCAACCTGAAGGAGCTGAGGATCTTCACGGATGGGTCAAAAACAGCAACAGGTACAGGCTCTGGAGCGCATTCGGAAGACCTGAATATCAATATTTCAACACCGCTTGGGGCCCACAACACCGTCTTTCAGGCGGAATGTATGGGCATCATAGCGGCTACCACAGCGATAGACACCAGACAGGTAAACTATCCCATCCGAATACTATCTGACAGCAGATCGGTTCTACAAGCCCTGCAGAGCGACACAATGACTTCAGGATTAATCCACGAATGCCATAAAGCTCTGACGAGGGTAAGCGAACACAGCGCAGTAACCTTACAATGGATCAAGGGTCACAGCGGTTCGCGAGGAAACGACGCAGCCGACCGACTAGCGAGAGGGGGCTCAGAGGCGAACGCCATAGGACCTGAACCCATCATACCTCTGCCGTTCGGATGGCTGCGTGGTAGGCTACGGCACAACACCAAGGTAATGCACCAACAGCTCTGGTCAAACCTGGACACCTGCAAGCAGACCAGAGAGGCGCTCCCGACGATCAACCCCGGATTGTCCCGCAAACTTCGCGAGTACGGGAGACCCCAGCTCCGACTACTAACCGGAGCTCTGACTGGGCATGCCTTGCTCAACAAACACTTACACAATTTAGGTGTTACAGACAGCCCCCTATGCAGAGCGTGCATGGAGGCAGAAGAAACAGTCACACACATTCTGCTGGAGTGTTCCGGAGTGGCGAACTACAGGGCACAACACCTCGGGTCACCGAGGACGCTCCAGGAAGTCGTCGGCAACATAAAGGGTCTGCTAGGCTTTCTACAGGAGCTGGGCTGGCACGAATAGTGCCGCAGCCCACCACGCAAAATAGGCGCAGTTAATAGTCGTCGAGTTGCGGAAAACAGCCCGTTACAACATAACATAACATAACATACGTAAACACGCGTAATAAGATGAAACTTTTTTTTTTGCTGCAGTTTTTTGAGCTCGTATCAGTTGTTTCAGAGCCGAGCTAATCTGACGGTATTGTATTTTAAAGTTACATTGGTGTCTTTGGTGGCGAGTACGTTTTTCCACCCAGCGGTCTTCCGGTTTCGATCATAATCAGGCGATCCTCTGCCTCTGGCGTCCGCGGTAGAAAAACCCGCCGTAATAAATTGAAGTTCCGAGTTTAGAACACATGATAAATCGTCCCGAACTCCGCCGTCGGAGGCCTTCGAGATAGTCTCGCTTTATTCTCGCAGTCGCGGAGAACCATTTCCATAATACGCGCCGCAGCGGGCGCCGGCGTCTTGAATGGAGGATCACGTGAATATGGCGAAGCGTGTCGGACGTATAGGGTTGAACACATATTAGATTAAATAATTATAAGGGTTTATTTGATGTAATGCAATTTTTGGTTAAATTGTTAACTAGATTAATGCTTTGATTGTGTTAAGATACAGTTAAATATGTAGGTTGGGATGGGTTTGTTTTTACAACAATCAAATAAAGTAGTCAGAAAGTTGGACAAGGGTATTTCTGTGCAGCCATTCCGTTATGATTTTAACTTCCGGGCAATAGGTTTATCCGTATCGGTTCAATGGAAAAATGTATATGTTCAAAATGTGTATTTCAGATCTTAGACAGATGAAAAGAATGTGCACTAAATTTCCAACGGCTACATCCGACCCATTTCCTGCTGCAAAATTTCGTACGTTACATAACTGGATGTAACGAAGATTCGATGTTTCGTTGATCATTACTAGTAGCCCGCTGTCCATGTTCTTTGGTTCTTGGATACTTGCACAACAAGAGGTTAGAAGGAGAGCTGTAAACCAACTCTCAATAAGATAGATGTCACATGCTGCGCTAGTAGTATTGGGTGCAAGTCGGAGTCTGACTGGTGGTTGCGCCGCGTCGCGCCTCTCGCTCTCACACTCCCGTCCCGGACTACGGAATGCGGAATACGATACGATGACTATCGTATTTATGACACATAAAAACGAAACGACCAATTTACCCCTACATACATACGCACATCCTAAATTGCATCGCGACGCAGCTTGTTCGCCGTTCAGTTTATGTTCAATTGTTTACTTCCATAAAGGGTTTCAGCTATAATTCGCAACGGGTTATTGTTTGAGCAATCGCCCACGTCTCAGAGCTGCTGAGGACACTTAAATAATAATTACCTTTTTCGTGGAATCGGCGACGGTTTTAATGTTTAATTGCGTTTAAAACCGCGCCATTAACAATTCACCGTCCCCGAGCAATAAATGCTGAGGTTTAATCCTACAACACATCGCGAGCCTTTTATATTTACTGTGTGGTTTTGCGTTTTCTGAAAACAGAACTCTTGTTCTCTCTCTCTCTCTCTCTTATACATAATCTATTTAAGTAAAAAGTTTGCTTTGTCGCTAAAAAGTGAATTAATTTTACCAGATGTGAAGTCAAATATATCATATTAATAGTAAAGAAAAGCGGAATACGTTCTTTGACGTTCTTCCATCCTTACTTGTACTGTAAATAATAACTAATAATATAAGAGATGTTTGAAGAGCCGAGTGGAAGAACTTGCGAACGGCCGCGTCTCACTTAAACGTCGTCTCACAAACCGGCATACAAATACTCCCGGAGCGTTTCCTTATATTTTTTTTACTAAACGCTCATTTGAATATCGTCCAAATGAAATTCTTCCTAAAAGGAAATCTCCTTACAAAACAAAGATGGAGTGAGGAAAATCTGAAAAACCTTTTCAAACGCCACACCGAGGAAGCTATTACTCGTTCATTATATCACCGGCTGCATAAACAATAAAACCGTTATCAAGCCACTGCTTTAATATGAATATTTATTGCGTCGCTACGAGAATTTCACACCGATTTATTCGGAATGTATCTCGTAAAATACAATGCTTGTCTCATGCTATGGGTCCAGTGGATGGTCGCGGGGGCTGTGGAGATGATCGGGGAGGTGGGGCTGGCGCTGGTGGCGCCGGCGGGGGTGCAGCGAGCGGGGCGGGGCGAGGGGGGGCCGTCGCCCCTGGTGCTACTGCTGGGGCAGCCGAATCAGCCCGCCACCAGGACCGAGGAGCCCTGCGTCTACAAGTACCCCAAGAAGAAACACTTCAACGCGCTGCTCAGTGATATGATGAACGAGTTAACGAAGGTATAATATCAAAAACACTTTCACGAAACATCGGCCTTTAGCAGACATTTATTCATAGTCATGCTCATTTTCATTTGCTATAGGTGTACGTGTTAGGGTGGTAGGTACTTGACACCCTGTCAGGGTATACAATGTCTATACTAACGCTGTAAAAGCAGTCCACTGCTTGGAATGGGCCTCCCCTAAAATGCGGCCTTTTGTCCTGTCTTCAGTTTGTCGCGTCCAGTCACTACCAGCCACCTTTCGCAAACCCACCCTCCAACTAGATGGAGGAAGGCTACGCTTGCCGAGTCGCGGTTTGCACTTACTCATGTAAGCGAGAAACCGCAGAATTTCGGAGAACGCTCGGAAACCTCTCGCATTTCCGTAGTTCAAACAAGGTCTCTCAAATTTTTTTCCAGAATAATTCAGCAGGTGGACGGTTAGTTCGACTGAATACCCCTATAACAATTTTTCACTTCAATTCTTGATTCAACATGTAGCCCCGCCCCCGCCCCCGCCCCCGCCCTGGACACGGTCCACTTTTAACGTCGGATATTGATGGAAACATTTGTCAACTAATTCAAAAATCTTGAAAAACATTAACAGCGCTATTTAGTCAGACTACCAGCCGACCAGCCACCTGCTGGAATATTCCGTGTACTCGTTGTAACCGGGAGTGTGTGTGCCCAGATCTTCATGCGCGCGGGCGAGGCGCTGCGCGCGGCGCGGCGCGACGGCCGCGGCAACGCGCGCTTCCGCGTCGTCTCCTCCAAGCAGTCGCCCTACTTCGACAACGTCTACGCCAACATGACCGTCCAATACAAGTACAAAGACATATTCTACGTTTTCACGATGGTTGAGACCGGTAAAGTACTGGTGCAGAACGGATACTTAGATTATTTCAATTTAAGTAGGTGAAAATGTCTCTCAATGTCTTCCTAACTTCATCTCGCGCACTCTTTATCAAAATAAGTTTTCGAAAGAGTCTTTTTGCGGCCGGTTTGATAGTAAGCATTTGGGAATTTCATAGTCAGAACACGAGCATTCCAATCTGACTTTAAATTAAACCAGAATATTTATGCTGTTGGGTTAGTTTCGCTGGATATTCCTAAGTATATATTTCTCAGGATTTTTTTTATTGAACTAAAAATTACGATGAAAAAAAGTTGACCTCTACAAAGCAGTATTCAATCAAATGAAGTCCTGTAGAAATATTCCAGAACAATTTTAAGAGCCTGTACAAATAGTGGCGTTGGTTTGTGTTCTTCAGAAATTTCTACGAGAAAGCGCTGGAGAAGGGGTCGCAGCGGTCGGGGCGCGACCCGTGCCAGCACCAGCCGGAGCTGAAGCGGCTGTGGGAGGACATGCTGGACTCCTCGCTGGCCACGCTGCGCGCCGCCGCGCTGCGCTGCGTCCGGCTGCAGCTGGAGGCCAACGGCCGCGGCAGAGACTCCAAGTATACCCTCAGAGCAAGCATGCATACATACATACATAATAATCACGTCTTTATTCGCTACGGAGTAGACGGAGCCTAAGGTCAGACAACAAACCATGCTAGTACAAACTGGTTATAGCTGAATGCAGTACTGCGTGCAGCATATAGTTACCACGGTAGACTCGACTGTAGGCTTACTGGTAGAGCACTCCGGTGTGGAATGTGTTTTCTAAACTCTGCGTGTCTTTCTTTTGCATAGTCGGTGAACTCTGTTTCATGGTCCGTTTAACCCCGACATGGTAATAAGACACCTCGGGAGTAACAAGTGAACTCTTAACTTCAAAACAGTATCTCGTTTCAGGCTCAAGAACCGTCTCGGCCAGTACCTTCTGAAGGAATTTGGCCGCTTTCGCTCCCACCAGCTCGATGTACTCTGCCACGAGTACAGTTTGTGCTACAAGGAACTTCTTCATAGTAATACAACAAAGTTAGATGGATAAATTTCTTCATTCAGCGTGATTTTTGAAGAAGTTTAATAAATAAATATGTATGTGCAAAACAACAAATGCATACAATCATGACTAACTTTATTGATCTTACAATGATTAGAACAAAAGGATCGAAGTCTCTTTAATAACTAATGTCAATCTAAATCACAAAACAATAAATCGAGGAACGGTAGGTACTATCTGGTTCACGTGAACGCGCGCCGAGGGCTGCTAGCTAAGTGTCTCGCGGCCATTCTTCAAAAACACTGACAAACTTCAGTGTTACAAACAATATTTCATAATAACCTTCCATCATCCCGGCACCCTTGCCGCGTCCCACAACCACATACACAAAGCGCCGCACCAAGGGCCGGGGCCGGGGCCGCTGCCGCACAGACCTGCACGAGCAAGCTATTCTGCTTTAATAAACTACCATAAGTTTACGGCGCTTGGTAACACTTAACTTAACAATGGGACCTTGGTCGGCAGACACAAAAAAAATATTAAACTACCTAACAACACATCTAGTGCTAGCTGGCTACAGGCGACCCTGGGGCTGGCGCTTACCTCTCTCAAAGGTAGAAAAATAGCAGTTCAGAGAGGCAATGCGGCCAGCGTCTCGGGGTCGGTGCCTGTGCCGGAATATCTTGATGACGTATTACTTAGTAGTGGGCTTTGTAGTTTTAGCTTTTATTTTTATTTCGCTTTAGATGTTAAATTACCTTTGTTTGCTTGTTTATAAAAACTAATAAAATAAAAACTTTGCAAATATTATACACACATTATAATACTTAGTATAGCGTTAAAGTTAACATCATAAACCATGACACAAGATCTTCAAAACCGTTTGTCAACGCCTCGTATGCTCACGTCGCCTCTTCATCCCGATACTCCTGCAGGAACCGCAGGTGGAACGCCTTGAGCTGCTGCATCATGTAGGAGAACTCCTCGCGCGGGTGCAGGATGGTGGTGCGCAGGTGCAGCGAGCCCGGCGCCTGCCCGAAGCCCGAGCCCGGCACCACGCACAGCCCTGAGAAATGGCATCGGTTTGAGTACGGGTTCTTTGGCATTGATGAATAAGAGAAGAATACGTCAGGATGCGATAAAATCAATTGATTCACTGTACATTTAATTTTTTTATTTTAGAGCCGACTCCGTCTGCGAGAAGTCGTTTATCGCTATCCCGCGGGAACTATATTTTCCGGAATAAGAACTAACCTATGAATATTTAGTAGCGAATGTACAAAAAAGCATTGATATAATACTGGTGTGGCTTAAAAAAAATGTTGAACAGTAATTACCAGTTTCGTCAAGCAGCCGCATGCAGTAGAACTCGTCGGGGGCGTGGCCGGCCGCCCGCGCCGCCGCGTGCGCGCGCGCCGGCAGCGAGAACCGCGGGAACGCGAACATGGACGCCTGCGCCGCGCAAACGTTAACACAAAGATATAGCTTTACGGGGTGTACACACATACATAAATCACGTCTACACACATATTGACAGAGCCCAAGGTAACAAGACCCAAAGGCCACGATTAGCATGACTGTGGGCGAATCGATGGACCTCAAACCGATGGACCTATTCGGATGCGTTTTTTAATTCGAAAGCCAGTTTTGTTGCGGTGGTTCTTAGCCATGTTGGCAAAAATCGGTCCAGCAGTTTGAAGAATTTTACTCTTACCCTTAGTAAGCACCTAAGCTGTCTTTTCCAAAATTATGTAGGTAAGGCATTTTTGTCATAAAATTGAATATTTTTTTAATTGCGTGGGTGGTTTTTTTAAGTTTTTAATTTAACACAATTATTATTCTCAACTGTGTAGATGCATCTGTACTCACGTCGATAGGGTTGCAGGAGAAGGTGGGGATGTCGTTGAGCGCGCGGTGCGCGGCGGCGGTGCGCTCGCGCAGCGTGCGCTGGACGGCGGCGCGCTCGCGAGCGAACTGCTCGTACGACGGCTCACCCGGCGCCGGCGGCTTCAACTAAGTAATACTACATTACTACAGAGGCCTACTTGCCATCAGGTTACCCGCTTGCTCGTTTGCCCCCTATTATATTATGTAGGTCTGTACAGATTAAGAGAGGAAAACTTAACAAAAACTAAGATAGATAAAGTACTAGTATTAGTTATTAAGATGGATAAGTTGTACGTACAATGCAGTCGAGCGCGCACTGTCCGAGCAGGCTGGGGCACTGCGCGAGCGCGCGCGCGGCGTGCAGAGCGGCGCGCGCGCGCGGCGCCAGGCGCGGGATCTCCACCAGCCCGGCGCGCGCGCCGCACTCCGCCGCCCAGCCCTTGGACGCCGTCACGAAGCTCGCCAGCTCCAGCGCGTCGTAGGGGGGGCCCATCTCGTGGATCACCTACAAAAGAACCATTACACAATGCCCATGTAGTTTCAATGAGACAGTTTTAATTGATTTAATTTAAATTTAAATTTAACATATTAAGACATGTTTTCGATGAAATACATTTGAGAGAATATGTTGAGTGTGTGTCGTGTCGTTGTTGCTGACGTATTTTTGCTATGGATGCAGCGTCGCATCGCATCTCGCTGTAAAATGACTCTAATCACAGACTCAACAAAACTATTTTACAAAGAAGGTATTTCAATAAATCATAATGTCAAATTTCAAACTACAATACCAATGGCGCACTGGAGCCACGTCTTCCCCTTCCACATCCAAACAATACGCACAGAAGCGAATTATTTGTCGCTGTGGTAGTGAGTGATTGTACATTACGGTTACAGCCCACCAGGTCGCCCAACGCTCGCAAAGTTTGCCAGCATTTGTAATATTCACAGCTTTGTACGCTGCAATTGTGTTCCGACTGACCTTCTTGAAAGAGAGGAAGGGCTTGGCGACGATATTCTCCTGGTACACCTCGTCGGCCAGCAGGAACAGCTGCCGCGCGTGCGCAAAGCGGACGATCTCCTCCATGTTCTCGCGATTCAGCACCTGAACAAGAGAAGCAAGCGTTGGATACCTTTTGAGGTTACAAGGAAGGCGATTGGCAGGCAGACGGTCTCTGACGCGAGCGTCAAGCTCGCCGTGCCTTAGCATTGTTTGTTGTTATTTTGTGAATTGTAATAGATTCTGTGTGTTTATCTTTATTCTGAACCTGTATTTCACTAGGAATTCCCTGGTTCCTTAATCGAGTTTAATTTGGCGAGGCGGCATAATACACAACGGTGAGAGTAAAGAAAAGCTGGGTTATCATGAAACACTTCTGGTTGATAATTAACTTACAGTTGTAAGTATGTAGGTATATAAGTATGTATTGCAAATTGATCGATCTAACTAATCGCTTCATAAGAACGTGGCTCGAGCAATCTACCAATTTCTCAGTCTTCCAACCTGTCCAGTGGGGTTCCCGGGGTTGATGACGACGAGCGCGCGCACAGCGCAGCTCCGGCTGGCGGTTTGCCAGCCGCGGAGCAGCGCGCGCGTCGGCAGCGCCCAGCCCGCGCGCTCGTCCAGCTCGTACGGCGCCTGCGCCACGCCCAGCTCCGCCAGCGTGCCCGAGAACACCGGGTACTGCGGAATCGGGATCATCACCGCTGAAACAACACTCCAGTTACAGATGTCACGCCCGGTTTTCATAAGAAGACGATCTTTGGCTTAAGCTTTTGATCTTCTAGATCCTGATTTCAATCTCGTCCATGCTAACTGTTGGTTGTGTTGCTGTGTTACGGTGTAGAGAGTTAAATAGCTGGTGAAATTACTGGAACATGTGGCATTTTATCTTAGTCCTCTAGGCTGGCAACGCATCTGCTTTCCTCTGGTGTTACCATCCGGTGCCTCACTACCGTACATTGACAAAAAAAACGAGGTGCCAATTTTTAACCACTTAGTGATTGTTACCAACCACACTACTAGAGATATTATTAAGTCTGGGTTAATACTCGTACCTCTGTCTTGCGTAGGTACGGAAATACATACTTAACCTAGTTAATAACTATTCTGTTAATTTTCTCCAAAACTGAGCATGGCTTAGCGAATACTTCTTGGTTTAATAATGTCTCACCTGGCGGCTTGCCGTCGACGGGCGCGGCGAGCAGCGCCAGCACGGCGCGGATGAGGTCGGTGGCGCCGGCGCCGAGGTACACGTGGCCGGGCTCGGCCGGCACGGCGTCGCGCGCCGCCAGCCAGCGCGCCGCGCGCCGCCGCACCACCGCCAGCCCCTGCGACGGCGAGTACGACCCCACCGAACCCTCGCTAAGGAACATTAACTCACTGTTTACAACAGCCACAATTCATAATTCACTCGCTGTTGTCCGTGACTTCTTCTGCAAAGAATTCGTTGATCACTATCCGGCGGGAACCATGCAATTTCCCTTGATAAATAGTATCCTATGTTTTAATCTAAGGCACCAGCTATCTCCGTTCCAAATTTGATCCAAACCCGTTCAGTCGTTTAAGCGTGAAGAGGGAACAAACATACACACCCACTCACAAATTTTCGCATTTATAATATTAGTAGGATGTTTTAAAGTTCGTAAAGTTTTTGACCATTTAGTTCCCATGAACCTCGGCTTATACATAGTGTAGCTGAAGGTGCAAATACTAAATCTTAAATGCCTGCATAATTAAATGAGACTGGGAGATAAAAGAAGACACTCGTATCTATGATTTATGTGTGATGATGATGACGACGGAATTACTGAACCCAGATCATTGAGGGCTCTGTAATCTTGATAATCGCAATAGATCTTGAATGTAAGTCGCTTATTACTAGGACCTACAGACGTACTTGGAGTACTTCCGAGTAGTTCACCCAGTTTGCTTGCTAAGTACATGACCACGAGTATTTGAACAACGTTTGGGCGCTGCCATTCAGAGCGGAGAGGTACCATCTTAATTGAGCCAGCACTTAGCGCGCGTAGATTAGCGGCCTCGCACAACATCCCCTTTGTGTTTTTTTTACCCCAAATGCGTTTATAATTGCGGTTTCTTGCACGCACGGGTATCTCACTCGCACAAAGGGAAAAAAATGGGAAACACACGAAGATACCCCACGCATTGTATTTATTAAAGAAAGCTTCCATCGCCAGTCATTACCTAGGGAAAACGTGGTTCGGCATGTAATTGGTTTCAATCTTACCTTCGGAATCGTAGATAGTTTGTGCAGATTGATTGCTATAATAACGACACTACAGAGGTAACGGCAATATCGTCTGATATGAGACACGCTCCTTGTTATATTCCACAGGGAAGTATATATTTTTATATAGTAAGTTTTCTGTTCCTGGTTTACGTCAATGGCCTGCCGGAGGTCCTGGATTCGGACATGGCATGCGTTATGTTTGATCAGCCTCTAGGATTAAGACGTAGTATCTCATGTGCCAGTAATTTCACGGGTTATCTTACTTCCGCACCGTAACACAGCAGCGCAAGAACTGCTGCTTGAATTCAGGAATAGCGAGTAAGGCGGTGATAATGACTAGCTCTTGCACGTGGTTTTACGTCCGGGGCCAGCTCCTTGTTACCCGGCTACTGCGAGACCCAAAAAGAGGGATATTATGTGGTGAGGACAGCCGTCTTGGCTAGCTGTTGACAATTTAATAAGGTACCCACGTGCAGTCACCGAGGATTTCTCGGACACGCTCCTTCACGTCTTCGGGCATATCGGGGCTGGACATCAGCTGAGGACAAGCTGCCAGGGCCTGCACCTGGAGACAAATTTAAGCTTTAATACGATCTTTAAAAAAAAATTTAACTAAAACCTATTTGTTTACTCACAGCTAACTTACAGGGGATTAAAAGTGCCTTCGTGAAAAGGATGGAGGCGGTTGTTCGACTTGGCGGGAGCAACGCCACTAAGTATTTGGTTAGAGAATAGATAACAGTTGAGGGAAAAAGATTCTCGAGTAGCGACCACGTTCAGGAAGACGTAGCTTTGGCAGGTCTTCCACTAGGTGGACCGACGCCGGCGACTAGTGGATGCAGTTGGCAACCATGTCATTCATTGTGGCGTTCTAAAACTAGGCCTTTGTTCAACAGTGGACGTCTTCCAGATGATGATGATGATGATGGAGAGAAGATGACGTGAACCGACCTGCCGGATGAAGGTGATGGGCTGCTGGCCCAGCGCGTGGCAGTCCCCGATGTTGGCGCGGACCACGCGGCTGAACGGTTTCTGCACCCCCTGCGCGAGAACATAGAGAATTAAAGTATCATTAACTATAGTCAACTGCCATTGTTATATGCGATAGGGTATCTACAAGTCTGGCAATACCTTTGCTACCACTTGGGCAGATGCGTCGCCAGCGTAGAGGGCTAAGAGGGAATACCTCACGTGCCAGTAATTTCACCGGTTATCATCAAATTGTGACATACACAAAGAGTTCTTTATCCCTTACGGGGTAGACAGAGCCTAGGGTGACAAGACCTAAAGGCATCGTTTAGCATGATTGTGGGAGTAAAGATAGAAAGAGGAATCATAATAATGATTGGTTGCAAGCCACATCGCCTAAAACAAGATTCCTAATCCATTCCCAATACTCTTTCACCAACCATTATTTTTTACCCTTTTCTTTTCCACCACGGGAGTTTCGGAAAAACCCAGGGCATTTTTGAAATTCTGGAATTTCACGCCAGATATAATGTGTTATGTAAAGAAAGAAAGAACTGTTTATTTGCTTAGAACACGTACAAAACGATGTTAATTAGAACTGGAAGCAGTATTCAGCCGATACATCAGCATGCAAATTAAGTAAATGTAAGTAGAGTCGCAGCTAAAAGCTAGTTCAGTAATACCTATAAATCCCAGGATCTCGCGCTAAGAGGTGGCCCCGCCTGCCTGGCGCCTAGCAGCAACGCAGGCATAACTCGACACCTCTGATTAGTGGCGCAAATTACTGCGTCGAACCTTTGTGCTAAGTGAGATGTTGAACTTAATTGTAACGGCTCTAATGGGCGACCTTTACCCGCTTTTTAGAGAATTGAGATAATTTCACGGTAAACGGAGCTTTGTGATATAAAATAGCGGTATGACCAGGAAACCAGGATCCCGGTTCGATTCTCGGCCACAGCTTTACTTTTCCGATTTTTCTGTGTTCTAATTTTCAGTGTCGTTTAGAAATTTATATAAAATATTATAAATATACATAAATCACGTTTTTATCCCTCTCGGGGTAATGCGGGACAAACAGAGCTTCCGGCCAAAGACCACGTTTAGCATAATTGTAGGCGTACAGGCGGGAGCCCACCTACAAAATAACTAACTTCTGCCCGCGACTTCGTCCGCGTAGAATTAGACAAGAACTGATAATATATTCTGCAATAAGTATTTGCATGGCGACTTTTTAGGCAACTACGACCTTCCAAGTGTTTATCGCTAATCCGCGGGAAACACCCGTCAAACCTTTCATAAATGTATCGTTTCACAACTAATTTATTTCAAGCGTTTGTCGGTGACACATTAGTGAAACGCTGACGAGAGTTAATTCCATCACAGCAGCTGATTAGTTGACCTAATGAACTACATAACCTGGTCAAGCTATAAAGCATGTATCGGAGCAAAAAGCTGCGCCCGCGGCAATATTTCAGGGGTACGTGTCGCCTGCCGGAGGGGGGGGAGACGGGGGTGGAAGGGGGGGGGGGGTGCGCACAAACAGCGCCATAAATCAGCCTTATAGCCAACAACTAACATAACTTACGCACTCGCGAGGCGCGCAGCCGCGCGGGGAGGCTGCGGCACCCGCTGACCATTATAATTATTACCTCCTTTTTTTAACACCGACGCAAAAAGACGGGTGTTATAAATTTTAAGTCGATATCTGTGGGTGTGTCCGTTTGTCTGTGACATCAGAGCTCTCAAACCGATGGACCAATTTCGATATGTTTTTTTTCATTCGGAAGACAATTTCTTTGCAGTGGTTCTTAGTCATGTTTGGTAAAAATCGGTCCAACAGTTTGAAGAGACTCTTTTCTAAAATGATGTAAGGCATTTTTGGCATATAAAGTTTTTTTTTTATTTATGTATGATTACTCGATTAATGCGTGTGGTTTCAAAATGATAAATCTTATTTTATTTCAAAAAGGCCAGGCTTTTGTAAAGAGGTCCTTTCATAGGGTTCAAATTATTTTTCAATATTTTTTACTGCTTTTATTATTACAACGGTGGTTAGGTATATATAAACCATGGCGGCTGAGATCGTATCGCATATCATCACATCACAAGAGCTCCACTTTTGTCGTACTACAATGATGCTCAATTATATTTGTTCACGTGCTCCACTACGTCCGCCTGCATGCGTCAGGTCAATAAAATAGAAACAGAAATGTGATGTCGCGCGCCGAGGGTTACGGAGAAATTCGGCAAGTAAATATGAAATCCCGTGCTAGCAGAACCCTGCCACCTAAGCAGAATGAAGGCAGTGTGAGGTAATTTTATGTTGGTTACTTACATAGACAGACAGACTTTAAAATATTATGCTTTTAGTGTCTGTTGTTACAGCGGCAACCGAAATACATCATCTTTGAAAATTTCAACTGTCTAGTTATCACGATTCATGAGATACAGCCTGGTGACAGACAGACAGACAGTGGAGTCTTAGTAATAGGGTCCCGATTTTATCTTTTGGATACGGAACCTTTAAAACATACGTGTTGCTGTAGCAAGTCTCGCTTTCACAAATTGGGTTGCGTTGAGGCAGCCGCCGCCGCTGTGGCGATGTCGAAAATATGTTTTTATTGCCTCTTTCTCGTCGCAATGGGCGCAACTTCTTCCGCTATCTGAAGCGGGAGATAATGCTGCCGCTAGTCAGCTGCACAGAATACACGTAGTGCCAACAACAGGGAAGTGGCGGGCGTCGTCATGATCGGGAACTTACACTTAATTATTACTCGAGATGACGGGTGGCTCAAAAGTCGTATCGGCAAATAACGCCTCACTTGGGTGAGGTCTTATTTTGAGTAGCTCTTGACAATTTGACACTAATATTGCTCTGTGGTGAAAGATCACACTCGTAATATGTATTATTGAGAGTAAGATTATGTTTTGAAATTTTTGACTCTAGATGTCATCTTTGCTATGTTGAGATTAAATTTAAGCTACTGTGGACTTATTGTGTTGTCAGCTCTCTTTGAAACTTAAGATTTTGATATTTTAAATATCGAATAAAATCATTTACAACAGGAAAATGCCTGAATCTCGAGTTGAAAATAAAATAATAATAAAAAGTCAATATCATGGGCCAAATTGAAACCAAATTGATCTAGTGCCAACTAAGCAGAGCTTGAACTAGGTACGGATTTAAATTATATATACTTGTTTCTACAAATAAATTCATTCATTTGTGTCAAATTAAAGAACATTGTGTATTTTTTTATATAAAAATATTATACTGCCCGACCGGGATCGCACTCAACACCTCAAGTTAGCAGTCAGGTTCTCTAACCACTGATCTATCCATTCATCATCACTACATAGTAGAAAACAAAGTCGCTTTCCGCTGTCTGTCTGTGCTTAGATCTTTAAAACTACGCAACGGATTTTGATACGGTTTTTTAAATAAATAGAGTGATCCAAGAGGATGATTTGTATGCAAAATATAGTAGAGAAACACTGATTGCTCAAGTGTGAAACCGGGGCGGGTCGCTAGTTTTATTGTATAGAATTTAGTGATAGACTCTTTACATAATAAACACACGTATCGAATTTGTTTAGCGATTAGCGGCGAGCTCGAACCGTAGTGATAACCACAGTTGATAATTCATCTAATTACAGATTTTAATATGAGCACGAGATTTATTCCTTCAAGTAACGTAACTAATGATTCTCGATCACCTTTAAGTATCGAAAAGGTAACGAACGAATACATCCACCCGGGCACGAGGGCGCCCTCACCCCGATTGTTAAGAAAATAAACCTTATAACGTATTAACGAAAAGAACCATTACCCTAATGGGGTGCATTCGAGGGTTAAAAAGGTTAAATCCCCAAGGTACGGCTGGAGGGTGCACCTTTTTACCTTATACTCGTATAAAGCAATGAAAGAATCCTTCGGCTAATGCATACAAACGGTTTTCCGATACGTTTATAATTCGTACCTTTTCGAGTTCCCTCTCGATGTGTATCGCGCGCTCGACGACGGGCCCGCGCACCGCGTACTGGATGCCCAGCAGCAACGGGCTGACTGTCGCGCTCGGCGGCCCCGGCTCCAGCTTCATACTGCTGTCTCTATGTATCGCCGCAGTGCAGGCTGCGCGCGCTCGCAGTCACCACACAAGTGCAGCACTTCCGTGTAGCATCTCAATATTTATGGCGCGACGCGCGTCACTTCACGAATTGTTACATTTTTTTAACACACAGGAAAACGGCTGGGAATCACCGACCATCTGGTACTAAGGGAATTTACTGCTTTATCTTCAAGTCACACGCCAAAGTAGCTTCTACGTATCATCAATAGAGCGCTTAATTGAGTATTTATTACTGAAATGACATATCTGGACACATGTTAGTGTAAATCTAAACGACACTGAAAATTAGAACACAGAAAAATCCGAGAAGTAAAGGTATGGCCGGGATCAAACCCAGATCCTCGTCATTCCGTGATGCGTGCTATACCGCTACACCACCTATAGCAGGTGAGTGAGCCTTCGAATTTACATCTGTACCAGCTGTCACGTGACCTTGTTACTATGCGGTTTTTTGTCGCCAAGCGTCATCTGTTTGAATGATGTCTCCGTACGCCACAATTACAAACTCCCGTGGAACATCTACTGCTCGCCAGAAACGAGAGAAGGCGTTGTTTTTCAAATGATAAGGTTCTAGAAAATGAATCAAAAATTTTACTTCTTGATATTTGATAGAACATGGTAGTGTGTCCGCCAAGTTTCAATTTCCTCTCCTGAATTGCTATGCTAATTCTCTGTCCAAGGAAGCTGCCAGCTCTTCGGTCATCTGTGACGTCAATCAACCTTTTTGGTAGTTTCTTATAAAGTCCTAGTAACGACAACCCCACGGATCGAGTCTCGAAACCGAATGTATTTCAAAATTTTGCCTTTTTCGGCCGCTTCGGATACTGCACCTGCTTTATTATATTGCATACATGTTCCATGGAGATGGGACAGAGCAAGCTTGTCCGTATAGGTGGCATGGGGCATCCCACACAATACTCGCCCCACCTTCCATGGAAACTCAGGAACGGATTTTCATGCGATTTTCACCAAGAGATACAGTGACTGGCTATACATTATATGTAATTTCAACCAGTAAGTAACCAGTGCTCAATTTTGTGATCAATCGATGATAAGTAGAAGCTAGTAGTTTGATTGATATCAAGAAGGTCGATAAAAAAGCATTCACGCTCTACTGAGAAACAATTTCTGTGCGACAAGATTAGTGAAGATTTTGTAGGTCAGCCTATAAGTATGTATATGTTCTTGTGGAGCCATCGCTATGCCATTGCAGTGTACTCAATTATACTAATGACATTTAAATAGGGCTATATAAATTAGCTCAAGTAATGCAAAATACTAATGTCACTAGGATATATATTATGAAGATGGTTATATTAACCCATGAATGTTGCTTCCATGCGCAATTTTGGTGTAGGTACTCAATTATGTGCTCGAATGATCACACGTAGGTAGAAGCTAGTTGGGCGTGCGAGTGAGGGTGTAATCAGCAGTTAATGCCCCAGCATCAGATGGCCGGTGATTCCCGGGCGTTTTCCTGTGCAGATAACTGCGGGTCACGACGCTAGCTCAAGTACTTTTACACTTTGATTGATAATTGCTACTGTATGTACAGGCCGATTCACGAGAGCTGGCACGAATGGATTGAACGAAGTAAGTAAATAAATGCTTTATTGTACAAATATAAAGAAACAGATACAATTCACAAAAAAATAAAAATGACATTAATATACGCACAATAAACATAATGATAAAAATACCGAAACAAACATATTTACAAGTTAAAAGTTGATACGAAAAAACCTTAAACTATCTTAATCTAATCCTAAATACCTATATTTACAAATATCGCCCAGATCGTTGCCATGGGGCAAGGTGCCCATAATGCTGGCTATGTTTCCTCGTTGGATAGAAATGCCTATGTGTTGCCCGAGGAAAGAGCCAGCTCTATGGTCACCTGTGGATTTAGATATATATATATTTTTAAGTTTTAAAAAAAGTTTTTGCTATACGCACAAAGGCGAACTTATCCCTATAAGGGATCTCTACCAGTTAACCTTTGAGTAGATGAGAGGAGCATTAAACGAGGGACCGACAAAGTGAAAGTTTAAAATAATAAGTAATGTCACTGGTCGCTGTGTGAGTGACGTTCTTGTACAGCGGCCTCCTAATATTTAGTAAACAAGTACACAATACTCAAGAAAACAATACACCTCACATACACATACACAAATCACGTCTTTATCCCTTACGGGGTAGAGAGAGCCTAAGGCAACAGATACCTACAGGCCACATTTAGCAAGATTGCGGGCGTATAGGTGAAAAATGAAATCAAAATAGTGATGGGTTGTTAGCCTCATCGCCTGTAACATGATTCCTATGATTTTCGCCCATTCTCTCGATGGGCTTTTACCATCTGCGCGGGTAGAGAAGCAACTGGTATATTCTATGTTTTTTCTTTGCTCCCAGACCAGCATCAAATACACCTCAACTAGTATTTAATTATTTTGTTATACACACATAGTATTATCATTCCTCATTCAATCCATTCGGGCCAGCTCTTGTGAATCGACCTGTACTTGCTTAGGTATTAAAACTCACTGACGTATGCAATGTTTTAAGCTTCCGCAATTCTCACTCGTAACTGCAACCAGGCAGGTACACTCGGAGACGTCGAGATATTAAACATCAAATAATATTGCGCGGCGAAGTCCCGAGCCGTAGCTATAGTTATATAATTGACTTATATTTCTAGGTTTTGGACTTGGCGAGTTTATGCTAAAATTGAATTTTAAACTGTGTTTTCTGACGTTTCTTTTTTGGGCCGGCCGTCTCCTTTTCTGGTTTTCCGTGGGTAAGTACCGATCACTTGAAAATATCGAGATAATAATTATTCTTATTTAATATACCTACTAGCATTTTCAGCTGTTTTAGCAATTATGAGTATTATAAGGATTTTGCTTTATTTGAATGAATAGTGGAAAAACAAACGCCACTTAGAGGGCTACAATCTTAGCCAACAAATTAATACATAAAACATTCATAATGATCACGTCTTCATTCCTTACGGGGTAGACATAGTCTACGGTTACGAGACCTGAAGGCAACGTTTAGCGTAATTGTGGGCTTATTAGGTGGAAAGGGAATATTCGATTATATTTAATATCAAACAAAACTGCAATATTGGTGAACTAGATGTTGGTGGAGACACTTTGTACGAGGTGCCACCACGCGCAGTTCATAGCTGCAGGTCTAAACACGTTGTATTGCGTGGATACAAGACTGTCCTCCACTAAGTAACGTCTCCTACAACAGCTACGCGCAGACGAAGCAGCGACCCCACCTCAGATAATATTGTGCGAGCAGACTGGCAGCCGACCGGCATCCGACTGCTATGAGGCTATCATCAGGCGCCCATTTGTAAAGAACTATGTTAATATAATGACGCCGTACTCGTATAATTTCATTCCAGTATGTTTCGGCCAATATGCTGTTTCACGCTAAACTTAATATACTTGTGAAAAAATCATTAAAAAAAATTACGGGGTAGACAGAGCCTAAGGTAACAAGACCGAAAGGCCCGTTTAGCAAGATTGTGAGGTGGAAAGGGGAATCAAAATAGTGATGGGTTTCTAGCCGCATCGTCATTGCGATGGGCTTTAACCAGATGGTGTGGGAAGAGAAGAAGCAACTGGTGCATTCTATGTTTTTCTATGTTTTAGGTACTGCGTAGCTGCTGCTCGTCTAGCACGAGCGTGCGCAAGAGTGCGTCGCGCGAGATAGACCGCCCTTTTTTACTGTTCGTTCTAGAAAGAGACGGGTATAGTCAGTTTATCTCGCGTCCTCTCGTGCTAGCCGGGCAGTGTCCGCCAGAGCCCCCACCCACCGCGCCCCGGAGGCTGCCGTGGTGACGCGACAACGCGCTCATCTAATAACACCAATGAGAACAAAAGCTAATTAACTAATTAATGCCAAAACTCCGACTGCACCCGACGATTATTAATGGCTCATGTTTCATCCCGGCGCGAACTGATTTAGCATTTATACGGCTACTAACTTTTGCCCGCGACTTCGTCCGCGCTGGTCCCCCTCATGTCTTCGATTACTCTTTATTTCCTACTCCGTCCTCGTGGGAAATACGAAAAAATCCTTCTTAGTTCTACGTGAAAATATAATATTTTCAAAATTATCGAATACTGAGTTAGTTTTCGGCTTGGAAAGTAACAGGTATTGTAACAGTGAAGTACCTATGGTCATAGCACAGAGTTACGAGCCTCAAAGGTATACTATATGTATGGGAAGCGAGATCAGTCCGTCATAATTGCATGTTTTCATTTCGGGTCTGTACGAACTTCAATATTTCATCATAAAGTGTCTCGATTCCCCATCGCAGCCTTCACAGTCTAGTCTTTATAACAACAATTAGACAGCAAGTTACATAGATTATGAAACTTACCTTTCTTCTTGTACACCATTTTTTTTTATCACCCATGTTATTTTGGGTATGGTGGGATATACTCAGCTGAAAGTTAGGAGGCATCTAGCACTTGTGACCCATATCTTCAAACTTTGAAGGGGAACCGCTGACGCGCGCGCTTCACACTCTGATCTGAACCTTATTGCCGAGGATCTGGACTTATTCTTTTGTGCTCTGAGCGAATTCACAAGAATAGCCTTGTTTAAAATGAGTTACGCTAGTTAACTTAGTTAAATGTATTTTTTTTGTCACATTGTCGCATTAGGCATCGCCTGTAAAGATAAATAAATTGATTGATTGAATGATTGTAAATGTGGAAATAAATAAATAAATAAATGTTTATTGAGAATAAGTGATTTATAATTTATGAAGTATGGGATCAATAAGCCTACATGCGTTAATAATTCAAAACTTAGTCCCGCCGTTGACGCAGTTTACTTTGAACATCGCTCAATGTGTGGGAACTTGATTCAAATGTGATACAAAAATCCTGAAAACCATTAAACAGGACTTAGTTAGGCAAACTAGCCCCGCCACCTGCTGGCATATTGCGGAACAATTTTAACGTAACCTGTATGTAAAAAAAAAACAATTAAAAAAGCCTGAAAAACACCCAGGTATAATGTATTAAACTGTCCACGTGCTGGAATATTGTGGAAAAAACTAAAAACAGCTTGTATGTACTCGCATATCATACTCGAAAGCAGTAGTTATTCGTTTTATGTTGTTTACGCAGTTCAGTACGCAGAGATCAAACACAGTGTGAGGGACTCTATTATTACTCAAAAGAAATAACCCAACAAAAAAAAAAAAACATTTTAGACACAAGCTTCTTTTTGTTGACTGCACTTGCATTATCATCCGTCCTACTTAATGTGAACCAAGTTTCAAGTCAATCTGAACAGCCGCTGAGGAGTTCCCTCCTGCGCAGACGGTCCTGGCTCGACCACCCGAATTTTACTACCAGATTACTATATTGTCATCTAATTTACTCGAGTATGCAAATTTTCAGCTTAATCGGATGAAGATATCGGCTTCTAAATTGAGTCGCAAGATTCCACCCGGACATACCACATAATTATATGCATACATAGGTACATACGTTGAAAGTAAATAATATAAAGCTTGTAATTGTAAATGAAGCTTGTAAAAAAGGAAATGAGTTTCATTGGTAATAGAATGAAAAACAAAATAAGTAAATAAGTAATTGGCTTTAATGTTACTACTGTAATTAACTCACTCTGTAATTTACCTATAGCTGTTTGATCTCCGAAAATAAATAAATAAATAAGTAAAGCTATTGTTTTGTATTATCACATAAGTAGTACCTACATAAATCTAAAATCCATAATCTTTATTTACTCATAATGGTGTTGTACATGGTTTCAAAGTTTGTTAAAACAACGTCATAATGATAGTCAATACCGTTTTGAAACAATTTAGTAAAGTACAAAACGACTCGAAAATTTACTAAGACACTTTAAGTTTTCTTGTGTTTTTCCATAATAATTTACAGAAGCAGCACAGGGCTGCGAGTGCTCCGGCGGCGGCGGTGAACGCGGCGGCGGCGAGCTGCAGCAGGCGCGGCGCGGGGGGGACGGGGCGCGCGCGCAGCCGCCCGCGCCCGCGCAGCGCACGCTCCGTCCACCACACCGCGCGTGCCAGCGGGGGCTGCGGCTGCTCGCGTAGGGCCACCCCAAGCGCCGCCGAGCTCTCGCGGTAGCTGCCAGAAACAGTTCCCTTGGCGTTAAGACGGGGATAAAAATAATGCAGAGTCACATCCCTACTGTCAAAGGCGGTCTCTAGCGGCGTCTTACCTCTTATCGTGGATGAGTGCGAGGATGGCCTCTTGCAGCTGGGCGTCGGTGAGTGCGTCGAGGTCCAACTGACGCGCCGCGCCGTAGTACACCAGCTGCTCCGCGTTGAACCACTGGTCACCCAGCATGGGCACCGCCAGCAGCGGCACGCCCGCGCGCAGCGCCTCGTCCGTCGACTGCAGCCCCGCCTGCGTCACGAACAGCACCAACTTCTCGTGCCCTGCGGAACCAGCGCGCGCCGCGGTTATTGGCTTGAGAGTGGAACTGGGGTAGGGGGGTCTCACGGCACTCACGCAGCAGGTCGGCCTGCGGCAGCCAGGCGGCAGCGCGCACGTTGGGGGGCAGCGGCGGCGGGTCGCGCCAGCGCCACAGCACGTCGTAGGGCAGCGCCGCGAGCACGCGCGTGAACACGGCCACGCGCGCCGCTGGCAGCAGCGCGGGGTCTGTGTTGGTGCCGAAGCTCACGTAGATCACACCGCGCTCGCTCGCGTCCATCCACTGCGCGAGCTCCTGACAACGTAAAAGTTGCAAGTTACGTTCAAGAGATATCAATGCAGGGATCGCACTTAGATTTCCCAAACCTGCATTGCACAGGAGCCGCGAAGAGGGAACCCCATCCCGGGGTGGTCGTGGGGCGTCGCGGTGACACCGAGTGCTCCCGTAACGCCTCATATACGACTGAATAGGGAATCCGTGTGGTTTTTAGTGGGTATGCCTGCTGTCGCGGGAGAGCCCACATACCCCCGGTAAACCCGTACCGGGCGGATGCATAAGGCGCATTTTAAACACCATAAAAAAAAGGATCACACTTATCGGTATAGAACTCACTTGCGGCAGTGCCCTGGCTGGTGGGATGTGCATGCCACCCAAATGCACAACGCCGTGGGCCGCAGCGAGTCCCACAGTGGGCCCACGTTCACGAACACGAGCTCGACGTTCTGCTTCATCTCGCGCAGCGGCGGCATCTCCGGCCCGAACAAGCGCTGCAGCATCGCGTTCTCTTTCTCTTCGAACGACATTATCATCTGGTGTAGTCGATAACGATTGTACAACTCTTTCGCTTCTTCCCATAAAGTGAGATTGTATATTCGGGTTCGTAGTATATCAGCGTACAGATACGAATAGCCGGGACTCCCCATGGCCTCGTATACTTCGTTTATGATAGCGCCTGAGCTTATCTGGACGACGGGCGCGTGGAAGAGGTGCCCGAACGCCAACGTCGGGTGCACCCACGCTTCCGCCAGCACAAGGTCGAATCGCTGCGCGGGGTCGCTGAGCAGTTTTTCCACCTCCGGGAAGCGTATTTGTTTTTCAAATATCTCAAGCATGAGGTCCAAGCCAGTAAACACTTGTGTGTACAAGTCGTTTTTTTCTCCAGATGTGGTCTTTAAAAATCGCTCAATCCACAAGGCGTAGGAGTCGTGGAGGTCGATCTCAGTGACGTTGGGGTGGTCGGGCGCGGCGGGGTCGGTGGTGAGCACGACGAGCTGGTGGCCGCGGCGCGCCAGCTCGAGCGTCAGCGGGCGGAACACCACCTGGTGGCTGAACGAGGGCGTGGGCACCGCCACCAGGATGCGCGCGCCGCGCACGCAGCTCAGCGCCACCAACAACAGCGCCGCAAGACGCATGCTCAGGCGTTTATTAAAGTTGGCGCAGCGTAATATGCATTAATTCATTAGACGATATTTCGCACCCTTCGTGGAAGAAAGACGTAAGTCCTGTAGAACCTTAATAGGACTTACGTCTTTCTTCCACGAAGGGTGCGATTTGTCATTCTGGTTAATAGATAATCGTAATCGTAACTAATCAGTGAGGCTGCCGTGCGGCGCGCGCGCACCTCCGAGTGAGGCGCAACCGCTACTACTGGCCGGCATCGCGGATCAGCTACATATTTAATGATCAACACGATAATGATTGATGGTCACTTGACTAAGAAAACAATGCAGCTTCAACTCTAATTATTACTACTATAGTACCTGTAATAACCGCAGGAAAATAGTTTGCAAGTCGGAATTGCGTCGTTTGAGTTAATTAGTTTCATTGAACATACACATTCTATCATTGCTTTTCAATTCTCTCTTTAATCCTTCAGCTCCGATCTACCTTTCCGAATGTTTTAGTAACTTATCTGTTCGCAGTCAACGTCGATTGAGATCCAACTCTAATCTCCTTTTGGCCTGTCTTTCTTCCTCTTCCAAGACTTATCCCAAATCCTTTACTGTGCACTCGACTAGGCTGTGGAATCGCCTACCAACCTCCATCAGGCAATCTCCCGCCGTAGTGTCGTTCAGGGAAGGTTGGAAGAAGATGTGGCTCGCACCATCTTCTTAAGTTAAGTGTAAATATTCCTTTGTTTATTGTGCTCTTTATTTATTTTATATATTACACTTTATTGATAGATGCTATAGGCAGTATACAGTAGTTTAATTGTCTGGTAGGTTTTATAAGTATATATATGTATTATATTCGGTAAAGTTATGTATTGTGGCTCACAGTATTTGCAATTTTTAAACTCACTCGTCTGTCCCTATTATAATACTTCTCTCATCCACTCGATGGTTGACTGGAAGAGATCCTTTAAAGGGATTGTCCGTTTTTGTGCATGTATGTCAGTGTTTGTTAATTGTAGTTGTCTTTTGTTTATTTTACACAATAAAGAGTTTACATACTTACTTTTAAAAATGTAGTAAGATTGTAAAAAAATAAAAGGAAGCATTGAAGTGGAATTATATGAATTAACAAAGTATCTCCAACGATAAAAATAATTTTCAAAGTGAAATAATTCTATACAAGCAGCGCAATCTCGTCGCCTTATTTTTGTGGAAAACTGGACCGAAATTGCAAAATATTTTAGTTTTTTAGTGATGTATATACTAAACACTAATTGTATTCTAAATTTGAAGTTTTTATGTCTGCTAGAAGTACCTTAACATTTTGATGATCGTTAAGTCAGTGAGTGAGTGACGAAATTAAGAATTTTTGACTAGTTATAATTCTTAAACTACTGGTTCAATTTGAATGAAATTTGAAATATACAGTGTTTATACAATGCCTGCTTGGTTACAGAAAATTCAGGCTTCTGGTTTTATCCACAACGAAGTTAAAGGGGGGTCGAAAATGGCCTGAACTGCTTCAAGAAAAGGATGGTACGGCCGTGCCGCTTTTTTTGCTCGACTTGGCGGGGGCACTGCCGTGCCCCCAGAACTCTGGTTCGGCAACAACGGCGCGGGACATTTATTGCGGCATGTTTCTTCTTCTGCGGCACTCGGGAGATGTTAACTATTGACGTATGTAGATGCGGCGGCGTGTGCTGTCCGGCGTGACGCGACGCGTGACGAGGGTCGCCCGCGCGTGCCCGCGCCGTCTGCCCGCCTGCCCGCCTGCCCGCCTGCCCGCCTGCCCGCCTGCCCGCCTGCCCGCCTGCCCGCCTGCCCGCCTGCCCGCCTGCCCGCCTGCCCGCCACGGCCGCGCCGCCCGGGACTGCCTGCCATTTTTATGCGCCACCAAATCATTTGTCAACTTTCGAGAATCATTTCACGGAATGTTGAATTTTATTTTGCGACTTATTGTAGCGAACTTGTCGCACGAGCCAAAGGTGAGGGCGACAAACATGCGACTTATGCTTTCTTTATCACCGCCCGAGGTGTGTACACAATTTTACGTCTTTCCTGGCCAAGAAGTGGAAATATCCGGTCGCGTCGCGGGCAGTAAATTGCTACTTACGATCCGGGGTGACGTAATAGCAACTCAATAACCTAATTTTGTTGGTTGAAAGTAACACGGTGTCATTCGTTTCCGAACTAAGCCACCTTCCGCTTGCTTTTGGTTCCCGTGCGGTACCTGCCCCAGCCTAGCCTACAAGATCGATTTAATTTGCGTTCTTTATGAAATTGTGACATCTAACCACCTAAGTACTACGTTATCTTGGCTTGGTTAGGATTGCAGTATTAACTAACTTATACGACTCATTTAATTTTTAACAATTTTGGTATTTTTTTTGGTAGTACGGTACAGCATGTCCTCAGCGCTGGGCTGATTACGCTTCCACATATCTTATTTATAAGCGGCTCATCCTCATTTGAGCGAACTAATCCTTCCAGCTCAGCCTCAGGCCTCGGCAAGGCATATCCGTGTCCTTAATCAATCAGGAGCCATCACGGTCGGCGTCCGGCGCCGGCGGGCGACGCGGCCGCGCCGGACGCCGTAATCCGGCGCGAATAGCTGGCGGCGCTCATAAATACGCAACGATCACTCATTCGGCTCAATACGTGTGGACATGCTCGAAACGACGTCGAGCGGCGCCCGAAGCGAACCTTAGCGACGCCGAATAAGAATATTTTATCCATAGAGTTATTCCGCCGGGCTTCGTCTGCGGTCTTCAATAGTGCGATGTGAATCTTCGGCTGGCGGCGGAGGGTCGAGTTCTCCAGGCTCCGGCGCGCATGCATAATGGAGGCGCTGTCGGGCTGGCTGGCGGAGGTGAGCCGGCCCGCTCCCGGCGATATTTATTCGGGGCTTTCAGGTGTTCGCTGCGACAACGGCGGTTGTTTATAACGCACTTCACCGCCTCAAGGAGATGCGCTTTGTTCACCTCGATGTGTCTGTTTATGTATCATTATTTTTTTGGGACCAAGCGAACGATTTGGCTTAATCTTTTACTGTAAGGAACAGAAACTAGCAAGTGCGTTGCCTGTTAGTATAAGTCAAGACAAGTAATTTGTAGTGGCCGTAGACTATCGCAGCAGTAGAGGGATGGCCGGTGCCGTGCCAACCTAGAGGACTAAGATGGAATGATGGAGGATGGAGGATGGAGGATGGAGGGGATGAGCCCATTTATTAACCCTGCCTTATTCCCCGCATGGGAACGGAAGAGTGCTTGAAGTTCTGCTGTTTAGCGGCAGGATGAGCGAGTGAAGGAGGCAGCGATTCCATACATAAAATCATCCACAAATTATAATACTAACTTTGAAAAGATTAGTGTGTATAGATTTATTTACATTTTTTGGAAGGTTTTCGTGTTTGCGGCCATTTTTGCTGTGCGTTTTCTGTTTACTTATTTGCAATCAAATGTTCTATTCTATATTCTAACACATCTCCATTCTATTATCGTTAAATTTTATCGGGTCAGCATGAGTAGGTACAGCAGATAAGAAAGTGCACTCATCACGCGACCTAGGATCGAAGGCCGTGCGCCGAGTTATCGGCTGGCACCGGCGTCCATCGAGATATCTTCAAGAGGTTATTATATTAAAATGTAATTGAGTAAACTACACATTACACAAACGATTTTATGAGATAAAGGGAAACGAGCACATGGATGTGGGTCTATTCATTGATTGATGGAATACAATCACAGAAGCCCATGGGCAGCTATGGGTACAACTTAGGGATCTTCAAAAATCGAGCGTATTGATTTCTTAAAAGGCGGCAAACCTATGTTACTTGTTGGCCCAGAAACATTGGTGCCTCTAGCTGATTCCAGCGTTTAACCGTGTGTGGTGCGTGCGTTTTCTGTTCACATAATTAATGATTTTGTCAAGTTATTCTATATTTTTACACGTTTAATTAAAACAAAGCGTGTTTGGGTCTGTACTGCCGTAATAAATTAAAAATAAGGAAATGAAATGTTAAATATACGGTATGGAGATAATGGTCGCTCAAAAGAGGACTCTTTAAATTAAATTAACCTTACAAATCCGTGCCAAGGAATAAATTAATGATTCATTAGCAGTCTTAAGGCGCGGCTGTGAGTGCTTCATTAATATTTTGTCAATGGGATTGTATCGCGTAAACGATCAGTACACTCAAGGGAATAGGAAAGAGTAAACATTTTTTATTTAAACGTGTGTTAGTAATAAACGGGCCGTGAATAAATTGCGGTGTAGGGGGGGGGGGGGGTGCGCGAGGGGAGCACGCAGATGGCGGTTGTTTAACAGTGGACGTCTTCTGGCTGATGATGACGATGATGATTAATCGAGGGCTTGCTTAGCCGATCTGTAAAGATGGAACTGTGAGATATTGTCCACGGTCGACAAGTATAGGTCATTCAGGGAACCAATAGAGAACATAATTCAAATCTGGTTGTGCGATGCGTTAAGAGAAACACTTTAACACACGAAACAAGACAATGTTGTTACCCACGGCGTACAGTCAGCTGTAAAAATACACGATACATAGCTGACCATCACGAAACTGTAGGAACAGACAATATTGAGAACGTGCGAATTGAACGGTGGGGGTATAGAAAACGATCACAGCGCGCGCCGTGGCAGAAATGTGCAACACTAGGGGCTTAGTGAAACTTGTTAATGTTGCTTTGAAAATGGGACATTATTAAACTGGTTTTATAGGGTGTTAAGGTCACCGATGTTTGGCGAATATCTTGGCTCGTATTAAATAAATTGGCATTAGTTCTTAATTTTTCCACATTCCTTACGTGTTCTGCTAAAACCAATTTATTTCCTTTCAGCATAGTTTGGGGCTGGAACCTAATTACGTGTTTTACACTCTCAAATCCAATTTTTATAGCATCCATTTTCCCTATAACTGTTTGTAACAAATGCCACTGAAAATAGTATCTATATATTATTTATTTACTTTCTTTTATATGAAACTAGCTGTTTCCCGCGAGTTCACGAGCGCAGAATTCGCTTACCGCTATCCTGCGGGAACTACGCAATTTTCCGGCATAAAAACTACCCTAGGTCCTTCCCCGTGACTAAAACCACCACTGTACTAAATTTCATTAAAATCGGTTCACTGGTTTAGGGTTGAAAGCATAACAGACAGACGGACAGATAGGCAGACAGACAGAGTTACTGTTGCATTTATAATTTTAGTAGGGATAGTAGAAATAAGCACTTTATCATTCACTATTTGACAAACGCCCTTAAAGTTGTGTTTGTGAGATGGCGCTACTCTGCCGTCATATGGTAAAAGGACGTTTCTACGCTAAAGTCGAAACGGAGAAAAAAATTGTTTTGTAATTAAAAAAATAAAAAATTCGCCGCCTCAAGGAAAATAAACAATTTAACAGTTTTTTTATGCAAAAATGTGTAGGAATGTTTGAACTATTTTAATGTAAATTCAAATTATAGATTTGTTTATTATTATAATAAATAAAATTAATTTTCTTTTTCTTCTTGGTAAAAAAAATACAACAAAATACGAAAAACTGCAATGAAAAGACGTTTCTGGCTAGATACGTTCTTTCAACTTAGTAATTTTATGAAACGCCTTTCCAACTTAGTGGTAACGTGATTTTAGTTTTAAGTAAACTAAATAAAAATAACGTATTTACCCACTAGCTGCGTTTCAACTTAGTTTACGAACTATATTTCTATGAACGTTGAGAATATTTCGACATGCACCAGTTACATTTTTTTAGTTTTGAAACCATCTAGCAAACCTTAAACAATATATTATAGGAATACTAGCTGTTGCCCGCGACCCCGTCCGCGAAGAATAATAGCCTACGACCTATTCTCAGACCTACCGAATACAGATAAAAAGAAAGTCAAGCCGTCTCGGAGGAGTTCGATAAAAAACGAGATTTTTATATATTAGACACTTTGTAAAATAATAAAAACTTATTAGACCAAATTTACGTATTAAAAAAAACTGTAACAGTTACAAACCTCTGTAACGTACAACATTTAACTTTTTCACGTACAAAAATAAAGACTATCAATAAAAACGTGCTGTCTTAAACTAATACGATAGGAACCATATTATTTAATCACAACTTCAGTGGTATCAATTTAAATTTACGATACTATATTTACTTATTAACTGTAAACTAAATTGATAACTTTTTTTTACATTCATTAACATTACATCCTGGTTTTAGTTTTTATTTATTTACAATATCTTTCATTTGTTTCATTTGTTTCCTCTGTGCTAGTGACTCGATATTCTTTTTACGTTTCCTGATTTGCCCTTTCTTTGTTAGACTTTGTGGTGTGTTTTCGACGCTCGAGACTTAAGGTGACTCAGGAACGATCAATTTGTCCGGCTGCGAATTGGAAATGGTATTCACAGAGCTATCATATTCTTCCAAAAATATTTGAAGCTCTAAACGTGGAGGAACATAATCTTTATCAAAAACTGAATCATCCGAATCAAAATCCAGATCGATGTTATTTAAGAGATCTTCGTTATTTTCATTTGTAACTATAGACAAAATCAGCTCCTCGTTATTTGTATTTGTAGTATAAGGTAAAGTCAGCTCATCATTATTTTGTATTTGTAGTATCAGGTAAAGTCAGCTCATAGTTGTTGTTATTTGTAATATTAGGCAAAGGCAGATCTTCGTTGTTAGTATTTGCAGTGTTAAGCAAAGTCAGGTCCTCATTGTTAGTATTTGTAATATTAGGCAAAGACAGATCCTCATTGTTAGTATTTATAATATTAGGCAAATATAGATCCTAATTGTTAGTATTTGCAGTATTAAGCAAAGGCAGATCCTCATTGATAGTATTTGTAATACTAGGCAAAGGCAGATCCTCATTGTTAGTATTTGTAATATTAGGCAAAGACAGATCCTAATTGTTAGTATTTGCAGTATTAAGCAAAGGCAGGTCCTTATTGTTAGTATTTGTAATACTAGGTGAAGGTAGATCCTCATTGTTAGTATTTGTAATACTAGGCAAAGTCAGATCGTAATTGTTAGTATTTGCTATAATATAATAAACTATAAAATATTTTATGGGATGGTTTCATAATTTCGGCACGTAAAGCCTGGGCGCAACTGATTCAACTGGTTTCCTACCTCAATCCCCACTTCACCCCTCACAGCTTACCTTACTAAGTAGAAAAGACGCTACTACCACTTGCGCCCGAGTAATAGTTCTATTACCAAGATGAAAGGGCGCATATTTTGCAGAACCGTTTTTTCTTCTTCAAAACATGCAGATACGTCATTTCATTTTATGACCACGTAAATAATTCTTAAATAAATAAAACGCTTCTGCATAATTGTTTCTTTTTTACTTAGTATAGATAAGAAATGTTTTTTCAATTTAGGAATATTGAAGTTTTGTCGCAGATGTGCCCTAATTGCTTGTGCGTTTCAAGGGGTTGTGGTTCTTTTTAGTAAAAATTAAAAATACTGGCAGATCCGCCTTTTTTTCCTGATTTCGAATATATACTTAACTCAATTTCAACAAAAATGTTAGATGCGTCCTTTTTCCGTATGACGGCAGTACTGTCGTGCACAGAGCCGATAGTCGAAAGAAGCTATTTGCTATCTGTGGCAGTATGAGTGCCTGTACGAGTGTTTCGCAAGTCCCCCGCTCACGACCTGGCACTAAACATTTTATTGCAGCAGCTTGCGCCGGCACGCCACTCGCATCACATAGACACGATGCTTATGTTTATGGTAAAGAGCACCACCCCTGGACACCCGCAAGACTAGAGGATGGCAGCGTTGCCAGCCTAGAGGGCTAGGATAGAATACCTCTTGTGCCAGTAATTTCACCGGCTGCCTAACTCTCCACGCCGGATCACAGCAGTGCCGTGCGCGCGTGATCCCGGGCGACGCCGAGACGAGCTACTGACATGTCACGCGCAGTGCAATGACAAAGCAGAGCCTCTAGCGCAGGGTTTCTTTAACGTTTTCGACGCCAAAGACACATACAGCAGCACTGCAGTTTCAACGCCAACGACCTGAACACAGGGCGTCCCAAGACTATGGGACACGAAGGGAGAGTACCTACCTTAAATATCGTTGATTGGATATTTTGCTGAAAAAGGACTTTATGTTATTTTAAAAAGTTAGTAATATTGTATTCAAAAATATTCAAAAAATTACTTGCTTTGTCTGGGAATCGAAACTTCGTAAATGTGAAAAAAAATCACCGTATTTTTATGATGGCAATCGAAATATAGTATCATAAAAGAAAGGTTTGATTGAAACATAACATATGATATAGTGGTAATCTGGTAGGACCTCGTGCGAGGTCCGTCCAGATTGCTATTTTATCTCACTCGCTAATCCAACCGCCAAGCAGCAGCGCTTGTGCTCCTGTGTTCCTGCGAGGAGAGCAAAGCAGCCGGTGAAATCAGAATTACTGGCTCATGGCCGAGTGTAGGACGCAGACGCGTCGCGGTCCTCGCCCTGCCTGTTCCATCTCTGTACGGTACGCTTCTGTACATTTTGTAGGCAAAATTACTAAATAGGCGCCGCGTCCGCAACGCGTCCTCGCCTCGCAACTGAAGAGATGTAGACATTCTGTTTGTCTCGCGCCTGTGAGCTCGCGGCAGTCACCGCCGGCCCGTCGGCCGCGTGCCGCCGGAATACGCAAGTTCGTTTGCGTCCGTCAGAACTTCCTCAAACTAATCATATCTCATATCTCGCAGCCATACCCCCCCCCCCCCCACCCGCCTGACTAGCTAGTGGCGTAATACACCCTATATTACATATCTAATTCTCCCTGTACACGCGCCTCACAAGCCGACCATAAAATCCCTCTTAGATTCTGATATCGGCAACTCGTTCCTATTGAAGTGGTTTGTATGATTCTGTGTTCCGCGACAGATTTACGACGGGCACCTGCTAGGAACCGTTCGGTCCTAACCTGAGTCGATGCGATTTAAAGTAACATCACACAACTCTTGCCGAGTGCTCGCCTGGAGTGTGCGGCCGCCGCCACGCTCGGCGGCTGCTGCGGTGCCCGCGGCTCCTTGCGGCATCGGAATAGAGTCAGGAGTCGCGCGGCGCGGGGCGCGGCGCGGAGGCACGTCCCGTTTGCCGTTACGCGTGAAATATTTATTTTCGGAGCGTTTTGTCCCGGCGCTATTAGGAGGGCGCTCCGTGTTTATGAGACGGTTGTTACACTTTGCGCTTCCAACTAATTTAGGTCACCCTGCGCACGTATTTTCGAATAGACACTAAAATAACAAACAAATTGAAACATTTGCTCAAGATTAAGGGAAATAAACTGCCGGCAACGCTGATTACTAGTATAGGTACCATTAGTACCTACTCGTAAAATTTATAAATAATATGGACATATTCGTTAATTATTTCTTTATTTCTCGTACACTTTACAGTCTCACAGAAAATAAACTTCAGTTCAATCTTCACATACAAATTGAATTGACTGAAAAAAAACAACTATTTATTAACTGAGCGCTCTTAAAGGTCTCTTTCAGGGCTCCCGTTCCCGATGGCGAAACCGTGTCAATCTTGCAAAGTACTTTTCATATTACCACTTACTCTGAAACAGCATAAATCCGCATCCGCACCATTATAATCCTAATTGTTTACAACGAAAGGCTCAAGGACATAGTTTCTATTCCCAAAATCACCTCTCACGGTTTCAGGCATAAATTCTATCCCTTTTTAGGACCTTACTTATAGGTATCGTAAAATCAATACATCACTAAATATTTATTATCTAAACCTTAAAATGTGCTAAGTTACTTAACTTGGTGACTTAGCTACAAGGTCTATCATACCCTGACACTGAAAATCTGCTGACCATTGCAAGGTGAAGATGACTGCTATGTCGCCAGTTTATTCCTTGATTGTTTTGTAATTTGACACTTGTATAGCTTTTTATTTATACTTCATCACTTCATCATTAGGTATATTTTAAGATATTGTACTGCGATTTAATTGTTTTCATAATTTAATCTCTAAAACTCAGGTTACACTTGTAACCTAGCTTAGATCTAAGATAAAACAAGTTCATTTCAATTAGTATTTTTAATGAATAAATGGATTTCAATTTGAATATCGCAATACCCCCATCAGAATATATAGTCTTCGCTTTATCAAAACATCAACAAATCTGCACAACTCTCGTCACATAGCAACCGCGCCTCGCGTCGCCCCCGGCGGCGCTCCGCCTGCAATGATTTTAAACAGGCCGCTTGCAGCTCATGAAACAGTCTCTCGGTGTAATTAACCCCCTCATGGTTGAGCTATTCGGCTCGCGGCTCGCGGCGCGGCGCGGCGCGGTGCCGCATCGATCGGCGCGCCCCGCCGCCGCGCCGGGAGCCGGGATCCGGGAGTCGGCCTGCAACGCAAAGCTTTCAAGATGCTGTGAAGGCAGCTCCGGAGTGGCGAGTGGCGCCGCCGCACGGAACAATGGCGGCGGAAGTGATTGCGATCACCGGCGACTGGCGCGCGGCACGTACCAGTCATTACGTCCGGTGGTAACTCACGTTCCTCCCGTGACTTACGGCGCCGCACTCCACTTTTCTCAACGAACCGAACGGAACTTTATCCCGGGCCCGCAAGGCTCGGCTTCCAGCGGCAGGGCGGCGGAACCTGTGCCAAAATTCCGCAAGATTACATTGGTGCCGCGAGGCATTACCGTAGTTCGGCGTCTAACGCGGAAACTTCGCTAATGCGTCACCCGGAGTTATCTGCGCCGAGCAACTAACGATCTGATCGCCGCGACGCTCGCGCTGGCGCCGCGGCAACCGCTCGTTTGTTTCTATCAATTGGAATTTACCGGCGCTGCTGGTAATTTGTCTGATAGAAACAAACCGAGACAGGAGACAGTTGGCGACTCCGGGATAAATCCAAAGACGATTGTTAACGCAATATTTTAATTATTATTGACATTCTAGCTAACGAATGTTCACATCCATCACGCGCCGCGGCTCACCAGCTCTCAGGCTAGTCCTGCTCGACAATAGTACACTGACTACCTTGGTGACCTTGACCTTGTATTTACTTAAATTTGGAATCATTTCAATGGTCATGTGTCGGTACATACTCGAATGCAGGGCAGAATCTCTCTCCGATTGTCGTGAGGTCAATCCGCTGTATACACATCGTTATACATCTACATTTAGGCCAAGTGCGAGTCGGACTCGGGCACCGAGAGTTCCATACAAATTCGGCAAGTGAATATAAAATTCAGTTCTAAGCAAAATTTAGGTAGTGTGAGGTCATTATATTATTTTGCTGGTTATTGCATAGACAGGCAAACAATAATATTCTATTTTTAGTATTTATTGTTATAGCGGCAACAGAAACACAAAATCATCAGTGAAAATTTTAACTGTTTAGCGTATCACAGTACCTGAGAAGCAGCCTGATGGCAGACAGACAGACAGCGGAGTCTTAGTTAGGCCCCGTTTTTACGGAACCCTAGAACTAAATACTTTAAACATGACTACTCCAATTGATTTATTTGACGGTGACGGCGTCTTACACCTCCACTGAACTTAAATTATTTTTCTTTCCTTTCCTCTCTTCTCTCTCTTTATACATCTATACTATAGACTGATATATTTTAAGGTACCTACCTAACTAGGGGACTTTTATAAATGTATTATAAGTTAAGCAGAATTTAAGTACCTACACCTATTATTGTGGTAAATGTAATTTATTTTGAAAAAATTACTTTCTGCGAAGTTTCTTGCGGCGCATTCTTCTTGGCGTGATGATCTTTCCGATTGCGCGGTAGTTTCAAAAAAGACATGTAAAAGAGCCCTTGGCAGCCTATTTGCAAAATAAATAAAAAATAATACAAAGTTTTGAATTTTGAGTTTTGCTTCCAGATAATATTTGTACATACTGAGCTAGCATTAATGTTATGTGTCACTGTACGGTCGCCTATCCTAAATAACAGAAATTATCTAAATAACATTGTTGGCAGCAACAGCAACCCAGCACCTATCTTACGATGCCGAGACGTTCCCCTTAAACACAATTAATTTGTTGTCATCTCACGGATTACTAATGCCAAAAGCAATAGATTATGTAAAGTAAGTAATTCTATAGCTTAAATAGTAAGCTTATGTTATAAGCTCGGAAGTATATTAAAATGGAGGCGTATCGGTGCAAGTTCTGAATACGTCACCGCCGCATTTCCGCGGGAAATGTCTACATTCTGTCAGCCGTCTATGAATAACTCATATTCGTAAAATTCACCATTTTTGCTTCTGAACGGAACCATTTCATATCAATATGCGAAATTGGCAGGTTTTGATAAAATTGCACATTGACAAATAATCAAACCTAGGACATATTTTTATTTATAACACTCAAGCTACCCGTAGGTAGGTTCTAGTGGAGCATTCGCTTAAAGGTGGTTGTTGTTATTCAGCGTCCGCCAGTTAAATCACACAATGCGATCTGTAATTAAACAATTACAGTTAATTAAGTTTGCGTGTCGTGAGCGGGTAGCGTTAGTTGGTTATCGTAACCCGATGGGCCCAGCGGAAGACCAGCGCCGGCTGGAGGCCGCAGCTCAGCATACTGCCGAGTTAGGACCATTTTGTAGTAACTTTAATTGCTGTAAACTTTAATCTTAATATGTAAAAGATAACAATATAAACATACATAACATACTTATGAAAAAAGTATTTTAGTGATTCGCCTCCCTAAACTGATGGAACACCACACATTCCCGCCAGAAAACGTTTGCTGTTTGGCAGCCACTTGGAATTTAACGAAGACAAAATCCGTCGCAGAACCTGCTCTGTGTGTACAGAGTAGGTATTTAATTATGATACGCAGGCCTGTAGCCCTAGCTCTGGCTGGAGCCCTGTTCTGTGCCATGCTACATACATTACCCGATGCGGGTCGGTGTAAAAATGGCTCGGAGATAAGCGAGATTTATGCCGGTGCCCGCCGCTCTCTAATTGATAAACAGGCTGCTCGATGCAAGCAGCAGCGGCATTACTCACCCAGGCTTTGCCACATTTAGCTAAATTTACCAAATCAAAATTGGTGAACCGGGTATTATTATCTAAAACTGTTTGATATTCGCGGCAGGTCCGGTGGAAGTTCTTATTCGTTTGTTCGCAAAGTTGGACCGCGCGGGACCGGCGGGAGGATTTCCGTGCAATATAATAACAAGTAGATGTGTCCTTTTATACGCCTTTTGCGTACTTTGAACGCCTGGTTTGGTTTGCGAGCGATGTTACGGAAACGCGTCCATGCGTTCAATTCACGTGTAATTCACGATCGATTAGTTGTTTTTGAATACAATAAAACTGAGGTTCCTGACCGATAGATAGTAAGTATGTAACGCAGCGCTGTGCATGTCCATTCTGATATCCGCATAGGAGCATAAGCGCAAGTTCTGCTGTTTAGCGGCAGGATTGCCAGGTAAAATGGTGGTAGCGAGACTGTCCCAGCACAAGATGCCTCCGCACTTATTATTAAATATAAAACGCCGGTGCTGTCAACTGAGCGGGAGAACAATTTTCACTGCAAAAAGATGATCTCATGCTCCTCAGTAAATGTCTAAGTTGAGGGCAAATTGGTTTTGCCGCTGGAAATAATATTGTGTTGGATGCAAAGCCCCCCCCCCCCCCCTCCCCCCTCAACCCGCGACGACGTAACAGCAACGCATCAATTTGCCCTAACTGCCTGACAAGGAAAACATCCAAGCATAGGTTGTTTCGTAACACGTATACATGCATTATACATTTTTTATTTTATAAGCTTCCATCTTGGTCCGGGAGCAAACAAAACTCTTCCCGCGCCGATGATAAAAGCCCATCGCAGGAATGGGTGAAAATCATCGGAATCATGTTATAACTGTTATCTGAAATAAACGATAATAATAAAGACCTGATTTATTTATACACGGTGGGTATGATAATAGCTAGCAACCTAGTACCTGTTAGATTTAGAGAGCCTACGAGAACAATAAGGCAACTTACACCGTGTACAATGCGCCCTGCTGGCGTGGTACATACAGCCGTCAGGTGTCCTGCAGGTTCTTGGCAGTGTATTCCCACACTCCCCCGGGTTACGTGCCTGACGGATAAGCATCTACTTAGTGCAAGTTTTAGAGCAACAAAATGTCTTAAGGGTTTTAGTTTAAGGCGGATGCTCGCGTTAGCTCATTGAAGAAGTCCCGTTAGATGGCGCTGTAATCAATGATGTGTGTTTTTTGTAGTTTTTAGAAAATTCTTAGAACACTTATAGATTATCAATTGATTTGCGCACACAGTTTAATACGGCCGATTTTTTGAGACTACACTCAGAAGGTAACAATGCACCAATTCGGAGAATAGCTGCACAAACGCTGGTGTCACTAACGGCCCTATACAGATACTAGTCTTACACACACATGCAAATAGGCGGCAACTGGCGGAAAAATATTGCAACACCTTGCTAAGCTGTTAGCGTAATTTTTCACGTTATATTTTCGTTTTTATATCAACTTTACTTTTACCAGAAATTTTACAAATCTATACGTACAAAACTTAAATCGTATTATTTCAACCATTTATAACTTTGGAATGGCTGCACGGATTTTTATGATTTTTGATTTGTTAGCTTTCTCTCTTCCTCGAATAGCCAAATATCTTATCATAAATATGAAAAATGCACAAAAAAAAACTCTTTAATTTTTCGTATGCAGCGCCATCTCTGACAAAAACTGACTTTAAGGCGGAATATTTTTTGCCTGCTCGGCTAGTTACAAATACAGAATAATATTATATATGAGTCTAGCAGATGCAAACATGTGAATCAATGCCACCTTCAACCCTTTTTGAATATTAGGGAGTATTTTTTTGTACTTTGTTAGATAGAGGGCTATCGTATTTGTACTCACTAGTTGGCGCCACTGTAGAGTAAGGTATATCATATCAGATTATTCAGGATTTCTTTTAATTTATCTTTAATAGCAAGCTATTTATTACCCACAGTGTTGCACAGTCCCGTTTATCCTCTAAATTAGCTGTCATTTTATTTGCCTTCTTAGTTTGGCTCCTACTTTTCATAGCTTTTCTTTTAATATTTTAATAAACCTGTCGTATGTCTGCGAAAATATTCGGAAACAATGTAAAGTAAAGCCGGAATATGCAACTTGTAGGTAGTACTAATTTTACGTTTATTTATAATACCTCAAGTTACAATAGCGCCTCTAGCGGCGAATTTATATGCCGTCATTGCTAGTATCTTGAAATGTCTTTGAGTATTTAGTATGTAGGAACCCGCGATTCATATCTGATATTCGCTCACACGTAGAGACATCATCACTATCGTCTGACATTTTATTAATACTCCTATGCATTGCATTACAAACGTTTCGTCTGGGGCATCTAAACAAGTAGCACTGTACTATAGGTATTGTCGTTTCGCGTCATAGGCTTTCGTAAACAGGTAACTTGAGAATCAGCCTGCTTACAACAATGAGACGAAGTCATTCGTGCTAGCCATTCGGATCCTTTCCTTTCACCAAAATGCATTGGAGTATAGGATCACATATAGGAAATTAAATAATAACGCATAGCGCGTAGGGACTACGTCTGACTGCTTTTTGGCTAGGGATTTCGATAGTCATCGGTCGTGGGCCACCTGCCTAGTTCACCTGGGTGGACCACGGGCACATTTTCTTGCCGATGTTCCACCTCAGAACACCTAGGTGAACCACGGGCAAATATGACTATGTGTCATGGTCCAAAAAGTGCCCATGGTTCACCTAGGTGTACTGAAGTGGACCATTGGCAAGCAAAATTGTCAGTGGTCCACCCAGGTGAGCTAGACAGGTGGTTTTCGGTTAGATATTTGTTCCGGAGTTGCGACCTGCCTTTTTATGTTGTGTCATCATAATTCATATCACTAATTCATGGTACATCGCATAAAAGGAAAAATAATGTTAGATAATTATGATGACTTTGCAATAGGTAGGTATGACAAATAAATAATGACAACTCCAAAACAAATTGAATCCATCTGAACTCACTTTTACTTACTGATACTTACTTCCACAAAAGTCGAACTTCATCCATCGATGGTTTTGAGTAGCGTTACCAACAGTGGGATAAAGCAGATTCTCGCGGTGTCTAGTCCACACGCAAAAAATAAAAATTGCAGCTCGACGCGAATTATATCAGCGCATGGACCAACTCTATATGCACAACTGGTTGTGTCAATAGGAATTTCGGGCTTATAAAAATAAAAATTCTCATTAGAGATAGTAAAATTAGGTTAGGTTCATTAGGCATCTTCAAATGCCCGAAGGGCAAACCGAATAGAAAGAGGAACCCCGCCGTCAATCTTACGGTGGAGTGAAATTCCTAATGGCACAACTAGTAGTCCATAATATAGAGTAGGCCCAGGAGAAAAGCGTCATACGTTTAGGCACAAATCGTGTGCATAAAAATGACATAGAATTTAGATAGCGTCGTGCAGCAATAGCGCCTGCAATACGCGCGTCGACCAGTGAAACAGGGAACAGAGACGTGCTAAACTACGAAACTCTCTAGATATTTTTTTCGGTCTGTAACCATGATCCACCTGCAGTTTGGCCACCTGGTTTTTGACAGAGCTCCGCTCCTGGGCGGAGCTCCTTTTTCTGGGTATTGAAATTTCAGTGGTTTTCTGGGTGGACAAATTAGGTGGTAGACTGCAAACAAACTACACAGTCGATTTGCAGCTAGTTTGCAGTTCAAATCCTGACCGTCTAGTTTATTATAGGCGTTAGATAAGATTCCACAATAGCTAGGCCAATACGCCACGCAACACGTGGTATGCGCACATAAGGGTTGATTTAGCAAAGCACTGATAGTTTAAAAAAACCTCGATATTTTTAAATAAAAGTTAATACTTTTTTAAATGAAAACTCTTTTATGATGTATGTAATCAATCATATTGGCAAAATTCAGGCCATTGTTATCAGGATATTTAAAAGGAAACATTGACATAACTACACACTTCAAAGTCAAGAACATATATTGTAATGATTAGATGTTTTCTATACCAGGCGTCAGGCTCCAAATGAAAGAGATGAGACGATCACTGACAAGTTAGTACTCTTCTCGGTGATTGTCAACGTCAAGAGATGAGCTTCGCTAGCTTCGATCAACAATACAACTAGATTCACGGTCCCATACAAAATCAAAGCGAAAAAGTGGCCCTGTTGCTTATGCTTATAGCTATATCTGTTTTACCTTCTTTATTAACGTAAAATAAACCTTAAGTCTAAGCAACAAAGATCCAAATAATTATAATTGTATATAATACTTACGACGTTTCGTCACAAGACGAGCGAAAGCGGTCGATAAACAAAAGAACTACCTTCGTTTCAAAAAGATGTCATTCTATTTGAGGAACAGGGTAATAATGGAGTCGCAATTAAGTATATAACTCAGAATTTTTTTATTTGTCAGATATTTACAAATACAAATATTAACATGAATTTTAATAATTAAGCCTATCTACGTCCCACTGCTGGCACAGGCTTCCTTTAACAACGAGAGGGATTGGGCCATAGTTCCCACGCAGGCCCAGCCAGGCAACAACCGTAGTAGCCTAGTTGTTTGACCTACCGCCTCTCAAGCAGAAAGTCGTGGTTTCAAACCAGGCCTCGCACCTCCTGAGTTTTTCCGAATTTATGTGCAAAATTTAATTTGAAATTTACTACATATAAGCTAATAAAATTCAAAGTCCTGACTGACTGACTGACTGACAACTATATATAAACGCACAGCCCAAACTACTGGACTTAGAGACTTGAAATTTTGCACATAGATACCTTATATAATGTAGGCATCCAGGCCTGTAAAGTTCTTCTTCTCTTTCTCTCGCGACAATAGTTATCCATTCCGCACAGCAAAAAGGATCACTAGGAAATCTACAAAAAAAACAATATATATTTTATTTTAAAACGAGAACTACTCCATGAATTTCTTGTTCTAAAACCACCGATAATTGTCAAGATGGTGGGCCATCATTGCCAAACAATAAATTATTGATTTTAAAATGTAAACTGCAAATTATCACGTACTTTATGAAATACTGACTTGTACTTACTTAAAGAAAGATATTCCTTACGAAACCTTAGTGTTTCGGTGGCTGTTTTTACAATTTTTGAACGCACATTGTGGCATTTTGACACGTCCTCACGTTGGCCGAGGTTGGCGCGTACTGTCAGAAACAAGGCCACAAATTTATTTTGTGGTCTTATTTCATGGAGCCGTTTTCAGAGCTATCACCGTGAATCTAGTTGTATTGTTGATCGAAGTTCGCTAGAATCAAAAACACGTCAGGCCATATTAAATCTTATGACGTGTTTATTTATTTTTCACTTGACACGAGATTAAATCTTATACCATTTAAAATAAAGCTCAGTTTTCTAGTGTGTTCCATACTTTTGGATACTTTGGCTACTACTACTACGCTACCAGTGGCGGTTTGGATGTTACGGTACTAATGTTGGCTTGAATATTACTAAGTATTTGGCGATGTGCATGCTCCAGTATATTTGTGCACGATGGGTGTCCCGAACAATTTGACCGCTTTGGTTGAGTCACTGTTAATGACCATTTTGGGTGTTTCCAAGTAAATGAAGGTCTTGACTTCTACTTACTATATAACGCTGACTGTACATACACACATAAAACACGTCTTTATTCCTTGTGTAGTATACCTATACAGTGTAGTTATCACCTAAGAAAATAAGACGAAAAATACAAGCCTTTCCAAATACACGAGTATCTCGATACGAAACTCAAAATATTTATTAACTTATCAAAGGATGTCACGAAATTGTAGTTTGTAGATCACGCAACATACCTACTCAATTCATAACTGAATTGCATGTAATGGAAATTTGTCACTTATTTATTGTTCACAAAAAATATTTTTTTACATGCATACAAGAACAATCATAACTTATTTTACTAGGTACTTAGAATTATATAGGCTGACTTTTTTATCACCGTCAAAAGAAACAACACGACGAATACAAGCATTATTTTTAAGTTTGGTGTTAAAATATTGCAAATGGTATCATTAAATGATACCTGTCATCATTATCATCCTCATCATATCAGGTGTGTGTGACGTCCACTGTTGGATATAGGCCTTCAGATACCGCCCATAGAACTCCAGTTGCCTCGGTTGGAAGTGGCTTGCATCCACCATGAACCCGCGACTTACGATACCTATACGGTTGCATATGATACCTAGGTCAACCTAAAACTTGGACGGTGATATTAATATCATTCTGTATCATACAGTTTCCTTTTCCTTCTTTCTACCGATCATAGGTAATGGGAACATGAAAGACGGACTAAAAGTCTTCAAGTCTTCAGAACAGGGTTGACAAATCTCCGCTGTTGGACATCTGGAAATTCACGGTCTTGATAATTTCCCTAGTAACATAAAGTAATTAACCAATTAGAGTGGAAATAGGGGTTACAAAATTTTGCAACACCGCACTATGGATACATACATACATACATACATATCACGTCTTTATCCTTTACGGGGTAGACAGAGCCTAAGGTAACAAGACCTAAAGGCCACATTTAGCGTGATTTTGAGCGTATAGATGGAAGAGAGGAATCAAAATAGTGATGGATTGCTAGCCACATCGCCTATAACATGATTCCTAAGATTTTCGCCCATTTCCTCGATGGGCTTTTACCATCTGCGCGGGAAGAGAAGCAACTGGTACATTCTACGCTTTCTTTACTCCCAGACCAGCATGTAAGAACATATATTGATAGTTTGGATGAAACAAAAACAGACCATATCGATTAAATCGAGAATTTTACTTCCCAATACTGTAATTAAGACTTTCTTAGGTTTTTCTATGACAGTTTTTGGGTTTCCTGTGCATATATAGATATGTATACATACATAGTCAGTAAAGCATAACGAGGTTTTTACCTCGTAACGTTATTACAAATTACATCAATAAAAATCAGTGTTTTTAGACCCAACCAATTTTTTTGTCATCACACCAGCAGTAAAGTTCTTGCTCTTCTTGCACAATAATAGCAAGTAAAATCTCGCGTCCAATGGATGTATGATTCACTTATTTCCTGTTAATGCACAAAAATTACCTTCCGAATCCAATGTGAATCTGAAAAATTAACGTACAGTCAGTACAACAACAGGATAAATAGATATTTTTTAGGCTTGCTATATTTCACTAAGAATTAAACTCAATTCAAACGTTTTCTGGATACAAAAATACTTGTTTTGCACATGGTATACTAGTTAAGATGATTAACATAGACCAATTGAATGCTATCTCACTCGCAAAATAAAAATAAAACAATTGAAATTTATTGTTGGAAACCGCATGAAAATCCGTCCAAAAGTTTTGAGTTTATCGTAAAAAACACACAGACAGACAAAACGACGCGGCAGATGACTTTATTTTATAATCATACTATTAGCGACAGGCAGACGGACAAACAGAAGACAAACGGACGGATGATTGGACGTACAGATTAACAAGCAGACGGACGGACGGACGGACGGACGGACGGACGGACGGATGGTCGGAAGCATAGACAAACAGACAGACAAACCAACGGATGGACCGCCGGATTGATAGTTGGACAAACAGACAAACTAACAGACAGACATACATACATACATACAGACAGGCAGGCAGACAGATAGACGTACGGATGGATGGACTGCCGGATGGATGATCGGACGCACAGACAAAAAGACAGACAGTCAGAAATATTTAAAGAAGTTTTTTATTTATCACAAAAGAAGTTAAAAAACAGAAGTATCTAAACATAAAAAAGCTAAAAATATAAAAGCCACTGATAAATAAACTGTCGCAAAATAGCCCAGAAGACTGGACAGACGGAAAGATAGGCCGACAAACGGACGGACCTACAAAATATATGTGCTTCTAACAATGGTTCCTTTTTTCTATTATGACGTAAGAAACCCTAAAAAAATCAGACAATACAGTCATGTGTGTTTATTTCACCTCTCTTATACCTTTCAATGTACATACGTAGTTTTTAATTATCATTTTGACTTGCGTTCGCCGATTCGGACGTAAAATATACATTCATACACAAATCACGTCTATATCCCTTACGGGGTAGACAGAGCCTAAGATAACACCTTAAAGCCACCAAGAACAAGCATGATTGTGGGCGTGTAGGTGGAAAGCGGAATCAAAATAGTGATGGATTGCCCTATCGCGTATAACTTGATTCCTAATATTTTTGCATTTACCATCAACGCGGGAAGAGAAGCAACTGGTACATTCTATGTTTTTTCTTTACTTCCAGACCAGCATGAAAGGGAGTAGAAGATAGCTACCTAATACGGGTAAAAAAGCTATAGTTAAACAGACGGACAGATAGACGGACGGATTTGAACAATGTGGCCATAAAATAAACCACGATACAGCGTGAACTTGGTAATAGATAAGCTCCTTTGTGTTCCGAACACCAAAACCTGGCCAAGTGCGAGTCGGACTCTCGTACCAAGGGTTTCGTCCAAATTCGGCAAGTAAATATAAAATTCAGTGTTAGCAAAGCCCTGCCAACTAAGCAAATTGTAGGCTGTGTGAGGTCATTTTATATCGGTTACTTACATGCTTAGACAGACAAAAACTATCTGTTAGTGTTTAGTATTTGATGTTAGAGCGGCAACAGAGAAACGTCATTTGTGAACTGTCGCCAGACAATCATGATAGCTGATAGCCATATCACGGTTCATAAGATACAGCTTGGTGACAGACAGACAGACAGACGGACAGTGGCTCCTAAATGAAGAAAATATAGCTACGTAATATGGGTAAAAAAGCTATAAAGCTAGGACAGACGGACAGATATAGACGGACGGATTTAAACAATGTGGCCATAAAATAAACCACGATACAGCGTGAACTTAGTAATACATAAGCTCCTCCATTGGATACTTACATAGACAGATTGACAAAAATATTCTGTTTTAGTATCTGTGTAGCGGCCACAGAAATACATCATCTGTGAAAATTTCCTTTATCACGGTTCACGAGATACAGCTTGGTGACACACAGACGGACAGACAAACATATACACATACAGACGGACAGTGGAATCTTAGTAATAGAGTCCCGTTTTCACCCTTTGGGTACGGAACCCTAAAAAAGCTGGTCAATAGCAAGTTCGATTCGAGCACTAAAGATTCCTCTAAGTTCTAAGAGTATGGTTAGTTGTTACTCTTTCTGTTGATGAGTTTCCAACTGCGGAAGCGACCCTGGCTGGGTCACCAGAATTTCACTTCAAGATTACTGTATTGTCATCAGACTTATGCCAGATTTCACGTCAATGTGATCAATTAGAAATGGGTCAAAATTCACTTGCAAGATTTGATTACATGCAGACACCGGGACTGAGCACTTCAATTGCGTTTACAAAAATAATTTGTATCAATCACACAAACGTTGGAATGTTGTATCTTACAAAAATTTATTATGATTAATTGATAAGTACATACCTGTACGTGTACGTACAAATAAATGTCTACGCTGCGTCCAATATCGTAGCTTGTAACGTCTTTTACTTCCTTCCTTTGACTTCAATTGATTACGAATAAAATGAATAGATTATTTTTATTTTAAGACACCATGTTCTGTCAACCATTAGTTTATGACAATTCATATCATTGTTTTTTTTATTACCTGTCTAACCAGCCAGGTTTTTGACTCGCATGTTTTTTTTAAATGTTCTGCAATTGAGAAAACCTATTTACTCGGCCTATTTTGTATTTAGCACTTGTCGGATTTCACGAATCATTGCCGTGGTATATGGCCGTGATTTGATGCAGAGGGTTAGGGTTCGATTCTCGTGAGAAGCATTAGAGCAAAATTAACTGGAAGCCTTTTTTATTTTTAACTTGCTGTGGTCGAGTACTTTTTTTTAAATATATAAGGCAAAACGTGTTTATAAGGCGGCAATATGACTGGGGGGCGCCACCATCTATGCCAAATTAATAAGCACGTGTGATCCTAATACTAGAGAACTTACTAGGCATGAAAGCTTTGCCAAGTTTAGGACTGGCAATGCCACCCGCTAAACCATTCAAATTGGCGATGCCTCACTGCTACAAGGTTATACAAAAAAAAATACGAAACTATGTGTTAGTTTAAAAAAAAATCTTGGCTAGAATAAGTTTACCATCACAAGTGTATATTTTATTTTCAACTAATTGATGGTATAGACCATTTATCGTAAACAGTAAAATCTAACTAGGGTAAGCTTGTGGTTGTTTAAAAACCACTTAGGTAGTACTTTCTTTGGTTTGATTTGACAAGAAAAATATTGAATTTACCATAAAGTTTTCTACATCTCATCGAGATAGTATTACTAAGTAAGTAAGTTATTAAAACAATGTTTATAAAATTAAAAAAGAATCGTTCACGGCCTCGAGATTTGAACTTGGTTACTAACTATTCAGTTCTTTAAGTAACGACCACTGAGCCAGATTGGAGGTCACGTGACAGCTCGAAATAGCAGATTGGTTTTTACAACATGTTTTATTTGACACTAGCTACTCACACTATTGTAAAATGCATCGAAATTTACTGCATCATACTGCAATTTAGGTATGATAAATGCACTCTGTTTTGTAATTTGCGCAGACAATATATCCATAGCTAACTATCCTCAAAAAACCGCATTGAAATTAAGCCTGTGGACGAAATGCAGCTGCACGGAAGGTTTGTATGGAAGAGCAACCGCCTTAAGTCCTCAATCACTATGAAAAACTGGCAGCGCCACTAGCGACACGTAACGGCAACAATTCAATCTCATAGTAGTTATTTGACACCAAAACGGAAACGTTTGCTGCGACAAAAACTTACAGTAAAGTCGATAATAAAACTCCCCTAAAACACAAATTTACTTCAGACATAGGTACTTAATGGGTATAAAAATTGCTTTCATCCGAAGTAGCTTTTCTTTCTCAGGATTACCAACACATTAAATTTTATGAAGGTCAGCTGTGTAATACAAACACAGTTATGATACAGCCATAATAACTTCTGGAATCTCCTACGTAACTCTAAAACATTCACCGCAAACCCAATCGGTTGGAAAATAAGCCCGCTATACCCATATCAATGCACCCTATTCAAAGCAATCCGCGATGAAATTTCCACCTGCGAGCCGGTCGCGGAATACACTTAGCAAGTTCAAATCGAGTGAGGGCACCGATACGATTCAATAACAGAACATTGCAGCCCGCGGGCTTCCCTCCCCCCCCCCCCCTCCCCCCTCCCCCGCCACCAGGCTGCTGAAATATTCCGTGGATGGCCCCGTATTGCCAAACAATCCGTTACGTAACAAAATGATGCTCCCAGCTCCCCCGGCCGGGTCGCGGAGTGCTCAGTAATTATATCACGCGTGCAAGACAGATAGACTGCGGGATCGGTTTTAGGGCTCCTCCGGGTGACAAACTGGAGCTTACCCTGCTCGTTAGACACGTTCGATGTGGCGTTTAGACCAAGCGAGACGTGATTGTGATCAGCTAGCACGCTTGGGTGGATAGCAAATGGGTGTATCTGAAAAACAGAGATAGAATGTCTAGGGATTGTTATCCGGATTTTAGTTAACTAGCATATGCACGGCTCTAAAGAACAGTTATTTTTGTATTAAAAGATGACAAAGCGTTAAGAGTGCTGGTACGTTGTTGGCCTTGCAAAACGTGGAACACTCGTCTTTTAAAGGCAGCCATGTTGCAACAAGCCTACAAGTATGTTTTCCAACCTCAGTCGCTCCAGTTCGTTACCGCATTGAAGTACGGGTCAAGAAACACCAGTGGAGGAGCACCATCCATGAAGGTGTTGATGGAAACTACTTTTCGGTCAAGTACCTAGTACGATGGATCTTGGTATAGGTGTCTAATTCGTGCTGCCATGTAGGTATTAGAGTAATAATGTTATTGTTACATTCCCTCCGTCAGGCTGGCTTATTCGCGATGGGCACGGAACCGCGCGGCCGCGCGCCCGCCAGAGCCGGGTTAGTTTTATCGCGCGGGCCGCGTATAATGTTGGCCGAATACATAAATCCGGGCGAGCGCGGGGCGGGGCGGCGCCCGCAGGGGGAGGACTTATTGCGGTCACGTCGCGAACTTGCCAGGGCTGCCGGGTCAGCCGAGGTGGACGTTGTTAGTGCTAAGAATGTGCCTGAAATTTTAATTTTACCCATACGACTCCGGGACCGGCGCGTGACCGTTTATGGCGACGTTAGTGAGCTTACCTAGTTATACGGTGCTTGGCGCAACGCGGTGAGCTCGCAACGTGCGAACGCCAGATGTTGCGGCGAACCGCACCAGCCGTCCCGTCGCATGGGAACAGGGAATAATGAGAAGGACGTAATATTTACCATCAAATGGTGCCTCCTTCCACTCTCGCTCTCTCCAGCGCTGAGCTGATACCATACTAAATGTGCGAGCTGCACGCTGATTATTGCTGTTTATTACATGTGAAATCTTCACGCGGAATGATTCCATGAAACGTCAGCAAAGCGAGACTGAGACTTTGAGATTCCTAGAAGTAAACATCTCGTTTCTCCGGTTAATGAGGCAGTATCAATATACCATCAGTACCTCGGGCAGCCCTGCAGCGCAGGCCCAGCCAATCGTGGCTAATTGCGGCGGCTGATCGCATGAATTGACCAATCAGCGCCCGCTGGCGACTTCTTAATGACTCGGGAATATTTAGAGCCGGAATTGAATCTTGCGAGGAAATGCAATTAGTGATTTCTGAATACTTTGAGCTGGTAGCAGGTGGGGTGAGCAGGGCATATCCCGGGTATTCTGGTACATCAGGTGACCTGTTTGCAGCGGCAGCACCGTGACCCTCCGAGCCACTTGTTAGACGGCGCTGCAGCCGCTTTATTCAAATTACGCGCCGCGCTGCTTAATTCCCGCTCGAGCTGCGGCCCAGTTCGTTTCACTTGGCTTTTAATTTCAAAAACCACAAAAACACAAGGTAAAATTTAATACGGGGTTGCAGTATTTAAAAGGCCGGGCTTTAGCGCATGAGACGTGTCATTAAACATGTAACGTGTGTAACATAACGCCTGGTGCACGGCGCCTGCAAGATTTATCATCCGAAAATGTTTTTTGTAGTATGAAACGCTCTTGGAGGAATTTTCGCCAGACGTCATCGCACAAGTAACGCATTCATTACTTAAGTTTGCGATAATTTTTATCACGAAAACTGCAATGTCAATACTAAATACTAACACGGCACTACCTCAATTTATCGTCGTATTTCAATTTATAAAAACATTGACAAATTATATGCATAAGTTAGAATAAAATTTAACGTCTTATCGACTTGAGCGTGACAGATCACATAATTATGTGGCTGGTGGTACTTCTGATCGAGGCGTGTCTGGGGCAGGTACCTGTACTGCACGTAACGCTATAACATTATAACGATATTTGTACATCTTAACGATCAAAATAATGATTGAAGTGTCTGACTTCTCAATTCTAGTACCTATTGTAACTTTTGCAACTTGTAACTTTAGCTCCAAGTCATGAAGCAGCAAATAATAAAGACTTTTAATCAACGCTGTCGGTCTAACTGGAGCCATAACGTGCCCGGGTTAGCTCGTTAACTTTACTTTTATCAAAGACTTTTGCACTAAACATACTACAGAGGCGTACTTAAATTGTTAATTGTAGAGTTGTGGTTAGCTTTCAAATATCTATGCAAAGGGAATCCTCGTGGAAACAACGTTCAGTACAAGTATGTATAGCTGTATTTCCCAAACTTCTAGTCAAATAAGGGTCTGTTTGCCAGAAAGCCGGCCGCCACCGCAAATGTACGAACGTTGGCACTTCGAGCCGCAACGCCAAATTAGCTTAGCACTGAATACTGAATACAGCCATAGCGGTGGTGTGATTGTTACATAGCTGTTACGACACGGCGTCGCGGGATGCGCCGGGAACAAACTAATCAGCACAATTATCAATTAGCCGCGGCGCCGATGGCTCGGCAAACACCCCGAGCCACTCGCCTTCGCGACCGTATCCCCTGGACGCAAGGTCGCGACTCCAACGAGGGTGCTCCGCTCCATGAAGGCTTATTTGACTCGTTAACTTTGTTTGGAGTTCCGCTCTCCGCGGCCGGAATTGTCTCACTTCGCCGCAGCTCAGAGAACAGCTGTCTCAATTTAAATGTGAAGCTCACTCATCACCGCGTGCTGCTCAACGGTCCCTTTATAAATCGTGTAGGAAGTTGACAAGCTGATTGAATGTGAGGGGCTCCTAACTATTAGCCCGGAGCGGGTTTGGTGTAATGTCGTTATCGCGTCATCCCGCCGTCGGCGGCCGGTCACGTCGCCGGAGGGCCGACAGCCAATTAAGCGCGTGGAATGGACTCCGCTATGCCAAAAGCTTAATGCACGAACTAATTCGACTTTTGGCTAGCTTGATTGAGATATTGTGGACTGTAGTTTACGCCTAAGAGTCCCTGTGACGAATTAAAAACAGTAAGTCGAAGGCCTACGAAGGTCGATTGAAACTTTGACAGGCACTCGCATTTTTTAATTGTCAGTTCTGTGACAAGAGCTCCAGTCTCGGTAATTTTAAATTATCGATTTAAAACCTAAAACATTTTAGGTATGGCTGATCTTTTGTCATTTGAATCTCTACCTAGTACCTAACCAGTTTACTAATTGACGTTGAATGATGAAATGAGGTACATTGTTTGTAGTATTACGTATTAACTTTAATGGTATTATATAATTAAATTATGTATGCTAGTTAGTAACCGAACAATTAGGCCTATCAATACGGCGTCTGAGCTAACGGTTCCCTGCCTCGCCACAAAACCCTTAATCACCTCCCCCCGCTCTCACCCCCGCCCTGAATATTAATAGACGCGTGTATAAAAGGGAATGATATTCAGATGGCACGGGCGCAGGGCCGGCGCGGGCAGAAGCCCAACGTAGCCACGGCCGCTGAATAATTTATAACTATACATTACATATGAGTTTTAACATAGTTGGAGAACACCAAACTAAGCCATGTGTAGTCTACGGAAACGTGATGTAAGCGAGATGTTTGCAGTCTATAATTTTCCAGTCGTTACAAAGTTAGCTGTGTCAAACTAATATTGTTGCACTGTACACCTCAGTCACTGAGCGAATGATACAGAAATACAGAGGTTAGAATTATTGCCCAACGTCAATGATATTGGAAACCCTAGGGCTTATATTATTATTAGGGACATTGACTTAGTAATATCATTGCCTAACGCAGTGTTTTTTTAAATAGATAGGCATGCCTTTGATCCCAATCAAACCTGGTGGAAAGATGTGATCCTAGGTCGCGGGTTTAAGTTAAAAACAAGTGTTTCTAGTTTTAGGTTCCACTATTAAAGTTAGGCCCAGGTTTTTTATGGACAAAGGGAGGCAAGCCAGCAAACGGACCATCTAATGGTAAAAGACCACCGCCACATAAGAGGACCAGCAACGCCAAGAGTTGGCTGTCCGTTACAGGTCTTAACGAAACATTACTCTTTTTTTGAAGGGCCCGATGTCAATCATTTGGGAGCACAGCTGGCGGGAGCCGATTCCATAACTAACCTCACAGTACAGGGCAGGAAATGCCGCAGGAAACAAACTGTTGTAGAACGCCCTTCTTCGAGGTGGTGTCTGTGGTAGCCCACCTGGCTACTGGGGGCGCGTGTCCTGCGACTGGCATTGTGCTCGAGCTCTGTTGGCGGCCGCGCTTTGTTCGCGCGGCCGCCACACTGCGCATCCACTACAGCCGAGCTAGGGTTACATCCATACCACACACAACAAACAGACAAACAGGCCACCTATAGGACAGCTGCGCTGGACACAGCGCTTATAACTAATGTGTATCAGTTAATAGGACTCACGGGCGTTTCATCCGAAAGAAGATTAACTAAAGAGATTTATATGGGGAGAGTGAGTGGGTGCGTTGGAAGGGGCAGGCCTAGACGGACGTTCCGTGAGAAAATTGGGGACGTATTGAAAAAAGATCAGGTCAAGAGTACCCGAAACCGACGAGCATGTATGAAGAGATCGATGAATGTGGATGAAGCGAAAAAGGTATGTCAGGATTGTAGCAAGTGGGAAAGAGGAGTGACGGTATGTATGTATGTATGTAAATATCTTATTAAGATAAGGTCGACTAAGGTAGTTAATTTTTTTCATCAGATTCGAGCTGGAGTTTGCAACAGTAGGTATACAGACTTTTACCATTTCCGAGTATTTTGAATGTGCTTTTAAAAATCGGCTCCAGGTGCATATTATGTTAATAATCTATTTACAATCTTTTTATTTTAAAATATAAAGAAGCTAACGAAAATGATGTGAAACACCGAACCAAACGTTATTTCTAGACTCGAACCGCTTACGAACGTATTGTGGTCTCCGTCTTGACTATTATGTCCCTTGGATGTGGTCGTGTCGTGGCCGTGTCGCAGCCGCCGCCGGCCGGGTTATTCAGCGGGCCACGAGGCTAGCACGACGCGCCGCGCCCCGGGGAACAATATAACGACCATGTTTATCTTTTTTAACATCCATTAAGTATCGTATCTTCCCGTGACCACGAGATATTACATTTAATTTGAAATTTCAGATTCGTCAAGTTTATCAAAATAATGCTTAGCCGTCTCAATTTTCTTCAATTTCTTCCCTCTTCGTTTCCCTCTCTTTATGAGACGCTGCCTATGGTTAAGTCTCGAAGCCTCTTCACTACATAGCATAAAACAAATTCACTTACGCAACGGATTTTGATGAAGTTTTTTAGTAGATAGAGTGATTTAAGAGAAAGGTTTATATTTAAGTATAATTCTACGCAGACACAGTCGCGGGCAGAAGCTAGCCTCATGTAAAATATGACGTTTCGGGTTATTTATACTTACCATTGTGTAGCCAGAAATTCTGAATAAGATAAACTACGTCTGCTTCGAATAATTAATTTGAATAATGATTACATTACAACAGATTGTTTACAAAACTCTTGTTAAAATTATTGTTAGGCTTCTTGAAGTATTCCCTAGTTCAGACGCGTGCTTGGTGCGACCCCCCGCGCCCCGCGCCCCGCGCCCCGCGCCCCGCGCCCCGCGCCCGCGCCGCAGCTACTTGCGGCTCATTAGGCGCCTAACCCTCGCCGCCGCAGACGATCCGTCACGGCTCCACAACAACAATACGCCATTACCGCCCCTGATTCACCTACCAACCAACCACAACCGCCAACTAGCGACGTACCGCGGTGTTTGTGCAGCGGCGCCGCGCACTGCGGGCGACAAGCCACTCTAATCTCCACCGGCTGCTCTGTGACCTTCATAAATAAGAAGTTTATCTGCGATAAAAATGGTGGTTCTCCCGGACACAGTTGGGGCGGCACCGGCGTGATTAATAGTTCGACGGCGGCGCCGTCACGCGTCGACAAAAACCTGACGGCGCCTTATCCTGCCGACAGCCGACAGCCGACAGCCGACAGCCGGCAGCCACGCCAGCCGCGGCGGACGCGAGCCGGCTACAATGACAACACTCTATTAAAACTTAAGTACGTATTCCAGCCTCGGCGCCGCCGCTGCGAGGACACTTTTTAACTAGTCTCTCAACGACAGCCATAAAAACTTCATTCAAACGAGTTTCGAACCAGACGCCGAGCATAAACTTATCCCGCATTCGGCAACCCAGTTATAAAACAACTAACATTGTTTGATTATTCTCTCCGAGTAGAGCCGCGGGTCAAACTTATATCATAATAATAAACCGTGCGGCCCGTAAAGAAAAACTTCGCAAACCCGTTCCTCCATCGATTTAACCTAGGTACTACCGTTTGCGCCTTTTTCCTTGAACTTCTACTCATGACGCTCTCCGAATTTCCTTCTCGAGCGCCACGACTCCAGCGCGACTACTGCTCCGTTAAACCTCTGTGCTCTGTAAGTTTCACGAAGTGAGGCAGCATTGTACCGTGCTGAGTTGAGATTGCGGTTCGAATATGGGATGCGGGCCGGGCCGTGGAAGGCTCTATGCCAGTTCCGGCGATGTCCGGGCGCGGAATTAGCGGCGCTCGCGCTCGTAAACGTCAAGCCAAGGTCTCCGCTGGAATAATTCAGGATGTGGTCTGCTTAACAATGTAAGAGTCACTTAACTTTGTTAAAGTCGTAATACTTTTACTGTCACGTCATTACTTCAAAGTTAAGTCGAGACGCGAATCTTCATGATTAAAGCAAAGCGTCAAACGGAGCGGCGCGCGGCGACCGCGCACATTGTAGCGGAACATCGAGCTGCATTAAATGTTACGAGGGCTCTGTCCTGCTCCGACTCCGAGTGGGGTCGCCGGCAGTAAAGTAAGCCCCAAAGCCACTCGGCAGCATGTCGTAAGCCAACGTTTTCCGTGCCAAGTGCTCCCGTACGCAGATGTAGTCGTGTCGATTTCCGATAATCCCCGAACGCGACTGCGAGCCAGCCCCCCCTCCCCCCGCCACCCCTCCCCGCTGCACTCTGGTAATGAACACGTGACGCGAGTCGTCGCACCATTCAGTGCATCATTTGTTTCGACGAGACCGTCATTGTGCTTGCTCTTTTTGGAGAACTACAATTTTTACTAGTGCCCGATCGAAACAATGTTTTTTGCCGAAACCGCGAAAATTCGGTTTCGATTATAGTTTCGGCCGAAACCGAAACCGAACCTTTTGTAAATGTGATTTAGAGGTTGAATAAAATTTCAGTGAGCCTGCATGTACACTTTTCTTTATTATCATAGTTATACTGGGTTTGGTCGCGGCCGAATGGTACAGCTGTTTTTTGGCCGAAACCGAAACTAAAACTTGCGTCGGGCACTAATTTTCACATATCTACAGAGCACAACTTGCCTAATCGGTCCATTATAATAAAGATAACCTAAAACGGCCCTGGCGCGCTTGCCAGCTGGTCAGGTGTGTTGGAGGCTGGCCAGCAAATAACCGACACGGGGCAGTAACAAACGCCCGCCAGCAGAAGTGTCCCCACTGAATACCTCACAACAGATACAGTCATGAATCCTCACAACATTTAGCCATAAATATTAGATGTGGTTTATATTAAGCTATCAAAACTGGCTAATTAAACTTTCATTATTCACTGGGCGGGCTTTGGCGGCAGACGGAGCCGGCGGGCGCGCTAGCGGGCGGCCGGGCCAGCCCTCTACGACTATTGACTCGCAGTTCGCAGTAAAGGGTGAAAAGCAGCAAAGAAAAAACAGAATGTAACAGTTGCTTCTCTTCCCGCGCAGGTAAAAGTTCATCGAGGGATTGGGCGAAAATCTTAGGGATCATGTTATATAGGCGATGTGGCTAGCAACCCATCGCAGTTTTGATTCCCCTTTCCGTCTATACGCCCACAATCATGCTAAACGTGGTCTATTGGACTTGTTACCTTAGGCTCTGTCTACCCCGTAAGGGCTAAAGACGTGATTTATGTATGCATATGTCAATTTTACAATTTCATCCCGGAGTAATGTTAGGTCACGCTGTATATGAAACATTCTAGGTTCGGCCGTGGCGAGTGCGCAGCCAAATATTGACGGAAATGAAGACAAAAGACAATAAACGACAGGAAAACGACGTCGCAATAAAACAAGTCGTTTGTGGAACATGGCACACGAAACAAGACATAATACAAGCTGCATTGTTGACGTAATAATCTACGAATCAGCTAAATCACTCGGATGGCAAGGATCAAAGGATGGGTTTGTTATTTGTGCCCAAATACGTTATATCCGAAGGCTTTTCTCTAAAAGTTTGTAACGATGTTTGCGCGGCTCGTAATTGCGGCGCACTTTTATTACTGGCGGCGAGCTCGTAAATTATAATGCGGGTCGCACATTAAATATGTGATGTTGGACACAGGGGGGCTACTCCCAAATTTCAAATTCGAACTTCGTAATCATGGCGTCCTTCTCACTCTCCTATAAATGACATAGTGCGAGAAGAACGGCACGAAATGAACTTCGACTTTATAACCTCGGAGTAGCCCCATAGCCGCGCCTTATTATCTTGGAACCGTCACTGACATACTCGAGGGTTTTTGTAGTTTTGCAACGCTAATTGAATTCCGATTTGCTTTAGGGTTCCGCATTGCAAAAGGAGCCCTCTGGGATCACTTCCTTGTCAGACTGTCTGTCCATCTAAAATAAAAAAATTCTCTGCAACCCGTGCAGATATCAAGCCGTAATTAATATGGAACACTAAATACTATAATGCTCTCTTTTACTAGTAAAAAAAATATTTCAATTTTTTATATAAGAGGGGGGAAACGAGCAAACGGGTCACCTGATAGAAAGTAAGTAGTAAGATGGTGGAATTCACGCGAAATCGAAAGATAACTTTTTGATGTTCATACAAAAATCGTGGTAGGTAATAAATTCCCATGGGGTACTTCCAGTTGATATAAATACCTTTGTTGACCTACAATAAAATTACATTTGCCAAAAGTCTTAAAATCAAGAGTAAATGAGCATGTAGCAGGCAGGCCCGCTCCATCTTAGAACCACTTGTTAGGTAACTCATCAGGCGTAATGGTGTTCAAACGTTATGTGTATATGCTTTTGTAGTGGTCCAAAACTGTCCAAAACAAATTAACTGCTCATTTAAATAAATGGGATGGGATGTGCGCTCCAGAAAACGTCACTATCCTTGCTTCCGAGTTTGTCAGAGAAGGTCAATAAATTCCCACCACAAAAGCTAGCACGCTTGTAAAGTTGTATTCTATTCTAAGCAGCACAATGCAACAATGGCGGCTCGGGCGGCGTTGGAGCGCGGCCAGCGCGGGCGCGACAGGGACCCGCTCGCGCGCCCGCGCACCCCGGCCATTTGGCTCCGGACCTGATAAAATTGTATCGTGTTTGCTTTAAAATTTAAATATGCACGGTATGGCAGCAACATTTATATGTCTTACTAGCTTTTGCCCGCGGCTTCGCACGCGTGAACCATGAGCATTTCAAAGAAGCTAGCAATTAAGCAACCGAGCAACCAAACCTGCAAGCTTTCAAGCATACATGCAAGTATGCAAGCAGGCATGCAAGCCATCAAGCATGTAAGTATGCAAGCAGGCATGCAAGCAGGCATGCAAGCAGGCATGCAAGCAGGCATGCAAGCAGGCAAGCAAGCATGCAAGCAAGCGTGCAAGCAAGCATGCATGCAAGTAAGCACCCATGCAAGCAAGCATGCATGCAAGCAGGCAAGCAAGCATGCAAGCAAGTGTGCAAGCAAGCATGCATGCAAGTAAGGACCCATGCAAGCAAGCATGCAAGCATGCATGCAAGCAAGCGTGCAAGCAAGCATGCATGCAAGTAAGCACCCATGCAAGCAAGCATGCATGCAAGCAGGCATGCAAGCAGGCAAGCAAGCATGCAAGCAAGTGTGCGAGCAAGCATGCATGCAAGTAAGCACCCATGCAAGCAAGCATGCAAGCATGCATGCAAGCAAGCGTGCAAGCAAGCATGCATGCAAGTAAGCACCCATGCAAGCAAGCATGCAAGCATGCATGAAAGCAAGCATGCATGAAAGCAAGTATGCAATCAAGCATGCAAAGCAAGGACTCAAGCAAGCATGCAAGCCAGCCCCCGCATTGCCCCGCTGCCTTAATTTTTCTGAAACTGTAAATATTGCAGGATTTTTATAAAACAAACCTAACCTAACCTATAGGGCAGTCCTAAAATACATCCTAAATAGCTTTTGCCCGCGACTTCGTACGCGCTAAGATGTAAAATGAAAAAATAAGTTTTTTCCCGTTCCCGTGGAAATTTTGGGGAGTGCTTTCGGAGTACACTTAAAGCCTTTAAAGAAACACACGTTATAAATGTTAAGTCTCTTTCTTCCGCTGTTTCGTCTGGAAACGTAAAATCCGGTTTTTTCCCGTCCTTGTGGGCGTTTCGGAAAATCCTTTCTTAGTGTTCCCCTACGCTCCCGAATAAACCTACGTGACAAATTTCAACTTTCCCCCGCTTTTCGTTTTTCCCGTTTCCGTAAGAATTTCGCCAAATAAAGCATTTCCCGAAATTCTTACGGGAACGAAGAAGAATAATTTTGGGAAATTATCTCATAATGCTCCCCTACACTCCCCAAGGAACCCACTTGCCAAATTTCAGCTTTCTACGACCAGTAAAACGTAAAATCCTGTTTTTTTCCCGTTCCCGTGGGAATTTTGGAAAGTACTCTCTTAATGCTCCTCTACATTCCCGAAACAACCTACATGCCGAATTTCAGCTTTCTGCAACCAGAAAACGAAAAGTCCCGTTTTTCCCGTTTCCGTGGGAATTTTGGGAAATCTTTTTGTAGCGCTCCCCTACACTCCCCAAGGGAAATTGAAGGCCAAATTTCAATTTTATACGACCAGTAAAACGAAAAATCGATCCCGTAGAACTGAATACATAAATCCCGTTTTTATCCCGTGGGAATTTCCAAAAAGCATTAAAACATTATTTTACTATTATAATCACCTACTTCTATGTAAAAATTTGAAGAGTCTAGTAATTATAGTTCATAGGATTTCGTTAAACTGAATATATAAATCCTGTTTTTTTCCTTATCCCGTGGGAATTTCCAAAAATCCTGAAATGAGTTTCTTAGTTTTGTAATCACCTACTTTTGTATCAAATTTGAAGAGTCTACTTATTATAGTTACTGAGATAGTGTCACTCGGAATCGAATATATAATTCCCGTTTTTTCCTTATCCCGTGGGAATTTCCAAAAATCCTTTCTTAGCGGATGCCTACGTCATAACATCTACCTGCATGCCAAATTTCAGCCCGATCCGTCCAGTGGTTTGAGCTGTGCGTTGATAGATCACTATGTCAGTCAGTCAGTCAGTCAGTCAGTCAGTCAGTCAGTCACCTTTGAGTTTTATATATATAGATTATAATAACCTACTTTTATGCCAAATTTGAAGAGTCTAGTAATTATAGTTCATAGGATTTCGTTAAACTGAATATATAAATCCTGTTTTTTTCCTTATCCCGTGGGAATTTCCAAAAATCCTGACATAAGTTTCTTAGTTTTGTAATCACCAACTTTTGTATCAAATTTGAAGAGCCTAGTTATTATAGTTACTGAGATAGCGTCACTCGGAATCGAATATATAATTCCCGTTTTCTCCTTATCCCGTGGGAATTTCCAAAAATCCTTTCTCAGCGAATGCCTACGTCATAACATCTACTTGCATGCCAAATTTCAGCCCGATCCGTCCAGTGGTTTAGGCTGTGCATATATAATTCCCGTTTTCTCCTTATCCCGTGGGAATTTCCAAAAATCCTTTCTTAGCGGATGCCTACGTCATAACATCTACCTACCTGCCAAATTTCAGCCCGATCCGTCAAGTGGTTTGGGCTGTGCATATATAATTCCCGTTTTCTCCTTATCCCGTGGGAATTTCCAAAAATCCTTTCTTAGCGGATGCCTACGTCATAACATCTACCTGCATGCCAAATTTCAGCCCGATCCGTCAAGTGGTTTGGGCTGTGCATATATAATTCCCGTTTTCTCCTTATCCCGTAGGAATTTCCAAAAATCCTTTCTTAGCGGATGCCTACGTCATAACATCTACCTGCATGCCAAATTTCAGCCCGATCCGTCCAGTGGTTTAGGCTGTGCATATATAATTCCCGTTTTCTCCTTATCCCGTGGGAATTTCCAAAAATCCTTTCTTAGCGGATGCCTACGTCATAACATCTACCTGCATGCCAAATTTCAGCCCGATCCGTCAAGTGGTTTGGGCTGTGCATATATAATTCCCGTTTTCTCCTTATCCCGTAGGAATTTCCAAAAATCCTTTCTTAGCGGATGCCTACGTCATAACATCTACCTGCATGCCAAATTTCAGCCCGATCCGTCCAGTGGTTTGGGCTGTGCATATATAATTCCCGTTTTCTCCTTATCCCGTGGGAATTTCCAAAAATCCTTTCTTAGCGGATGCCTACGTCATAACATCTACCTGCATGCCAAATTTCAGCCCGATCCGTCAAGTGGTTTGGGCTGTGCATATATAATTCCCGTTTTCTCCTTATCCCGTAGGAATTTCCAAAAATCCTTTCTTAGCGGATGCCTACGTCATAACATCTACCTGCATGCCAAATTTCAGCCCGATCCGTCCAGTGGTTTGGGCTGTGCATATATAATTCCCGTTTTCTCCTTATCCCGTGGGAATTTCCAAAAATCCTTTCTTAGCGGATGCCTACGTCATAACATCTACCTGCATCCCAAATTTCAGCCCGATCCGTCCAGTGGTTTGGGCTGTGCGTTGATAGATCACTATGTCAGTCAGTCAGTCAGTCAGTCAGTCAGTCAGTCATCTTTGAGTTTTATATATATAGATACTAGCTGTTGCCCGCGACTTCGTCTGCGAAGAATTCGTTTGTCGCGCACCCGCGATAACTATAAATAATTTTCCGGATGAAAAACTATCCGTGTTCCTATCGTTTTTATCTGTGTATCGTTCCATGAGTCACAGACGGTTCTGGCTGAAAATCAGTGCTGCAGGTGTCTAACACCTCAGTGTAACGCTGAGCCAGCGACCGTTACACTTTTGCGAACACACACAAAACATTGATCCAACACTGTATTCATGTCTGTGTTTTTTAGAACATTGTCTCTTATCTCCCGCTATGACACAGCTCGACTAGCTCCGTAATAGGCAACCTTTTCAGTTCTGTAGATGTGACTGCTTAAATGTCCTGCTTCATTCCACCGTTTCCATATTTCCAGTGATGAATCATTCTGCACAGGGTCTCTCAGATTTTTTCCAGAAATCAGGTGGTGATTGCGTTAGTTCACCCCTACTAATTTTTTTTTTTGGTAGGTACTATCAAATGAATCAAGAATTTGTCTTCTTTATTTTTTGTAACCGTTAAAAATTAAATTTATAAACGACACTGAAAATTAGAACACAGAAAAATCCGAAAAGTAAAGCAATGGCCGGGAATCAAACCCGGATCCTCGTCATTCCGTGATGCGTGCACCGTACCACCCATAGCAGGTGAGTAAGCCTTCGAATTTTTCTATCTGTACCAGCTGCAGCTGTCACGTGGTCACGTGGGTTGTCACGTGGGTGTGCGAATGACGAGGATCCGGGTTCGATTCCCGGCCATAGCTTCACTTTTCGGATTTTGCTGCGTTCCAGTTTTCAGTGTCGTATAGATTTTTTTTTGGATTTAAAATTTAGTCCCACCCATTCATCTTGTTCATCGATCAATACATGGAACCATTCGTCAACCGACTTCCAAAAATCGTGAAAAACCATACCGTTTCTACATTACTTTTACTGAATTCAAATATTTTTCCTCTAACCAAGTGTGTTGGCAATTAAAACCGCAGTTGTAGCGCCAGTAAAAGCTCCGGGCCGCGGCGCCCGCTCCCCGAGCTGCCAATCTCGCGGGCCTCGTACAACTCCAAAGTCCGAGCCCGTGTCCCCCCCCCCCCCCCCCCCCCCCGCCCCCCACTCGCGAGACTAATGACATGCAAACGAATGCAGCTCCCGCTGCTGAGAGCTAACTTCATGTCTCGCACGAAGGACACTCGCGCTGCTTGTTCACTTCATTATACAGTTAATAGTGCTCTTTTTAACTCCCCACGCAAAAACGGGGTGTTATAGGTTTGGCATCGTAGGTCTCAAAGGAATGAACCGATTTGGATGCGGTTTTATTCGAAAGTCAGTTTCCTTGCGCTGGTTCAAAGCCATCTTTGATTAAAATCGGCCCAGTAGTTTGAAGAGTAACAACTCTTTTCCAAAAATAAAATTTTGGCATAAAATATATATTTTTTATTAATGCGTGGGGGTTTATTTAAATTTTTAATTTAGTGGATGATTAGATTAGATTAGATGCAACTACTAGCTGAGTATATTCGAGAAATGGCAGTGATCTGGTGACGTTATCTTCACAGCCTCCTTCGCATCTACATTTAGTTTTTCTGGATTGTAACGGGGTCTCACGCGCGAGCGGCTTAGGCGGGTCTCACCTCAGAAACTACCAATTAATTAGCGACGGAATTCCGCAAAATTCAATGCGAGAGAAGTAATTACGATGAAGTTATAATCCCCCCCCCCCTTTTCCAATTACGGTGACAGCCGCAACCCCCTCCCCCCCTCCACAACTGTCAGGCACACCGCCGCACGTTACATGTGCCACAGTGGTACGCCAATTATGATATTAAATTTGTGAAAATAAATTCGAAAATTGCAGGTAGCTCTAGAATTTTAAAGGGCTTTATTGTCGTGCCGAAATTTTTTCAGATTCATGTAGGTGAGCAATCAAAACGACACAGCAGGCAGTAATTTTAATTCGTTTACGTACATACATAAATCACGACTTTATCCTTTATGGGGTAGACAGAGCCCAGGGTAACAAGACCCAAAGGCCGTTTGTTTCCTCACATAATTTCGTTATACTTAGGTTGAGTTATTTATTATGTTATTAAAATAACTAATAAAATAAAAGAATGTTTATTCACACTCCAAAACAAACAATACAATAAAAACAGAATAAAAATAAAAAAAAACAATTTGTGAAAAGGAAAGGACAGCAGCAGAACTGCTGGTTTTCAGTCCTCACCTAAGATGTAGGAAATAGTAGTATGTGGCTGACAAAAACTAAACACTACCTAAACTGACTTAAAATAATATTAAACAAGGAAATATTGAGACTAAAATCATTGTTGTCTCGACATGCTACCCCTGTCATGTCATGCTTTAGTGTAAACTACAACAAAATCGCATTACCTCTAGCTCCAAATTAGTACAGTAAAGAGTAAAACGTGTCTAAAATAATGGTGAAAAAGTTTCAGCGACGAGCGTCCGCGTGACCCTGTTGGAGGCACACCACCGTGGCACAGCATACGGTGTTATGTCATCATGACATGTCTAACTTGCATTACTCGTATCATTCAAAGCTGTATGATAGCTTCAGGTCACCAGAGGCGCTAGTTTATTGCCTCCGTCCTCTCAGGTCACACGAATGAATTTTCGAGGTAAAAAGGGCTAGTATTCGAGGCGAATCACGTACTGAATTCCAGTTAGCTGAATATATTGCATTTTTGACATTATCACGCAGGATTGTAATGTGATACGATCGGCAGGCGCTTAAAGGTACTATAAGAATACCTAAGATCGGTACCTTGCTGCAAGATTTATTTACACTATTAATTAAAGTTGTAAGATCCGATCTTTGTTCAGCTCGTTCAATTAAAAGTTCAAAAATTCAACAACCGTCTTGAGCTCTGCGAGTGCGAGCCCGCCCGCGCCGGCCGGCGGCAGCCCGGCAGCGCCCCTGCCGGGCACGCTAATCACGAACTTGTTTAATTGCTCTCCCCCCTCCCCCACACCTCTGCCCGAGAACAAGTCGGTTGACAAGTTTAAAACTAAGGACAGATAGCTCTAAGCTCTCGATTTATGGGTTAAACTTCAAGGATCTTAGTTGCAAAGATTTATCAGGACACTTACTTTGTCTGGGTTTAACTCGTTAAGTAAATGCAAGCTCGCGGCTGCAGCTAAACCGACACTGATTTAAATGCTAAAATGGTTCAACACGACGCTCTTACGTGGCTTAGTAAAAAATACCTACCAAGTTTTAACTCGCCTCGACGACTCGGCTGTGTTAAAGTGACGGCAGGCGAAACCGGGGTTTCCACAATGTTCCCATTTTGATTGATATGCGAAGCGGATGCTTTTAACAAGCACTTGCAGCCCTCAGCAGAACCCCCCCCCCCCCGCCGCGGTAATGAGCGACGATACTTGTTGATCTCACGCTCCACAGCCCGCGGCCTAACGAGCTGTGTCTACAACTACGCCTACCGCGACCGCGCACGCCGCACGCCACACGCGACCCGCCTACAAAAATGTGCTCTATATTTAAAGATTGTACACCTTCTTAAAGCAATCATACGAGACTGTAGCGTATGAACAAGCGCCAACGTTGTTCAACTTATTTAGTACGTTAAGCACGTATGCCCGCAAAGATATGCGAAGCCACGGCTGCGACGTATTAAAGAGGTATAATAAAACAGCGATGAAACGAAGGGCGGCGTTTCCAACTAAGTAATAACCACGTGTACGAGTATACTACTCGTAACCAGCGTGTGGGACTCTGCGGGGCGCAACTCTATGCTTAGAGTACGTTCCTGAAAGCAAACACAACCAGAATGTACCTACACAAAGCTATTGCTTGTCAGCGTCAGCAAGCTCAGTGAAGCTGTGCGTCGAGTTTGCATTCTGTCACCTCAACACAAGACACGAGCACACACGTGAAACAAGTGACAGTTGACTCGACAGTGAAACATTAGCGTTATTCAATTCTATAGCGTCGATAGTGAACTGCGATGACGTCACGAACGAACGAACAAACAATAGTGCAGATCGCGCGGATAGTGAACATCACGAACTTACCCTTAGTAAGAACATTATTTTAATGTTCATGTGAGAGGTTTGTGACTGTCGAACCTTTGTTGTGTGTGGTGCGAGGCTCTTGGCACTGCGCGTAACAACAACCAGATAAATCGGCAAAACTGTTATGTCTGTTGTGAAGTGAGAGAAAAGTTCGCTGATTTGTTTACATGGTTGATACTCGTAGCTTCCACGCATTGCAGCAGGACACGACTGGCGGAGTAAAGACGCTTTTTTACAGAATTGTTCATGTTTAATTTCGAAAAAACTCAGATAAGAGCCCGATTTCAAAACCTCAACGCTGGCTTAAGAGGCCATCTAAGCTACGCTACCTTGCCTGTACAGTCAAGGGCAAAGATATATATGCAAGTAAAGTGAAAGAAAATAAGTAATCATATAAAGTTAAAAAGATATATACTCATTCAAATGGTAATAAATATGCAAACTACACTGGCAACATAAATATGTACCTAGCAAGTCCAAAAACTTGTATACAATCAAAACTCCATTATTAGTATCCTGCAAATAATGCAAAATATTATAGTCATACTTATGTCAATAAATATAGATTCAGTAATTGCTACGAAAATATGTATACAAAATGTAATCTGCGAATATCAACTTTACGGCCTAGTCACACGAAACAAATTTGTAAAGTATGTTTTGACAATTCACGAAAACAGTACAGACTTGTCATTGCATATGTTGGTCGCATGTTTTGACCTGTCACCACGACGTTATCAATCGGCATGTTTAACAGATTTTACAGATTCAGATTTCGTTGATTTTGATTGAAGATGCCAACGCTATAGTCCGGTCAAATTAGACCAAAAAATAAGAGTAAAGTTACCTAAATTCCCACCAAGCTGAAAATCGGTAAGATTGTTTGAAATATCATTAAAAACAAAATTTGAAACTTCCCCATCTTTCCCCTGTAAGGAAAAAAAGTATACCCAAAATATCGAAATATGTATACATAAACTCAAGAAGGCTTCTGTTATGGGTTTTTTTCTTATATAAGAGGGGGCAAACGAGCATACGGGTCACCTGATGGAAAGCAATCACCGTCGCCCAAGGACACCTGCAAGACCTGGGGAATCACAAGTGTGTTGCCGGTCCTTTGAGGAACAGGAAGGCTCGTTTTTTAAAGATCCCTAAATTGTATCGCTCAGGGAATATTGCAGCAGGAAGTTGGTTCCAGTTGGTTACCGTACGAGGAAAGAAATTGCGTTTAAAACGCACGGTACTTGACTGCCAACCATCAAGATGTTGAGGATGGAAGGACAGACGGTTCCGCGAAGTACGGTAGTGGAATTTAGCCGCAGGCAGCAATCCGAAGAGTTCGTCAGAGCACTCCCCATGATAAATACGGCACAGGGCTGCTACATCCCTCCGCACAGCCAGAGAGTCGAGCCGACCTGAAAGTGCCTGGTTATCGACAAATCGAGCAGCTCTGCGTTGGATGCGGTCAAATGGAAGGTTTTGGTACTTGGGTGCCCCAGCCCAGAGATGAGAACAGTACTCCATATGCGGCCTAACCTGCGCCTTATAGAGTTGAAGGCGATGGGCTGGCGAGAAGTACTGTCCCGCTCTATTGAGCACCCCCAATTTTTTAGTAGCTAATTTGGCTTTGCCTTCCAAATGACCACGGAACTGAACATCACTCGAAATGTCGACACGGGGTCCTGATAGACAACTTAGCATCAAGGGGGGTACCTTCGAAACAAGGCGAAACAACCTCAAGGTACCTACCAGTTACGAGTAGATGACGATATACATACTTATATATATATAAATACATACTTAAATATATAGAACATCCATGACCCAAGCACAACTATTCGAGTTGATCACACAAACATTGCCCTGGCCGGGTTTCGAACCCGGGACCTTCGACTCAGAAGGCGGTTGCTTCACCACTGAGCCATCCGTGTCGTCAATATCAAATCATACAGTAATTGGCGATCTACGCTATTTTCTAATTTTTTTTATTTAATAAAAGGCAAAGTATACTTAAAATAACTGTATAATAAAGAAAACAACTCCTTAAACTTAAGACAAAGTGCATAGAGAGTAATATTTTCTATAGTACGTTATTATTAACATGTTTAATATTTCTTACCGTGATGCCTAATTCGTCAGCAGAGCTATATCAGGCACGGATATACCTTCCTCGCACAAGGCAACAATCCTATATTTTAAATGATCGCTTATACGATACATTTTCTCCTTCAAAATTAATGAAAAGCCGCCAGAAAAACCATAAGAAACGGTAAGTCAAATGGAATTAAAAAATCCAAAAGTGACACATGACACATGCACATGCACAAATCACGTCTTTATCCCTTACGGGGTAGACAGAGTTTATGGTAACAGGTACCTACAACCTACAGGCCACATATAGCAAGATTGTGGGCACATGTCATGATCACTACATAGTATAAAACAAAGTCGCTTTCTCTGTCCCTATGTCCCTATGTCCCTAAGTATGCTTATATCTTCAAAACTACACAACGGATTTTGATGCGGTTTTTTTTTATAGATAGAGTGATTCAAGAGGAAGTTTTTTATGTATAATTCTACGCAGACAAAGTCGCGGGCAGAAGCTAGTTTAAAATAAATAGAGTAATTATCAGTTAAAGAGTTTGGAATAGCAGTTGTTGTACTACTTGAAGCTTAAAGTGGTTGGCTGATTACATTAAGATTACAGAGTTCGATGTTACGCAAATACGTTCATAAGCTCCAGACAATAGAGTTGTGTTAATAGAATTTTGGATTGTTTACATATTTGTGGTTATCATATTATATACATAATTAATGGTTAAATAGTGTATACATATTTTTGAACTTTACGGTGTTTCTAAGTTTATGGCCTAATACATGAGGACATATTATTGCAAATGTTGTATACATAGTTATCTCTCAAATCATGTATACTAATTTATGTACTTTTATATGTTGCCAAATTTATGACCATTTAGATGACCATGCTTTTTGATACTCTGTGGTGTATACATATCTTTGCCCTTGACTGTACAATAATATTCAAAGTAAGTACGAGTAATAATAGGATAGTAGGGAGGGGGTGCTACGTCGGAAACCTCCCCGAGAGCTCTAGCGTTACAGTTCCCTTCTATCAGGGGCTTTGGCCCCATGGGGGGGGAAGGGTAACGCTTAGGCCGGTGCACCCTGGGCAACAACGGCTGATTAAACCCCTCGGGGATTAGTTAGCTGGTGGCAAATATCCGACCTGGGGGGGTGGGGGGGTAGGGCGGGGCGAATTATAATATATATAGCTGAACACCCACTCACTCACTGACTCACTCACTCACCCCAGAGTTGTTTGGAAGAACCCGTAATAGGTGTGGTTAGACTCTATACACCATCGTATCAGAAATGCCCAAACGAGTACCAGAAAAATACTAAATCGACCTGAACGTGGAAACTAACCCGACACATGGGGCAGCTCTCCGCGACGGCTCGACCTATCGAGTTTGCCCGGAACTAAAATCGCTCAGAACAGCCGGCCAATGGGTGAGCCGGTCCAAGATTTTTCAAAATGGCGAAAACAAGATGGCCGCCATACAAAATTGAAACGCGAATATCTCAGAGGCCAGTCGCGATAGATGGGTGGTGCTCGACCAAATGTCATTCAGAGTTGAAGGGGAAATCTGACTAAGCAATTTTTTTCCAAGATGGCGGATTAAAAATGGCGGCCAAAATTTTTTTTACTCTGATCCGGTTGAAATTTTGCATCCAGGGCTCTTCAAGGCCACAAATTCAAACGCCATACTTAATTTTTCGATTCCGCCATTTTCCAAGATGGCCGCCATACAAAGTAATGTCAGACTCATAGACTTACTTGTGTTGTATAGCAGCTTTTAGGAATAGGGTTCGATTTTATACACCATCGCATAAGAAATTTTATCACAAATACAAAAAAAATGCAACACTGTCCTGAACGTGGAAACTGACCTGACACATGAGCCAGTTCTCCGCAACGACTTGCCCTATCGAGTTTGCCCGGAACTAAAGTCGCTCAGAACAGCCAGCCTATGGGTAAACCGGTATTTTTTTTTACAAAATTGCGAAAACAAAATGGCCGCCATACAAAATTGAAACGCGAATATCTTAGTGGCCAGTTGAGATGTGGCTGTCGTTCTAGGTGGAAGGAGTAATCTAATGAACCTTATTTTTTTCCAAGGTGGTGGATTCAAAATGGCGGCCAAAGATTAAAGTAAAAAAGGTTAGAAATATATGAAAAAAATAGGGCGGTAGGTTATCCTCCGCGGGCCCCGCGGGGTCCGCGGCCCCCACAGGAAGTACTTTTTCCAAGGTGGCGGCCAAAGAACATAGTAAAAAAAAGTTATAAATATATGAGAAAAAATAGGGCGATAGGTTATCCTCCGTGGGGCCCGCGGCCACATGCGAAATGCTTTTCCCAAGATGGCGGCCAAAGAATAAAGTAAAAATAGGTAGAAATTTTTGAAAAAAAAAAACAGGATGCTAGGGTACCCTCCGCGGGTCCCGTGGGGCCCGCGGCACCCATGCGAAACGCTTTTCCAAAGATGGCGGCCAAAGAATAAAGTAAAAAAGACTAGAAATATTTAAAAAAAAACAGGACGGTAGGGTACCCTCCGCGGGTCCCGTGGGGCCCGCGGCCCCCATGCGAAATGCTTTTCCCAAGATGGCGGCCAAAAAATAAAGTAAAAATAGGTTAGAAATTTTTGAAAAAATAACAGGACGGTAGGGTACCCTCCGCGGGTCCCGTGGGGCCCGCGGCCCCCATGCGAGATGCTTTTCCCAAGATGGCGGCCAAAGAATAAAGTAAAAATAGGTTAGAAATTTTTGAAAAAAAAACAGGACGGTAGGGTACCCTCCGCGGGTCCCGTGGGGCCCGCGGCCCCCATGCGAAATGCTTTTCCAAAGATGGCGGCCAAAGAATAAAGTAAAATAGGTGAGAAATGTTTGAAAAAAAAACAGGGCGGTATAGTACGAATCACTTTTCAAAGATACCGGATTAAAAAGGCGGCCGAAGTATATAGTAAAAAAAAAAAAAAGATTAGGATATTTAAACAAAACAGGGTGGCACGGGACCCTCCGCGGGCCCCTCGGGGCCCGCGGCCCCCACGCGAAATACTAGTATTATATATATGTATATATTTTTGAGAGGTCGGGCGAAAGCCCTATTATAATGAGGGAGGTTTAGCGTAGGAGGGGAAAGGCGGGAGGTAGCTGACGGGAAGCTGCTCTGCAACTGCGGACCGTGTAGCCACAGGTGCTGGATCATGGCCGGTGCCAGATGGTGAAAAGTAGCGCAGCTCTGCAACAGGCCCGAAGGCACCAAACGCCTTTCATGGGGGGTCAAGGGGAGCCTTGGGGAGAAGAGGGACAGAAGCGTTGGGTTTGTCGGACCGAACTGAGCTGCCTAGTTAGTAGCCCCTCCCTTTCCCGAGTGCTGGTGGACACTCGCCCGTGAGCTGGCGAAAATAGGTATTGCTTTGCGGTTAACCGGCAGGCCCTTCGTTTTCTGAGGGGGGTGAGCCTAGGGTGGGACGGGGCGTGCGGTAGCTGCCGGGAAGCTGCTCTGCATCTCCGGCCACCACTGGTGCCGGCCGGTACTAGGCGGGCATGAGTGGTGCGTAGACCGTAGCTCTGAAACAGGCCTGGAGGCGCCAAACGCCTCGTACGGGGAGGGAAGGGGGTGAGCTCAACCTTGTACCTGCGGTTCGCCCCGGCAGGGAACGGAAGGGCGAGCCTCATGCTGGCGGCGGGCGAAAGCCTGCCGTCGAAGCGGTGCGTCCCGCAAGGGATGCGATCGCGGAGCGGAATGACCTCGGTCATTTCCGGTCGGCACGTAACCTGGTCCGCAGGGCCGGGACCGTGGGCCGCCTCGTCTTTCTCAAGATAAGGGGGCCGCGAGGAGTAAACCTCTATAAAAATCCAGAGGGCGACGTGACCTCGGTCACGGTCGGACGGCACGTAAACCTGGTCCGTAGGGCCGGGAACGTGGGCCGCCTCGTCTTTTTCAAGATAAGGGGGCCGCGAGGAGTAAACCTCTATAATAATCCAGAGGATGACGTGACCTCGGTCACGGTCGGACGACACGCAAACCCGGTCCGCAGGGCCGGGACCGTGGGCCGTCTCGTCTTTTTCGAGATAGGGGGGCCACGAGGAGTAAACCTCTATAAAAATCAACAGAGCGGGGTGACTTCGGTCATGTCGGTCGTCACGTAAACCCGGCCCAGGCGCTGGGAACGTGGGCCGCTGCGGGGGCTGCGAGGAGTCAACCTCTATAAAAAATCAAACGGTCACCGGCGGGGGAGGGCGGGGATTCCGGAACCCGCATCCAACGGTGCCGTTGCGATCTGCCCCATCCCGGGGCGGCCAGTGGGCGTCGCGGTTCACGTAGTTCGCCCGTAACGCCCACAGCACATGGCCAGGAGGGAACGTTTGTGTTTTTAGACGGTATGCCAATCCTCCCCTCCTTCATTATGAAGGTAGCGGCGAGCTGGAGAACCCGTCATACCTCCGTTCGTGCTGCCCCGAGCGCGGAGATGCATAAGGCGCATTTTCCAAACGTTAAAAAAAAAAAAAAAAAAAGGATAGTAGGGAGAATGTTCTTATGGGTTAAGCACCTTTTGATTGAGTTGAAATTGGTCCGTATTTACAAAGTAGATTTATCAGTAGACCAAAGTTATCTCTGTTATCGTGTTCAGTCTACTAAAACACGGGTCGGCCGGCCGGGGAAGTTCCCCGACGCGGCCGAGCGCACCGCCGCGTGCGACGCGCGCACCTGCTGCCCAATTCACAATATTACTTGTTTTTACCAATTTTAGGTATATACAAATTACTTGGCACTGAGTTGACCAAAAGTACTTCATTTGTTTGACGTTTGTCAACTAGAACGTGTCACTCCGCTTCCCCAATCTGAAGGATCTGTCGGACCCGCGTCACGGCGCGTCTGACAAGTCGGCGGATAAAGCCCGCGGTCAGCGCCGCACGAGCGCCCCGCGGCGCTACCAGGGGTACCTGCCACAAAAATGGCTTATCTAGTCAAAATAAGCCCCAAATGGTACTCATGAGTTCTGATAGATTGCACAGCAGCTCACCAAACTTCGCCACGGCACAGCGAACCCCGATGCCCGCTAATTGGCCGCGCGCATTGTTGACAAGTCAATACGTAGATTACAGCCGTCTCGCTGAACTGCCGTCTCCCTTGCGCGGGCTCTGACCCAGTTTCGCCGTCTTTACGCAAACTTCGCAGAAGGTATTGATGTTCTAGATATTGGCATGTTTGTTTCGTTTTCTTAAGGCTGAAGTGGATGACGAACGCAGTTTTTGTGGAGGAAAATGCCCCTCATAAAGTTACGTAATGTTGATGAGGTTTCGTGTTTGCAGAGGGCTCGCGGTGGCTTCGAGTGCAAGCGGTAGCGCTGGTGTGGCCGCGAGGGTGCCGGTGCCGGCGCGGCGACGCGCGACAAACGCCGCCAATGAAGCCGAACGACGCGCGGCGCCCGCGCGCCCTGAATGTGAAATGAGCGTGCGACGGCCGCCACACGAGCCGACTTGCCTGCTCGTTTTATAAGTGGCGTCAATTCGGCGAAAATTAGCTGCGTTTATTTTTTCGATAAAGCGATTACGCTGCGTGTTCATACCTGCCGGAGCGAGAGGACGCAGCGACCCAGCAAACAAGACGAGCGCTCGCTTTCATTAGCTCATGCTCGCTAGAACCAAACTGTATATTGTGTTGGATGCTTTAAATCTTTCTTTTCAATTATTTTGTTTGTGTCACGTGACGTGACCGGAACACGCAGCGCTGGCAGACTGCCCACTGGGACCGGCGACATCGCATGAGTTGCGAGAAACTGGCGGACGCAGGTGACAAGTTGCCGTTCATTGTGGCTTGCTAAGGATGATGATGTGAAGTCTACGTACATATACATGAATCACGTTTTTATCCCTTACGGGGTAGACAGACCCTAAAGTGACAAGACCTAAAGGCCACGTTAAGCATGATTGTGGGTGTATTGGTGGAAAGGAGAATCAAAATAGTGATGGGAAAACTTACTCGCCCGTCTGTCTGGGTCTTAAGATTTTCGCCCATTCCATCGATAGGATTTTACCATCCGCGCGGGTAGAGAAGCAACTGGTACATATGACTTGTCATTGTAATAAAATTGTCTTGTGGTGTCGTGTGGCGCGCGCGGGCAGGGGGGGGGGGGGGTCTCGTTCATTAGCGGGCTCTCGGCCGACGACGCTCATTTGTCGGACGGGATAAATCCCAGCGTCCGGTGACGCGAGTTTAACTTGCTTCTACTCCCGATGCAAAAACTGGGAAGTTGAGATGCTAATTTAGTTGTCTTTGTGAGTTTTAATGACTCCCCGCTCGAGGGACGCAGCACTTTCAATTATTGATTGAATCAGGCGTAACGCACAACGTTACGTTTTCAGTTCCACGCTGTCTACTTCCATGCTGGTCTGGGAGTAAAGAAAAAACATCGAGGGAATGAGCGAAAATCTTAGGAATCAGGCTAGCAACCCATCACTATTTTGATCCCCCTTTCCATATACGGCCACAATCATGTTAAACGTGGCCTTTAGGGCTTGTTATCTTAGGCTCTGTCTACCCCGTAAGAGATAAAGACGTGATGTATGTGTATGTAAGTTTTCAGAATATTATCATAAATCTGTACTACACACCAGGCCCCTATATTGAAATCACTAAAGCATTGTCGGTGACGATTTGAATTGCAATGCGTAGTCAATATGAAGCCAACCGGGGTAGACTCTCGTCGAGTTTGTAATGAAAACAGAAATAGAATAGAATAGAAGAAATTTTTATTCACCAACACAAAAAAAACACAAAAATTCAAAAATTACAAAGTAGAATTAGATGCGAAGGTAAAATGGAAGGGAGCCTCAGCGGGGTCGCTGTTTTTCAGTCTCCAACCAAACTAAACTAACTTAACTAAACTACGGTAGTCGCGCTGCCACAGCGACAACATAACACCACAATAATAACACTAGAGCATTACATAATTAATATACACATGCCGAGAACAACATTGACACGTTTAGAGGCAGAAATTTAAAATTTAAAATCAACAAAAGACCGATGCCAAATTTAATGCAAACTTCATATACCAAAATTCACTACCTTCACACTAAGCAATCGATTTGACCAACCAATGAAAGCGTAACAAAAGGTAATTAACTAAGGGGCTCCACGGTCGTCCAGACACAGGATGTTTTGTCACTTGTCAGCGACTATTGTCGCGTTGGTGAAATAGCTGCCTGCCCCCGGCGGCGCCGCGACGCGGGCGCGCCGCCGGCTCGCGAGCGCCTCGCGCGGCTTTCCACGTCGTCCCCGATGCCTTCGCGCTCACGTCAGACGGCGGCATTTATGTTTAATCTCGTTAAGCCGGTTTATTCCTGAAATCGGCGGATAATTCCAGCCGAGAGGCACGTGAGCCTCCCCCCTCTCCGCCGCCTCCACCCTTCACCGTCTTCGCCGAACTCACGTAAGAGCTTCTGAAAAATTCAATCCAATAAATGATTTTGACTTTTGTTAGGATTCCGTCGCGGCGTGAGGCGGGGAGGGGGGGTGGGTAATATGTGCATGGCCGCGTGCCCGCTGCCAAGGACGGGACGAATTCTTCTGAAAGTCACAATCACTCCCATAGCCTCGTAACGATAAAACAATCCTAATCTGCTTTTATTCTTAACAGAGTTTCTGCAAACTCGTTCTTTGTGTAGCAAAAGGGAAGAAGTGAGTAGCGCTGTAGAAATGAGAGCGAAAATCGTAGAAATTATCTAATAGGCGATTCGGCTAGCAACCCATTACTATTTTGATTTCCTTTTACATCTATACGCTCACAATCGGGCTAAACGTTACGTGTTACGTTAGGCTAGGCATACCCCATATGTGACGAGTGTGATTTATAATGTATGTGTGTATGGAAACATTTGTTACCCACAACAATAATTCAGGCATACTAGTCCGACCTGTTTCTGGAGTATTGCGGATTAATATTAAGTCAGCGCGACGCCTGAATGCGTGAGTATTCATACAGAAACGTCACTTAATAGAGATGTTCGAAACAGTCTTTAAAATCAGCGGTATTACCATGACGTCTTAACGCGATTCAATTCCGATCCAGTGTAGGTTCGCTCGCTGTCAGATCTATACTAAAAATGACAGCTAAAACCTGAACTGAGTCGGAATTTAAGACTTCATGGTAAGGGGCCCTTGGGGGGAATACCATGAGACGTCTTAATGCGATTCAATTCCGATTCAGATTAGTATCGGTCACTGTCAGATCCCTACTAAAAATGACAGCTAAGACCTGTAGGCTTGCCCCCTTATTCATAAACGCTCTGTAGGCTTCTGCTAACTTGGCAATCGTTTGTCCTTATCTTTCTATTTGACATTTACCTTTCACAGATAAGGACAAACGATTGCTAAGTTAGCAGAAGCCTATAGAGTGTTTATAAATAAGGGGGTTATTGTCTAACTCGCTCACAATCGCCATCGTGTTCATTTGGACAGTTCTAGTATGAATGTGACAGCTCATTCCGATGCCAATTGCCCATACATGAACTGTCAAAATGAACACGATGGCGATTGCGAGCGAGTTAGACAATAAGCCTACTGGGCTGAGTCGGAGTGGAATCGCACTAAGACCTCATGGTAAGGCACCAGGAGTGGTCGTGTGGCCATCCTGGTCGAGTGCCTGAACTAAGTCCGCTCGGCTCCGGAGATGCAGGCTCCGGCCGGGAAGCTGCCGCTAAAATAAGTTTTCGAGTCGGAGCATCGCTAGCGCGAACTGGTGATTGGCTCCTCGGAGTCCTCGTCGTCGATGCCGCGCTGCTGGAAACTGTTGTGTTAAGTTGTTTACTTACCAAGTCAAACCAAGTGACAAAGTCGAGTGGAAAATACCTAAAAAGTTTAAGGAAATATGATAGGAAGTTGGGAGTTTGTATCGCTTTGAAACTTGAACGACGGCTACAAGTTGTTTGTTTTGTCGAGTCCGAAGCCTTGTCGGGGGCGCGCAAGTAATGACTTAATTGTGACGGCACGTAAGTAAGTAAATGCTTTATTGTACTAATAAAGAAACAGACACAAATCACATAAAAAAACATTAAATATATGCACAAATATATTATAACTAGCTGTTGCCCGCAACTTCGTCTGCATAGAATTCGTTTATCGCTATCAGCTGTCTCAGCCCGATCGGTTTAAAACAAACTTTTCACAAAGTTTCATATAAACTTTCATCCCCTATTTTATCCCCTTGGGGGTAGAATTGATCAAAATCCTTTCTTAGCGGATGGCTACGTCATAACATCTACATGTATGCCAAATTTCAGCCCGATCCGTCCAGTGGTTTGGGCTTGATAGATCACTATGTCAGTCAATCACCTTTGAGTTATATATATTTAGATAAATATAAATAAATATATTATTATAATTATGGTTGCCTGGCAGAGATCGCACTGTAGCGATAAGGCTGCCTATTGTTACCTTGTAATATTCTGTATACTTTTTTTTCTGTTTTGGTTGTTATATGTGGTGTTCAATAAAGAGTTATTGTATTGTAAAGGTGAACTTATCCTCATAAAGGATCTCTAACAGTTAAAATGGAATGGAGGGAATGGGCATAGGAATCATGTTATAGGCGATGCGGCTAGCAATCCATCACTATTTTGATTCCCCTTTCCACCTATTCGCCCACAATCATGCTAAACGTGGCTTTTGTACCTTACTCTGTCTACCCCGTAAGGGTCAAAAACGTGATTTATGTATGTATGTATGCATGTAACGGTTAACCTTGGAGTAGATGAGAGGAGCATTAAACGAGGGACCGACAAAGAGTGAGATAAAATTCCAGATAGCCAAAGTTACGGAAACGCATCTCGGTAGCAATTGCAGCGTTCGATTCCCGGCAGCAATTATTATTTTTAACTAACGTGATTGCTGAGATCATGTATGTAGAGGTGTTTAACGTGAAATAGGAAGTGCGGAACAGTCAGTCGCACACATATACAAGCTCATTTATTATGACGTACGCAATGACTCTAGACTTTAGGAGTTTGTAATTGTGTCGAACAGACACATCATTCAAACAGATGATGCTTAGCGACAAAAATTCGCATAGTAACAAAAGTCACGTGATAGCTAGTAACAGGTAGAAAAATTCCAAGATTACCCACCTGCTATGGGTGGTGTAGGGAAGGGGTATAGCACGCGTCACGGAATGACGAGGATCCGGGTTCGATTCCCGGCCATAGCTTTACTTTTCGGATTTCTCTATATGTTCTAATTTTCACTGACATTTAGAAACTAGACTTTATCCAGTTAAATTTCTAAACGACACTGACAACTAGAACACAGAAAAATCCGAAAGTAGGGAATCGAACCCGGATCCTCATCATTCCATGATGCGTGCAACCACTACACCGCCCGAAGTTTCATCCAGTTAAGTAAAGTAGCGATTTAACTTCCCAACTTGACTCGCCAAGTAACAGACCCGCGTTCTGTTTGGCGCCAACTTGTTACTTAACTCTCGATGGAAGTTAAACGCAGCTCTTTACAGCACGGGAGGTAACGCTAAAAGAGAGAAACCATTTTATAACGACTGAAAATTATAATAACGACAATTTTCTCTTATTAAATTGGCTTTGAACGTCAACAACGTAGCGGCGGAGCTAAAATGATCAAGTTGCCAAAAAGTAGCTCCAGGGTTTTATCAACCAGGCATGATATACCTAGATCATCCATCCATGTTTCTTCCATGTTGGTCTGGGAGTAAAGAAAAAACATAGAATTTATCAGGTGCTTCTCTTCCCGCGCAGATAGTAAAAGCCCATCGAGGGAATGAGCATAGGAATCATATAGGCGATGCGGCTAGCTACCTATCACTATTTTGATTCCCCTTTCCACCTATACGCCCACAATCATGCTAAGCGTGGCCTTTGGGTCTTGTCACCTTAGGCTCTGTCTACCCCGTAAGGGAGAAAGACGTAATTTATGTATGTATGTTTAACTAAAACCAAAAAAGTAATAATCTCAAACACGTCCATGAACCAGGTATGTGTTTCAGCCGACGTTCCTTCTGGTGATTACTGAACTAACTTAAAATTGTTGTAAGTTACGAGGCTACCTCCCGTACTAGTTAAGTTCCTAAGTTGTGCCCGACAATGTACTGCATCGAGATTTCGTGTCGCTGTTCTATTGCGGTCGCTCAGCCGCCTCGCCCCCGCCTCCGCCCCCGCCCCCGCACCCGCCCCCGCTCACGCTGAAGCCTAGTCTTCAAGTTATCTCAATATGATACTGTTGAAAGAAATATTAAGACTCACAATAGCTTTGAACTATTTTTATTTAGGTTACATTAACAAAAACTCTATTTCACCACGCAATTACCGCTCTTTCCTCTCGTTCCCAAACAATAATCCCCGTTGCCGCCGGTCCGCGCAAGTCACCCCCGCTCCTCGCGCGACCGGTGGCGCCATCTATCATTTTCCTTTTACACTACGTTTTTCAATGCCTGGCGCGAATCGGTTCACAAATCAGTTTTCTAACATTCGGCCATTCTGACTAATGTCTGTCCTCAGACAATGCAAGGATATTATATAATACAAAAGGTGAAATTAATTAAAATCGACACTACTCAGAATACAAAACTTGATTGAAACCAACTAGTTACAACTTTACAATTCGATTTGGAAGTGAATTTCACTCTATATGATATGACCAACTTCTGTACTTCATAGTGACAAACTAGTTACTTATTCAATTTCATAATAAATGTACCTACTCAACTTAGGACTACATCACAGATGTTTCGGCCATCCTATCTATAGAATGACCCTATTCATATATAAAAACAAACAGTTATTTGAATAAGGTTTTATACATCTTCATTTTTCAATCACCAAATAGCAGCAACGGCAACATGTCCATTCCAGTGTGTCTTCTTGTTGTTGATTGTGTCACGAGCAGCTCCAACAGCATGCCTCTCACATCAGCTAGCTTCGTCACTTGTAGTCATCGGCAGTACTCTCACTCCGAATGTACTACGAGTAATGGCAGCTTCCTCCACGTACGTCTCACATCAACTGGCTTCGTTACTTGTAGTCATCGGCAGTACTCTCACTCCGAATGTACTACGAGTAATGGCAGCTTCCTCCACGTACGTCTCACATCAACTGGCTTCGTTACTTGTAGTCATCGGCAGTACTCTCACTCCGAATGTACTACGAGTAATGGCAGCTTCCTCCACGTACGTCTCACATCAACTGGCTTCGTTACTTGTAGTCATCGGCAGTACTCTCACTCCGAATGTACTACGAGTAATGGCAGCTTCATCCACGTACGTCTCACATCAACTGGCTTCGTTACTTGTAGTCATCGGCAGTACTCTCACTCCGAATGTACTACTAGTACTGGTAGCTTCATCCACGTACTTTTCATATCAGCTGGCTTCGTCACTTGTAGTCATCGGCAGTACTCTCACTCCGAATGTACTACTAGTACTGGTAGCTTCATCCACGTACTTTTCATATCAGCTGGCTTCGTCACTTGTAGTCATCGGCAGTACTCTCACTCCGAATGTACTACGAGTAATGGCAGCTTCCTCCACGTACGTCTCACATCAACTGGCTTCGTCACTTGTAGTCATCGGCAGTACTCTCACTCCGAATGTACTACTAGTACTGGTAGCTTCATCCACGTACTTTTCATATCAGCTGGCTTCGTCACTTGTAGTCATCGGCAGTACTCTCACTCCGAATGTACTACTAGTAATGGCAGCTTCATCCACGTACGTCTCACATCAACTGGCTTCGTTACTTGTAGTCATCGGCAGTACTCTCACTCCGAATGTACTACTAGTACTGGTAGCTTCATCCACGTACTTTTCATATCAGCTGGCTTCGTCACTTGTAGTCATCGGCAGTACTCTCACTCCGAATGTACTACGAGTAATGGCAGCTTCCTCCACGTACGTCTCACATCAACTGGCTTCGTTACTTGTAGTCATCGGCAGTACTCTCACTCCGAATGTACTACTAGTACTGGTAGCTTCATCCACGTACTTTTCATATCAGCTGGCTTCGTCACTTGTAGTCATCGGCAGTACTCTCACTCCGAATGTACTACTAGTAATGGCAGCTTCCTCCACGTACGTCTCACATCAACTGGCTTCGTTACTTGTAGTCATCGGCAGTACTCTCACTCCGAATGTACTATCACCATCAGCAGCGCGCTCGCCCCGACGTCTGACCTTAAATAAAGTAATCTCCAAGCAGAATTATTTCTACATAGTTTTGACTCGTCCAGTGTATATAAAAAAAATACATATCCAAAATATCTACACATATATGCTATTGAATTATGCATGTTACTCTGCAGAAAATATATTAAGTTTATGTATGATGAAAAAATATAATTTTATAGTTATAGTATATTTGTTTATATTTGTATAATTGATATATCTATATATATTCATCGTCCAGTGTATATTACCTAATAAAAGACTTTAACCAAACCTGTGACATGGTCCACCGGAGTGAATTTATTCCGGTATAACATGATTTTGTTTTATAACAGTAAAATAGGCGATGCATTTTTTAAAATAAATAAAACGTATTTTTGCTGTAATCGTTTTATTACTTAGAAATTTCAAACAAAACATTTTTCATTTTAACCTATCTTTGTGAACACAAAAAAAAAGGTGGTAATCCGTACCATACTAAATATACTAACATAGAAACTTACAGATTAACAATAATTAATTATATAGTTAATTGAGATCAAATAGTTAACATGAGCATCCTTATTAAGTTTATGATATATTGTAATAAGTAATCCTATTAGTCCTTTTCCCCGACCGAATCCGAATCCTCACTTTCTACCAGATTATCTTTACTTATTTCCATCATAGTGTCTTCAATTTCTTCGGGTAAAGTGAAATTTACCCAAGGCTTCATCTTATCTGCAGCGTACACGTTTTGGTACTTTCTCTTTGAATGACCTTCTATGCTGCTAACTTCGTATCTATCTAAGCCAAGAACTTTAGTCACCCTATAAGGACCACTGTAACGTGGGAGCAACTTATTGCTCTCGCCCGGGTTGTTAATTTGCTTTTGGACCAGAACAAGGTCACCCTCTTTGTATTCCTTGGCTGCTCGTCTTTTCCCATTAAAGCGTTTTTCCATTTCCTCTTGGTTGACCGCAATAGTTTGTGACACTTGTTCTCTAATTTTGTCAATCAAAGTTCCATCCGTGTTCTCATAATTTTCGGTCAAATCATAGAGATGCCCTTCAGCCAAATGAATAGTACGTTTACCGAACACGACTTCAGTTGGTGTTTTGCCAATTCCTTTGTTCAGGGTATTGTTTAGGCTCCACTGAACCGTGTTGACATGGGTGTCCCAGTCTTTATCGTCTTCTCCATGTGTTAGAGCAATTAAGGAAGCTAAGATCGAACGGTTATATCGTTCAATCTGTCCATTGGCTCTAGGCATGGCGACTGCATTCTTTATGTGCCTGATTTCTTGTTCTCGCGCAAAAACTGCGAATTCGTTAGATGTGAAACTAGTCCCACGATCCGAAATCAATAGCTTTGGTGCACCAAATATGCCAAAAACATCACGTAAAACAGTAATAGAAGTCTTGCTTTTTGTGTTCCGCACTGCTTTTAGAATTATAAATTTACTATATCCATCTATAATGGCTAATATATATGTGTTTCCCGCTTTGCTTTTAATAAACGGACCCAGGTGGTCAATATGAATACTATGGAATGGAACTGGTGTCTTGGGTATCGGATGAAGAAATCCCTCTTTCTTACCGGTTGGTTGCTTGGCATAAGCACAAGGAATGCATGAGCGTACATACTTCTTAACAAAGTTCGCCATGTGAGGGAACCAATATGTTTGTTTAACTTTGTCCAGGGTTTTTTCAATTCCCATGTGCCCGCATTCGTCATGAGACATATGGCAAACTTTCCAACGTGCATCCTGTGGTACAGCCCACTTTAAAGCATCATCAACCTTCCTATATATTTTGCCGTCCTTCAACATATAATTATTTTTAATGTCCTTTGCTTCGTCACAGTTATTATTGAGTATACATTTAATGAGCATCAACTGAGGGTCTGTATGTTGTATGTCATCTAAATTGGGAGATGATGTTGACGATATCCTCAACACATTATAGCCAGACGAAGAGCTTAGATCGCTTGTCTCAGGTAAGTCAACCGGATTGCGGCTTAAAGCATCTACGTGTGACATTTGAGTCCCAGGCCGATATTCAATTATAAAATTGAACTCCTGGGCTTGCAACCACCATCTTGCGATTCTGGGAACGAGGTCGCGTTTTGCCCAGGTGAACCGAACAGCACTGCAGTCCGTAACGACCTTGAACTCGATTCCTATCAGATAACTGCGAAAACGATTCAAGGAAGCCACTACAGCAAGCGTTTCTAATTCAAATGAATGAAAATGCTGCTCTTCGACTGTAGTTTGCCGACTAAAATAGGCCACAACTCGAAGAGGAGCCTTTTCTTCAGAACGTTGCATGAGAATTCCCCCTATACCGGTTTGGCTGGCATCCGTATGCAACTCAGTTAACAATGCCGGATCGTAAATGGCTAGAACTGGGCGAGAAACGAGTATTTCCTTTATTTTTGTGAAGGCATCTTCTTGCGCTTGATGCCATACCCATTTCTCGTTTGACTTGGTTAAAAACGTAAGGGGCCTTGCTATCGTAGCGAAACTGGGGACAAATCGGCGGAAAAAACTGGCCAATCCAATGAACTGTCTAACTTCGTGAACATTCTCCGGTCTTTTAAATGATGCCACTGCGTCAGTTTTCTTTTGGCCTGGTTTCACCCCTTGCTCCGAAATTTCATAGCCCAAGTACTCGATGCACGTTTTGAAGAAATGACATTTGCTCAGGTTAAGAGTTAGGTGGGCTTCTTTCAGCGCCTCTAACACTTGACGCAGTTTCAGCATTCCCTCAGTAATGTCTTTGGATGCTACGACGATATCATCCATATAGGCCAAAACTCCCGGTATTTTCTTTGCATTTAATACTTTATGTATAAGTCTCTGAAACACTGCAGGTGCATTGCATAATCCAAACGGCATTCGATTATATTCAAAATGTCCGTCTGGGGTTATAAATGCCGTCAGATGTCTTGAACTGTCCGCAATTGGTATCTGATGATACCCAGATGTCAAATCCAATGTAGTAAAGAACTTCTGACCGCATAGACTGTCAATTTGGTCTTCAATTAACGGCATTGGATATTTATCCTTGTGTGTGCGCTTATTGAGCGCTCTATAGTCCACGCATAAACGCGGGTCTCCATTCTTCTTTGGAACCAATATGATTGGGCTCGCATATTCAGACTCTGATTCGCGTATTATACCGTTTGCAGCAAGGTCTTCAATAATAGTTTTAACTTTTTCCCTTTCTGAGATCGATAGACGATATGGTCTATACGTTACAGGTGTATCGTCTTTTAACTTTATGCGCATTTCAGTCAAGTTTGTCTTGCCCAGTTCAGCAGTTGTGAATGCAAAGCACTCTCTGTTATCATTCAGCAATTTGCACAACTCGTCTTTCATAGAATCCTGAAGTTCACTATCAGTGTTTATGTCTTCTGAAGGTATTTGTGTGTTGTCTTGCTTTACAATCCGGTACACGTTGTTGTCGCAGTCTTGTGTCGTTGTTTTAATCTCATTTTCACTATTTTTATCAAAGATAAACTCGGGCAACAATATTCCTCTAGCGATTAATTGATCTTTTTTCAGTTTAATGATTGAAGTCGTCAAACCTAAGATCATTATCTTCGAATGTCCCTTCTCAAAAGAATATAGCCCAGGCAGAATGGTATACTCAGATTCTGGTTTAAGACATACCTCCGACGAAACGTATAGCCTTAGCCTTACGGGATCTGAACATTCTCGAACGTTTACGGCCACTGCAGTTAATCCGTTTATTTCTACTGATTCTTGTGTAGTTATTTCTGCCGGCTTATCTAAGGCTTTGAACAAAACTAATTCGGTGTCCGTTTTATAAACTCTTACGTTAGGTAATTCGGTAAGATTCTGGCCTATAAGAATGCTCGAGCTGTAAGGCATCATGTGGTGTGGTACTACATACGCGATAATATCCTCCGTCATACCGTCTACTTGAACCCGTATATCTGCTTGTGCACTGGGCTTGATTGAACCGTTGGCAAATCCCTTCAACATAGGTAGGTCTTCATTATCACGAATTTGTATAGAGTTTATGTCGACCTTGTCGCTAAGTAACGTGCACTCACTACCTAAATCTATAAAGCCTCTAACCTGACAGTCATTTACCATAACATCTTTGAGGTATTTGGCGCACAACTTAGCCGTTGACTCTATTCTGCTTACATGTTTAGACGCGAACGATCCTGTCTGTGGCCTGTTATTACTATTAGAAGTCTTATCACACTTAGCCGCGTTGTGACCTATACGTTTGCAGTTGCCACATCGTACAAGATCTTTTGGGCACGCTTGGTAGCGATGTCCCGTTTCGCCGCAGTTAAAACATTTTGCGCCCGCGAACTTCTTAGCGTTATTATCAGATGTTTGTTGACGCTTTACCGAACCAACTGCTGAACGATCGCGAAAACTTTGGCTATTTTTAGTAAAGTCTTCTTTCCTGGTAGATATTTTCCTAAAGTAAGTGAGGACATCTTCAGGTTCTTTGAATCCTAAGCCTTGAGCATTCATGCGTACGTTATGCTCAAATATTCCTTGTGTCAGGCAGTCAACTGCCTTAAGCCCAGTTATTTCGCATCGGTTGATAAGGCGAATTTTATCATAAAAGTATTCCTCATAAGTTTCGGTTCGCTTTGTTTTGCGAGCGAGCATTTCATCCAGCTGGTCAGCATAGTTTTCTTCACAAGGAAAAGCTCGCAGAAGTTTTTCTTGCCATTCGTTCCACGAATATTTGACGCTAGTAAGTCCATCATACCAACGTTTGGCCAACCCTGAGAGGCGAGGTAGCGAGTAAAAAATGGTTTGCTTCTCTGACCAGCCGTAAACGTAGGCAGACTCATTAATTTTTGAAAGCCAGTCTTTCATAGACTGACTCTTAGCCTGTGGATTGAATTCAGGTATAACGTTTTGTGAACCATGAGCATGACTCTGCGGAGCGCGGTTTCTATTATCTAGAGCTTCTACTAGTTGCTTAAGAACAGAAGGTTCCTTTTGGGTATCTTTAGTTGATCCGCTTTCCATTGAACGACGGGTTCGTTTTTGTTGTCTTTTACGTTTGCGTGATCGTTTGGCTTGTACTGATGACGATGACGAACTCTCGCTAGATGAACTTGAACTGGATGAACTAATTTTTCGTTTGCGACGTTTCCTTCTGGATTTAGTTTTGCTGATGTCGACCACATTTGAAAGACTTGAACTACTGAGACTTGGACTTCTTTTTTTCTTTTTCGCATTTCGGTAAGACTCTCTACCATCAGTGTTCACTGCCAGAGGCGGAGTTCCCGGTTCGGACATCGCTAATTAAGTACCGAAAACAAAAGAAATCTTTGCTATCTTATCGATGATATTACAAACTAACGGGAAGTGAATATGTTACAATCACGACCGCGCACAAGTTAAGGATTTAAAGGAGACCCTAATTGTACCTATCTCTTAAGTAGTTCATGTCAAATAATTCTACGGCAATGGGAACATAACATATCTATACTCTGTAATATCACTGCGTCGTATCTTAATTATTTATTTTATTCTCATGTTTACCTAAAAAAAAATACACAAACATACCGATTTCACTTCATTATACTATCTACTATGATGAGCGCCAACCATAGAGGAAATAACTAATCAGAGTGGTAACCAGGTCTATAAAATTATAGCAACACATCTGTCTTTTCCGACTTACACCATACTAACATTTCTTCTTCACGGAACAAAATAATTTTACCTAATTGCAATTTTGATCACATTTTTAACACATATTTATAAAAATAATTGAGTTTCCTTCGCTAAGTCTCACGACTAATCATTAACTACCCATATCGATCACACTAGCTGCTTGATCAGCTCGAATGACCAATCCGACCTTCGGCTGGCCAATCAGAGAACAGTTGTCACCAATTTTGGCTTAGCTTAATTTTATTTTATATGAATTACATTTCCACTCTATTAGGTTGTTTGCTCTATGGCGCAGACTACATTACACCCGTATTTCAATTATTCAAACAAATAGATACCGATTTTGAAACAAGGTTTTTAATTGAAATAGTCCTTTGCTATAACATTGACATGACATTAAACCGTACAATGCCGGGCAAAAACTGTTTACAAATATAGGTAGGTATATGGTGCAAATTGTACCGTGCAACGCTCACGGCAATAAATTGTCTCTTGGCACCCGTAAACAATGGCTCAATTTGGCGTCTTTAACTCGAAAATCAGCATTAATTACAGTTTTAATTTATGGTATAAAATTGATTAATTAATAAGTTAAAAACATCATTTCAATCGAAATTATAGAATTTGTCATACTTGCATGGGTAGGAATGTGATTTCGTAATATGAACTTATGTAGGACTCACTAGCAGTAGAATATCACTTTAAAGTTATATCAAAATATAGTGTACCTGATTAGGTTAGTGTTCATGTTTTGTTATCAAAAAGTTTACCTGCTAACAATCTCCTATTTATTGTTAGTATTGGTACAAATGTGTATCTAACGTGGGTGACTAATTAAAGATCGGAGTGCCTAGGTAATCTATATAGGTATGAGCATCTTAGGCCATTTTATGCTCGATTTCACGCACCCTATCTACCTTCTACGTATAAATAAATATCATAAAATACATATAGGTACTTAAGACAACTCATGATATGTAATGTTATCTACTTATTTGTCACATTTTCGTTACGCTTTGTTAGAAAAATACGTTCTCATCCACATCATATAAATACTTCGATTCGCATTAGGTAGGTAATGAGTAGGTAGCTAGGTACAGTCAAGGGCAAAGATATATATGCAAGTAAAGTGAAAGAAAATAAGTAATCATATAAAGTTAAAAAGATATATACTCATTCAAATGGTAATAAATATGCAAACTACACTGGCAACATAAATATGTACCTAGCAAGTCCAAAAACTTGTATACAATCAAAACTCCATTATTAGTATCCTGCAAATAATGCAAAATATTATAGTCATACTTATGTCAATAAATATAGATTCAGTAATTGCTACGAAAATATGTATACAAAATGTAATCTGCGAATATCAACTTTACGGCCTAGTCACACGAAACAAATTTGTAAAGTATGTTTTGACAATTCACGAAAACAGTACAGACTTGTCATTGCATATGTTGGTCGCATGTTTTGACCTGTCACCACGACGTTATCAATCGGCATGTTTAACAGATTTTACAGATTCAGATTTCGTTGATTTTGATTGAAGATGCCAACGCTATAGTCCGGTCAAATTAGACCAAAAAATAAGAGTAAAGTTACCTAAATTCCCACCAAGCTGAAAATCGGTAAGATTGTTTGAAATATCATTAAAAACAAAATTTGAAACTTCCCCATCTTTCCCCTGTAAGGAAAAAAAGTATACCCAAAATATCGAAATATGTATACATAAACTCAAGAAGGCTTCTGTTATGGGTTTTTTTCTTATATAAGAGGGGGCAAACGAGCATACGGGTCACCTGATGGAAAGCAATCACCGTCGCCCAAGGACACCTGCAAGACCTGGGGAATCACAAGTGTGTTGCCGGTCCTTTGAGGAACAGGAAGGCTCGTTTTTTAAAGATCCCTAAATTGTATCGCTCAGGGAATATTGCAGCAGGAAGTTGGTTCCAGTTGGTTACCGTACGAGGAAAGAAATTGCGTTTAAAACGCACGGTACTTGACTGCCAACCATCAAGATGTTGAGGATGGAAGGACAGACGGTTCCGCGAAGTACGGTAGTGGAATTTAGCCGCAGGCAGCAATCCGAAGAGTTCGTCAGAGCACTCCCCATGATAAATACGGCACAGGGCTGCTACATCCCTCCGCACAGCCAGAGAGTCGAGCCGACCTGAAAGTGCCTGGTTATCGACAAATCGAGCAGCTCTGCGTTGGATGCGGTCAAATGGAAGGTTTTGGTACTTGGGTGCCCCAGCCCAGAGATGAGAACAGTACTCCATATGCGGCCTAACCTGCGCCTTATAGAGTTGAAGGCGATGGGCTGGCGAGAAGTACTGTCCCGCTCTATTGAGCACCCCCAATTTTTTAGTAGCTAATTTGGCTTTGCCTTCCAAATGACCACGGAACTGAACATCACTCGAAATGTCGACACGGGGTCCTGATAGACAACTTAGCATCAAGGGGGGTACCTTCGAAACAAGGCGAAACAACCTCAAGGTACCTACCAGTTACGAGTAGATGACGATATACATACTTATATATATATAAATACATACTTAAATATATAGAACATCCATGACCCAAGCACAACTATTCGAGTTGATCACACAAACATTGCCCTGGCCGGGTTTCGAACCCGGGACCTTCGACTCAGAAGGCGGTTGCTTCACCACTGAGCCATCCGTGTCGTCAATATCAAATCATACAGTAATTGGCGATCTACGCTATTTTCTAATTTTTTTTATTTAATAAAAGGCAAAGTATACTTAAAATAACTGTATAATAAAGAAAACAACTCCTTAAACTTAAGACAAAGTGCATAGAGAGTAATATTTTCTATAGTACGTTATTATTAACATGTTTAATATTTCTTACCGTGATGCCTAATTCGTCAGCAGAGCTATATCAGGCACGGATATACCTTCCTCGCACAAGGCAACAATCCTATATTTTAAATGATCGCTTATACGATACATTTTCTCCTTCAAAATTAATGAAAAGCCGCCAGAAAAACCATAAGAAACGGTAAGTCAAATGGAATTAAAAAATCCAAAAGTGACACATGACACATGCACATGCACAAATCACGTCTTTATCCCTTACGGGGTAGACAGAGTTTATGGTAACAGGTACCTACAACCTACAGGCCACATATAGCAAGATTGTGGGCACATGTCATGATCACTACATAGTATAAAACAAAGTCGCTTTCTCTGTCCCTATGTCCCTATGTCCCTAAGTATGCTTATATCTTCAAAACTACACAACGGATTTTGATGCGGTTTTTTTTTATAGATAGAGTGATTCAAGAGGAAGTTTTTTATGTATAATTCTACGCAGACAAAGTCGCGGGCAGAAGCTAGTTTAAAATAAATAGAGTAATTATCAGTTAAAGAGTTTGGAATAGCAGTTGTTGTACTACTTGAAGCTTAAAGTGGTTGGCTGATTACATTAAGATTACAGAGTTCGATGTTACGCAAATACGTTCATAAGCTCCAGACAATAGAGTTGTGTTAATAGAATTTTGGATTGTTTACATATTTGTGGTTATCATATTATATACATAATTAATGGTTAAATAGTGTATACATATTTTTGAACTTTACGGTGTTTCTAAGTTTATGGCCTAATACATGAGGACATATTATTGCAAATGTTGTATACATAGTTATCTCTCAAATCATGTATACTAATTTATGTACTTTTATATGTTGCCAAATTTATGACCATTTAGATGACCATGCTTTTTGATACTCTGTGGTGTATACATATCTTTGCCCTTGACTGTACCTACGAACATTCTGCCGTCTCAAACGTCTTGTCAAGATGTTTTCGGATTCATATCATAGCATGATGATGATAATGAGTAGTACATTGTCACACCCCACCTAATTGGCCCGACTAAATTTACAACCGGCGGGGGTGTCAGAAAAAAAAGACAATAAACTTAGCCAAACCGACTATGAAAACTAGGCTTGTCTGCAATTCCAGGGAACAAAATGTAGGAGATAAAGGAAAGAGTTAGTTTCTTAAGACTGGTTTTTTATTTCCTAAGATAACATCAGTTATTTGGTGAAACAATTTGATCACAATTTCAGGTTTTAAATCAACATAGAAATACTTATTGGTTAAATTTCCAACCAAAGCTCAGCGTTAGAACTGGGCGTACCAGGAGTTCTGTTATGTGACTTGTGCCTCACCAAGGCTACTCTAAATATTAGTCCCTAAGGGTTTATTGTGCCAACATTAAAGGTATACTTGAAACTACTTGCTAACGTTGATACAAAGGTGTATCAACGCGACCTAAATCCTACTTCCCTAATAAAATTAAACTACTAAAGTTTGACCGACCTTCACTCCAACGCATTTACCGCCAAGTTCTTCCAGGGAGATGGTGCTGGAGCGCCAGGAGCCTGCCACGTGTCACGGGCTTCACAGCAGGTGGAATACTCCGGAATGCAGATCGATCAGGCCACAGTTGTCCGTGGAACCTTCCGGTTGTTGAAATGACGGAAAGAACAAATCCAAGGACAGAGAAATAATCCTATGCAGTTTCAACTACATAAGGTAGTTGGGACAATGAGTAAAACTCAGGCGAAGTGTACACAGGCAGATAAATGAAATTAGAGGGAATGTAACTTTGTAAGTCGGAACTTAGAAGTTTTAAAAGTATGAAGATTGGAGAAGTTGGAAGCTTCGGTTATTATTAAATTCCCCAAACAGGAGAGATGAAGTGGAAGGGGCAAAATTAAGTACACATGAATGAGGTACTGTAGAAATTAAATAGCGCCGAAGCGAACACGGAAAAAGGCAAAAACACTAAATAAAAAAAAACCCAACGTCTGTAAAGAAATAAATTGGTATCATTAGTGTCTTGTCTCGCAAGGCAGAATACAAGGAGGATCGGAATGAATCTGTTCTCTTACCAGCAAAGCCGCGGCTACCGCAGGACTTCAGCCAACGCACCCACCCCAACCGAAGGATGCTTCAGCAGACCAAACTGGAAATAAATCAAGCAGTCAGAACACTGTCAAGGTGCTAGGCACAGTTCAAGGAATAACGAAATATTTTAGGTTAAAAGATTTAACCAGAAAACTTACTCTTTCGCCGACGCAACCCGCTGAAACTCCTCTGCTCCTTCCACTTGTTGAGCCACCACAGTCGGCTCCAAAAGCCACAACTAATCTCCCCGTCTCTTCGAGTCGCAAGCATTTTTATTGACGAACCAAAAGATGCTCGGGAGTACCACGGGCTACGATGACCAGCGGAATTGAAGCCCTGAGCCGTGATACCAGTATCAGAAGATGCAACTAACCACCACTGGTTATGTTATGAAAAAGACTAACCCTTGTTTTTAGTTCAAGAACAAATGTCAGACCATCCGATTATTAAATCTCTAATTTTTCCAAAATGGTTTATATTTCTATCTATAGTTTCAGTAATTCTTATTCCTGAAATTCAAACCATTTATCTCCCACCAAACAGGCGATTATACTCTCAATGGTAACCCTAATACGACCTGTCAAGCTGTCACTAATTTTTGACGTTTGTTTACTTTTCGACTGTCATATCACCATTTGACAGGAGCTATTCGAGGCTTTAATAAAAACTCCAAATTTGTAATACTTAGTGGCGAACCGTAAAACACAACGTTACAATACCCCCCTCCCCGATGAAAAGGTTCACCACAGGTGTACCGCTCGCTGCCCTCAGCGATTCCTCAAACAAACCAGTCAAGAAAAGAAAAAAATCTTTAAAGCATTACAAAAAAAATATAACCAATACCCATCACCAAATGCCTTGTTGTGAACTCGGCTGAAGCGATCTTATCCCTGTAAACTTTATCTACTAATTTCGACCCTAATGCCAAATTCATATTCCCCGATTAATCCAAAACAATTATTCGCCCTAACCGAACCCACAACAACAACCTCCTAACAACAAAAAACATCCAAAATCTAACTGGATATTTGAAATAAACCTACACCAAAACAGTAAGTTAAAGTTAAAGAAAAAAAAAATATTCCAACTTAATAGCAACCCAACCATAACTTTCCCAACACAACATAAGCTGTGTTGAAAAAGTTAATCCAACCGCCAGGACAGATGTTCAGCATACCTACATAAAACTCTCCTAGACCGGGCAAATAAAATTGAAATTGGAAATAAAATCTGTAGTTTAATTTAATAAACTTCCAGATACACAAATAGCTGACGGTCCAAAATGACTGCCTTCCCTCCAAATTATTCAACCAACTTAAACCTCTTGTTCACGGCGTGGCCACCAACCAATGTCCAAGGAAACAAAATCTGATTCTCACTGAATAACCAAAATAATATAACTCGCGCTAAACCAGCGCAATTTAGCTCGTAGACCGAAAACACAGTTCCACGACAGCTATACACGTAAATATATTTTTAAATATGTCTCACATTAAAGACTAAACCCTGCTGTTAATAGGTTAAGATTGCATCGCACCAATCATTCATCCCTTTTTAATATACTCATGCTTCATCTAACAAATTTTAGTGATGTAGCAGTGTGATCTGCACACCACGTGCCTTCCAGTTTGTGATTAAATATGACTTTGCAATACTTAACACTGTTGCTAAACAACCTAGCCTAAGTGTTATGTCACGCAGCTTTAATGCATGATCAACAATGGCGGTGCGGCGAGCAGTGCACGACGTGCGGGCCGCACGTCCATTGTTCAACAGCCAACCTACGTAACCTACGCCTTTAGGTCTTTAATGTGCCACGACCCTATAGGATGACCATCCATCCTTTCTAGTACGTAGACTAGCGGAGACAACACCTCCTTAACCCTACATTTCTCGTATTTTGGCGCGAGTTTCGCCATTTTAAATTTTTGAGCGTCGCTCTGAACATATGAACGTTTCCACACTATGTCACCAACGGCAAATTTCGCCGGACGACGCCTTAAGTTGTAGTGTCTGGAATTAGTTTCATGTGCTTTTAATAAACGTGACCTAACCTGCTGGAAAATCTCTCTCAAGCAACCAAATTCGCCCGCATACTCCTCTCTGGGCATTGCTGATGTATAATCTTGATCGATATCCTTGTAGAACGAGCCATTTATAACCGGTTCCCTAGCATGTACCAAAAAGAACGGAGAAAATCCCGTGGACTCATTTACAGCACTGTTAATTGCAAACCGAATTTGATGCAGTTTTTCGTCCCATGTCCGGTGATTCTCCTCTACATACGATGCTACGGCCGTCATTATAGTTTTGTTGTAGCGTTCTACTAAATTTACTTGTGCTGTGTATCTAGGACCATAAAAAACCTTTGGCACGTTATACCGTCTCATTAACTGCTTAAATTCTGATCCCGTGAACTGAACTCCATTGTCAGTAATCACGGTTTCAGGCACCCCATGCTCCAAAATGACATGGTGTTCGAAATGTTTCGCCACTAGCGCACTAGTTGCGCGTCGTAGCGGAAAAAGCAATGTAAATTTTGAGAAACAGCATGTAACCACGAAAAGAAAGGTATACCCAGCACGAGACCGCGGAAGAGGACCGACTAAATCAATGCTAAGCACTTGCATAGGTCGTTGACATACTTTTGGCTGTCCCATTAACCCCGGAGTGAGTTTTTGTGAATGTTTATACGCTGCACAAACGTCGCAAGCCTTCACAAATTCCACTACATCCTTAAACATTCCAGGCCAATAATATGTCAACGACAACCGCCTATGTGTTTTAAATACACCGAAATGAGCTGCGGTTGGTTCGCAATGGTTCGCCTCTAGCACTTGTTTACGCTCACCCTTACGCACGACTTCCTTCCAATCAAACTCTCGTAACAGGCTGTATTTGGCTTTGCTTAGCCTAAATAATTTTCCCTCCCGAATACAAAAATTTGGAAAATTTGCGGGAAAAGACCTACATCCACTTAACGTTTTTTCATACCATTCGTCACTCACAGCGTCAACGCTTCCGCCATTCACTGCATCCACCTTCATAAGCCTGGACAAGGCATCGGGGACGACATTGTCGGTGCCCTTCCTGTGCTCAATATCAAAATTAAATTGAGACAGTCTGCAACCCCAACGTGCCAATCTACCCGATGGATTCTCCAGCCGCATGAACCACTTGAGAGACGAATGATCAGTTATCACTTTAAATCGTCGCGAGCCTAAGTAAGCCTGAAACTTTTCCACCGAAAAAAGGACAGCAAGGGCCTCCCGTTCCGTAGCACTGTAGTTGCGTTCACTCTTGTTTAAAGAACGACTTACATACGCAATGGGATGCTCTTGGCCATCAAAAGTCTGAGAAAGCATTCCACCAATACCATAGGAAGACGCATCTGCGTGCACCGCGAAAGTTTTACCAAAATCTGGAACCGCTAATATTGGCGCCGACACTAGTGCATTCTTCAAGGCGTTGAAGGCGTGCTCGGCCTCCTCAGACCATCGGAAAATAGGCGCTTTCTTTCCTTTCGACGTTAAGACATTCAGGGGAGCCGCTATGGTTGAAAAATTCCTAATAAACCGGCGATACCACGAGCAGGTACCCAAAAATATCTTAACCTCGCGAGGAGTTGAAGGAGTTGGAAAATTTAAAATGGCTGAAACCTTGTCTGGGTCTGTACGCAGCCCAAATTCATCTACAACGTACCCCAGATACTTTATTGACTTCCTAAAGAACTTAGACTTTGCCAGGTTTATAGTTAAATTTGCCATTCTAAGCTTCGCTAAAACGCGATTTAAAAGGACCAAATGGGTCTGAAAATCGGCAGAACAAATGACAATATCGTCTATATAGCAAAAAACAAAACCATTTTCAATATCGCTGGTCATGTTATGGTCAATAAGCATGTCCATAAGACGCTGCTGCCTAGCAGGAGCACCACACAATCCGAAGGGCATAACTTTAAACTTGTAGACTCCTCTACCCATTACATTAAAACTGGTTTTTTCCTGCGAGCTCTCACTTAAAGGTATCTGCCAGAATGATGAACTCAAATCGATAGATGACAGGTATTTCGCTTCCTTCAAACTATCCAGTATTTGTGGAATGTACGGTATAGAATATGAGTCCCCCCTCGATATCGCGTTCAATTTTCTACAATCCAAGCAGAATCGCCAGTCCCCATTTGCCTTTTGAACCAATAATGCCGGATTATTCCATGGGCTTTCACACGGAGTAACAACGTCTAATTCCAGCATTCGGTCTAATTCGGAACTTAAAATAGCTCTCTTTTCAGGTGAGAGTGGGTACTGCTTCGTTTTAATAGGTAGTGCGTCACCTGTGTCTATGACATGTTCTACTAAAGACGTCCTACCTAACCCTTTAACATCCGACGAAATGTCCTTAAATTTCCCCACTACATCATTTGCAAGCTCTTGCTGCGCTATTGTTAAATGCTCGAATGACTGAATGGAATGTACTCGCTTTGAACCGTTTATGTGACATACATCAAAATATTTAACCGGAGGCTTCATAAATGAGATGTTTTCAAATATTTCTGGTGCTAAACTAAACGCATGCCAAAAATCGACGCCTAAAATAACGTCTGTAATGATGTTAGGCATTACAAAAAACTTAATTACACGTGTAATTTTATTAAATGTTACGGGCACAAAAATACACCCAATTGACTGGACTACTACGCCGTTTGCAACATTACATGAAGAAGACTCAGAGTTATGCATTCGAAAACCGAATTTAATAAAATCTAAATGTGAACCGTTACCAAGTATCGATAGCGATGCGCCGCTGTCGGCCAACGCATAAACCTCAAAATCAGATACTTTTATCTTTAAGTACGGACGAATATCATTTTCGTTCGGTGCAAACAGAACCGCAGCAATTGTATCATAATTGCAATTTTTCTTTATTGTGGCACTTAATTTATCTAAGAAAATACTGCTACGGTTCGGCGCAACTAGTTTTTTGAACGTGAATTGGAACGCATCTGCTGACAATTCTGACAGTTCGACTTAATAACCCCACTTTTATTACATCCAAAGCAACGAATGTTTTCTTTAGGCGGCTTAACACTGCATGTCCTAAAATTATGGTTACCACGGCCGCATTTATAGCAAATGAGCTCACTTGAAGATGTATGTTTGTGAGCAGACTTTCCGCTGGAATGAAAATTCGCTCCAGCTTTGTGTGAAAATGAAGTCTTTGGTGTCGTCGCCCTATCAAAAGTTGCGGGACCCTTTTGACTAACAAAACTTACAGTGTTTGTCTGCTTGGACCTGGTTTTATACGCGAAATCAGCGCTAAGTGTGTGTGAGCTTGATTTGCCTGGCTCTGAGAAAAATTCTGCTCGCTGTTTTGCCGCTTCAAGTTTACGACATTTTTCCTTCAAATCCGTAATTGACACGATGTTTACCAATGCTAAGTGTTGAGATAAGCTCGGCCTAATGTTATGCATGAGGATTTCCAGTTTTGTTTCCTCGGACAAAGGGGATTTAAGCCGTGCGAACATACACGCCATGACCGAAAAGTAAATGTGGATTGGTTCCTCCAAACCCTGTGTACGTTGCCTAATTTCGCCTAACAACCGATAATCATAATCTACTGGATCAAATTCCAGTAACAAAGTGCTTGATAACTCATTCCAAGTAGAAAACTGCCACCTATTTCCTCTGTACCAAAGAAGTGCTTCCTCGACAAACAACTGTGCTGCCGAATTAAACAGAACAACATCACTAACACCAAAAGCCAGCTTTAATTCCTCGACACGCTCCAAGAAAGACCTAGGATCAGTACGGCCGTTAAATTTCAACCCCCACTTCGCAATGTTCCTGTCACCTGAACAAACAATCTGTGAAACTGCTGGTTGTGCTGCTAAAAGGTTCTCTACACCACCTGAAGAAGACTGACACACTGTATCCATCTTGGCTAATAACACATCCAACTTGTTCGAAAGATCTGACTTCTTTGACAATTTCACCGGGTCGTCTTCGACAACAACACGAATCAACCTATGAAACAGATGACTACCTAAAGCTCTTGACCGGCTACCTGAATACCTATCCTTGGTGGAAACAAACTTTTCCACTAGAACAGACAGCTCATTCAATTTCTCTGAAATAATTTTTAGTTCAGAGGCTGGAACTAAATCAGTTTCTAAAATAGCCTCCGGAGGACACTCTGGCAATAAATTTCTCAACTGCTTCCTCAACCCTTCAACTGTTTGTAATGGTGTTTCTGATCGAATCTTTACCTCATAAACTAACTCATCGCGCAATAAGGAGTGAAACTGCAAAGTACTCCCCATTTTAAATTATTATTTAAACCTTTAGTGATGGCAAAAGTACAATGTTTTATGTATGTGAACTCTTTACTTGGCACAAATTAAATTACAATTGTTTTAAATACACTGTGTTTTTAATTATTTTAAACCCTTTATGACATGAAAACAAATATTAAATACCGATGGTCACAGACAGTAACTAAGTGTTAACTTAACTAACTGTAGCTTTTGTGTAATCTTGGTGTACAAATGTGAATGCTTATAACTAGGAATGTCAAAGTCTCCTGTAAAGTACTATTTTTAGAATGGAATGTAAATGTTGTTTCAGACACAAATGTAGTTATTTCAGACAATATTTAATTATGTAGGTTTGAGTACACACAGTTAATAACAATGTTTTATAACACAACTGAAAGTCAGGTAATGTTTTCTTATTATGGAAAAACTATATGGAATTGTTGAAAAAATTAAAGTTATTTGTTGAAACTTGTTGCAAATTCCAACACAAAATTCAGCTGCCACTTAATTTACAGCTGTGAAATTGGTCACACTCAGCTTATCAATTGATCTACTAATAAATTTTTTTATACTATAAGTTGTATACTGTGCAACCAAAATTTTTACCAATTTGAAGTTATTATTACCAAACTATCTTGAAATTAATGAAATTTGAATTATTGTTAATGTAATTAAATAGAATATTAACTGTACACAAAAGCAAAATAGGCAAAATTAGTTGTTAAACTTTTAACTTCCTACAAGACCAAAAATGACAACTACCTGTAATTAAATTTTATTACACTGAATTTTTCCAAGTTCACAAAACTTATCAATTTAGTGTTCAAAAGTGATTATAAACACTACAAAATGTACAAAAGCACTGTGGCAAGGCTTAAAGAGGAGTTCAAAATACCAGGAACAGAGTTTCTAGCTTGGAATATCATGTAAGTGTTAAAAATAATTCCTAAAGATGATGGCACAAAAAAAAATGACCTAAAATTGCAGAAAAGGCCTGAAAATCCTGAATAAACGTGGGCGCCACTGTCACACCCCACCTAATTGGCCCGACTAAATTTACAACCGGCGGGGGTGTCAGAAAAAAAAGACAATAAACTTAGCCAAACCGACTATGAAAACTAGGCTTGTCTGCAATTCCAGGGAACAAAATGTAGGAGATAAAGGAAAGAGTTAGTTTCTTAAGACTGGTTTTTTATTTCCTAAGATAACATCAGTTATTTGGTGAAACAATTTGATCACAATTTCAGGTTTTAAATCAACATAGAAATACTTATTGGTTAAATTTCCAACCAAAGCTCAGCGTTAGAACTGGGCGTACCAGGAGTTCTGTTATGTGACTTGTGCCTCACCAAGGCTACTCTAAATATTAGTCCCTAAGGGTTTATTGTGCCAACATTAAAGGTATACTTGAAACTACTTGCTAACGTTGATACAAAGGTGTATCAACGCGACCTAAATCCTACTTCCCTAATAAAATTAAACTACTAAAGTTTGACCGACCTTCACTCCAACGCATTTACCGCCAAGTTCTTCCAGGGAGATGGTGCTGGAGCGCCAGGAGCCTGCCACGTGTCACGGGCTTCACAGCAGGTGGAATACTCCGGAATGCAGATCGATCAGGCCACAGTTGTCCGTGGAACCTTCCGGTTGTTGAAATGACGGAAAGAACAAATCCAAGGACAGAGAAATAATCCTATGCAGTTTCAACTACATAAGGTAGTTGGGACAATGAGTAAAACTCAGGCGAAGTGTACACAGGCAGATAAATGAAATTAGAGGGAATGTAACTTTGTAAGTCGGAACTTAGAAGTTTTAAAAGTATGAAGATTGGAGAAGTTGGAAGCTTCGGTTATTATTAAATTCCCCAAACAGGAGAGATGAAGTGGAAGGGGCAAAATTAAGTACACATGAATGAGGTACTGTAGAAATTAAATAGCGCCGAAGCGAACACGGAAAAAGGCAAAAACACTAAATAAAAAAAAACCCAACGTCTGTAAAGAAATAAATTGGTATCATTAGTGTCTTGTCTCGCAAGGCAGAATACAAGGAGGATCGGAATGAATCTGTTCTCTTACCAGCAAAGCCGCGGCTACCGCAGGACTTCAGCCAACGCACCCACCCCAACCGAAGGATGCTTCAGCAGACCAAACTGGAAATAAATCAAGCAGTCAGAACACTGTCAAGGTGCTAGGCACAGTTCAAGGAATAACGAAATATTTTAGGTTAAAAGATTTAACCAGAAAACTTACTCTTTCGCCGACGCAACCCGCTGAAACTCCTCTGCTCCTTCCACTTGTTGAGCCACCACAGTCGGCTCCAAAAGCCACAACTAATCTCCCCGTCTCTTCGAGTCGCAAGCATTTTTATTGACGAACCAAAAGATGCTCGGGAGTACCACGGGCTACGATGACCAGCGGAATTGAAGCCCTGAGCCGTGATACCAGTATCAGAAGATGCAACTAACCACCACTGGTTATGTTATGAAAAAGACTAACCCTTGTTTTTAGTTCAAGAACAAATGTCAGACCATCCGATTATTAAATCTCTAATTTTTCCAAAATGGTTTATATTTCTATCTATAGTTTCAGTAATTCTTATTCCTGAAATTCAAACCATTTATCTCCCACCAAACAGGCGATTATACTCTCAATGGTAACCCTAATACGACCTGTCAAGCTGTCACTAATTTTTGACGTTTGTTTACTTTTCGACTGTCATATCACCATTTGACAGGAGCTATTCGAGGCTTTAATAAAAACTCCAAATTTGTAATACTTAGTGGCGAACCGTAAAACACAACGTTACAACATCCGTACTATTCCGTACTTTCCAGGCACTAAGCCCTTATGTTTATATGTATATAATAACAGATCTCAAAAGAAAAACAAAATCAAAACGATTGCATAACCTCAAATATTCAGGACTCACCTTCCGCCGGTTAAATTAGGCCGATAAATTTGATTCTTGTAGCCACACTTCTGAGTTGAAAGAAATATTAAGACTCACAATAGCTTTGAACTATTTTTATTTAGGTTACATTAACAAAAACTCTATTTCACCACGCAATTACCGCTCTTTCCTCTCGTTCCCAAACAATAATCCCCGTTGCCGCCGGTCCGCGCAAGTCACCCCCGCTCCTCGCGCGACCGGTGGCGCCATCTATCATTTTCCTTTTACACTACGTTTTTCAATGCCTGGCGCGAATCGGTTCACAAATCAGTTTTCTAACACTGTTGAGTATTCTGTAGCTAATCCAATAAACGAGCCTTACATGCTAAATACCAGGGCTTGTTAACGATACCAAATTCACATTGTAAATAACGTTAGGAAACGGTAATATCATTAAAATACCTTAGTAACGTTACTTGATAATATCATTATCATAACGTTATTTTTATCAGTAATTTACTTTTGATTGCAGGGCTTGTTTACGTTACCCAATTCACATTACTATAACGTTACCATATTAACAACACTTTAATCGGTAATGCTACGTTGCCACACCGCGCTACCGATAGACGTGCGGCGTGTGTGAACATCAGTAAAAGATAAAAAGATAAAGATAAAGATAATTTATTCATAAATGTTTTACAAAATTATAACTAAGAACAAAGTTTCCTTATAAATCTAAGTTAACAACTCATATGCCTGAACTAGGAAATCCTGTGTTTCAGGCTATAAGAGCTAAACAAAATGGCTATTAAATAATTAAACAATCACAAGGGAAAATTAAGTATTCATGACAAAAACATAAAGAAAGTATTAAATTAAAACTATGATGATTATCTTATAAAATCTTAAAAATTAAAATCCAATAAAAAGAAAGTTTACAAAAATAATCTACTTCACAACTACACATTACATTAAACTGTGGGTCAGCGGAATTATAAACTGGGTCAAAATCGACGTTGCATAAGTCTTCCTCGAGTTTATTTATATTCAATTTAGCAATTGTGCGAATGTTGATTAGTCTAGGTATTTTACGGTTTAAGGTTAGTAGGCCGGCATTGTGATCTAAAATTACCAAAATTCTTAAGAACACTGAATATTTTGCGTTAAAATGGATAGCGAGTTACTAAAAGTGCATTGGAGCTGTTTACAACTCTTAGCTTCACAAATTCTAGACTCAGATACAGATAAATTATCTAGTTCATTAACTAAACTATTAATCATAATATTAATGTAAAATACTTATCAAAGAAATAAACGAAAAATAGACGTCAGAAAAATGACTCTGTTTACGGTGAATACAGTGAATCAAAAGTAAATAAGCTGCTATTAACGTTACCTAATAACATTAAAAATGATTAACGATACCTTTGACTTAACGTTAGCTCAATGCACAGCTGGTAACATTACCGGTAAAAAGTAGTATCTATAAGTAACGGTACATGGGTTAACGTTAATTACAACTTAACGTTAAATCTGTCTCAAAGTGGTAACGATACCAACTTTTTAACGATATTTCAAGCTCTGCTAAATACGCTGTGGGCGTCGCATTATGCGTGCATGTAGGTCATTGGCTTTCAATTTAAATATTTCGAACCAATACTAATTCATGCATTATTAATTCACTTCCATGCTGGTCCAGGAGCAAAGAAAAAGCAGAATGCACCAAGTTGTTTCTTATCCCGCGCAGATGGTAAATGCCCATCGAGGGAATACATCAAAACGCAGCCAATTCTAGCTTTACACCCACAGCCATGCTAACGTGTCTTTAGCTCTCGTTACCCTATGCTCTGTCCACCCTGTAAAGACATGATTTATGTATGTATGTATTAAAATTATCTTTAGTTTAAATCTTATTTATTAATTAGATACCGTTTTATGAACTGCAAAACACTAAATCCTACTACGAGTAATCTATACTAATATTATAAAGAGGAAAAATTTGATTGTTTGTTTGTTTGTTTGTTTGCACTGAATAGGCTCCGAAACTACTGGACCGATTTCAAAGATTCTTTTGCCGTTAGAAAGCTACATTATCACTGAGTGACATAGGCTACTTTTTACCGCGGGAAAATACCTTTTCCTACGGGAAAATTAATTTATCGCGGGCGAAGCTGCGGACGGAAGGCTAGTAATATTATAAACGCGAAATTTTGGAAGTATGGATGGATGTTTGTTACTCTTTCACGTAAAAACTACTGAATGGATTTAAATACAATTTGGAACGGAGATAGCTGATACTCTGGATTAACATATAGGCTATTTTTTATCCCGGCATTGCATAGTTCCCGCGAGATAGCCAAAAACTATTTTTTTGCAGACGAAGTCGCGGGCAGCAGCTAGTCGTCTATAAGCATGCTAAAAGTGTCTACCCTCGTGTCCGCTGCCGCTTCCGCGCGCAGAATGTTTGTTTGCGAGCGCAATATCCGCCGGCCGATGTAAATTGGTGAGAGCCAACATGGCGGCGCCTGATTGGCGGGATTACAGTTATGGCGGCCAGGCGACAGGTTATGGGCCGCGCTCATTAAAGTTGGGGCATCAGGCGCTCGCGCGAGGCGCCTAACAGGCTAACTCTTTATTACGGTGGAGCTCCGCGCGCGGCCGCCGGAGAGGGTTACCCGTTTGCTATTTTTACTGACACAGATTGGGAGATTAAAATTACTTTATCCCTTACGGGGTGACAGAGCCTAAGGTAACAGGTACCTACAGGCCACATTTAGCAAGATTGTGGGCGTATAGGTGGAAAATGGAATCAAAATAGTGATGGGTTGCTAGCATCATCGCCTATAACATGATTCCTAATATTTTCGCCCATTCCCTCGATGGGCTTTTACCTGCGCGGGTAGAGAAGCAACTGGTACATTCTATGTTTTTTCTTTGCTCCCAGACCAGCATGGAAGGTTAACATTTTAAATAGATATTGTGACCTGATCTGGCTAGTCACCTATACACTTGCACTTCATCCAGGGGCCGATTATTGAAATCACGTCTATGATTAGGTAATGTACAATCCGATAGAGGTAAAAATATGTCGATACCTCCTACGCAAAAGGTCGTAACGTTTTTTTATCGAAAAAGATAATTTTCAGTGGTTATAAAGACATTCGTTTAAACTATAGAGGCCTCGCGTGACCAGAGGGCTGGCCAATATTTCGCTCAGCGAATAAGCATTGCCATACAACGTGGCAATGCTGCCAGCCTTCTGGGCAGTGGGCACCCTCCCCATCGCCGGCGATTTGGGAGATTATTTTATCTGTAATTTAATAATACTTTAGCTAGGTTTAAGTTATTTTTAAGTTTTGACTGTTTTTTATTTCGATTTTTTTTCCAATAAAAGCTATAATTTCCAAAAACTCAAGTGTCAATTTTGTAATTGCTAATAGTCGTAGGTATCATTTGTACTTTTCCACGCAAATCTTCGCGTCACAACATTCGACGATTTGCGCCACTCCATGAGTCTTCGCCACGCCCCACGCGAATAGTCTTAACGTCTAAGTTACGACTTTATGTGTAAACAGTAGTCACAGTTGCGTGTTTTTGGTTTTTTCGTTTTAGGAGGTGGCGATCTGTATTTCTAAGTATCGATTCTAAAAACTGGCACCCGAATCCAATTTGATTGGATTACACAGTAATACGTAGCCGTAATTTTTTATACATTACATTATAAACCTGTATATAGAAATATATATATATAGTTTTAAATTCCTGACTTCTCTCCGGTCTGCGCAAAATCTCCTCCTTGCTGTTCCTGCTTCTTCCTCTAAGTTCTATCATGACTCCTTTACTATGACCTCTATCCGTCTGTGGAATTCCCTTCCTGTAGACCTACGACGAGCTAAAACTCTACCTATTTTTAAAAACCTACTCAAATCTCACTATTTATCACTAATTTAATCCACTCCCTGTCTTTAGTACCTTATCTTTTCTTTTTGCTTCTGATTAAATCCTTTTCTGTTATATGGCCTTCTTATTTTTCATTGCTTCTCACATTTATTTTATCTTAAGTTTTATGTTATGTGTATATGTATGAATTATTTTATTTTATTTATTTAGCTATGTATTATATTTATGTTGGTACTGTTGTTTTTATTATCCCTGCGTTTATCCTGTCTATTTGTTTCCGCCACCTACTTAAACTGTCTCCAACTTATTTAGCTTTTTGGTTGTCTGGAAGAGATCGCTATTAAGCGATAAGACCGCCTATTGTCTACATTGTTCTTTGTTTCTGTATTGTTTTGTACTGATTTGTGTTGTTCAATAAAGAGTATTTGTATTGTATTGTATTGTATAGAATTAAATAAATATCTTGAGACAAATTACACCAATTGAACAAGCCCCAAACTAAGCAAAGCTTGTGCTATGGTACCAGGCAACGGATAATAATACGTACATAATGTAGATAAATACATACTTAAATACATACAACATCCATGACTCGGACACAAATATTCGTATTCATCATACAACTGTCTGTCCCTACCGGGATTCGAACCCAGAACCTCAAGCTTCATAGTCAGGGTTACTAACCACTAGGCTATCCGATCGTCGCAAAAATAAACATAGATTTTTAAACATGTCTTCTTTCTTCTTTATCGGTTCCTAAAATCGAAACCGTAAGCGAAAAAGTGTCCGAAATTGCCTTTGTAAGCGAATGTTGTCGTACCCATACCCTACCTATACATAGCTGTAACGGGGGGCTGTGCAGGCAGCGAGCAGCAAAGCATGTGTTGACGCGGCAATCACGAGTGTTTGCCGCGCCGCGACGCCGCCGCACCGCCTCGTAGCGCCGCTACGCCGTAGCGCTCTACGCCGTAGACAGAATAAGCCATTTGTTTCGCGTTTTTACTTCACAATCTATGCATAAGGAAATAAAAATGAATGTTTTATGTGGCATATAAAAAAACAGTATTTTGATAGACGCTATCTTTCGCGGGCTCTGATGTTTGGTGAGGCGGCTGTGCTCGGCGTAGGAGCTTGTGCTTTGAAAATGTACTCGTACAGAGCTGGAAACTCGTTGATTCTTATGAGGCTTTCTTGATGGTTGCTTCTGTGTAGCATACAATGTTGAGTACAATAACATTAATATGTAAGCATAGGTGAGGCATGCAACTGTCTCGCACGTGTGGTTGTTCATTAATCACTGACAAACTACAATTAAAACTATAAATTACTCTTTCTCAAACATTGTCGCAAATGTCGTCATTGTATTCTAAGTAACAGAACAAAAATAACTTGCTGACGGCCGAATTACATTGCAGGCGCGATTTTCTGACCATAAATCGAATTGCTGGACGGTTTTTCATTCGTTTCTAACTTTTTTAAAGTCAAAGAGACTATGGAATAAAACAACAATGTCATACAGCCAAGTCGATGGCCGAGTGCGCGTATTGTTCGAGTCTAACGTTTTTATCAATGTCTCAAATAAGTTACAGTGACAGATGACATAAAAAAAACTTAAGAAAAAAGGCGGGAACGCGAAAACAACCTAAGTTGCGAGGAACTTTAGTGCAAAATTTATTTTCATTTCGTCTCAATGTTTGAGAAAATCATTATAATTTGCCTCAGCTGGAAGAGCAATTGCTGGATGCAAGCCTCAGCATTAATCTACTATTTAAAGTTAAGGTAGATGTTTCACTCGACACAGTTTTTTTTGTAGCTGCCGTACTAACCAAGCAAAAAAATAGACCAATTCAAATTCCGTGGTAAACAAAGTTTTTGTTTTGCTACTGTAACACATTGTGTTAGAGTTGGTGCCGTGTCCCGCCGCTCGCTGCGCTGCGCACTCACTGGCCTGGAATAAATATGCCGGCGCGGCAAATAACAAAGTGGTACCTCCCCCCCACCCCACATGACTTTAGCAGCTCCTTGCGTGGGCGCGCTTCCACAGACCCAGAGACCCAGGAACGAGTGGGTTTGCCGCCTCCGTACTTTTAAACAGGTATTGTAACTAAGTTTAATGGATTGAATTTGCCATTTTCGGTGGCACGAGAGATATACAATGTGCGTTAAATTAATCCACAAGCTTCAGCAGGGGTTACATTAGTTTAACTGAGCAGACTTGTGTATGTTTTTACAAGCTTTATATTAACTTGCAACGTATGCAGTATGTATGTCCGGGTGGAATCTTGCGACTCAATTTTGAAGCAGATATCTTCATCCGATTCAGCTGAAATTTTGCAGGCTCGAGTAAATCAGATGACAATACAATAATCTGGTAGTAGAGCGGTGAGCCAGCCAGGATCGTCTTCACAGGCGGGAACTCTTGAACGCTTGGTCCGATTGACTTGAAATTTGGTACACTACACATTATATATTATGTAGGACGGATGACAATGCAAGTACAGTCAGCACAAAAAGCTTGACTCGTGTGCTAACATTGTATATTATAATATGTCAGTAAATTTAATTTGTTATTATTTTTTGATTCCACCCTTACGCCCAATCATGCTAAACGTGGCCTTTACCTCAGGCACTGTCTACCCCGTAAGGGATAAAGACGTGATTTATGTATGTACCTATGTAAATTTAAACAACATTATTAAATTTATTTTAGCACACAGACTATTTCCCTGTAGTAAAATGAGCGCATTCGACACTATCGTGCTCTCATTTTACGACAGAAATCAGATATCGTTCAAATTTGCTCCATAAAATTTATTCCCGCGTCCAATATCGCAGGTAAAGCGCAGCGCAGCGTTTCCCGCGCCGTCTGATGCAATTTGTGCAAAACTGCAGCCGCAGCCGCCGCGACGCGACCCCACGGCGCGCGGCTCCCGCCATAGACTCAAGCTTGTCCCACACATAACCGCTCGAATAAAGAAATTCCATACAGTAACGCACACATATCGGCATCGGAACAGCATCGCCTCGCCTCGGCTCTAGCTAGTAATCCGCAAGCGGCGCGCAGGCAACTCGCGGTCATCGATGTCACCTAGCTGCAGCCGCGCGGAGACTGCGGTGGCGCTGAGCCGTTTCCTTTACGCCTGGTTGACGGCGAACCGATGAGGTAAGATGGCGCCGATCCGATGCCGAGTGGTTACGACCGTGTGCGACAACCTTTAGAATCTGCGTGGCCGTGCCGGCTAAAGACGAACAAAGTCGTACATTATTTTTCATAAATTTGGTAGGTACCTACTGTATTTTTTTGTAACGTTTATATAATATACTATACTAGGATTATACATAAAAACCTTCCTCTTGAATTACTCTATCTATTAAAAAAAACCGCATCAAAATCCGTTGTGTAGTTTTGAAGATATAAGCATACATAGGGACAGCGAAAGCGACTTTGTTTCATACTATGTAGTGATGTGTATAATGTACTTGGTTGTTGTTCTTGTAGATTCTAGTTGTATGGCTCCTGCTCTTGCACGACCTCGGCCCCACGGTAGTTTAAAGCCTCGCCGCGAGCCGGGTGCAGCGTGCGACGTGTTCTCGTGAAAGAAAATACAAGTTTTCAGTCAAGCCAGCTATGACTAACGTGTCAATTTATTTAGCCAGAGAGGGACATCTGCGGAATTATATAATAAAAAAAGTTAGTGTTTTACAAGCTTTTTCTTATAGAAAATAGAATACTTAACACAAAAACAATCAAAACACTAACTATTTTGTGATAGTTAAGTAGGCACGGCTTACTAAGCCCCAGTAGTAGCGTGACGTCTATGTTTGTATGTATGTATAACGCACAAAGGCGAACTTATCCCTAAAAGGGATCTCTTCCAGTTAACCTTCACTTCTAAGTCGCATTTTTGTATTTTGTCGGCTGAACAAATTTCTATCAAAATATCGGAGCTGAACCACGCGTTACGAGCGAAAAAAGTAGGTACATTTTAAATTATTACCGTTTGTTACCGTTCGTTATATCGTTTGGTCTGTTTGCAAACGCGGGACTGTGTCGCCCTCGCAGGAGACACCGGGACCGACTGCCTGAAAGTGTGTTCTGTGTTTGGTAGCTGTTTCTGCGAGAAGGGTTTGGAATTTCGAAATTGATGGTTATTTAACAATTTAATGTAATTCAAACAGGCAACGCGGCCAGCATAATGGGAACCTACACCCAGGCACGAAACAGGGGGGATTTTTTAGGTTAATTTTTAATCATTCTAACATTCTTTACTTTAAATAAACTTTCCAAGTTTTAGTGTCCTTTATTGTTATTTAGTTCTTAATAGTTTGTATATTAATAAATTCTGAATCATATAATTCTGTTTAACACTTCTAAACAACACACATCACACGTAACGTGTGTTCGCAATAACGCGATCCAATTTGCTCAGACGACTTAACTGGTATCGCGACCGCTCTCGGCCCGATATTGAGCAATACGCGACCCTGGGGGGGGGGGGGGGGGGGGGCAATTAGCAGAGACCCTAATAACCGCCGCGCGCGCCCACCTGCGGTCAGCGTCCTTGCGGTCCATTTTGTTTCTCTGTAGCCTGGCAGCTAGATGCGGGCAGCACAACAAAACAGACCCCTGAAACCGTTTCTCTAGACATGCCGTCTACTTCGCTTAATTATATACTCAAAAGCGAAATCATAATGCATTTGCTTCAATTTAAAAAAATGATAAAAAATCACCTTTTAGAGAAACAATTGCAAATATGAAACACCCGCAAAGGCGCACCCACACACACACACACACACACACACACACACACACACACACACACATAAGTACATACCTGCATATACCACACCTCTGCTCAGTAATCGTCTATCTGTTACAACTAGCCTCCGATAAAGGGACCAGACTGAAAACCAGCGCTGGGTTCATGCAGCCCAGCACACGCTGAGACTGGTACCCGTTGCCGGAACATAGCCCGCCGAGTGTGTCTCTTTGTTTTTTTTTCTTCTCTAGTCTATTATTTCATACACAATCTGTATTTCAAACACAATCCCTGTATTGTTTTTTTTTTAATAAATACTGTCTATGTCTATGTCTAGTCTTGAATCTGTTGTCAACTTAACTTCTATCTGCTTATGTTTTGGTAATAAATGTTTTTTATTTATTTAAAAGACACCTAGACGCCTGTGCTACTTTCTTCTGTACTGCATTAACATGGAGCGAGAGCGCTTCGAATAAGTCATTGTGGCGCCCCACAGTATATAAATCTGTTGGTATTTATGTAGCCCATCGAGGTAATCGGCGAAAATCCAAATAGGTACTTTGATTCTCTTTTCCACATAATCGAGCTTAACGTGGCCTTTCGCGAAACCTTAGGCTCTCTCTACCCCGTAAGGTCTTTCCAAACGCGCTGATAGTTGCAAAAAACACATTTAAAAGAGCCCTTGGCGGCCAATTTACGAAAATAAATTTTGTTTTTTTTTGAGAAGGTATAAAGACGTGATTAAATTTATGTATGCATGTATGTCTAGCTAGACAAGATTTTTTAACTCCAGAAGTGACTAGTATTATCATAAATCGAATGACATTAATTGACGTTCGATTCCCTGATACATACACACAGAGATGTACAAAATGGTTTAAAAAAGGATTTAAATACAAAATGCAAAATACCAAATAGTTTTGCGTTTTGTATTTGAAATGCTAAATGCAAAATAGGTATTTTCAAAATAAAATACCTTTTGATCAAATATCAGACATTTTTATTTATTTTAGTTATTTATCATGAGAAATAGAGACACAATGGCGAGCCGAACAAAAACGTCTAATAACATGGCACCTTATGCATGACATTTTGGTCAAATTTATCAGTACGCGTATCAATAAATTCTGTTACGTTAATAATTAATAATAATAATACTCCTTTCAACGTGAAACTACCGTGAGACTTAATCATCATTACACATAAACGGATAACTCATGTATAAAAAGTCGAGTGATGCTCGACATGTTTCGAACTATTTCGTAGTCCTTCTTCTTGGAGCGCTCGCCCCGGCGGCAGCGAAGCGAACACTGCGCGTCAGCGCTCTGCTCGCGCGGCTGTTCGACGCAACTGACAGCGGCGCACAACTACCCTCGTTTTCATCGTCATTTTTAACGTTTTTTTGTGTTCGTTTCGCTGCCGCCGGGGCGAGCGCTCCAAGCAGAAGGACTACGAAATAGTCCAAAACATGTCGAGCATCACTCGACTTTTTATACGAGAGTTATCCGTTTATGTGTAATGAATAATAATACTCACTTAAAATAATGTAAAGCAAGTAGACTAATGAAAAGAGATGGCTCCATTTTGTGAATTGTGTGGCCATTTATTTCGGTTGATTGTGCATCTAGTGCGGCAATACAAGCGTCATTCGTTCATTTCATTTTGTTTGACTGGTAATGTTGGCTAAACTTGACCACAAAGTATTTTGCATTTTGAAATGAATATGAAAATGCAAAATACATCTCGAAAGGTATTTCAAATAAAATACAAAATGGTTTTTAATAAAAGGCATTTAAATGCAAAATACAAAATACGTATTTTGCATTTTGTATTTGCATTTTAAATAGAAGTATTTCAAATAAATCGCATCTCTGCATACACATACACACATTACGTCTAAATCCCTTACGGGGTAGACAGAGCCTGAGGTAACAAAACCTAAAGGCCACGTTTAGCATGATTGTAGACGTATAGGTGGAAAAAGGAATCAATATTCCGTGATGACCTTTGTAAAGGGACACAATAAAGCTCATCGCAATATGAACGTGGGTGACATTAATGCGGCGTTATATTTTACTGGTATATCCGTTCATCAATCTAAATTGTCCCACGCGCTGGCAGCGGTGCCCACTCACGACACGCAGCCAACCCTCTCCCAAATACTATACACAAGAGATGTGGTACTACAAAACTATTACACCCCCCCTTCCCTGCAGACACGCCGCGCCGGGCTCGCTGGCAGCTCTCTCGGACACAATCTCGACGTCCACGGCAGCGCTATGAATATTTTGGCAGTTTACGTGCATATTTACAACGTGCTCGCAGGCCAAACTTCGCTCAGAGAACAGGCATTCTTTGCTACTATTTATTTTGTAGTCTGACTGCATTCGGTTGAGGCCAGACCGTGGAGCGATTCCGGTGGCGCAGCGTTGTTTACGGTCCGGTGCGGGCCGGCCGGCAAACAACCGGGTCGGCCCTTTCAATCCGCGCGCCGTGCATTTTAGATTAGAAGCTGCAGTAAACACTCAGCCCAACTGCAGCGGACACGCGCCAAGGCTTGACTTTACCGCTAATGCTTGTATGTCGTATTAATTGGACACAGTAGCCAATTAGAAAGAAAGAAAGAAGACATTTACTCCCCTTTGAAAGACACACAATTGTACAAAAAAAAAACAGACATGAAAATAAATCATCAATGTATCAATAAGTGCGTCTTCACAAAAGTAAAACGGATTAGAATTGCGGAGTTAGAAGGTATCAGTTACCAAAATAATACTGACTGTTATTTGTTTGTATTCTTGGCAAGCATTTATTCAGCGTACAAACTCTGGTAGGTAATGAAGATTGCCTCGAGGCGAGACTGTTCAGTGTCTTTCAAACATAGTTAACGTAACTGTATAATAACGCCGTGAGCAGGCGACTGGTGAGGCCGAGGTTCGCGGGAGGAGCAGGGGGGGGGGGGCACCACGGGCACGCCCGCGTGCTGCCACTAACTTACTTCACAAGCTTCTCATAGTTATCGAAGTTCTAACGTCACGAACTGCACGATTTACACGTAGCGATGAAACTTTTACATGTTAGCATTGTTAATATGCATGTGTTCGTTTACACATTGTAGTACAAGTTACAAATAAATGCAAAGTTATGCACACTAACACACGTGTATGTACTATTTAATGCGTCAGAAGTTTACCGCGCGCCGTTCGCGTAACAGTTGCAATAGAGCACACCGCGACAGGACTTTTAGACTAAAAGTTTTAGCGGCGTTCGTTATTACTATCTTGTTATAAAAACAAAGTTGATTTCAGTTTGGCCCAGCTGCAGGCGGAATATGAGAAACCGAGTTTACAAGATGCTGCAGAAGTTTTAATGAATCCATGCACAGTGGCATCCCCCGCGACGCGACGTAACCCGCGTCTACACCCGACAGGTACAGACTAATTGGTATCGACGAACTTAGTTCAATAAAATTAATTCAGTGATTCAAACATCAACTCAAACAATAGTCGAAAGTTTGCCGACGCGCTCAAATCTGATCTCGAAAAAGGAATTTAAAAGATTGATTGGCTGTTAGTCAGAAGCAATCTTCGCGCAGAAATGACAAGTCACCGCGCTGATCACCGCAGCCGCTGCGGAGGTGCGCAGACAATTATCTGAGCAAACAACCCCCGTCCTCGCCGCTATCCCCCCCCCCCCTCCCTCCCTCACGCACCACTAATTTATAATTCAATCTCTCGCATCCTAGTGACACTCGGTCCATTCATATCAACTAACTGGGTTTAACGACGCTGTAGCGGCCGCGTGCATCGCCCCGCGCTCCGCATCTCGGGCTGGAGCTGCGCGGGGGTGGGGCCGCTGGAGGGGCGGGAGAGGGGGCAGCAAATCAGCCCTGCGGCGATGCTGACGCGCAAGAAATATTGGTCTCATTCGGACGCGGAACTGAATATTTCTGATGGAGTTATGGCTGGTCGCCGCCGGACACAATGGGGCATTAAATCCGACGAAGCTTTATTATGCAAAGTTGCAGGACACGGCGAGCGGCCCGCCAGAAACTAATACCAATATTGAAAGCAATTTTCTGTCCGTGATTTAAAATGCAAATTGAAATAAAGTGTCGGCGAGGCTGTTAAATATCAATAACGGGCGGCGCGCGTCCACCGCGCATTAAAACTGCGTAACTTGTAAATTTTACAAACATCATTATGATATTGCTGCAATAAAATTGGTAACGGCTCAATTTGGCCGCTTTATGGGTTCAATTTCAATCGGGGGCTGAGCTGAGACTCCGCGGCCAATAACCGTAAATCACCACTATTTTTAGCGCGCACTTTAATAAGGGTTCGCGTGGAGACGAGCCTCCGCCGTAAAACTAAGCCCACGTAAGACTTGATCATCATTTGTAACATCGATTCACAAGCGTACCATAGGTACCATACCGTATCTAATAGTCATAGTCACAAACAAAAGGAGCTAGTGGACCTTCTGATGGAAGTGAGCACCACCACCCAAAAAATATCCAACACCACAGGCTGCAGTTGCGTTGGCAGTTTTGAATGCTAAGATACATAGACGACCTCTTTGTCAGTAATTTATGTACGACGGCCGGTAAATCCCGGCTGCCTACATCGAAAACTATACTGCCTCTACTATTGCGGGTGGATGGGAAGGTAATTATAATGGCACAACTAGGTGACCACTTGCTCGCGTTCCTTCGTAAAAAGGTATTTTCGAGTAAGTAGATCGGTCTGTAGCCGCGCAATACTTTATGTAAAGGGTGATTGTGATTATGATGGGACGGCCGTGACATGGGTGCGCGATGACGCGGCGCGCATGACAGTCGCGCTCACGACGTTAATACCTATTGACATTGCGAGCGAAGATTCGTTTGTGTAGCATTACATTGCGGCGTCTGATCGACCACATAAAACTCGTTAGCCTGCCGGCCCCGCGATGTTCATGCTGTTGTGTTTTCTCTCGCTCCGTGTCGATGTTTTCGAGGGAAGCGCTGGGTGACAGCCAACCCTGCTGGTCATTCATGTCGGAACACGTAACGTGTAAGAGCTTAGGTGAGTTATTGAAACCGCGGTCTTATAGATTACCGCCGTCCCGAGAGAGATTAATGGTCAAATTTATTATTTAATTAATTTCTTACACAAATATGGCAATAAATAGCTAACTCACACTACATATTACAAACAGACTGGGTAGTTATTAAAACAAAATGCCTTTCAGTAGTTTAGTTTTGAGCCAACTTAATAAAAATTGTTTGGAGTGATTTCAGAAAAACAGTGTGCCTTAAAAATATGTCTTAATTTGTTACTGTAGTGCCCAAATTTCACGTTGAATTTTTAATTTAATTACATATCATCTTATTAATTAACCGAAATGTATTCCCAACTTAATCAGGACGTCTCAAGTCCGGCTTGTACGCCCCCTTTCCCCCTGTCCCCTTTCCCGCCCGTGAACAATCCATCTCCTTACACCTGGACAGCTGCACAACCCTTCTTTACCTGCATCCATATTTTCAAACGACAAAAAGAAAGAGAACACCATTTATTCGTGACATTACAGGAGTTAAAAGAAAAAAACGAAGAAGTGTAAACAGAGACAAAATTGTTACAAAATGGTCCCAACTCAGCAGGCTTTCCGTTAGGACCGTCATAAGTGATATGTGTGCGTTGTTTCCCATGAGCTGCTACATAACACACATCCTGTTAGGTACATACTACGTACGTTATAGACTAGTTAATAGAAAAACCTATGACTCTCATATCACTGATAAGTAACAGGAAACAACAGGCGATAGCTCATCGTATGGCCTCTTTCTTCCCATCTCTTATCGTCAGACACAACAAGTCAAGGATGTTCCGTCGTCTCGTGTGTACCCTTATCAGCGATGGTGTAGTCGACCGGCGAAGGCTTCGTCTAGTTCCGGGCTTTGCCGTGCTGGTACAAAGCACATCATTACCACGGCGGGTGCCGCTTGCAGAATGGGAGGAGTAATGAGGCGCAAATACTGCGAGGACCCCCGTCCGCGCAGAGATCGATTCTCAATCACGGCGCCTTTGATTGAGCTGTAAGTGTTACGCAAACAGCGCCCCCTCCCCGACCCCCTCCCCCTCCCCGGCCGCTCATTGATACATTAATATCTGCTCGGTCTGTTTGTCCGCTGAGTCTTCCACCTCAGCTTTATCGAATTGCTTCCCCCGCTGATAGAATTTTAATTGAAGCCGTTTTGCTGAGCGAGTGGACATCGGACATGGAGTTTAAAGTGGTCTGATTAAAGTCACCACGAGAACCGGCGCAGCCAAGGTTCCTCTAATACTGTTGTTATTACAAGCATTATATTAACTTGCAACGTATGTATGTATGTACTACATAGCTATGTTTGTCCGGGTGGAATCTTGTGACTCAATTTTGAAGCAGATATCTTCATCCGATTGAACTCAAATTTTGCATACTTGTGTAGGTCAGATGACAATATAGTAATCTGGTAGTAGAATTCTGGTGGTCAAGCCAGGATCGACTCCGCAGGGAACTCTTCAACGGTTGCTCCGATTGACTTGAAATAGTTCACATAATGAAGGACGGATGACAATGCAAGTACAGTCAAAATAAAGTCAGCAAAAAAGGTTGTATCTAAAATGAAATTTTTAATTTAGGTTATTTAGTATCAGTATCTCAAAAGGAAAAAGAAACCCTTGAAGGTTCACTTTCTTGTCCATCTGTCTGTTATGTTAAGACTCTTTTCGAAGACACGCGTGGAGGTATCAAGATGACATGTTATTGTGATACCCACCTGCCTACCTGCCTACCTGTTACCTGTTACCTGCTATGGGTGGTGTAGCGGTATAGCACGCATCACGGAATGATGAGGACCCGGCTTCGATTCCCGGCCATAGCTTTACTTTTCAAATTTTTCTGTGTTATAATTTTCTGTGTCGTTTAGAAATTTAATGTCCAGACCTTATAGTGTTACCTCTTTGTCATATAATAAATCTATCATTAACGGATGGATATTTTCCAGACAAGCTAAAATACTCTATCATAAAACCAATTTTTAAGAAAAAAGGTAAATCGTCGGAAATGGACAACTATAGGCCAATTGCCCTTATTCCTGTGCTGTCAAAAATATTTGAGAGAATTATTTACCAAAGGTTACTAGCATTTTTTGATAAGCATGATATACTTTCAAGTTCACAATACGGATTTAGGCAGGGTAAATCGACTACTATGGCTGTTTATGAGTTAGTAAAAATGGTTACACATTGTAGGAATCAGAAAGTGCCTGCAGTGGGTATCTTTATGGATATGTCAAAAGCTTTTGATAGGGTGTGTCACAAAAGACTCTTAGATAAGTTATACCATTATGGAATACGGGGAAACTGTTTTGACTGGATAAAATCGTACCTAGACTGTAGACAACAGTGCACTGAAATTACAGCTTACTCAGAGACCACTAAAACCTACAACACCTACAGATCTCAATACAGGTATGTTAAAACCGGCGTCCCGCAGGGCAGTCTACTCGGGCCTCTGCTTTTTCTTGTGTACATCAATGATTTGGCAAATATTACAGGGCATAAGATACTTCTATTTGCTGACGATTGTTCAATAGTTGTAAGTGGCGAGGACACTGTACATTACGAAGATGAAGTCAATAAGGTGTTTAATGATGTTAATAAATGGCTAGAGACAAACCACCTGAAAGTAAACTTAGAAAAAACTAAATGCATGGAATTTTATTCTCCACGTGGCAAATCGTCACAGATTAAGATAGAATACAATGGTTTTACACTTGATAATGTAGATTCCGTGAAATTCTTGGGTCTAATGATAGATTCACATACCAATTGGCTTAAACATTCGGATTATGTAATGATGAAATTGAGTAGATTTGCTTATGCTTTAAAACGGTTAAGAATGGTTTCTAGCGAGAGTGCTGCTCTGCTAGCCTTCCACTCGTATGTCATGTCAAACCTGCGGTATGGGGTTTTTTTGTGGGGAAATGTTGGTAATAAAGACCAAGTATTCAGACTGCAGAAGAGATGCCTTCGTGCGGTATATGGCCTAAATCGTACTGAAACATGTCGGCTACTATTTCGAGACAAAAAAATACTAACGTTTCCTGCTTTATACATTTATGAACTTAGTCTTTTTGTTAAGAATAATATAAGTATGTTTACACGTAGAAACCCAAGACTAAGACTGCAATCAAAATACGGTTTCGATATTGTGTGTCCTAAATCTAAATGTGCATTTTTCTCAAATAGTGTTGTAAGTATGAGTGCAAAAATTTATAATAAATTGCCAAATGTAATAAAACAATTACCTCCTGCACCTTTTACACGGAAACTTTACAATTGGTTGGTAAGTGAATGTTTATACAGTTTGCCTGAATTTTTTTCCTTGAAATATTGTACCTAATCATCTTCCCAAAATGTGTTTGATATTGTTATTTATTGAATGTAATGACATAATCAAAGTCTGTGTATTGTAATCATTGTTATTATCTTTTATTAATGTAATATTGACATTCAGCTTTATGTAATAGACGTAGGTAACAATTAGAATTAAGATTATTGAATATTGTACGCCTCTCTGAGGCAGGACATGATGAACTATCTCTAAACTATAAAACATCTGTATAACTCATGACCAAACAATAAATAATATTTCAAAATAATAATATTTCAAATGTTAAAACTTCCCAACACCAGTACTTCAGTAAAGAAAAAAATCCGATAACCACTAGCTTCCATTTCTAAAAAGAATAAGACTGTAATTTTATCTATATCCTAACAGTTACAAAAACTTTGTTTTGAAAGAAATATTGTATGATTTACACTTAGTGTGTCTCAATTATTCACGACAAAGACAGCAAATTGTATTTGTAGAGCTATTACGTTGAACGAGAGCAAAGTACCCTTGCATGCAAACTTAAGTTCCTTCTGGAATAGGAAAAAAAACAGTAAAGTATGTATTATGCAGGTTTTGTGCCGCTTCGTATAACGGAACGCCCGCGGCGGCCGTCAAAGGCCGCTCGCAACTCGTTTACCCCCCCTCCCCGCCGCCCGCTCCCCCCGCCCGGCCCCGCGCGATGCAATCAGCCCGCGGATCACCCGCGCGGCGCGGCGCTGCACTCGCCCGGCTCGCCCTGACTACACTAGCGATCATGAAGAAAATAACCAATTAGAGTGGTAGGGCTATCCAACTGTGGCAACACATCTGACTTTTTCGACATATACCATACTGACGCAAATTTTTCGCGATTGTTTTTCGTTGAAGATTAACTCAACAGATTTATATGGGGAGTGTGAATGGGTGCGTTGAGAGGGGAAGGACTAGACGGACGTTCTGTGACCAAATTGGGGACGTTTTGAAAACGGTCAGGTCAAGAGTACCTGAAACCCAATCAATCAATCAATCAATAATTTATTAATTTGTAAACATAGGTACAAAAACAGATATAAAACAAGACACATTTGCAGTAGACCATGTATGTTTTGCCAGGTGGCGTACAAAATTCATATAACCACGAGCATGTATGAAGAGATTGATGAATGTGGAATTGTGGATGAAGCGAAAGAGGTGTGTCGGGATCATAGCAAGTGCAACAAAATAGTCTCTGCCTACCGCTGTAGGAAAAAGGCGTGACGGTATATATGTGTGTTCTTCTTTATCTTATTATTATTAAACACATTTATATAATTAGGACTTTGACGATACATTTACTTTATGATTTTTATTAAAATTAATCGAATTTTATTCACATTGCACCGCAACGACTAAACAGTAACTATCCACATCGATCATAACAGCTGCTTGCTCAACTTTATTAAACCTTTTGACCACCGGCTGGCCAATCGAAGTGCAGCAATCGCCAATTTCGGCTCGGCGTGATTTAATATACATAACGTTTCCACTCTAATAGGTTGTTTGCTCTATGGCAGCGATAGTTTACCCGTTGGCAGAAGAGGATCTTGTTGCCATTGAAACCACGAGTCGCGGACAATAGCACGCGTACAGTAGCCACGAGACTCACCTTCACGGCGCGGGGTAGGCATTGGGGAGGGGGGGGGGGGGGGGGGGGGATGTGCGCCCTCTATTGCCTACTAATATTAGATGCGGGATGCTCATATCGATTTCGTTTTATTTCCGAAGAGAGCAGTTGTACGAACGTAATTGCTAATAATAACTTTGAAATATCTTGCAATGTTTTAGAAGTGGTTTTTGTGAATGAAATAGGGTGGGGAACGGGCTCAAGCGAGCTGCGGTCGTCGTATCTGCATGTCTCCTGAGCGTGGAACCACTCCGTGGCCTCCGCAGCTGCCAACAAACGAAGCATTGTACTCGCATCATCGTTGTAAATTTAGCCTCTTAAATGTCTGAACGACGTTGCAAACTAGAATACAGAAAAATCCGAAAAGTAAAGTCCGAAAGTGTTCTAATTATCAGTGTTGTTTAAAAATTTTATTTCTAATGGGTGAAACCTTAAAAGTAAACATAAAATATCAAGAAGTAACATTCGTGATTCATTTGAAAGTAGAGCGTTATCCAAACAAAGTCCACATGATATTTTCTTCCAGAATATAACTATTTTGGGTTTTTCTTAGTCAGAATCGTTTACCTTATCGATACTTATACAAAAAAAATGTGTCCCAAAATTTCCATTCCAGTTCGTCGCCTATTTAATATACCTAGTTTAAAATCCATAGTAAAATCTGGGACACATTTTTGTATGAGAATCGATGGGGTAAACGATTCTGAGTAAGAAAAACCCAACATTTAAATTCTGGAAAAAATGTTAAAGTGGACGTTTTTGGAAAACGTTCAGTAGGTATTAAACTTTCAACATGAAACTACCGTGAGACGCACTCATAATCACTACATAGTATAAAATAAAGTCGCTTTCTCTGTCCCTATGTCCCTATGTATGCTCATATCTTCAAAACTACACAACGGATTTTAATGCGGTTTTTTTAATAGATAGAGTGATTCAAGAGGAAGGTTTTTATGTAATTCTACGCAGACGAAGTCGCGGGCAGAAGCTAGTTACACATAAACGGATAACTCGCGTATAAAAAGTCGAGTGATGCTCGACATGTTCCGAAACATGTCGAGCATCACTCGACTTTTTATACGTGAGTTATCTGTTTATGTGTAATTATGAGGTACTAAACTGTTTGTAAAGATATCATGAAGCCTGTAAAGTTATTAGTTAAACACTAGAATTACGTCGTGTCTATTAATGGTGTAATTGCAGAGCACGGGGCGGCCGTTACGGCGCGCGCTCGTTAGCTAACCCGTCACTACACCATATCTAATTTCAGGCGGGCACGTCCGAATTAAACCATTTAGATAAAATGTGAGCCCTTTGATGCCACCGGCGGATATGGTATAGAGAAAGTTTAATTCGTACATACATACACATATCACGTCTTTACAGACAGTTTGACAGAGCCTGAGGCAACAAGACCTAAAGGCCACGTTTAGCGTGATTGGGGCGTATAGGTGGAAAGGGAAATCATAATAGTGATGGCTTGCTAGCCGCATCGCTTAAACATGATTCCTAAGATTATCACCCATTCGCTCGATGGGCTTTTACCATCAGAAAGAAAGAAAGAAAGAAAGAAGACATTTATTCCTTTTTGCAAGACACACAAATACAAGATAATATACACAATTTTATAGAAAATAAACAAGGTATAACAATAAAAAACATAGACATGAAAAATAGATCATCAGCGTTGTGCGCAAAAGTGAAACGGTCGCTGGCTCAGCATTACGCTGAGGTGTTAGACACCTGCAGCACTGATTTTCAGCCAGAACCGTCTATGACTCACGAAACGATACACAGATAAAATATACTACATAATCCATAAACTTTTACGTACACAATGCAATACATAGATAGAACCCGACTTATGTGTAACTAAAGAAATACATAAATTAATTAAATAGTTAAATAGTTTTATTGAATCAGGCGTTACTTTGCGGAGGTCCATTTCAATGAACAAAAAATTTTTTGTTTTTTTGTTTTTACTGTAGTCGGAAAAAAAATTGAAGGTAGTTGTTAGTGTATATTAAAAAACATAAATAATAGGGTAGTTTGGGAAAAATATGAATGAAGGTGTACATTATGCTTATAAATACGGTTTCAGATCAGTACGACGTTGGTTTGCATGTGTAACAGTTGTGTTCATTAAACTTTGATAATGATCCCGTAGAGGGTTCGAAACGCGTCAGTGTTTGTGTGGTGTAAGGGATAATTAAGTTTGTGGGATTTATATGTGTTTTATTGGAAGCAGTGGAGGGAGGGTTTGCATGAAAAACATATATATTTCACACAGGCATGGTTATCTTGCACGTGAGTAGCGGAGTAGCAAGGTAAAAAAAAAAAAAAAATTTTTGTTCAGTTAAATAGTTAGTTAGTAGTAAATCAGCGCGGGAAGAGAAGCCACTGATACTTTCTATGTTTTTTCTTTGCTCCCAGACGGCTTGGAAGGAGTGTGTGTTTACTTCGTAGATATCTAAATGTCACTGAAAATTAGTAAAGTAAAGCTATGGCCGGGAATCGAACCCGGGTCCTCGTTATTCCGTGACGCGTGCTATACCCCTACACCACCCATAGCAGATGATAGGTAAATACCGTCGTGACATTCTGTACTTCTTTCAATACCTCCGAGAAGAAATATCAGCTTCATTCACTGTCAGAATGCTGCGGCGGAGACACGTTTTATCATCACGACACGATTGTCTGACTAATCATCATCAATCATCATCATCATATCATATCATCATCATCATCATCATCATCATACATATTATAAAATAAAGTCGCTTTGTCTGTCCCCGTGTCCCTATTTATGCTTATATCTGAAAAACCACACAACGGATTTTGATGCGGTTTTTTAATAGATAGAGTGATTCAAGAGGAAGGTTTGTATGTATACATGCATAATATACCGTGCGAAGCCGGGGCGGGTCGCTAGTGTTGTATAAGTAAACAAACGACCTTCGACATCTATAGGTGCGCTATGCCACTTACTAGACTAAAAACTAGATTATTTATTCATTATTGGTAGAGATCGCTCTGTAGCGATAAGGCCGCCTATTGTTACCTTGTAATATTCTGTATATCTTTTTTCTGCTTTAGTTGTTATAATGTGGTGTTCAATAAAGACGTATTGTATTGGATTGTTTTGTATTGTATTGTATTAACTTAGCTTACCTTACTAGCTTCTTAAAGACGTGATTTATGTATATGTATGTATGTACTCAAAAACCTGAACTAACTTTGTAACTTCTGTAGTGAAATAAAGTTATACTTATTCTTATTACGTACTAGCTTCTGTCCGCGACTTCGTCTGCGTAGAATTATACATAAAACTTTCTCTTGAATCACTCTATCTATTAAAAAAACCGCATCAAAATCCGTTGTGTACTTTTGAAGATATAAGCATACATAGGGACATAGGGACAGAGAAAGCGACTTAGTTTTATACTATGTAGTGAAGTCGGAGTAAGGAAGGACTGGTAGGGATAACAAAGATAGTCCCGTTAAGTATTTAACCTAAAATCCAAGTACATTCAAAAATGGAGTATTGTAGGAGTGTCGGGGCGTGTCTTATTGACACGGCGGGACTTGACCCCCCTCGCGCCGCGGGCACCAGCTCAGCCTGGTAAATCTAGATATGACTCGACTCAAACCAAAAACTCTCTCTCCTGATTTTAGCGCTCCGTTTCTAATTAATGCGTTATTTTTAAAAATTATAATAATACTAATAATAATTTAAACACTGGTGTTTTAGATATACACGGTTATACCTGTGTCAGGAGGACTCGCTCTTCCAGAAACAGGTTTAGAATCTTAACCACAAAAATTACAAATACAAAAAACGAAAACTAAAAACTAAACACTAGTCCGAAACATGTCGAGCATCACTTGACTTTTATACGTGAGTTACCCGTTTGTGTAATTATGAGTGAGTCTCACGGTAGTGTGTGTGTGTGTGTTGTTTTTAAAATGGTTTTATAACTAGCTGGCCCCGCTTGTTGCTGTTATTGGGGCAAAATTAGTTTCCAATTAAATATGTCAATTAAGTAGATAGAGTAACACCAGTTTGGAGAATGACTGGAAAGACCCGCTATTTTGGTTATATCCCAATGGAACTTTTCACTTTCCCGCACTAAAAAATGTGTAGAGTCTTCTACAATATGAATGAGTATTATAATTATGACAATAGATCATGCCTGTATTAACTTTTTTTAGTAATAAGTGTCATATATTGTACGTCCGTGATGGATAAACTGTTGGTTCTAATTATATATTACACAGTTAAACAATAAACGTTATTCTATTCTATTCTATTCCTCAGTTAATCAGGAGTGCGGGCTTATGCGTAAATTTTTGGCTTTACACGCGCGGCCTACTTTCGGCTGCGTGACCGCTGTAAATATAAGTAATATTGGAATTTAATTACACTGATATAGTACACATCTAACTACAGTACAATTAACATCAACTATAACTACTTTATAACTTAACTTTATATTAAATAACTACATAAACAAGTTGGTTTGATCACGTAGAGCGGATGGATGAAAGGAGACTAACTAAACAGATCTATATGGGGAGTGTGAGGTACGTCGGGAAGGGAAGGCCTCGACGGACGTTGCGAGACCAAATAGGAGACGTTTTGGAAAAAGGTCAGGTCAGGAGTACCCAAAACCGACGAGCGTCGTGGATGAAGCGAAAGAAGTATGTCAGGATCGTAGCAAGTGGAACAATGTAGTCTCTGCCTACCCCTGTGGGAAAGAGGCGTGACGGTATGTATGTATCCATGTATATACATAAACAACACCTGAATATTCTCAACGCTTCACCATCAAACTACATCAACCAACATCAAGAAGGCTCATACAAGGGGTGAATGGAGCAGCACAGCAAACTGCGCTTTTATTGAGGATACCAATCGCATAATATTTGTTACTAGCTTCTGCCTGCGACTTCGTCTGCGTCGAATTATACATAAAAACCTTCCTCTTGAATAACTCTATCTATTAAAAAAAACCGCATCAAAATCCGTTGTGTAGTTTTGAAGATATAAGCATACATAGGGATATATATATAGGGACAGAGAAAGCGACTTTGTTTTATACTATGTAGTGAAAACGCACACGTCGTCTCCACAAGCAAAATAATAATTGGTCGGTTCAGCACGTGGAAGCGCAGCGCCGCGTCTCCGACAAACTACTCCCTGTTCGTCGTGTCACTTGTCTACCCAATCAGCAAAGTAACACGTCACGATGTGCAGCTGACGCGGCGAGTCGTCGCGTCACGTGACGCCGCGTCACGCGTCAAGCCGCGTCACGCGCGACGGCAGCGACGCGCCGCATCAGCGCCGCGGAGAAGGCACGGCGCCGCAATATTGCTCTAGCGTTGCAATTTACAGCTAAATAAATCTCTGACGGCGCCGGCAAATGACTCCACGAGTCGCAGAAAACTTGTAAACTGGGGGATAGTGTGTCAAACACACTTAGTACATTTTTTGTGGTAGCTGACGGCGACGAACTCTGTTAATTAGTCGAATAAAAAAGCACTGCTGTAACCTTATTAAAAATCGTCGCTTCACTATCACTACATAGTATAAAACACAATCGCTTTTCGCTTTCTGTATGTCTGTTTGTTCCTATGTTTGTATGCTTAAATCTTTAAAACTACGCAACGGATTTTGATGCGGTTTTTTTAAATAGATAGAGTGATTCGAGAGGAAGGTTTATATGTATAATTATACACAGATGAAGTCGCGGGCATATCCTAGTTATTGTTAAATGAACGTATTTATAATTCAGGAAATAACCATATTTTGACGTGTATAAACTGCAACTCAAGGTATTATGGCATTTTATCAAACAAGATACAGATTGTCTTGTTAGTATCATACTGGAACATACACAACGTATGAGATGTATTGTACAATGCTAAGGCGACATGTCACTGCGCTGCTAAGGCTACGAGCTACGGGCTACGGGCTACGGGCTACGGGCTACGGGCTACGGGCTACGAGTGGCGGCCGTTGGCGGGTTGAAATACATGCATACCGTTGCCGTATGCGCAAGTAATTGGGAATGCAATGTAACAAGGTGATAAACAGTGTAAATAATAAGTAGTGGTACTAATTAAACATGAAACAAAATTTAGGTTCACTTGGGATAGTAATTTATGTTTTATAAAAAAAATCATAAATTCAAAAATAAAAAATTAAGGGCTCTTTTACATGTATTTTTTGAAACTACCAGTGCATTCGGAAAGACCGTCATTGCCAAGAAGAATGCGCCGCAAGAAACTTGGCAGAAAGTATTTTTTTCAAAATCAAATACTACATTACCTAGATTCTACTTAAATTAAATACATTTATAAAAGGAATGTATAATAAGGGCCCCGAGCCTTAAATTATATTAGTTTATATAGTAGAAAGGTACTTAACATTTAGAAACTCTAAAATTAAAGTCTCTAATTTTCGATACGTATTGTACTTTAAAAAATATCTTAGACAAAATGATAGACCAATGATTTTATACCAAATAAGGGGAATCTCAGCCGTCTACAAGTACTAAATAAAATTGCGAGAAACTGAGACTATCCTCCTTTTATGACAAAACCAGTTAAAAATGGTAATTGAACCTTAAAACTACATTCGAAGGAAGCATTATAATCAGGGCTTTCATTTTAAATCGCTCTGACGCGAGCCAGCTCCGTGTCCGATGACTGAACAAGCAAATACGAACATGAGAATCCGTCAAAATTCACCACGATTTTGTGCCATGGTTGGAAATAAGAAAACACTATGAATCATGAATCGTTTATGCAGTCATAAAGGTAAGCTTCCTGACGTTGCCTCCCATAGTCATCAAATAAGATGATCGTGTTATAAATCCGGCGCGATCCCGCCGTCCATCACCCCCCCCCCCCCCGGCCCCCTCTCAACCCGCCCCCCTCCGCCTCGGCAAATAGAGCGTCACAGGGAACGTGGCTGGTTTAATATACAACACAGCCCTGTGCAACGAACCGGATAATTCTGGTTGAAAAGTTTCCTTTTGAGACGCCATAATTTCCCACACGCGGTGCTTGAGCGCCGCGGCCGCGGAATCATGCATACTACATAAATCACGTCTTTATCCCTTCCTGGGTAGACAGAGCATAAGGTAACAAGACCTAAAGGCCACGTTTAGGATGATTGTGGACGTAAAGGTGGAAAGGGGAAACAAAATAATGATTAGTTGCTAGCCGCATTGTCTATATGATTCTTAAGATTTTCGCCTATTCCCTCGATGGGTTTATACCATCTGCGCGGGAAGTGAAGCAACTGGTACATTCTGTTTTTTCTTTACTCCCAAACCAGCATGGATGATTTTCCCATGAGGGATAAAGATGCGATTTATGTATGTAAGTATGTCTCTGTATGTCAAACTAGCCTACCACGGCTTTTTACGGCAAGGATTAAACATCTAAAATAACCATAATTCCAATCTCTAATTCCAGTCTCTAATTTATTCAAACGTTGGACATTGGAGACGTCTAGACGTCCTCCTAGACTGACGTCATTTTTGTCGGCAGCTGTCTGACTTGCGCGATACTTGTCTGAATAGCTAATTTTGTACGGTGATCATATGACTGTCTCCGATAGCCTATTTAAAGTGACCCACTTAGCGGCGCGGGCGGTCACCGCGCTGACGTCACCCCCCCTCCCCCACTAGCTCTCTATGACGAGTGTTTATAAACATATCATTAGTTTAGTTACCTACAACTTTAATGTTGGTTCCGGTTAAGGCAAGTTTACAATATACTCTGACGAGAAATAATAATGGGTCGCTTTCCTAAACATTTGCACGAAAAGCTACCAGTTAATTTTGCTCGTCAGTAGGTTTTTAGTTAGTTATCGTGTGGGTAGTTCAATCTCCACAGAAGTAGCAACATAAGCTGAGTGAAGACCCTTTTCCGGGGTATTTTTGTGCTTAGCATTAAGCAATATGGTTAACTATGGTTATTTCTCTGCTCTTCCACGCTGGTCTGGAAGTAAAGAAAAAAACCGGTCAAGTGCGAGTCGGACTCGCGCACCGAGGGTTCCGTATCATTATCTATAAATATCTAAAACCAGTGTAAGCAGAGCCCTGTTCCAAAGCAAAATGTACGCAGTGTGGGGTTACTTTATATTGGTCACTGCTATATACAGACATACATACACATTTACGGTTTTCGCAATTATTCTTTAATCTGTGCTATAAGACCTACCTTCATACCAAATTTCAAGATTCTGCGTTCACGGGAACTACCTTGTAGGTTTTGATTCCCTTGAGAGTTGAAAATTTGCGGAAATTTGCGGCATAAACGGCTGTATCTTTTGATTGCGTTGGCTTAGAAGTTTGATTTTTTCACAGCTTCAAGGGACAGTAGACCTGAGTAATTGATATAAATTTCAGCTTCATACCTCTATGCGTTACTGAGAAAAAGGGTCTTGACAGACGGACGGACGGACGGACAGACGGACAACAAAGTGATCCTATAAGGGTTCCGTTTTTTCCTTTTGAGGTACGGAACCCTAAAAACACAGAATACACCAGTTGCTTCTCTTCCCGCGCAGATGGTAAAAGTCCGTAGAGGGAAAATCGAATGGACGAAAATCTTAGGAATCATGTTATAGGCGATGCGGCTGGCCTCCCATCACTATTTTGATTCGCGTTTCCACCTATACGCCCACAATCATGCTAAACGCCTTTAAGTTTTATTACCTTAGGCTCTGTCTACACCGTAAGGGATAAAGACGTGATTTATGTATGTATGTATGGTTATTTCTTTAATTTCTAGTAAACCCACTATTGATGCAGAATCCAAAAGGTGCCTTGGAGTAGCGTGCTCGTAACAAAATCTATAAAAAATAATAAGAAAATTCCACCGTTTAAAACTGCACGGCACAGCGGAAAAGGTGGATTTCAAAAGCGACATGCTCTTGCCAGGCTCTAGCCGGGTGTTTGGTCTGTACTCGTATGCCCCACGACTAACGCCGCGACCTGCCGGCGGCAGCTGGACCGGAGATGAGTTGCGCGTGATTGAATTACACGCCTCCTCCCCCCGCCGCGCGAGGACGCCGCCCGCAAGGGCCCAAATTAATTAAACTTGCAGATCAAATTATTACACGACCCGCGACCGCGCGAGTAGTGCGGGGGCCGAGGGAGGGGGGGACAAATCTCATTTTCCAAGTAAAAGATAATTTAAGCTCGTAGTTTTCCATCCCGGGGAGTTGTGTCGCGCGGCAGCGCCAGCGGCGCGCCTAATGCCTTAAGCTCGTATTAGTCCGGAGATCACACATTGTTTATACCGCAACTGGTTCCTGATACAGGATATTGGGGCGACGTTCCCGTGCGCTCGTAATCGTACCATACATAATATACTAAGTAATTACCGAAACTTACGTGGCATTAGGTACACGCTCGAATTGATTGATGAATGATTCTCGGGCCATGCAACAAAACTCGTTCAATTATCGGCTGTCTATTTTGAACACGCTTCACTACACTTATCGGTAAAGCGTCTATAACGTCGTCGATATACATCGCCGTGACACAAATTCCGCGATGATGGATGAGAGCGTATGGCGACGGAGGGCGGCGCTCGCTGGAGAGCTCTGGTTCTTTGCTGGAGCGTGCTTGCGCGTCTTTATCCCCGCGGCCGCTGTCCAGCCGCCAGTGGCACCTCACTGCAGACTGCTAGTGTTGACTCGGTGGGATAGCTATACATATTACAGTAGTGTGTCTTACTCGCCATATTTTATAGGCACAGTGCTGTGAGTCTAGGTGATTTGTTTTTTTTAGACTACGGGCAATTACACTTGTCGATGTTGAAGTCTATCACATTGGCTTTCTGATAAACTCAATTCCCGCAAAGCGAAGTTGCTCTCGGTGCAGAAGGCTAACGGTAATCCTACCTGCTATATAATGCTTAGTGCTCGCTTTACGGACTTGCATATTCCAATAGTTTTTATTACAAGAGCTCGCGTCGGAAGCGTCGGAGCGGCTCGCGCTTATTATGCGCCGAGATCCAGCATTCGCTTTAACCAAAGCTGGAAACGGTGAAGCGAAATACTTCGCTAACGACGTGAATTCATTGAGCATTTATGACTGGAGATTTTAAGTCAGGAAAATCTTAGTATTTAAAATGTTACGTTAAAACTATGCATTGATGTCACATTTAATACGTGCCAGTGAAATTGGTCAAACACAGAACGGACGGGTTCATATCTTGCGTAATTCGTGATACAGACGGCATCCGGCAGCGGGCCGGAACCGCGCCCGGCGCCGGACTCGACCGGACCGGCCAGAGCACGCCACTAATGTAATATGAATGCTTAAAGTGTTCTGCTCATTGTAGCGTCGCGCGCTCGCGCTGTTCCGCCGAAGCCGGCGCTTTGCATTTTTAACGATGTTTTCGGGACTTCGGTGGAATATTATGAATTTAATACGTAGGGTTCGTTGTTTAATGAACTGAAATAAATCTCTTTTGTTAATACGTGAGATAAGCAGCGGCCGTGCGATCGCCCTTCCCGGCGTATCGCGTCTCCCGTCCCACAAACTCACATCATTAATTTAACTTTTTTCATTTATATTTTTCACGGAGCCATAAAATGAGTTGCGGCTCTTACGGCTCAGCGCGCGGCGGCGGGCTTACCGTTTGCGGGCAACAACTACCGGGATGTGGGTCAGGCGAGCGGCCGGTCCGGCGGCGGACGGCGGACGGCGGCCGGGCGGCGCGGGCACATTAGCCGCGACCAGCCGTCAATTTACTGCTATTCGCCGCGTAAATGCCTTCGGGACGCCGAATATTGCACACCTCATAACGCGAGACGCGCTGCCCCGCTGCTGTGTAATGGCTGCCACGATTGACATGTGGCGGAAATATGTACTTACCTACGTAGCAATACCGATGTACTTTTCCATATACTATACTAAACGTCGGCCGCGTCCATCGGCACTTTTTACCGCTACTTGAATGTTTTAATTTTTAAGTGTACAGGTGCAAAATTTACTTAATAGCCAACTTAGGTACACTGTGATTTTTTGTAAGCGCCAGAAGACTCATGTGCGTATAAACTAAGAACCAATAAATGTGACCTAGGAAAATGTAGTCACTGTTTTTCCTCATAGCCCTATGAGAGCAGGCGACACGCACACAGCGACGCGGCGCGTGCTGTCGCGGCGCGCACACACGGGCGGTAATACGTTGTATTATCTCGTCAGTGATTTATCGCCGAATTGTCGTTTTTAATACGAGCGGCGGATGCGTCCCGCGCGAGCCTGCGCCGCCGCCGCCGCCACTCTCATCATGTGGAAGATCAATGGTTATTCGTTAAGCATTCCACTTATTTGATCCTGTCGTTCGTTTAACTCCTTACATCTCTGAATCTGTGGCGGTATTGTTGGGACTGTCGTGACTTGTAGTGGCCGATGTCGTGCTCCTCTAGCCAGCCAGACTTTACAGTCAAGTCCAGACACGTTTCATAATTGCAATGTATGAATCGACTACGAAATCGTTACAGTAAGCTGTAGCTTGCAAACGGCTGTGTCCTATGTATCATTAACCTGTGCTTGTGCTCGCGTTGCTTGTTAGTGCAATTCGTGCGTGTGCCAGTCCCAAGGTGCAGGGGGTACGAGGCAGGGCGAGGTGGGGGGAGGGGTGCAATCAAAGTTTCTGATCAAGAGCCGAATGCACCGGCCGCGGCCCGCCGCGCTGCGGCCTCACTGCTCTAACTCGGTCCCTCTCGCTTTGCAAGTTTATTTACTTTAGTTTTCCTTCGCGATAGCAATCATGGAAGATATCCTTTTGTTTGATTGCGTGCCGTAACATTTGTATTTTGGTTGGATTGACCTTTCCGAGCATTACGTATTAAAGGGCGGCGCGGCACGCACGCTGCATTATTTGTGCGGCGCCTGAACAAACATTAATAATACCGATCCGACCGGAACGGCTGTTCTATCAACTCGTTTTAATTAATAATAAATGCAGCCGAATGTTGTGTCAATAATTTTTGTATTGGATTGAATACACGGTGCTTTGTATGGTGCTATGTTGAAGTGAAGTTCCTGCATCGGCACCTGGGAACAAGCGGGAGCTCGGCAGACAAACGCGACAGCCTCTCTCCCGCGGGTGCCTACGCAGTGTCAAGTATTTTTAACGCATACCTACTTCAGATTGTTAGTATTTGTGTAGGTAACTAAGTAAGCTAGAATCTGGAGCTGGGCTGTCCGAGAAGACTTTCTGTCGTGTGGTTACTCCGGTAAATGCTCTTCGGCCTTCGCTTTCACATTATGAAGTCGAAGATTGCTTTATAAGCTCACAGGAGCGAGCCCTTTGTTTTCAAACGACTCTCGCTCAACGTTCATTAGAGAGCTTAAAATCAGAGAGCGGCACAAACGTTATTCCTGCCGTTGAGGTACAAATGTTGCTTTACCTTAGTATTCTGTTATACTTTACTAGACTCTAATCCTCTGAATTCAAAATTTATTTATTGGGCTTTTTAAACTCCCAGCGCATTCGGAAAGACCATCATTGCCAAGAAGAATGCGCCGCAAGAAATACGGCAGCTACCAAGCTACCTACTACAATACTTAAATTCTACTTAGGTAAATTAAATACATTTATAAATGGGATGTGTAAGGGCCCCGAGCCTGAAATTATATTAGTCTATAGAAGAGATGTATAAAGTCTCTGCTAGTCGTATTATGACGTATGTACCACGTGTGTACTATACAGTACATTTTTAAAAGACTAGGAAATCACCGCTCGATGCCGCCATAACCAACCCATTTCTCTAATAGCCATTAAATGAAGTATGGGTAATTTTCCATTAAATATTTCCGAAATCAATTAATACTGCGAAGCGAGCGTTGTCATTGAAATCCGTTTGATGCGCGCTCCGGGCCCCGCCGCGGGCACGTGGGTGACGCGCGCAGCACGCGCCGCCAGCACTGCACGCCTGCATTGAGTGCATACTAGCGTGTCGTGCCGCGCGACCCCGGCGGCCTGGCGCGACCCCCGGCCCGCGAGCCTGCTGCCTCGCGACCCCCGCCGGCGAGCCAGCCGCAGCCGCGTAAATAAACGCATTTGTATTGCCTCGTTCCTTTGAGATCGAGATCAAACGGAGCGCGGATTGTATTGTTGTTAAAGATTAATAGAAATGACTTAAGCCGCTTTTGAGATCTCCGTCGTCAGAGCCGACATCTGTTGTCTCACGATGTCGCCTAAATAAATAAGTGATCCGAGATTTATGTAGGTCGCCCGCGGGGGCCCGGCCGCCCGGGCTCACTACTTTCGACTAAAAGTAAACACACTCCGCGCAGATGTCGGAGCGAATGAAGTTGATTTTGTGCGATAACTGATTGTTCTCAACTAGTTTGATTAATTAAAACTCTTCATATTTGGATGCGAGCCGCGATTGCTGGGATGGGGGGAGGGGGGGGGGGGGGGGTCGCGAACGGATAGATTGCGCCGCGAGGTAACGGCTAGCGACACACGCTCGGCTCGACAGCCTAGCAACGAGCCTTACAACCAGGCCAGCGATTTTTCCAGTTTCCAGAATTCCAATGGTCTAACAGGTCTCAAAACCACCCAAGCAAACCCGAGATCATGAGAACACGAGACTGTACCGTTACGTTACTTCTGCTTGCCTCCTCAAGTTGCCTCATCCGCTCTGGTTGCTCGTGAGCACCTCGCGGATCGTCCCGGTGTTTTCATCTGAATGGGTCTTTGCGCCCCCAAACCCCCCACCCGCCCCACGTAACCCCCGGGCAACGTCACGCGCGTCCGCGCCGGACCAGGTCCAACATTACACACGGATTGATTTTGAAGTTTAATTGAAGGGCTGGACGTGTCGGAATTCAATCAGCTCCTTTTGTTTGCGGAGAGCGACAAACACTTGAAATTCCAATTGCGAATATTTAAATGTAATTCGGCCGCGGTGCGGGGGTTAGAGTTTTTTCAGCATATATTTTTACGTAAATTACGTAGTAATGCTGCGATAGTTTACCTGTGAAAAGCTTTTGGCTATTATTCTGTTAAGATCACGTTATTTGGACGCATTAATCTTAATATTTCAGCGGTCATCGTGCAGCAGCCACTTTCATTTGGCACAAGACAGTCTTACACCTTCCCAAACCTGCATTGCACACTGCACAGGTGCCGCGAAGAGGGAACCCCATCCCCGGGTGGTCGTGGGTCGCGGTGACACCGAGTGCTCCCGTAACGCCTCACATACGACTGAATAGGGAATCCGTGTGGTTTTTAATGGGTATGCCTGCCGACGCGGGAGAGGCACATACCCCCGGTAAACCCGTACAACGCGGATGCATAAGGCGCATTTTCCACACCATAAAAAAAGAGACTTACACTCACGCTTTAAGATGTAGATAGCTACAGTACTAGTCTTTATCATTGGGCTATGATCTAAGGGCAGAGGCTAGGGATCATGAAGACAAAGCTAAAGCAACAAAGAAACATTTAAAATTACTTCGCACAGCGTCCCGCAGCTCGCGGTTTCTCTCCGGCTTCTCGGATGCAGGGTTTGCGCGAGCGTTGCGCCGGCGCTGCGCCGCTCATTAAATTAAGTATACACGTGTTCCGTAACCATTTTATTCCGTTCCAATTTATTCAGAAATTTCACGTTGAATTATTTCAGTCGAACGCGTGGCGGTAAACCGCGGGCGTAATATGGAATTTGCACGGAAAATACGGAAACAAAATTAGTGCGAAACAACTCGACGAGTCGCCTCGTAAATAATGGCTGCTTAGAGGTGCTCAGGGCTGTCAGGCGCAGTGGGGGGACACGGCGTGCTCAGAAAGGCCGAGGTCGTGACGTAATACATTGGAATGTACCTAATGTAACTTGTTTTAGACTACTTTATCTCTGTGAAACCAGTTAGATTTCGTCCTCTTGCGATATCACGTTTACCGTAGATACAGAATGGAGCGCGGGCACCAGCTTCTCCTTACACTGTGCTAGCGGATCTTTTCTTGAACAAACTCGACATTTCTAAGTTTAATTAAACTCTGTCGACCTTTTGTTCTTTACTCGAGTTATCTTCGTGCCGCGCCCGTAGCGCGGCGCCGTGCAGCGCGAGAGCGAGCGCATTCATCCTACGGGCGCTTTGTGTTTGAAGTTGCGGCCGTCGGTGCAGCCAGAGAAAGAATTAATTTCCCAGCGAGTGAGCAATCTCATTACGGAGTTGGCAGCGGCGCCGGCGCGCGAGATCGTGGCGCGCCCGCGTCAGGAGCTGCCACACGCTCCAGCCGAGTGCTGAGGTCTTACCGTGACCTCGATAATGACAACTGAAGACTCAGAATTGAATCGCATTAAGACGTCACGGTAAGATTGCAACTCCCCACTTGAATCTTAGACACGGAGAAGTCTACCACAAAGGTGTACAGATGTTTTGACGTCTTGACTGTACCTTGAAGCTTAAAGCGTAAGAAGTTGAGTGGCCCCGAGTCAACCTTCGCCCGCGCCACAGGAGCCAGACTAACTAATAGCGCGGGGGAGCGGGGGACGAGGGGGAGGCGGCTGCATGAGGCACGTAGCAGGTGCTTCGAGCGGCGCCGGCGCGACGCCGCGCGGCACACGCGTCCGGGGAACACGTGCCCGCTGTGCCGAGATAATGATGGATCAGTTTAGCTAGTCAAGTTGAAGACTTAGCGCTTTCAAGACACGTCTCATTTGATGGAGACGGTGATAAATGTCGTACAACATTTATTGATATGGAACAGTTTACGAGTTGAGTCTCTCGTGTAATTTTTTTTAAAAAACGTCTCGAACCTGAACGTCTCAATTACGTGGGAAAATTGCGGATCACGTCAACAAGCAGTCTAACACAAACGCATCATGCGTATTTTGTGCCCAAAGAGTGTAAGTGCCTCTCGGCATGTCAAAACTACGTTCGACCCCGATCAGGGGCCTTCGCTCGCGGTGAGATCCATACTAAACATGACAGCTAAAACCTGAACTGACTCGGAATTGAATCGCATTAAGACGTATAGTAAAGCCCCAGGGCGCGCTGTTTATTTTAAACTTGCAGAGATTAATAAAAAGTACGGCGCGCTCCCGGGGCGTCGCCGGCGGCGGCTGCGGGGCCGAGAGACCCTCGCACTGGAGACCCCGCCGCTCGCGAACGCGTCTGCGATACGTATCAAACATAACACATATATGACGACGACATCTCAATGCGCCTTTGGCAAATGTCAATTGCCGTCTCTATGACGAAATTCACACGTAAAAGTATGCGCGTTTTCGTCATTTCGTAAGAACGCTTAAATTTATAAATGATACTGAACACACATGACACTTAGAAAAACCCGAACAGTAAAGCTATGGCCGGGAATCGAATCCGGATCCTCGTCATTCCGTGACGCGTGCTATACCCCTACACCACCCATAGCAGGCGGGTAAGCCTTCGAATTTTTCTATTTGTTACTAGCTGCTTTCTTCCGTGCTGGTCTGGGAGCAAAGAAAAAACATAGAATAAACCAGTTGCTTCTCTACCCGCGCAGATGGTAAAAGCCCATCGAGGGAATGGGCGAAAGTCATAGGAATCATGTTATAGGCGATGAGGCTAGCAACCCATCACTATTTTGGTTTCATTTTTCACCTATACGCCCACAATCTTGCTAAATGTAGCCTGTACGTATCTGTTACCTTAGGCTCTCTCTACCCCGTAAGGGATAAAGACGTGATTTGTGCATATGTATGTATGTATATGTTACTAGCTGTCACGTGACCTTACCTAACGCTTGCCTTGTTACTCTGCACTCAGCCGCAAGTGTAGTTAAAGCAGTGAAAGTGGTCGTTAATTGTCACATTAGTTACGCGGTGCGGGGGCATCGGGGGGGGGGGGGGTCTGGCGCCGCGCCAGGCGGCCCGGGGCGGCCCGGGGGCGCCGCGAGCCGCCACGCTACCTGCCGATGCCGTGGACCATAATTACAACCTCAACGGGGAGATTAACCATACGCTGTAATTTCAACTTTGATTTAAATTTCTAAACGTTAGAACACAGAAAAATCCGAAAAGTAAAGCTATGGCCGGGAATCGAACCCGGATCCTCGTCATTCCGTGGCGCGTGCTATACCCCTACACCACCCATAGCAGGCGGGTAAGCCTTCGAATTTTTCTATCTGTTACTAGCTGTCACGTGACCTTGTTACTATCATTTGAAAAACATCGCCTTCTCTCGTCCCTGGTGAGCAGTAGATGTTCCACAGGAGCTTGTAATTGAGTCATACAGAGACATCTTTCAAACAGATAACGCTTGGCGACAAAAATTCGTATAGTAACAAGGTCACGTGAGCTATGGGTGGTGTAGGGAGCACGTGTCACGGATTATGGAGGATCCGGGTGCGATTCCTGGCCATAGCTTTACTTTTCGGATTTTTCTATGTCGTTTATAAATTTAAAACAATAAATGTTCTGCAGCGTTATAAGAGGTCCTAGAGTTGGCTAAATCATACACCGATGCTCACAATACGACAAAAACAACACCCACAAATTACCACATACGGCCGGCCACTTTGGTCCAAGGCCTTAGCATGACGTCATGGTCTCACTAACGACTCGGTTCATGTTTAAGCTGTAAATTTTAGTATGGATCTGACAGCAAGCGAACCTAAACTGAATCGGAATTTTTTTTTTTTTTTTTTTTTTTTTTTTTTTTTATTAATTGTAATGGAATTGTATCGCATTAAGACGTCATGGTAAACCTCAGGCACTAACCGTGCAAACAGTTACTCATAGAGTTTGCAAATTTTAATGTCAATTGCTGCGGCCTCAGCGGAGGACTTCAAACGCCGGAAGTATAGCTCGCTTGGAGGCAGCTATATATTTGAGGCGTTTGGAGTCGAAACTCTGGGGGGCCAAGCGCGCGCCGTGTCTATAAAGATATCTCGGCGCGCCTTATAGAGGCCTCCCGTGACCAGAGGGCTGGCCAATATTTCGCTCAGCGAATAAGCATTGCCATACAACGTGGCAATGCTGCCAGCCTTCTGGGCACCCTCCCCATCGGCGGCGATTTGGGAGATTTTTTTTATCTTTAATTTAATAATAGTTTTAGCTAGGTTTAAGTTATTTTTAAGTCTTGACTGTTTTTTATTGTTTTCCTTTTCTTTTTCAATAAACTCTCTAATATATTGCTAAATAAAGTGCAGTGGAGACAGAGCGGCTGGGTCGAATATTAAGAAACAAGCGCAGCGCCCGGGAGCGCGCGCCGTCATGTTTGACGAAGGGCCGCGGCACCCGCGCCGGCCCAACCTTTTCCTCGATTGTTTACCGATGTCTATTATGTTATTTATATGGACATTTACTTTATATAATAAACGTGTTATTTCAGTAAGTGAATTCCACGTCTGCGTAGGAAATACATACACAAATCACGTCTTTATCCCTTACGGGGTAGGCAGAGCCTAAAGTAATAGATACCTACGGGCTGAGGTATGGTGTGGTGTGGGCCGCATGGCAGGGTCGCCATGAGGTGTGGTGAGAAGAGATAAATGAGAAAGCGTCTGTTCAGTAGAACGTATGGTTTAATACTGGCTTATAATGTAGGCACACAAGACATTAATATTGAGTAAGGTTTCTCCACCTCAGGGCCACATTTAGCAAGATGGACGTATAGGTGAAAAATGAAAACAAAGTAGTGATGGGTTGCTAGCCTCATCGCCTATAACATGATTCCTATGATTATCGCCCATTCCCTCGACGGGCTTTTACCATCTGCGCGGGTAGAAAAGCAACTGGTATATTCTATGTTTTTTCTTTGCTCCCAGACCGGCATGGTAGAAATAGGCACATGTAGCCGTAATGAGTTCGTGTTTGCTGAAATCCTTCGTCACCTATTTTTTGGAAAAGTCTTTAAAGATCGTTTATTTGGAAGGCGATAGAGAGCGCTGCGCGATAACGTCGCTCCGCCGCGCTGACAGATTGCGCCGACGCTGATGGACCGCTACGGCGTAGCACCTCTACGGGCTACGCCGCTACGCGCCACGATAAGCGGCCGCAATGGCGACCATCCGTCTTACTCCCTGGCCGCTCAGCTTTACATCTCCGGAACGATTTGATTCAAACAATTGCTGGAGCATTACTCATGTTGCTAGATTACGCAAACATAGAATGCACCAGTTGCTTAAACCGCGCAGATGGTAAAAGCCTATCGAAGGAATGGGCGAAAATCATAGGAATCATGTTATAGTATAGGCGATGAGGCTAGCAACCCATCACTATTTTGATTCCATTTTTCAATCATGCTAAATGTGGCCTGTAGGTACATGGTACCTTAGGCTCTGTCTACCCCGTGAGGGATAAAGACGTGATTTGTGTGTGTGTGTAGATTACGGAACAGGTAGCTGCTGTTCTCGGACAGGGCTCCGCTGGCGCCGCAGGAGTCCCGCGGAGCCCCCGCAGCTCGCGCCAGACGCGCCCTCGCATTTCCTACTTATGACTCATATACACGAAATTTAGAATAAGAATAAGAATAAGAAAACTTTATTGGCTGATACAGAAACACAAATAGAACATTACACATGAATACTAATTCCAACCAGCCAAATATTTCATTTTCTTCCATGCTGGTCTGGGAGTAAAGAAAGGTTTACCAGTTGCTTCTCTTCCCGCGCAGATGGTAAAAGCCCATCGAGGGAATGGACGAAAGTCTTAGGAATTATATTATAGGCGATGCGGCTAGCAACCCGTCACTCTTTTGATTTCCCTTTCCACCTATATGCCCTTAGTCTAAAAGGCTCTGTCTACCCCGTAAGGGATAATACATACATACATACATAAATCACGTCTTTATCCCTTACGGGGTGGACAGAGCCTAAGACCTAAAGACCACGTTTAGCACGATTGTAGAAGTATAGATGGAAAGGGGAATCAAAACAGTGATGGGTTGCTAGCCACATCGCCTATATAAAATGATCCCTAAGATTTTCGCCCAATCCCTCGACGGGCTTTTACTATCTGCACGGGAAGAGAAGCAACTGGTACATTCTATAAATTTCTAAATGTCAGTGAAAATTAGAACACATAGAAAAATCCGAAAAGTAAAGCTATGGCCGGGAATCGAACCCGGATCCTCGTCATTCCGTGACGCGTGCTATACCCCTACACCACCCATAGCAGTTTCATAGTGTTTTTATTTGCCAGACCAGTGTGGAAGAAAGGGATAAAGACGCGATATAAGTATGTATGTATGTTACACGAAATTTTGCTCTTTCGCTTCCGCTCCCCGCTTGTTTGCAGTTGCCTGCTAAAATGGTTGTTACACTCGAACGCCTTTCTTCATATTGATTTTCTTCGACGTCAACTCGAACATAAGCCGTCAGAGCTGGCGAGAAGTATAAACCAACACGCGGCTGCGGGCGCCCCGCCGGCCGGACGACGCACTCCCAACAACAAATATTTAAACAACAGATAACTGTTGGCGAGAAAGTTGTTTGTTGAACGCCCCCCCCCCCCTCGCCCCGCCCGTGGGACAACGCCGTGAAGGTTATTGTTACGGCAGACGGCAGCTCCCGAAGAGCACTAGAGCTCTTCGTTTGTCCCAGATTAGTTGTAAGTAAGTATCTGACGACCGGATGGCCCAGTTGTTAGAGGACCTGACTATGAAGCTTGAGGTCCCGGGTTCGATCCCCGGTCGGGGCAGATATTTCTATGAAAAATACGAATGTTTGTTCTCGAGTCTTGGATGTTTCATATGTATTTAAGTATGTATTTATCTATATAAGTATGTTTATCCGTTGTCTAGTGCCTATATTACAAGCTTTGCTTAGTTTGGGGCTAGGTCAATTGGTGTCAATTGTCCCAAGATATTATTATTATATACTAGCTTCTGCCCGCGACTTCGTCTGCGTAGAATTATACATAAAAACCTTCCTCTTGAATCACTATATCTATTAAAAATAACCGCATCAAAATCCGTTGTGTAGTTTTGAAGATATAAGCATACATAGGGACATAGGGACAGAGAAAGCGACTTTGTTTTATACTATGTAGTGATTTAGTTGTGAGTAGCGCGCGCCTCCCGTCGTTCCCCGTCGGCCGGACCCGGCCGCTGTAATTGAATTATAATTTTAATTACGTTACCAAAGGAAAAAGTGGTTGCGAAAAGTGTTTTTGCCGAAATCCTTTCCGCTCCAGCTGTAAATTGTCAAAGGCTACTCGCGCTGCTAAATTCTTATTTTCCGTCACGGTGAAGTATCATCGTAATCCTGTTAAAATATAAAGCATTCGTTTATTTAATTTGGGAATAATAAATACGCTAAGGATTCTGCGTAGGATGAAGAAGCTCGCGTCGAATCGCCATGTTACCGAGTGTCGCGTCGCTCTGAGGGGTCTGGGGTGACAGTTGTACAGTCGACCTACACATTCCTTACCCTGAGTTTCATCATAGATAGACGCCATCGCTTACAAGCAAATGTAAGTAAGTAAATAAATGCTCTATTGTACAAATATAAAGAAACAGATACAATTCCCTTTGGTTAAATATTTTTTTGTATTTTTTTTTTAATATTTTTGTCATTGAAGAATAATGTTATACAACCATTTTCTGTAGTCGGACTTAAAAATAAACAGCTAATAGCGGAGATATTAAAAAAAAACTGATGTCTTTCATTTGACCTTCAAATGACGTCATCAAAGAAATATTTTTTTGTACAAACAGAACAGATACAATTCACAAAAAATAAAAATAACATTAATATATGCACAAAGGCGAACTTATCTCTATAAGGGATCTCTACCAGTTAAACTTTGAGTAGATGAGAGGAGCATTAAACGAGGGAGCGACAAAGAGTGAGTTTAAAATTCCAGATAGTGAAAGCCGCAATAGAGCGTACATATCTAAGTACAATGTGACAATCAAATGTTTTTTTTCTGATGTAGGAATTACTACATAGTATAAAACAAAGTCGCTTTCTCTGTCCCTATGTCCCTATGTATGCTTTTATATCTTCAAAACTACTCAACGGATTTTGATGCGGTATTTTTTAATAGATAGAGTGATTCAAGAGGAAGGTTTTTATGTATAATTCTACGCAGACGAAGTCGCGGGCAGAAGCTAGTGGTTAATAAAGTAGAATGGTATCTCAAACATGTTACGCAACTAAGTAGTCTACAGAGCAGTGTCAAGATAGTTCTGAAGTCAGAAAGTGACTTGTCTGTGAAATAAGTTCTTGTTTAGACAAGTGCCGTGGCGGGGCGGGGGGGGGGGGGGTGGGCGTGACACTCCAGGGTGGGGGTCGGTTGCGGACACGGACGCTTAGTTAATGCAATTGCACTATAGCAAGGAATTATAGCAGTTGATCGTCAATTCAAGTGTGATTTGCGGTGGCGGAGGCGGTTGCGGAGGCGGTTGCGTAGGCGGTTGCGGAGGCGGTTGCGGGGCAACGCGGCGCTCATGACACGGCTGCCCATTCTCTTCACCACATATTTATTTATTTATTTATCAACGAGAACCAACAGCTTCCTCCATGCTGGTCTGGGAGTTAAGAAAATACATAGAGTTTACTTGTTGTTTCTCTTCTCGCGCAGATGATAAAAGCCCATCGAGGGAAGGGGCGAAAGTCTTAGGAATCATGTTATATGCGATGCGGCTAGCAACCCGTCACTTTTTTGATTTCCCTTTTCACCTATACGCTCTTCATCATGCTAAACGTGGCCTTTTGGTCTTGTTACCAAGGCTCTGTTTACGGTTTCACCGTTAGAAATTAAATTTCTAAATGTCAGTGAAAATTAGAACACATAGAAAAATCCGAAAAGTAAAGCTATGGCCGGGAATCGAACCCGGATCCTCGTCATTTCGTGACGCGTGCTACCCCTACACCACCCATAGCAGATCAAAGCCATAACCATACCATAGCCATAGTTTTACTTTTCGGATTTTTCTATGTGTTCAAATTTTCACTGACATTTCAATATAGTTTGTTGAGTCGGCGGCAACTTGGGCGTTCGCTCTCTAAACAATGCGTCGGTCTGGGTCCGGCTGCAAGTTTTTTAATGAAACTTAACCTCCGCGGCCCGGGGCTGGGGGGGGGGGGGGGGGGGGCGCGGGAGGGTCGCTAATTGGGGCTGCGATGTAATCGCGGCGCGGGGACCTCGTTTGTAATCATGCCGCCGACCTGCCGCCGCCGCTTTGAAGGCCCCCTTGTCACGGCTTGTGACGCGGAAACGTGAACGCTCTGATCTCGCTATTCAAACGTAACCTTTATGCGTTAGTGGTCATAAACGGCTACGAATGCCAGGAACGTACTCGATAGCTTGCAGCAGTTGTGAACAATTACCATCTGCCGCGACCGCGGTTCAGCGAAATGCGGTTGGCACCCCCCTTCCCCCTAGACCACTGACCGCGTCCCCTCGCTGGTCGCTGCACTACAATTAACGCACCGCACACTAGCGCGTGTATTGTTGCACGATGCACGCACACACGCCTGCTTCACACGTATATTAAAGCAAAACAGTCTGCAGCCGAGACGAATAGGTACTACATAATGTATGTTGCCGTGAGCTTTTATGACCTGTTATATTAGCATGATATGGTTGTCAGACAACATTATTGTGATGCACGCTGAGAGACCGAGGATAGGGGGGCGGCGGGCGCTAGCTTAAAGACCAATAGCGGTCTTTCTTCCATGCTGGCCTGGGAGTAAAGAAAAAACCTAGAGTTTACCTGTTGTGTTGTGTTGTGTCTAACACCTCAGCGTGATGCTGAGCCAGCGACCGTTTCACTTTTGCGAAGACACACACAACGCTGATGATCAATTTTTCATGTCTATGTTTTTTTCCTGATTTTTTTTGCTATAAAATTTGTATATTCTCTTATATTTGTGTGTCTTGCAAAAAGGAATAAATGGCTTCTTTCTTTCTTTTTTCTTTTGTTGCTTCTCTTCTCGCGCAGATGGCAAAAGTCCATCGAGGGAATGGGCGAAAGTCTTAGGAATCATTATAGGCGATGCGGTTAGCAACCCACTATTTTGATTTCCCTTTCCACCAATACGCCCTTACTCGTGTTAAACGTAGCCTTAAGGTATTGTTACCTTATGTTCTCTGTACTCTTAAGGAATAAAGACGTGATATATGTATATATGTATGTACGTGGTCTTTTAATTAGTACCAAATAAATTTATAACCAACAAGATGGAGCGACGGTCTGACTAAGATCGCGGATCGCGGTGGATGCGGAAAGCAGAAGACCGGTCTGAGTGGAGAGCCTTGGAGGCCTATGTCCAGCAGTCGACGTCTTTCGGCTGACATGATGATGATGATGAAATTTATAACTAAGTAGCTTTTCGCCGCGACTTCGTCCACGTTGAAATAGCCTTCTGTTGCGTTCTGTATTCATTCCCGAGCTGAGTGAAATAAAAATTAAAGTCCTTTCTATTTACATCCTCTAGTTCTAGTTCTAGTTAGTTAGTAGTTAGTAGTTTAGTCGTGTGTTGAGGCCCGAATGCCTTACTGGTTTTCAGTATTTTCACGTGTATCTAAATCTGAGCTTAACAACTTAAAATATTGGTTCTACGACCTTATTCGTTCACGTATCACCAAAGATCAGTGTATCAGCAAAAAAGATCGTAGAGCATCCAAGAGTACATACGTACTCGCTCTGCGTCTATGGCACTAACTGAAATGAGAATCATTACAGGATAGGTAAGTACATACCTAAACAAGCATAGGCAAAAAAATTGTCCATAAAAGTGTGCAGAGGATGGCGCGTGTCCCGCCGCGCCGCCTGCTATAATATTAACGGTCACTCTACATGCACCGCCGCGGCTCTCGACGCCGGGTCAAGGGTTCGACTCCCGCTGTCTTTCCTATAATTATACCGTTTGTGATTGCCGCTGCCCTCCCCCTCCCCCCTCGCCCTTCTTGGCCACCCCGCGGCGCTCTGATTCCGCGCCGAGTTTCCTCCCGACACGGTCTCCGGTTTCTTTGCATATTTAATTCCGCTCCTAAAAGCCCTTCCATTCCTCTAATTTCATTTGCATTCCGGCCGCTGTTGCCGCGCCACCAAACATCGTGTGCCCTGGAGCGCGGCGGCCGCGCCCGTCCACTCACTATCCAGCTCCGTCCGCCCACGTCCCACTGCTGGGCAGTGGACACAGGCCTCCTCCCAAAATGCTTAGCTGTATTGCACATCTGCCCAGTGCGGATTAGATATTGCTTTGCTTTGCAGGTTTTGAGCCTACCTGTTCCTGAAAGGGCCGGCAACGCACCTGTGATTCCCCACGTCTTGCACGTGTCCCTGGGCGATGGTGATCACTTCCATCAGGTGACCCGCATGCTCGTTTGCCCTCTCTTACATAAAAAAAAAGGTGTGTGCCGCTGCACTTTTCAGCTAGGTATAGTGCATTGAGGTAAATTCTAAAATGGGGGAATTCATCCAAGATTTTCGAAATTCCCTCAATTTCGAATTTACCCTAATGCACCTTACCTACTTTCTGTAATATATGCTTATACATAGGTACGTATAATATACAGTGAGACGCAAATAGGGTGATTCAGTTAATAGGTTATAGTCGAAGTAATTTGTAGCAACAATACCCTTATTAACTTGGGTCTAAAATTCCTGGTTTCCGAGTTGGCGCGAATTTGTTGTTGAATGGCCCGTGGGGGTGCGTATTTTTACACATAACTATTTAAGTCCTATTATCGGAAGTCCTTAAATGTTTCTCATAACATTTCACATCATAATGTTCACTCTTCATGTATTTTTTTAATACTAATGATCGAAGCGAATGATTTTTTAATAAAATAAGCTATATTTGTATTTCTTACTTACATAAAGCAGCGAACGAGCAAGACTATTCGGGGTATAAGCAATTCGGATAAGTTAGGTTCAGAAGGCTGTAATAATTGACCGTAAAAATCGGTAGTACAAACAAAATAGGACTAAAAACTTTTTGAGAGCCAATATATGGACCCCACGTGACCAGCGTCTCACCGTAAACGAGGATACTGTATTCCTGCACCATACACCTGGCTACTTCAGCCAGTCCGAATATTCCAATAATTACGTCGTGCTGACAGTGACAGCTTTGAAGAAACAGTGAACATACAATGAAGTTCTGTAATGGGGTGCGAGTCGGGTTACCTCCGCGTGTGGTCAAGAGCTGCGGTTCGTTTTCGGATCTATCCGAGGGGAAGAGCAGTGCTTGGTCCGGTGCACCCTAGGCATCGGCTAATGATTTCCTGGCAGTTTCTGAGGGATATCATTGACCGTTGGCTAAGAGCCCGACAGGGTCTTTTGTCACAAGATTTTAGACTTATATTTTTGTTACTTTGACATTGGCGAAGTTGTCGTCGCTATAACGACTTGATACGCCACAAATAAGAAGAAGAAGAAGAGTTGTAATTATTTCATAACCTTTAATAGTACAGGCGTGCAACGCGGCGGCGGCGCGGCGCGGCGTGATCGAATCAGTCGGCGCGGCTGATTGCGGCGCCGCGCGGTGATTGCTAACGCGTTGAGTCAACTCCGATCCCCCCCCTGGCTCCCTTCACACTGACACATTTGCACATGTGACGAGCGGATAATTAAATTTCCTTCCATTCCTCATTCGCCGACGAATTTCAAGAAATCCCAAATAGAAACGGGGAAATTTATCTAATAATGTCCGCAGGCTGCCGCGTCGAGCAACGCGCGAGGCGCGTGGCACAGAAGCATTTGTTGTGGCAAACTACTACATAGAGCCCGGGAAGCCCCTGATTGAGACGTAGGTCTAACGGCTAGACTGCCAAGATCAAAACGAGGAGGGATTCATTATTTCAAGGTCCTCGTCTTACAAACGGGGCTGCGCGCGAAGTGGAAGTCCTAAACAAATAATTGTGCTTCTTTGAGGCAAAGCATGGGCTTTCCCGGCGGGGCGCACACCGCGCGGCGACACGCGGCGGAATCAATACAATATTGAGGGAATTAGAGGAGCCGCGGCGAGAGGTGATCCCGCTCCTCGGATCTATTAAATAAACCCTTGATATTAGGTCGAGTGCGGCCGCGATCAAACACGCTCCCCCCCTCACTGCCCCCCTCACGCCGGACACCCGGAGCCCACCTTAATTATTGTTTTTGAGAGGCCTGACGTTTCTTTCAGTGGATGTAACGATCGAGGTTTGGCTCTTTTTCTTTCTGCATTCCTAATGTTAGGTAGGTACAGCCGAGGGCATAAAAATCGTTACAGCCACTATGTCAAATGTATGTGTCATCGGTCTTATTGTTTGTGGCTTAAAGGTGAATAGATGTTTCTGACGTCTCGGTAACGCACATATATTTATGCTCTTGACTGTACATTGCAGTAAGGTGCCCAAATATAAACGTGCCTCTGTATTTATCCAACTGTAATATCGACGGGGAAGAACGAAGATTTCCTATCTTACAAATTTAATTATTGTAGTTTGAATTATATTGAGAGAACCAATAGCTCCTATCTTACATTAATCCGAAATTACAAGAATGGGTTCCCCGTCGATATGAAATAGTATCATCATCAGCTCTTTTAGCTACCTCCAAACGAAAAATCCAATTTGTTACGTTTTGTAAGTTCGAAAGTACTTCCAAAGTGATGAGCTCATGTCTAAGTAAACAGCCGAGCTGTGCAGTCCCTGGACAACCGCGCGCAGATAACGGTGACCTAGCAGCCGCGGCCACCGAGGCCGTGAGGAGGAGGCAGCGAGCGAGAGGAAGTCGGGAAACTCGGGTCAGAGTTAGTGTTTTATTTTTTACTCAACCTTATTTTTATTCCCTCAGCTCTGTCACCCATTTATAAATCATCGTCGGCTCAGACCAACTGCATTGTGAGTGATATTTATGATGTCTCATCAAGATGCCAAGCTTACCTACTTGGCTGGCAACATAGGTACCTGTAATTCCAGTATACCTAACATTTTTCTTGTTTGTTGTTGTTTTTTGGGATACAAAATGAAACTGCAGTTTAGTTCGTAAATTTGAACTATGTGTTTATTCAGTGTTTCATAACTTAAGTGAAAACGAGGGACGGGACAGTTCATCAAAAATATCATAGAATATACTTATAGGAATAACCGGCGCGCTCCCCCCGCCCCGCCCCGCGGACGGCAGAGGGGGGAGGGGGGTGGCGCGGGCGCACAACGGAACCGGCCGCCGGCGCGACCAACACAACTCACCGACAACACAACAATAGAATGTAACGAGATGAACCAACAACGCAAGGTACGATATCACAGGAGACGTCGCGTCGTGCAGCACGTTATGTACAGTGAGCGCTATGTACAGAGAGCGCGTATATACAGAGGGCGGCGCCCCGTCGCGGTCACACCGTGGTCTCGCGGTCCACGTGGATGTACTCGACGGAGCGCTCGCGCCGTCAGGAGGCCGCCGAGGAGGCGCGCGAGTCGAACAGCAGCTCCTCCGTGGCGCGGCGCCCGCCCGCCGCCAACAGCGCCTTGTCGGCGCGCCGTCGCCGCCGCAGCGCCGCCGCCAGCAGCGCCGCCAGCGCCCCCGCGCCCCCCGCCGCCGCCGCCGCGCCCGCCGCCGCCGGCGCCCGCAGCGCCGCCAGCAGCCGCGCCGCCGCGCCGCAGCCCGCGCCCGCCGCCTCGTCCGCGCCGCCCGGGCAGTCGCGCGCGCCGTCGCACCACAGCGCCGCCGGCATGCAGGCCGCCAGCGCGCCGCAGCCGCGCGCGCACCGCGCCGACGCGTTGCCCGCCTCGCCGCCGCCCCCCGCCGGGCGCCACACCTCCATCCACGCCAGGCGCGCGCCGCCGGCCTCGCGCGCCGCCCACACCACCAGCAGCGCCGCGCCCGCGCCGCGCGCCGCCGCGCCGCCCCACCACTCCTCCGAGAACACCTGCACGGCGCGCCCCGCGCCGCCCGCGTGCGGGCAGATCGCCTTCAGCAGCCGGCTGGTGTGCGCGTGGTACACGAGCACGCGGTTCGCGGTGTGGCAGAGCGGCGGCTCGGGCGGCGCGCCCGCCGGCGGCGCGGGCGGTGCGGGCGGCAGCTCCTCGCCCCACACGCGCAGGAACACGGACCGGTTGCCGCGCGCCGCGAGCAGGAACGGCGTCTCGCCGCACTCCGACGCGCGGTTGTCGCTGCACGAGCACACGAGCGGGTCAGTTACACGCGGGGGCATCGTTTATCATGCAGGTGATCGCTACACGAGACAGATGAGACTCACTCGTATGGGAACAGCAGCTGCAGGTGTCCGCCGGGCGGCGGCAGGCGGCGGCGCGCGGCGCAGCGCGGCGCGGGCGCGGCGGGCGCGGCGCTCCAGCTGCCGCGGAAGTGCAGGTGGCGCGCGTCCTCGTCGCCCGCCAGCGCGCGCGCCGCCAGCACCAGCTCCAGCGCGCCCGCGCCCGCCAGCCGCAGCGGCGCCGACGCGTTGTCGCACACGCACGCCAGCGGCACCTGCGCAGGGACACGCTGTACCACCACCAGACCACCACCCCGTCGCGAAAACCGGGAGCCGACCGGACGACCGCCACTCACCCTGTAGCCGGGCCACGGAGACTCGTAAATCATGAGGTGCGGAACGCGCAGCGGCGCGTCGTCGTCGCCGTCGAAGTCGTCGTCGATGTCGTCCCGCTCTGGGGGCGGCGCGTCGGGGTCGGCGGGGTCCGCGGGGTCTATGGGGTCGGGCACGCACACGGCGCGGCCGCTGGCGGGATCGACCCGCGTGGCGCAGCGCGGCCGCCGGCCGAACGCCGCCGCCGCCAGCTGCAGCTCGACGCGCGCGCCGTCCGCCTGCAGCCGGTACACGCAGCGCAGCCGCCGCGCGCCGCCGCGTCCGAACCACAGCGCGTTGCCGGGCGACGCCAGCTCCCCGGGCCGCGTCAGCAGCCGCGCGCACGCCGCGGGCGTCACATGCGCCACACGCGCCGCCCCCACCGGCAGCGGCGCGCCCGCCAGCCGCGCGTCGATGAACTCGTAGTGCAGCGCGAACGCCAGGGGGTGCGTGGCCGTGCCGGCGCGGCTGGTGGCCGCCAGCGCCAGCAGCGGCGCCGAGGACACGTAGCCGTCGGGTGGCGCGCACGGCCGCGGCGCACGCGTGGCGTTGGCCAGCGCGGCGCGTGCGCACAGCCGCGGCGCCTCGTCGCAGTAGCGGCCGAGCGGCGCGCCCTCGCCGCCGCCACCGTCCCACACTCGCAGCTCCACGCCGCACGGCACGCCGGCCGGCCGCGCCGCCGTGCTGGCCGGCACCCGAGCCATGCCCTCCTCCTCGCGCTCGCCGCTCTCCACGCGCTTGGCTTCCACCAGGGAATATTGAGTGAAACTCGAAAAATAAATCCACACCAGGTCGCCTGTCGACGAAATAAGAATGAGGCTAGTCTCGAGTCTGCGCTTCCCGCGGCACGCGTACGATGGGGTATGGACACAAACTCACCAGGTCGGCCGTGGAAGGTCCACGTGCAGGTGGTGTTGGGCGGCAGCGTGTGCGTGGGCGCGTGCAGCCGGCCCCGCCGCCCGCGCCCCGCGGCCCCCGCGGCCCCCGCCGCGGTGGCGTTCACCTCCTCCTCGGTGGATGACGCTTTCACATGAAATTCACAGCGGCGCGCCTCCCTGCAACAGGATCCGGAATGCAGTCTCCGCCGGGCACGAGCCGCGGCGTCCTCGCTGGCGTTCGGTCTCACCTGGCGTAGTCTAGGGAGTCGGAGTCGGCGAAGATGACGTCCACGTCGAGTTCGAAGCCTCGCAGCGGGGCCAGAGGCGCCGGCGGGCGCAGCGGCGCGCTGTACGGCGACGAGTGGAAGGCCACCAGCATCTCGGGCCCGCGCGCCGTCACGCGCGGCAGCCAGTCGCCGCCGCAGTACTCCACCAGCACGGGGTCGTCCGTCGATGCGCCGTCGTAGAAGATGAGCCGGTCGCGCTCGCCGGTGCACTCGCGCCACGCCCGCACGGCGCGCCCCGTCTTGTTGAGGCTGCGGACACAACGCGGGCATCAGCGGCGGCCCGGCTGGGACACGCGACCGCGGGAGGGGGGTACTCACCTGGCCATCGATATCGAGCGCTTGATCTGCATCTTGTGCGAGTGCTCCTGCCGCACCGAGATCATGGCGTGCTTGCAGGTGGGGATGTCCTTCTGGCGCAGGCTCCAGTAGCAGGTGACGTTGCGCGGGTACATGCCGGGGTAGTTGGGGCTCTGCAGCCGGCACGGCTTGCGGTGGCACTCCTCGTACGTGCGCGTGCAGTACGTGCCCGGCGACACCGCGCCGCGCTCCAGCGGCGCCTCCAACGCGCCGAACCTGCAACAGCGCGGCGTCACTCTCCGGTCGCGGAGCGCCAGCCCCCGCCCCTCCCCCGCTGCACTCACCGCACCACGGCGTCGCGCTGCTGCAGGAACTTGTAGCGCAGGCGCAGGCCGAAGGGCTCGCCGAGGCGCGCGCGGAACAGCTTGACGGAGACGGTGACGGTGGCCGTCTCGCTGTAGTAGAGCGCGGCGCCCTCGGCCGAGCCGCACCACGAGCCGCCCGTGAAGGGCCGGCCCAGCTCCGCCAGCTGCATGTACCCGTCGGGGCAGCCGTCCAGCTCGCCCGGCGTGTAGCGCCCCACGCGGAACTCGTCGAAGGCCAGCTGCACCAGGTCGCCGTGCGCGCCGCCGCCCGCCGTGAACGTGAGGTGGCACAGGAAGGGCACGCGCGGCGGCGGCGCCGGCGCCCCGTCCGGCCCGCCGCCCACCGCGAGCGCGTACGCCACGCCCGCGCGCCCGTAGTAGGTGCGGTTGCACGGCGAGCAGTGCGCCGGCTCATCGCTGCCGTCCGCGCACTGCGCCGCGCCGTCGCAGTAGCGGTCCAGGCGCACGCACTGCCCGCTGCGGCACGCGAACTCCGCCACGCCGCAGCCGGCCGCCGCGCCGCGCGCGCACCACGCCGCCGCCGCCAGCAAGGCCGCCAGCCAAGCCAGCGCGCGCGCCGCCATGCCCGCCGCTCTCTGCCAAGAGCCAACCACCCTAACGTCAGAACCCATACAGAGTGCTGATCTCTACATTCATATTAAACTTTTATTCTTTATTATTTATTTACGGAGATCCAACAGCTATAAAATACAGTGTAGGTTGATTACAGTAGTGACATTAAAGCCAATTATAGGCTCTCACAACTAGAGACAAATTAAAAAAAATTCAAACAAAGTACGCGCGTAGTCACAAACACACACCACGCAACCAAAGATAGAAGAGAATATTGCACATTATTATTATGTATTTATTTAATCTCGTTTTCTACCTATATACGCTGGTGTTATATTTTTTAAATAGTCAAGAACTGAAGTTTTTTTTTCCCTAACCTAAAAGTTTCATTTTAGATACAAGCTTTTTTGCTGACTGTACTTTTTGTTGATTGTACTTGCATTGTCATCCATGCTACATATATTATATTATGTGAACCAAATTTCAAGTTAATCGGACCAACCGTTGAAGTTCCCTCCTGCGGAGACGGTGCTGGCTGGACCACCATAATTTTACTTCCAGATTATTGTATTGCCATCTGACTTACACAACACAAGTACCTACCCAAAATTTCAGCTCAATCGGATAAAGATATCTGCTTCAAAATTGAGTCGCAACATTTCACCCGGACAAACATACATACATACATACATTGCAAGTTGATATAAAACTTGTTAAAAAAACGTACAAGTACGCGTCGGAACAAGCGTATCGAAGATGGCCGGGAATACCGAATACCTTAAGGAGTAGACGGAACCTAAGGTAACAAGACCTAAAGGCGTCGTTTATCGTAATTCAACCAACCACATTAGTCGACATCTATGTTATTCTAAACCGCAAGTGGAGTGGGGTGAGACCTAGCTCCTAAGTGGAAACACAGTCTAAGAAAGTTGTTGACGATCTCATCAGCGACTGAGAATCAGCTGATTAACAAGGGCATATATTATATTATTTATTATTATATCCGAACAATTAGAAAGCGGTCAGTTTTATCTACGTAAATGGCACTCTAACAGTGCAGACATTGTCAATCAAATGGTCAGTGAGAGCAGCACTGGAGTACTGCAAAACGCTGGGATTACTCTGATCTTACAAAGACTCACTCATCACTCAATGAGCGATAAAGAAATTAGACATGTTAGCAAGCGCTCCATTTGACCCCTTGAGCTAAATCAAAAGTTTTTTTAAATAAGGGGAGGTGGTAAGACTGGTAGGCGAGTACGAGGCATTGGCTACTTGTATGAATATTGGCCGAAGTTCCGGATTCGGCCAAAAACCAGCCGCATCTTGCGGCCGCGCCGACACTTACAACATCACACTTTCATGTTACATTTTCTCTTTTTATCGTAGTTTAATTTAGGCTCAGTATTACGATGACAATGTTGAAATTTTAATCCGAGATAAGTGAAACGTAGAACCTTTTAATATTGGACCAGCGAAAAGTTTCATTATTTATATATCTGGAAAAAACAGTCTATTGACATTTTATTTGACGTTTTAATCACGTTTATAAAAGATTCGGTTTCGGTTTCGGCAGAAACATGTTTCGGTCGGACTAATATTGGATATAGCGAAAGCTTTCGCTCGGGTATTGCACAGAGCGTTTCTATCAAAGCTCCTTTCCCGTGGGCTCCCTGCAGTTTCTACATTTAGACGGCGAGCTTTCTCTCACGTTTGAACATCAAAGATGCCGCCGACAGGTTCACGTTTTGACCTTTAGACCGTGAATGCCGGTGTGCCACAAGGCTCTTTGTAACTCTCATACTGTCCTCCATTTTGTTCCTTCTTTATATCAATCAGCTATTGCTGATAAGTAATACATTGGTGTGCTGATACACAGTAGAGGAGATAGCCTGTACATATAGCCTATTCTTTTTTTAAAGGGCCGGCAACACGCTTTTAACGCCCTATGTTACGAGTGTCTATGGCCGTTTACGTTTACCCCGTATCATATAAAAAAACAAGATACATTGAGTGTCGAAATAAACTTCGTGTTCAATTTTGAAGCGTCTCTGGATTAAATCTCGGATTGAGTTGTTCCAAATGTCATCAAACTTTTGAAATGTAAAATTCTCAACGACATTGAAAATTAGAACACAGAAAAATCCGAAAAGTAAAGCAAGCTATGGCCCCGACCGAACACGGATCCTCGTCATTCGGGGTTCGATTTCCGGCCATAGCTTTACTTTTCGGATTTTTCAGTGTTCTAATTTTCTATGCCGTTTAGAAATTTAATTTCTAAAGCTAAAAACGTAAATGTAAGCATAAAAAATCAAGAAATAAAAATTCTTGATTCATTTGATAGTGTTATGAAATGTAACTCCATGAAGACACCCCTAAGTCAGTTTCGGTCACCATTCAGACCTACTAATGAAATAAACAGACAAAATAATCCGTTTACTCCCAGTACTTCTGGTAGGTAGGTTTAGGTCTTGCGTCGCGCTCCCGTAACGCCTCACATACTCGTACATACAACTGAATAGGGAATCCGTGTAGTTTTTAGTGGGTATGCCTGCCGTCGCGGGAGCCCCACATACCCCCGGTAACCCCGTACCGGGCGGATGCATAAGGCGCATTTTCCACACCATAAAGAAAAGGTCTGGGATCGGTTCGAAGGGCCAAAACCACGCAGAAAAAGGAGTTCCATTGACTGTTTCTGTGCCGATTGGAACCGGGTACAAACGCGACTGCGAAAGTTGGAACTAATTGGATAATTTGGTCCGTTAAGTCCTATGATTGGGACTAAACGGAATTTTTTGCCCGTTTATTCCTACTAAAAGGACTGAATGGTTAACCAAAACGGACTATATCGAAGACACTTGTGTTGGGTTGCAGCCTTTTCTGGGATTACCAGTTTTCACGAGTGGCAGGAATTGCTAAACCATCAACCCCGTGACCCCGTTGCTTCGCCTCCCTCTATGCTTTCATGTTGGTCTGGGAGTAAAAAAAACATAAAATGTACCATATGCTTCTGTCGCCCGTTGAGGGAATGGGTGAAAATCTTAGGAATGATGTTATAGGCGATGCGGCTAGCAACGTAGCAACCCACCACTATTTTGGTTCCCCCTTTCCACATATATGCCCACAATCATGCTAAACGCGGTTTTTAGCTGTTGTTATCTCGTAAGGAATATAGGCGTGAATTATGTATGTAAATGTACGATGCCACGATCGAGAGAGAGTCGGGGAGGAGAGGGACAGATTGTTCGACATTCAGAGCTAATAAACTATTACTTCAAAAAGGCAAATCACCTTAGGCAGCACTGTTGCAATGCAAATCGACATGTAAGACTTAATTACATACATGCATATTCATATCACGTCTATATCCCTTACTTGGTAGACAGGGTCTATGGTAACAAGACCTAAAGGCCACGGTTAGCACAATTGTGGGCATATAGGTGGAAAGGGGAATCATAATAGTGATGGGTCGCCTATAACATGATTCCTAAGATATTCGCCCAATTCCCTCGATGGGCTTTTATGGTCTGCACGGGCAGAGAAGCAAATGGTACATTCTATGTTATTTCTTTACTCCCAGACCAGTGTGGAAGTAAGACTTAATTACCACCACAAAAACGTTTTATACAAGCTTTCTAGTACGCCGGGAAGTACTTTGGATTTTAAGTAACACTTGACATGGGAGTGTCCATTAAGAAATTGCGTGTCTGTGAAGCTGATCGCTGACCCACATGGCCGGAGGTTGTAGACTACAAGCCCATGGAAAAAAAACATGTGAAATGAACCAGCGTGAATGAAGCTTAGAAGGCTGTTACTATATCATAAAATAACTCTGAGCGCTATGCCGTCTTTTCCTGAGCGGTACATTTATGGAATTTCTCAGGTACAAGTGAGGAATTACGACTAATTATTAATTTACGGTGTTTTTATAGCTTATAGATGATTAAAAATAAATGTCGAAAACCTAGTGCCGCTTTAAAGTGGTGGTGCCGGAAGTTAGTGCATTTTTTTTTCAATGTATGAGAAAAAATCTCTACCGCTCAGAAATGACGGCATAGTGCTCAGAGTTATTTTATGATATAGTAACAGCCTTCTGAGCTTCATTGACGCTGGTTCATTTCACATGTTTTTTTGTCCATGGGCTTGTAGTCTACTGCGGGGTGAAGCGCGACCAGGCAGCCGGTCGTGGGGCGGCTTAATGTCGGCGCGGCGGCGACTTTCATTTGTAGTCTTTACAAGTCAGATTGGAAATTTCATCACGTCATGTAAAATTCAAAGAAGCGTAATTTTTAAAAAGGACCTATTTGTTTTAGACCAATTGATGTCATTGTAACCTGTGCTACGTGACCTAATCGTTTTTTTCTGCCTTTTTACGGCAATCTGAACAGATCTTGATGTTGTTTCGGTTTGAACATTGAGAACAGAATAGGGCACTGTTCATACAGAGTTTCAGTGGGTACCATCAAACGAGTTTTGCGTAACCGCTAGTATCCTACCGTTCAACTTTTCAAAGAAGGATTTTGAGTCCGGGATTGAACCTGGGATACTACTCGGACCCGACACAACCGAGGTGTTATGAGTCTAAAGTATCTATATGCACGTCGGTCAAACGGGCAAAGCGATAATTCGAGTATAGCTACCTATTATTCACCAAAAGCGACTCTATGATATTACACGCACACACACAGAAATCACGTCTTTATCCCTTACGGGATAGACAGGGCCTAAAGGTAACAAGACCTAAAGGCCACGTTTAGGATGATTGTGGGCGTATAGGTGGAAAGGGGAATCAAAAATACTATATTACATACATAAATATGCTTCCAAATGCAAATATCCAGGTTTTTTATTATCTCTGGAATTAATTCTCGACTAGAGCCTGGAAATAACGCGTGTCGGTTTGGAAAAGGTGATTAAGAAAGCGCACTAGTGCAGCGCGGGCCTCGCGGGCTGGCCTGCGGGCTGGCCTGCGGGCTGGCGGCGCGCCGGGGCCGGTTGCGTAACGCAGCGCCGCCGCCGCTCAGAGCGGCGCCCGCACACACACACACACACACACACGCCAGCGCCGCAGCCTCACCAGCCACCACCAACTCCTTCGCTACATCAATCCCGAATAACATTTGTGACACTTTTCACCGCCTTCAGATCTCATTCTCAACGAAAGCTAACAGGAAATTGGTTTTCTCGCTGCATTGTGCAGTGGCTGTGGCCATTTATATTTATGTGACCCTTTGACATTTGCATTTTAATAAATTTTGAGCTTATCTACTTCTTGCACGGGTTATAGTTTTGAGATGCGTGCGACATGAAGCTTGTGATGGCTTGCTTTACAAATGAAAGGCGACCGTGATGCGAGCGGTCGCGCCCTCGGCTGAGTCCCAGCGCACCCGCGGCGCGGGCCCGGGCGGCGCGCCGGCGGCCACTCACAGGCACTCCGCTCAGCGAGCGGAGCAGGCAGCGAAGACAACAATCCAGCCTTCAAGCACTCACGTCAGAGCACCAGCCTACTTATGACACTATACTAAATGATTATCGAATGATCACGTTTAACTTAGATTTAATCGGTTAAGCTAGTTGAATCCGTGAGCCCAGGCGGGTGGGGCGGGGTGGGGGTGTGGGTCACGCACTGCACCGCACGCACTCACCGTGTGCATCGCGCGTCAGCAGCGCGCGTCGCGCCGCATGTCGCGTGCCGCGTGCCGCGTGCCGCGTGTCGCGCGTCCAGCAGCCGCCGCCCTGTCGAGCCGCGAGGCGCCGCCACACTGCTGCAGCGCCGCGCCTCCCCCCCTCGGCCCCCCCTCACCCGCTGCGCGCGCCGCCGGACACGGCGCTCTCCCCGTATGTAGTACGGGGGGTAGCGTCGTGTTTTCATAGTGATTTATTTAGTACAAAACGATTCCTAGTTTGACTCTGTTAGACTAACATTGATGACAATTTAGACAAACTAAAAAGCAAAAGAATAGCTTGGCTTTATAAATAAGCTTTAGCTGATTGGGTTAACTTAATTAAATACCTACTCCTGTAAAGGTTTTTTTATTGTAATTCTGGAGTCGAACAGCGAATATTTTGCTAAGTTAAATTTAAAAATAGAATGTATTAGTTGTTTCTCTTCCCGCGCAGATGGTGAAAGCCCATCAAGGGAATGGGCGCAAATCCTAGGAATCATGTCATAGGCGATACAGCTAGCAACCCATCACTATTTTGATCTCCCTTTAATAATAATAATAATAATAATATTTATTGTATAGTCATGTACATAATTTACAGTTGTTATAAGATTATGGATTTAGGTTAGTCCATGACGCCCTGTAAGGGCACACAATATTAATTACAATTTAGATTAACAAACTCTTAAAGACTAAATTAGATTTCATTTCATGCATTCTATGTCTATTTTTAATCAATAATAATGTTAAGTTGTCAAATGATTACATTACAATACAAAAAAGAGAAAGTGACCATGAACAATAATAACCTTTCCACCTATACGCCCACAATCTTGCTAAACGTGGCCTTAAGGTCTTGTTACCCTAGGCTCTGTCTACCCCGTAAAGGATAAAGACGTGATTTATGTATTTATGTATGTATGTACAATTTGAAAAATGTTGATACGTGGTAAGTCCAGCTCACGCGGTGGCAGCTGCTGAAATAATTACCGACGCAAATGGCGGCAAAAACACAGGCCGGTGCATCCTGGGATTGCCGTAATTGCTGGCTGGGCTCCGGTCACTGACTACTCCAAATGTAGGTGTCCATCGAATTGGAAACGGGATTCCTCGGAAAAGTTGCGAAAGAAAATTGTGATTTTTTTATTTATAACATAAAACGATTTTTAATTTTGATATAGGCATTGTATGTTTTTAGGTTAGCTAATTACGTAATAACTTAAGAGAGGAGGTCTCTTTCGTAGGGACTGAATAAATTAACCGACTTGGTATTACATGGATCTCACAACTTTTTACGGTAGAAGAACTGAGTTGCGAGACTTGGTTTTTTTACAAGTTTTGTTTTGATAATTTTATTGAATCAGGCTTGGTTATTTTGCACGTGAGTAGCGGAGTAGCAAGGTAAATTTTTTGTTCATTGATAATTTTATCTGGGTCCCACTGAAAAACAGCGTTGCTGCTTGCCGCAACAATATGCTGAGTGGGGCCCATTTTACACCATATCGGTACTATTCTTAAGTATATTATTTTTCTTCCTATTTTATATCTACGTGTATCGAATGTGTGTAAATAATTGTTTCTCTCTCTCTCTCTCTCTAGTAAAATTGTTCTTTGAGAGTTAAGTTTCCTTAACACGTACACAATTAGCCACAAAGTAAATGAAAAGTTACAGATTGTGCATGACGATGCGTCGGAATAAAATATGCTTGCTTTATAATTAGAAGGATTATTAAAGGAGGTAAACGTGTTTGCAATGACAACTAGTGGCGTTTTGGTTTTCGTGATCTTACATTTGTGTCTCGCAGAAGATTTAAGTGAGTATTGTTTTAAATTATCTAACTAACGGAGTTGTTTTCTAATTTAAGTACCGGCGTGGAGGGTAAAGTACTCGAAGTAAAGAGTAAGTGGTGCTCGCTTACCAGGTGACCCACTAGCTCGTTTGCCTTCCTTGCCGTATAAAAAAACATAGTAATGCCTGCAATCCATTTCAAACCAAATAAGCAGTAAATGCAATGGAGCACCTATGGAAAAATAAGATTCTGTCAAAAATCCTAAGAATTAAGAACTAACTTCATACGACTTGTCTCTTGTATTTTGTTGAATATTTTTTGTTTCAGAAAGATGCGTTACCCCGTCCGGGCGAGGAGGGGTCTGCAGAAGCATCCACAGCTGTCCGTTCCTCAAGAGCTTAGCGACCAGAGAAGTGATATCGAGGAAGGAAATCCGTTACCTCAGACGATCGGCGTGCGGGTTCGACAATGCTGTGCCATTGGTAACATTCTTGTTTGTTGTAATAGGTACAGTTTTGAAAATGTTGACATGTTTGAGTTTACGTATCTACTTTGACTTCATTGATAACCTTTTTATTTTTCACAAACCGCTTATAAGAAATATATAATCTAATCTAATCTTAATTAAGTGTAGCTAGTTATTTCAAAACAGGCTTTACTAGCTGAGATTATAGCGCTAACTAAACAAAAAGCTTTCAAATTTTACAAAAATTAAATCGACGACCCTAACGCTCTATTGGAGCGTAGGTATTTATTTCAAAAAGTAAGCCTAGTTTCCATACTGCTCTATTAATTTACTGTGGCTCGGGTAAGAATGCTCTCAGTGAGGACGCGCCTTTTTATTGTTACATTTGGTATGAATTTTGTCGAAAAGCAAGTGGAATAAAATCGACGCGTTGACTAAACTAAAAACACAAGCTTTGTTAATGACGGATTTTATTGTTTTTGTAGATCTGCTGTCCTGAGTACGGCCCCAAAACGTGTTCCCCGTCAGCCGCCCCGCCGGACCCGTGGTCGGGGTGCTGCGGGGTCACCGCGACCAGCTTCTTCAGGAAGGGTAACTTTTTTTTTTTTTTATATTAGAGAGGCCAGACAAACGAACTAGTGGGTCACCTGATGGTAAATGATCACCACTGTCCATAGACACCCGCAGCGCTTTACGCGATGCCAGTGCGTTGTCGGCCCTGCAGAAAATTGTACACTCGCCTCTTAAAGGCACCCAGGTCGTAACTCGATGGGAAGACCTCAGCGTTAAGCTCGTTCCAGATTTTGCAAGTTCGTGGCAAAAAAGATCGATTAAACCGCACCGTCGAAGACTGCCATTCATCAACATGATGTCGATGGAATGAACGCTTACGACGGGTAGATTTGTAATGGAACCCCGCAGCTGGAATGAGGTCAAAGAGTTCCTCAGAGTATTCCCCGTTGTAGAACTTATAAAACACGCAAAGGGAGCCAACGTCTCTGCGGAGAGACCAAACATACCTACTCCAAATACTCGGAGCCTCATTTTTAGTGTTATAGTGCCTAAGTATGTGGTCCACCTCAGGGTGGCAGGTTGAAAATTCTTTGCATGTCACAAAATATAATGATAGTTCGACTTTAGTAATAATATTTTCATTTGATATGAAGTTCGATGAACAGTTTTATATTAGGTAATTAATACGAGTTGGGAATCATAGCCATATAATTTTGTAGGTGCCGATGATTTCGCTGTAAGACATGTGTGACCAGTTCGAGAACTTATTGTTAAATTATGTTTGTGGCAGAAACATACACGCCAGCGATAGACCAGTACCCCTGGATGGCCAGCATAGAGTACGACAATGGCAACAAGACCGGATTACATTGCGCGGGCGCTTTGATAAGCAGCCGATACGTACTGTCGGTTGCCACTGGCATCACGCACGTTCCTGAAAGACTCGGCGTTCCGTAAGTATCCTGCTAATCCTATCCTATTAATCCTATCCTATTAATCCTATCCTACTAATCCTATCCTATTAATCCTATCCTACTAATCCTATCCTATTAATCCTATCCTATTAATCCTATCCTATTAATCCTATGCTACTAATCCTATCCTATTAATCCTATCCTACTAATCCTATCCTATTAATCCTATCCTACTAATCCTATCCTATTAATCCTATCCTATTAATCCTATCCTATTAATCCTATGATACTAATATTATAAATGCGAAAGTTTGTGACGATGTGAGTGAGTGAGTATGTTTGTTCCTTCTTCACGCTGAAACAACTGGACGGATTTGTATACAATTTGGAACGAAAATAGCTGGTACCCTAGATTGAAACATAGGCAACTTTTTATCCCGGAAAATTGCATAGTTCCCGCGGGATAGTGATAAACATGTCAAAGGTCGTAGCTGCCTAGAGTCGCAACGTAAATAATTGTTGCAGAATATTATAGTAAAAGTTGAACGTGTGCCGTTCTCAGAGACGTCAGTTAATATTATGATTATTAGAACTAAATCGATGTCTCTAAGTGTGAAAGTTAAATTTAATTGTCCTGTCGGTTGTATTGACTGACGGTGGAAATTCAGTACCGTGTTACGTACTATCAAATGCATCAAGAATTTTTACTTCTTGATTTTTTATGTTTACTTTTACGGTTTTACCGTTAGAAATTAAATTTCTAAATGTCGCTAAAAGTAAAGCTATGACCGGGAATCGAACCCAGATCCTCGTCATTCCGTGATGCGTGCTATACCCCTACACCACCCATAGCAGGTGCGTATAGTCTTCGAATTTTTCTACCTGTTACTAGCTGTTACGTAGCTTTGTTACTATGAGAATTTTCGTCGCTAAGCATCATCTGTTTGACGCGTCACGGAATGATGAGGATCCGGGTTCGATTCCCGGCCATAGCTATACTTTTCTGATTTTTCTATGTGTTCTAATTTTCAGTGACAATTAGAAATTTTCGTTTTACCGTGTTCACGGATCAAGTTCAAGTTTTAATTTTATCATCCTTGCCGTAACCAAAGATACAAAGGAATGAATAGTCCTTTAATAATGTTAATTGGAGTTTCTGAGTGTAAAACTAACTTAACCTTTGCTTTCACTCCTTCTTTCTGCGCTAGAGGGATACTATAAGTATAGTTTTTCCACTGATTGCTTTCAAAATCGATATATGAAGGTACGAGTGGTCTCCAAACATGAATCCGTCACCAGAAATGGAAAAAGTGCCGCCATTTTGAAATTTTTAGTTTTTTGGTCGATTCCTTTCAAAATCGATATCTGAGGGTCCGGTGGTCCCTAAGCATACTTATCAAATTATTCATACGTTATCAAAAATGGAAAAAGTGGCCGCCATTTTGAATTTTAGACCTAACGAAGGCACCGATAAAAAGTTATTGGATTTGATAAAATTAGTAGCTTAGTTACGACTTGGGCCCCTACCTAGAATTTTATTCACGTTTTTGTAGTAAAAGAGTGCGGCTGGGAGACTTTGACGTTTCGCGGGCCGGGCCGGACTGCGTGGCGGACGACGCCGGCGGCTCCGGCGCACGCTGCACCGACGGGGCGCTCTCCGTGCCCATACAGAGCGTCACACCGCACCCCGGATATCAAAGTGGCCCAAGTTTAAACAATATAGGTCTCATAAGACTTTCAAAAACAGTGCCGTACACAGGTAATCATACACATACACAATTCACGTCTTACCCCTTACAGGGTAGACAGAGCCCAAGGTGACAACACCTACAGGCCACGTTTAGCAAGATTATGGGCGTATAGACGGAAAATGAAATCAAAATAGTGATGGTTTGCTAGCCGCATCGCCTATAACATGATTCCTATGATTTTCCTTCTTTTACCATCTGCGCGGGAAGAGAAGCAACTGGTATATTCTATGTTTTTTCTTTGCTCCTAGAGCAGCATGGAAGAAAGGTACAGGTAATCAATGTACAGTAATCCCACCAGTGGCGTAACTTTACCATCTGGGGCCCGTGGCAAATTCTTTTGATGGGGCCCTATCAGTAAAAATCGTCACGTTGTACTCAGTTTAATTTTAATATTTTTGAGCTCGCGGGCTCTTGGGCCGGGGCCCTCTTGGGTCGGGGGCCCCTGGCATTTTGCCAGCCCTGCCACCCTATTGTTACGCCACTGAATCCCACAAATATTTTAAAAGTCAGTGTGTCAGTTTGTTACCTACTTCACGCCGGGCCGTCTGAACGAGTGTAGAATACATACTTTCTACTTTAGCTTCAACTTCATTTGACTGGTTTTTTAAGTAATCGAGTAGTGCATAAAACAGTGTTATATTTAATTTCAGATTTTATCCGACCGATCTGCTTGCCTACGATGGATTTGACGGAGTCTCCTCCCCGCTATTTGAAACTGTACGTGGCGGGCTGGGGAGCCACCCAGAAGGCTCCGCAGAGCGACCTCTTACGGCACGTGGGACTGCCGTATGTAGACCGAAAAGTAAGCCGAATGCCCACTGTATTTTCATAACACTTGCTCGTAAAGGGTGTTATAACACGCTGGCGTATAGAGCCGTAGTAGCTGATTTACCTCCCGCGGAAATTTTAGATATTTTACGCCCGAGGGAATGATTTTTGAATACTGTTTTTATTACTTTTAACATTGGCGAAATCATCGCATCGATCGATGGAGCCATATTAGAAAAGAAGGACACCTGCAAAATAGGTAAATTATTATAGGTGCTCAGCGAATAGCGCAAGTAATGGTTCACCTATCTGGTATAAATTGTCATAGTTTTGCTTCTTGCAGATCATCTTTCGCTATAATTTTATTTCAATTCATTGAATCTCTGACTGTACATTATATATCATTATTTATGTTATTATAAATAGGTACGTACGTCCCGTGTTTGTTTTCCTTGTCTCCGTTACTGTCATTGTCCTGTTTACAATCAGTAGTCACGTAGGACGGCCACGACTGCGACTTTGTTCATTGCTCGGTCGACACGCTAACACTCTGAAATTCCAAATTCGAAGTGCTACGCCGTTCTGCTCACACTGATTTTCATAAATATGCGAGTGAGAGAGACGGTGATATGATACGCAACTCGTATTTCGGGTAGCCCCCATGGTCGTGGTTGTTGTAAAAGGCATCGTCATTTATTTTCAGACATGTCAGCTGGCATACGAACATAGTCTACGAAGGTTCAACGTGACGGGGGAGCATGTGTGCGCGGGGGGGGAGAAGGGCCGGGACTCGTGTCGCGGGGACTCGGGGGCGCCGCTCATGTACGAGGCGGGCCCCTTCGTGGAGCTGCTCGGGCTCGTCAGCATAGGACCATCGCGCTGCGGGCTCCCCAACGTCCCGACCGTGCATACGAAGGTGTTCTCGCATGTTCAGTGGATTCGGGAAAACATCAGGCCTTAGCTTTGTGTAGTAAGTGTACGGCTCGCCTTGTGTTTTGATATTATGCGATAATTAAATTGCGATTTAGGAAACTATTATTTAGTTACACTGTCTCTATCAAAAAAACGAAATTCTTGATTTGTCGCAGTCACAGAGCACTTAAATATTTTTTTAACAGTCAGTGGGCATATAAAATTAAGAAGCTACAAGTCAAGGCCGCAGACTGCTTAAAAATGTTTCCGAAGAATTGACTGACTTGATTGAAATAAAAGGAATGCATCAGTTTGAATTTAATTTATTTTTGACATTCAATAAGCAAGCCAACACCTTGCATTTCATAATATCCGCCTATATAAGTATTTCTGCTATTTTGTCCAACGAGAATAGCCTTTTGTTGCCTAACGAATTGCGGGTTCACCTTATCACCCCTCCCAGTGCGGATTTACCATAAGGCTGAGTAGGCTCGAGCCTTGGGCGGCAGATTTTGGGGGTGGCAAATTTGGGATTTTGGGGGCGGCAAATTTGGGGCACGAGATTTTTTTTTTCCTCAGAAATAAAAAAAAATCTTAGAAGTCTGCAACAAATTTTGTAAGGGCGGCAAAAATTCAGCCTATACCTTGAAAATTTGTAAATCCGCCACTGACCCCTCCCCCAGTCGGATATTAGCCAACGGTCAACTAACTTACTAAATCAATTAATTAACCGTTGTTGCCCAGGGTGCACCGGCATAAGTGTTACCCTTCCCCCCCATGAGGCCAAGAACAGTATCACAGACAGCGTCATATAGTTTGAAGTATACAAATCGACCAAATAGATCGGTACACCACAGAAATAGTACCTATGGTTGCGAACTTTTTGGTCAACCTGGATGTTTCATACTATAATGACGCTAACGTTTGTGTTTTTTTTTTGCAATTTCAACCCTGTCTTAGGAAAAATGCTAGTTGGTCTGGCGCACCCTGGGCATCGGCTAAGGATTTCCTGGCAGTTTCTGAGGGATATCATTGACCGTTGGCTAAAAGCCCGACAGGGGGGGAGGGGGGTCTTATTTATTTATTTATTTCTTTATTTCTTTGACCATTACCGTACAACGTTGCCGACATTTTGTCACAAGATTTTTTAATTATATTTTTACCGCACTGACATTGGCCCAAGCCTTACGGCCGCCATTAAGGAGAGAAGAAGAAGAAAAATGGTAGTTATTTGTATGCGTGTTTTGTGACATTGCTTTGTTTTCTAGGGTTGGCGTAGCTCTTAGAACGCAACTCGGTTTGTTTTGCTGTCTCGCTTATTCCTATGGGTTTGATATTGAATCGGCCGTGTGACGGGGACAGCAACACTAACTCGAGTGGCATTCTATGCGCTCGCGGACTGTACAACGGCTTTGAAAAGTAGTCAGCTTATTAAATTTCAACTATAGGTACAGTCAGCGTCAAATAGTTCGTGACACCAAAAGTAGCCAAATAGTTCGCAACACGTCGTTACAGTTGAAATAAGGTCGTGTTGCTAACTTGTTGGCCACTTTGGGTGTCACGAACTATTTGACGCTGACTGTACATATTCCTTTAAACTGGACCTTTCGATACTAATCCCATCTATTGACATCTGTCCTACGAAAAGTCCATCCTAGTCCCTACTAATATTAATCGTTTAATTGAACTACATTATACATACATTTAATAAATATTTATATCGAATTACAAAAAAAATTAAACTATGATAAAATCTAAAAGTTAACTAAATATACAAAACTTAAAACTAAATAAATATACCTAACTATAAAAAGAAAACACCATCTAAAAGGCCCTCCTGCGGCATAGACCCCAACACACTGGCGGCATTACCTCTCTGTACAGCCAGAGAAATTCGCTGGGAGAGGTAAGCGCCAGCTCTGGGGTCTCTTGAGGTCTCTATTAGCCGGGACGATATTATAAATGCGAAAGTAACTCTGTCTGTTACCCTGTGGCGACACTATCGCACAGCGTATTATTATATCTTTAATCCTTAAATTTGTCTAATCTGTGACCTCTGACATTGCGAGTCTGTGACCCGCGTAGGGGTGTTTGGTATGGCCATCTTGAGCCCCGCCATTGAACTGCCTCTTGCGCAGGTTCTGTTATTCTACAGAGATTTATGTTATTAACTTTGCACTTATCGATATTAGTGTAATATATACATAAAATAGTGTTAATCAGTGTTGGTGTCTTATTTCGAGCACATCTGACGACCCGACAAGGACGCTGAATGCGCGAACTACTTGTGGTACTGCTAATACCACCAAATTGGTGACCCCGACCGACTCACCAGCTAACTTTTGGTCCAACTGAGCGATCGGCTACGAGTCGTTGTCCACCTGGTTTTCGACGAAGCTCCGCCCTTCGGGTAAATGAAGATACCTAAACCTACCTATTTTTGTACTAAAATTATAATCAGCCATTCGAATGGCAGCATTTTTCCGGGTGGCCCAAATTAGGTGGAGCACGACCCGTGCCTAAGCCACTAAATCGATTTTAATGAAATTTGGTACAGTAAATTTCAGTCCCAGGGACGGACATGGGCTTGTTTTTATCACGGAAAATCGCAGTTCCCGCGGAATAGCGATGAGCAAATTCTGCGCAGACGGAGTCGCGGGAAATCGCTAGTAACAAATGAAACAAGTCAACAGTTGCCGTCTGTTTATTAAATTTCAACAATACATAACAATTTAGCTTACACTAATAATTTCTAGAGTCACTACACTCGTACTGGGCAACGCTACAATCGATCCACTACAAATAGTAACGCATACATAGATAAATCACGTCTTTATCCCTTGCGGGGTAAACAGAGCCTAAGGTAACAAAACCTAAATGCCACGATTAGCATGATTGTGGGCGCAAAGGTAACGCATTATAAAAAAAATGCATGCACGTGATCCAGTGATCTCGCATCAAATACAAGTGTTTGAGAAAAGCGTTGACCAGAAAAGTAAACATTGTAAACATTAAAAAAAAAGAATACGGACAACAACACTTTATTGTCTCAGACATTTGGTCGAAGCATGGCACGCCGACTAGACAAAACTATTAAAGCGACGCCTACTTATACGCACGCCGCACGGACACGCTATACACGGCACCCACGTGGGTTCATTGGTCATTTCGTGCGCAGCGTGTGCGTGCACTGCTGTGGAAGCTTCTTCCTACATTTTGTTATGAAGCGAATATGTACCCACGTCGCCTTTAAGAATTAATAAATACAAACAATTTTGCTTTATTCTAATCTAATTATCATTTCTGTTGCCAATTATAAGCTAAACGTTATAACAGCTAATTACAGATAACATACACTTTTTAAACAAAAAAAGCATTTTCACCTGGTTTTTGACAGAGCATTTTAATAAACGATTTATGTTAAGGAAAAAACAATAACAGAGTATTTCATAATTCCGCAAGTCAATGGTGACAATGACTTAGCTTTCCCATCTAGTAGTAGTTGTAGTAGTATTTACCAACTAAGTAGCATTATGTCAAGTGATAAGTAAAGTTAACTTGACAGTCGTGCCCAAGAGAATACACCACAGAGCAAAAACAAAGAGGAGCTGGCCTAAGCAACTGTGCACTGTGATTTTCAACTAGGTCCTGACGTCATCATTGTGGGCGGGGCTTAGTCAGTATGTTGTCAGCGTTCGTCAGGTGCACATGTATCGAGACTCGCATTATCGGTGTGTTTTCGCGGTTTTAAGAAGAAAAGGATGAAAGTGTTGTGTTTTATCGTGTCAAAGTTATTCAGACAGACGTTCTGATGCTATGAATGGTATCACATTTCATTTGTAAGTAATTTTATACGTAATTATTAAAATAGTTCTAGAAAATTTTCGGCTTTCAAGTATAAGTTATACTTCTCGACACTAGATGGCGTAACTTTTGTGAATTAAAAATATAAGTATGTAAAGTTCCGCATTAGTATATTGTAATAATCATACGTGTATACTGAAAACTAAAGTATACATTTAGTCCTAAATACTTTTTAGTCGCCAAAACAGTACTTTAGTAGTTTTATAAATATATTGTGAACAGGCCGCCATCTATCGTCAATTAGAACAACTATTTTCAACGTCAAAAATATCCAGAGGCGTAATTAGAATCAAATAATTTTACCGAATAACGCACGGCTATGGTCAGTAATGAAATAACAATACATTTTAATAGCAAATATTTTGAAGTAACAAAGTTCTGAGTTGTATACATATTATTCTCCGTGACTGTTCATGAATTGAAAGAACTTAGAATATTAAATAAACATTTTATCCATATTAACATAATTGGCATTGTTCATTTTTTTTAAGCTGTGCTTTAAACACCTTTATTTGATAAAATGGACTATTTCAAGCAACTTATTTGAATAATATGCCTTTATGTTCGCTTAATTGAATTTTGTAAATAAAATTATGTTCGTTATAATAATTTGTCTATTATTTTACATAAGTACAATATACATCTAAATCAGTAAAAATGGTTACCCTTATTTTATTCATTTATTACACAAACTTTTTGAAACAAAGTTCTGAGTACGTCCCATTACTTTTACACTGATTGACATCTAGTGTGAGATAGCTGAACTAGGTAGGCGAGTGGTTTTGCTACTAACCGACGGATGGAAAATTGAAAAGTGGGCGGAGTTCCACAACCCCTCACCCCGCAAAATGTCACGCGATGTTTCATAGGGAAATCTTATTACCACACCTCCTCTTTGTTTTTGCTCTATGGAATACACTGTGTGAACGTTCAATTGACACTTATCACTCGGCAACAAAACTAATCACTTGTCACTTTCAACATGCTACCTAACGCATTACACGAGCTTAGTGACATAAGCCTAGTATTGTACCTCACCACCATCTTGTTTTTAATTTTAAACATGTATTGTGTCTGTAAACTTGACGGGACGTTAAGTATTATATTGTAGAGAATAATTATTACTTTATCAACACACCAGCACTAATCAATATTCTCGATACCCACTTACAAACGACTAATTCAATGCAATGATGAAAAGTAAAAACAATTGTTTGACATGACTCACGTTCAAAAATGGATAATCAATCGCGAATCAGCTAAATACTTTTGATCATTAAATAGTTGTCTTTTCATAATTCATCACAATGTGATCGATATAACGATCATAAAATAATTTAATCATTCAAATATACATACAAGACCATACATAATTGAATACGAGAGGCAAAGAAGTCACAATGCCTCGTTAAAATTACTAAATCAATAAACTATAATATTGCTGATGACGCTTCGACAGCTGTTTCATTTCTATGGTTTTTATATATTGAGAATTATTTCGTAATATATGCACCTAACTAAAATTATTTGTGCTTCTTACACAATTCTTTCAAAAATAGCAGAGATAATTAAATTGTTTAAGAACTAAACAATAATAAAATAAATATTAAACGAATTGTATATCGGCCAGCTGTAGCCATACATATAGCCATGACATACAAAAAAAGTATTAAGTTCAATCAAAAAAGCTGAGCATGTTTTTTTTTAATTTTAATGTGCTAGACCAAGTCTGGCGTCTAGTCTAGAGTATTTACCAGTTATCAATATCGGTTGATAAAAAAATATAATTATACTATCGCAATTAATGGCTACAATTCTGTCTTTATGTTGTGTTCTGAGTCATCATATCAGATATTTACCTTTAACCTCTAAACGTTTTTCATATCTATCAAACTAATTTTGGGACAGACCCTTAAGTGGGTGACTGACGGGCGAGTAAGTTCGCGTACTTACGGCTCGACGACTTTACTCGCCTGTGTCAGTCTAAGTATGCGCACTTTTAGAGTATAGTACAGGCGGGTAAAGTCGTCGAGCCATAAGAAGAACTTACTCGCCCGTCTGTCACCCGCTTAAGTAGAACTTACTCGCCCGTCTGTCACCCGCTTAAGTAGAACTTACTCGCCTGTCTGTCACCCGCTTAAGGAGTGTCACAGTATGTCAGCTATACCACACGAGACACGGCGACACCGCTCGACTCTAGCACGTTAGTTCGGTGTGGTCGTGTTATAGAAATTAACAAATACAGGTGAAACGGCATGAACTTTGTATAGATTTTTTTCTGACCAGCTGGCCCAACGTTTAGACAGTCATTAGGCATAGTAAATAAATATCATTATTATAAAAAAAAGAGTATATACATAATCGTGATTCGAAGTAACTTAAATGACAGACTGTGAGTTAATAGAGATCGTGAGAACAGCTAGTACAGTGCAAGCGACAAATTATAACGTGTTGTAGGACGAGGTATTTCTGACAGACCAAATATCCCTCTCTGGCCAGCAGCACAACTGCGCCATTTGGTATTAGGGCATTTTCAAAAATACATGTACCCTTTTTTGTTTTAATTTTGTAACGACCCATATAATTCCTATGAAAATAAATTCACAAATAAGTTAAATAAAACAAAAGACTAGTTAATTCTCAACAAAAATTAAATTCTGATTTAGAAAAACCAAAATCTCTTATGTTGGAAAAATAGTAAAGTACACTTTGTAAAATAAAAATCGCTCATTTAACAACTCATTTTCGTTGAGCGAATTCGTTATAAAAAGCAAATGGATATTACGTCGCTCCGGGCCGTAAGTACCAATTTACCGGCCGCTACGCGAGCGGAAATTTCCACTTCCCAGCCAGAGGTCATAAAATTGAGTACCACGGGCGGTGATAAAGAAAGCCTCAGATCGCACGTTTATCGCGCTCGCCTTCGGCTCATGCGACAATTTCCCGCGATCCAAGATCTTTATTTGACCACCCACGTAAGCGTGTAATGTGCTATTTCGTCTGTCAGGTGTGCCTCGCCCTAGTCGCCCGGCGCTGCGCGGCCGGTCTCCCTTACGCGTATTCCTTGGTGAACTTTTCGTGGAAGGTCTTGAAGATGTCGAGCATCTGCTGCAGCAGCGCGGGCTGCGGCAGGATGGTGGTGCGGAAGTGGTAGGTGCCCGGCCGCTGCCCGAAGCCCGCGCCCGCCACCACGCAGATGCCTGCACACACACACACGCACTGCTCAATACACTGCGAGAACCTCAATTTTTTTTTAATTTTCACTACTCTCATTCAGAAAAGTAAGCTTTGCTCCCTGTCGAGTGGGATCAAAGTTTACTTTTCTGAATGAGAGGTGTAAATATAACTATCTCAAATACATAACTATAAAGCGCCCGGTAAACGATCAAATTGTTTGTCACACTTTACGTGTTTAAGGCGTTTGTCAAACAATCTACGTGTTTGATACGTTTGATGAAAATCTGGATTGATGTCGAGTTTGACAAACAGGTTTGAACGTGTACGACGGTGTTTGTCAAACAAGATCTCGGTAGAAGAAGTTTGACAAACAAGTTTGTCAAGCAAGTTTGACCGTTTGCGCGGGGCGCATAAACTATCAAAGATTAATCTGTCTTTTACGAGAAAACCCGAATTTAATATGGAGTTCATAATGGGCGTAGTTTTGACGTCACATGGCATGTCCTATCTCTCTTTCTAATCGCTATTTAATTAGCAGTTAGAAATAAAATTCTTCTTAAGTTGTAAAAACAATACACGAAAATAGTGAAAAATTTAGTTGAATTTAATAAATTAGTTCAAAATTTATTTTGAACTGTAGTTGTAATAAATTTTTTACATCGTTCCGGGCCGTAAGAATCAATTTACCGCCCGCTACTCGAGCGGAAATTTCCACTTCCTGACCCGGAGAAGACGCAGGTGCACACCTCGGGCGATGATAAATAATGTAGTATTAGAGCTTACCCGTCTCCTCGAGCAGCTTGAAGGCGTAGAACACGTCGGGCGCCTTGCCGGCCGCCTTGGCCGCCTCGATCGCCTTGGGCGGCATGTCGAAGCGCGGGAACGCGTACATCGCACCCTGGGGGGGAGGGTTATTTATTACGTAAAGAGGGGGGGGGGGGGGATACACTAAGTGACCGCCCAGATACAGTTGGTATTACGGTGAACAAATTCGAGATCAAAAACGTAAAGGAAAACCTCTATTGCGATTTAAATAATAATTATAATGTAGTTAAAGTCGGTGATCAAATCTAAACTAAGGCTTAGCACGCACTGCGGTTTTTTTCTTGCGGTTGCGGTCTGGCCGAAAACGCCGAACCGCGGAGGAACTCGCACTGCGGCTGCGTTTCCTCGGTTTTCACGTTCAGTATGACAATGGATTTCCTCAGAGCAGTATGTGTTGTGGCCTTAGTTTTAAGAAATAAAAAATATAGAAAACGTCTTCGCCAACTTTCGGACTCCGACGACATAATGCAGCGCACAACACACACCTCAATGCTCCGCTCTCTGAGCCGAACTGACGAAAAAACCGCTTTTTACGAACCGCAGCGGGGGCGCTGCCGTACATGAAGTATGGGATACATAAAAACGCGCGGTTGCAAACCGCGAATCAAAATGTAGCAAGTTGCGTTTTTAAAATCAGTCACTGAAATAAATCGCAAGTGCGTGCGCTTATAAAGAATGCCGTACGTTACATTTTTTGCGGTAGCGGAACCGCTTTTTAAAAACCGCAGTGCGTGCTAAGCCTAAAAATGTTTTTTTATTGTCATTGAAACAATAATTGTAATTTTACTATCCAATTTTTTGATCTGGAATTCCATCACACTTAACACAATTTTTCTTTGTTGCGTGTGTGTGCGTGCGCGCGCGTATATCTGCGTGTGCGCGCGTGTGCGTGTACGCATGGGTGTTTGCATGTGTGAACGTAGGTGTTTACGTGTGCGTGCGTGTACCTGCACGACGTTGCAGCGGAAGCCCTTCATGGTGTTGAAGGTTTCGGCGATCATCTTGGCGCGCTGGTTGAGCGAGGCCAGCACGGCCTCCTTCTCCTTGTGCCACAGCTCGTACGACGGCTCGCCCTGCACGGGCGGCTTGGCCTGGACACACGGGACCACCGTTAAAGCGGGGTTTCCTACGCTCGGGGGGCGACGTCGGCTGGACTCTCCGGGATACCACAGCGCCTAAACCCGGCAAGCGAGCTACGCCGAAGTGTTTTTAATGGATATGCTCCTACCTAGCGGGGCCCACTGGTAGTGATTGTATGGACATCAATTCCTTTGCCTTTCCTGGGTGAAGTCAGATTGAAAAAAATATTTAAATCTTAGCTCTTTGCTATTGACTTTACTTCGTTGTAAAATTTCGACATTTATTTCGAAATATCTAAACAAATTGTTTTTATTTATAAACAATATTTGCATATTCGAGAGGAACATTGAATTCTTTTGAAACCATTCTTACGTGTGCATCTGTTACGGATAAAAAGGTCCCCGCTAGGCTTTGTTGTCCAATATCTCGGGTTTTATCGAATGTACCTTATTTATACCGAAAAGTACATTGAAAGAGCTTTCATTCGACACCACTTTCAAGTCCGTAAGCAAGTTTCGGTATAACTATCAAATGTCTAAAGTATTAACGCTTCAAAGTATTCCTAATATTGCTTCCACGCTGGTCTGGGAGCAAAGAAAAAACATTTCTCCCGCGCTGATGGTGAAGCCCATCGAGGGAATGGGCGAAATTGTTAGGAATCATGTCATAGGCGATGCGGCTAGCGACCATCAGGTCTTGTTACCTTAGGCTCTGTCTACCTTGAAGGTATAATGACGTTATTTATGTACGTATTTCTAATGTTACAAAAAGTTCGAGAAACACTGCAGTACTGCCCGCAGCATCATATCAACACCAGCTTTTATTCATCCCATTGCTGGGCACAGGCCTTCTCTGCAATGTAACTATACATGCAGGATTTTATCTGCAAGACTGTGTTTTGGGTTGGTACTCACGGCGCAGTCGACAGTAGCTTGCCCGAGCACCGTGGGGCACAGCATGGCCGAAATCGCCTGGAACATACGGAAACATTCATAAGTTGTATGCTAAAGTAAAGTATATCGTTTTCTAGAAGCAGCTTTAACCCGTCAAGCGTCCAAGCGACTACAGTAGTCCCTAACTTTTTCGGGCGGGAGGCTTAAAGTGAAAGCGAGAAGCATATATAGCGAGTTGTCGCTGGCTCTTCCAAGGGAGGAAGACCTGGCCAGTGGCGTGAATGCATAAAGCAGTCCCTAGGACATTTCCCGCCCGAAAAAGTTAGGGACTACTGTAGTCGCTTGACGGGTTAAAGGCGTATGATGATACGCTCGTTCGCAAAATAACCTTATCTAAAAATTACATTTCCTAATAGTAGATTAATGCCGAAGCCTGGGAAGTAGCCAATTGGCATTGTTCATTTTTTTTAAGCTGTGCTTTTAACACCTTTCATTTGATAAAATGGACTATTTCAAGCAACTAATTTGAATATTATGCTTTTACGTAGCTTTGTTAATTAATAATAAATATTTTATCGCTGTTTGATAATTCGTGAATTTAGACAGAATCCCAATCGCCTTCGTTCGGCTGGCTATAAAAAGAAACGGCTTTGTCTATGGTTTTGTTAGATTTGACAGTGACACGTGTCAGTTGCCATAGCCAAACTTTTTTTTTCATTTTTGTGGCAAACATTCGATGCTGGATTCTGTCTAAAAACCCGGTCGTTCGGTCAAACAAAGGTTCAAAGTACTTTTACAAAAATATCTGCAATCATAAAGTATTTTTGAAATCGGACAAGATAAATCGGATAATTGATGGTTTTCCTCGAAATGGTTTTCGAATTGGAGCATACTAAAAAAAATGAACAATGCCAATTGCTGGATAAGCTTGTTTAAACACACGAAACGCAGGCGAGTGTTTTTTAAAGTTACGAGTGCAGCAATTGCTCTTCCAACTGAGGCAGATGTAATGTTTTTCTCAAACATTGAAAGGAAATGAAAATAAATTCTGCATTAAACTTCTTCGTAACTTAGGTGGTTTTTTAGTTGCCACCTTTTTGTTTTATTTTATGTCATATGTCACTGTAAGCTATTTGAGACATTGATAAAAACGTTAGACTCGAACAATACGCGCACTCCTCGGCCATCGACTTGGCTGTATGACATTGTTGTTCATTATCACATAGTCTCTTTGACTTTAAAAAAAGTTAAAAGTAGTTCAGCAATCTGACTTATAGTTAGAAAATCGCACCTGCAATGTAATTCGGCCGTCAACAAAGCCTTGTGATAATATTAGTTGCTGATGTCCTTACGTCTCCTAGGCCAGCAGCTCGCCTCGTAGAGGTTGGCTGCACTAGCTAGAAGCAGCTTTAAGGCGTATGATGGCACGCTCGTTCCCAAATATCCACAGAGTTGGCACTCGTGACATTATTCACAGGATATTTCCCTACGTTTCCTTGGCCGCACGCCTAGCCCGAGAACACGAGAGACACTGCCCATGTAGCCCTTGCTGCCCGGCATGAGCGCCGCCGGCTCCCGCACACTCAGCTCACCTTGTACAGGTTGGCCTGCACCTGCGCGTCGAAGTTGACGAGCTCCATCCATCCCCCGCGCAGCCCGCACTCGCCCATGTAGCCCTTGCTGACCGACATGAACGACGCCAGCTCTACCTCCTTGCTGTACGGCGGCCCCATCTCCATCAGCACCTGGACAACGATACGGAATATATGCACAAAGGCGACACATGAGGGATCTCTACCCCTAACCTTTAAGTAGATGAGAGGAGCATCAAACGACGAATCGACAAAGAGTCAGTTTAAAATTCCAGACAGTAAAAGCTACAATAGAACGTACATAATCTAAATACAATAAACAAACCATAAAAAGTGACAGCGGGGTGACGGCAGCCGTAACCCACTGCACGCAAGTACAGGACATTACTGACGGCTGAGTGACGGCGGCCGTAAGCACAGGGCATTACCTTCTTGAAGGAGAAGAACTTGCTGCCTTCCGCGTACACGTTGTCCTGGTACACCTCGTCGGCGAACAGCAACAGCTTATGTTTGTGCACAAACTTGATGATGGTCTCGATATTGGGACGCGTCAGCACCTGGAAGGTGGCAACACAAGTCGTTAATGTTAGGGTAGGTTACAACAATCGAGCTATCGACCAATGAAAATAGTGCCTTCTGTCTGTGTCGTGTTGTTTTTGTGACGGTTCTGGCTGAAAATCATTGCTGCAGGTGTCTAACACCTCAGCGTAATTCTGAGGCAGCGACTGTTTCACTTTTTCGAAGACACACACATGATTTGTTTTCATATCTGTGTTTTTGTTTATTTTCTATAAAGTTGTGCGTATGCTCTTATATTTGAGCGTTAACTATAACTATCACCAAATGGAAAATTCCCTATGAGACTAAAACATTCCATTGTAAAGCCCCTTTTCAAAAAAGGTGATATTAATGAATTAGAACATCACCGACCAATAACGCTTATCTCAAAATTTTCAAAATCTTTGAAAAGGCTCTACATAAAGGCTTACACATTTTCTTGAAAAACATAATATAATCGTTATAGGAAAGAATGGGTTTCAGAAGGGCAAATCCAAAACGTTAGCAGGTTACAGAATAAAAAGCAATCAGTAACAGGAATTTTATTTGACATGAGCAAGGCCTTCGACTGTGTTAGACACCAAAGCTTACTCAATAAATGCGAGAGATATGACATTAGAGGCACGGCTTTGTCATGGCTTGAAAGTTACCTCACGAAACGCACTCAATGTGTAGAGATAACTAAAATTGACGAAAACGCGACTGTCAGAAAATACTTTTCCTCCCAAAAGACAAACATGACCGGTGTTCCACAAGGCAGTGTGTTAGATCCATTGCTCTTTATAATCTACATTAACGACCTGCCGGCAATTTGTTCCGAGAAAATTATATTGTTTGCAGATGACATTTTCAGTTATTGTTTCTAATGCCATAATAAATAGTACATATATGTATTAATAAGATAAATACTACAGTTGATATTATAAATTATAAGTAACTGGTTGGAATGTAATAATTTATCAGTAAATGTCTCCAAAACCAAATGTACACTTTAGCAATCAGATAGTAAAAAGACCAAAGCTGAACATTAAATATAAAGAGCAAACAATCGAAGAAGTAGATGAAATTAAATTCTTAGGCTTTGTCGTTGATCGGTTCTGCAATTGGAAACCCCACATTAAGTTTATGCTCCAGACTGGAAAAATACACGTACGCCTTAAGACGATTGAGACGTATAGCTGGTGAGAAGACAGCACTTACAGCTTACCATGGATACTTGGCCTCAATTATTAGCTATGGCGTAATTATATGGGGAAACTGCACTGATATACAGCAAGCGCTAATCAGTCAAAAGAAATGTGTCAGAGCTCTTTGCGATGTCGGTCCTCTGGAACCCTGTCGGCCACTCTTCAAGAGGCTACGTTTGTTGACTTTGCCCTGCATTTACATCCTGGAGACATGTGTAGCTACCTATTCTCAATGGTCCAGGAAACCTATTGCAAACCCAACGCTAAGACCAAGGGATCCTACGACAATAATTTTACCAAAATGCAAAACTGCATTGTACTCCAGGAACTGTTATGTAATGACCATAAAAATATTTAATCATTTACCACAACGCTCGAGACAAACCACTACCCCGATTATTAAATTTAGACAAGAGTTGAAACAGTGGTTAACAAACATGTGCTTTTATTCAGTGAGAGATTATTTTAACTATGACACAAAATTGATAATTTAAATATTGCTTTCCTCATTGAAATGTTTTAATTTTAATCATCATTATCATCGTGGAATTTTGAATAATAAAACTGAGTTATAATTATGACCAATCAATGAAATTGAGCCTTGACTTATGTAGAATGAAACTGAGCCTTAATTTTGACCAATGTAACGGAGTCTTAATTATAACCAATCAATAAAACCTCAGTTTTCCAGGACTCATTCTAATTATGACCAATAAAAATGAGTTTTAATAATAACTAATTAATGAAACCGAGCCTTAATTATGACCAATGAAACTGAGTCTAAATAAAATTATGACCAATCAACGAAATTGAGTCAAGCTTTGCTCAGTTTGGGCAAGGTTAATTGGTGTAATTTGTCCGAAGATATTTATTTATTTATTTAATTATGATGAATGCAACAGAGTTTTAATTTTTTGTTTCTTTTTTTTTTTTTTTGATTTATTTAGGAAACAAACGGTTTATGACCAATCAATGAAATCGAGTTTCGAGTGACTACTGAATGACTCATGTCAGCACGCACCTGGCCCGTGGGGTTGCCGGGGTTGATGACGACGAGCGCGCGCACGGCGCAGGCGTTGGCGCCCTCGGAGGCGGCGTCCAGCGCGCGCGCCAGCTCGTCGCCCGGCAGCGCCCACGCGTTGTCCTCGTCCAGGTAGTAGCCCACCTGGCACAGCCCGTACTCCGCCAGCGACGCCGAGTACAGCGGGTACTGCGGGATCGGGATCATCACGCCTGCAGCCAAGGGACACGGCACGGTTAATACGAGACGCGAAACCTACTCTAAGCTATGGAAGACCATAAGTATTTTTCTCAAAAATGTCCGGTAAAGTCGTCATTGTTAACTACATATCAGAACAGGAAGTTAATTGTTGCCGGTCAGTCCAAAATTAAAAAAAAAAAAAAACATTACTGTCGCGCTAAACTCGACAGTAATGTTGCATACAAATTCCATTACTGTCTAGTTATTAACTTTTTAAAAATGCAAATCACCATTATAAAAGAAAGGCACAAGGCTTAAATCATCAAATTAAAAAAAAAAAAGCTAGTACGACAACGTGTTTATCTGTGTCTGAAATAGCTTTAGGTGTTCTGGGTAGAAAAATACACTCTTCAAATGCCATTGATAGAAAAAGGCGGCAAAGCAAAACAATTTTCACTATTTTATTTTCATTTATTTTTGTTGTTATATTTTCGATTTTTGAGAAAAGCACTATACTTGCCTCGGCCAGAATAGCATTGCTGGCTTCGTATTATTAAACGGACTCGCAAGCTCGTCCGTTCAAACCAATACTCAGCCAGCAATTGCCTACTTCCTGGCCTAGACAGTAATGTACTATTCTTCCATACTGGTCTGGGAGAAAAGCAAAAACAGAATATGCCAGTTGCTTCTCTTCCCGCGCAGATGGTAAAAGCCCATCGAGGGAATGGGCGAAGGTCTTAGGAATCATGTTATAGGCGATGCGGCTAGCAGCCCATCACTGTTTTGATTTCCCTTTCCAGCTATACGCCCTTAATCATGCTACACGTGGCCTTAAGGTTTTCTTACCTTAGGCTCTGTCTGACCCGTAAAGGATAAAGACGTGATATATGTATGTATGTATGGAAGAGCGGAGCCTCGGAATAAAGGCATTGATACCATAATTACGGGTGACCCTAACCCCTACATCAGAGGTCGGCAACACGCGGCCCGCGGACGTGTTACTTGCAGCCCGTGGGCTCGAAACCTTGCGACCATTGCCTGTCAAAAGGTTGCCGACCACTGTCCTACGCCTCATTTTTTTTTATTGAAAATAAAACCCCTTCTTAGCTTTTTAAATAACCTAGAAACACTTATTTATTTTCCTTAAGACACTCAAGGCCAACATAATGTATGCATAGCGGCTAAATGCTAACTGATTCATACTCTTTAATGTTTGTATAGAACCAGCTAGTACTCTGTCACTGTCACCACTCAACATTTACACGAAAGTGATGAACAACTTCAGCTAAACGTTAATACGACAAAGAACTAGCGGCGTCTTGGCATTTGTGAAACCAACGTTTAAAGTTGAAATAAACGAGCTATTTTACTGTAATCATGCTGTTAGGAGTATGTTTATGGAAATATGAATTGCAAATCATGTCGTTGGTTTAACATGGTCGAGTTCCTCGGTTGCTATGAGGATGGTTCTAACAAAAACAGATAAAATTACCGCAAGAATTATTTAACACGGGAAACTAACCAACTAGTTTTTACATACTTTTCGATCGTCGTTTTGGTTTTTTTAGTCTAATTATTTTTGTTAGTTTTACAAGAACCTAATGAGCCTCGAATCGAGTACACTGTTTCCCACTTGTGAAGAACAGGGTTAAAAATACATACATTATACATATATCACGTCTTTATCCCTTACGGGGTAAGACATGTAAAAGAGCCCTTGGCGGCCAATTAGCAAAAATAAATTTTCATTTTCATTTTCACAGGGCCTAAAGTAACAAAACCTTAAGGTCACGTTTAGCATGACTAAGGGCGTATAGGAGGAAAGTTAAATCAAAATAGTGATGAGTCGCTAGCCGTATCGCCTATAACATGATTCCTAAGACTTTCGCCCATTCCCTCGATGGGCTATTACCATCTGCGCGGGAAGAGAAGCAACTGGTAAATTCTGTTTTCTCTTCACTCCCAAGACCAGCGTGGAGTCACGTAAAACAAGAAAATTGTGTTAGTATGATAAGTCAGGTGACAATACAACGGTATGGTCATTTCTGGTCGTCCAGCTAGAACCGTCTCCGCAGGAGGGAACTCTTCAACAGTTGGTCCGATTGACTTGAAACTCGGCACACACACATGCAGGGCGCAACAATGCAAGCACAGTCAACAAGAAGTACAGTCAGCAAAAAAGCATTTTTCTCAAAAATGTCCGTTAAAGTCGTCATTGTTAACTACATATCAGAACAGGAAGTTAATTGTTGCCGGTCAGTCCAAAATTAAAAAAAAAATTACTGTCGCGCTAAACTCGACAGTAATGTTGCATACAAATTCCATTACTGTCTAGTTATTAACTTTTTAAAAATGCAAATCACCATTATAAAAGAAAGGCACAAGACTTAAAACATCAAATTAAAAAAAAAAGCTAGTACGACAACGTGTTTATCTGTGTCTGAAATAGCTTTAGGTGTTCTGGGTAGAAAAATACACTCTTCAAATGCCATTGATAGAAAAAGACGGCAAAGCAAAACAATTTTCACTATTTTATTTTCATTTATTTTTGTTGTTGTTATATTTTCGATTTTTGAGAAAAGCACTATACTTGCCTCGGCCAGAATAGCATTGCTGGCTTCGTATTATTAAACGGACTCGCAAGCTCGTCCGTTCAAACCAATACTCAGCCAGCAATTGCCTACTTCCTGGCCTAGACAGTAATGTACTATTTCTCAAAGATGCAATGAAATGTTAACCTTACGTTCCAAATAATAGGCCGGGACGTATCACGTCGCGGGCGCGGTTAAACAAGTGGTATGTAATGGATTTTCATACAAAATGGCAGGCCTTGGCCTGCAAAGCGATCGTCTATTGTTTCATGTGCCACAGCATCGTGACGTTTAGTTTATATGTCATTTTTATTATTATTCATCCCTTTTGGGATAGGCAAAGGAAACAGGGTCCATACAGCCAAGTCTTTATAGGTCAATGGCATCATGATATTCGGCTTAAAAAAAACATAAGCAATATTTGCTTTCTTTGCAATTTTAATTACATAAAATCAAAAATACATAAAAAACGATACATATTTAACATATAAGATTAATTTTAAATTGAAACCTAACTACAGAAATATTTAAATCTCATTTCATTATCATCTTAATATCCGCGGTGTAATGTCAGCACAATCAGCGTAAAACGAAACGTACATTAAAAAAAACACATTTTGGTGGGAAAATAATAAAACACTAATTCTATTGTTCGTTGTTGATTTTGATAAATTTTAAATATGAGTTCCGACGAAAATAGTGACAGAGAAATGTATCAAATGTAAACAGGTTAGGTCTTAGTCGTCACAATTGACAAGTGTCGTTTTTTTTTAATTATTATAATTATAAAGCATTGCCTACAATGCCATGAAATTTTGTTTTACTAGTTTAGATTTTAGTTGCCTTACAAATAAATACTGTTTTTTGAAGTTTTTTATTTATTTCATTGCATGTTTGAGAAAAGCACTATACAAGCCTCGGCCGGAACAGGGGTTGCCGGCCTTTGCAGTAATGTACTATTGTGTACGGGCCGACCTGACTTCTTGCCGTCCACGGTGTTGACGAGCAGCTGCAGCACGTTCTTGATGGCGTTCGAGGCGCCGGCCGACAGCACCACGTCCTCCCAGCGCGCCGGCTGCCCGTCGCGCCGCGCGATGTACTCCGCCACGTGCCGCCGGATCAGCTCGATGCCGTGCGACGCCGAGTACGCGCCCGCCGACTTGCCCCTGCACATCACAAAGGGGATTCCATCTAATATTATTTATCGTTTGGTCATGACAGATGTTTTATAGTTTAGTGATAGTTCATCATGTGCCTCAGAGAGGCGTACAATATTGAAATAATCTCAATTTTAACTATTACGTCTATCACATAAAGCTGAATGTCAATCCTACTATCCTACTAATATTATAAATGTGAAAGTTTGTGAGTATGGATGTTTGTTATTCTTTCACGCCGGAACGGCTAGAGTCTAGCCTAGGTTCCTAACCTGGGGGTAATTACCCCCTCGGGGGTAAAATCGGTTTTTCGCGGGGGCATGAGCTGGTTGGCTGGATGATTTCCTTGCCTTAACAACGAATAAGCTTGTCTGTGAGGGGTAAAATCCGTGACCCTTAGGTCGTAAGGGTAACGGAACTGAAAAGGTTAGGAACCACTGGGCTAGACCGATCTGGATAAAATTTGGAACAAAGATAGGTTATAGTCTGGAATAACACATAGGCTACTTTTTATCCCGGAAAATTGCGTAATCCCTACGGGATAGCGATAAACGAATTCTATGCAGACGAAGTTGCGGGCAACAGCTAGTATTACATAAATAAAAGATAACAGAGCGTTTTCCAAAAAAAAGTCCACGTGATCACTTTTTCCAGAATTGAACTATTTTGGGTTTTTCTTACTCAGAATAGTGTACCCTATCGATCCTTATACAAGAAAAAATGTGACCCAAAATTTCCATTCAACTTCGTCACTTTTTTTCATTAGGAACGTGACGAACAGGAAAAAAATCATAGTAACGTTTGGGACACATGTTTTCTCGTATGATAATCGATAGGGTAAACGATTCTGAGTAAGAAAAACCCAAAATATTTAAATTCTGGGAAAAAATTACATGTGGACTTTTTTTTTGGTAAACGCTCAACAACAATAATTTCAATAATCAGACTGATTATGTCATTACATTCAATAAATATTTAAAACATTTACAATATGGTACAATATGTCAATGAAAAAAATTCAGGCAAACTGTATAAAGATTCATTTACCAATCAATTGTAAAATTTCCGTGTAAAAGGTGCAGGAGGTAATTACTTTTATTACATTTAGCAATTTATTATACATTTTTGCACTCATACTTACAACACTATTTGTCAAAAATGCACATCTAGATTTAGGACAGATAATAGTCCCTTAACCTCTTCACCGCTCCAGCCCCTTGTGGTCACGTGAACCCACAGAGCACTCAGCCCTTGCACTGAGTTGCCCGCATTCGTCTTTATGTGGGTGGCTTGACCCACTCAAATCTGTTGCTGAGATTTCTAAGGTAAGCCAAAATGTTTCCACGCTGGTGTGGGTAGCAAAGAAAAAACATAGAATGTACAATGTGCTTCTCTTCCCGCACAGATGGTAAAAGCACATCGAGGGATGAGCGAAAATCGTGGGAATCATGTAATAGGCGATGCAACCCATCATTATTTTGATTCCTTTCCACCTATACGCCCACAATCATGCTAAACGTAACTTTTAGGTCCTGTTACCTTAGGTTCTGTCTACCCCGTAAAGACGTAATTTATGTATTTATGCACCCTAACCAAAATAGTTTTATTGGATAATTGACGTATGTCATTCTGCGCATCAAAATCCAGTCTGTGGCTGTGGTATTAGTGTGGGTCGAGTCATCTACAAAAAAACAAAGTGGGCAACTCAGCACGTGGGCTAACTGGTCTGTGGGCTCATTTGACCACAAAAACCGACCCAGCCATCTAGTCATGACAGCCAATCAAATGCGTCACACACAGTCAACAAGAGATAACCAACATTCACCTCGAAATTAATCCTGCTGCAATGGAATTAACTGCAGTTTGGCTATTTAAACACTAAACACCCATTCAAAGATTTTATATTTAAAAGAAAAGTTTAGCCCCGCCTTTGCCGCTGTTAACTAAACATCGATGAGTATAAAAATGAGTCGACATTTAACAACCTGCTGTGAAATATTCCAGAAGCATTCTGAGAATGTCGAGCCACTAGAGTTAGAAAGAGATGGTGAGAGACATGGCCTCATGATCATAGCTGTGTACGTACCCGCAGGCTCCGAGTAACTCCTTGGCGCGCTGTTTGACGTCGCTGGGGAAGTCGTACTTGTCGATCAGCTCGGGGAACGTCATACAGGCCAGCACCTGCCAACAACACCCTCGTCAGCACAATCCACTTTCACGGGCAACTCAGCCCGCTTCAAGGGATCCCTATCGTAAGACAGGGTTACAATCCCTTAGAATTGTCTTGCTCTCTCAGTCACTCTTATGGGTTTAATACTTTTTTTTTAACGGAGAGGAAATCTTTATGGATGCCTAGGGTTGTGGGAATTGTGGGACTCCCTCCCGAAGTTATATCCAAACTAAAAACTCTCCGGCGTTGCCTCAATCCGGTGTGATGGGGACGCAGTGGGATGCCACTAGGGTTTCACCACAAACGCCCCCCGGGGCCCCCGGCTTCCGCCAGGACCGCGCCAAGATGGGGAAGGCCCGTGCACTAGGCCTGTTTCCCTTAGACGATGAGACCGTGCAATGCAGGTAGGTAATGCGTGGGTTTAATATTTGAGTCGGCCAAGTGTAAGAGCAAGACAAGCTCGAACGGCATTCTGAGGTCACGGACAGTAAATATAGACAAAGTCCGCTGCGTTGCAAAAACAAACAACAGTTGTCATAACTTCGATGTAATCTTTAGCGCTAGTTAAGCTCTTGAGCCGAGTCAGCTCAACCGTGAACACTGAACAATGTTCAATGTTCAACAAGGCGATTGTTCAATGTTCAACAAACTCGCACCTGGTAAACCACAGATTAGATATGAATTATCCTTTGCCTTTGCAAATGGACGATTGCAATATTTACACAAACGAGGATCTACAAACATACGAGTACTAGCAGTTGCACGCGACTCTGTCTGCGCAGAATTTTATCGCTATCCCGCGGGAACTATGCGATTTTCAAGGATAAAAACTATCCTCCTTCCCCGGGACTAAAACCGTACCAAATTTAATTAAAATCGGTTCAGTGGTTTAGGCGTGAAAGCGTTAACAAATAGACAGAGTTACTTTCGCATTTATAATATTAGTTCTAATTTAAAATATTACGAGTAGTATGGATTTTGATTCCCCTTTCCACCTGTACGCCCACAATCATGCTAAAGGTGGCCTTTAGGTCTTGTTACCTTAGGCTGTCGACCCCTGTATGAATGTAAGGATCGAAGCACTTTCAATACAAGATGTATGATCATACCTACATAGGCATACACATGTAATTATTGTAAGGGCGTATAGGTGGAAAATGGAATCAAAATAGTGATGAGTTGCTAGCCGCATCGCCTATAACGATTCCTATGATTTCGCCCAATGGTAACTTATAGTTAATACTCCATTCTCCGCCCATTTTACGGTTGACAATGGACATTCTTAATTCATGGCCACTTCTTAGTTACTTCAAGCCACGGCATTAATTATTGACAATAAAAGAGGCCAACAACACGCTAGCCACTGGCTGACGTGTGTGAACTATAGTTTTACAGTATGAAATTTTTAAAACTTTTCGTTTCTGATGGGCTTTTACCATCTGCGCGGGAAGAGACGCAACTGGTACGTTCTATATTATTCTATGCTCCCAGACCAGCATGCATGGATTGAGGGAACGAAAAATTTTAGGAATAATTCCCATCACTATTTTGATTTCGCTTTCCACCTTTACGCCCAGTTAAACTAAACATGGCCTTTAGGTCTTGTTACCTGGCCCTGTTCTACCCCGTAAGGGATAGAGACGTGATTTATGTGTGTGCGCGTGTGTGTGTGTGTGTGGTGTGTGTGCGTGTATGAACGTAATTCAGTTAATGAATGAACGATAATGGATAATGCGGTTGCAAGCCCTGACCTATGTGTGACACAGATAACTAAAGCGGAAAAACTATAAAAGAAAATCTATTTCTGGAACAAATAAACCTTTCTCTCGAAACTCTATTAATGAAAACTGCTTTAAAATGCGATGCGTATTTTAAACTAGCTTCTGCCCGCGACTTCGACCGAGTAGAATTAGCAATAGCCATGTTTATCGCTACCCCGCGGGTACTATGCAATTTTCCAGGATAAAAAATAGCATATCTGGGATTTTTTGCCAGATAGAGTAAAGTTTGCATTAGAATCCGTTCAGCCGTTTTCACGTGATGCGCTCGCAAACATACAGACAAATAAACAAAAATTCTAAACACTGTTGCAACGTGTTCTGTTTTGGATTCTAAATATCCTCAGCCAATTTTTGTTTATAACTTCCATGTAGGTACAGACTTTCGATTCTCTTCAGCTTTATTATACCTAAGCATACGTGCATATTATATGTAAGTACAGTACAGCACATCTAGCACGAAGGTGCAAGAGTCGCGTCGAGCGCGAGATAGATTGCATCTAGTTGCTTGAAATTTGGTACAAGTGATGTGACGTTCGCTACATAAAAGTGAAGTCAGCAAAATAGATAACTAAGTAGCTATAAAAATAAACTTATTCTTTATCACTATCAGTTATAGAAGTAACTATTTTATTGAATCAGGCGTTACTTTGCGGAGGTCCATTTCAATGAACAAAAAATTTTACCTTGCTACTCCGCTACTCACGTGCAAGATAACCAAGCTTGTGTGAAATATATATGTTTTTCATGCAAACCCTCCCTCCACTGCTGCCAATAAAACACATATAAATCCCACAAACTTAATTATCCCGATAGATACGGGATACGGGGGATAGATACGGGGGATTTTTGTGCAGTGCGTTCTATTCAGCAAAAAGTCAGTGACAATGATTTGGTAGTTTCAAAGGCCGATAAGGGTAATTGCGTTGTAATTTTGGAAAGAGATCAATATAAACAAAAAGTTTTAGATATAATTCATGGAGATGGTTTTTCGGTACTACGTAGGGACCCTACCGCTGGGTTTCATAAAGATGTTAGAAATATTGTTAAAAATGCTTCGTTTACTTTTGAAACTGACCAAAAGAGGATGTTTGTTGTACCTATGAATCCGCAGGCTCCAATTCTTTATGGCCTACCAAAAATTCATAAGGATAACATTCCTGTCCGACCGGTTGTCTCATATTTAGGGGCTCCGGCATACAAATTAGCTAAAAAACTTAATGAACTTGTTAGGGTAAAATCATCTTTTAAGCCACAATATTCATTAAAAAATAGTTTGGATTTAATAAATAAGATCAAAGACATCAACATGCCACCTAATGCAATTTTGCTATCCTTGGATGTGGATAGTTTGTTTACTAATGTACCCTACACAGAAACTTTAAATATTCTTAGAGATCATTTGGAAAGGAAGCGGTTACATCCGGGGGAGGTAGTTGAAATAATAGATTTAATAACTGTTTGCATGAAGCAGAACTACTTTAGATTTGATGGAAGGTTTTATTTACAGAATGATGGATTGGCAATGGGTTCTCCTCTTAGTCCACTAATGGCAGATATTTTTATGGATAACTTTGAGACTCGGTACATTGTTGGTAATAGGAATATTGTTTATTATTATAGGTATGTTGATGATTTGATTATTTGCTGGAGGGGAAGTATGAGACAACTAGATTTATTTGTTAATGGCTTGAATGATAGGCATCCAAGGATAAAGTTCAAGAGAGAATTAGAGGATAACCACTCATTAAATTTTTTAGATTTGACGATATCTAGAGTAAATAACAAGCATATTTTTCAAATTTATCGTAAGCCTACGCAGACCGATGCTGTTATCCCGGCTGCTTCCACTCACCCTTGGCAGCATAAACTGGCTGCTTTCCATTGCTATATACATAGATTATTAACTGTCCCTCTTTCTGAAGAACATTACGATTCCGAGTTAAGTACTATCTATCAAATTGCGGTTTCAAATGGTTATAGTGTAGCAATGATTAACGGTCTAGTTAGAAAGAAGCAGAGGCGGATAGTGAATAGCATGCTTTACGCCGCAGTACCCACTCAGGTTGCTGAGAAATATAGGTCTAGTATTACTTATGTAGGGTATTTGTCTGATAAAATCCATAGTTTATTAAAATCGAAAAATATTAATGTCGCTTTTAAGACAAGTAATTCTTTGCGTGCGAAACTGTGCAATAACAAGGAAAGGGTGGAAAAAGAAAGTAGATCGGGGGTGTATAAGTTAACTTGTAGTGAATGCAATAGTGTGTATGTGGGGCAGACGGGTCGCAGTTTCATTACTAGATATAAGGAACATACTGCCTCGTATAGGCTTAATCACCCAGATAAGTCTAATTTTGCTAGACATTTATTAGAAGAAAATCATTCGTTGCCGGATTCAGCGTCTTTCGATATTTTGCACTTTTGTGAGAAGGGTTTACGGTTAGATATATTGGAGCAGTTGGAGATAATTAGGTACAATAATAGCGGTCCGATAATTAATGATCAGGTGAACTTGGGTTCATCGCCTTTATTGCGTGTTCATTTTGACGAATAAAAAATATTGTTGTAAAAAACATAACCCTATTTGTTTTTACTGTAGTCGGAAAAATTTTTGAAGGTAGTTGTTAGTGTATATTAAAAATCATAAATAATAGGGTAGTTTGGGGAAAAAATATGAATGAAGGTACATTATGCTTATAAATACAGTTTCGGATCAGTACGACGTTGGTTTGCATGTGGAACAGTTGTGTTCATTAAACTTTGATAATGATCCCGTAGAGGGATCGAAACGCGTCAGTGTTTGTGTGGTGTAAGGGATAATTAAGTTTGTGGGATTTATATGTGTTTTATTGGCAGCAGTGGAGGGAGGGTTTGCATGAAAAACATATATATTTCACACAAGCTTGGTTATCTTGCACGTGAGTAGCGGAGTAGCAAGGTAAAATTTTTTTTTTTTTTTTTTTTTTTTTTTTTTTTTTTTTTTTTTTTTGTTCATTTATAGAAGTAACCTTTGCTGATGACCTTTAGCGGTCTTATCACAAGGCAAGGTCATGCCCGTCATAAACCGGTTCACTTCAAATAAACGTAAACGTAAATTATATCGCGTCATCTACATAAATCGCGAGTATAGTTACTTACACCTAGTCATCCCGGGACAAAAAATTACAGGGATAATTAAAACAATATCGCACCATGAAAGATCGTGAATTCGGCATTTTTTTATAGAAAAAAGTGCCCATTCCCCTCGATTTGACTTGATCGAAGCGCTATTGCATTATTTAATCCCTGATCAGGGTAATGAGAGCGTTAAGAAGTATGGAAGGTGCATCACTGAAAGATGGAATAAGGAATAGTGTGATAAGGGAACGTGCTGGTGTGAAGGGGATATATTGACTAGGATAGAAAAAAGTATGCTTAGTTGGTTTGTTCACGTAGAGGATGGATGAAAGTAGACTAACTAAACAGATCTATATGGGGAGTGTGAGGTGCGTTGGGAGGGGAAGGCCTCGACGGACGTTCCGAGACCAAATAGGAGACGTTTTGGAAAAAGGTCAGGTCAGGAGTACCCGAAACCGACGAGCATGTATGAAGAGATTGATGACTGTGGATGAAGCGAAAGAAATATGTCAGGATCGTAGCAAGTGGAACAAAGTAGTCTCTGCCTCCCCCTGTGGGAAAGAGGCGTGACGGTATGTATGTATTTAAAAAGTGCCCATTCCCCTCGATTTGACTTGACTGAAGCGCTAGCATTGCAATATTTAATCCCTGATCAGGGACAGAGGGCTCTCAGCATAATAGCAGGCAAAAAACCGGCCATGAATAACGACGCGACGTTCGTTGACCAAACTCGTTCGAAACAAGTTCGGCGATCGCAGCAATGTAATTGCCCCCTAACGAGAGTTTATCGCTACATAGCATAACACAAACTCGCTTTCCGCTGTCTGTCCCTATGCATGCTTAGATCTTTAAAACTACGCAACGGATTTTGATTCGGTTTTTTTTAATAGATAGAGTGATCCAAGAGGAAGGTTTATATGTATAATTCTACGCAGACGAAAAAACTACGTCAGCTGACAACTGTCCTGTCACTTTTGCACTAAAAAAATATTTCTAATTAATAATAGGAAATAAAAATAAAAGAGCTGCAGTTCCCCGATTATCAAGACGTCGACTGTCGGAAAAAAAATAGAATTTGCACCTCTTCAAAAAACTTTACTTAGCCAATTTTGAAGACCCGGAGGAGCTGGAGGACTTACCTGGCGTATGAAGGTGATGGGCCGCTGTCCCATCGCGTGGGCATCGCCGATGTTGGCCTTGATCACCGTCTTGAAAGGCTTCTTCGCGCCCTGCAACAAGCAGACAAGGATTACACTCGGAATTGTCAAATACCTCCCAAATACCAGGCCCATGTTTCACCAATCAATTCCTTTTAGATTACAAACTCGACAAGAATCTACGCCGGTTGGCTATTATTGACTACGCCAGGATTTCCCAAAACATGGGTCGCGACCCACTGGTGGGTCGCGAGCGAATATTAAGTGGGCCCTGCCTGTAGAACGACACACACACACACACACACACACACACAAATCACGCTTTCATCTCTTACGGGGTAGACAGAGCCTAAGGTAACAGGTACCTACAGGCCACATTTAGCAAGATTGTGGGCGTATAGGTGGAAAATGGAATCAAAATAGTGATGGGTGGCTAGCCTCATCGCCTATAACATGATTCCTATTATAATCGCCCATTCCCTCGATGGGCTTTTGCCATCTGCGCGGGTAGAGAAGCAACTGCTACATTCTATGTTTTTTCTTTGCTTCCAGACCAGCATGGAAGTACCTACTTCGTTTGTTATTTGAAAAGTTGGTAAAGGTTGAATTTCTTAGAGGTGGGTCCCAAGTTTGTAAACTTGTATTAGATGGGTTGTAGCCCAGACAACTTTGGGAACCCCTGGACTACGCACTACGCGTTGCATTTCCAATTGTCAATTGTCAACGACAATTGTCGAGTTGGTGAAAAAGCGCCTGGGCTAAAGCGAAATCTTCAACATAGATACGATACATACATAAATCACGTCTTTATCCCTTACGGGGTACATAATAAGATTGTGGGCGTATAGGTGGAAAGGGGAATCAAAATAGTGATGGGTTGCTAGCCGCATCGCCTATGACATTATTCCTAAGATTTTCGCCCGTTCCCTCGACACGCTTTTACCATCTGCGCGGGAAGAGAAACAACTGGTACATTCTACGTTTTCTCTTTACTCCTTTGGAAGGACCTCGTGCCAGGTCCGTCCGGATAGCTACCGCCGCCTTACACGCTAATCCTGCCGCCAAGCAGCAGTACTTGCTCTGCTGTGTTCCGGCGTGGAGAGTAAGATAGCCGGTGAAATTACTGGCACAAGAGGTATTCTATCCTAGCCCTCTAGGCTGACAACGTATCTGCAATATCCAGTGTTGCGGGTGCACCCAAGTCGCAAAGTCTAGAAAGCCTAACTCAAAATTACAAAACAAACATTCCGAGTATAAGATAAAATTAATCTCACAAAACTGAAACATTTCCATCCATCATCACACATACAAACAGATTATGTCACACCATATTTCCCCGCTACAACATTAGAAAAACATTCCTTTCCGAGATTTCATTCATAAAATTCCATAATACTGTTTGCAGACATTATAGAATTTATCCTCATTTTTGTCATTAAAGAACCTTATTACCGTTGTATTAGGTTGGTAGGTAATTGCAATTTAAAAAATATGAGTCACAAATAGCATATGGAACTTCCATAAACCAAGTTGTTACAAAGTTAAGGTATATTTTCCACAAATGTTCTGATCTTTATGATCAGCCTGACAGCATCGATACCTTTGGCGATTTGTGACGTCTCGATTTTATAGAAAGAACGCTGCTCTCATATTTATGAGGAATTGCGTGTTCTGATGTTTTATTAACCTTTGAATAAAACACAGGCTTCAAATCCCAAGTGGTGTAATAGTTCAATGATTTTAAATTTGTACATGGAAAGTCATGTTTCCAAGAAAAATCTTAATAGCGCGATCTAGGATTCGCGCCGCACCGTACAGCGCCATCTAGCGGCGTCTTGGCCAAACTAAATATCTAATTGAATATGGATCTTACAACTATGTTTGTTAAACGTTACATACATACATTAAGGAATTACCAGTAACAAATTATATGATATTATCGTCGTGGTGAATGGAACATTGACTCTAGTGTACAATACGGTTGTACGACCTTATTTAATGTTACGAATTTATTGAAATTTCTGCTCCGAAATATTTGAGGAGCTCGCCCGCTAAGATATATCTGATGGCGACTGTACCTACATACAACTCGCATAACAATAGTCTACTTATATACACAATTACCTACCACAAACATAGCTATCGGCTAGTTCCAAGGATACCTACTTGCGTAGTGAACTAGATAGCCCCCTATAGCGTAGCGCAGGGGTGGCGAACCTTTTTTGGTGGACGTGCCATTTTTAACCGACTTCAAAAAAAAGGAGGTTCTCAATTCGTCTGTATTTTTTTTCCCCAAATAAAGTAATATTTGGCTCTGACCTGTCATCAAAGACCCTGCTGTCTTAAGTGTGTTGTTATTTTACCATCATTATGACCACATTGCCCGTTTTCCGCCCTATTTCAGAATAAAATAATCTTAAGTTGGTGATTTAATGGTCAAAAATAAACCTTTTTTATTGGCGTGCCCAAATTATTTTGGAGCGTGCCAACAGTGGCACGCGTGCCATTGGTTTGCCAGCCCTGGCGCAGCGTATAGTTACCGCATATCAAAGCAATTGTTGGCACTTATCTCGTTTATCTCGACGCGATAGCACATTGCGCGCAGCTCTTTAAAACGATCCCAAGAACCTATTATCGTAATGTCATAATCTACCTAAACAATAGGACTTACCTGCTATCATATTTAATAAGATAAAACTTAAATAATGACAGGTTAATTCTAAATTTCTAAATTTCCAAAAAAGCCGTAGTAGCCTAGTGGTTTGACCTGTGGCCTCTCAAGCAGAGCGTCGTGGGTTCAAATCCCGGGCGCGCGCGCACCTCTGAGTTTTTCGGAATTTATGTGCGAAAATTACATTTGAAATTTGCCATGAGCTTTTCGGTGAAGGAAAACATCGTGAGGAAACCTTGCACACATCTGCGAAGAAATTCAATGGTGTGTGTTAAGTTCCCAATCCGCATTGGGCGCGCGTGGGAACTACAGCCCAAACCCTCCAATACACGGAGGAGGCCTATGCCATGAGGCACGCCGAATTACGCGACAATTTAATAATAATAAAAAAAAAACAACACAATAACAACAACAACAAAAAAATGAAATTGTAGCGAATTCGGAATAAAAAAGGCTATAATATAAATTCTAAATTTCTAAACGACACTGAAAATGAGAACGCAGAAAATCCGAAAAGTAAAGCCATGGCCGGGAATCGGGCCCGGATCCTCAATAGCCTAGACCAGTGGTTCTTAACCGATGGTCCCTGGAACCATCGAAAGTGGTCCGCGGGGCCAATCTAATAAATATAATTAGATAAGTGACATGACAACTAGTTGACACAATGCGTAAAGGTGGAATTTCGACCGATCGAAGCCATACGTTAGTGTCGGGAACCAACCTCTTTCAAAGGTGGCTGGCTGGTAGACGGTCTGACGTGGCGTAACTGCCATGTGTCAGACGACTCCTGCTAGCCTACGGCTCTGCATATAATCCGTTATTTGTTCCATTTTCTGTTAAATTGTACTAATACCACTCATAAATTGTACTTGTATGTGACGAATGATCTCAAGCCTTTCATTAGGAACCAGAGGTTCCTTATTTTAGATATTATTTAGTTACTAGGTGGTCCATGGAAAGAGAAATTTTCTCAAATGGTCCCTCATGTCTGAAAGGTTAAGAACCGCTGGCCTAGACCATAGTCCTGGCCACAGCTTTACTTTTCGGATATTTCTGTGTTCTCATTTTCAGTGTCGTTTAGAAATTTTCAACACACTTGCTCGTAAATTGAGTCTTATTGCACCGCATTTAAGCTCATAATTCAGCTTATTACGCACAAGTGCTGTAATATATTACCGCACGAGTGCGTAATAACAATACGCCTCGTGTGTAATTACCAACATAGCACACTTGTATCATAATGTACTATTAATTTTTAAGGGGAAAACAAACCGTAAATGAGCGTTTTCCAAAACAAAAGTCCGCACGATCATTTTTTTTCAGAATTTAACTATTTTGGGTATTTCTTACTCAGAATCGTTTACCCTATCGATCCATATACAATAAAAATTGTGTCCGAAATGTCCATTCCAGTTCGTCACTTTTTTTCATATAGGTATGTATGGATCGTGACGATCAGGAAAAAAAATCAGTAAAATCTGGGTCACATTTTTTCTTGTATGAGAATAGAATGAGAAATAAATAGGGAAAACGATTCTGAGTAAGAAAAATCCAAAATATTTAAATACTGGAAAAATTTACGTGGACTTTTTTTTGTAAAATGATAAAAAGTAAACGTAAAAAATAAAAAACATTCATACATTTTGATGGTAAGTATTGATTCTGCTTGATGTTTCAACGTAATCTGCTTCAAGTCAGTGACTGATGTTATTTCACTCTTGTTTTTTTTTTTTATATGAATAGGAAGGCAAACGAGCCGAGAACGAGAGTTGGAGCCTGTGCTGAGCAATTGTGTTTACAAGGGTGCACTCGAATCATACAATACATACGTCCAAGCATCCGCTTTTCCATACTGACTGCTTAGAAAAGTGAATATTCTACAGACCATACTTTCAACTATAGGTATTTTGTATGCAACAGTGTTTCATTAGATGTTTCTTCTTCTCTGTGTGAGAGTAATTTTTTTTTGTGTTGGTCTTCAGTTCATAAACTTACTAAATAGTTTAATAATAGTTTCAACTGCAACTTGATAAATTAAATTTAATAGTTAAAATAATGCCTAACGGTTTTAACGTAAAATAACCCAACACATTGGGATGTTGGTATAATTTTTGGCACGCATCCAATGGCTACAATACCTATAAAATCACCATAATTTTAATAAGCTGTTGACCTTCATCGAACTGTAAACCATGGTCTAGAAATAGACTTACTTAGGGCCTGTTTCATCACTCTTCTTCTTCTTTTTTAATATAGCCCCATCGATCGATGCGATGATTTCGCCAATGTCAAAGTAATAAATACAGTATTCAAAAATCTTGTGATAAAAATATCGGCAACGTTGTACGGTAGAACACAGTCAAAAAACCCCTTCCCCCGTCAGGCTCTTAGCCAACGGATAATGATATCCATCAGAATCTGCCAGGAAGTCATTAACCGATGCCCAGGGTGCACCGGACCAAGCACTGCTCTTCCCCTCGGGACGGATCCAAAAACAAACCGCAGCTCTTGACCACACGGAGGTAACCCGACTCGCACCCCGTTTCACCGCTGTCTGTTAAGTTCCAGTTATCTTAAGTATCAGTTTCGTAGTAATAAATAGAGCGGAATCATACATAACTGACACTTAAGATAACTGGAACTTAACAGAGTGGTGATACAGGCCCTTAGTATGTTAAACGTCAAATACAGCTAGCAAGCTCTTAGAAGACTTTCGTGTCTGTTTTGCAGTCTCGCTCTCTCTTATGGGTTCTATACTTGAATCGGCTCATGGTATTTAAAAACCAAATGTAGTCATAGGAGCTCATGGAACGAAATGAAAAGTGAATAGAACATTTTGCTAAAATTCCTACATAAAAAAAAGACTTACAAGTGACAGGGCCGGACCGTGAGTTTAGGGGGCCCTGGGCTAATACTACTTAGGAGCCCACCTAATTACTCAAAGTATAAGAAAAAAAAAAAGAAAAACAAATATTTGATTTATATTATAATATAGGTAAATCAAATACAGACTTGAATTAAATGAATTGAATAGGTTTGATTAATCGCAGGATTCGCAAACTACAAACTTTACGATCTGTTAAATTTAATAAAATTATGGTTTTTTTCGCATTATCGTCTATTTTTGACTTTGACTTGACTTAGCGGGGGGCCCCTTGAATCCACGGGGCCCTGGGCTTCAGCCCAAAAAGCCATATGGTAGATCCGGCCCTGACAAGTGAAAACAGTCTTTGATGTTTAAACCATACAAATGACATTGAACCATATGTATATATAACTAATACAAGCGGTTGCCCGCAACTCGGTCTGTGTAGAATTCGCTTATTGCTATCACTATCTCGGTACCAAATTTCATTAATATCGGTGCAATGATTTAGGCGTGAAAGAGTAACAGACAGACAGACAGACAGACAAAATCAAATCAAATCAAACTTATTTACAAAGAACATGGTAGACAGTAAGATTTTATGACATGAATGTATGTATGACACATATTCTACCAGCCTTCTTGGCCAACCATAGTTAATTATTTTCAAACACTTAGGTATCATATCAAGCTTTAGATCATATCATGGAGCCTTTATACCTGTCTTACAGTAATTACGTGATATACTGGACTAGATAAATTATCAATAATGTTATGCTATCAACTCTCAGATAAACCTGTTAGGCAGTATTAGGTAACGCTATAGTAAAGCAAGTACAACTTTGTTCACAGCAATTGCTCGTCGCTACGGTAATATTCCAAAACAGATGAACCGTCAACGCTAATGGCATTTTAAGATAAAGTATAATGAGGTATTCTGGCAGTAATGTAGCCAATACAGTAGTATTCTGACAAAACATGGCAATGTTTCCATAATAGCGAAAAGGTCTAGTCAATTTTAAAAGCAGCTGGACATATTTAAGTCAACAGCGTCTGTTTGTCAACAGATCGTTAGGTCTGTGTGGCACAGGCATAAGCTGAGCTGCCAACCATTTCAATAGTTTGTAGCATATTATTGTTTACTTTTACTTTTATATGTATGTAACTGCAAACTGTTGAATAAATATCTTTTATTATTATTATTATTATTATTAAGTCTTGCTGCTTAACAGAAATCTAATTAATATGAGGTTGAATTTCTAAACACTGAAAATTAGAACACAGAAAAATCCGAGAAGTAAAGCTATGTGTCTATAAGACACAATTACAAACTCCCGTGGAACATCTACTGCTCACCAGGGACAAGAGAAGGCGCTAATATGAGATTGGCAAATGTTAATTACTGTAAAAAATACTGAACTTAGAAGTACTTTCAATAGTAAATAAAATTGATTTCGGATTGGCCGAAAATCTTATAGGCGATGCGGCTAGCAACTCATCACTATTTTGATTTCCCTTTCCACCTATACTCCCACATTCATGCTAAACATGGCCTTTAGGTGCATAATTATCTCAATTATTGAATAAAAAATGCATGTAAGAATTCAAAGAGAAACAGTAGCAGCTTTATACAAAAGTTGGGCTTTATAATTAAGTATGACTGGATCTTTGCCAAAACCTTTGTTAGGTATAATTGCAAGAACTTTCATACAATAATCAAGGGCAATTGCCTCAAAAGCTTTGTTTTAAAACTATACATATTCATTTTAAAATCAGACAAAGAAATGAACTGTTTTAAATTCACATATTTTATAACCTTTGTTACAAAAATTACCAATAGCAGAAATAATTCGATCTAATTGGAGTGTAATAGTATCAGTATGTGCGTAACCAAATAATTATCAAAATCTTTAGTTTATAAGCAGGCTGCTAACTGCTTTCAGAAACACCATCATTGCCAAGACAAATGTGCCCCAAGAAACTTAGCGGAAATTAATTTGCAGAGTAGTCATTGGGCATGAATAATTATGCAAATTTTTAACAGATTTCAACATGATTTGTAACTCTGCAACTAGCTTGGAAACTAATTTACCATATCCACTACTGAGATAAGCGGTGCCTTAAAGTTGAGATAATTTTATCACAAATCAGTCAGCAGCAAGATTAAAGAATATATTTACAATCCGAGAAAAACACTCTGAAACTGGCTTAGGTACATTCTCATACTAAAAACAGATAGAAGATAATGTGCCGTTAATGGTCTTAACATACATGTGATAATACACTGTTTACTACTGTTCTAATGAGGATGATGTCAATTTAGCTGGTATATGTGATATTCACTATGTGGAAGGAATATAAAATCATTGTCAGGGTCACACAGTATCAGTTTTAATTTATAGTTGGGCAACTGCAGCTGTGGAGTGGAATACCAAACAATTAAAACAAGTTTGGGTTGTTAAATAGACAGAATGGCCTTGTGGCTTTCACTCAAATATTAAAAAAAAAGACAACTCAAATATTTTAAGCGTTTTAAATTGAGAATACGAGGGTGACCACAAAATTAATTCGAAATTTAAATATGTACCTTTTCGAGCTCCTTTTCGATTTCCGCCGCTCGGATGACCAGCGGGCCGCGCACGGCATATTCCAACTTCAAGATGTTGGGGTTGATATTTTCAATCGTGATCGCTTTGGACGCCATCCTGTACTGCGTGACTTGGTTCGGGGAGAGAGCACTATTCGCGGCGTCCCACCGTGTCGCCACGCCGGACAACAGACGACTGCGGCTTATCATCTTCAACCCCGACATGGTTAGCTGCAATCAGTCACACTACTTTCAACACGTCACTTGCAAACACCGCGGCTAACCACACGTTAACAATTCTTGTTATTTACTAAATAATTAAAGGCACTGTTTTCTTTATTTATCTCAACGCTAAACGGATCGCCCGCGACGTTGCGATGGCTCCGGGACGGAGGCCGAAGGAACGGATTTTAGATCGATCGATATCACTTGAAACGTTCGTTCACGTATGTAATTACAATACAACTAGATGTTGGAAATAATTATAGCCCATTACTTCATAAAATTCATGTCTTATCAAGAGTTAAGTTCGAAGGTTATAGTTATCTGATTAAAGCAATAATACTGAAGTAACAAGGGTTATTACGATAACAATGATCAAATTTTTACTGCTAAACGCTGAATTAAGCAAATAAAACATGAAATAAGCAATAAAATAAGAAAAATCAACTACTTGCAGTATGTGTTACGTAAATTATGTAATTTGATTGAAGAAGAAATTGAAATGAATGTATGAATACATTGTTTGTTTAGAGTATTTCTTAAGTTGGTAAGATCTGAAAACTGAAAACGTCGGCGGGAATGTAAGAATGTGCGAGATGGCAACATTCTCAATCAGCTGTTTATGACATCTTAGTCTTCAGTTTCATCACATTGATTGATTAGAATGATACTTAAAAAGTATGCCACGCCATGCACAGGATCTTACATAATCGTTTCACATACTTTATAATTTTTATTTAATTTAATTTGAAAGCGCGTGACTAAAGACTCAGTTATTACATTTTATGCTTGCAGGTGCGAAGTACACAAAAAATAATGTATTCGTACCTACCGCCCTGTATTTTCATTTTCATCCACAGCAAATCAAAGAATATCCTAAAATTTGTAACTGACTTTACAAACCATTAAACTATGACAAAGTTTACAAAAGCTAAATGATAGTTGCAGTTTCCATAAAATAAATTTTTCTAAACAATTTTAGTGCAATGTATTTTTTTGACTTTTTTGACAATTTACTTTCAATTCAATTTTATTTTTTGGGCTATGCAAGAATTTGAAAGAGTTTGTATTGCATTTTTGACACTTCAGGCGTTTCTATAGGCAACACTGAGGCAAATAGGTTTTTGGTTTTTGCCGATTGATTGAAGTAGAACTGCAATACTGCAATCGTTTGGTTGGTTATGTTGGTAAAATTGATTTGACAAGGCGCCAAGAATTTGAATAAATTACGTATTTTGGTGAAGTAGATTGGCAAATAAGATTGTCAGACCACAATTCTCGTATCCGTATTTGAGTCTTATTCACCGAGGTACTTAATCCATACCTATTCAAAGTAATTTTATCGCATGCGATTGACAGCTAATGATAATGAATTTGACACATAATAAGAGCGTATAGCTGTACAAGGAAATCAAAATAGTGATGGGTTGCTAGCCGCATCGCCTATAACATAATTCCTAAGGCTTTCGCCCCTTCCCTCGATGGGCTTTTACCATCTGCGCGGGAAGAGAAGCAACTGGTAAATTCTATGTGTTTTCTTTACTCCCAGACCAGCATGGAAGAATAATAAAGAATTTGTAAAATTTAATTTATTAAGTATATTAACTATATTATAGGGCTTAAAAATAAAAAAAGTACATTATAGATAATAAGAGTGCACGGTTGAGTTGGGGAGTGACTGGCGGCGGTCACTAGGTATATGTATTAGGGTTGATGAGGATTCCGTTGCCGCTTCCTCATAATGGGGAAGTTCCGCGATTTTTTTAATTCCTCTACAGCTACCGCTTCCACATAAACGAAATTGAAAAAATCGTCTTCCTCTTCCACTTCTTAAATTTAGAGGAATTTTCCTTTCATCGCGCATATCCCGTATTCACTCGCGCGCTCGTACATTTTCATTAAAATAACCCTTCCTGTGGTCAATTCTGATTATTAAAATAAACTTCATGTTCATAATTATGTTTTCTATCATTTAATTAAATAAATAAACAAATACTGCGTTCTTTGATCAATTTGTATTTTTTTTAATTTTCAACTAACTAGTAATACCTATGTCACTCGCACACAATCCTATCACTCTGTCTCTTCCGCATCCTCATCCTAATAAAAATGTGCTCTTCCTCAAACTACGTGCTTGATACTTCCTTCCGCTTCATCTTCCTCATCAACCCTACTATGAATACGCCTGCGCTGGTAAAGGCGCTGTTACGCTGGAGTATATTAGCTCACCCCGCACGAAATCAAAAACTTTTAGAAAAAAAAAACGCAGGCTTATTTGGTTACCGTCTTTCTGTTGACTGTACATGATTATTTATTTAAGCACATAGTTACCTGCTATTGAAATGCTCGCAGCATAAGAAGCTCGATTAAGGTAAATACCTAAATTAGCAGACTTAAATGGGTAGGTACAGGGTGGATTTTAAGTTGTGGTTAAGGTAAGGTTTTCCGAATTAGTTTCACGAGTCTAACCGCGATTATTGCGATTATTTAATGGGGTAGCTTTTGAGGTGGTAGAGGGTGACCAAATACTTGATGCTGATTAGGACACAAAAATACATACCATCAGTAATTAGGTGTAACTAATAGATTTGTTTTCTTACCCTTTTATTCATAAACGCTCTGTAGGCTTCTGCTAACTTAGCAATCGTTTGTCCTTGTCTGTCACTTTGATATTTACCTTTCACAGATAAGGACAAACGGGTGCGGATCAGAATATATAAAGTTTAAAATGTATAATGGGTTAAAATACATAATGGTTCAAAATATATAATGGTATTTTCTGTGAAACTATTACCTAGATGAACTTATTTGATATTGTAAGCTATAGATTGGTTTAGGTTAGGTTAGGTTTATTTTATAACAATCCTATTAATATGCCATTTACTGAGAAAAACGCATTATATATTTTGAACCATTATGTACTTTAACCCATTATGCATTTCAAACTTTATGTATTATAATACGCACCCGGACAAACGATTGTTAAGTTAGAGAAGCCTATAGAGCGCTTATGAAGAAGGGGGTTAGATTATTAAAACAATATTCTGATTCGCGATTCCAACTTAGTTTTGGCTCTGTATTAAGTTATTTTGACATTCGCATGCCATTATTTGTATGTAGGAGTGAATTTTCCAAAATAAGAGTGCATTTTTCGTATAGGCGCCACTATTTTGTGCTTTTCAACAGCAACCCATCACTATTTTGATTCTATTTTACATCTATACGCCCACAATCTTGCTAAACGTGGACTGTAGGTCTTGTCACCGTAGGTAGTAAAGACGTGATTTGTGTATGTATGTTTGCCTGGTAGAGATCGCTCTGAGGCGATAAGGCCGCCTATTGCTTACTTTTCTCTATATACACACACCAGTTTTCTGTAGTTATTTTGTTGTTCAATAAAGACTCCTTGAATTGCATTGTATTAGTTTGAGATAAATAATTTAAAATTAATTAATTTCAAAGATTCGATAGTTTCTAAGAAAATGGTGTAGAACCATTTAAAAAATGGATTTGTTCATTAATAAAATACCAATTTGTTTCATTATTAATTTATTTTTTACACAATATTTGCAACTACCGTCAGAAGACCTCTAATAACTATAATAATCCCAATAGAAAAATATTTCATCTCTTTAACTAATCATAGTATTGACATTTTTACTCTTTTTACAATATTTATATATATTTTATGTTTATATATTCAATTCTCGATAGGCTATTTAGTTTATATAAATTTTAAAATGTAAACAATGTGATGTATTCACAGAGGAATCTTCTATATATTCAATATGGTACATATGTATAGCAACTCCTGTGCAAGTGTGTGTACGGAACAAGCCAACAAGGCGCCGGGCATATTTACAACCGTAGAGGCTTTACAAACAAAACTGATGATAATATTATTAAAATTAAACAACAGAAACATTATCTCACACGTTATGGCAAATTGTCAATGTCCACAAAACAATTGTAATAATTTTACCATTCCTTTTTACTTTAATAGACAATTATAAAACACAACATTGCTATATTTTACATAGTCTTAAATCGAAATAAATAAATTATTCTCTATAATAGTGTTGCTTATTGTCAAATAAATTTATAACTCTAGAGAAAGTCCCGAGGGGGCGCTGTGCGGCAATTCCTACGTTTATGTACTAGCCGGCGACGGTGCTGCCGCCTGGCGGCAACGTCATCCGATGCAACGTCAGGCCGGGGCTTCGACCTCTATGTAACCTCAAAAATAACAAACAACTGGTACAATTTTTACACAATTATAACTCAAAGCCCCGAGTGAAGCAGGATAGGAATGTAAACAACCTCTATTCAATATACATATATAACTATAACAGACATTATATTGATATCACGCGATGATATGATCAATTCGATTTCAAACATTCAACAGATAGCGAAATAAATGAGAACAAAGATACCATTCACGCAGAAAACAACGAATACTGATACATAAGTACGGCCAGAACTATCTGGAAGATAGAAAGAGACAACAAAATAATAGGAAAAGTGAATGCGAGAGCGAGATAGACCGCAAATACTAGGATGTCTCGTAACTTTAGGTACGTACTCACTTCACTCAGTAAAGATTAAGAAGGAAACAACAGAAAACAATTAAGAAAAGAACAAAATCTCTATGTACGCCTTAATAATCTACACTATATTATTATGTGCTAAATTCGATCTTACTGCACAAAACAACTGGATATTTTTCGGGTCTTATATTAAGTTCTAACTCGCATATTTTGCTCAAAATCTATTTAGAATCGACTTCGTTCAAAATACGGATAAAATTCAGTCCGGCGGCGCAAAAGTATTAAAATAAAATATTTTCACCCAAAAACTTAAGTCACCGTTGCACTGACGGCGCGTCATTGTAGTCAGTAAATTGCTGCTCAAAAAAAATGTCTAACTCGAAACTAATAACGATCACGACATTTAATTCTACGAGTAGGTAAAAGTCATAAAATTCGACAGCAAATCAAATCTGCTTTCGTCTTGGAAATTAGAAGCCGCTTGTATAATTCCGATGCTAGGCCAACACAGTCGACAACTACTTCCCCTCTTTCTACTTAACCGGTAAGATAGAGACAGATGTATTGAGCATGCCTTTTGATACATTTATGACAGTTGTTATAATGTCTGCTTAGAATTATGTTTAGTAGATACCCTTTTCATGCAATGGGCAGTTATTATTTTCGTACTAAATCCATTTACTCGAACTGTTTTTCGCATTGCTTATCTAATCAATCTAAAGAAAATGAACTTATTTACATTTGCTTTGGAACAAAATATACTTTCATTAGCAATATCAAAAAACAGCCAAGCCGTCATTAGGAAATTACACAAGCTTCAAATTATAAAGTAGTACTGTACCAAATTATTGGCTTAAAAAAAACAACTTTTGGAAACAAGACACGGGTTCCGGACAGTTTCTGTTTTCAAAAGTTTTTAACGGTCATTCCATTCCATTATTAGTTACAAATTAATTCAACATTAAATCCTGGAATGGTCCACTACTAGGCGCACTTTGAAATGCGTTTCTAACAAATTTAGTACGAAAACGTTTCTTCTAAAATGATAAAGCAGCGAGCCTATTGTACCCAATTATAACCGTCGTACAGACACTTAAGTGACACTTAAATAGTTCAATTTAAAACCAAACCTGAAACTCTTCGTTCCTCGTAGATAACCGAGTTTCGTAACCGGTTGCCTATTAAGAAGAATACTTCACCGTTACACCAGAGGCACACGCAAGCATCCAAGTCTTTTGCACACGACTACTTTGAAAAGTGATATTTTACTTTATAAATCCGCATCCAAATCTAACCTAACACATTTACCAACTTGATCACTTATTACCACACTGGTTACTAACACATATTTTTCCTTACAAATAACCAGCCCTTTCACTCGGAATTTACAAATTCGAAGTTCGTATACCGTTCCGCTCGCACTGCTAGTCATCAACGGGAAGGGCGAGAGAGACGGTACGATACGAACTTCGGAGCCCCCCAGTTACCAAACTGGTTGCGTACGAGGAGGATCGTCAGCGCGAGCTACTTAAGTGTAAGGTGTCAGTTACGGGTAATAGGTAGTGACAAGCGCGAGCGTGCGATGCGGTTGAGGCGCATGAGGCGCATGAGGCACGTGAGGCTTGCGGGGCGGGCGGGCCCGGCGCGGCCGGCGCTAGCAGTCGCGGTCCTCCCGCACGAGCTGCGCGGTGTCGGCGCCGGTGTCGGCTGCCGGGTCCAGCGCGCGCGGCCGCTTGCCGCCGCGCGTCTCCGTCGACGACGGCGAGATCACCGCCGATACCACCTTGTCTTTTAACTCGTCGGGGACTTCGTAAATGCCCGCTGGGAAATTAAAGAACGTAAAGTTAGCTGAGCTGACGATTGAGCCCATAGGCATAGACCTATCGAGCAGTGGAATGGCGCCGACTGATGATGGCAGGAGAAAGTTATGAGAAGAGCTGTTTACAAGTGGCTACTATAGCCCGCGTGGGAACTATAGCCCAAGCCTTCTCGTTCTAAGAGGAGGCCTGTGCCCAGCAGTGGGATGCAAATAGGCTGGAGTTGTTGATGATGATGACGATAACTGGTGTGTATGTACATATAGGATTGCAGATTTCAAAACTACCGAATTAGCTTCGCTATGCATCATTATTTCCCGATACGGATATGCGTGGGTCACAAGATCATAATTATTCACCGTCTAACTAAACCATGCCATTTAGGGCCTGTTACGCCATTCTCTTTTAAGTTCCAGATATCTTAAGTGTCCGTTATCTATGAGTGAGATTTATAATATTGGAGGGAAAGATTGCATGAAAAACATATATATTTCACTGATTCCCACAAGCTTGGTTATCTTGTGCGAGAGTACAAAGTATCTTGTAGCGGAGTAACAAGGTAAATATTTCTTGTTCAATGAAATAAACATCCGCAAAATACCGCCTGGCGCCTAATTCACCAACATGACAACTGTCGGTGACAAGCGACAATTCTGTTAAAATAGGGATCTGATTCAATAAAATATTCAAAGGTACTTACGTAGCGCCGGGTCGGCCGCGGGCTGCGGCGCGCGCTGCACGGCGTCGTACATAGGGTTGGAGAAGTCGCGGCCCTTGCGGCGCGCCTCCTCCAGGCTGTAGGCGGGCTCGGCGCCGGCGCCGCCGAACTCCACGTTGGAGCCCTGACGGAACGACACGCTCTGGGACGAAGCTAAGCTGCCTAGGCCGCCGCCTTTGCCGCTGTGAAAACAGTACATCACTCATTAAAGTAGGTAGGTAGTTAAGTTAGTGAGAAAACTCGGAGCTGATCGTTTTTTTACGAAATAAGTATGACAGTGACACAAAGTGAATGAGTGGGTGCTCGTTCCAACACTAATGTACGGTAGCCAAAGTTGGGTGTGACAAAAGAAGCATGAAAGTAGAATAAATGCAGTAGAAATGAGAGCGTTAAGAAGGATAGATGGGATGACATTCCAAGACAGAATAAGGAATAGTGTGATAAGGGAACGTGCTGGTGTGAAAGAGGATATAGTAACTAGGATAGAAAAAAGTATGATCAGTCGGTTTGGTCATGTAGACAGGACACCATTTTGGCTCTTCATTTCCACGGATCGCACGGTAAGGTCCACGCCTAACGGGAACGACATACCAAGGACTCACTGTGAATTATTGCCATTTGCAAGATTCCGTTATGACTCCTCATTTGGTTCGAATCTCGAGCTCGCACCTCTGAGTTTTTGGAGTTTATGTGCGAAAATACATTCGAAATTTACCATAAGCCTATCGGTGAAGAAAAACATCTGCGAAGCGATTCAATGGTGTGGGTGAAGTTTCCAATCCGCACTGGGCCCGCGTGGGAAGTTAGTCCAAGCCCTCTCATTCTGAGAGGAGGCCTGTGCCCAACCAGACGTATATAGGCTGAAGACGACGACGATGATGATTCGGTTCGAGCCCACCACTCGCCCGATAAAGTATGCACGCCCGGCGGAAACGACACGTGTCCGACGCGACTAGACTTCGACCCGCGAACTGTGATTCGATTTGAAGTCGCTCATACTCACAAGGGCCTCTTCCTGATGACGAACCACGCGGCGGCGCCCGCCACGGCCAGCAGCAGCACCAGCAGCACCGGCACCAGCACGGCGGCGGGCGCGGCGCGCGGGGCGCCCTCCTGCGCGGCGCAGTGCGGCGGCTGCAGCCCCGCGCGGCACACGCACGTCAGCTCGCCCATAGCGTCCTCCGTGCACACGCCGCCGTTCTGGCACGGGCACACGCGCGGCAGCGGCCGGGGGACTTCCGCAGCTGTCGGTCATAATAACACTCTTTTTATACACCTGTACTATTATCTGTGATTTATGTATTCACGAGCACCATTATAGGAACACTCTTAATAAGACTTCCCTCTAAAAGCACTTGTTGGCTTATGTCGCTCTAAAAGTGCTCCATCGTTACTCTGCCAGACCTAGGTAAATTCATTCATTCATTCATATGGTTTTTTATAGAACTAAAACTTTCTGAACTAAACGAATAGCTGCCAACATCAAGATTTTTTTTTCAATAATGTCACTAGCAAGCTGGTAAACGCTTTGGCTAAATACGCCGAGAACGCAAGACACCCGTCCCATAGAACATCTTATGCGATCGGATCACCAAAAAATGGTGACGGCGAAACGTATCATCGACATCTTCGTCTGGAGACACGTCCCGCCGCCTCGCGGACCCTCGTAATACTGACCGGCGTCGCAGGCCTGCTCGTGCGCGAGCCCCTTGGGCGGCGGCGCGGCGGCGTCGGGGCAGGCACAGCGCCGGCCGCCGGGCACGGCCAGGCACAGGTGCGAGCACGGCGCGCCCACGCAGCCCAGCGCCGCAGACGCGTTGTAGCGCCGCGCGTGGTACACTGCCAGACACACACACTGTTACGGAATGACACTCGAGAGTGATTATCATAAGGAAACCTTTGACACAGTTCACACACAAACCGGCCGGTGCCCGCAACGCAACACTCAGACCGCAAATTTAGACTTAGCGTTGCTTGCGGGCACCGGCCGGCCCTCGCCTCGGTCGCACCATATTATGTACGGTATTATCTGTGGTTGCACTGAGAAGCTGCGAACTGTCGGCCCGCTTCGGATGATCGTATCGTGTTCAGCTGAGAGATCTACTCGTATGAGTGTGTCGGAGTGGAGCCATCTATCGGAAGGCTATAACGATACCAAGTGTCGCCATCTGGTGGCACGTTGGCGTACTACGAGCTTGATTGTTTCGATTATTAAAGTTGTACTAGGAAACGTGGGGTAGTTGCCCGGGTGAAATCAGAGATGGCGTTGCGTTCCGTTCCCGAGTATGGCGGGAACAGGCCGGCCAGGTGGTCGTGACATAACGCTATCTTTGGGATCACCTCGTTTCCTTTGATTTCAAATTGAATCCGTTTAGATTTGGACAATCTCGTGTGATTTTCATGTGAAGTGAATATTGCCAATTAAAGTCAACCTTCTGCTATCCGGACGCGTTCTTATTTCGTTGCCCACGTGCGCGTCTACCCTCAATAATGAACGGTCATACAAATGGTCGTTATGATGGCAGTGTTAGTGCGGAAAAGTGTTCCGATGATCCTCAATCAGACCAAGAGCCTCCTCCATCTCCGTTAAGTGAATTTCGAAAACGTAGATAGATCATGAACGACAGATGTCGGTTTGTGTTTACCTTTGATTTTAAACTAAACAGCGAGTGTAACGAGGCAACCGCGAAAACCGCTGTTCTGCGTCATTACTTGACTAAAGTCGCGTCTTAAAAATCGCTCACCTTTCACAGCCGACGGGTTGACTAGATCCTTCGAGAGTATGAACGGCACTCCTCTCCCGAACTTGTCCTGGCGCACCAGCTCGCCGGACTCGCGCGTCACCCAGAACAGCGACGACTCGAACACGTCCAGCGACACCGGATGCTTCAACATGTCACCTTTGAGCACTGTCTTCCGGAGGGTACCATCGGGGCGCATCATCTCGATCGTATTCAGCTTGGTGTCCACCCAGTAGATCGTGTGGTCCATCGCCATATCGATGGCTAAGCCGGTCGGGTGTCGGATGTTCTCGGTGATGAGAGGTCGGCGTTGGGAGCCGTCCATCCAGGCGGTTTCGATCTTGGGAGCTGATCCGGCGTCCGCCCAGTACATCTTGCCCGTCTGAGGATCGACGACGACGGACGTCGGGCTCTCGATGCCGACGGTGACCAGCGCGCGCCTGTACCTTCCATCGGTCCTCGCGACCATGACGCGTCCGCGCGGTTTGGAGCCGGTGCGATCCGTTTCCGTCCAGAATAGGTTGTCTCCGATGTAGTCGACGGCGAGGGCCGTGGGTTTGGAGCTGCCCTTCATGTTGAGGTCCTGCGCGAAGCCGCTCTTGACCTCTCCCTGCAGCGCGTTGACCATGTATGACCTTTTGATGGTCTTGTCGTAGCTGTCGGCCCAGAACACTATCTCGTGCTTGGGATCGTAGTCGATGGCTTCTATACGCTTCTCCGAGGAGATGACTTCGTATTCCTCGTTCTTGTCCTGCACGAAGGCGCGTATTTCGGGACCGTTGGCGAACATCAGCACCACCTCGTCTTCTGTCGCTTTGCAGACGCCCGACAGGCTATCAGCCAATCTGTTAGGATGTACATTGAAATTAGTATCTTTGAACCAATAAAACACCACCAACAATATTCCAGGATGGTAAGGGCTAAGGATACTGCACGTGTCAGTAATTTAATCAACTTTCTTATTCTTTACGCCGGAGACCTATGGCAAGCAGTGCTACTTTTGCCATCAATAATTAGCGAGTAAGATTGTAGAAGAGATCCGAAGGAATCTTGCTTAAGGTACACCTGCAATGTATTCCATCGCAATCGAGGCTCAGAAACTCACTTGAACCCTTCCCTGCAGCTGCAGCTGTAGCTGCCGTTGATGTTGTCGCAGAGCTGCGAGCAGTGGTGGTCGCCGCCGGCGCACTCGTTGACGTCCTCGCAGCGCTTGGGGTCGGCGCGCGAGATGATCCAGCCCTGGTAGCACGAGCAGATGTAGCCGCCGCCGCTGGGGCTGCCCGCGGGCAGAGGCACACTCAGGTTCGTGCAGAAGTGCTCGCAACCGCCTGGGTACAAACAAAATGGAAATTTTATTATAGTCCATGTCATGCTCATTGTCTAATTAAAGATAAATCGAAGTAATATCATTTTATAGCAAGAGGTCTCTAGATAATCGACAGTGATACGTTGTATCAATCAAAAGAAATACAGGAGATTACTTATTGATAGTAATATTTGTACCTAATAGTAACTATGATGCCTTCGAGTCTTACAGGTCTTCTGCAAGTTTCGATCGATTACAAAAGTCTACAAGCGATTAACTTCATATAGTCTTCTTGCAGGTGCAGAATTAATTGCGAACAAGTATTTTGAAGTAGTCATTTTTGGTCAATATAATAATTGTCTTCATATTCTTCATAAAATCGGTATAATGACGTAAGAAGCAAACCGGAATACATCAGATCAAAAGAACGAAGAAGTTTAGAATGCGCGTAAGAAACGCCACAGACTGAAGAAAATACTACACTACATAAAACAACCGTGAACCAAAGAAGCGAGTACATAGTAAACAGGTCCTTCACCTTTGGTGGTGAGATCGCAAGTCTTCTGGTGATGGCAGCCGCGCTCGTCGGAGGCGTCGCCGCAGTCGTCGGCGAGGTCGCAGAGCTGCGCGCGCGCGACGCAGCGCCGGTTGGCGCACTGGAACTGCGCGTACGGGTCGCACGGCTTGGCGCGCGCCGCGCACAGCGTCATGTTGTTCTCGTCGGAGCCGTCGCCGCAGTCATCCACGCCGTCACACACTTGGTATCTGGAATAGGTGATCCTTGCACTACTGGGTAGGTACTTATCCATATTAATAATATAAAGTAAGTACCTACAGTTTGTGAGTTTTTGATGTTGTAGGGGTAATCTCTGGATGTATTAAATCGATTTTGAAAATTATTTTACCTATAAAAAGCTACGTTAATTGTGTGTCATAGGATATATTTAATTCTACACGGACGATCATGCGGCCAATAGCTAATTTATTAAAAAAAAAACTAACTCTGCATAAGTAACGGTCTTCACTAAAGCACTGAGTAAGGGAAAAACGGATATCTCTCAGCTCTTGCAACTCTTATGTAATCTCAAGGTCTCGTGTTTATGGCGCGCCACTCGGGCATCGAACTACTTTACTTTACTCTGAGAACGATGAAATCTTTTTCTTACTATTCATTCTGGAAAGAGACGGGTAGCCTATCTCGCACGCTCTCGTGCTAACACTGCTAACCGGGCTGGTTACAACTAGCTATTTTGGTTGTATTCGTGGTTACTGCTAATTATGTTCTAAGTTTTTGCCTAAACTTGCGGTCTTCCAGGGACTGCGGTACATACCGGGGCACGCAGCGGTGGTTGGCGCAGTGGAAGCGGCGCAGCGTGTCGCAGTTGAAGTTGGTGCAGAGCGCCGGCGCCTCGTCGCTGCCGTCGCCGCAGTCGTCCGCGCCGTCGCACAGGTCCGACTGCGACACGCACAGGTTGTTCGCGCACTGGAATCTGTGAGAACACGACGTTAGATACCAGTTGTTGATACGTAAGAAAGAGACAATCGAAAATGGATTTTGGTATTGTGACTGACCTGCTTTCTGGGCAGTATCTGCCACCGGGGAAGCGTGGAGGACACCCGATCTCGTCCGACAAGTCGCGGCAGTCGCGGTCGCCGTCGCAGCGGAAGTATGACGCGATGCAGTGGCCTGACTTGCATTGGAACGTGCCGTTCTTGCACTGGAAGCCGCCGCACGCGAGCTCGTCTGAGTTATCGCCGCAGTCGTCCTCGTGGTCGCAGCGCCATCTCGACGAAATACATTTTCCGTTGCCGCATTTGAATTCAGATTCCGAGCATTCTCTGTATTGGTGTTGACACACGCTTTCGGCTTCGTCGCTGCCGTCTCCGCAGTCATCGGTGAAGTCGCACAGCCACTGTTTCGGTATGCAGCGCTTGTTCTCACAAGTGAAGTCAGTATCGGCGTTGCAAGACGGGCAGTTCTCTGGCAGTTCGTCAGAGCCATCCCTGCAATCGTCTTTGCCATCGCAGAACAGCCACTTCGGTATGCATCTGTAGTTGGACTGACCGGGGCACCGTCTCCAGCCGGTCGTGCAGTTCTTCTGGCGGCACATGTAAGCGGGCTCGTCGGAGTCGTCTCCGCAGTCGTTGTCGAAGTCGCACATCCACAGCTTGGGGATGCAGCGGCCGTTCTTGCAGGAGAACTCGGTGTCGGGGTTGCAGGTCCGGTTGTGGCACATAGAGGGTTCCTCGTCGCTGTTGTCCTTGCAGTCGGTGTCCCCGTCACACTTCCAGCTGTCAAGGATGCAGCGGCCACTGGACTTGCACTTGAACTCGAGCAGCGGGCACTCGTGCGCGCACTCGGCCTCGTCGCTGCCGTCGCCGCAGTCGTCGGTGCCGTCGCAGATGGTGGCGGCGGGCGTGCAGTTGGTGTTCTTGCACTGGAAGGAGCCGGCTCTGCAATGGCGGACGGGGCAGGTGTCGGGTTCGTCCGATCCGTCCATACAGTCTTTCTCACCATCACACTTCCAGAACCACGGGATACATTTCTCGTCGCGTCCATTACACCTGTGCTGTCCGTCTGTGCAGTTCGCGATGCAGGTCTTCATGTCTCTCGCGAGATAGTACTGGTTTGGACAAGCACACTTGTACGTGGTAGCGCCCTCCTCGCCGTAGCCTTCAATATTTAAGTAGCTGGATTCGTGGGGAGGCGCTATTAGACACAGATGCGAACATCCTCCGTTGTTGGTACCGCAAGGGTTAGGATACGGCAGCTGTCTCAGCGGATGTACCACGTGGATGTCATAAGGCCTGTGTGTGGTGTTCCGCAGAACCGTGAGGTTCTCTCCTGAGTGTTTATTTGCTTTGCTTATGGCCTTGAGATTCCAGTCGGTCCAATATATCTCGTCGTCGAATAAGCTGATAGCGAAAACGTGTGGTACTTTTTCTCCTGATAGAACGACGTGTCTGTGCCTGCCTTCGAGATCAGTGGAACCAATATAGTCGAGATGAGCGTCAGCCCAGTAGATCCTGTCCGTGAAGTAATCGATTGTGAGGGCGTTCGGCCAGGCGATGTCATTTTCCCAGTTCAATATGGCGGTGTAGTTGGAGCCGTCCATTCCCATTTTACCGATGTAAGCCTGCAAGTGCCATGACGTGAAGTACAGGTACCCAGTGCCGGGGTGAACGATGATGGCCCGTGGGTCAGCGATGCCGGTCTTGAGAGTCTTTCGTCGAGTTCCATCTAATTCTGAGACATCTAAGTTCTTGGAATGCCTGTCCAGCCAGTAAAGCTTCCTTCCAATCCAGTCTACGGCGATGCCTTCTAAACCGTGCGAATCGTGCCTGATGACAACCTCTTTCGTAGGGTTCGGATCCGTGTAGTCCGACCGATAGATGGTCTTTGCTGACACATCAGCGAAGTACATCTTGTTTTCTTTGTAGTCGAAATCGATAGCAACAACGTTCATGAGGTCCTGGTGTACGAGGTTGTACAGATGAGCGTCGGTCGACATGTTCCGGACGTAGTACTTGTTGGTGAATATGAGCCAGGGAGGAGTGTTGTCTTTGCGCTTGCATGTGTGCTCGTCGGCCTCACGCTCGTAGTACTGATCGGAGCACTTGCAGTAGTAGGAGCCGGGCGTGTTGGAGCAGTACTGCGAGCACACGCCGGGCGTCTCGGTGCACTCGTCCACGTCGGCGCAAGCCTTCCCGTCGGGCAGCAGCTTGTAGCCCTGGTTGCAGTCGCAGTAGAAGCCGGTGAGCGTGTCGATGCACTTGTGGCCGCACTGGTTGCTCTCCAGCTTGGCGCACTCGTCCACGTTGCAATGCGCCGGCTCGTCCGAGTCGTCGCTGCAGTCAGACACCTTGTTGCAGACCAGGCGGTTGTCGATACACTGGTCGTTGTTGCACTTGAACTGGCCGGCGGGGCAGGTCTTGTTCTCCTTGCCGCAGTCGACCTCGTCGGAGTGGTCGCCGCAGTCGTCCTCGCCGTCGCAGCGGAAGTGCTTGCGGATGCATTTGAAGTTCTGGCACTTGAATTCCTGGTCAGAACACTGCTTGTACTGCGTGTTGCAGTGCTTGCCCTCATCGGAGCCGTCACCGCAGTCGTTGTCGTGGTCGCAGACCCAGCCGCGGTTGACGCAGCGGCCGTTGGTGCACTGGAACTGGTCCTCCGAGCAGGGCGCGGGCGTGGCGCAGTGGTGCAGCGTGGCGTTCTCGTCGGCGCCGTCGATGCAGTCGGGGTCGCCGTCGCACAGCCACTTGCGCGGGATGCACTGCGCCCGGTTCCACAGCTTGTTCTCGGCGCAGGTGTATTCGGTGTCAGGGTCACATTTGCGCTCGTTGCATTGGTGGCGTTCGTCTTCATCGCTGCTGTCGAGGCAGTCGTTGTCGCCGTCGCAGATGTAGATCCGCGGGATGCAGTTGCCGTTGTCGCACGTGAAGAGGTCGCCGAAGCAGGTCCGGCCCTCGGAGCGGCAGTACTCCGGTGGCTCGTCGGCGCCGTCGCCGCAGTCGTCGTCGCCGTCGCAGTACCACGTGGCGGGGATGCAGCGGTGGTTGGGGCAGCGGAAGCTGTTCTGCGGGCAGGTGCGCTGCGCGCAGTGCAGCGGGTCCTCGTCGCTGTTGTCGCCGCAGTCGTTGTCGCCGTCGCAGAGCCAGTAGGGCTCGACGCAGATGTTGGTCTTCTCGCACTTGAGGTGGTTGGCGGGGCAGGTGGTGTTGCGCGGACAGCGCTCGTGCGTCTCGTCGCTGGTGACGTTGTCTTTGCAGTCATTGATGCCGTTGCAGACCTGCGCCTGCGGGATGCAGCGCGCGTTCGCGCACGTGAACTCGCCGTCGGCGCACGGCGCGTAGACGCAGCCCTCCTCGTCGGAGCCGTCTTTGCAGTCGTTCTCGTGGTCGCACTTCCACGATTTGAAGATGCAGCGGCCGTTGTTGCAGCGGAACTCGTGCGGCGAGCAGGAGTGGTAGGCGCAGTAGTTGCTCTCCTCGTCGGATCGGTCGCCGCAGTCGTCGTCGCCGTCGCAGGCCCACATGCGGCTGATGCACTTGCCGTTGGCGCAGGAGAACTTGCCGGCGTCGCAGGAGACGTTGCGCGGCACGCACATGCGGCCCTCGTTGACGAGCTTGCTGGCGTCGTCGCACTTGCACTCGACGGTGCCGTTGGGCGCGGGGTGGCAGGACTGCGCGCAGCCGCCGTTGCTGATGGCGCAGGCGCTGGCGCGGCAGGCTTGGCGCGCGGCGCTGACCACGTGCAGGTCGCGCGGCGAGTCCTCCAGCCGCTTCACCATCTCCACCATGTTGGCGCCCGTGTGCTTCTCGGCGCGGTACACGCCGCGCAGCTGCAGGTCCGTCCAGTACATGTAGTTGCCGAACACGGTGATCGCGAACGGGTAGATCGTGGCCGACACCAGGACTTCGCGATCCGATCCGTCCATCTTGGAGCGCTCGATCTTCTCGCGCACGGCGTCCGTCCAGTAGAGCATGTCCTCGTCGAAGTCTATCGTGAGGCCGCTCGGTTGCGATAGATCTTTGTCGATGATCGCTTTCTTCAGCGAGCCGGCCATTGTGGTCCGGTAGATTTTGCCGGAGGTGCCGAACCTGCCCCAGTCGGTATAGTAGAGGGTGCCGTTGCAGGGGTGGACGACGATGGCCCGCGGCCGCTCGACGCGCGCGATCATGACTATCATGGAGCCGTCGAGGTTCATCGCGTAGATAGAGTTGTTGGAGCTGTCGGTCCAGTAGATCTTCTTCTGAGTCCAGTCGTACGCGATTCCCTCAGGATTGATGTTTTTATACAGGATACTCTGAATGTTGGCGGGGTCGGGATTGTTAGACGGCATCCATGCGATCTTGGCCCAGGGCCGTATCTGGGTGAAGAACAGCTTGTTGTCAGCGTAGTCGAACTCGACGCCGACGACATTGGTGAGATTAACGACGGGCTTGAAAGGCGTGCCAGTGGACTTGGGGTCGAGGTTGACAGCGCGGATCTCGGTACGCGTGGTGAACACCAGGTATTCGTCGACGGCGTCGCACTTCTTGGGGTTAGTCTTGGACACCTGTCCCGTGGCGCACTCGCACCGGTGCATGTTGGTCTTGGTGTCGTCCGGAGGGTAGCTGAAGCAGAGTTGTTCGCAGCCTCCGTTCCCTAACTTTCTGCAAGGGTTGTTTTCGTCGATCGGCTGGTTATTGATGTCAAAAATGACAATATCTCTTAGCTTTGGTAAATTGGTTCTCATTTTCTCAGGCAAAGACGTGTTTCCGGGCAGCTTCGAAGCCTTGTAAATAGTCTGCAAATTCCTGTCTACCCAGTAGACGCTGGTGGTGTGGATAGCGATGCCCATAGGGTTAGGCAAGTTGGAGCGGATCACTTGTCTACTGCCGCCGCTGTAGGAGATCTTCTGAATCTGATCTAGTTTAGAATCGACCCAATAGACGTCGTGAGATAGCATATCGATAGTCAGATCTCTTGGGTTTGAAATTCCAGAGTTGATAATTGTTTCCCATTTAGATCCATCGAGGTAAGCTTTGCCGATGCGCGGGTACTGCCCGTAGTCGATCCAGTACAACAGTCGTTTTATAGGGTTGACCGCTAGCTCTCGAGGCGCGTCCATGGTCCTCTTGACGAGAACCTTTCTGTGGGAGCCGTCCAGCCAGCACATCTCCACGTAGTTCTCATGCGGAAAGACGTTCGTGAAGTACAGATTGCCAGCGACCCAGTCCACCGCCAGTCCTCGGATACCGTTGCTGCCGATACCGTCTTTGACGACGTGTTGCAGTTCCGTGCCGTTGGGTCGAATGCGGAATATGCCGTTCCACTGTCCGCGATTGAATTCGACCCAGTAGATGTAGTTCTCCGCGAAATGGACGTCCACGTGGAGGATGTGGTGTCCGGCGCCGGTGACAGGGACCATGGCCTCAGAGCTGTCGTCCAGGCTGTAGCCGCGGATAAGGTCGAGTTGCGATACGACCGCGAAGGTCTTGTAAGGCACACAGTTAACTTCATTTTCCTTCTTGTAACCGATAGAGCAGGAGCACACTCGCGAGCCACCCTCGCCGGGTATACAGATCTGTTCGCATCCGCCGTTGTTCTGGAGGCAAGGATGGTGAATCATCTTTCTCTTTTGGAATATCGTGAGTGATTTGAGATCGCTCTCGTTGTCTATTATTGTTTTGATGTTGTCTCCGTTCGGGAGGTCTGCCTTGATGATTTTCTCATGCCGCTGATCGAGGACATACAAGCGCGAGTCGAGAACGGCGATGGCTTTGGGATACGATATGTCGTTTTTCTCAGAAAGGATGGTACGGCGATCGTTGCCGTCAGTGTTGACGCTGCTCACGCTGGCGGTGAACTGCGTGCTGAAGTAGACGATCTTCTTCTCGACGTCGATGGTGATGGCCTCGGGCCGCTCGTTGACGTCGACTAGCACTGCAGCGTTGGAGCCGTCCATGTTGGCGCGTCCGATCTTTGCCGGCACTCCGTAACCACCCTCGTCAGACCAGAAGATTTTTCTAAAAACAAAAATAAAAGTTAGAACCCAACTGAAGATAGAAAATACGCAATTCAAAAATATTTGTAGCTCTATTCTCTTGAACTTACCCTTCAGTAGGATCCAGGCATATTCCCTTTGGTCGCGCTACGGATACTTTACTGCCGTCGTTAGCCAATATGATAGTCCTGTATTTAACTTTGCCGTCCACTCGTACCATTTCGATATTGCTGGCTATACGGTTAGCTATGTACAGATTGCGTCCGAGCCAATCGAAGGCGATGGCCGATGGAGCGCCGACGATGCCGGTGTCGTCTCCGAAGAATTCCACCTTCTCTCCACCGCCGTAAGGCATGCTGTAGATCGTGCAGTTCTCGTTGTCCTCGTTGTCGCCGGCCACCGATTGCAGCCAATACAACATGTGCCCTTGACGATCGTAGTCTATCTGCACGCCACCTACACAGAGTGCCGTATTTTAGTAGTTTAGAACGAGAGGATTATTACGAGTCGAATTATAATGAGACGGATAGGGATATTTACCTTGAACACCAACAACCGGTGCGAGCTGGCCCGCCTTGCCGGAGCCATCGGGCGATAAATCGATGATCTGCGTTCCCTTGAGGACCATCAGATACGCGTTCTCCTCTGAAAAATACAAATTTATGAAATAAGACGTTATCAACTTTATTTTTAAATATTAAACTGATTGGAAACCGAGAACGCATAAAAAATAACAAATAAACGGGCCAAAAATCAAACCCAAGGAAATTTAAAATTCTTCCGTTCATCCGTACCACAAGTGTTGAAATATTGTCGTACCTTCGGCGCATTTCCCTTCAGGCAGCAGCTTGAAGCCGGGCTTGCACATGCAGGTGTAGGGGCGCGAGGCGTTGGGGCTGAGCAGGCAGAGCTGCTGGCAGGCGCCGGCGCAGGGCGAGGCGTGCGGCGGCTGCAGCGACGGGTGGTGCACGTGGATGGACAGCGGCTGCGAGATCAGGTGCGACACCACCGTCTGGTTCGCGCCCGAGAACTTGTGCGCCGACAGCACCCTGTTCAGCTGCCGGTCCGTCCAGTACAGAGTGTCTTCGAACATCGTCAACGAATGCGGATGCAGAAGGTAATGGCTTCCCGCTAGCACCTGTTGCCTTCCCGTTCCGTTGTAGTTGCAAAAATCGATAAAGTCCAGCTTGGAGTCGGCGAAGTATACGCGTTGCGTGGCCGTGTCGAGCGTGAGCCCGTTCGGCCAGTAGATCTTGGTCGTGATGATGGCGAGGCGCTGCGAGCCGTCCATGCCGACGCGCTCGATGCGAGGGTTCTCTCCCCAGTCCGTCCAGAACAGCCATCTGGCGTTCGGTGCGGGATCCAAGCACATTCCTCTGGGCTGAGTGATATTTCCGCTCAACAGCGTCGTCCTCGAGCTTCCGTCCTCCTTCGCGACCTCGATGGTGTTGAGCTTGCTGTCCAACCAGTAGATGTTTCCTCCGACCCAATCGTACGCCAGACCTTCGACTAAGTCCAGACCGGTGGACACGAGCTCCTTGGGTTCGCTGCCGCGATCCAACCTCGATATCGTCTTCAGTTTCATGTCGGACCAGAATATGGTCCCAGTGTGCATGTTGGAGTCGGTGGCCACGACGTTTTCGACGCTGATCGGGACCCTTTCCAAACCTTGTTCGTTAAGGTCGGCGACGAGGATGGAATGCCGGTTAGAGATGATGAGGAAGGCGCTGGAGTGGTTGTCGGCCTTGCAGGAGTGCTTGTCGGGTGCGAGCTGGTAGCCGGGGCCGCAGCCGCAGTGGTAGGAGCCCTTTACGTTGATGCAGGCCTGCGAGCAAAGCCCGGGCGGCGAGCACTCGTCTATATCCTGGCAGAGGAATCCGTCGCTGGATAGCTCCTCGCCCACGGGACACAGGCACAGGGGACCATTCGGCGTCTGTTTGCACTCGTTTGAGCACAATCCAGCTTGGTGCTGGCACTCCGCAAAGTCACAACTTGGTCCTATAAAACAAAAGAGTAATCATAAAAATAAATTTAAATGATTGTTTTCCAACAGTAACTGGAAAAGTGACAAGAGTTAATGTTACCTTCGTCTGCTCCGTTGGGACAATCAAACTTGCTGTCACAGACTTGCGTGAGGTTGACGCAGCGGCCGGTAATTCCTGGGCATTGCCATTGTCCAGATGGGCATCTGAAAAATAATCCGTTTTGTTCATTGCTGATCTATACACGGCCATAGTCATAGTTATGAAAGAGTTAAAAGTAAGTGCCCCTATTAGGTATTACCTAAATCCATCCAAACATTTTGTAGAGCGGCACGGAAATGGTCGTCGACTGAGTTTTTTACAAATTTCTCAACGGGATCTACCACAGACCGCGCTACCATCTACTACTACTACCATGTTACTTCCACGCTGGTCTGGGAGCAAATAAAAAACATAGAACTTACTAGTTCCTTCTCGTCCCTCGTCGATGGTAAAAGCCCATTCAGAGAATGCATGAAAATCTTAGGAATCATGCGGGTAGCAACCCACGTGGCCTTTGGGTTTTGTTACCTCAGGGAAGAGGTTTTAGACGTGAATTTGTGTACCACAGATCCATCCACTAATACACCAAATGTCTGTACCTGAATGGAGGCGGCTTGCAAGCATGCGCGGTGCCCTCGTCGGAGCCGTCGCCGCAGTCATCGCGGCCGTCGCAGACGTAGGCCTGGTACACGCAGCGCCCCGACGTGCACTTGAAGTGATTCGGCGGACACGCCGCCGCGCCGCACGTCGCCGGCTCGTCCGACAGGTCCTCGCAGTCCGGGGAGCCTGAGGAGACACAGTGGGAAGTTAAGCATTGGCACCTGGATTGGCGATGGATGAAGAATTAGGAGAATGATAATGGTGATACACTGTGTAACAAAATTAGTACAAAAAACTACAGCAGGTGGGTGAGTTAGTTCCACGGAACATCCCTGATGTATTCAAGGTTTTTTCAATTGTGGTTTCAAATGTGGTTATTGGGGTCCTAGCGCTATTAACCTCTTCAAAGATATTTCGAAGAGGCTAATAGACGCTACGGGTGACCGCAGAGCTGGCAGCTTCCTTGGACAGCGTATTCGCTGCCCAAAGGGCGAATGCTGCGTCTGTGGTGCTACGCCACGGGGGCCCCTCCTTTTTTAATATTTTATTTTAAGATTAGTTTAGTTCAGTTTATAATTCGTTTTTAATTTAATCATAGTTTAATTGGTTTTTAATTCCCCTTATGTATTTTTTTCATTAGGTAATACATTTTAATGTGGTTTAGATTTTTAAAACGTATAGCTACAAAGGTACTCAATATTGAATCCAAAATTACGATAAAAATATCTTTACAGGAGTAACCGACGAAACCCGATCACAAGGAGCATCCTAAACCTATGGAACTGTAAGTGAGAATCCATATCTTTTGCCCATGCCATGAACATTGTCATAGTTCAACCAACAGCAGTCGTTTGAACGACGCCAACTTACCATCACAATACCACGTCTTCGGTATGCAGATGCCAGAGCTCTGGCACTGGAACTGCTTGTCCGGCGAGCACTGGTGCGGCGCGAGCGACGGGCAGCCGGCCTCGTCGCTGCCGTCGTTGCAGTCGGGGATGCCGTCGCACTTGTAGGCCTCCTGCACGCACTGCTTCAGGTCCGCGCACTTGAACTGGGAGGCCAGGCACGACACCGGCGGGCAGTCGGCCTCGTCCTGCTTGTCGAAGCAGTCGTCGTCGCCGTCGCACACCCACGACGCGGGGATGCAGTGGCCCGTCCGCGGACACGTGAACTAAGGACGAGATGAAACCTAATTAGCTATTTGTACTAGAAGCTTTACGAGGCCCGCCTAGATATAAACTAGACGTATAGAAAGGGAAAGAATACATTAAAACAACGAAAACTTAGATAAGCTTTAAACATGTAGATTTCTACATTTAAATCGTATGGCGGTTCATAGAAAACTAAAATTTAAGGCTTGTCTAAGACTAATACTTCCATGCTGGTCTGAAAGTAAAGAAAAAACACAAAATGTACCTGTTGCTTCTCTTTCCATGCAGATGGTAAAAGGCATTTGAGGGAATAGGTGAAAATCTTAGGAATCACGTTATAGGCGATGCGGCTAGCAACCAATCACTATTTTGATTCCCCTTTCTATACGCCATAATCATGCCAAACGTGGCCTTTAAGTCTTGTCACGTTAGGCGCTGTCTACCCCGTAAGAAATAATTTATTTAAGATGTTTTTGTTATCACCATTATTAGTCACACTCAAACCGGGTCAGCGTTTGGAAAATATGTTTCACGGCCATTTTTCATAACGCGTTGTATTTAGCTTCGAATCAAATAAACTAAGTATGTAGTAAGTCGGTCAGTCATCTCTCCTGTCTCCAACTATTCTCACATACCTAACTCATTATGTATTTTCTAACCCATTGCCATGCTGTGATGCAAACTGGTTAGAAGTCGTCAAACTAATGCGGCAATATAATACGAAATTGCCGGATTTTTCTTACATTTCTAAACAGACTAGGTACCATCAAATGAATCAAGAAATTTTTATTTCTTGATTTTTATGTTTTACTTTTTCGGTTTTACCGTTAGAAATTTAATTCATAGCACATTTATTGCATTTATTGCATTTAGCATAGTGTAGGGGTATAGCACGCGTCACGGAATGACGAGGACCCGGGTTCGATTCCCGGCCATAGCTTTACTTTTCGGATTTTTCTATGTGTTATAATTTTCACTGACATTTAGAAATTAGACTAGGTACCCTTCTTTTTCTTATTTTTCGTTCAAGAAAGAGACGGGTAGTCTTTCGTATACGCGCTCTCGTACTAATCGTGCTGGGTGTACCCAATAAGCCACAGACCTGGAAGTAAGCACAGGTCTTCTCCGCACAATGCGTGCCCTCGTCCGAGCCGTCTCCGCAGTCGTTCTCGGAGTCGCACTTCCACGTGCTGGGCACGCAGCGCCCGTTGTCGCACTGGAACTGCGTCGCCGAGCAGGTCGCGTTGACGCAGCCGCTCTCGTCGCTGAAGTCGCCGCAGTCGTTCTCGGAGTCGCATTTGAATGTCGCGGGGATGCAGCGGCCGGATTTGCACATGAATTCGGAAGCGCTGCAGGTAGATTCTGGAAGGTTTTAAATTTGGTTAGTGGTCGTTTAATATCAATGAATCAAGAATTTTACTTCCCTCCTCTCCTGTCTACCTATTACCTGCTTTTTTTGCTTTTACCTTTTTACTTGCTATGGGTGGTGGGTAAAAGCACGCCTAACGGAATGATGAGGATCTGACTTCGATTCCCTAGGTTGTTCTAGGTTTCAGTATTGTTTAGAAATATAGTGATCATTTGTTACTTTAGTTCAGAGGGTAGTTTTAATGCAGGTATTTTATTTACCATCGTCTGAGGTATTTAGAAAAAGGTTAGAGTATTAATGCTATATTCAGTAAAGTCGTATTTTAGTTTTGTATCTGTAGTGCTCTTCTTTTTTTTTCTCTTATTGCTAGCTGCCCAATCCTCCCAAGGTCTCAAACTATCTCCGTATCAAATTTTATGACGATCGGTTGATAAGTTAGATGTCAAGTTACTCACTGGTGCAATTCTGTTCCTCGTCGCTGTTGTCGAGGCAGTCGTCGTCGCCGTCGCAGACCCAGCTCTTGGGCACGCAGCGCTGGTTGCCGCAGGTGAAGTCCCAGGAGTTGGGGCAGGCCTGCACGGGGGGCTCCTTGTTGGGGTCCGCCACGCAGCTCGTGCCGTCCGGCGCCAGCTGCTCGCCGTACGGGCAGCCGCACTTCACCGTCAGCAGCTCCGTGTTGTTCCGAGGAACAGCAAAGCACAGCTTCTGGCAGTTCCCGTTGTTCCTGGAGCACGGCTGCATCGGGTGAATCTTTTGTATGTCCTGGCTGTAAACCTTCACGCCGTAGAGCCGGTTCGTCTGAGGCTCGCGCACCATGATGTCCTCCTGCTCGCCTGTCAATTTGTGGAGCCTCACTATCGCGTCTAGTCTCCAGTCGGTGATATACATAAATTCTTTGTGGATGACGATAGAGAACGGATGTCGGATCAGTCTCGAGTTGACCGTTTTCACGTCGGTACCGTCCAAATTGGCGTGTTGGACGTGGTCCAATAAAGCGTCGCACCAGTAGACGCGGTCTGCGTCGAAATCTATGGAAAGACCGTTCGGCCAGCCGAGGGTGACGTTCTCGAAGACTAAGAGGCCCGTTCCGTCAGTGTTGGCTCGACTGATGTTGGCCGGTCGGTCCCATTCAGAGAAGAAAATGTACCCTTTGTTCGGATGAACGACGATCGCTCTCGGTCTTTTCAAGTCTTTTAATAAAGTCCTTTTGTACGCAACGTTTCTCGTCGATAAAACATTAAGAGTTCCTTTCCTCGAGTCAATATAATACAAGTTCTTGGAAGCCCAGTCGACCGCTAGGCCCTCGACTCCCTCGTTTTGTGAAGCTAATACTATCTCCCTAGTTGTCCCGTTCCTATGTACTCTATAAATAACATCTTGTAAAACGTCTGAATAATAAATATGTTCATCTCTCGAGTCGAAGTCCAGGCCGACGAACCTCGCCCTCCTCGACACGACCGGCAAGATGGCTTCACTAAAACCTTCAATAACCGGATTTAGCACTTTCCCTTTGATGAACCTCTGCTGGGAATACATCAGGAACTCCGAGACGATATCACAGTTTCTCAAGTCAGTCTCTAACCTAAAGCCTATATTACAAGCACAGCGGTACCCTAGTCCTCCGTTCTGGAGCGCCGTCACTATGCACATCTGGGCGCAGCCGCCGTTGTCGACCCCGCAAGGGTTGTTCACGGAGGTCTGTTTGAGGGAATGTATGACGGTCACGGCTTTGGGATCGCGGATGTCCTTCATCTTGAAGATGGCTTGGATGCTGGTGGAGCCTTCAAATTTGTTGACGGAGCTGACGCCCTGCTTGGTGGCGTCGGACCAGTAGACGCGGTCTTCGAAGAGCGCCAGGCGGGAGGGCGAAGGCACCTGCTGGCCGCGCAGCACGAGGAAGCGATGGCCACCATCGTAGTCCACCGTCTCGATGTAGTCGAGCAGCGAGTCGCACCAGAACACGCGCCGCGCGATGCTGTCCACCGCCAACCCTGACGCCTTGTACGCCGCCTCAGACACTATCGACTTGGCATGCGTACCGTCCATGTTCGCGCGAATTATCTAGAAAAAGATTGCGGAATATTTACTACTATTTTAATATTCGCGCTTATGAATTGAAAGAGGATTCGTATTAAGCATGCAGAGATCTAAAAAAATTCAGTAAACTTTTTGAGTAGCAAAAAGCTGGAATACTCTTAATCCAAGTACTTCTCATTCCTTCATCTTGACACCATGGTATGGTCGACCGAGTCAATGCTTTACTATTTGGTATGCCAGTTCTTACATTAATAAGAAAAGAATGAGATCTATCCTCACATATGCCCGTGAGTGATAATAGTCTTTGATGTTTGTGAACTTCAGAAGACCAAGGAATCCAATCGAACTCCGCTCACCTGGCTGCTGTCAGCGACAAACATGAACCCGAGCGTCGGGTCCAGCGCGATGTCAGACGGGCTGGTGAGGTTGGAGCCGAGCACGACGGCGTGCCAGCGGCCGTCCAGCTCGAACACGTCGATCTTCTGGCCCACGGCGTCCGCCACGTACAGCTTGTCGCCCACCCAGTCCACGGCCAGCGCCACGGGCGCCCACGAGCCCGCCACCGCGATGTCGGCGCCGTACGCCGCGCTGCCCGCCGGCACGCTCAGCTGCTGCGAGTGGATCTGGAGAACGAGACGCTTCGTCAAACTCTACCAAACATTTTATGGAAGCTGAGAGCTTTTACTACTTCGATTAATAATTTTTCGTATCCTGCTCCCACTTCTCAGCGTATGCGATCACCATCTTTGATTATTTATTCTTCGCGTCTTTCCCCTATTTATCAAAACATGGATTAGACGTTCATCATTATCGTAACACTAGTATTTCAATATAGCATCGTGAATTTCAAAACGACCGGATTCGCTGGGATACGCATCAATATTTCGTGATATAATATTGGCCGTCTAAGTCATGCCAATTATAGAAGATAGCTCTAAGAAATCATAAGCAACAGAACAGCATTCAGCACGTGATATTTTCACATCAGGTCGTACATTTTAAAGATAATAAGGAGAAACATCATCGAATAAATGAATGAGAAGGTCGCTTCATCAACCCACCTTTCTAGTTTTAAGATCAGACCAGAACAGCAGGTTCCTCTTGTAGTGGAAGTCGAGTCCGGCCGCAGCGGTGGTGTTGGCGACGGTGGCGGGCGCGCGGCCGTGCATGTCCATGCGCAGGATGGCCTTCTCGTACGCCAGCAGCAGCGCCGGCGCCGCCGCCGCGCCCGCCGCGCAGCGCGACCCGTCCACCAGCGAGTAGCCCGGCGCACACGCGCACTTGTAAGCTGAGGGGTTCGCTTAGTAAGTTTTTGGTGGGTGGTGGGGGTCAAAGCAGAAAAATCGAGTACAGCCGCGAACCGGGTTTGTTGAGCCACTTACCAATGTTAGTAACTTGGCCGTGTAATGCGAATCGAATAGCTGTGAGCTGGTGAGCAACATGCGTCACTGGTTACACGGCTATATTGCGAACAACGGCAAGTGGCTCAACAATCCCGATTCGTAACTGTACAAAGGAGATAATGGCATCGTATCCATACAATATCATTACTTGAAAGCTAGAAAACGGGCGATTAGTTAGCAATGGATATATGGGAATGGCGATGACGTGTCCTTCGGCCACCAGCTATCCTTCTAACCAGTGAGCGACGGGGGATGAAAAAAATGATTATTTTGCAAATAAATCGACACGGGCTCTTAGTCCTTTATTTTTTGTAACAATCAGATTTACTTACACCCACATTAAATAAGCTTAGTTGTGTCGTTATCACGCGTCGTCCAATTTTAGACAAGACAGAACCAATAAGATCCAATAATAATCCAAGATCCTTGACTTACATCCAGGCGTGTTGACGCACAGCTGGTGGCAGAAGCCCCACTCCTGGCACTCGTCGCGGTCCCCGCAGGTCCTGTTGTCGGCCGCGAGCGCCAGCCCGGCCGCGCATGCGCACGCGCCGCCCGCCGGCGACGCCACGCACTTGTACTCGCAGCCCAGCGCTGGGCACGACGCCGTCGCTGCAAATTACATACATGCATAAGTCAAGTCTTTATCCCTTATGGGGTAGACAGAGCAACGTTTAGCATGATTGTGGGCTTATAGATGGAAAGGTGCCTTATATTATGAATAAGCCACTCTTGAGTTTCCTTCTTACTCCCATCGCAACGTGGTAAGGGGAATCAAAATAGTGTTGGGTTGCCAGCAGCATCGCCAACATAATTCCCAAGATTTTCGCCCATTCCCTCACGGGAAGAGAAACGACTGGTACACTTTATGATTTTTCTTTGCTTCCCACTTAAATGCAAGAGCTGCAAAAAGCCTGCTTGATAGTCTTCATTTTGGTCTTAGGAGTAACTAGAGAACTACTGGTTGAAATAGTGTTCGAAGGACTCACAGCAAGCAGCATCCTCATCCGCGTTGTCCTCGCAGTCGCGCTTGCCGTCGCAGAGCTGTGAGCGCGCGATGCACTTGTGCTGGCCGTCGCTGGCGCCGCGCGGGCAGAGGTACTTGTTGTCGGGGCAGGCGATGGCGGTGCAGTTGGCCTCGTCGGAGCCGTCGCGGCAGTCCGCGTAGCCGTCGCAGTGGAACGTCGCCGGGATGCACAGCGCGTTGCTGCACCGGAACTGACCGATGTGGCAGGGTGGGAAGCCTGGAATAGAAGTCGCTTGTTGAATGATAGACCATGATAAATCTCATTGGCATGGATGAGATGGTTAAAATTGTCGTGATGGGGCCAAATTTTTGAAAGCACGTCACTCGGAATTACCATTCGAAAGCGGAAAAATCTGTGTTTTGCTACAAAACTATATACATAACATAAATAACGTCATTATCCCTTACAGGGTAGACGGACACAAGATTTGGGCGTAAAGGTGGAAAGGGGAATCAACATAGTGATGGGTTGCTATGCGCATCGCCTATAACATGTATCCTAAGATTTTGGGCCATGCCCTCCATGGGTTTTAACCATCTGCGCAGGAAGAGAAGCAAGTGGTAAATTCTATGTTTAAAAATTAAAAGAATAAAGATAACACATTTTATTTACCTATCGTATAAAACAACAAAAGCGCGGAGTTTAAATATCACCATCACCGTCATCTTCAGCCTCCGTCTCTCAGAATCAAGTTTAAATATAATGTAAACTAAAAAAGAATAATATGAAATGTTCGACGTCAAATAGGTAGTCAGCTTATGCCATAGTCATTCACATTAGGTATTGTTTATCAGCAGTAACATGCTGCGTCTGTAGAATTAAATTTATCTGTTTTTTTATTGGAAAATGGAGAGCATTTTCAAATAGAAAAGCTAGATGAGGGCAGCTTTCACCGGTATTGGTGAATTCACTTACTGCAGTGGGCCTCGTCGGAGTTGTCGCCGCAGTCGTTCTCGTGGTTGCACTTGGCCGACGCGTTGACGCACTTGTTGCCCGACTCGCAGCGGAACTCGTCGAGCCTGCATCGCGTGCTGTTCGTCGTGCAGCTCTCTTCGTCCTTGCCCGTCCTACAGTCTACGTAGCTGGAGGCAAAAGGTGACATTAGGCTAGGGAATCTAGAACAGTCGGTCCACTATTGGGCACAGGCTCTCTTAGAACGAGGGGCGAAGAGGTGTGTTAAGGTAGGTATGGAGACACCTACTCTCGAGAACTTTTCTTATAGCAAATTTGAAAGTTAATTAATTACATATTTATTTCATGTAATTTTTTTATTATAATTTACATACATACAGCCGCGCCTCTTTCCCACAGGGGTGGGCAGAGACTACTTCGTTCCAGTTGCTACGATTCTGACATACCTCTTTCGCTTCATCCACATTCATCAATCTCTTCATACATGCTCGTTGGTTTCGGGTACTCTTGAGCTGGCCTTATTCCAAAACGTCCCCGATTTGGCCACGGAACGTCCGTCTAGGCCTTCCAACGCACCCGTTCACACTCCTCATATATACCTGTTTAGTTAATCTTCTTTCATCCATCCTAATAATTATTATAATTTTTAATTTAAAATTACTTCAGAGCAACTTGATAAAAAGGCGGCAAAGCTGAAATGGGACTGGGCTGGTCATGTTTGCCGTATGCCGGATGAGTTATGGGGCAAGACGACCACTAATTGGAGTCCCATCAACTCAAAGCGGAGGCCCGGCAGACCTAGACGGCGATGCCGGGACGAGTTGGACACCTTCTTAAGGACTGGACACGTACCGCAGCAGACCGAGGGCAGTGGAAGCGTTGGGGGAAGACCTTTGCTCAGCAGTGGGACACAATGTCCTCATAATAATAATAATAATACCAGAGCTACTGGCAAATGTAATCAATTTATTCCCCACTAGCCTTCCGTCCGCAGCTTCGCCCGCGGTAAATTAATTTTCCCGTAGGAAAAGGTATTTTCCCGCGGTAAAAAGTAGCATATGTCACTCAGTGATAATGTAGTTTTCTAACGGCAAAAGAATTTTTAAAATCGGTCCCGTAGTTTCGGAGCCTATTCAATGCAAACAAACAATCAAATTTTTCCTCTTTATAATATTAGTACAGATAATGTGCCATTCTTATTTCTCTACAACGCGACCCTTCATTAAATCAAATTTTATGTACATAACAATATTACTTAGTCACAGATTCAAATAGCCAATAACGATAGCGATGGCTTCCCCTCCGAATTAATGCGGTTCCTTTACAGGCCCAATTAAGTGTCAGGTACGATAAATGGAATTTTGGAATTTTCTGTAATGCGTATCGATTGACGAATTCAATTATGAGCTGAATCGAGTACAATTGAGTCACTTTGCGGTAATTTTGTTACCACCGGAGCGGCAATGCCATTGTGTTTTACGAATTGCAACAATCGTCGGGCACGGTGCGGCGTTGAGTTAACATAAAGCTTTTATATCAATTGAAACAATGATAACTGTCGTGATGAATAACCGCCAAAAGCTTTAATAAGGCTGAGTGTAAAGAATTTTGCTGTCTGAGCATTCAACGCCGTAACATCCATAACATGACGTTCCCTCATCGTACATGGAGTCTGTCTTGAAGTTAGACAAATGTCAACGCCAGCACACGACCAACGTCGAGATGCCTGACTACTAACAATGTGTATTTTGAAGTGTGTGATCAAAAACCTGTTCATGTAACGTCTATATTATTAAGACGAATTGCAGTAGCTCTGGCGCCGCGTCGACATCAAGCTGGCCGTAGTTTCGCATTCAAAATATCACATGGTTAAAACTACAAACTCACTTGAGAAATATGATCTATAAAGATTCCCAGCATTATGAGATTTCGACATTATGAGACTTCGGCATTATGAGATCTTGGCATTATGTTATGAGATCTCGGCATTATGAGATCTTGGCAGTAAGTCATTTTACCGAAAGAGGTATTTTGCTACTTAGACGAAGTAAAATAAGTATTGATTTGAGACATTTCGCTTTATAGTTGTTTTGCAATTGAGTCATTTTGCTTCTTAGTGTTATTGCGTTTTAGGTAATTTTGCTTTTCAGGCATTGTGATCATAAAGAACTTCAGCATTATGAGATCTCGGCATTATATGATCTTGGCATTATGAACCGGACAGTTAGGCGTAGTACTCCGTATTGATCAGTTCTTGACCCTGTGCTTGGTATAGGACCTCATCCAGGCTACGTACCCGTCACATCTCTTCTCCTTAGGTATGCAGGGCCCCTGGAGGGCCACCTTCCCCGACACGGCCAGCTCCACCCCGCACTGGAAGTCGTCTGGCTGGCACTTGCGGTATGCTGGAACAGATACACGTGACATTAATTACAAAAGCAATGACAGCATTATTGCAGCGAGCCTAGCGCCACCTAGTCGTCGACTTCAGCTCGGGTGACGTAACCTGTTCTACATCGCGCTACCGGAGTTTTTTAACGTTGGTACTTAAATACAACATGCTACTTGTGTGGAGCTGCCTTGAGGAGGCACTCACTCTACGACGGGATGATCTAGCTCAGGTGGCACAATATACTATTTATTCCTTTAATTAAACTGCATATTCTTGAATATAACATCAGTATTTTCATGAACCTTTTTAGCTTATTAAATCAATACATCTGCTTCCAGTGGAAGTCCTAAGCAGAGTCTGACTTTCTTCTTGTTTCAAATTCTATTTTATTTTTAAATTTTTATATTTAGTAAAGAAGGGGTCTTTACACTTCCTTCTCTCTTCCTCAAACGATTTCGATAAAGATTCTATGTATTGGGGGCAAAGAATCGATTTAGTTTGGTCTGTTCAAGGCGAAAACCTGTTTTTCTAGTTTTGCAGACACCGAGCTTTGCTCGCTCGCTCAATCTAAAGTGAGTACCAAAATTAAAGACCACGCCGTCCGTGTCTAGTTAGTGATGTATCTACATTCCAATGCAGCGTGAGAACGTATAAACAAAAAAGTTTCCTCCGCCCAACAAAATGCAATCTGCAGTAAATTATACGTCACAATTTAAACTAATTTACATACGAAACCTCATTACCGGGCAAACCTCATTACCTAGCGACTGGCCGTGTACGCTACACAGCTACACAGAGCGTAGTCCGCAGATAATATGGTTTCCATACAAAGTTAAGTGACAGCTTTGAGCCGGCCCCGAGCGGACTGCCTTTGTCGATACACCAAGAAGGTTTGGATAATATGCAAACTGCACAGCATGATAATAATGTAAGTGCTTTGTGGTCTAAACGACTTAGAAAAACCTATATTCATCGATATTTTAGACGTAGACGGAGCCTAAGGTTACAAAGCCTAAAGGCCACGGTTTAGCATGATTGTGGGAGTATGGAAAAGGGGAATCAAAATAGTGATGGGTTTGCTAGCCGCCTCGCCTACAACATGATTTCTAAGATTTTCGCCCATTCCGGCGGGCTTTTACCATCTGCACGAGAAGAGAAGCAACTGCTACATTCTTTGGTTTTTTTACTCCCAGACCAGCATGGAAGATGATTTCAGTAAATTCGCATAAGTTCAATCAATGAACGATTCATATGAGCAATAAAATACCAATGTTTTTAACTTTCTGTCAATTTTCTTGCGGCGCATTCTTTCTGGCAATGATGGTCTTTCCGAATGCGCTGGTAGTTTCAAAAAAGGCATGTAAAAATTTGCAAAAATATTTTTTTTATTCTTGATTTGTTTTTTTTTTACTCAAATCTTGAAAAATCAAGTCAAATTAAAGATGTGCAAGTCAAATTAGCAGTGTGAAGACAAAACACTGACTTACGAGTACAACAGGTTAGGTCTCAAGAAATATACTTCACCAGGTACATAGTATAAAACAAAGCATATGCTTAGATCTTTAAAACTACGCAACGGATTTTGATGCGGTATTTTTAATAGATAGATTTATGGTATGTGTGTATGTGTCTATTTATATCTCCATTTATTGTAAATGTGTGTTTCATGTATAATATATTACGTATTTCAGTACTTAGTATATTAATATATATTCTAAATTGCACCACCTGCTCAGATCTGTTCTATTCTCCAGTCCATTATGGTTGCCTGGTAGAGATCGCTCTGTAGCGATAAGGCCGCCTATTGTTACCTTGTAATACTCTGTATACCTTTTTTCTGTTTTGGTTGTTATATGTGGTGTTCAATAAAGAGTTATTGTATTGTATTGTATTGTAGATAGAGTGATTCAACAGGAAGGCTTGTACGTACAATTCTACGCAGACGAAGTCGCGGACAGGACGCAGAATAAATTATACTAGCAGATAGATAAATACTATTGTTATACCAAGTTTGGATTCACATTTGGCACAATCATAACATCAGCATCTACTCCCTGACGTCGTCAACGTATAATTGATTCTCGATAATGTAACAGACCGTGTGTCGAGTGTGCATGTGCTAGTGTGAGACACGCCTCATCCAACACGAAACAAACCGTTAATCTATGCACAGATGAACACGCCGTGGCTTAAAACAACGGAGTCACTTGCAAACTGCATTTAAATTCTTCCATGCTGGTCTGGGAGTAAAGAAAAAACATAAAAACCACTTGCTTCTCTTCCCGCGCATGTAAAAGCCCAGCGAGGGAGTGGGCGAAAATCTTAGCAATCATGTTATAGGCAATGCGGCTAGCAACCCATCACTATTTTAATTCCTTTTTTCATACGCCCACAATCATGCTAAACGCGGCCTTTAGGTCTTGTTACCTTAAGCTTTGTTTTCTCCGTAAGGGATAGAGACGTGATTTATGTATGCATGTATTTATCCTGAAAGAAGTTGATATTACAAACTTTTTTAGTGTTTTTATAATATAACTAGCTTCTGCCCGCGACTTCGTCTGCGTAGAATTAAACATAAAAACCTTCCGCTTGAATCACTCTATCTATTAAAAAAAACTGCATCAAAATCCGTTGTGTAGTTTTGAAGATATAAGCATACATAGGGGCATAGGGACATAGGGACATGGGGACAGAGAAAGCGACTTTATTTTATACTATGTAGTGATAGTGATGATGTATGTACTTACCAGTGGCGTGGCGTCGAGTATACCAGAAGGCAAGCCGCAGGGAATTTAACTAGCCTTTCCCTCTAATTCTGCGCAATAAAGTGCCCAACTGCCTTAAAATAGGCAAGCCGGTGGGAATCGAGCTCTACGATCGCCACGCCACTGGTACTTACTCGTATGTATAAAGGTATTCCATAAGTTTTCGATGATTTATTTTTCCCTCGCATCGTAGTGGTGGCAAAAAAAATGCTTTTAAAAAATGACGAGTGGAAAAGAAAGCTAGGAATTCGCGTTTAGGATTTATGTATGTTTGTTTGTTTCTAATAAAATCATGAAATTTAGCAATTTCTATATCATTATTACGCATAAACGGATAACTCACGTATAAAAAGTCGAGTGATGCTCGACAAGTTTCGGACTATTTCGTAGTCCTTTTACCAAGAAAAAAAAAATGACGATGAAAACGAGGGTAGTTGTGCGCCGCTGTCAGTTGCGTCGAACAGCCGCGGGAGCAGAGCGCTGGCGCGCAGTGTTCGTGTCGCTGCCGCCGGGGCGAGCGCTCTTGGAAAAAGGACTACGAAATAGTCCGAAACATGTCGAGCATCACTCGACTTTTTATACGTGAGTTATCCGTTTATGTGTAATAGTGATTAAGTCTCACGGTAGTTTCATGTTGAAAGTTAGCAATTTCTATTGAAAATATAATAAATATGAAATCTTAACGAGGAAGAAAACGATGGCGTACCCAGGAAAATTAACTTGCGATCCGCCCTGCCGCACAGATTATTCCAATTTACCGTAATTGAGGTCTATTTAACGACTGCCGAAGCCCACAGGTTAAAAAATACTACGTTAATTGAAAACAACGGTCCCGAAAAGCTATGTCGAATTAAATTCATTTCCATTCCCCATGTTTCTTTAACAAAATGGTTTTCATTGAACATTCCTTTACAACTAAGATAAAACTGGGTGGTTTCTTTACGAAACTAAAGGTTCAACGTTCGAGATTTGCGCTACTAATATTTTATAATAATATTGACTTTGATTCTATTTTTAGGCAGGTTCTCGAGCGACTGGCCAGAAATAAGCATCTTCAGACGACGAGTTGATAGTCCAAGAGAGGTTTGCTCGGGAGTGGGCCGCCATTACAGGCTGATCACTACATAGTATAAAACAAAGTCGTTTTCTCTGTCCCTATGTCCCTATGTCCCTATGTATGCTTATATCTTCAAAACTACACAACGGATTTTGATGCGGTTTGTTTTTTAGTAGATACAATGATCCAAGAGGAAGGTTTTTATGTATAATTCTACGCAGACGAAGTCGCAGGCAGAAGCTAGTTAAGTAATAAAGTATCTATTTACGTAATGGCCACGTTGTTAAGTTCTGGAACGCGCACGGTTCATACTTCCGAAGCAAATATTACTCATTTGCTTCCAAAACGGAATAGTAAATGTTTGCTAACTAACTGTTATTCGGTTACCTACGGCTGTGTTGCACGCGTCCTTTGAACTGGCCAATTTAACTATAGTTTTGTTTTAATTTCAAAACTAAATGGTTAGGTACTTTTTGGGATGACTTAGTGATGTAATCTTATCAACGCTCAGTTTTCCATCCGTCCATTTTCACACTTCTTGGGGAGTGGCTGAGCAATCTCTTTGGTCATAATAGTACATTATGATACAAGTGTGCTATGTTGGTAATTACACACGAGGCGTATTGTACGCGCGAGCGCTAGCGAGCGCGGGTAAGAGAGCCGAGATGTGTAATTACCAAAGCACACGCGTCGCATACGACGTTTTTCAACACATTTGCGAGGAAAAATAAATAAAATTTAGTTAATAAAAGAACTTTAAGAACTTTAGTTTACCTTTGTTACCAGACATTGCTTACCTGGAGATGCTTTAGAACTTTAAGTACTTTATCATTTGGTAATTAACACCTTGGATTTCTTTACTGATATATAACTGTCCGATCCGAACATATTTTAGTATTTCCAGCGACGGACACTACATTTCTTTATTACTTGAACTCGTAATTTTTAAAGTAATAAAATAACAAAGTCTGAATTAACAATATCAGTGAAAAATGGCGGCAGATATTATTTCTCCGCGCCAATCCGCGCGCAGCACTCGCGCATGCGCGCTGTGCGCTTAGCACGCGCGTGACGAAGACACTGACAACAGACTACTAAACAGCCTAATATTAAAATTATAATAAAATAATTAATCAATGTCTTAAATATGCAAACTATGGTCACTTTTTAGACAAAAATGAATAATTTGTCGAAATTAAATGTTTATTTATCATCCTTAACCTAAAATAGTTTAATATTCACGAAAATATTCCTTGTTCCTATAGATACTGAACCGTTTGCTGAGATTAAAAAAAAGTTTATATTACCGCACTCGTGCGGTAATATATTACAGCACTTGTGCGTAATAAGCTGTATTATGAGCTTAAATGCGGTGCAATAAGACTCAATTTACGAGCAACTGTGTGGAAAAATAATGCAAAAATACTGGCCGGTATGAATTCGTGTTAACGGACTATTCTTTTTTCAAAGGTTGATTTCATTGGATCTCGTCTGTTTGAGTTCTTCAATTGTTTTTAGCATGTTGGAAAAAAAAATGGATTTTGATCAAGCATTGGCCGCTTCAACTACTTCTGATAATAATAAAATAAAGTTAAAAATAAGAAATTCCCCGTACAAAAAAACGTGCTTTTTCTTTATGGTGGTACAGAATACTTCATGTAAGAGCTCGACTCATACTTGGTCGGTTTTTAGTAAAGCAGTCGATTACCTTTCTAAACAACTTAAGGTGGAAAACTAAAAATATAACCAAAAGACCTACCTTTGCTTTTTAACGAATTAACCCCAGACAGGCGCTCAAAGTCCTTCGTAACCAATTTAATATTCTATTTTACGAACAAGAACAAAATGTTATTTCCCGTTTGCGACACAACCTAACTAAAAAGTAATTCATACCTTGTAGTACTTATTATCTTCAGTAAAAAGTCCACAAACGAGATCTCAAAAAGCTATGACCACGTTCCCTGTTACAAGCAACGCCTTCCCCAGTCTAGATTAAATGCAAATTTAGACCAAACAGGTCCTACTATTTTTATGCCTCGCAACTTTGGTCACACAAAGAACTCGAAACCAGCTGGCGTGAGCTCCCGGCGTCCGTTGTTTACTTCCCCCGAGGGTAAGCTCGAGGGGCCACGTACGCTGGTCTGGTGTGAGGGTATAGGGTATGTGCTGGGCGCGAAATTGAGTCAATCCGTTGGAATCGCCAGCTTTGCCTCAGCGCCAGCGCCGGCTCTTGTCAAAGGATTTGCACCTCTAATGCATGCGGAACTAAATAAGGATCTATTTTACGACGCGACTCCATTTTTGTCGCGAAATGAGTTCCCAGTTTTTAGTTCGTAAAAAGTGGATTTGAAATCAGAAAGCTGACAGCGTTGTAATGGAAAATGGTAATAAATAATAATGTTGTATATAATGTATTTAATTTAAGTAGAATTTAAGTATTCTTAGTGTATTATACTTATTTTGAAAAAATGACTTTCTGCCAAGTTTCTTGCGGCGCATTCTTCTTGGCAATGGTGGTCTTTCCGAATGCGCTGGTAGTTTCAAAAAAGACATGTAAAAGAGCCCTTGGCGGCCAATTTGCAAAAATAAAATTTTGATTTTGATTTTTTATTTTGATTATCGTATGATCATCATCTACAGCCTGTATACGTGCCACTGCTGGGCACAGGCCTCTCAGAACGAGAGGGCTTGGGCTGTAGTTCCCACGCGGGCCAGTGCGGATTGGGAACTCCACACACCATTGAATTGCTTCGCAAATGTGCAGCTTTCCTCGCGATGTTTTCCTTCACTGAAAAGCTCATGGTCAATTTCAAAAATAATTTCGCACATAAATTCCGAAAAACTCAGAGGTGCCTGGGATTCGAACCCATGGCCCTCTGCTTGAGAGGCTACAGGTCAAACCACGCTACCACGGCTTTTATCACGACACGTATCCCAGCGAATCCGGTTGTTTTGAAATTAATATCCACGGTCCTATATAGACATAGCAGTATAATGTCGACCGTCTCATCCATGGCAATCTGATAAAGTACGAAGCTGGAAATGTATATTAATTGAAAGTGAGCAATCATTTGGTGAGGGAACAAGAAATTGAGACGGTTTTGACAATGAAAATGCCAATTAATACTTTGGGGTGCTGACACCGCAGCCCGCAGCGCGCGGTTGCCGGGCGACGCTAATATCAGACGGCACGCCTAAATGGATTCCCGAGCAAAAACAAAAGTGTATTGCGTTTCCCGCAGCAGATGAAGCCGTTTCCTCCCAACAAATAGAACGTCGAAAACATCGGAGGCAAATCTCCCGGCGCGGGTACAATGCAATCCCGGGAATGGAATTGTTGAGGCGATGGATAGGCCGATACATCTTTAATTCGACCTCGATTGCTTCTCGCTCCGTAAACAAAAGAACAAACACCGACAAACCGTCTTTTTCAATTCGCCAACTCCAGACATCTTATGAAAAGACTATAATTGCACTCTATTAAAACTCCGCCCGTCGCCGACCAAGTTCTCGGATATACCGGGTCCTAAAGTTTCGCGATATTTCTGCTGGGAAAAAATGCACACGTAAGAGCTTTTTATTGAGAATAGTATTGGCAGGCGCGCAGGTGAAATAAATCCAACTTTCCTAAGAAATATGTCACTTTGTGGGATGGTAAATTTGAATCGTTATTGCAAAGAAATCGAGTTACGACGCCGTTCCGCGCTCATGAATGATAACGTTTTGATACCCGCTGCTGTTCCTTTACAACCGGAAAGTTATTCAGAAATACAGCCTTTGTTTTCGGTGTGAAATTTAAACATCACTTCACACTCCCATTAGAATTTGGGAACAAACTTTGCGCCTCGCGGGTCCGTCTGAGAACTTCGGGGACGACAGATTTACATGGAAACAGTACACGCAGCGAACGATGAAGAAAAACGCAATTTGTACTTCGTTAAAATTTGCCTACTCGTTGAAGGTTTTTGTGGAAGCCAATTTACTGAGAGCCGGCGCGGGGAGCGTGCAGTTAGAGACTGAGGGTGTGTGTTAGAATGGTGGATGACACTTTCGACGAACGCATCGAGGTTGCTTTTTACAAGAAAATAGGTCGGTGTAAATTGGTACACTGAAGGATAGAATAAAGATAGTGTGATAGGGGAACTTGCTGGCGTGTAAGAAGATATATTATAGTGACTAGGATAGAAAAAGCATGCTTAGTTGGTTTGGTCACGTAGAGAGGATGGATGAAAGTAGATTAACTAAACAGAATTGTCGAGTGTGGAGGGTGTATTGGGAGGGGAAGCCTAGACGGACGTTCTGTGATCAAATTTGGGATATTCTGATAAATAGTCAAGTCAAGCTCAAGGTAAAAAGACCTAAAGGCCACGTTTAGCATGATTGTGGGCATATAGGTGGAAATGGGAATAAAAATAGTGATGGGTCGTTAGCCGCACCGCCTATAACATGATTTGTAATGTTTTCGCCCATGGGCTTTTATCTGCGCGGGAAGAGAAGCAGTTGATACATTCTATGTTATTTGTTTGCTCCCAGGCCAGCATGGATTCTACACACGGCTTGGTAATGTCTGGTTGCGCACACGGCTGGGGACGACGCAAGCTGACTCCAGCCGCACAACTTTTAATACGGTCCCAATACTCGGAGCCGGAGTCGGCCTCGAATGCGGCGACCAACTTTATAAGCGTCCATGATTGATGATTCGATTTAGAATGTTTAGCGGTTTAACAGGATTATGAAACTTAGTTGGGGCACGAGAAACTTATAATGACGTCGAAAGCACTAGAATCGGCTGTTCAGGACCGCAGCGCGACTTAGGCGGAAGGTTACGCAAAGTTAACATTGTAGCACGGATTAAATAATATAATGCCTATTGTAACTATAGAAACGTCTTGAGACGATCCGGCAAGCTTTAACTGTGTAAGGAGATTTGTGCAGATTAAATTATCAACCGATCTTTTGACAAGTTTCTTGTGGTACATTCCTCTTGGCAGTCATAGTCTTACCGAAGCGTTTGGTACCATAAAAATACATGTACAAAAACAAGTATTATGTTGTATAGTACTTACTGCAGTCGGCCTCGTCCGTGCCGTCCACGCAGTCAACGTGCATGTCGCAGCGGTAGTGCGCCGAGTAGCAGTACGTCTTGTTCCACACGTACTGCCCGCACGACAGCTAGTATTGTACTGTTCTTACTGCAGTCGGCCTCGTCCGTGCCGTCCATGCAGTCGACCTGCATGTCGCAGCGGTAGTGCGCCGAGTAGCAGTACGTCTTGTTCCACACGTACTGCCCGCACGACAGCTAGTATTGTATTGTACTTACTGCAGTCGGCCTCGTCCGTGCCGTCCATACAGTCGACGTGCATGTCGCAGCGGTAGTGCGCCGAGTAGCAGTACGTCTTGTTGCACACGTACAGCCCGCACTACAGCTAGTATTGTATTGTACTTACTGCAGTCGGCCTCGTCCGTGCCGTCCATGCAGTCGACGTGCATGTCGCAGCGGTAGTGCGCCGAGCAGTACGTCTTGTTCCACACGTACTGCCCGCGCGACAGCTAGTATTGTATTGTACTTACTGCAGTCCGCCTCGTCCGTGCCGTCCATGCAGTCGACGTGCATGTCGCAGCGGTAGTGCGCCGAGTAGCAGTACGTCTTGTTCCACACGTACTGCCCACACGACAACTCGTCCTGCGCGCAGTCTGGCGGCGCTGTGGACAAACATTACCGTTAGGTTCATCGATAAATTAATACATATGTATACAATAAGGTGTTTTGAAATTATTTCGAAATATTTCAGCAGCGTGCTTTTACTCACTAAAAAGAAAATGTACCCAGATTTTTTTTAATAACAGTCGGGATTTTTTACACCATTTATAACTCAAGTACCGAAAAATACTTGTTAATATTTGTGAAGTCCTAAATACTTAGCGGCCGTATTGGCAGCAAACGGATTGATCCCACGGCTATTAGCTACAAAGGGCTCCGTAATCACTGACCCATCAATCAATGGACCCGGGGCCGGTGGAATGGACACATTTCAGACATATTTTCCTTACGCGTAAACAATTATTAAAATCAGGGAAAAATACTTGTTAAAGTTTAAATTAATACTATGACGAGAGTATTTCGCATTTATAATATTAGAAGGATTAGTTCTGGTTCATATCAAGATAAAACTGATCTGTTCAGTTTAGGATATAAACAACTAGCTTCTACCAGCGACTTCGTCTGCTTAGTATTATACATGTAAACCTTCTATCAAATGAATCAAGAATTTTTACGTCGCGTAGTTACAAGGTCACGTGACATAGCTGTGACGTGTCTGTTATTAGCGTAACAGATAGAAAAATTCGAAGGCTTACCCACCTGCTATGGGTGGTGTAGGAGTATAGCACGCGTCACGGAATGATGAGGCTCCGGCTTCGATTCCCGGCAATAGCTTTACTTTTCAGATTTTTGTATATGTTTTAATTTTCAGTGTCATTTAGCATTTTTTTAAATAAACTCTATCGATCTATTAAAAAAAACGCATCGTAATCCGTTGCTTAGTTTTAAAGATCTGCGATCAACAGTAGTTGGGAAACTCTTGGGGCCTTACCATGACGTCTTAATGCGATTCAATTCCGATTCAGTTCAGGTTTTAGCTGTCGTTTTTAGTATGGATCTGGGTTGCGAGAGTCGGGTTACCGCCGCGTGTGGTCAAGAGTTGCGGTTCGTTTTCAGATCCGCCCGAGACGAAGAGCAGTGCTTGGTCCGGTGCACCCTGGGCTTCGGTTAATGATTTCAAGGCAGATTCTGAGGGATATCATTATCCGTTGGTTAAGAGCTCGACAGGGGGGGGTCTTTTGACCGTGTTCTACCGTACAACGTTGCCGACGTTGTCACAAGATTTTTGAATACTGTTTTTACTTTGACATTGGCGAAATCATCGCATCGATCGATGGGGCCATATTAGAAAAAGAAGAATCGCATTAAGACGTCATGGCAAGGTCCCTGGCTATACCGGCAAGTATTTCTAAAGTCACTGTTCCAAATACTAGCAGATACTTGGTATTTGGTACTATGGTATTTGGAGTATACCGATTGCGATCACACTCGACGAGGTGTGAAAGCCGGATGCGAGAGGACCGTATTTTGCGGATTTAAGGGTCAGTGCCGGATCTGAGGTTGCATTTGGCATAAACATATAATAGCCTATATACGTCCCAATGCTGGGCTCAGGCCTCCTCTTACAATGAGAGGGCTTGGGCTATAGTTCCTGCGCGGGCCCAGTGCATTCACATTATTACAATATAATAGATATTTATTTACAACTATATAACTATTTATTTATTTATTTATTTACGGAGATCCAACAGCTATGAAATACAGTGTGGGTTGATTACAGTAGTGACATTAAAGCCAATTATAGGCTCTCACAACTAGAGACAAATTAAAAAAAAAAAACAAACAAAGTACGCGCGTAGTCGCAAACACACACCACGCAACCAAAGATAGAAGAGAATACACTACAGCACGATAATTTAATAAATCAATAATTAAATAATTTAAAAATTCATTACCTGAATAAAAGCACATGTCAATCAACCGATTAAATAATTTATTCTCAAACTAGCTGTTGCCCGCAACTTCGTCTGCGTAGAATTCGTTTATCGCTATCCCGCGGGAATTACGCAATTTTCCGGGATAAAAAGTAGCCTATGTGTTATTCCAGACTATGGTCTAGCTATGTTCCAAATTTCATCCAGATCTGTCAAGCCGTTCTGGCGTGAAAGAGTAACAAACATCCAAACATACTCACAAACTTTCACATTTATAATATTAGTAGGATTTATGCTTTTGTGTGTGTATTTTATGTCATTAGGAAGTTTACTATCTAATTTAACCGCCATAACACTAAAAATCTTTGTTTGTTAGGATATCTTCTGTTGCTGTTATTATGGACTATGTCGTGCAAAGGAAATAGATGTGGATACTTTTTCACAAATTTAGCTACCTCATAGACACACAAACAGGGCAAGGGAAGAATTTTCAGCTCCTTGAATACTGGCCGGCAGTGGGCTACACAGTGTGCGCCGTGAACAGCTCGAACACCCTTCTGAGCTACACAAGCTCTCTGAACACAGAGTTACCCCAGATGATTAACCCGGAGCGTGGCACAGATGATACATATCCATGACATGTAACTAACACTACTTAGCGTAAGTAACTGGCTTTTTTTTTTATATGAATAGGAAGGCAAACGAGCAAGTGGGTCACCTGATGGTAAGTGATCACCACGGCCCATAGACACCCGCAACCCCGGAGGGATTGCAGATGCGTTGCCAACCTAGAGGACTAAGATGCAATGCCTCTTGTGCCCGTAATTTCCCCGGCTGTCTTACTCTCCACACCGGAACACAGCAGTGCAAGCACTGCTACTTAGCGGCAGGATTAGCGAGTAAGATGGTGGTAGCGGTCCGGACGGACCTTGCACAAGGCCCTACCACCCGCAATTTGCTCCAAATGATACCTACTTGTTATTTTCAGTGTTGTCGGTTGTCGGCGTTCGGTAGCAACACACGCGCGCAGTGAATGATTATTTATTAGATTTGTAAGCTCCAGCAAATCGGGCGCAGGCTGACACACGAAAATATGATATTACGCACCCATACCCATTTGTCGGAGCGGTAATAACGTAACCACGGGCTGGCGACAAATCATCGTACATTTGACTGCGCTCATACACTGAAAGGGACACGCCAATGTATTTCATGTACAGTCGCCATCAGATATTGAAGCGAGGTCCTCAAATATTTCGGAGCAATAATAAATTTCAATGAATTCGTTACACGATAAGGTTGATAACATCAGAACACACAATTTGTCATAAATATAAGAGCACGACTTTTCAATAAATTCGGGATGTTCAATTAGGTAAAAATATTAGAAGGGCACAGATCGTCAAAGGTATCGACGCAGTCAGGCGGATCATAAATATCAGAACATTTGTGGTAAATAAGCCTTACGTATATACATATAATGCCAAAATGAAAGATGACACCTATTATATTAATTATCAGATAGGCCTTATTCGACGAATAACAACACCAAAAGGTAGAGATAAATATATATAAAGGTAAACTGCATTTTAGCGAATTAACAGAGTTCCCTTAATACAGAATACGCTTATCAGACGCAACTACATTTCGTAAACTTTCCTAAGTCCCTGCCAGCCCTAAATAAGTAGTAAGGGATTGTCCAGGGCTAGCCCATTGTTTCCCTTGAGTAATAGAGCTGACCCAACTTCTTGGGTTCGCCAAGTTTGTGAACAATGGTGCTTGGCACCAGCACAGCCCGGCGCCGCGTGAACTGGTAAATTATGGCGGTTCCTGTGGGTTCGTAGGCCCTTTATCAGGCATTTTGAATGTGAAAAGAGATAGATGTTAATAGCGTGTTTGAAGGGAAGGATAAGATTAGGAGTTTTAATTTTTACAAGTTTAAAACAAACAATTATTATTTTATTAGCTTCTGCCAGCGACTTCGTCTGCGTAGAATTATACATAAAAACCTTCCTCTTGAATCACTCTATCTATTAAAAGTCGCTTTCTCTGTCCCTATGTCCCTATGTCCCTATGTCCCTTTGAATGCTTATATATCTTCAAAATTACACAACGGATTTTGACGCGGTTTTTTTAATAGATAGAGTGATTCAAGAGGAAGGTTTTTATGTATAATTCTACGCAGACGAAGTCGCGGGCAGAAGCTAGTTGCTATCCTAGGCTCTCGTGATTTATGTATGTACTAACTTACATAAATCAGCTAGGATAACAAGACCTAAAAGCCGCGTTTAGCGTGATTATGGGTATAGATGGAAAGTGGAATCAAAATAGTGATGGGTTGCTAACCTAACTGTGACTCCTAAGATTTTCGCTCATTCCCTCGATGGCGTCTCACCTATACTAAGTTAACTGCATAAATAAAGACCCTTAGGTCACTGTACATTATTAAATGGTATTGTAACGCCGGTCACGCATTAGGCAACAAAGTGCAGCCCGTGGTCGTCCGTCAACGTCGGCCATTGTTGCAGCGATGACCGACGGCGAAGCTATTTTTCGCAGCGGACGTAGCCGCGGCGCGCGAGTGCGAGCGGGGACACCGCTTCCAGGACTGCTACCACGAGCAGTAGAGTAACAATAGGGTGGCAGGACTGGCAAAATGCCAGGGGCCCCCGACCCAAGAGGGCCCCGGCCCAAGAGGCCTCGAGCTCAAAAATATTAAAATTAAACTGAGTACAACGTGACGATTTTTACTGACAGGGCCCCATCAAAAGAATTTGCCACGGGCCCCAGATGGTAAAGTTACGCCACTGACCACGAGCGTGCGCGGAGCTATGTCGCGCGCAAGATAGACTCCACGTCTCTTTCTAGAATGAACAGTAAGAAAAAGATGGGCAGTCTATCTCGCGCTGGTGCTAGCCGTGTACGAACAGGGCTATTTTCTATTCTCGTCCGTTGGGTGATTATTGTCTTTTGATGGCAATCGAAAGAGGTAGGTCAGGTAAGTAAATTCGCAGACTAACATCTCGGCGACTTCACTTGCCTGTTTGTCAAGCTGGGCATGTGTACTTAAGGCCTAACTAATTAAATTTCTTTTGTTTTGCTGCATACAAAAGTATTCATCATTTTGCGCCGCCGGATGAACCACACGGGATTTTTATATAAAACCGAATGTAGCAGAACTTACGCGACCCACAACTCAAATAACTACGTTCGTCTGGCCTCACCCTTGAAACCGCTGAGCTACTTTGTCAACGCTCCAAGGCGTTAGAATTTAGCTCGTGGCCCGCCTTGGCCCGTACGTCTGTCACTGACGCCTAATCACCATTTTTTGGTGCAGTTTGTGATTAGCCCATCGAGGGATTGGGCGAAAATCTTAGGGATCATGTTATATAGGCGATGTGGCTAGCAACCCATCGCTGTTTTGATTCCCCTTTCCATCCATACGCCCACAATCATGCTAAACGTGGTCTTTAGGTCTTGTCACCTTAGGCTTTGTCTACCCCGTAAGGGATAAAGACGTGATTTATGTATGTATATATGTTTGTGATTACTTTGTTTGCTTTGGGTTACTTTGATTCAGAAATACTCTTATGTTGGTAACACGTCTGTTGGTATTAATAATACGCTATAGTTTACCCGCTTAAATTCGCATCCCGCCCGGAACAGTGATCCTGGTTAAATAGGCCTCCGCGTCGCTCCCGGGTGCTTCTGCAACGACCGCTACTAGTTACCCCGACGCCAATAAATAAGTATACAAAAAAACCCTCGCAAAAACGACATATTTTAGGTGCAGATGGTAAAAGCCCATCGACTGGGCGAAAGTCTTAGGAATCATGTTATAGGCGATGCTAGCAACCCACTATTTTGATTTCCCTTTCCACCTATACGCCCTTAATCATGCTAAACTTGGCCTTATGGTTTTGTTACCTTGGGCTCTGTCTACCCCGTAAAGGATAAATACGTGATATACGTATGTATGTACCTTTATAAAGTAAAAAATATATATATGCCAATAATTATAATGCCATATATCATTTTCAACATGAAACTACCGTGAGACTTAATCATTATTACACATAAACGGATAACTCACGTATAAAAAGTCGAGTGATGCTCGACATGTTTCGGACTATTTCGTAGTCCTTCTTCCTGGAGCGCTCGCCCCGGCGGCAGCGAAACGAACACTGCGCGCCAGCGCTCTGTTCGCGCGGCTGCTCGACGCAACTGACAGCGGCGCACAACTACCCTCGTTTCAGGAAGAAGGACTACGAAATAGTCCGAAACATGTCGAGCATCACTCGACTTTTTATACGTGAGTTATCCGTTTATGTGTAATAATGCCATATATCATTTTGAAAAAGAGCTGATACTTTTCAAACTGCTGAACTGTTTTTACCAAACATGGCTAATTAGCAAGGAAACTGGCTTTCGAACGAAGAAAACCGCATTCAAATCAGTCCATCCGCTTGGGAGCTACGATGCCACACACAGAGACATCGAGGTCTAACGTAAAACACCCTGCTTTTCGCGTGGGGGGTTACAAATAGGCCTCCGCGCCGCGCCCGGGCGCTCCGCGACGACCCCCACTTGTTACCCTGACGCCTGCATTGTGCTCGTGCACTTTTTCGCGATTTAGAGCCGCTTTGGGACTTCAGCGTTGCAGTTTTTGCATTTAAATCGTGTAAAACTAAACCATGTTTAGAATTACGAAAACTTTTACTGTTGTAGGCAGTGTTGTCTTTAAGTGAGATCAAAATGAAGAGCAAAAAATATTTACCTCGCTACTCTGCTACTCATGTGCAAGGTAACCAAGCATGTGCGAAATGTATATGTTTTTCATGCGCTAACTAAACAGATCTATATGGGGAGTGTGAATGGTAAAGTTGGGAGGGGAAGGCCTAGACGGACGTTGCGAGACAAAATAGGAGACGTTTTGGAAAAAGGTCAGGTCAGGAGTACCCGAAACCGACGAGCATGTAGGAAGAAATTGATGAATGTGGATGAAGCGAAAGAATTTAAGTATGTCAGGATCGTAGCAAGTGGAACAAAGTAGTCTCTGCCTACCCCTGTGGGAAAGAGGCGTATGTATGTATTTCATGCAACCCTCCCTCCACTGCTGCCAATAAAACACATATAAATCCCACAAACTTAATTATCCCTTACACCACACAAACGCTGACGCGTTTCGATCCCTCTACAACGTTGGTTTGCATGTCTAACAGTGGTGCTCACTAAACTTTGATAATGATCCCGTACATACATACGTACATACATACCGTCACGCTTCTTTCCCACAGGGGTAGGCAGAGACTACTTTGTTCCACTTGCTAATGATCTAATAATGACTTAGTATTTGATAATGATCCCGTAGACGTCCTTAATCATGCTTAACGTGGCCTTATCGTTTTGTTACCTTAGGCTCTGTCTACCCCGTAAGGGATAAAGACGTGATATATGTATAAATGTATGTATAAATGTATATTTTAGACATAATATTAGATAAGTTAGGGTCTTTGGTGTTAGCTTTTTACTATGTCTACATTTTATACTCTGGTTTCTGTTGTCCTGTCAATCGTTCGAAGGTTAGCTGGGAGAGATCCCTAAGGGACAAGTTCGCCTTTGCACATCTGTTTTTCTTATTACCTATAAAATTAATGTGTTTTATATACAACTAACTGCTGCCCGCGACTTCGTCTGCAAAAAATTAGTTTTTCGCTATTCCGCGGGAACTATGCAATTTTCCGGGATAAAAAATAGCCTATGTGTTATTCTAGGGTATCAGTTATCTACGTTCAAAATTTAAATCCATTCAGTAGTTTCTACGTGAAAGAGTAACAACCATCCATACTTACAAACTTTCGCGTTTATAATATTAGTAGGATAAAGAGTTATACAAATATATCCATTTGTCACTACAAATTATCCTTCAATACACTTGTAATTGTAAAAGAACATAGCCGGCGTGTAATCTAACCAGCGACCAGTCGTAATTGCCTTCGTCGACGCGTTTGGAGCAGGACAAGCGCATCATCAGGCTACAAGCGGTAAATTAGCACGGCGTCCGGCCGAGTTCGTTCATTTAGCCGAGCCTGCTGGGAATAGCGAGATTTAAGGCACACAGACAAACAACAAGACATATTTAAGCTATATAGACAACTAGAAGTGATGCGAGTTTGCTGTAGAATAGAATAGAATATAATTTTATTACCACAAATAGAGTACACATACATTTAAAACTAAGCGTGGCAATTGGATTGGGCTCAGCGTGTGCTGCGGGTGCGCACCGCGGGAGCGCGCACACACACAGCGCTGATTTTCAGCCCAACCCTATTTATTCCTTTATAAGTAAGTAAGTTTGAACGACAAAAAAGAAGAAGAAAGAGAAAAATTTAAGTAAAACAATTTGGATGAATTTACACAAAACCACAAAATGCATTAGATTAAAGCCAGAGAGCAGTCCAAAGTAATAAGTAATTAAACAACTAAAACAATCCATCCTACAATTAAATAAATAAGCGTGCATGGCCCGACCTTGAGCCCTATACCCTACCAGAGCAAGTGATTTTAATAAGTACTTACTTGTTTGTTTAAAAATAACGTACTCAATTTGCATACATACATTGCTGCTGTACATTGCTGTCAATGGTGGATCGGTTATTATTAACTTATTACAAAGCCACGCCATGTAAAGAGACACGCGCGTATAATACACATACATACACAAATCACGTCTTTATCCCTTACGGGGTAGACAGAGCCTAAAGTAACAAGACCTGGCCACGTTTAGCAAGACACTGAGGGCGTAGAGGTGGAAAGTGGGATCAAAATAGTGATGGGTTGCTAGCCGCATCGCCTATAACATGATTACTATGATTGACGACCGGATAGCCTATTGGTTAGTGACCCTGACTATGAAGCTAGAGGTTTTGGGTTCGAATCCCGGTAGGGGCAGACAGTTGTATGATGAATACAAATGTTTGTGCCCGAGTCATGGATGTTGTATGTATTTAAGTATGTATTTATCTACATTATATAAGTAAGTAAGTAAGTAAATGCTTTATTGTACAAATATAAAGAAATAGATACAATTCACAAGTATAATCATAATCATAAGTAGTATGTTTATCCGTTGCCTGGTACCCATAGTACAAGCTTTGCTTAGTTTGGGGCTGGGTCAATTGGTGTAATTTGTCTTAAGATATTTATTTATTATTTATTTATTTTCGCCCATTCCCTCGATGGCTTTTTACCATTTGCGCGGGAAGAGAAGCAACTGGTACATTCTATGTTTTTTCTTTGCTCAACTGGTACATTCTATTTTTTTCTCCGCAGGAGGGAACTCTTCAACGTTTGGTCCGATTGACTAGAAATTTGGTTCACACAATGTAGGACACATGGCAATGGAAAGACAGTCAACTTTGTTACTTTAAGCTCTGTCTACTCCTTAAGGGTGACGTGATTTGTGTAATCTACCAAAGGTATTACCAATGCGAAGCCACCCCGTATTATAATAGCTTTGATTAGGTTAAAAGCTTTGTTCGAGTACACATTCGCAGCCAAATGGTTGAGCTCACAGACAAAGTTGTGAGCAAATACTACAGGGTACAGTCAGCTACGAAACAGCTTCGAACTCCAACTTGGCTCGGTTTACCGCAAACAAGTAAACAAACACAAATTCTAGTGTTTAGCTGAATGTTTGAATAAACACTTAATTGTAAATTTCTAAGCGAAGCTGAAAATTAGAACACAGAAAATTCCGAAAAATAAAGCTATGGCCGGGAATCTCTTGAAGTAAAATAAGCAGAGCAGGGATAAAAATAATATATAATAGTTGTAACAGTATGCAAGAGAGTACATACAGAGACAAGTAATAGACATAATAAATAGAACACAATAAAGCGTATTCAAAATTATAAATCAATAGTATCAAAAATGGCCAGGTTGTTTACTATTAGCATAGGACACAAGAAGGTTTAACAGAATCGAACCCGGATCCTCGTCATTCCGTGACGCGTGCTATACCCCTACACCACCCATAGCAGAAGTTTAGCATAGCTTTACTTTTCGGATTTTCCTATGTGTTCTAATCTGCGATTTCGTTTAGAAATTTAATTTCTAACGGTAAAACCGTAAAAGTAAACATAAAAATCAAGAAGTAATCTTGATAAATTTGATAGTACCTATAACATTTTATTCTGCAAATCGGCCGCCAATGGCTCTTTTACATGTCTTTTTGAAACTACCAGCGCATTCGGAGAGACCATCATTTCCAAGAATGCGCCGCAAGAAACTTGGCAGAAAGTCACGTTTTCAAAATTTTAGCGTTTTGTAAATTATGAGTTTTTTTTTTCAAAATCGATTCAACATTATTTATTGAGATAATTAAACTCTGAAATCAGACGTCAAAAACTTTTAGTCAAGTTGTATTCATCCGATTAATGTCGCAGCTTTTGCATCACACTGTAAAAGGTCCGTAGAAATAACAGGCTCGTAGCAGCCCCTACGCCGAGCCGCTACGCCGTAGCAAGTTCGTAGCTCTCGATTCCCGCAACACCAATTACATTCCAACTTCGCAAGGAATTAAGTTTAATTAAAGTAATTACACATGTTAAAACGGTTTCAATTCAAGGTCTGGGTGAACGTCTGTCCTCGGCCATGACACCGGTCGGGGTCAATGAACTGACTCGCCATCACTATCATCATCAGGGCTCGAACAATTGAATATGCCAAAAATGCATCACGTCATTGTAGAAAAGAGCTCATATTCTTCAAACCGCAGGACCGATTTTTACCAAACATGCTAAGAATACTTTCTTTTTTTGGTCTGGGAGCAAAGGAAAAACATAAAATTTACCAGTTGCTTCTCGTCCCGCGCAGGTAAAAGCCCATCGAGGTAATGGGCAAAATTCTAAGGAATCATGCTGTAGGTGATGCGGCTAGCAACCCATCACTAGTTTGATTCTTTTTTGCACTTACGCCTACAATCATGCTAAACGTGGCCTTTAGGTTTTGTTACCTCAGACTCTGTCTACCCCGTAAGGAATATAGACGTGATTTGTGTGTGTGTATGTATGCTAAGGATCACCGCAAGAACACTGGATTTCGAATGAAAAAAACCGCATACAAATCAGTCTATTCCATTGAGAGCTACCACAGTCAGAATACACACACACACACACATAGACAACGAAGTCAAACTTATGTCACTCCTCTTTGAAGTCTTTTCTATAGTCTTGTCTCATCATCATCATCATCATCATCAGCCTATATTAGTCCACTGCTGGACATAGGCCTCCCCTAATGAGCGCCATAGCGCCCTGTCTTCAGCTTGACGCATCCAGCATCTGCCTGCAGTCTTTCGCAGATCGTCATCCCACCTGGCCGGAGGGCGTCCTACACTACGTTTGCCGAGTCGCGGTCTCCACTCAAGAACACGTCTAGTCTTGTCTGTGGTATTTAAATTATTTTTAACTGTAAATACTTTCCGTCTTCCATTGTCAACTAGCGCCTTTGATTTGATCTCCTAAACGGTGAGATTTGCTACCATTACAGCTGCAGAACAAAAAGGTCACGTTCGAACCTGCATGAACAGCCAGCCCGATATCCGAACAATGTGCATTGTGGGATATTGTCCCGGAGATTGGATCGCGATTAGTTGCCGACTGTACCTACTCCATACGAGTTCTATTTCATACGGGACTATAGTCTTTCCAATCATTTATTTTCTCGATGACAGCTCCTGTAGCATTCTAACTGCGCTTTTTACGCAAAAATTAACTTTTAAATGCGAGGTATAAAAAATATCACGACTGCCTAATTTTGTTCCTTGATCCCATATAATATGCATCTAAGACAAATTGAGTCCAGATATGCAGTAATATCTTTTTAAAGTACGATAAACAATAAACGTTTTAATAAAGTTACATTCTATGGGAATGCAAATAGTGATGTTATGATTTAAATATCGATATTGTATCGGTATTGTATATATTGAACTAGATGTGTTCCTGCGACTTTGTACACGTTGTAATTTTTACCGGGATAAAAAATAGCCTATGTTACTCAGGAATAATGTAGCATTTTAATGGTGTTTTTTTTTTGTTTGTCCAGTAGTTTTTAGTTTATTCATTACAAACATACTGTCATTCGGCCATTTTGCACGCTTAGTAATAAATTAGCATTCAAGTCGGTTGTTTTATTGACTCCATAGCTGAATACTTCTCAACTACTCGTATATATATAAAATTGGATCGATATCGTATCTACTGATCACTTATTAGGTCACAACACTATAACTATCAAACTACAACTGTCATCGAGAAAATAAATGATTGGAAAGAATATAGGACCAGTAAGCAGTTGACAAGTTCAGGTTAAAAGCCTAACCTAAAAAAAACATTTTTGACACAAGCTTTTTTGTTGACTGTACTCGCAATGTCATCCGTCCTACATATGTGAACCAAATTTCAAGTTAATCGGCAACCGTTGAAGAGTTCCCTGCGGAGACGGTTCTGGCTGCATCACCAGAACTCCGCTACCAGATTATTGTCTTGTCATCTGACTTACATAAGTATGCGGAATTTCAGCTCAATCGGTTGAAGATTCAGCTTTAGAATTAAGTCGCAAGATTCCACCCGGACAAACATACTTACATACGTTGTTAAAGTTGCACGGAATGACGAGGATCCGGGTTCGATTCCCGGCCATAGCTTTACTTTTCGGATTTTTCTGTGTTCTAATTTTCAGTGTCGTTTATAAATTTAATTTCTAACGGTAAAACCGTAAAAGTAAACTTAAAAAATCAAGAAGTAAAAATTCTTTATTCATTTGATACATACATACACAAATCACGTTTTTATCCCTTACGAGGTAGACAGAGCCTAAGGTAACCTACAGGCCACGTTTAGCAAGATTGTGAGCGTAGGTAAAAAGTGAAATCAAAATAGTGATGGTTGCTAGAATTCATTTAATAGAACCTTTTTATTATTAAGAATATTAATAGAATAATAATAATAATAACAAGTCCCGATAGTCGTTTCGGCGAACGGTCTAATAGTGAAGAGCCTTGACCATCACCTTAAAAGGCTCTCGCTAGGTGGTTGGGTCAAGGGCCAGATACAGAAGGCGGTACTCCTGGACACCGCTCGGATATTCAGGAGGTTCCTCTCTCTGTCGCCCTGACCACCGGTAGCTTAGGCCTCGCCTCGCTGCCGGCGGCACCCTAGGTTAGATTTTTATAATGTTTTTATAGTTTGTATTAATATTGTCTTATTACTTTTTATATGAATATTGTAAAAACCTAACTAGAGATGAAAATAAATATACATAATAATAATAAGTACCTGCTACCTTAGGCTCTGTCTACCCTGTAAGGAATAAAGACGTGATTTCTGTATGTGTATGTATGTATTATAAGAATTAGGGACAGATTCAAACGTTACTAACACTTACAGTAACGGAGGTCCACGATAAACCTCCAATGCCAAACATTCTTCGCTTTAACCGTCTCAGAACGCCTACTGCGTTTCACAAATGCAAAAACTTCATCCGAAAGTCTCCCCACGTGCTATCCAATAAACAATAACAAGTGACAGTCACGACGCGACGTCATGTAATGACGAGACCGCGACGGCTCGAGTGACGGAAACACGTCGCGACGACGTCAAGTCAACCGAGTGACAAATGGTTCACGTCTAATAACCTTTTTAACAATGTTGTTATTCATTCCGCAGGCTTATTACGTAACTCGCTCGCGATCGTATTCGTCATCGAAGTTGATTGTGATTACGATTCCGAGCGCCTTGATACATTGCCATTACCTACGTTTAAAAAAATCCGATAACTATCGCAATCGCTTTTAAAAACGAAAGCAATTGAATGAACCGAAAAGTTTTGTTTTTGCAAACATCTTTAGTGACAAATGGTTTTTATTAAATTAAATGACCCCAATTTTAGCGTTTTAATAACAAACTTAGATAGGTACATAGTTTTGGTTAATTGAAACGTTAAGATCCAAATAACAAAAAATATTACGTAATTTTACGAATTATAGGCGATGCGGCTAGCAACCCATCACTATTATAATTCCTCTTTCCACCCATATGCCCAAAATCATGTTAAACGTAGTCTTTAGGTCTTGTTACCTTAGGCTCTGTCTACGATAAAGACGGTATTTATGTATGTATGTATGTATAATTATTATCGTTTGTGTAAACCGCAGATCATTGGTTATCCGCATAGTTCCCGCATAACAAAATGACGCGTGACGCCTGACGCAAGCCACGATGACGCGCGACGCGGCCGTGATGCGTCGCATTATTAATTCCCGCGTTATTCCCGGGATAGCCGGGAATTCCCGGAGTGCGTGTTAGCCAGTTTAATGGGGCATTATTTATTCCCGGCAGGAGTACGCGCGCCGCTACAAATTTGGAGTTTGAATATAATTTGTTAAATATTTTATTTTGTGAATTTTCGCACATTTGGCCAATTAAGGGCAAATGTGCTGATTTAAATGATATATGTTCAAATCTGAGGGTTTCGAAACAAAATGCATTTTGATTCCAAATGGTTGTCTAAGCGTTACTTGCACCAAGTAACTTTTACAACTAGCTGTTGCCCGGGGCTTCGCCCCCGCTGCATTTTTTTTCAAAATTTCATTTTATACAAACTGTCCGAACAGTAACAAACACAACTAAAAAAGAATTATCTAATTCGGTGCAGTCGTTTGGAAGTTATGCGCGTACATACATTTCGGCGATTCATTTCTATTTATGTAGAAGATTTAATGCGACTAACTTCATTCCAAATATTTAAAAGTGAAGTGAATCAGGAACGTTAGTTGCGAAATAAACGGATTCCTAGAAATCGAAACATTTGTCAATTTTTTTCCTCATCCGTGACTAAGATACCTAACTGCTGTATGCCATTTCCATTTCGTTTTCGATCCATGTCCCCAAGTCCATGTTATTATAGTCCGGGAGGCAGAGGCTATTTTGAAAAGTGTTTTTATGCCGATCGTTACTTCAAATACAAGTAAAGAAGCTGTCCCTAATAAGGAAAGTGAAGGTCAGCTGACGCACCCGCGGGGGCGCTTGCTGTGAGACTCCATTGAACACGTCAAAAAAAAAAAAACCGAAAGTTATTTTATGCCACATGAAATTTTGTTCATGTGTAATTGACATTGATTAGAATTAAAAAAAAATAGTCAGCTGCACGGCAGACGGGGGATTGTGCGTCAGCTGAGCGTGCGAACTTGCAAAAAAAATAAGAAAATAAAGTTATTTTATGCCGATTGAATTTTTTTTACATGATTTTAGACATATACAGAAATGTGATATTGATAATCAGCTGCATATATAGTGGGGGAAAGACCGTCAGCTGGAGCTGGAATGTATCACTGCGCGCATACATCTCTACGACGCGCGGAATTTTCAATGCTCCGGCTGACGACTTTCCCCCCAACGTTCAATCAGCTGACGAATATTTTCTTTTTTCTATATATTAACACTATAATATTTATAAATTTCATATGGTCTTTCAACAATTTATCCAAGGTATACCTTATATAGTAAGTACACATTATATACATGCATCTTCAGTACTGTGGTATTTTATATTTCAATGGCTCGACTGATGACTTTTCCACCAACGGGCATTTAGCTGACGAATATATTCTCGTTTCTATATATATACTAGCCAAGGGCGTCGCCAGCCGATGGCGCAGGGGGGGGGGCAAGTTGACTTTACCTACTACAATTCATACTTTTCTCATTCTCTATGACTAGTCTAGGACTTTGGTTGCAATATATTTGGCAACTTTTTTAGAATCTCTAGGGGGGGGGGCAGCTGCCCCTCCCTGCCCCCCCTTGGCGACGCCCTTGATACTAGCTGACCCGGCGAACTTTGTTCCGCCTTAAATTTGTAAAATTCCTTTGTAAGTGCATCTTTATACTAATCAAGGAATAATGTGTAGGCATGCTAAATTTAATGTCTATAGCTTTATTAGTACAACATATCGGAATTTTCCAATCCCGTGGGAAAATCGGGATAGAAAGTATCCTATGTCCGTCTCCTGGTTCTAAGCTACCTCCCTACCAATTTTCAGCCAAATCGGTTCAGCCGTTCTCGAGTTATAAATAGTGTAACTAACACGACTTTCTTTTATATATATATAGATTAGCATCTTTCATAGAAAATAACAATATCAAAGTATAACATTCATATTGGGATATATTTTTACCACATTTAAGTATATTTTTTAATCCAATCCTTTCCTACCCTAAATTTTACCCGTTAACCTCCTATCATATTAACTAACAGTTTCCCTAACTTTGACATTGGCTAGTCTTCATAGTCAGAAAGAAAAAAAAAAAAAAAAAAAAAAAAAAAGAATGACATCTTTTCGAAACGAAGATAGTTTTTCTTTTGTTTATCGAACGCTTTCGCTCGTCTTGGAACGAAACGTCGTAAGTATTATATACAATTATAATTATTTGGATCTTTGTTGCTTAGACTTAAGGTTTATTTTACGTTAATAAAGAAGTTAAAACAGATATAGCTATAAGAATAAGCAACACGGCCACTTTTTCGCTATGACTGAATCTAAGTAAACGTGTGCTAATAGCCCCAAACTAAGCAAATCTTGTAATATGGGCACTAGACAACGGATAAACATACTTATATAGATAAATACATACTTAAATACATATTAAACATCCAAGGCTCGAGAACAAACATTCGCATTTTTCATACAAATAGCTATCTGCCCCGACCGGGGATCGAGTCAGGTTCTCTAACCACTGGGCCATCCGGTTTTATGTTAATTGTAATAAAAATAATTGAATTAAATTACGTTTCAATAAATCCGAGTATTACAAACTAATATGAATCATATGAATGATGTTACCGCTTCACTTCCATGAATCATGGATAAATTGTTGAAAGACCATATGAAATTTATAAATATTATAGTGTTAATATATAGAAAAAAGAAAATATTCGTCAGCTGATTGAACGTTGGGGGGAAAGTCGTCAGTCGGAGCATTGAAAATTCCGCGCGTCGTAGAGATATATGCGCGCAGTGATACATTCCTGCTCCAGCTGACGGTCTTTCCCCCACTATATATGCAGCTGATTATCAATATCACATTTCTGTATATGTCTAAAATCTTGTAAAAAAAATTCAATCGGCATAAAATAACTTTATTTTCTAATTTTTTTTGCAAGTTCGCACGCTCAGCTGACGCACAATCCCCCGTCTGCCGTGCAGCTGACTATTTTTTTTTAATTATAATCAATGTCAATTACACATGAACAAAATTTCATGTGGCTTAAAATAACTTTCGTTTTTTTTTTTTTTACATATTCCGCAGCTTCCCACTCTCGCATCCACCGCAACTGGACCAGCTGACGATCGATTTCGTCATGAGCCACATGCATTCTCTTATCTATATTAACATCAGCCGGCTTAAAATGACTTGTTTCAAAAGCCTCTGCCTCCCGGACTATTATTAGAACCTCCCGTATTTGTATATCAAACTTTGATTGAAGCATTAAATACTTTTTTGAAATAAACAAACATGGCAAATCAATTTTGACATAAGAGAGCCCAATAAAAAGAAATTAAAAGTTGACGCAAGTCATTCATTGTGTAAACAAAGAAATCGTAAAATATTTTTTGTATTTTGTACAATTATCTTAATACGTAAGTGTTGCGGATAAAATCTGGTCGACTCAAAACAGATATTTTCTCATGCTGAACAACTTACAACATGTTTCAGTCCAATACATGTTATTTTTATCGTGTCATTTCACGTCAAAACACATGACACGGGTCACATTATACTGGCTGGTCGGGTAGCGCACAATAGTTCATTAAAATTCATTTTTTAGTTGTTTTTCGTAAAAAAATCTAAAAACGAAGAGCAGTTTGCAACTCTCCAGCATGAGACGAATCTAATGACATATAATTTATCAAAATCGGACCATAACTGTAGATCTGATGGCTTGTACAAAAATCGGCCTCGCGTATTATATATATAGACTAGCTGTTGCCCGGGGCTTCGGCCCGCTGCAATTTTTTTTTTCAAAATTTTATTTTATACAAACTGTCCGAACAGTAACAAACACAACTAAAAAAGAATTATCCAATTCGGTGCAGTCGCTTGGAAGTTATGCACGTACATACATTTCGGCGATTCATTTTTATTTATATAGAAGATTTAATGTGACTTTAACTTCATTCCAAATATTTAAAAGTGAAGCGAATCAGGTTGTCAAACGTTAGTTGCGAAATAAACGGATTCCTAGAAATCGAGACATTTGTCAATTCCACTTTTTTTTCTCATCCGTGACTAAAATACCTAACGCTGTTGCCAAAACTCATGCCATTTCCATTTGGTTTTCGATCCATGTTAGGTATTACATTAATAGAACCTCATGATTTTTTATATCAAACTTTGAAGCATTAAATACTTTTTTGAAATAAACAAACATGGCAAATCAAACTCAAACCCAGATAAAATTATTAGCATTTGACAGAAATATTTTTTTTATATAAAACAGCGCCTCCTCTCATCCCTGTTGAGCAGTAGATGTTCCACGGGATTTGTAATCGTGTCGTATAGACACATTCAAACAGATGACGCTTGGCGACAAAAAATCGCATAGTAACAAGGTCACGTGACAGCTAGTAACAGATAGAAAAATTCGAAAGCTTACCCACCTGCTATGGGAGGTGTAGGGGTTAGCACGCGTCACGGAACGACGAGGATCCGGGTTCGATAACTTTTCGGATTTTTCTGTGTTCTAATTTTCAGTCACGTTTAGAAACAAATATCGATGTCAAACTTACAACACCGCTATTTTTGCGTTCGTTCGTTTAAATTACTTAACGAAGCGTAACTTAACACACTTGCAATATTAACTTCAACTGAACAGTTACTGTGTTCGTCCTCGAAGTTAAACCTGCTAATATTGCACTTTGAACCGCATTGCTGCCAGACTTGGACCGCCATTAAGCTAATGGCAAAGCAACTGTGGCAAGCTTATGCTCGGGCAGGTAGCTGATCAAACTCGCCGCGAGCTACACAAACTAGTTCCCCAGCTGCCAGGACATGTGGAATTAACATGAAATAGTGCCATCAAATGAATCAAGATTTCATGATTTTTTATGTTTACTTTTACGGTTTTACTGTTAGAAATTAAATTTGTAAACAACACTGAAAATGAGAACCCACAGAAAATTCCGAAAAGTAAAGCCATGGCCGAGGGAATGGGTGAAAGACTTAGTCGTGTTATAGGCGATGCGGCTATCAACCCATCACTATTTTAGACATAGACATAGACATAGACATAGACATAACTTTATTCGACATCAAAAAATACACAGACTCTTAAACTAATACAAAAACATACTGAGTTGATGATGCCGAAAAGGTATTCGACTCAGCATTATGCTGCAGTAGGTGCCTACTACAGCGCTGATTTTCAGCCAAACCCCTCACATCTTTGCATCAAACGCGTTGGACCGGAATCAGCACAAATAAGTTTGTGTAGGAAAAGTGTGTAAATAAATAAAATAAATAAATAATAAAATACATAGATTTATCAAAAACTGCAATATCTGTTTTTAAAATAGAGGTAGCCGCATCAGAGGTAAGAGGAAGCAGCCTTCCCGCCTGCTGGCAGTGCTTGTTGCAAATTAATTAGATGTTTACTTAGTTTAAACTTAAAATTACTAATAGTGATCAATTTTTTGAATGGCGGAGGCAAATTATTCCAACACTTCGTGGCAGTGTATTTAAAACTACCCCTAAAAGCGGCAGTCCGGTGATACGGAACAGCTAGTTCATTGCTAACCTCTCGGAGCCCATGTGTGCTGGATCTGCTTTTACGCCATCTTAATTTTTGGAACAGGTATTCAGGTTTTGATTTCCCTTTCCACCTATTACGACCTTAATCATGCTAAACGCGGCTTAAGGTTTTGTTACCTTAGGCTCTATCTACCCCGTAAGGGATAATCATGTGTTTTTAAGTTAATTCTGAGAGAAGGGCATTTGAAAAGCGACCAGTAACACAAATTGCGAAGGCTCGTTTCAAAAAATCTCACTCGTGTTTTAACATACATACGTACATAAATCACGTCTTTATCCCTTACGGGGTAGACAGAGCCCAAGGTAGCAAGACCTAAAGACTACGTTTAGCATTATTGTGGGTGTATGGATGGAAATAGGAATCAAAATAGTGATGGGTTGCTAGCCACATCGCCTATAACATGATTCCTAAGATTTTCGCCCATTCCCTCGATGGGCTTTTACCATCTGCTCGGGAAAAGAAGCAACTGGTACATTCTATGTTTTTTCGTGTTTTAAGGACCCTCATTATGTAACGGTTGCATAAGATACTATTTCAACACTAGGGCGAGTTCAGTGAACCAGATCTCCCGACACCCGCGTGCTACCTCTGATAATATGTATGATAATTTGCCGACAACTGACGCTGGGGGAGGCAGAAGTGCAACTGCAGATGAAATTCGAAATGGAAAACTGTTTATCGGTGGATGCAACCTGATGTGATCCACCCCTTATTCGTAAAAGGATGCATTTTTAAGAAAAAGGTTATGAAAAAAAATGAACAAAAAATATTTATCTTGCTACTCCGCTACTCACGTGCAAGATAACCAAGCCTGTGTGAAATATTATATGTTTGCATATGTAACAGTTGTGCTAATTAAACTTTGATAATGATCCCGTAGAGGGATCGAAACGCGTCAGTATTTGTGTGGTGTAAAGGATAATTAAGTTTGTGGGATTTATATGTGTTTCATGTGGCAGTAGTGGGGTAGCGCCTGATTCAATAAAATATTGAAAAAAGGCTATGTTTTGTCTTTGTCTGATGGAGACTAATTTTGAAGTGATAGAAAGAGACGGACGAATAGGTCAGACAATTGTTTGGAGGGGTTGGCAGCACGGTGTAACTCGCAAAGTAATCGACACGGCGAAAACCGAATGTTCAAATATCGTCAAGCGCGTACACAATGTAGGTATACCTACAGACAACAGTTAAGCGCCCCGTAAACGATCAAATTTGTTTGACAAACTTGCTTGTCAAACTTCACGTTTTCATCAAACATAAGCGTAAACGATCAAACCAAATATCAAACAAATTTGTTACAGCGCCCCGCGCAAACGGTCAAACTTGCTTGACAAACTTGTTTGTCAAACGTCTTCTACCGAGATCTTGTTTGACAAACACCGTCGTACACGTTCAAACCTGTTTGTCAAACTCGACATCAATCCAGATTTTCATCAAACGCATCAAACACGTAGATTGTTTGACAAACGCCTCAAACACAGCCGTACACGATCAAATTGTTTGACAAACACGTAAAGTTTGACAAACAATTTGATCGTTTACCGGGCGCTTTAAGATCAAGTAACAACCTCTTACACGTAAAATGAAATGGGTATTGTGTGACAGAGACAGAGGACGTGCAAGTGGCGCCGAGAGGCTGAGCGGACGTTACCACGACGTTATCAGACAATTACCATCGCACGTGATGACCGCACTGAGGTAACGCGTGTTATTTCTAGAGAGGTAAATGGCAAGCCGTTACGTTAACTGCCACACGCAGAGTCAATAGATATTAATTACATATATCACGTCTTCCTTAAGCGGTGACAGAGCCTAAGGTAACAAGAGCTACACTTAGCAAGGCCACGTTTAGCAAGATTGTGGGCGTGTAGATGGAAAATGGAATGAAAATAGTGATAGGTTGCTAGCCGCATCGCCTTTAACTTGATTCCTATGATTTTCGCCCATTCCCTTGAGGGGCTTTTACCATCAGCGCGGGAAGAGAAGCAACTGGTACAGTCGTATGTTTTTTCTTTGCTCCCAGACCAGCATGAAAGTTACAGGTTGTGCTATTTTAGGAAAAGGTTTTTAATGGCCGGCCATTGTTTTTTTTTACAGCGTCAAAGCAGCAGATTTTGCATGATGCCTCCACACTCCCATTTTCAATGACAGTTGATTGACAGACGCGTAGAACGACAACAAAGAATCCTATAAGGGTTATGTGCCTTTAGAGCAAAGGTTGGGGTGCGAGTCGGGTTACGAAGTGTGGTCAAGAGCTGCGGTTCGTTTTTGGATCCGTCCGTGGTGAAGAGCTGTGCTTGATCCGTTGCACCCTGGGCATGGGTTAATTCTTGGCAGATTCTGCGGGCTATCATTATCCGTAGGCTAAGAGCCCGTCAGGTCTTTTGACCGTGTTCTGCCGTACAACGTTGCCGACGTTGTCACAAGATTTTTGAACACTGTATTTGTTAGTTTGACATTGGCGAAATCATCGCATCGATCGATGGGGCTCTAAGACAGTTTGAGTGGACGGTCGTTCATGAACACAAGCAAATATGTATGGAAGAGCCCTGAGAGCGCGCAGCGCAGAGCCCTTGGCCTCCGCTCGTCGCTTGCCACAAGCCATTCACTTAGAAAAGGACAGCAGTACTTACGGCAATTCTGGAATTCATCCTCGCCCTTCTCACAGTCCCTCTGGTAGTTGCAGACGCGCGAACTCTCGATACAGGTCCCCTCCGGACACCGGAACAGGCCGGGCGGGCATACTGTATCGCCTGCAAACAAACAAACATCGTTACAGCTTTTTTAAACTAACCTAGGCATCTATATTTCAGAATAATTGATTATAATGAACATACAGTCACTACATCTATAAACATTATAATAGATCAGTAGAAATGTCGTGTTTGTACATTAAATAAATTCATCAAAAATAGAGTGCTAACGATTAGGGAAGAGTAATGAAACCCAAAAAAGTAGATTTTATAATATGTTCATTTACCTATGTCTGTGTTCGCTAATCTCCAAAACTGTTGGAGCGATTTAAATGTAATTTTGCGAGTTTGTATACCATGTCCCTGATCATTATTTTAGATACCTTTAATCCCAGAAAATTTAAGAGTTCCCGTGGATAGTTAAAACACTATAATAACTTTATGCAGCTTAGTACACTACAACTTAAGCATCTAATTAAGTAAAATTGGCGTGCTGACACCTTATATTGCCGCGGTTACATTAAACATACATATATAATTAGTTGACATTTGGTATACAGTTAGTTTCACTCCCAAGGACGGACATAGGATAGTTTTTACCCCAGAAAACAGCATATAAGTCACACAAACATCGACGCGTTTCGATCTCTCTACGGGATAATTATCAAAGTTTATCATCTGATATGTATTTCACACAGGCTTGGTTATCTTGCACGTGAGTAGCGGAGTAGCAAGGTAAATATTTGTTCATTGAAATGGACCTCCGCAAAGTAACGGCTGATTCAATAACATACTTTCATACGTTGCAAGTCAATAAAGCTTGTAAAAAATGCCTCCAACAAAGCGTCTACTCAATTAAGCGGAGTTAAAATCCACTTCGTTATTTAAAAATATTTAAACAAAAGTGATAACGGACGGCCCGAGCCCCGAAACAATACAAAGGCAATATTAATTGGTTTAAGGACGAAGTAATAATATTGAGAGTTATTGGAAAAGTATCGGATGAGCTGGCGAAGCATCAGACCCCATTCACAAACGCGACAATTGTCGGTGAGAAGTGACAATTCTGTCTACAAACTCGACAAGAACCTCCGCCGCTTGGCTTCGTGTAGACTGCGCATAGCATTTCGAATTGTCATAGGTCACTGGTTCAGATCCGGTTCGAAGGACCAAATTTAATGTATCCGACGCAGCCGCGTGTATCGCCGTGGCTTTTAATACTATACGATTATGCGTGGATCCATTAAATAAAATATTGTGTTTATAGAACACTAGTTTATTATTGACATTTTTACATAGAATCAAAGAAGAAGAAAGACCAACCAAAAGAACATAAACCGTAGACAAAATAATAAAACCATAAACAAAATCTACTGTTCATGTAATCTTGAACAGAGTTGTTGAAATAGGCAGCGGGAAGGGGGGATAAGTTCTCTGGAAAATTAAAGTTTGGTTAACCGTGTTTAGTTGTGTTCCTGGAGTGGTCACAGATTAGTGTTGCCCCGCGATAGTCCAGTATCGATAGTTTTAAGACTACCGGTAGTCTAAGCAACGACAATAGTGTCGACACTATCGATGTTATCGATAACTCTTTTCATGCAATACTATTGGTAAACTGCAATATATTTTATCTTTACGGTTTGAATTATTTCTTCCACACTGGCCTGGGAGTAAAGAAAACACATAAAATGTACCAGTTGCTTCTCTTCTAATAGGCGAAAATCATAGGAATCATGTTATAGGCGATGCGGCTAACCATCACTATTTTGATTTCCCTTTTCACCTATACATTCACAATCATGCTAATGTATGATTGTACAAATGTTTCTTACATACATACGTTGCTAGCATCGCCTATAACATGATTCCTTATATTCAGTGTTTAAAATAATAAAATGACTGCAAATCCTGAAAGTTTAATTCAACCAGTAGGCTTATTACCTAACTCGCTCGCAATCGCCGTCGTGTTCATTTTGACAGTTCTTATACGAATGTGACAGCTAGCTGATTCCAATGCCAATTGTCAGCCCATACATGACCTGTCATAATGAACACCATGGCGATTGCGAGCGAGTTAGACAATGAGCCAACACAATCATATTTTCACCAGTTCAATATTTCCCATCCACATTAACTCGCAAACACAGTTCACGTGGAAAATGTAGTTATAAGGAACATAATGATGCACCGGGTTCTAATGGCGGGGCGCTAACGAGAGAATCGAACCCCGGCTTAATGACCAGCAGGCACTAATAACTTCCGAGTCTTACGTTACCCACAGCACCCACAGTCAACCTTGACTCGACCACTTTAAGTTCGAATTACTTCGAGATGTACGCCGATATTATTTTGTTGAATACACAAGAAGTCTTATGCTGTTGAATACAAAGGAAGTCTTAGTTCTGAAATATTCCCCCAGGTGGTTTAGTTTGTTGGTTCATTAGGTCTGAGGCACCGACTTCAAACAAATCAGGTAGAGCACACTGAAACGTATTTTTTGATATGAAATTTTTACGGTAATTTTTTGAAGGCGGATTTATTTTTTGATAGTTAACATAAACAATCAACAAGTAAAAATTCTTGATTCATTTGCAAAACAGCTAAATTAAGTCACACCGTACACTTGGAACGTCGATCAGAACATGGAAACAATTTGTCTACCTCAATAGAAAAATCCTGAAGATAATTTAAGTACAGTCTTTTTCTTATGAAATAAGGAATGCTAAAAATCAGGTGGATATCACAGGAAGCCAGTAAAGGTGCGACCACACCGGTGCGTAAAACACGTTGACGGTGCGTTTACGCAACAAAATGTATGGAAAAACGGTGAGGAAACGTGACGTCTGCGACACGTCACTGCGTGTACGCGGCGGTGTGGTACACGTAGATTGACTCAGACATTTCAATATATATTTATAAAAGAAAGTAGTGTTAGTTACACTATTTAGAACTCGAGAACGGCTGAACCGATTTGGTTGAAAATAGGTGGGGAGGTAGCTTAGAACCAAGGATTGGAAAATCCCGAAATGTTGTACCAATAAAGCTACATTACATTTGGCATACCTACATATTATTCCTTGATTAGTATAAAGGTGCGCTTACAAAGGAATTTTTCAAATTTCCCACGGGATAAAAATACGAGGTATATAATTAAGACTATAATTAGTAGATAGTATTCCTAGAGGATCACGTAGGTGCTCTAAGAAGGGATTTTCCGAATTTCCCACGGGATAGGAAATAAAAACCTTATACTTGGAGATATGAGTGGATGTCGTCACTCTGACGTTATCTGCGCGGACGAGGTCGCGGGCAAAAGCTAGTATTATATTATAATGTTACAAAGTTAATAATAATAACGTTTATTCAGAACCCAGTACAACAATTTCAAAGTTAAATAACAGGCTAATTTGCTTATGGAATAATGCAAAATCGTAAACAATAAGTATAGAAGTGCTTAAACAAATTCATCGCGAGTTGTTATAAGATTGTGCCAACGCAACGTAAAGGAAATTGAGTTAGACAACAAAGATCGCCGAATCCGGAGGTACGGAGTAACAAAGGGACCTTTAAAATTCGTAAATCTACCCTCAAGTTAGCGTTAAGCTACGCAATCAAGCGTCAGGGAACCCTGTGGAATTCAAACGTTATTCTAAATCTAGATAATGAGGAACTGAATCATAAGGCCGTGGTCGCTTTCACCCGCCGCACGCGGCCGACAGCGGCCCGCCGCCCGCGGCGTCTGAATGGTGTGTTCGGGAATGCTCGGGAGTGGTCGTTTTCGCCCGCCGCGTGCGGCGTAACGCACGCGGCGGGCGAAAACGACCACTCCCGAGCATTCCCGAACACACCATTCAGACGCCGCGGGCGGCGGGCCGCTGTCGGCCGCGTGCGGCGGGTGAAAGCGACCACGGCCTTAGCGATCAACGCAGAACAAACAGTAAGTTTAGGTATAGATATATGTAGATACGTTACCAAGACGTCAAAAACATCTCTACACCTTTATGCCACAAACAATAAGGGGGCTCCATTAATTACGTGAGGCATTTTTAAGGATTTTTTGACCCCCCCCCCCTTCCCCCTTGGTGAAATGTCGTAAGATTTTTCTCGACCCCCTCCCCCCTACCCCAATCTCACGTGAGATTTTTTAAAACTTGTACTTTGGGTATAAAAGTATTGGATTTATTAAAAAACAACACAATTTGTTCACTAGCAAGGACTAGTATTTGCAAATATTGCTGTAATCTTAAATTATTAATTCAACTTTAATTTAACTTAATTTTCACGCAGTTTTACACCATTTTCTGCTGAAAAAAAATTACGTGATATTTACCAAGACCCCCCTCTCACCAAATGAGATTTAGTAAGATTCGGCTCGACCCCCTCCCCCCCCTAAATGCCTCACGTAATTAATGGACGCCCCCTATGGTCGGTAACACATATATTTGACATGGTGGCTGTATCGATATTTATTCCCTCGACTGTACCTAAAGGCCTTACCTATGGAACTTAAGTAACTTTTCTAATATGGAACGTCAATTTGTCTATTCTATTCGCACACATGTTATTTCTCACACGTACAACAGGTCCTTTTAAGTTTTTCATCTGTATGTTTAATTTTTGAGAATAGAAACATACACAGAGTTAAAAGAAATATTAAACAACAATTTTGCAAAAATAAAAGATGAATTTATTCTTAAGAAATATTTCATGTCGCTAGCTACAAACGCGGGGAAATCAGCCAGTCGCCAAAGACCCAATGCGGCCAACATTGAAATATTGCGATTGCACCAATCCCATCTCCCGTCGCGGCCACTGATTTAAATATCGAACAGGGTGATTGATTTACAGCCAGTTACCGATTTGAGCGTGCTATTATTTTTTTATTTCTTGCTCGTTTCGGTTAATTGTTTGTGGCCAGATTGAACAATGCCTGAAGTTTATTGTCTATGGTTGAAATTGAATTAAGACAATGGCTTCAGGCAACAAAAAGTGCCATTTTTTTTGTTTATTATTCTTTACTCGTCAAAACACTTTAAAAACATAACGCCACAACAAAAACATAATCTTTTTCTACGTTCAGTTGTAAACTGATTATTTCCTTTCTTGTAGCATGTACTTGAGTAATATAGCTTAATTGTAGTGGAGGAAAATCTGTATTTCCTCCCAGCGCAGCAGAGAGCGGGTATTCTCTTACTAAATAATTACTCTACTAGCTTCGTGTAGTTCGTAATTCCACCCCTGCCTACTGCAATACAAGACGTCTAGAAACTTACGTCGGTTAAATATAATTTTCTTGTCGAATTGCTCAAAATCACTAAAGCTGTGTATATTAATTGAGAAATAAAGGTCCGATCACACCGGTGCGTAAAAGATGTTGACGGTGCTTTTACGCAACAAAATGTATGGAAAAACTGTGAGAAAATGTGACGACTACGACACGTCGCTGCGATACGCGGCAGTGTGCTCGCTCTTTTATGCTATTAAATTAAATTAAGATAATACGGGTTTATTGAACGGAGATAGTTCGTATCCTAGATTAACACATAGTGCACTTTTTATCCCGGAAAATTGCAATTTACCGCGGGATAGTGATAACCATGTCACAGGTCATAGCTACTTAGTGTTGCAACGTAAACAACTACTGCAGAATATCAGTTCTTAAGTCTAATTCTATGCAGACGAAATCGCGGGCAGCTTGTTAAAAATAAACATTACATTAAAAGGAAATCGAAATCGGGTATCAGTAATTTATTAAAACTGTCTGTTCCAAGTAGAAGTAGCATTAACCGAAGAGAAACACTATCAAATGAATCAAGTATTTTTATTTCTTGATTTTTTATGTTTACTTTCACGGTTTTATCTTTAGAAATTAAATTTACAAACGACGCTGAAAATTGGAACACAGAAAAATCCGAAAAGTAAATACCTAATGATAGCTTTACTTTTCGGATTTTTCTATGTACTGTGTTTTAATTTTCAGTGTAATTTATAAATCGAAGAAAAACACTAAAATACTTTCCCTTTTCACCATACATTTACTGTAGAAACCAATACGTTAACGGTAAAAGTAAAGCGATCACCTTAAATCTAACTTCTTATCGGTTTAGTGGAACGTTAAAAATTGCTGCCAACTCAGCATTTATCACTTAACCTTAACTTGCCTAACCTTACCGAAACTATCTAACAAACTTTAAGGAAGACACTAAAAAACTGCCATAAACTGGAGCTTACTAAAGGGTCAACAGAGCCATTCGTTCCTCTAAATAAAACAATCCTGAGATTTCTCCATCCACCCAATCATACCAAAATAAACTTTAAACACGACTACCTAAAATACAAAGTAGAATAAACGTGACGTTGCAAGAACTGTCGCTCGTCAATCTGAGTCCGTTCATTCCATTCGTTCACATTCACATTCATTCGTTCATCGGTCCGTTGAATAAAAGATGGCTGGGCAGTTAACGAGGTGGGAGAATAACTCCGTATTAAGGTATAAATAGACGCGGGTGAAAGATTCTCTGTAGAATTAACGCTGTAATGTTGGTCACGTTGGAGAAGTCTGCGTTTTTGTTTCATATTTCCCTTTGGCGTGATTTAAGCCCTTTGAAAGAGCCTAACGCGACTTTAACAAGAAAAAATAAAGCGACACTTTATTTAAAAAGTTTCTACTAAAAGACCTGTTTTTTACTCGCGTCGTTTACCTTTTCAATACTAATTAAAAAGCTTTCTATTCTAAGTTTGATTTTACTACATTTTATTTAGATTTTAAAACTAATAAATTTAAAATACTGATATTTCAAGGAGACGTTTTTGAAAAAGGTCAGGTCAGGAGTACCCGAAACCGACGAGCATGTATGAAGAGATTGATGACTGTGGATGAAGCGAAAGAAATATGTCAGGACCGTAACAAGTGGAATAAAGTAGTCTCTGCCTACCCCTGTGGGAAAGAGGCGTGACGGTATGTATGTATGTTATTTCAATGACATTCCTGGCACATTTTCTTATTTATTTATTGAAATTGAAATTTCTTCTTTTTGATAATTTTGTAGAAAATTTTCTGGATAACTCGAACTATAAATACTAAAAATTGTTTTAACTGTTTCAGTATAGAGACATATTCTGTTGACAGTTTTATTCGGACCTAACATAAAAACGTTATTCAACTAATTCGCCCGACATTAAAAAGCGCCATCTGTGTTTACGAGCGCGTTAAATTTTATTGGCTGTTTACGTCGTGCCTTCGTCCGCACAATGTGTTTTCTTACTCTTTCTATTCCGTTTTATTAGTAAAAAAAAAGGCAGAATACTTAGCCTCTTAAAGCAGTGTTAAGAGCATTTATCTCGCAAAGTATAAAAAAAAAAAATTAAATGATATTATGTAATATGGAACTAAGTAGGTATTGAATTAATGTTAACAAGCGAACAAATTTGACACATAAAACTGCATTAAAACCCATATTCAAGGGAGGACCTTGATGCAAAATTCAAAATTCAATATTTAGTTTTGCAAATTCGGCGCCAAGGGCTCTTTTACATGTCTTTTCTGAAACTACCAGCGCATTCGGAAAGCCCGTCATTGCCAAGAAGAATGCGCCGCAAGAAACTTGGCAGAAAGTCATTTTTTCAAAATAAAATTACATTAAGTTACTACAATACTTAAATTCTACTTTAATTAAATACATTTATAAAAGGGATGTATAAAGCCCCCGAGCCTTAAATTATATTAGTCTATAGTAGAGATGTATAAAGTCTCTACTAGTCAGTGCTGCAGACCAACCAGACATAGCAATTTTTTAGACAGAAAACTAGCAAAATTCCAATTTTCTAAACACAAACTATAAGCGTTACAGCTTCTGACAAACTATTAAGTATGAAATAGAAATATAAGTGATAGATTTTATTGTTCTGTTTACTAAGATGTGCGCTAAAAAGTACCAGCAACATCGAATAACTCTATGTCATCAAAAAACGTCCTACAAACCGTGCCGAGGAAAAATCGCATTACAGCACAATAATTGCCGCATCCGATACAGTCCGATAAAAATACCGGAACGCGGCGGAAATGGAAAAGAACAAGTTCAAATCGAAACCTTATCTGTCACCGAGGAAATATTGTTAAAATATATTATGAAAATCTTAAGAATAGGCAACCGCTGTGTGCGGAGACACGTAAAATATCCGAACGTATTGATACTCTTGCTAACGTAAAGTGATACCTAGTTAAGTTTATAACTGTTGGTAAAGTATTAGCCCACGTATAAAAGTCGAGTAATGCTCAACATGTTTCCGACTAGTTCGTAGTCCTTCCTCTTGGGTGTTCGTTTCGCTGCCGAGCGCTCCAAGCGGAAAGACTACGAACCATTCCGAAACATGTCTCACGGTAGTTTCATGTTGAAAGTAATAAAAACTTGAGAAAGCTGTAACAAAATATTCATTTCAGACGAATAGTGAGAAAATAAATTAGATTCAAGTATCAACAAGAATGAATGAGACAGCAAGACAACTCCAAACGAATTGTGCAACATTATAAAAATCTTTTCATATTAACGCTGGGGTGTTACCATCACGTCTTAATCCAATTCAGTTTAGGTCCGCTCGCTGTCAGATCCATAATAAAAATGACAGCTAAAACCAGTAGGCTTATTATCTAACTCGCCCGCAATCGCCATCGTGTTCACTTTGACAGTTCACGTATGGGCTGACAATTGGCATCGGAATCAGCTAGCTGTCACATTCCTACAAGAACTGTCAAAATGAACACGATGGCGATTGCGAGCGAGTTAGATAATAAGCCTACTGATCTGAGTCTGAATTGAATCGCATTAAGACGTCATGGTAACCTTAGTGATCTAAAAACACCTAAGCCTAAGCAATAACCCACAACACTTCAAACAAAGCAAATCTCCACACTTCATCAGGCAGGCCAACATTACGCAAGGAAATCTCAACCAATTCCGATTAACAACATCAAGTGCATTCCGGTTAAGACCCAAGGGTTATCCCCAGGCGGCCTCTCGCGAGCCGGCTTTTACGAGCCATAACAGGAATGGTAGGTATTAGTTATAGCTACTCGAGGTACAGCGATATGAAGCTAATGAAAAGGAACTCCGGGATAGTTGTAGTCAGGGAATATTTGCGGAGGGAAAAGATAAAATGAGGTTCTTCTGACATTGGAGAGGTATCGAGCCGAATAGCCCGGAAAGAGTACGCCCACAGTCAGCTCCACGGATATATTTTGTGCTGGAAACTACAGTAAGCAGGCAAAAGTAGAATGTTACAATTATTTTGTTTTGATTTAATGTTTTTCGCCAAAAGTTTCTTGCGGGACATTATTCTTGGTATTTTAACCTAAAATTAGGGGTGTTGTTATACGATTGACGTCGATCTCTCTCTCTCTCTCTCTCTCTCTGTCTCTCCGTCTGTCTGTCTCTCTGTCTCTCTGTCTGTCTGTCTGTCTGTCTGTCTGTCTGTCTGTCTGTCTGTCTGTCTGTCTGTCTGTCTGTCTGTCTGTCTGTCTGTCTGTCTGTCTGTCTGTCTGTCTGTCTGTCTGTCTGTCTGTCTGTCTGTCTGTCTGTCTGTCTGTCTGTCTGTCTGTCTGTCTGTCTGTCTGTGAGTGTGTGTATGTGTGTATCTGTCTGTGGCGGATAAACCGATTTCAATGCGAATTTTTTCATTCGAAAGCCTTCGTTGTGGTACCTGTGGTGGTTCTTATAGCCATGTGTTTACGGTTTAATTACTCGATTAATACATGGATAGTTTTTTTTTATTGAAAAAAGGTCAGGCCAGGAGTACTCGAAACCGGCGAGTATGTAGGTATGAAGAGATTGATGAATGTGGATCCTATGAATTCCACTCTGTTTTTTTTTCGCTTTTCTGTTACGTAGGTATACATAATTAAGTTCTAATTAACGATAGCCCCGCAAATATAAAAATATTTTTTGTGCTGGGTTAGGTTCTAAGCTCAAGTCATTGGACTTTACGAGGTCAAACCAAGGGAACAACTTCGCCGTTAAATTTAATCTTTGACGCCGTCAACTCGGGGCGTCAGCGCCGTCGATAGAAACAAATGAGGTGCATGCGGGGTGACCACCAACACGATATTTTGAGTACTATCTAAAAAACCTGCCAAGAAGATATCGGAGTTGTGCATCGAGGGTTCTGTACAAATTTGCAGTATAAAAAAAAATGGTATGTTGAGTATATAAAATAAAAAAGTGGCCAAATGCGAGTCAGACTCAGTGTTAGCAGAGCTCTACTCTAAAGCAAAATGTAGGCAGTGTGAGGTCAGTTTATAATTGTTTACCTACATAGACAGACATAGAAGAATATTCTGTTTTTAGTATTTGTCGTTATAGCGACTTTAAACATACATACATACATACATACCGTCACGCCTCTTTCCCACAGGGGTAGGTAGAGACTACTTTGTTCCACTTGCTACGATCCTGACATACTTCTTTCGCTTCATCCACATTCATCAATCTCTTCATAAGCTCGTCGGTTTCGGGTACTCCTGACCTGACCATTTTCCAAAACGTCTCCTTTTAAAAAAGCGATAAAAAATAGTTATAATGACGAAATCATCAATTTCAATTCCAAATTCAAATTAATTTACGAGTATTTGTCAAAACATAGGCAAACACATACATATACAGAGATCTAATGCGTATAATTATTTAAAATAAGTAATTGATTATTTGATGTTCGGGCATCTTTTCTGCTTCTCTGTTTCTCACAAGAAGTTTGTTTGTTAGTAATTAATAACTAGGTACTATTACTTTATGTTTTTTTTTTAATTTTTGAGCATAAGATTTCATTCGGAATTAACTACAGGTGGAGAATGTTTTGGCTGATGCGTCAACTGAATTTGTCTATATCTTAAGTTTTAATTTTAAGCTGTTTGTTTCCCAATAAATAATAAATATATATATATATATTTAGGATCACTATGTTGCGCCATGATGCATACAAATAGCCAATATGATGGATAATAAGGCTAGGTCATAATATTGAATCTAAAGTCCTCGAACATGAGGAACGTGTGGCCAGCCTACACGTGGCCGGACGCTTATCCGGCGCTGGCCCTGCACATTGCCCTCATTTAGAGGTCCGTATTCGAATGGACGTGAACCGTCATCATCCGAGACGCCATTCCGCTTAAACTGTTAAGGGGGCGTCCATTAATTACGTGAGGTATTTAGGGGGGGGAGGGGGTCGAGCCGAATCTTACTAAATCTCACCTGGGGGAGAGGGGGGTCTTGGCAAATATCACGTAATTTTTCTTAGCAGAAAATGGTGTAAAACTGCGTGAAAATTAAGTTAAATTAAAGTTGAATGAAAATAAAAAACGTATCTTGAATAAAATATAACAAAATCTGACACAATTATATTTTGTCATATTTATCCGAAATTGTGTTATGTTTTTTAATAAATCCAATAGGAACTTTTATACCTAAAGAACAAGTTTTGAAAAATCTCACGTGAGATTGGGGTAGGGGGGAGGGGGTCGAGAAAAATCTTACGACATCTCACCAAGGAGGGAGGGGGGGGGGGGGGGGGTAAAAAATCCTTAAAAATGCCTCACGTAATTAATGGACGCCCCCTAAGACATACTCAACTGACCATTGAACATACATAGGCACATACTTTATCCTTTACGGGGCAGACAAAGCCGAAGGTAACAAGACCTAAAAGCCACGTTTAACATGATTGTGGGCATATATGTGGAAAAAAAGGTAAGATCGTGATGGATTGCCAGCCGCATCGCCTATAACAAGATTCCTACCATTTTACCCATTCCCTCGATGGGCCTTTACCATCTGCGAATAGAAACAGGGACGTCCTATGCTTTTGTGCTCCCAGACCAGCATGGAAGCAATTCAGGGGCCTAAACATGACGTCTTAAAGCGATTTAATTCCGACTCAGTTCAGGTTTTAGCTGTCATTTTTAGTATGACCTAACAGCGAGCGAACCTAAACTGAATGGGAATTGAATCGCATTAAGACGTCAAGCTAACCCTCCCAGCCAGTATGTTCCAGCAAATACAGAATTAATATCAGCTCTCAGGCAAATAGAACTTTAAAAACATTTATTCCGTGCTGGTCTGGGAGCAAAGAAAAAACATAGAATGTACCAGTTGCTTCTCTACCCACGCCAATGGTAAAAGTCCATCGAGGGAATGGGCCAAAATCATAGGAATCATGTTATAGGCAAGGCTAGCAACCCATCACTATTTTGATTCCATTTTCCACCTATACGCCTACAATCTTGCTAAATGTGGCTGCACCTATCTGACATCTAAGGCTCTGTCTACCCCGTAAGGGATAAAGACGTGATTTGTGTATGTGTATGTAGGTACATAGCAATAGCAACACTCGGAGCAATGAAGCCGTTGCCATAATTTGGCGCCCAATAGATTCCCATCCCAACGTAGTTAATGAGAATAAACAGGATCCTATTTGCATGTTTAAAACGAAGTTAGTGAGATAATACGTATTAGCCAGTTCACAGGCTATCAGATTATTTAAAAGGAGTATAGGCACAGTATATATATAAGCTAAAGCAGTAACGAAACTACGAACAAATCGGTTGAAACGAAAAAGGCACACAGGCGCGCGCTTTACACGGCCCCTAAGCGGACCTGAGCCTGAGCGGAGTGGACGAGGTCCGCTTAGGGGCCGTGTAAAGCGCGCGCCTGTGTGCGTGTTTCGTTTCAACCGATTTGTTCGTAGTTTCGTTACTGCTTTAGCTTATATATATACTGTGGTATAGGTAACAGTGGCGTGGCGTCAAGTATACCAGCCCGGCTAGCACGAGAACGCACGAAAGTCGCGTCGCGCGCGAGAAAATGTACCCCGTCTCTTTCTAGAACGAACAGCAAGAAAAAGACGGGCAATCTATCTCGCGCGCGACGCGACTCTTGTGCGCTCTCGTGCTAGACGTGCAGAAGGCAAGCCGAAGGAAATCTAACTAGCCTTTTCCTCTAATTCTGCGCACTTCTCACCTATTCCAACGGTCAGCATCTGGTAGTACTAAAAATTTGGTAAATTTAAAGTAAATATTCACACAAGATAGGAAAGCCTTTTAAAACTAGTTAGTTCTCAAGCCACGTCTCCATTCCTCATAAGCGTACAACAAAACACGAGACGTAAGGGAATGAAATGTTCTCACATAAGCCTATTAGCGTGCAATGCATGTGTATTTTCTATTCCTGTGGTTTGGAACAGTATGTTTCAAAAGAGCTTACCGCGCATGCGAGCTTACCGTCTTGGAGATGCGTATGAGGCAGATTACAAGGTTGTATGGATGCTGTGTCTTGTAGCCAAGCACTTTTAAATGGAGACGTTTCAAGTACGATACAGAAATGCAACGTCTCAAATGCAGGCTCAAAGTAAAGTGGGAACTTATGCGTTTTTTTTACAACATCCTACTAATATTATGTGAAAGTTTGTGAGTATGGATGTTTGGATGTTTGTTACTCTTTCACGCCAGAACGGCTCGACAGATCTGGATGAAATTTGGAAAATAGATAGATTATAGTCTGGAATAACACATAGGCTACTTTTTATCCCGGAAAATTGCGCCATTCCTGCGGGATAGCGATAAACGAATTCTATGCAGACGAAGTTGCGGGCAACAGCTAGTACATACATAAATCACTTCTTTATCCCTGCGAGGTAGACAGAACAGTAGCAAGACCTAAAGACCACGTTTAGCATGATTGTGGGCGTATGGACGGAAAGGGGAATCAAAACAGTCACGTGTATTCACCACGTATCACCAAGGGGGAGGGGGGGGGGATAAAAGTGCTAAATAACATCACATGATTAATGGACGGCCCCTAGCTATTCACCCATACGCCCACAATCATGCTAAACGTGGCCTTTAGGCCTTGCTACCTTGAGCTCTGTCTACCCTTTGAGGGATGAAGACGTGATATGTATGTACTACATCTAGCTTGGTAGCTCTTTTCGCCCCGGTGAGCACTTGTTGAGGCGCCGACGCTCGCGAACACCTTCGATACGCGTCCGTGTAATAATATCGCCTGAAGACAAAGGATTCGTTGGAAAATGCATCGGGAAAATGTGACAGCGTTTAATGAAAATGAAATGAAATGAAATGATTTTATTCCACTTACATCCATAAAGCTGGGTACTGACTAACGTTACGAGGTGTAATGTAACATGTTACACAGCGAGCATTCATGTAGTCAGTACGTTGTTGCTACGGGGAAACCAGCGAGCAACTACGTACTGACTGGATGAATGCTCGCTGTGTAACATGTTACATTACACCTCGTAACGTTAGTCAGTACCCAGCTTAATAGAATTCACAAATAATAAAATAAAATTTTAAGTGAAAAATTAAATGTCTTAATGCCCGAATACTGAGTTCAGTATGACAACAGATATAACAGACAAACTCATTCAACATTTCAAACTTCGAAGCCATCATGTTCTCATTAATCCCATACAGTTATTCCCTTCGCCGCAGCGCCCCCTGGCGGCGTGGCGGCCATGTTGCCGGATGCTCCGGAAGCGCGGGAAGCGTTACCGCTCTCGGCGCGACGCACTTCCGGCTGCACCGGCGCTGGCGCAAGAACTATTACATTAAACTTCCCTTTAAGTGATAAGTTCACCTCTGTACGTCTGTTTATCTTGTTATCTGTAAAATTATACATACATACATACTTCATTCTTTTAATCACAATCTTCCATCAAATTCAATCTTAGGAATCATGTTATACACGATGAGGCTAACCCATCACTATTTTGATTTCCCCTTCCACCTTTGCCCTTAATCATACTAAACGTGCCCTTAAGGTTTTGTTACCTTAGGCTCTGTCTACCCCGTAAGGGATAAAGACGTGATATATGTATGTATGTATCATCTTCCATAGAAACCGTCCACTGTTGAACACATAATGCGGGGTTTGCGGGTGGTAGGGCCTTGTGCAAGGTCCGCCCGGATCGCTACCACCATCCTACTCGCTAATCCTGCCGCTAAATAGCAGTGCTTGCACTGCTGTGTTCCGGTGTGGAGAGTAAGACAGCCGGGGAAATTACGGGCACAAGAGGCATTTCATCTTAGTCCTCTAGGTTGGCAACGCATCTGCAATCCCTCCGGGGTTGCGGGTGTCTATGGGCAGTGGTGATCACTTATCATCAGGTGACCCACTTGCTCGTTCGCCTTCCTATTCATATAAAAAAAAACATAAGTCTTCCCCTTGGAAAGCGACTGCGAACGATTTTGACCACCTGCATTCAACGGTTTCCCACCAATTTTTCCGTAGCTGTACAACTTAGGTATGTGTAGTATAGTGTGGTAGGTAGTGTTAGGTATGGTATGGTTGCGTTGGGAGGGGAAAGCCTAGACGGACGTTCCTGGACCAAATAGCAGACGTTTTGGAAAAAGGTCAGGTCAGGAGTACCCGAAACCGACGAGCGTGTGTGAAGAGATTGATGAATGTGGACGAAGCGAAAAAGGTATGCCAGGATCGTAGCAAGTGGAACAATAGTATCTGCCTATCCCTGAGGGAAATAGGGGTGACGGTATGTATGTATGTATGTACAACTTAAGATTGGGCATTTTTCTGGAAATAAATCCATCACCCTTTTCTCGAATTACACAACTTTGATGGCAGTTCCACTGAGAATCACGAGCACTATTGATGGATATAGAATAAGACAAAATATATCCTTTTTTCATTCCTTTCCCGTTACTTCTTCATAGACACTTGGTACATATGAGAGTAACAAAATGGAAAGCTGAATGAGTTGCTAGCCGCATCGCCTATAAGTCATGATTCCTATGACCATTTCCTCGATGGGGTACATTCTATGTTTTTTCTTTGTTCCCAGACTAGCATGGAAGAACTGGCATCGAAGTTGTATAATTCGAGGAAAGGCCGAATGATTTTAGTTTAAAAATATGCACGGTTTTTAAAAAACTAGCCTATTTTTTCCTGTCTAACGCTTCTTTGTCATAGGCGCCTGTGATAGCTTGGTGATTGATCCACTAGTTTGACCCCATCACATAAAAAAATTGTGAGAGAATTGTGTACGATTTATGGATCCAGCCGCCGTGTCCCCGCACTTGCGCCGAGTGCAATGGCTGCATCGAGGTGCTAATTTATGGCCGATTGTTCTGTCGCCAATTTTGAATTATTTGCAGCGATGCCGTAAATCTGCGCTAATGAACACAGTTGCAGCTACATGTTAACGAGAGTTGCCCGCGTCCCGAATTACAGGCCTATCGAGCATTAAGCCCGTCGAGGGAACGGGCGAAAATCTTAGGAATCATGTTACAGACGATGCTGTTAGCAACCCATCACTATTTTGATTACCTTTTCCACCTATACGCCCACAATCATGCTAAACGAGGCCTTTGCTTTTGTTACTCTAGGCTCTGTCTACCCCGTAAGGGATAAGGACGTGATCTATGTAAGTATGTACACATTACCGGATTTAGAAAGTCAAATACAGACAAATATTTTCTGGTCAAGTTGTATGCTGCTGTAACCTTGGTTTCTCAAGCAGAGGGGCTTCGGTACGTTCCCGGGCGTCATCTCTGAGTTTTTCAAAATACATGCATACCGTCACGCCTCTTTCCCACAGGGGTAGGCAGAAACAACTTTATTCCACTTGCAACGATTCCGACATACCTCTTTCTTTTCATCCACATTCATTCTCTTCATACATGCTCGTCGCTTTCGGGTCTTGACCTGATCTTTTTCCAAATCGTCCTCAATTTGGTCATGGAACGTCCTTTCCCTCCCAACGCACCCATTCACACTACCTGTTATCTGTTTAGTTAATCTTTCATTCATCCTCTCCAAACCAACTAAAAAAACAAAAATTGAGCGTGAAATCTCATTTGAAATTTATTATGTGATTCGGCCCCTACTTTAACTTTCATTGTTTTGGAAACGATTTTACGACTTAGATAGCATGGTCTCCATTACAGACCTAATCCCGAAAACCCCGACCTCATTCCTTGTTTACCTACTTCACAAACGGATCAGTTCTCGATATTCTATTTCCAATAATCCGTGGTTATCGTTGATGATTCCGTAAGTTACAATACAATACTAATACTCTTTATTGAACACCACAAATCAGTACAAAACAATACAGAAACAAAGAACAAGGTAAACAATAGGCGGTCATATCGCTTAATAGCGATCTCTACCAGACAATCAATAAAAGAAAGAAATAAGTCTGAGACAGTTTAAGTAGGTGTCGGAAACAAATAGACAGGAGAAACGCAGGGATAATAAAAACAACAATACTAACTTAAATATAATATATAGCTAAATGCATATGTCCACACATACCTACACATAATATTTAAGTTAGTCAGAACTTTTAAAATATGTAATAGGAAAAAGGGTAACTCACAAAAAACACGTAGTCAAACGGCGAAAATATCAAACATGGATTTCCAGTTACGCTCTCACCCTTATCGACTGTTTACAAAACATCAGCGACTCACGTTTCCCCTTCAGCATAATACTTTACCATAAAAAATAATCGATAGAATACCTTCACACTTTCCGGTACACAAGTTAAATTCTTCTAACACTATCCTATAATTGAATGGGGCCCATGTTGGGCGCCAACTAAGTCTGCGATGGCCGCCGGGGCTGTACTGCCTTGATCGACTTTACTTGGAAATTACTTCCCATCTTCCTTGAGTGTACACAACATCTATTGTTAAGTATTTATGACTTAAACACTGCTATTCAATTTCCAATTATGCTGGCAACATTTTCACGGAAATTTGCTAAGTAACTTTAAGTGTTTATCAATAACTAACTTCTGCCCGCGACTTCGTCTGAACTGATTTCGATAGCATATTCTGCAATAATTATTTACGCTGCAACTCTAAGCAGCCACGACCTTTGACATGTTTATCGCTATCCCACGGGAACTGTGCAATTTACCGGGATAAAAAGTAGCCTATGTATTAATGTAGGGTACCAGCTATATCCATTCAAAACTTAATCCAAATCCTTCCAGTCGTTTCAGCGTGAAAAAGAACATACACACACACCCACTTACTCACATCCTCGCAAACTTAAGGGGTTAGTTTATGCTTTACGAAGTTGATTCGGGTCTTGTCTCATTAATATACGAAAAGAAAAATCCTGACTGATTTGACAATACCTAGCTCAAACCCTTGACCCTAGAAAGCTGATAATTTGCATAGAAGTGTGCTCGACGATGTAGACAAGAATAATTATGGTTTACTTTAAATTCCTAAGGGATTTCTGCAGCGGAGGTAAGTGGTGAGCGTAATGGCTTACAAGTTTGAGAACAACAAAGCATTCGATTTCAAATATTTTGATACGCTTAGTTTCATCACAAATCGAACAAAGTGCGGACCTAACTACAGAGTAGTCTGTTACAAAAATTGAGAGCATCATTGTCTGGAAATCCATTTGGATTCTGTGATAGCAACCGGCTGGCCTAATCAAGTTGTCTGGCAAGTCTGCCCGGATACCTAGAACCTATTATGATGACAAATTACACCTGAAAATCGATTACTCACTTGGTCCTTTTCAACGATACAGCTGGCCGGTCTATTTTATAGGTCTCAAAATATTCCGATATGAATCAGCCGAGCGTATATAGACGACATGTCAATTGTATAAGCGATGTTTTATTTACAGCTGTAGAAACGAATGAATACATATTGCTACTTGAAGAAACAACTGAATAGATGAAATTGAAGAAACATTTTTCTAATATTATCACACAAAATAGGCGACAAAAGTCGTCGAATTGCAAAAGATAGCTTGCCATCTTGTGTCCTATCTATCCCCCTTCTTGATTACCACTAAATCAAAACGATGTTGATTCGAGATCTATTTATCGTCATCGTCTCCAGCTTATAAATACACAGGCTTACCCGCGGAACGAGAGGGCTCGCTATAGTTCCCACGCAGACCCAGAATGTTTCACACACCGTTGAACTGTTTCACACAAAAAACTCTTCATTAATTTCACATGAAATTTTACACATAAATTTCGATAAACAGAGCGAGCCCGGGTTTGAACTCACGATCTTTAAACTATTGTATTTAGTAAAATCTTTAGCTGGAGTTGAATTAGCGTTGTTACATCATCATCATCATGTTCTTCGTCAACGGTATACCCTGCTAGCTAAACGCCTTCACAAAAAAAAACCGCCATAAGTCATTCCTACAACTCCGTGGATCTGTTGCACTGAGCGCCGTGCAACCGCACCTTTTAAACCCCCGGAGCGTTGTTAGAAATAGTTTTGGAATGCCAGTTGTAAAGTAATATGATTCCCATCTGTCAGCGCAGTGGCGAGGCGAGCGCTATCTAGGTTTCAATTCGCTGGCGCGGAGTTATGATTCCGCTGCTCAGCGATATAGGGGCGGGCGCAAGATGAAAGGGAGCGGAGGGTCTCCTTAAAGATAAATTAAACTTCAGAACATTGACTGCAGGTTCTTTTGTTGAAGCAAATAAGAAGCCACTTGTAGTTGAACCTTGAGACACATATCGTGTCGTCGTTGATATCTCTGGCGGGAGTGAGGAGAGACTGAACAGAGGGATGATAAAAGCACAGTTTAGGCTGCCTCAACTAAATTGATTGACGTTTGATACTATTATAGAACTTGTTGCTACGCGGTAACAGATGTTAAATGATTCGCAAAACAATGAAATAACGAAGTATATCTTAGTACTCCTAACTTACTGTTATATATGAAGTTAGAGGAGATCAAACCGATGTTTACACTATCGTATTACGCACTCTATTTTCATGTCTCTAGCCTTAAGGTAAGACCTCGGTGATTGGTGAGATGCACGCACGTATAAGCCATATTGTGTTGTTTTATGATTTCCAGTTTTAGTCAACGACGCGGTTGTGCGTCACGGCGCAATGAGAAAAACAGGGAATGAGAAACAGATTTTATTCTACCGCCCTTTTAATTCGAAAATCATTGGTTGTCCCGATCGGGAAACTGATATAAAAGCGAATGCTTTCGGAAGGCATCAGAACTATCTCTAACCTTCTCATCTAACGGTATCTCTGACTCCATATTATCTAACGCATTTGGAGTCACAACCGTATCACCATGGTGAATGCATTCCTTTCTGCCAAATTTTATAGGTTTAGAGTAGAAAGGGATGCTGAATGCGATCGCGAGAGCCCGCGCGTTAGACAATAAGGCCTCAGATTTCCATCGGACTCCGCAAGGTCATCGCCCGGCAACATCCCAATATCCAACTTCATTTCCAAGTCCACAAATTCTAATAATTTGTCGGAATTACAGCGAAATGAAACTCGCAATAACAAAGTGTCTGGAAGTGTCCGAAGTAGACATTATCTGTGAAGTTGGAAGTTCGTTCGCTGCCCGCTTTGTGATTATTTTAATAGCAGGTGTTATCGCTTAGCGAACAAAGTTTCAGAATTGCAAAGATACTTTTTTCTCGAAGTCGGAAGCTGTGTTTAACGCTCACTGTCAAGCATTATGAAGCGGATCTTTGATAAATGAAGGTGAAAACTTTATGAATTATCTACATATCGCAATTCTTCTTTAATTACCGGATTATCGTTCATTATTTCCGCAGTGCATTAGTATAATGTGAGTATTTTATGTTAGTCTGTATTTGGTGTTCCTAGTTTTTACCTTCTTACTATGGTAACTTTAGTTAACCGAATTTTGTCATCTCCATCCTTGTCAAATGAAGTTTGCAAAAAGTAGAGAAGTTCTGAAACTTCTTCCTGAACCATAGCTTCGACTATAGGAATCATTATAATCATTTATAAGCCCCGACGCAAAAATAGGGGTGTTTATAAGTTTGACATCGATGTCTGTGTGTCTGTAGGATCGTAGCTCTCAAACGTGTGAACCGATTTCGACGCGGTTTTTTCATTCGAAAGCCAGTTTCCTTGCAGTGGTTCTTAGCCACGTTTCGTAAAAATTGGTTCAGCAGTTTGAAAAGTATCAGCTCTTTTTCGAAATGATGTATGGCATTTTTGGCATAAAATTGAATTGTGTTTTATTTACTTAAATATATACATACAAATATACATATATCACGTCTTTATCCCTTACAGGTATCAAAACCTTAAGGCCACGTTTAGCATGATTAAGGGGAAGAGAAGCAACTGGTACATTCTGTTTTTTCTTTACTCCTAGACTAGCATGGAAGAATTTGGGTGTTTAAATGTTTTTAATGTTATTATTGCTTGAAGTAATGTTAGTATCTTGTGATTTTAAGTCGCGTCGCAGATCGCCGCCGCTCAGTTAACTTGTCCCGAAACAAAAGAGAGTGGTGAAACAATCTAGCAGACAACAAAATAAATTGCTCGCGTCTCGTGGGGGATTGTTTTTAAATTTCGTTACACAAACTTGTTCGCTGTCGCAGCGTTTGCGGGGGTGCGACCGCGACATACGACCCTCCCCGTGCTAGACAAAGACGGGCAGATATAGTAGGTTGTCGCGGATTTCTGTAGTTGAAGTAATGTTGTAATAGAGACGTGTTTGGGACGTTTTCTGTTGAGTTTTGTTAAAGGTTTTTCATCGTTAGTTCTTGGTGGAATTCGCTTAAACTGAGACGTATTGGATGGATGTCGGTTTTTGAGTAATTTTAATAAATAGAGAGGCAAACGAGCAAGTGTGCAACCTGTTAGGTGTGTGAGTGTGTCAATGACAAGCCAGCAATTTCAGAATTTCACTGATCGTCTTACTTTTATTCTGTTCACGAGAACACGGCAGCGCAGTATTGTGATTTGGCGTCAGGATTAGCAAGTAAGGCGGTGGTAGCGATCCGTACGGATATTTCACAAGGTTCTTAACACACAAAATCGTACTGAAAAATTAATTGGAGACCAACGCCAGTGTTTGAAGCTCGAACTTACACGAAACACTAAACCTACAAGAGAAATAAACAACGCCCAAGAAGCGACCCTTGAGGTACTCCCAAACTTTAAACGAAAATGTTTCGAAACTGGCATTTAATGTGGCTGGGCATTTAAGATTTAGGATAAAACATATGTCAAAGGAGCTCACTACAAACGTAACAAAGTTTTAGTTCCCGATCTACTGTTTCTCCAAAGCCTGACTAAACTGATGCTCAAGTTTATTTTTAAACCGCTCGAAAAGTTAACCACGAAAAAGTCAATCAAACTTGGCGGCTCCACATAACTTTAAACTTGCCGAAGACGTGTGCTAACTTTTAGATTGCTTTAACCTACTTCCACGGGTTTAGTTTAAAGGTTTAAACCTATTTTTTGTTCGGCACATCATAGTGGAGCGCGGTTATAATATAACTCTATTTGTGTCTTTCAAAAGAGAAGAATTTTCTTCTTTCTTTCTTTCTTATAGGTGATAATGATAATGTTAGATGAACTTTGCATATTGTCATAATGTTTATAATTGGAACAGTTTCGAAATTAAAGAAAACGTTAAACTCGGCACAATTTTGATTAAACATTTTTACACTGTCATTTTATTTCATTGCTTTGTTTCATGATATTGTTATTATTTATGACATTATAATTTTCATTTAGTACGAAATGTTTTTTATTACTTCACATTTAACCGTATTTTATTCTATATTCATTACGAGCTCAATTTTTATCTTAAGTTTCGATTATATTTTTATTCATAAGTCGACGATCCTTTTGAGGTTTACCATGACGTCTTTATGCGATTTAATTGTCCCTCTTCTCTCTAATTGCATACAATGAGTGATGGCGTGGGAATTTAGATGAAATTGGTTAGTTTACAAAGTCTTAAAAATGTATTGGAACGGAGAATAGTGTTAAAGCTGAGGGCTTTACTGAGTCTGCAAAATACTATTAAAAGAAACAACTATCTTTACTGCACGCTATATTCAGACTGACACTAAACACAAAACAAGAAGAATTCTAAAATTGAAACATTCAAAAATAGTAAAAAAGGATAAAAACATAAAACAATATAAAAAGGTTGTGCCTGCTGCGGCGTTTAATATTTGTCACAGTCAATAAGAACTTTGTTAACTGTCACAGTAAAAGACGAAAATATAATACTTAAATATGTCTATTGCATTAAAATAGAAATGCCCATCGATCACGGGGACCAGTATTGGAATACTGCGGACATTAGGTGGCCCAGAAGCAGCGCTTGTGAAATTGAAAGGGCCATCCATAAAGAGCCCACAGCCATAACTCGACTCAGCTATTCCTGTCGCTGCGCCTCGAAAACGCCCATAAAAAGTATTTAAATCACCCTTATATATCTCCACTAAAAACGGGTGGCGGCTTAACTCAGAAGCGGGAGCGGTTATCTAAAAAAATAAGGAGGGAGCGGTAGCGGTGGGAGCTAAATTGCACCAGCCGCGGCCACCTTAAACTAGTTCCTGATATTTCGCTGCAGTTGCATAGGTATATAACGATCATTATGATGATATAATACAATTCCACCATCTCCTTAGATATTGTGTGTGTACTCTTATTGTATTTTGTATGTACATGCATGTGTGTAATGATATTTAGTAGTTTTTTATGTTTAGTTTATTGTACTTAGGTACGCTCTATTGTGGCTTTCACTATCTGGAATTTTAAACGTTCATTTGGTCGGTCCCTCGTTTAATGCTCCTCTCATCTACTCAAAGGTTAACTGGTAGAGATCCCTTATAGGGATAAGTTCGCCTTTGTGCATTTATTAATGTTATTTTTATTTTCTTGTCAATTGTATCTGTTTCTTTATATTTGTACAATAAAGCATTTACTTACTTACTTACTTACAGTTTGTTATTTGACGGATGCGTTTGGCATATAATTGAACTTGGTTTTGACCAGAAGGATACTACATTCTACGACGTTTAACTTTAAGTACTTAAGTAAGTAAATGCTTTATTGAACAAAAAACAATTAAAATAACATTAATATATGCACACGTTAAATGCTCCTCTCATCTACTCAAAGGTACCTTTGAGTAGATGAACGAGGGACCGACAAAGTGTGTTTCAAAATCCAGATAGTGAAAGCCGCAATAGAGCGTACATATCTAAATGCAATAAACAAATCAACCTACTTTACTTTGGAAACGAACAAAATAGTAAGTAATTAACTAAGTAAATGCTTTATTGTACAAATATAAAGAAACAGATACAAAAACACAATACAATAGGTTATTCTTGCCTAAAAATTTCCGAAAGTACTGTATGTGCTAAAAATATTATGTAAAAAACCCTTATGCGGCGTATTTGCAATATAAACTTTTGTATTTGATTTCTATCCTGTACATCCAGTCGCAGACACCGATATGTATCACTCAACACGGCTAGCACGAGACTCTATCTCTATCTAGATTGCTAAATCGCGCAGATGGTAAAAGCTCACCGAGGGTTTGGGCGAAAATCTTAGGAATCATGTTAGAGGCGATGTGGCTAGCAGCACATCACTATTTTTATTCCCCTTTCCACCTACCTCCACAATTATGCCAAACGTGGCCTTTAGGTCTTGTTACTTTAGGCACTGTCTGCCCCGTAAGGGATAGAGACGTGATTATGTGTATTGTCTTCGATGTTCGTTTCGCTCATGCCTTGCCCCGCAGCAACTGCAGCCTAAACCCTTCGCCATATTCGTTATCTCCGCTCTATTTATTTCCATCATGTATTTATGAAGACGCCTCTCTTCCTGAATCTATCATTGTTACACACGCCGCAAACAAATCAGGGCGCAAAACAAATATGTCGATTGCTAAGTTATAAAAAGGTTCCTTTATAATGATAACATAAACACACACACACACACACACACGCACACACACACACACGCACACACGCACGCACGCACGCACGCACGCACGCACGCACGCACGCACGCACGCACGCACGCACGCACGCACGCACGCACACACACACACACACACACACACACACACACACACTACGTCTTTATCCCTTACGGGGTAGACATAACAAGACCTGAGGCCACGTTTAGATTGTGGGCGTATAGGTGATAGGGGAATCAAAATAGTGATAGGTTGCTAGCCGCATCGCTTATAACATATAACATACACATATTAACCCCCGACGTAAGAAATACAGACCTCCTTCTGGCGCAGTTGGGTGAAAGTTGTTATAAGTTTGATGTCAATGTCTGTATGTGGCATCGTAGCTCTCAAACGGATCGACCGATTCCGATGCAGTTTTTTTCATTCGAAATACAGTTTCCTTGCGGTGGTTCTCAGCCATGTTTGGTAAAATTTGGTCCAGCAGTTTGGATAATATCAGCTCTTTTCCAAAATGATGTAAGGCATTTTTGCATGAAGTTGAAGTATTTTTCTATTCTACGTACACACACAATCTTGCTAAATGTGGCCTGTAGATACCTGTTACCTTAGGCTCTGTCTACCCCGTAAGGGATAGACACCTTACGGGGTAGACAGAGCCTTATTCTATTCTAAAGACAACCTAACCCTTTAATTTTGTTATCTATTAGACATGAAACTCTTTTGAATACAATACATACACATACACACATACATACACAAATCACGTCTTTATCCCTTACGGGGTAGACAGAGCCTAAGGTAGCAAGACCTACAGGCCACGTTTAGCAAGATTGTAGGCGTATAGACGGCAAAAAATGGATACAGACTGTACTTATATTGTTGTTTTTGTTAAGAAATAAATATTTCTTTCTTTATTTTCTTTAATCAATCGTCATCAATGTCTTCAGAAAAGCGTCATGGCTTCATTTCTATACTTATTATAACAAAATACGTTGTGAATGCAAACGCTGCCATTGTCGATATTGTAAACAGAACGGCGTGGCTGAAAGAGAGGGCTTTGCGCGCTAAGGCCGGGAAATAAAGCGGGATCCGCGTATTTCGATACATTTTACGGAACACGTCATGCGTCGAGGAAAATATATATGCGATGGAGCTTACAAAATGTTAGCACGAGTGGATGTGTCTTACTTGAAGCACGGTTAGCACAAGGGGATTAATTTTATCTTTAAAATAAAAAATAGAAGTAGGTTCATATACATACGTACACAAATCACGTCTATATCCCTAGGTAGACAGAGCCTGAGGCAAACCTAAAGGGCACGTTTAGCATGAATGGAGTCGTATAGGTGGAAAGGGGAATCAAAATAGTGATGGGTTGCTAGCCGCATCGCCTATAAAAGTCATGATTCCTATGCCCTCGATGGGCTTTTACCATCTGCGCGGGAAGAGAAGCAACTGGTACATTGTATGTTTTTCTTTGCTCCCAGACCAGCATGGAACTTACATATACAGTGAGGGAAATGTATTATCGTATTGTACCGTCACTTTCACTCTTAAGTTAATGGCTATTAGTGTAAGCGAAATGGCATGAAACGGATTTCGGAAATCGAATTTCGGAGTACAAGGCTTGAGGATCCGAGCCAGAGGATGGCTTAGTAAATGTTTGCCTGATCGCTGAAGGGCGCTCGTTCGGTTCCCGTGTTGACTGTGTTACCCACTTATATGTTTGGGGCAAATTAATTAGGATTATACGCACGCTATTGGGACAACTAGTCTTGATTATTTCTTTGGGAAACTGTAGGCTTTATTACCTAACTCGCTCGCAATCGCCATCGTGTTCATTTTGACAGTTCATGTATGGGCTGACAATTGGCATCGGAATCAGCTAGCTGTCACATTCAAATAAGAACTATCAAAATGAACACGATGGCGATTGCGAGCGAGTTAGGTAATAAGCCTACTGGTTTTCATTTTGACAATTTCACGACGCAATAACTAACCCAATTCGTAAAAGGGAATTCTTTCTTTATCTACCGTAAACATTGATTTACAGGACGACTTTAAAAAGTAGTTTTAACGACGAAATCAGTCATTTCCACTTGCGTTTACTGCATCCAATCGATTCATCGATTGTGTTTGCTGCAAGCCAAACATTCATCGCAAGTGGACAATATCCATTTAATAGCCATTTCAAAACTATCAAAGTCACATCGGTTTAACCGTAGGCGTATTGTCTAACTCGCTCGCAATCGCCTTCGTGTTCAGTTTGACAGTTCACGTATGGGCTGACAATTAGCATCGGAAACAGCTAGCTGTCACATTCGTACAAGAACTGTCGAAATGAACACGATGGCGATTGCGAGCGAGTTAGACAATAAAGGAGCGCACACCGCCGCGTAAACGCAGTGACGTGTCGTAGCTGTCACATTTTCTCATATTTCCATACATTTTGTTGCGTTAACGCGCCGTCAGCGTCTTCTACGCAACAGTGTGGTCGCACCTTAAGCCTAGTCACCAAGTTTAACCAGATCATGTTTTAAGTGTTTTTTAACTAATAAACGCTAAAGGGGGGCGGCAGCAATCCCCCCCCCCCCCCCTAGGCAACACCATTGGTCTACAAAAAGAAACAATCAAAGGACCGGTAAGATACTTGAGCAGCTGAAGTCACACAACAAAGACAAATGTGATAGAAAAGTTTGCTCTACTTAAAACATCCCGAAAAATAAACTTACCTTTGACAAGACAAAAAAGGCGAAAGAAACAAACAAAAATTACGAGCACAACCCAAAGGAAAACACGACAGAATACGCAACTAGTAGCGCCCTCTACTGACGTACCTTTGAAGCGTATTTTTTTTAAAAACGGTTTTGGTAGCCGACTCTTCACTCTGCCCGCCCGTCCTGAAAACAACCACCTTGTCAGTATCCTCCTTCTTACATGCACGTCTAGCACGAGAGCGCACAAGAGTCGCGTCGCGCGCGAGATAGATTGCCCGTCCTTTTCTTACTGTACCAACAAGAAAGAGACGGGTAGTCCAACTCGCGCGCGACGCGAATTTCGTGCGCTCTCGTGCTAGCGGGGATGGCTACGTTCTTGTTTTAGTAAGGGCTAGGTTATTCTCATTCACAAACCGCGGCGTTGATGATTTATTTATTTATTCATACAATTACATATTGTAAACAACATAGCAAAACAAATCATACAGAGCGTATTGTGTTTACAACACAATTACACTTGCACACAACATTTCGTTTGAGTAGATATACTCTTGCTTAATTATGTTTTGTCAATCGTTCAATTCAAAGGTTAACTGGAAGAGACCTTTTAGGGATAAGTTCGCCTTTGCGCATGTGTCTTGTCCTGTATTAATCTTTTTCTTGTGTTATGTACAAACATAGTATAAAACAAAGTCGCTTTCCCTGTCCTTATGTCCCTATGTATGCTTATATCTTCAAAACTACGCAACGGATTTTGATGCGGTTTTTTTTAGTAGATAGAGTGATTCAAGAGGAAGGTTTTTATGTATAAATCTACGCAGACGAAGTCGCGGGGAGAAGCTAGTGTACAAGAAATCGTTTCGCCTAATTAATTTAAAACGCATGAACGAAAAGCCTCCATAGAAACGGGTTGACATCCCTGTGGGTATTCCTTTAACGATAAGTAAATAATCTTCTAAGCGGCGCCTTATAAATATTAAACAGAGACGGAATAACGAGTCCGCGGCTTATTGCAGCCTGTATCTTAACTTGCTAATTAGTTAACAAAGCGATTAACTTTTGTTGTTCAATATTGTGTAAAAAAAAAATCACAGAACTTGATGTCATGGCCCCATTTTCGTTGTATTTGTTCCAAGTTATCATGTATACGCGCACAAATTGTGGGCAAAAACACTCGTAGCACAGGTCGCTTAAGCGTGGTACAGTTTGACAACAAATATAATGCGCATCGGCAGTATTCGTTTGCGCAGAGAAGCGCAGACCAGTTTCCGATGGTAGCCGAACGTGTAAATAATCTATATTGAACTTTATTTGCAAGCGCAACTGGAAGAGTATTGCTTGCTTTGCATTCTTAGCTCTGTCCCGCTTACACGATTTTGCCATTGTTGGTACGAAATCGATCGACCAATAACAGCGCCAGAGTTTCCCGCGCTACTAAAATTGGTATACTGCGCAGGTACATCGTGGAGCATTATTTTTGTTGTCAAACTGTACCCTACCGAATGGCGGTATCGGGAAGATACCCGCGTGTTATTGGCCCCAAATACTACGAACACCTACCCTCCGATCTTAAAAACGAACAAAATGACGAAACATTTGAGCGTCGACTGTTCATTTGTTAAAAAATACATTCTGTTCTGTGAACGAGTTTCAGGATATGACGTTTTGATTTATTTATTTAATTGCATTGTTTTTTCCATTAATTTTGACATTATATTAAATTCACCCTTTATTCTTATTTCATTATTTACCTATAAGAAATTTCTAAACGACACTGAAAATTAGAATGCATAGAAAAATCCGAAAGTAAAGCTATGGCCGGGAATCGAACCTAGATCCTCGTCATTCCGTGACGCGTGCTATACCCCTACACCACCCATAGCAGATGGGTTAAACTTCGATTTTTTCAATCTGTTACTAGCTGTCACGTGAAATTGTTATTGTGCGAATTTCTGTCGCCAAGCGTCATCTATTTGAATGATGCGTCTGTACGACACAATTACAAACTCTCGCGGAACACCTACTGCTTAAGGCGCTGTTTTTCAAACAAAATTGTAATATTTACTGGCAGCTTCCTTGGACAGCGTATTAGTATCGCTGTCCAAAGGGGGAATGCTGCCAGCGTCTGTGGAACTATGCCACGGGGGCCCCTCCTTTTTTAATTATTTTACTTTAAGATTAGATTTAGTTTAGTTTTTAATTCGTTTTTAATTTAATAGTTTAATTTGTATCAATTTATGTAATTAATATTAAATGACCTTTTTACCATTGATTTGACGATTTCAATCTAAATTCTCCTAACTTGACATTGTACAATTTATGATGTATTATTTTTATTAAATCAATAAAAATAATCTAAATCTAAATCTCAATCTAATCAATCATACAGCGACACTGTCTTCTCTTAAACTGCAATATCGATTGTACAACCCCGTTGACTATTTCAAAACTCCTAAAAAAGTTTAGGAAAAAAAACACAAGTTACATATTGGCATGAAATTCGGGCAAATGAAGGATTCGCGTGAAAATATCTAGCATAGGGTTCTATTGAGTAGAGTGGATCAACCAATCACATTACAAGGGAGTGTAGTGAGACGTGGATTCCAACTAATGCAATTGGTTGCTACTGCATGTGGAACAGAAATTCACCTTTAAACTTTTTTTTTTTTTATGTAATAGGCGGCAAACGCCGAGCAGACGGGTCACCTGATGGAAAGCAATCACCGTCGCCCAGGGACACCTGCAAGACCTGAGGAATCACAAGTGCGTTGCCGGCCCTTTGAGGAACAGGAAGGCTTGCTTTTTAAAGATCCCTAAATTGTACCGATCAGGGAATGCTGCAGCAGGAAGTTGGTGCGAGGAAAGAAATTGCGTTTAAAACGCACGGTACATGACTGCCAACCATCTAGATGTTGAGGATGGAAGGACAGACGGTTCCGCGAATTGGTATTGTGACCTAAATGAAATTTGGAACTAATTAAGTTTAAAAAAAAACATATGACTTTAGCCTTTGTAACGCCAGCACCGCCTGTCAAAGCGTGATGGAAGTGGCAGTCAATTTTTTGCAAATTTTGGCAGGTGGCAAGGAATTCGCAAATTCGGCGCGAGCTAGAAATAACAAACAGACGGCGTATCTAAACCACAGGGTGCGAGTCGGGTTACCTCCGCGTGTGGTCAAGAGCTGCGGTTCGTTTTTGGATCCGTCCGGGGAAGAGCAGTGCTCCCTGGACATCGGCTAATGATTTCCTGGCAGTTTCTGAGGGATATCATTGACCGTTGGCTTTTATTACCGTACAATGTTGCCAACATTTTGTCACAAGAAGTTTTAATTCTATTTTTGTTACTTTGACATTGGCGAAGTTCTCGTCGCTATAACGACTTGATACGCCAGAAATAAGAAGAAGAAGAAGATCTAAACCACACATCGTTAGATTCAGCATAAACCGAACTAACTGACTAACTAGGTATGAATTATATACCAATAATGTTCATTTTGATAACGTCGATCAAATCTTGTATTTTTATTTACACTTTAATGTTTAAAAATAACTATTATCGTGAAATAGAACATAATTCTAAGCTCCCAAGTGCTAATTTATAATTTGAAGGTAGTTCGTCACTGTCAGCTAAGCCCATAAACACCAATAGATGGCGTTGGTGTTTTAATTTGACGTATTTTTTATTTTTATGTAATAAAAACGTAATATTGTTTAAAAGTTATATGTTTGCCGGTAATAGCGTAATATTTGTAACAAGTCAACTGAGTTTCAGATGAATTTAACTTTACGTAATACGTTTATTTGTATAAATAAGAAGTCAGCAGTGACAGCAGAAGACAGCGATTCACGTCATAAGTTTTTTTTTTAATTCTTTACACGGCAACAGTTTTGCGTGTCAAAGTAAAATCTACCGTTACACCCCTATTTTTTTTAGACATTCCGACCATGTTGCCAGCTAAAATATATTTTCAATGGACATCACTCGCTGCGCAGTTACTAATAAACAAACGTAAAACAGACCAACTCTTTAATGGGCGACATTTCAAGTTTGAAGGGGTATCCAGAAATTTCCACCTGCATTAATATTACGAATTTGAAATTCAATTCTGTCACTAGGCCGAATCCGCGGATATACCTCAGACATGAACGATAAATACTGGATACGCTTTTACTCGAAATACTTAACATACACTTGCGAAGTTACTTTTTTATAAACATTAGGTGAGACCGTCTTAAGCCTTCCTATACACTCCTACTCCGCGGGTCAGCTGTACCGTGACGTGTAACCGCACCTTTAAAAAAAATTTCGCCAGCCATTTTCGCTCTCACCTCCGGAGCTAGCAGGGTTCGCCGTTAAAGGATACGCCAAGGATATAAAATTCCAGGTAAGAGCAAAGATTATGCATCAACATAGGGCAGCCTTCAAACAGGCTCTTTCATATTAAGTTCTCGTTGATTTTTGTAAAGGCACTCCTTCACTTTTAGTTTCAAGTGTCAAAAAGTCACACCCGCCCGCACGTCATTTCTTGACTCATGAAACTTGAAGTAAGTAGTGTAGGAGCGGAGTATCACACGTGACACGGCGTTTGAGAATATTCGCAGGTCGCCCACTTTCAGAATTAATATAGTAACGACAACAAACCTTATACCTCATCTACCCTTCAGCAGATCTCCGTGGGGTCTCAAATACATGAATAAAATGAATATTTGGGCGTCCAGGCGTAGATTAGCATAACCCGGGAACCCGACGGGCCTCATTAGGGGAGCCTCGTACCTGCAACAATAAACAGACCAAACTAAGGCAATGTTGCTACAAACATTAACGTCACTAACATTCTAAGGCATTATCTTCAGCCTTCCACTCTCGTCTGGGAGCAAAGAAAAAACAGAAGGTATCAGTTGCTTTTCTCCCTGCGCCGTAAAAGCGCGAGCTGCTGTGCTATGACAAAACACTGTATCTCGAGTTACAGTGTTTTGTGGTAGCAACAATAATTGAGCTTATAGAACCCTCATCTATATGTCTACGTTGACAATTAACTCATTTTGTATCGAAAACATTGAAAACATCATAGCAATTTGGACTGTAAATACCAAAACTTACTTAATCATTTTGACTGAACACTGCAACTTTAATAGATACAGTGTAATGTCAAACCAAACGCGCAGCACAAGCCAAGTTACAGTGTTTTGTCGTAACAATCTCACAAGACACATGAAGCGATTGCTATGATTCGAACGTGTGTCTATAAACACTTACAGTCCCACTTAGGTACAGTCCGCTGCGATCCAAAAACTAAGGTAGTTCAAGGGTTTTTGCAAGTTTGTATGAAAGTGCTAGAAACATGGGTTTTTCCCAGTCTCCCCAAATTGCACTTCGAAAATGTACAAAAAAAATGTGAAATTCAAACGTTTTGTAATTTCTAACACAACAAAAACAACATCATCTTTAATGTGTCCAAATTTCATTGAAACGGATGAATAACCACGGATTTAGAACCAAGTTGCTACAAAGACAGCTTATTGCGATTTCTGGAAATTTGCTGTTTCCAAGATACAGTGTTTTGTTATAGCACGGCTGCGAGGAAATAACGAAAATCGTAGGAATCATGTATAGGCGATGCGACTCAACCCATCACTATTTTGATTCCTTCCACCTATACGCCCACAATCATGCTAAACGTGGCATTTAGTCTTGTTCCGTTAGGCTGTCACTCAACGGATCATGGACCACCGCGAAATATACATATAAAAGTGGGAGTGTAAGTAAGTCAATGCTTTATTGCACAATTTTTTTTTTTATGTGAATAGGAAGGCAAATGAGCAAGTGGGTCACCTGATGGTAAGTGATCACCACTGCCCATAGACACCCGCAACCCCGGAGGGATTGCAGATGCGTTGCCAACCTAGAGGATTAAGATGAAATGCCTCTTGTGCCCGTAATTTCCCCGGCTGTCTTACTCTCCGCACCGGAACACAGCAGTGCAAGCACTGCTACTTAGCGGCAGGATTAGCGAGTAAGATGGTGGTAGCGATCCGGACGGACCTTGCACAAGGCCCTACCACCCGCGCAACAACAATATAAAGAAACAGATTCAATTCACAAAAAAAATAACATTAATATATGCACAAAGGCGACTGTTACCAAATAGCGCTTCATGTTGTCAGGACAAGAAAACGCCAATTTAAATCTGCAAACTTGTTTGTAGACTAATATTAAAAATTCTTCAACTGTAACTCGCGTCGCAGTGCAGAGATTTTAAACAGTAAGTAGCGTTGAAGAACAATTGATAAATGGCCGGTTGAGATAGTTACCGCCCGTGAGCTCTTATTATGCAATGCGGATTTGTCTTGCGGTCTCACTCACTCTTATGGGTTTGATACTTGAATCTAAAGTGAGACGGCAAGGCAAACTCAAATGGCAAAATTTAAAAAATAAAACGACCATAGTACTCGTAGTAATGGCTGAAAATGTCAAGTGTCAATTTATTACGATAAAAAAATGTAGCACTGGGATGTGGACCTTTGGACTTGGAACTCGAAAAGCGGTAAGCTAGTATTTGAACTTAAAACATGATGACAGTACGTCATTGTAGAATAAAATTTTAAGAAGTATTGGTTACATTTCTAAGACGAAAGCTGTCTCTTTTCAGCTGTAGGTATTTAGTAGACCCAATTTGATAGCTTATTCCAAACTAATTATTAAATAGATAATGTTAATGCAAACAAATGTCCGATGACAAAGGGTTTCTCTAATTTCTATTTTTGGATAAGAAATCCACTGAAAAGGAAACAAAAGCTTGTGTAAATTAAGTTTAGCAGCTAGTTCCTCCCAACAGGTTACATCTTAGTTACTTCTTAAAACCTGTATTAAGAACATTAAATGCAATCTTAGACAGAGTTTGTTACGAAAACTTGTCAAAAGTCGTTAATCAATAAAAATAATTTTAGCGTACTGATTCATAAAACGTCTACTGTGCCTTTTATTACTTCTCGTAATGTCTCAGAAAAAGCATCCTAACAACAGGAAAGAAAACGTTATGAGAAAACTAGAGTGAAAATAAGATAATACTTATGTATTTGCATTGCATTATTTCGGGCACCGGCGCAAAAGCAGACCTAATGCGAACTGCTAGGGAATGGAATTCGCTCCCATCGTCTGTATTTCCGGACAGATACAACCTAGGGCTCTTCAAGGCTAGAGTGAATAGGCTATTACTGAACCAGTGAGTTACACCTTTGGCCTCATCTGCACCTTCCACCAAGTGAGATAGAGGTCAATCACTGGTCAGTTCGTAATAAAAAAAAAATAGAAATGGCGGGACGATTTGGAGTCTTTTGAGCTGGACTGGGGAAGCCTTGCAAAAGACAGAGACGGGTGGAAAGAGAAAGGAGAGGCCTTTGCCCAGTGGGTTGCCAGAAAGGCAACATAAAAAATGCATTATCTACTCGTAGGAAGTACTTTTCATTGTGTTTAACCTGAAATTATATTTCTTCCATGCTGGTATGGAAGTAAAGAAGAACAGTACAAACCAGTTGCTTCTCTTCCCGCGCTGATGGTAAAAGCCTATCGAGAGAATGGGCGAAAATCTTAGAAAGAAAGAAAGAAAGAAAGAAAAAATATTTATTACCACTAACAATCATAAAAAAAAAACATCAAAACACAAAAACAAAAATAAAAGGATTAGTGGTAAATGGTTCGGCGTCTGCAAATGCTGCAAGTGCCAGCTCGCACGAGCGACACTTCAGCGCTGTTAATCATCATCATCATGTTAGCTGTGTGTCATCGCGCTTAGGAATCATGTTATAGGCGATGCGGCTAGCAACCCATCACTATTTTAATTCCCCTTTCCACCTGTACGCCCACAATCACGCTAAACCTGGCCTTTAGGTCTAAAACTGTGGTAGCCCAGTGGTTTGACCTGTGGTCTCTTAAGAGGGTCGTGGGTTCGAATCCCGGGCTCGCACCTCTGTGTTTTTCAGAATTTATGTGCGAAATTTCGCATGAGCTTTTCGGTGAAGGAATACATCGTGAACAAACCCGCTCACATCTGTGAAGCAATTCTAAGGGGTGTGTGAAGTTCCCTATCCCCACTGGGCCCGCGTGGGAACTATAGCCCAAGCCCTCTCATTCTGAGAGGAGGCCTGTCCAGCAGTCGGACGCATATAGGCTGCAGATGATGATGATCTTAGCCTCTGTCTTTGCACCTCTGATTTTATCGAAATTTATGTGTGTTAGTTAAGTACTTGTAAAAACTATGACCATTTTTCTTCGTCTCGTATTCTAGTCTATTTGAACTGTGTAATTTTCTTACTGTCTCAATTCACAACGTGTGTTTGTCTGTGTTCAAAGTTAATAACGTAGGGTCGATGCACTAACTAAATACAGACGCGGTGCCCGCATGCGGTGGCTGTGGAAAACTTTTGTACATACATAGGTACGTATTCAATTTATTGTATTAAATACAAGTTTAAAAGGAAAAAAAAAGTCTATAATTCCATGAAATTTCCGTTTATCACATACATACACATACACAAATCACGTCTTTATCCCTTACGAGGTAGACAGAGCCTAAGGTAACAAGACCTACAGGCCACGTTTAGCAAGACACTGAGGGCGTAGAGGTGGAAAATGGAATCAAAATAGTGATGGGTTGCTAGCCGCATCGCCTTTAACATGAGTCCTATGATTTTCGCCCATACCCTCGATGGGTTTTTACCATTTGCGCGGGAAGAGAAGCAACTGGTACATTCTATATTTTTTCTTTGCTCCCAGACCAGCGTGGAAGTATTTCCGTTTAAACTTCAGTGTAATCCCTACTAATAGGTATTATAAGTACGAAAATAACTCTGTCTGTCTTTACACGCTGGACTGATTTAGATGAAATTTGGTCTGCAGATAGTTAGGAGTCCCGGGGACGAACATAGGATTGTTTTTATCCCAAAAGCTTGCATAGTTCCCGTGCAGACGGAGTCGCGGGCAATAGTTAGGTATTTTTAATATAATTAGCTATTATTTTCAAATAATCTAATTATGTGGACATTGATTGAAAAAAAAACATGTTTTTGAAAAACTTGCAAATTTTTTTTTTCAAAACTTTAAGAGTCATTCGATTGCCATGTCAAATTCTTAATTGTTTTTTCAGCGCTCTGGGTGAAAATGAAAATAATTCTGTTCTATACGTAGTTAGCGTATACAGAATATAATAATCATTTTTATTCTCAAGACAATAATAGTGGAAGCTTTAATAACCTATTATAGTCAACTTCTCGTATCATGAAACGTATTATGCAATGTTGCCTACTTCATAAATTACCCGCTGCCAGGCGTTCGCAACCTTTTGCGAAAGTCTTAATATTAAATTAATAACGTCGACGCACAAAAGATTTTCAAAGCAGAAATTAATGAATGCACCACATAACCGGGCTGGGAAAGACACAGGCGCCATCTAGTGCGCGCCACACAAAGCGTCGGCAAATGTTTGCGGACTTTATGAAAAACGCTTGATACTCTTTGAATGAAACGTGCTGAAGGCATGAGTTATGAGATGAAATTTTGACGTTCATTACAATCGAAAAGTAGTATTGGATATCTTAAATTTATTCCACATTATTTCAGCGGGTGGCTAGCGCTGTAAATGTTTCTTCCATGTGATAAGTCTTTAGGCTGTCCACGGGAACACTAGATATGGTTAAGGACTAGAAATGAAAGGCGTACGTTTAGCGCGATACTCTATTGCAAGAATGACAATGATGTCTTAAACTACCCACCACCTCAATATGACAATAACTTATAACTACCCGACATATACAACACCCCTTCTCTTAAACTTATTATTATATTTATTTATTATATTTATAAACACCTAGTTATTGTTCTTATTTTTAAACTACACACTATTGGCTTGTTCTAACGGTTTATAGTTTCATATATCTTATTGCTAATTACATTATGCTTACATCACTAATCAATATCAAAACCATATCTCTTAGGAGGCTGTCTTATTCTCTGAGGTAGGGCCTCTGAGGTTGGGCGGGACTGTGTGCACTGCGGCGGCCGGGGCGCCAGGCGCGGCTCCGGCGCGGGCCCCCTATCCGGTTCGGGTACGGTGGCAACGCGAGCTTCGGTGATATCTGCTGGTTGGCTGGCTGGTTCATGTATTACAGAGTTTTCACTATCCTTTCGCTCTTCCTCCGACATTTCTGTAGGACCAACTAAAATAGACTTCTTTTTTAACTGATTGACATGTCTCCTGACGAGTTCGCCGTTACCTCTGTCCACGACATAATTACGTGATCCTGAAGCTTGTGCCACTGTACCAGAAACCCATTTCTCCCCGGACCTAAACTCTTTGCTCCACACTTGGTCGCCTGGAAGAAAATGTTCTCGGCTTATTCCTTTTGCTTCACGAATTTGTTTCCTTTGGGCTTCTTGCACCTTGTCCTCTATGGTGCGCCTAGAGCGTAGCAAGTCTAGTCGCGAACGCAGTGATCTTCGCTGAAGCATCATTGCTGGTGTTTGTCCCGTTGTGCTATGTTCACTATTGCGGTAGCTCATTAAGTATGTTTGCAGTGCTATTTCGATATCCACTTTTTCTCTTGCTGCTTTTTTTATCGCTCGTTTACAAAGCTTGACTGCCCCTTCTGCAGCCCCATTGGACGCTGGATGGTACACAGGCGAAAACAAATGTTTAATTCCATTACTTTTCATAAAATCATTCATCTCTTGGCTGGAAAACGGCGGACCATTGTCTGAAACCATCTCTTTCGGTAATCCAAAACGTGCAAATGTCTGTCTTAAAATCTTAATAACAGCTGAGGCGGTGGTTCCGGTCATCAAAAACGCTTCTATCCATTTACTTGTAGCATCAATTAGAATGAAAAATACCTTGCCTTCAAATGGTCCCAAAAAATCCATATGTAACCGACTCCAAGGCTCGGTATGGTACGGCCAGGGTTGCGGGGGCGCACGCGGTGGCGCGGCCGCCTCCGCCGCGCACACCGCGCACTCGCGGCAGCAGCGCTCGATGTCCGCGTCGATGCCGGCCCACCACACGTGACTGCGAGCCAAGCTTTTCATTTTAACTATGCCCAAATGACTGACGTGCAGTTCCTTGAGTATGAAGTGTTTGATGCTTTGTGGTACTACGATTCGGTAACCCCACATCACACATCCGTTGTCGACGTACAACTCATTTCTCCTATTGTAAAATGGCTGAAACGGATCGCTTTCGTAAGTGCTCGGCCATCCTTCTCTAATGAACATCATTATTCTTCTCAGGGTTTTATCTTTTTCTGTTTCTTGTTTAATTTGCTGGCTGGTAATTGGTAAAAAATCTTGTACAAATTTTAAATAGCTAATTTCTTTTGCCTCTCTCCTAGTGGTGCCCTCTGGTGGTAGTCTCGACAAGGCATCTGCTCCATTTCTGTTTGTCGGAATATATTCGATGTCGTATTGGTACCCTGATAATAAAATCGCCCACCTTTGCATTCTGCTGGCCGCCATCACTGGAATTCCAACTTTTTCCCCAAAGATAGTCACCAGCGGTTTGTGATCAGTCCTCAGTATAAACTTCCGTCCATATAAATACTGGTGGAATTTTTTTATTCCATAAATGATGGCCAACGCTTCTTTTTCTATTTGCGAATATATTTTCTCTGCCGAATTTAACACTCTGGAGGCGTACGCTATGGGGCGCTCGCCGCCGCCGGGTGTAAGGTGTGAGATGACCGCGCCCACGCCCACGCTGCTGGCATCCGTCGTCAGCACTAGCGGCAAGGCCGGGTCATAGTGCGCCAGCACTTCACTGGAAATCAACATTTCTTTCACTTTATTAAATGCCTGGTCACAATCTTCGGACCATTCGAATGACACGTTCTTTTGTAACAGCTTGTACAATGGAGCTAATATGGTACTAATATTGTTAACAAACTTCGCGTAGTACATTACCATACCCAAAAACGATCTAAGCTCCGTTACAGATCGGGGAACTGCAATTTTTTTAATATCCTCTATTTTCTTCGGGGAGGTATGCACACCATGTTTATCAATTACGAAGCCCAAATACGTCACCGATTCCGCCAAGAATGTACACTTTTCTTTTTTAATTTTAAGGCCGAATTTTTCCAGCCTCTCGAACACCTTGTACAAATTGTCTATATGCTCTGCCTCGTCTTTTCCTGTCAAAATCACGTCATCTAGAAATACTCCAACTTTAGGTAGATCCGCAAACATCTGTTCTAATTTTCTTTGGAATATACCGGGACTAGAGGAGAGACCATATATTAGTCTATTGTATCTGAAGAGGCCTTTGTGCGTGTTAATAACCGTATACTTAGAGCTCGTCTCATCCAAAACTAACTGTGCATATGCTTGGGACAGGTCCAATTTAGTAAACTTCTCTCCTCCATGCAGCCTAGCAAACAAGTCTTCTACTCGTGGTAGAGGGAACCGGTCGATTTCTAATTGTTTGTTCAAACTTATCTTATAGTCTCCGCAGATGCGCAGGCTGCCATCCGGTTTTAGGACAGGTACTATAGGCGTGGCCCAGTCGGACGTTTCCACGGGTGTGACGACCCCCTCGCGCTGCAGCCGCTCCAGCTCGCGCTCCACCGGCTCGCGCAGCGCGTATGCCAGCGGGCGCGCGCGCAGGAACACGGGCCGGGCGTCCGGTCGCATGCGCAGTGACACAGTCCCTCCCGTGAATAGTCCCAACCCATCCGCGAATACAGTTTTAAATCTGGAACTGAATTTTTCCAAGTTAAAATTTATCCGTTGAGCACAATAAAAACTATCAACCTGTTTATTCTGAGTCGCAAACACCTCAATATCTAACTCTTCCAGCCACTGTCGGCCTAACAAATTAGTTTTTCCGTGATCAATTACATACAAATCCAATTGTTTATAAACCTTTTTATATTTTACCATCGGTCTAATCTTGCCCATTGTTCCGACTGTTTCGCCCGTATAATAACGCAAGTTCAAATTTGAGGGTAACAATTTAATAGTCTTAAAATTATCAAAATAACATTGGGCACTTATGCAGGAAATAGCACTACCGGTATCGATTTCCATTAGTAATGGTCTGTTATTTACCTTAACTGACATAACAAAGGGCTTATAAGTACTTAATTTATTTTCTTTCACGAAAGATAAATTTACCTCCAAATCTTCTTCTCCCTCTGATAAAACTACCTCTTGATTTTCGTGCATGTAATTTGTGCCCAACGGTCCCCTTAGCCTCGGACACATTCGCTTCAGGTGGCCTTCCCCGTTGCACACACGGCATACGTAGACACGAAACTTGCAATTTTCTTTCCTGTGATCCATTGCGCCGCACGCCTGGCATGGAAACTGTGGTCTTGATTGCCCGCGCGCCGTTTCCGGCGCCGCGCCAGCAGCCCGGTGCGCTGCGCCGCTAAAACCGCTCGGCCCGGCCCGCGGGCTAGCGTACCTCGGCGCTCGGCCGCGCGCGCCGCGCCAGGGCGCGCCTCGGCCGCGCCCGCCAACTGCTCCGCCGCGCCGCTCCTCGCTCAGCGCGTGGCACGCTGCCGCCGCCGCCGCGCTGTCGCCCGCACTCGCTCGGCGCCCGCGATCCTCCACCGCCGCCGCGTTAGTTTCCGCCGCTTCCATTGCTATGGCTAAATCCTTCGCCTTACTAAATTTTAAATCCTTTTCCGTGAATAGTCTTTGTCTTATCTTCTCGTTCTTTAATCCACACACTAACTGATCTCTTAAACTTTCATCCAGCCAAGAACCAAAATTACAAAACTTAGTTAACTTTTTTAAATTTGCCACATAATCCGATATACTTTCGTTATTGTATTGTTTGCGTTGTCGAAATTTATAACGCTCCGCTAACACACTGGGAACCGGTTCTAGATGACTGGACATAATTTTAACAATGTCTTGGTAATTTTTCTTGGCCGGTTTGTCAGGAGTACACAAGGTCACCAATAACTCGTAACTCTCAGCCCCCATTAACGTTATCAGTATAGGTACTTTCAGCTCGTCTTTAACCTCGTTCACTAAAAAGTATTGATCCAACCGATCCGTGTATAGCTGCCAATTGTCCGAATGTAAATTAAAAGTCTCCATTTTGCCACACGTCATTTTGCCGAACGTTTGTTATCGTGCGCACTTTAAAGCGAACTTAAAATACACTTTCCACGCGTAAATTCGATCTCGACTGTCGCCACTGATAAGTCTTTAGGCTGTCCACGGGAACACTAGATATGGTTAAGGACTAGAAATGAAAGGCGTACGTTTAGCGCGATACTCTATTGCAAGAATGACAATGATGTCTTAAACTACCCACCACCTCAATATGACAATAACTTATAACTACCCGACATATACAACACCATGCTGGTCTGGGAGTAAAGAAAAAACATAGAATGTACCAATTGTTTCTCTTCCCGCGCAGATGGTAAGAGCCTATCGAGGGAATGGGCGAAAGTCTTAGGAATCATGTTATAGGCCATGCTGCTAGCAACCCATCACTATTTTGATTTCCCTTTCCACCTATACGCCCACAATCTTGCTAAATGTGGCCTGTAACGCACGTGTGTATGTATGGTTATAAGTTGTTTGTCATACAACACTTTAATCCATGTCCAACCAACAAATAAATATTGTCAGGCAATACAAATAACTTTTGCATTCAGTGCATAGTAACAACTGAACCACATAAGTTACTCTGTGTCCACATTTACTACAAACAAGGTCTGTCTATCATGCAATTCGAGTGTAACTGTCTCTGCTTTAAATTTTACGTCCTTTTCTCCCAAATAAGCCATAAGTCATTACCGGTTAAAGCCAGTTCTCCAACAAGGCAACTTCAACAATTAGCCGCGCGCATAAAGCAGGCGCGCTGTTCCGCGACAGAACGTAACGCGTTCCACTCGCTACACGCCGCCACACGGCAGGTTACGTCCTACGGGCGTTAGGGGTGCTTCACATTTGGCTTTTGTTTTTAAAATAAATTGAAAATTTATGGAAACAATCAATCGAATCCCATCGAGGGAATGGGCGAAAAGCATAGAAATCATATTATAGGCGATGAGGCTAGCAACCAACTCATCACTATTTTGAGTACATTTTCTACCTATACGCCCACAATCTTGCTAAATTGTGGTCTGCAGGTAACTGTTATCTTAGGTTCTGCTTACCCCGTAAGGGATAAAGACGTGATTTGTGTTTGTGAATTCAAAGAAGATTTTTTGATGCGACAATACAGTACGATAGTATTTAAAAATACCATCGAGTTTGTTTTTCTGTCACATTCACTCTTATGGGTTTCATACTTGAATTGTTCGAATGGTATCCGAAACCCTAATGTCGTTCTAGGAGCTCACGCTGTATGTATTTTGATTTTACAATGTAAAATTAAAAAGTAATAATGTCAAAATTTTAAACTTTCTCGTAATAGTTTACTCTTGTGATTACAATCCTACTAATATTATAAATGTGAAAGTTTGTGACTTTGGATGTTTGTTACTCTTTCACGCCAGAACGGCTGGACGGATCTGGATGAAATTTGGAACATAGATAGATTATAGTCTGGAATAACACATAGGCTACTTTTTATCCCGGAAAAATGAACGGTTCCCGAGGGATATATGATGATGATGATGGTGATGAATATATTACTACTAAGTGGGTACTATTACTACTATTACGTTGAGATTTGTGATTGCAGGTAAGAAATCAAATTATTAGTAAAATTAGTAAAATATGTCCTACTAATGTTATAAATGTGAAAGTTTGTATGGATGTTTGGATATTTGTTACTCTTTCACGCCAGAACGGCCGGACAGATCTGGATGAAATTTGGAACATAGATAGATTATAGTCTGGAATAACACATTGAAAATTGCGTAATTCCTACGGGATAGCGATTAAGATAAAGCTAGATAAAGATATCACCCATTTGTTGTCAATATACCACTGGCACGCACGAGACGGTTTGCTTCATCCTTCCTAATGCGAACTGCTAGGGAATGGAATTTGCTCCCATCGTCTGTATTTCCGGACAGATACAACCTAGGGCTCTTCAGGGCTAGAGTGAATAGACTATTACTGAACCAGTGAGTTACACCTTTGGCCTCATCTGCACCTTCCACCAAGTGAGATAGAGGTCAATCACTGGTCGTCAGTTCATAATAAAAATAAAAAATAAAAAAATTAGGATATATTTTAGGACAGCCCTATTTTAGGATAGGTTAGGTTAGGTTTGTTTTATAAAAATCCTGCAATATTTAGTTTCAGAAAAATTAAGGCAGCGGGGCAATGCGGGGGGCTTGCTTGCATGTTTGCTTGAGTCCTTGCTTGCACGCTTGCTTGCATGCTTGCTTGCCTGCTTGCATGCCTGCTTGCATATTTACATGCTTGAAAGCTTGCAGGTTTGGTAGCTCACTTGCTTGATTGCTTCATGTTTAGGTTCATGCATTCTCGCTGAGTGCTTGCTTGCACGCTTGCTTGCATGCTTGCTTGCATGCATGCTTGCTTGCCTGCTTTCATGCCTGCTTGCATACTTACATGCGTGCATGCTTGCTTGAAAGCTTGCAGGTTCACTTGCTCGCTTGCATGCCTGTTTGCATGCCTGCTTGCATACTTACATGCTTGCATGCATGCTTGAAAGCTTGCAGGGTTGGTTGCTCGCTTGCTTGATTGCTTCATGTTCAGGTTCATGCATTCTCGCTGAGTGCTTGCTTGCACGCTTGCTTGCATGCTTGCTTGCATGCTTGCTTGCATGCTTGCTTGCCTGCTTTCATGCCTGCTTGCATGCCTGCTTGCACGCCTGCTTGCATACTTACATGCTTGCATGCTTGCTTGAAAGCTTGCAGGTTCGCTTGCTCGCTTGCATGCCTGTTTGCTTGCATGCTTGCTTGCCTGCTTTCATGCCTGCTGCTTGCATGCCTGCTTGCATACTTACATGCTTGCATGCATGCTTGAAAGCTTGCAGGTTTGGTTGCTCGCTTGCTTGATTGCTTCATGTTCAGGTTCATGCATTCTCGCTGAGTGCTTGCTTGCACGCTTGCTTGCATGCTTGCTTGCCTGCTTGCATACTTACATGCTTGCATGCTTGCTTGAAAGCTTGCAGGTTCGCTTGCTTGCTTGCATGTCTGCTTGCATGCCTGCTTGCATATTTACATGCTTGCATGCATGCTTGAAAGCTTGCAGATTTGGTTGCTCGCTTGCTTGATTGCTTCATGTTCAGGTTCATGCATTCTCGCTGAGTGCTTGCTTGCACGCTTGCTTGCATGCTTGCTTGCATCCTTGCTTGCATGCTTGCTTGCCTGCTTTCATGCCTGCTGCTTGCATTCCTGCTTGCATACTTACATGCTTGCATGCTTGCTTGAAAGCTTGCAGGTTCGCTTGCTCGCTTGCTTGATTGCTTGCTTCTTTGAAATGCTCATGGTTCACGCGTGCGAAGCCGCGGGCAAAAGCTAAAACAGCGCAGCGCAGCGTTAAGTTTAACAACCTATAGGAAATTTTGTAGAGACAGCTACATCACCACTACAAAGTATAAAACAAAGTCGCTTTCCGCTGTCTGTCCCTATGTATGCTTAGATCTTTAAAACTAACTACGCAACGGATTTTGATGCGATTTTAATAGATAGAGTGATTCGAGAGGAAGGTTTATATGTATAATACGCAGACGAAGTCGCGGGCAGAAGCTAGTAAGTTATAATTACTGTAAATCCCTACGACAATAAAAACAATCATCATCATCATCGTGTCAGCCGAAAGACGTCCACTGCTGGACATAGGCCTCCCAAGGCTCAAGACACAAAAAACAATGAATAAAGATAAAAATTAAAGATAATAAAATGTACGCAAAGGGAATCAAACACAAAAAGTCTTACAGCACAATTGACGAAATTCATCAAAAAAATTTTTTTGTATGTAAATAACCGATACAAATTAACCTCCCACACCATTTTGCTAAAGGCAAGGCTCTGTTAACTCTGAATTTCATATTCATTTGCCGAATTAGTACGGAACCTGTGCGCGAGTCCAGCACGCACTTGGCCGGTGTTTTATTGCCTGTACTCTATCTCTATTCTAAAATTCCTGCGACGCCACTACATCGTCCTCCAACATCCTGTGCATTGTGCATCGACTTTTACGAACCACCCTTTACTTCCGTGCCACGGTACACGGCGTTACGGGTTTACGATCCGGCTCGCGCTTCTACACGCGTACAACACACGTAACATGGCCTTATACTCCGTAATTCATTTGAATCGCATCCCGCTCCCACTAATTGTTAATAATACGAGAGTGAAAGGGACTTAATTCGAATTTGGTATAGCTCCAAAGGTTGTCGATTGCTTTATTCTCCTGTATTTCATGTGTGAGTGGAATGTCTTGAGAGAATAATGGTTGTCACTGATGAGGACGATTTAAAATGACATGCGTTTTTATTCCATGCTGGTCTGGAAGCAAAGATAAAACATAGAATGTACCATTTTATTCTCGATAAGATCCTGATATTTTAAGTATAGGTTATCTCTGTCTGTTTCGCAGTAAGAAATAGAGAGGGGATCATAGATAACTTACATTTAGATATCACACACAGCTTACACACACTTACACACACTTACACTTGTAACTTTACAGAGAAATGAAACTTTTCAGGAATGTTCAGATCGACTGTCATGGCAAATTTGTGGTATAATGTTTTTGTTACAGAGTATAAAACTTTATATTCAGTAGAACGTCCATGCTTAAAGTTACGACGGCTGGCGTCGCATGCGCACGGCTTTTAAACCTGGGACACTAGTAATGGCAGCTTTAAGTACCGGCTTCAATGTACTGGATATTAAACTTTTATTTTGAAGGAAGTAATGAGAAACGGTTTTTATTACTTTCTTCGGATACTAAATGAAGTGTACAATGTATACAGTGTAGCACGTACGTATGCAATTTAAACGTTGAAAGATAAAAGGTAGTCGGTATTGCACAAACAAAAACGCCACTAAATTATGCAACCAAAACCAAAATAAAAACACTCAATGTGTGCAGCAACTCTTAATGGCATGAAAAAAAATTACCGTCACACGACGAAAATCCCGGAGAAAACGTTTTAGAGGGAATAAATAAGAACTCGGTGAAACACACACGAAGTGGTGAAAAATAATCGCGCAGTCGCATTAATTAGCATAATAACCCCCTTTCTCCGTAAAATTTGCATTTTTACGAGAGTGCACCGAACGCAAATTAAACCCTACCGCCTAAAATGGGCCCTAAACCCAAGCGACTACAATGAAGTCCGAAAATGTCTGCTTATAAACACCAAAGGTTTAGCGCACCTGTATTTCGTTATTAGAGAGGGGAAAAGGTTTACTAGTCCTGGCAGTTTATATCAGACGATGTTTCAGCAGTTGAAATGACGGGCATGGCAAGGGTAACCAACAATTTTAAAATATTTAAAAGTTAAAGGTAGTTTTCAGACAGTAGGTGATCTATATAAATAAAAATGAATCCTCGAAATGTATGTACCATAACTTCCAAACGGCTGCACCGAATTGGATAATTATTTTTTAGTTGTGTTTGCTACTGTTACTAGATTTGTGTAAAATAAAGTTTTGAAAAATAAAATTACTAGAACGGGGGCTAAGCCGTGGGCAACAGCTAGTGAATAATAAAAATATGAGTTCCGTTTTGGGTAGTTCAGTTTCTTGGAATGTTTTCTATTTAGTAGTTGTTTCGATGGTTTAATTGGGGTGTCTCTCAAGAAGACGGACAAACGACCAGACAGTTCACCAGAAAATAGACCATCCTTTGTGCACGGAATCCAAAAAACCTGCCAACAGCAAAGCGAACTCACACACCGAATTACATGGAGATTCGGCAAGTGAATATAAATACCAGTTTTAGCAGAGCCCTACCTCCCAAGCAAAATGTAGGCAATGTGAGACCATTTTATATTGGTTTTTACATAGACAGACAGACATAAAAATGTTTAGTTTTTCGTATTTATTGTTATAGCGGCAACAGAAATACATCATTTGTGAAAATTTCAACTAAATTTCTAAATGTCAGTGAAAATTAGAACACATAGAAAAATCCGAAAAGTAAAGCTATGGCCGGGAATCGAACCCGGGTCCTCGTCATTCCGTGACGCGTGCTATACCCCTACACCACCCATAGCAGGTGGGTAGTCTCCGAATTTTTCTACTTGTTACTAACTGTCACGTGACCTTTTTGTTACTATGCGAATTTTTGTCGCTAAGCATCATCTGTTTGAATGATGTGTCTGTACGACACAATTACAACTGTCAAAATTTCAACTGTCTAGCTATCACGGTTCATGAGATACAGCCTGGTGACAGACAAACAGACGGAGAGTGGGGTCTTACAGTATTAGGGTCCCATTTTTACCTTTTGTGGACGGAACCCTAAAATCAATCATTTAACATAACCCCTGGTCTATCTATTATTTTCTTTTGCCGATTTCCCGTGAGGAAACTGGAATTAGTTGGAGATCCGATCGACCCGTGTCTAATAGGAAGGTAACTGAGGGGTGCCAGGGTCCGGATGGGGCCCCAAGGGTCCATGGAGGTTTTGTGAGGTGAATAACGAATACAATGGATTTCGAATAAACGATTTACTTTCGATGTTGGAAGGTGAATCAAAGCTTCAGAAAGATACATTCAGTCGCCATCGGATATAATATCGTAGCGGGCGAGCTCCTCAAATATTTCAAAGCAGCCTTAAATTTCAATAAATTCGTTACATTAAATAAGGTTAATAACATCAGAACACGCAATTCGTCATAAATATAAGAGCAGCGAACTTTCAATAAAATCGGGACGTCACTGATCGTCAAAGGTATCGATGCAGTCAGGCTGATCATAAAGATCAGAACATTTGTGGAAAATATACCCTAACTTTGTAACAAACACTTTGAATTACAGTGCAAACGAGTAACACTAAAATAGATGACATCTTTCATTTTGGCATGACGTATGAGCCATATTTGTATTTGTTTGAAATTCGAATATAATATATTCGAATTTCACATTGATAATTTCAAAATATTTCGAAATATTTGAGAACCTCGCCCGCTTCGAAATATCTGATGGCGATTGTACGTACGTTTTTTTTATTAGATACGTAAAGGTAAAAGAAAACAAATTAAATTATAACTAAAACTTAAAATAAAACAATTAAAAAGGAGAGGCCCCATGGCATAGTCGGCGCTGGCAGCGTCCCCCTTTGGACAGCGATGCTAATACGCTGTCCAAGAAAGCTGCCAGCTCTGCGGTCACCCGTAGCGTCTATTCGCCTCTTCGAAACATCTTTTCAATGCCGATGCTCAAAAAGTGCCCTTTTCTGGCTGTTTTGCGCGCGCAAACTTCGTTTTTGCGCACTAGTGCGATTTACTTTTCTATTATTTCTAATTTGTACTTGTTCCAATTCACGACTACTTACCAAAGACTAACTTTAATTAAAATACCAAAAACTTATGACCTGAGTGTAAATCAAGGGCCGTACCTTAGTTTAAAAACTTGTAAATTACTAAACAATCAGAAGTTTCAACTACTTTCAAGTTCAAGAACTGCCTAGTCTGCGTCGAGACGCCACAGCAAATAATTTTCCAGCTTAAATAAATATTAAGTTTTACCATTAAGCTGAATTATGCCTGGCCTGTTAACTAAACAACAATATTTCCGCTGCCTCATTTCTCTAGATTTATTTAAGCTGTAAATTCTCTTAATTATGCTACTGTAATGATAAGAATTTGCGGTTGACGCTAGCATGGCACGGAATTACTGTAAGGAATTCGATCGTTATGCTAGGCCGTAGAGAACACACACAAATCACGTCTTTATAGACAGAGCCTAAGGTAACAAGACCTAAAGGCCACGTTTAGCATGATTGTGGGCGTATAGGTGGAAAGGGGAATCGAAATAGTGATGGGTTGCTAGCCGCATCGCCTATAACATGATTCCTAAGACTTCTTTTACCATCTGCGTGGGGAGAGAAGCATCTGGTAAAATCGGTTTTTCTTTACTCCCAGACCAGCACGGAAGATTCCACCCGGACAAACATACATACATTGCAAGTTACTTTAAAAAAAAAAAGTATGCTTAGTTGGTTTGGTCACGTAGAACGGATGGATGAAAGTAGACTAACTAAACAGATCTATATGGGGAGTAGGAATGATAACGTTGGGAGGGGAAGGCCTAGACGGACGTTTCGAGACCAAATAGGAGACGTTTTGGAAAAAGGTCAGGTCAGGAGTACCCGAAACCGACGAGCATGTATGAAGAGATTGATGAGTGTGGATGAAGCGAAAGAAGTATGTCAGGATCGTAGCAAACAAAGTAGTCTCTGCCTACCCCTGTGGGAAAGAGACGTGACGGTATGTATGTATGTATGTATTGCAAGTTAACAAAAAGCTTTTAATGACAAAACCAACGACAGCCGCTTTACTTTTTATCCCGAAAAACTAATCCCACCGGGAAACTAGGGATGCCAGATAAACCGTAAGTACCTCCCATTAGCCCATCCAAACCCGACCCTTTACCAATAAAGCTGAGGTCCAATTTCGTTAGGCAGCCAGTTTAATAGAACTTAGATAGTTTAATTTCATCCCGGGAGTTCATAAGTCCGTACAAGAGGGTGCTACACATTAATAGCCACGCTATGTGATTATACCGGGAAGAGAATTAACCTGTATTTTGCAAAGGAATTTCATTCCAGACAAGGTTCACTTGGAGTTTGATTAAGTACATTATTTGCTGACGGTCAACTTAACTTCCACACTCAGAGTCTGGTGAAACAGTAGGCACTCTTCAAATCTATGGGTTCTATGGTGAACGGGTCTGTAATAGAAAAGCGATGAAAAACATACATACATACATATACACACACACACACACACACACACACACACACACACACACAAATCACGTCTTCATCCCTTACGGGGTAGACAGAGCATAAGGTAACAGGTACCTACAGGCCACATTTAGCAAGATTGCGGGTGTAAAGGTGGAAAAAGGAATCAAAATAGTGATGGGTTGCTAGCCTCATCGCCTATAACATGATTCCTATTATAATCGCCCATTCCCTCGATGGGCTTTTACCATCTGCGCGGGTAGAGAACATACATATATATCACGTCTTTATTCCTTACGGGGTAGACAGATCCTAAGGTAACATAACCTTAAGGCCACGTTTAGCATGATTAAGGACGTACGGTGGAAAGGGGAATCAAAATACTGGTGGGTAGCTAGCCGCATCGCCTATAACATGATTCCTAAGACTTTCGCCTTCCCTCGATGGGCTTTTACCGTCTGTGAAGAGGAGCAACTGGTAAATTCTATGTTCATTAGTATCAGTAAATTGATAAAAGTGACACGTATCCTTGATATAAATAGGGTCGTACCGAATATTGATTGTTTATTTGCAAGTAAGCTAATTAAAATCGAGGGCGATAATCTTCTAATCTCGTTACAGGCGATGCGGCTAGCAACACATCGCTACTTTGATTCCGCTTTCCACATATACGCCCACAATCATGCTAAACGTGTCCTTTTGGTCTTGTTACCTTGGACTCTGTCTACCCCGTAAGAAGCTATACCATTACTAATGGATCCATTGATATGTTTAAGAGACACACTTAAAATAGTAGCGACTTCTTTCTTTTATTGGTTGTCTGGTAGAGATCGCTATTAAGCGATAAGACCGCCTATTGTCTATTGTTCTTTGTTTCTGTATTGTTTTGTACAGATTTGTGGTGTTCAATAAAGAGTGTTTGTATTGTATTGTATGGTTTTAGTGACGCAACATTAGCAAACCGTTTGAAAAGTCATCAAACACTGGGCTAATGAACTCGCTTAACATAACCTATTGTGTTAAAGATAGTTATTGAAGGGACAAACAAACACAATCAGACCCGCAGAGCGACTTCTGTTCATTAACACCCCGTTTTCAATTGAACTATCTCAACGCTTCGCCGCACTCGTATTCATTTTCTATACTATGTTTAATATACTTAAGTAAGTTAGGGGCAATGGGCAGTTCACATTATAGACAGGTTTTCATTTTATTCCTTGAGGGTGTGTCAAAGTAATCCTTAACAAGTTCATTTTCTTCCCTTTGAGACACAGGACCAACATAAGCAAGATGCAAGATGCCTTACCACGACCACCTTTTTAGACGTCTTAATGCGATTAAATTCCGACTCAGTTCAGGTTTTAGCTGTCTTCTTTAGTGTGGATCCGACAGCGAGCGAACCTAAATTGAATAGGAATTAAGATCGCGGGATCGCGGTGGATACGGAAAGCACAAGACCGGTCTGAGTGGAGAGCCTTGGGGGAGGCGGTCCAGCACTTGACGTCTTTCGGGTGACACATAAGGATGATCCAACATAAGCTACATATGAACACGAAACTGAGAGATCTATGTCTCTGATCGAGAGAGATAGAATGCCATATCTATCTACAGGTATAAATAAAAATGAATCGTCGAAATGTATGTACGCGCATAACTTCCAAAGGACTGCACCGAATTGGATGATTATTTTTTAGTTTATGTTTGCAGCGGGGGCGAAGACCCGGGCAACAGCTAGTTAATAATATGAATTCCTTTCTAAGTCTATCACTTTCTCTCAGCAATGATATCCCAGCGTCTAGTTAAATAAATTCAATTTTAAATCCTAGAACGAACTGCAAACTCCAAAAGAAACAACTCAGGATATTAACTTTTGTCAATATCTTATATTAACTTGTGTCAGATGTCTTCGTAAGAAGATCAAGGGATAATTTTTAATAAGCCGTTTACGGATTTATCTAGCTGGAAATATGTAAGATTTATTAATAAAGTTGTAGAAAATCTGGGATATTCTATTTTTACATGTCTGTTGCGAGGCGAGGCGTTGAATGTGTGTAATTATGATTATTTGTTACAAAAAGCAGACACATTCGATATTTAGAGGACAAATATATTTATACGCTCTACAATATGAATATTCTTTGTTGGATCAGTGTAATTATAACAATATTTTAAAAAGTCAAGGCAGACAAGGCATTTTTTGAAACAGAAATGAATTTGAACAGGTCAAAGTAATTGGTGGAAGCAAGTAGACAAGAGATAAGGTAGATAGGTACATAGTATTTAGTTAATTTTTAAATTTTTAATGTAGAGAAACGTTATTAAAAAAGTACAATAATAATGCAATGCCTGGTTAAGAAAATAAACAAAATATTTATACAACAAAGTCAGACTTGAGCTAATGTAAATGTAATCAAGGACGGTGGTTTATTTTCAGAAAACCTCCCAAACTTAAGTTCACCTTTTGATTACTATCTTCTGTCCGCGACTACGTTAGCGTAGAATTATACATATAAACCTTCCTGTTGAAGCACCTAGCTATTAAAAAACCGCATCAAAATCCGTTGCGTAGTTTTAAAGATCTAAGCATACATATCGATAGACAGACGGACAGAGAGAGGAAAGCGACTTTTTTATACTATAATAAACCATAAATCCAATGTGTTACAGTCCCAATTTGCAACTTGGCCTGTACCTACGTTTGTGTACCTACGACCCCTAAAACCTTTAAGAAACACTCAAGAACCGACACAACAGGAATAAATTCATTACATTAACTTTATTTACATAATATACTTATGCAAATATCTATGTTTGCTTCCAGAAAGCGTTTATCCAAACATCGAATAAGTCTAAAAGTCCTAAATTCAGCGTCTCTGTAAAGTCGGCAGCGCATAAATCAAGACGAGTGTACTTGAAACCAGGACAGCGGTACAGTCGTGCTTGTGTTACAAATGGGACGGTGTAGTGCTTGCTTTAAAATCTCTATTGTCGTGACATTTTTCAGAAGAGAGAACTTCCATGCTGGTCTGCAAGCAAAGAAAAAACATAGAACACATACATTGGTAAAACCACATCGAGGGAATTGGCAAAAACCGTCGGAATCGTAAGCTCTGTCTACCTCGTAAGGGATAAAGACGTGATTTATGTATGTATGTATTTTCAGCAGAAAAATAGCGTGATGCATAAAAAAACGGAACACTTGGAACATGAATCTTAACTTCGTCGAAGTAGACTACCGAATAGATGAAACGCCAGCAATGAGAAAAAATGGACATTGGTAAGTACGTGTCTAAATAAGTTTATGGCAAACAAAACATTTTTAAAACCACCTTTTTAACTGACTGTACTTGCACTGTCATCCGTCCCACATTTGCGTACCACAAGTCAAACGGAGGAATCGTCGAGGAGTTCCCTCCTGCGGAGACGATCCTGGCGGGGAGTAGACCTCCACTACCAGATTATTCTATTTTCATTCGACTTTGGTACTCAAGTATGCAAAATTTCAGCTTAATCGGTCGAAGATATCTGCTTCAAAATTCAGTCGCAAGATTTCACTCGGACAAACATACTTACATACATACTTTGCAAGTTAGTAAAAAAATTACACCCGCAATCTTGCTAAATGTGGCCTGTAGGTACCTGTTACCTTAGGCTCTGTCTACCCCGTAAGGGATGAAGACGTGATTTGTGTGTGTGTGTAGTAAAAATACATACATACATAAATCACGTCTTTATCCCTTACGGGGTAGACAGAGCCTAAGGCAACAAGACCACGTTTAGCATTATTGTGGGCGTATGGATGGAAAGAGGACTCAAAACAAAACAGCTAGCCACATCGCCTATATAACATGATCCCTAAGATTTTCGCCCAATCCCTCGATGAGCTTTAACCATCTGCGCGGGAAGAGAAGCAATTGGTACACTCTTTTTCTTTGCTCCCAGACCAGCATGGAAGTAAAGTTAATAAAAAGCTTGAAAAATAAAGTTGTACCCCGCGTCTATCCATTTGTCTGTTCGCGTTTTTGATGCGATTTTGACCAATAGCACAGTATATATATAAGCTAAAGCAGTAAGGAACCTACGAACAAATTGGTTGAAACGAAACACGCACACAGGCGCGCGCTTTACACGGCCCCTAAGGGGCCCTCGTCCACTCCGCTCAGGCTCAGGTCCGCTTAGGGGCCGTGTAAAGCGCGCGCCTGTGTGCGTGTTTCGTTTCAACCGATTTGTTCGTAGTTTCCTTACTGCTTTAGCTTATATATATACTGTGCCAATAGACTGAATGTTTCACAAGGAAGGTTTCTATATATGAATAGCAAACAGTTTTTGGATTTTTACCGAATCAAAATTCACCTGCACAATGTAGCGAATAAATAACACGGGAAGTCAAACAAGAGCCAAAAGCCAAGCTTTGACAGTTCAGTTGTGACGTCATCACGCAACAAAAATAAATAACGGTTAAAAACGACTACGCCACATAAATCGCAACAGCTTTGAGAACGTCACAAACCGTTATTCTGGCCGCTTTGTTTGTGACGGCTCGACGCGGATTGGTGGATGGGTGTGTGAACACCTTTACCCCTTGTTCATAAAGGCTCTGGCTTCTGCTAACTTAGCTATCGTTTGTCCTTATCTGTGAAAGGTAAATGTCAAAGTGACAGATAAGGACAAACGATTGCTAAGTTAGCAGAAGTCTACAGAGTTTATGAATAAGGGGGGTTAGTCCACACGAGGTCTCATGAAATTATTAGATACATACATACATACACGGTAAGGTATTACTTTCATGCTGGTCTGAGATCAAAGAAAAAAACGTAGAATGTACCGTTTGCTTCCATTTCCAGGGAATGGGCGAAAATCATAGGAATCATTTTATAGGCGATGCGGCTAGCAACCTATCACTATTTAGTTTTTTTCCATCTATAAGTACGCCCACAATCTTGCTAAACGTAGCTTGTAGGTCGTGCCACCTTAGGCTCTGTCTACCCCGTAAGGGATAAAGACGTGATTTATGTATGGATGTACGGAAAATTATAGTGTAGGTAATAATCAGTGGTTGGTTTAATTAAGACTATAATTAGGCCGCATAGGGGTTCTTTTACACGTCTCTTTTTATCATTACACATAAACGGATAACTCACGTATACAAAGTCGAGTGATGCTCGACATGTTTCGGCCTATTTCGTAGTCCTTTTTCCAAGAGCGCTCGCCCCGGCGGCAACGACACGAACACTGCGCGCCAGCGCTCTGCTCGCGCGGCTGTTCGACGCAACTGACAGCGGCGCACAACTACCCTCGTTTTCATCGTCATTTTATTATTGTCAAATGTCGGGCAGCACACACGAAATAACACTACGAAATAGTCCGAAACATGTCGAGCATCACTCGACTTTTTATACGTGAGTTATCCTTTTTTGTGTAATGATGATTAAGTCTCACGGTAGCTTCATGTTGAAAGTCTCTTTTTATCATATTATCCTTGGGAATAACTACCATTGCCGGGAAGAATGCGCCGCAAGAAACTTAAGGGGGTGTGAGTGGGGTTATCTCTACTCCACGTGCGGTCAGGCGCTGCGGTTCGCTTTTGGATCCGTCCGAGGGGCAGAGCAGTGCTCGGTCCGGTGCACCCTGGGCAAATTTCCTGGCATATCTGAGGGATATCATTATCTGTCGGCTGAGAGCTCAGGGTCTTCCATTACTTTGACATTGGCGAAATTGGCGTCGTAATAACTGGCCACAAATAAGAAGACGAAGAAACTTAAGGTGTTTTTGGAACGAAGTTCCTTATCGCGCGTTGCGAAAGGGGGCTAGACGAAAAAAATTAAAATTAAGCTAGACGAAAAGTTGTAACGACACTTTTTGCACTAATTGTACCGGAAGTTATTCAGTATATTATACAAACTATAACATCCAGGAAAAAGACAAATGCACAAAGATGTAAAGATTATCGTGAGAGAAAGAAACTACAAAATGCAATGATAAAAAACATCAAAAAATATTATTATAACTTAAAAAAAATATTACAATTCCTTCACTAATTAATCGAAAGGAACTTCGTTCCATCCGGGTGTCCCTTGACACCTCTAAAGTTTTTTTTAAAGTATAATGTAAAAAATAAATACAAATAACTTAAAACTACAAAGCAACTCTCGAAGTCTACAGAAGCCATTGGGGCGAAAGAGTAAAAACTTACGACTACATTAAAAAACATCTTCAGATGCGAAGTAACGAAACCAATCTCAATATTTGTTTCGGAAAGTGCTCTCTAAAACTGAAAGCACTGAATTAAAAAAAAAGGGTGAGGTCCGCTCAAGCCGGGAACAAAAGGGGCCTGTGTAGGAAAACGAACGACAGTAAATCATAAGTTAGCGCCATCTCGTGATTTGAGTATGAAACTTAAGCTTGCCTTCGGAATCCAAAAGCTGATCGGTTACTTACTTGACATGAAATGTGTATTTCATAATTTTGTTTTTTTCTCTTCAACATTGGAGATATCTCCAATTAATTTATTTGACGGTGGCGACGTTTTACACCTCCACTGAACTTAAATTATTTTTATTGATTGTTTTTATCTTTCTTTCTTTGCATACTTTGTTTTACTTTGACTAGTAGAGACTTTGTACATCTCTACTATAGACTAATATAATTTAAGGCTCGGGGATCTGATACAACCCTTTTATATGTATTTAATTTAAGTAGAAAATAAGTATTGTAGTAGCTTAATGTATTTTATTTTGAAAAAATAACTTTCTGCCCAGATTCTTGCGGCGCGTTCTTCATGGCAATGATGGTATTTCCGAATGCGCTGGTAGTTTCACAAAAGTCATGTAAAAGAGCCCTTGGCGGCCAATTTGCAAAAAAAAATATTAAATTTTGAATTTTGAGTCCTTGGTTTACTTTGGGTACTGTTTTGAATACCTCATTTTAAAGTAACGACGACGTATACAGAAGATTAGGCTTTTGGAGCTGACATGTTCATTTTCAAATAATCCAAGCCTATAAACAATGTTTTTTTTTTAAAAAAAACGTACGCAGTCTTTGTGCCCAATTAAGATGGCTACCGACTTTTTAAAATGTATGTATAACTCTTTATTGTACATAAAACACATGAAAAAGATGAATATACGACAACACAAACGCACAAAGGTGAACTTATCTCTAAATGGGATTTCTCCCAGTTAACCTTAGAACGACACAGAAAAAGTAAAAGAACTGATCTCGAAATCTGTTATTTAACTTTTAACGTAGTTGCGAATGCACAGATAAATAAAAAATGTATGTTTTTTGGATTAATTGGCCCACTTCAGTTAATTAAGTAAAAAAATTTTTTCCTTAACCAATTACAAGATCCTCGCCAAGAACTTAATGGTTTCATGTCTTATTGTGCTGGGGGCCCCTGAAAACAAACAGAAGGCGCTACAAGGGCCGTCGGCGTGCTCATAAAAAATAACATTTTACTCTGCACAATAAAAAGCTAGGCAAGAATAATTTTATTAGAGCGTCACGTCTGCCCCGAATGTTATCTTATCTTACGTTTCGAGAATCGTGCTCATTATTTCTGATGTTGCTTTTAATAAAAAAGCGGCCAAGCGCGAACCGGCCTCGCGCGCGTACGGTTCCGCGTCGCCGTTCACAACTGCCATTTTTAGTTTCAGTTTTTATTTTAATGTTTTGGGTTTCGTACCTCAAAAGAAAAACAACGAAATCTCTATATTATCATTTTGTTTTCGGTCCGTTCACCTGTCATGACCCTTTTCCTCAGTAACGCGTAAGTATTGTTAAAATTAATACCAAATACTTAGGTCTGCGACGCTTTCAAGCTAAGAAAAACAACCCTCGCAGTGAATTCAACTAAAAGAGACAGTTATTAGAAAAGGTATCTCCATACAAATTGCCGTGCTCCCAAGAAATGGGGGGTACTTCCGAGTTGTCCTAGAAAATTTTAATTTTAAGGTAACTTATAGCTCAACTAATTTGTTTACTTTTCTGTTTTTGTTTACAAATTGTCACGTTATTTCAAATTAAATTTTTAATCGTGAAAATTTTTTGTAACGAATAAATACAAAAGGGGAATTAAAAGCAAATTAAAGACTAAACTAAAACTAATCTTAACATAAAATAATTAAAAAAATTAGGGGCCCCCGTGGCATTAGTACCACAGACGCTGGCAGCATTCCCCCTTTGGACAGCGATACTAATACGCTGTCCAAGGAAGCTGCCAGCTCTGCGGTCACCCGTAGCGTCTATTAAATTAATCTCTTCCGCAGCGCATTCTTGGGAAAGATGGTCTTTCCAAAGTCCAGCTAGAAATCTACCTGTCCCGGTTCAAACGACGTGTCTATGTGACCGACGGACAGAAACAGCGGATCGTAGCAATTGCCTACGGATCTCTAGAAAGACCATTGCTTGCTTTATGTGATTAAACGTGGGAATATTACGTATTTTATGATCTACTGCAGTCAGTAGACGGGTTAAACTCTCATTGTATGTATCAGCGACCATTTTCGTAGCTACATTGTTTTAAATGGGATAAGTTTATCACTTTTCCATTACCATTAACTTCGTATAACCTACTATTACTGGAACGACTTGTAACGGGAGTGATTGGAAATATTCAAGGTCTTTAGTCTGCTGTAGTTAGATGCGGCTAGCTATCCATCACTATTTTGATTCCACTTTTCACCTGTACGCCCACAATTGCTGAACGTGGCTTTTTGGCCTTGCTTGAGCTTAGGGTTGCCACCCGTACTATATTATATAGTACCGTGCTATAATACAGTATTTTATACTATATGTTATAAAAAATAATATAGTACAAATAATACTATATTTTCATCGGTAATTCAGTTTTCGCGCTTTTTCTACTTAACTGCGACTGGAACGCACCCACAACGCAGCATTAAGAATTTGAAAACGAAACGCATTCACGTCTTTGGTTTGGTTTTGGTTTTGGTCTCATGGAAAAATAAAAAACATTTTTTTCTTTAATTTCTCAATAGTACTATACTTTTTAGCATGACTAGCCTCATTGCCTATAACCATGATTCCTAAGATTTTCGCTCGTGCGAGGTGCATGTGTAATTGCACTACGCCCAAATAGGCTTTTACCATTTGCGCGGGAAGAGAAGCAACTGGTACATTCTATGTTTTTTCTTTGCTCCCAGACCAGCATGGAAGAATGTGATTCATATGTGATACAATAACGAGTCATAAAAGTCAAATTTATATTAAAAAATACACGTCAGCGCCACGTGGTCGCAGCAAGTCCCCAAACAAGTAATAGCATCATAAAAACGTTAGAGAAAAGTAATGCTTTAATATAAGAAGCTGCAAAAAAACATTTTACTGCTTTTTACATATAAAGAAAGAAAGAAGACATTTATTCTCTTTTGAAACACACACAAATAGAGCATACACACAATTGTACAGTAATAGTAGATTTATGCTGAGGCCTGGGAAGTAGCCAATTGCTGGATGAGTATCTCGTTTAAGAACACGAACCGCAGGTGAGTGTTTTTTAAAGTTACGAATCCAGCATTGCTCTTCCAGCTGAGGCAGTTATGTTTTTCTCAAAAATTGAGAGGAAATGAAAATCAATTTTGCACTTATTCCTTACTTAGGTGGTTTTCACGTTCCCACCGTTTTCTTAAGTTTTTTTCATGTCGTCTGTCACCGTAAGCTATTTGAGACATTGATAATTGATTTTTGTTCATTTCATGTATGTATGAATGAATTAGACTTACTGTAAAGCCATGATCACACGTACCGAGTAAACGGGAGAAACTGCTCTCTGTCGAGTACAACCAAGGAATTTAATTCCCTACTCACTTCGTTGAACCTATTTTTAGACATTCGCAACGCATTAAGGCCGAAAATTGAAAAATGATTCTATTTCTCATCTATACGCCCATAATCTTGCTAAACGTGGCCTGTAGCTCTTGTTACCTTAGGCTCTGTCTACCCCGTAAGGGATAAAGACGTGATTAGTTCACATTCAGTCAGTGACGATGTGTCAGCTTAATAGGTAAAATTTTATTGGTTACATCTACAGTCATGCTAAACGTGGCCTTTGGGTGATGTTACCTTGGGCTCTGTCTACCCCATTAGGGATAAAGACGTGATTTGTGTATGTATGTATGTATTACATCTTAAACGTAACAATGCACAAGCACGGTGTGCCCGCGCCTTACTCTTCAATAATTTTTCACACCACCGCCTTCAGGATAGGCAAATAACAAAGAAGCTGTTTACAACCTGCATCGGTTTAAGCGAGAACTAAGGCTGTGCTAGCCCGATAATGCACATAAATCTCGCTGGCTGACTTGCGAGCGATTTGAGCCCCGTCCACTGCGGGGCAGTACTCGAGCGAGTACTAAACAACCACCATAAAGGAGCGATTTCACCGCTGCGTATACGCAGTGACGTGTCGCATGCGTCACGTTCTCACACCGTTTCTTCATACATTTTGTTGCATAAACGCACCGTCGACGTATTTTACGCACTGGTGTGGCCGAACCTTAATAGGAACAAAACTTATTTAGCTAATCTCGTCGTAAGGAACTCGGCAAAATCATAGAAAATAACTTAGATTTTAGTATCAAAGACAAGTATTTAAGGACTATCTTGTTTTTCTGGTATATGTAAAAATACGCGCCGCACAAACGTAGCTGTCGAACATGTACAACCACGGAATTGCAAGTTCATTGGTTTGTTCATCAATCATCACCAATCATTGAAGCCATACGTACATACATAAATCACGTGTTTATCCCTTACGAGAAGACAGAGCCTAAGGTAACAAGACCTAAGAACATAGAATATACCAGTTGCTTACTCGCTACTCTACTCACGCAGGTGGTAAAAGTCCATTGAGGGAATGGGCGAAAATCCTAGGAATCATGTTTTAGGCGATGAGGCTAGCAACCCATCACTCAAAGGTTGACTGGAAGAGATCCCTTAAAGGGATAAGTCCGCCTTTGTGCATGTATCTCAGTGTTTGTCAATTGTATTTGTCTTGTTTATTTTGCACAATAAAGAGTTTACATACATACTATTTTGATTTCATTTTTGACCTATACCCACAATCTTGCTAAATGTGGCCTATTGGTATCTGTTACCTTAGGCTCTGTCTACCCCGTAAGGGATAAAGTCGTGATTTGTGTATGTGCATGTATCCTTGACTAAGCCGTCAACCGATGCAAGTTAGCACTTGCTTCTAAACACAAAGTGAACGGGCCTCGACTGGGTTTCAATGAGGAACCCTTCGGTGCGTGCGGGACCATATTGCCGCGCTGCCTGCGGAATCCAAATGAATCCGCCTTTGTTGCTGACTGTAGAGCGATAGCAGGTGACGTTCAAGGATTTATTTGCTGACGGTGAGGGAACTCAATCGACAGGTCTTAAATGCACTCAATAAAAACGGAAGACAGGGAAGGCGATCGAGTAAGTGGGCGACCTGGTGGTAAGTGAGCATCGCCCTTGGACACCCGCAACATTAAAGGATTGCAGATGCGTTGCTAAGAAGGCTAACATAGAATACATACAATACATACATACATAAATCGGGGTTACGGGTTAGGCAGAGCCTAAGGTAACAAGACCTAAAGGCCACGTTTAGCATGATTGTGGGCGTATAGGTGGAAAGGGAAATCAAAATAGTGATGGGTTGCTAACATCGCCTATAAGTTTCCTAAGAATCAAGCATTACTTTGTGTACCACAATGATTAAGAGAGAGAGAGAGAGAGAGAGAGAGAGAGAGAGAGAGAGAGAAACATATATTTACACACATTCGATTAATTTAAGATACATTGACCTTGCTGTTAAGGTAAATGTTTTAGGAAGAAAGAAGATTACCATACAGATAGCCTGTTATTATTATTTATTATTATAGCCTTTTTTTATTCCGAATTCGCTACAAATTTCATTTTTGATGTTGTTAGTGTGTTGCTTAGTTTTTTTTTATTATTGTTATTAAATTGTCGCGTAATTCGGCGTGCGTAGGCCTCCTCCGTGTATTGGAGGGTTTGGGCTATAGTTCCCACGCGCGCCCAGTGCGGATTGGGAACTTCCACACACCATTGAATTTCACAGATGTGTGCAAGGTTTCCTCACGATGTTTTCCTTCACCGAAAAGCTCATGGCAAATTTCAAATGTAATTTTCGCACATAAATTCCGAAAAACTCAGAGGTGCGCGCCCGGGATTTGAACCGACGACGCTCTGCTTGAGAGGCCACAGGTCAAACCACTAGGCTACCACGGCTTCATCATCACTACATAGTATAACAAAACAAAGTCGCTTTCTCTATCCCTATGTCCCTATGTACGCTTATATCTTCAAAACTACACAACGGATTTTGATGCGGTTTTTTTTAATAGATAGAATGATTCAAGAGGAAGGTTTTTATGTATAATTCTACGCAGACGAAGTCGCGGGCAGAAGCTAGTTTACAGATACACGACAGATAAACTGTATCACATACTGAAGCTTCAGAATGTGAATTAGGCGTATTGTTACGGTCTAGGCATCCTAACCCTTTCGGCCCTTGCAAAGTAAACGCGGCCGCACATAGCAAAATGCTTGTGGGCGTATAAATTATAGCCAACCATTTATCTGACAAAAACTAGCCGAGGGAATTGGATCGAAAAGTAAAGAAAATACGTGAGGGTAAATATTGAATATCAATTCGCGGGGAAAATATTGGATTTCTCAAAGTTTTTCACTAAATCAAATCGGTTTTTGCGGACCGCCTGCAATTTGGGAATACGGTTTTTTGAGGTTTCCATGAAAGTTTTTCAAATTCATACAGACAAGATTTTGTTCGTACTGGTCTGGGGGCAAAAAAACATAGAATGTACCAGTTGTTTCTCTTCCCGAGCTAATGGTAAAAGCTCATCGAGGGACTGGGCGAAAATCTTAGGAATCATCACCATTTTGATTCCCCTCTCCATCCGTAGGCCCATAATCATGCAAAACGTGGTCTTTAGGTCTTGTTACCTTAGGCTCTGTCTATCCCTGGGATAAAGACGTGTTTTATGTATTGTATTATATAACAGTACTCTGTACAAATCGACCAGCTCCAACAATTACCGGTCCTTTGTGAATATTTAATTCACATCCTTGCCACGCAATTCCAAAAACCTTTTCCCTGTAATTCGTATTTTTAATTATTCCAATTTTGAAGAGTTTTTTATGAATTTCGAAATACCCCTCGTACTTTATTACAAAGAAAGGTAAAGCCGCCGTAAAACGCATAAAGTGTGAACTTGGCAGATATTGGTAAAAAAAAACAATGCTGGCTAATTTATACTTCGTCTGCGTAGAATTATACATTTAAACCTTCCTCATAAATCACTCTATCTATTAAAAAAACCGCATCAAAATCCGTTGCGTAGTTTCAATGGCTAAGCATACATAGCGACAGTTTACTGTTCAATCGCATTATAAATTTAATTTTAAATATTATGGTATGTAGGAGAAGTAATATATTATTGTACAGAAATAGTTTAGTAAGTAAGAAGCATGAATACGATCGGAGAACAAAGTGCTCGTAGTTGTTGGGTATATGATGCTAGCTATTTATGTCGACATACACATGCATACATAAATCACGTCTTTATCCCATACGAGGTAGACAGAGCCTAAGGTAACAAGACCTAAAAGCCACGTTTAGCATGATTGTGGGCATATGGGAAATCGAAATAGTGACGGGTTGCTAGCCGCATCTACAACAACAAAAACAAAAACGTCCATTTTCAATATCTCACCCATTTTTCCACTTTTGTCCTACTTTTAAATGCCGTCACATGTACACTTTTAATCTACTTCAAAACTCAAACCGATCACAAAGTTTTCCCAGAACGTTCGCTCGCTGTAGGTTTTCTAGCCCCACGCTCTTAAAACTTAATCAGGCCGGTTTAAACGGTACAAAGTTCAGATAAACTTCCTTACAATTCCACAAGTCCACAGTGTTCGTGGTGGCGCGTTAAAGGCTTTTTTAATTACATGCGTCCAGGTTTAGGGTTTAATGATGTTGTATGTTGTGTTGTTGTGTTTGACGATACAAGTATAACATAAATCATAATAAATCTTCCTTCCACGCTGGTCTGGGAGCAAAGAAAAAACATAGAATGTACCAGTTGTTTCTCTTCCCGCGCAGATGGTAAAAGCCCATCGAGGGAACGGGCGAAGATCTTAGGAATCATCACTATTTTGATTCCACTTTCCACCCATACGCCCACAATCATGCTAAGCGTGGCCTTAAGGTCTTGTTATACCTTAGGCTCAGTCTACCCCGTAAGGGATAAAGACGTGATTTATGTATGTAAAGATAGATATACCCCAATGAAGACCGGATGGCCTAGTGGTGGAACCTGACTATGAAGCTTGAGGTCCTGGGTTCGATCCCCGGTAGGGGCAAATATTTATATGAAAAATTCGAATGTTTGTTCTCGAGTCTCGGATGTTTAATAGGCATTTAAGTATGTAATTATCTATGTAAGTATGTTTATCCGTTGTCTAGTACCCATATTACAAGCTTTGTTTAATTTTGGTGTAGACTGTACAATTTAATAAAATAATAGTATTTTATACAATCGTTGCATAATGAAGGCCCTTGAAATCGAGTACCGTGTTTAGGCCACGAGGCTTGCCGAGTGGCCTAAGTAAAGTACGAGATTTTAAGAGCTAATTATGTAACTATTGTATACAATACTTTTTCTAAGGGTCATCATCATCATCGTCTATCGAGGTACATACATAACCTTTTGTAAAGTACATGGGGTTAAGTTTGAAAATTGTACCTTCCACTTATTAATTAATAGTAGTTATCTCCTCTGGAGTAGCGGCGAAACTAATCTCGTCACTGTCACTAATGTTTAATTCGAATTAGGGATTATTTATTTAACACCATCGATTTCGCGTCAAATAACAAACAAAACTTTCAAATTTTCGTAACACAAAAAAGAACTAATGAGACGTCGTTATAAGACGGTTTCTGATTGGCCAATTACTTCAATTACTAACCAATCACGTATCAGAAGAAAAAAGTTAGTGTGTTCAAAATTTCAAATGGAAGAAAATTTGCCAGATATTTCCAACTTTACATTGGGTGCGTTCCACTAAGCGCTCACGACGCTCAATCGAAGTAACTAAGTTCTAATTTTGAAATTATTATAGTCGTCTAGAGCGTTGTATAATAATCATTATAGTTGAGTTCGAAGTGCCATAGACTATCCAAGATTAAAAAGTATGTGATTGCAATTTTGTCTATAAACACATAATTGACGGATTAAAATCAACGAGTAGAAAAAACAATTTAAACTATACATACTGAAAATTCAACACGCAGCACTGACAAGAGCAATGACCCGATTGCTTTCTTTTGTTTTTATTTATTTCAGCGCTGCGTGCAATTAAGTTTATTTGCGGCCAGCGCCAAAATAGGATAATTTTATAAAAAGGTTGTAACACGTCGCTGCCTAAATAGGTGCGTCGCCTACATTAGGACTAGGTCATTTGGTGTAAATTTTCCCAAGATATTTATTTATTTATTTTATTTTCCAATATTGAACCATGAAGCTGCCACCAGTGGCGTAAATATAACGTCTGGGACCCGTGGCAAATTCGTCAGATGGGGCTCCTTCCTCAATATAAGAAGTGCATCAGCGTCCCTTCTGTGCTCTAAACCAAGCCAGTTCGGGGCCCCGTAGAGCTAGGGGCCCCTGGCATTTTGCCACCCCTGCCACCCTATAGTTACGCCACTGGCTGCCACCCTGGAGGACCACAATACAACTGGTACGCAATTACTCTTCACACTCCAAGAGCCATAAAAGCCTAAAGCGCAGAGAGTGCCCGAACACCCCCGTTGTGTGTAAAACCGTCTCCATTTGGAGCCACTGAGACACCAGGCGTGAACAAGCGACAAGGCACGAACCATTTATCAAACGACTTGCCCATTACGATACATAATAAAGCGTTTACAATATATTATGATGACGGCGGTGATGCGGAAAGAAATGTACTGTAAAACGGTCTGTTGTATTTTATACTAGCTGTTGCTCTTCCATGCCGGTCTGGGAGAAAAGATAAAACATAGAATGTGTCAGTTGCGTCTCTTCCCGCGCAGACGGTAAAAGTCCGTCGAGGGAGAATCGAGTGAGCGAAAATCTTAGGAATCATGATATAGGCGATGCGGCTAGCAGCCTATCACTATTTTAATTCCTGTTTACACCTATACGCCCACAATCATGCTAATCTTGGCCTTTAGGTCTTGTTACATAGGCTCTGTCTACCCCGTAAGGGATAAATACATGATTTATCTATGTATGTATGTTGCCCGCAACTTCGTCTGCATAGAATTAGTGTATCGCTATCCTGCAAGAATTTCGCAATTTTCCGGGATAAAAAGTAGCATTTGTGTTATTCCAGACTATAATCTATCTGTGTTCCAAATTTCATCCAGATCTGTCCAGCCGTTCAGGCGTAAAAGAGTAACAAACATCCATCCATCCATACTTACCAACTTTGGCGTTTATAATATTACTAGCTTCTGCCCGCGACTTCGTCTGCGTAGAATTATACATAAAAACCTTCCTCTTGAATCACTCTATCTATTAAAAAAAACCGCATCAAAATCCGTTGTGTAGTTTTGAAGATATAAGCATACATAGGGACATAGGGACAGAGAAAGCGACTTTGTTTTATACTATGTAGTGAAGTAGGATTACTTGCCCATTTATTCATAAACTCTCTGTAGGCTTCTGCTAACTTAACAATCGTTTGTCCTTATCTGTAAAGGGTAAGTATGGTAAGGAAAAAGACGTGATTTGTGTGTGTGTGCGTGTGTGAGTGCCTAAAAGAGTCGAGTAGATCCTGTACAGTCCACAAGCTCCGAACTAATTAGCAACGCGGGCGCACCGCTCGACCGCTGCCTGACGAGTTTCTTTGTTAACACATCTATTTAGACGACTTCGTAGCCTAGTGGTTACAGAACTTTAAAAATAATATGGAACTCTTCAGCAGGTAGAAGAAGAAGAAAACATTGTCTATGGTAACAGTTACAAATGCATTGAATCCGATATTGATGTGTTTTGGAACACAATAAAGCCAGCACAAAGGTCTTTACCATTTTTCTCCGCAGGGACGCGACCCTACATCAATCAATTACATTTGCTTACTTCGCTGGTGATAAATACTATAAACACTTCCTCAACGTCATAGGTGGCCGGCCATTTTGAAAATGCCGCGTAGTAAGCAGGATTTTAAAACGGAGATTCTTCTGCATTTAATTAAACAACAAGATTTATTTACATACATACATACATACACATACACAAATCAGGTCTTTATCCCTTACGGGGTAGACAGAGCCTAAGGTAAAATACCTACAGGCCATATTTAGCAAGATTGTAGGCGTATAGGTGGAAAATGGAATCATTTTTTTTTTTTTTAATTTATTTCTGGCGAAATGGAATCAAAATAGTGATGGGTTGCTAGCCTCATCCTACTAATATTATAAACACGAAAGTTTGTAAGTATGGATGGATGGATTTGTTACTCTTTCACGCCAGAACGGCTAAACAGATCTGGATGAAATTTGAAACAGATAGATTATAGTCTGAAATAACACAAAGGCTACTTTTTATCCCGGAAAATTTCGTAATTTCTGCGGGATAGAGCTAAGGGCTTTAATATGATTCCTATGATTTATTTATTATTTGATAATATGTTCTGCGTTTGCAATATTATTCGTATGACACTATCTCTTTCAGCCACCATCTTTCACTGTTTTACAGATAGAAGAGTAAGACAGATGTGCTGATTCAGGTTGCACCGTAAGTGTGTTAGACAGAGGCCTACAGATTCGAGCACATCGAAAAGTCGGAGCAGGAACAATTGTTACTATCTATGGGTAAATTATGTCTAATTAAAAGAAATTGTATCTCCGTGATACGTCAGAATTTCGAGCCGGTTTGTCACAAAAACGAAGACCCTTTCGGGTCCACTAACTAGCTACAACATGGGGGTCAATTTATTTTTGCAAAATGGCCGTCAAGGGCTCTTTTACATGTCATTTTTGAAACTACCAGCGCATTCGGAAAGACCATCATTGCCAAAAGAACGCGCCGCAAAAACTTGGCAGAAAGTCGTTTTTTCAAAATAAAATACATTAAGAAATGATATGAAATGAAATTATTTAATCAATTAATTGTTTAAGCTACTACAATACTTAAATTCTGCACAAATTAGATACATTTATAAAAGGGATGTATAAGGTCCCCGAACTTTAAATTATATCTTCTTCTTCTATCTAAATATATAAAACTCAAAGGTGACTGACTGACTGACTGACATAGTGATCTATCAACGCACAGCACTGGACGGATCGGGCTGAAATTTGGCATGCAGGTAGATGTTATGACGTCTGCATCCGCTAAGAAAGGATTTTGATCAATTCTACCCCCAAAGGGATAAAATAGGGGATGAAACTTTGCATGAAACTTTGTCAATTTTAAACCGATCGGGCTGAGACTTTGCATGAGACTAGCGGGATAGCGATAAGCGAATTCTGCGCGGACGGAGTCGCGGGCAACAGCTAGTTAGTCTATAAGTCTATAGTAGAGATGTATTAAGTCTCTACTAGTCATACATTAAAGGGCTACTACTTTTTGCAAGGCCTGCAACCTAGTTCTAATGGTACTGTGTCTATGTGCGTCTGTTCATCTGATCACTTCACACCAGAACCCCTACCAGTTTGTCGACTTTAATATAAAAAAGATGCTCCACCGATCTTTCTAGAAAGCCCATGCATTTTTATCGTCTCAGTAACACCGCCGTTGGCGATAAAGGATAAAGATTACGCAAATTTCGTAGTACCTTTAAAGAGCAGTCAAAGTGCGGTACCTACTTTGCGAGTGCCCCCCTCCACACCCCCCCTTGGCGTAAATTGCTCAAAGTGAGGGACAATCAGTGATCGGACGGCCTAATGCATAGTCCGATCTTGGCGGGCTACGTGAAATGGCTTGTTACATAAATACATACACAAATCACGTCTTTAACCCTTAAGGGGTAGACAGGGCCTTTTTTTTCAGGCCTAAGGTAAAAATACCTAAAGGTCACGTTTAACACGATGTGAGTGAGTGAGTGCGTTTGTTCCTTTTTACGTTGTAACGACTGGGCCGATTTGAATCAAATTCGGAATGGAGATATTTGGTGCCTTAGATTAAAAGATAGGCTACTTTTTGTCCTGGAAAATTGCATTGAAATTTTTCCGGTACAAAAAGTAGCCTGTGTTTCAATTCATAATTGATTCAAATCCATCCAGTGGATTCAGCGTGAAGATGGAACAAACACACACTCACTCACCTCACAATTTTTTGCATTTATAATAATTAGTAGGATTTCATTTTGATACTTCGATAGTCTTATTTAAAAGTCAATATATAATGTTTCTCTGTGTGATTGTATGGAGTAGGTACCCGTGTCAATTTTAGAGCAGAAGATTGCTGAGAATAAACATATATTCTCAACCTAAATAGTTAAGAAATATATAACGTTTTGCTGTGTGTATGGAGTAGGTACCCGTGTCAATTTTAGAGCAGAAGATTGCTGAGAATAAACATATATTCTCAACCTAAATAGTTAGGAAATATAATAACGTTTTTCTGTGTGTATGGAGTAGGTACCCGTGTCAATTTTAGAACAGAAGACTGCTGAGAATAAACGTATATAATCAGCCTAAGTAGTTACAGGCCGCAGCTATGGATGCGGCTCGCCATTAGAACATTTACATAAAGGCGATCAGCGCCAATCACGAGAATTACCTGCATAAACCTCGGTACTATTCATTAAAAAAACTCTTCTCCTCTCAGCCCTTATCATCGGCCGATGACCTCACCTAGGATGAGATGGTTAGACCTTAGGTTTGATTTACACGCGGTATTTTCTTGGGCGTTTTGAAAAAGTTTTTGTAATAGCTGACTTCACATTTTATTGAATCAGGCGTTACTTTGCGGAGGTCCATTCCAATGAACAAAAAATATTTACCTTGCTACTCCGCCCTTGTAAGTAGGTAAGTAAGTAGGTAAGTAAATGCTTCATTGTACAAATATAAAGAAACAGACACAAATCACACAGACAAAAAAAACATTAAAATATATATATTAAGATTCTTCGTAACTCAAAGGTTAACTGGAAGAGATGCCTTTGTGCATTTGTGTTGTTCTGTATTCATCTTTTTCTAGTGTTTTATGTACAATAAAGAGTTATACATACTTACATACATACATACAAATCGCATTAAAATTATTAAATCAAAATTTTAGAGAACATAGCATTACAGAATTTCACAACTTTGGTAACTTCTCCTTTGTGCATTGCTAATCCTACTTATGACATAATATGGCAGGAAATATTTAAAAAATAATATAGATAGCAGTAAGCTGTGAATTACGTATTTTGTAATCAGCTATCTCCTTCTGCCTTGGTGTTTGCTCTCACTCAATTGACAATCTCTTGTAAGCGAATTAGTAAAAAAATATTCTAAACCCGAAGACGGATCTATTGTCACCAAAGTACACATCCTCGTTCAAGACTCTTATAAAGGTGTTATACACTTGAGCATTCACTTATAATGAGCATTCTAGCGAATGTTACAAGCCCACAAAATGCGCGAATGCTTGCTGTTCTGTTACAAGTGAACGCTCAAGTGTATCAGCGCCTTAAGATTTAATATCAGAAGTAAACCTTTACAACTCATTATTAACCATACCACAGCTCCATCTGGCGGGCGCGTCGATCAAGTTGAAGCATTACCTGCAACAGAGGGCGGTGTAAAAATGGGGCATAAACATCGGCCATCGCAGCCCGGGGAGCCGTTAGCGAGACGCATGGCCGCGCCGGCGATTACACGAAATCAAGGATTAAAACAAACGGAAAACAATAGTCTAACTAGACGATAAAGGATAGAAAACAAATGAAATAAGTTTTTCTTTAATATTTCTGTGTTTAAACACTTACCCCTTTATTCATAAACGCTCTGTGGGCTTCTGCTAACTTAGCAATCGTTTGTCCTTATCTGTCACTTTGACGTTTACCTTTCACAGGTAAGGACAAACGATTGCTAAGTTAGCAGAGGCCTACAGAGCGTTTATGAATAAGGGGGTATGACTAAACCGTGACAAGAGTACAGTGACGCCCTCTTTTGATTTCTACTTGTTTATAGAGGGCGCTGCTGATCAAGCATATTCTCTTCGAAACCATTTTAAAGCCTTTGCACATACCAGTGTGGCGTCGAATATACCAGAAGGCAAGCCGAAGGGAATTTTGCAAGCCTTTTCCTCTAATTTTGCAGAACAAAGTGCCCAACTGTCTTAAAATAGGCAAGCCAGTGGGAATCGAGTTCTATGGACGCCACGCTACTGGTACATACATACATCGGTACGTGTGGCGGCGGCGGAGGCCGAGCCTGCTGGCGGAGCCGCGCGCTCGGACGCAGCTGCTTCGTCAGGCGCCGTTTACTAGGGCACTGCGCACACTTAATCGAGTAGCCATCGAGTTGGATCTTTTTTCTTGTAGTCTGAATGAATTCACAAAGGTGACCCTGCATGTCTTATGTTATGCCAATAATGTATAGGTAGTTATAGGGATTGCTTGTGCCACAATATCGAATTAGGGTAGCCTGTAAGGATAATTGTGTTGTGATGTAATAAATAAATAAATAAATAAATAAATAAATAAATAAATCACGTCTTTATCCCTAACAGGGTAGACAGACAGAGTCTAAGGAAACAAGACCTGAAGGTTACGTTTAGTACGATTATATATAGGTCTTCCGTGCTGGTCTGGGAGTAAAGAAAAACATAGAATTTACCAGTTGTTACTCTTCCCGCGCAGATGGTAAAAGCCCATCAAGGGAATGGACGAAAGTCTTAGGAATCATGTTATAGGCGATGCGGCTAGCAACCCATCACTATTATGATTCCCCTTTCCAGCTATACGCCCTTAATCATGCTAAACGTGGCCTTAAGGTTTTGTTACCTTAGGTTCTGTCTACTCCGTAAGGGATAAAGACGTGATATATGTATGTATGTATGTGGTGGAAAAGTGAATCCAACCAAAGCTTTGTAAACAATTAACTCATCTAAATTCCCATACAACCCCTCATTGTATGCAATCGGCATCACATCCAACAGAATGTTGAAGGATCATATCTGATATCTCACAATATTTTCTAACAATTATGCCATGATCATTTGTTTGGTCACAAAAGCGTTAAAATTACAGACTTTCCTGTGAAGCCTCGATTCATAATGAGAAGGTTTCTAGTTCCTAGTACAGCACTAACTATAATATCTATTTTTAACAATGTTTGTCAGCATCGGAAGTTTGCGCACGTTCGTCGCCAGCATTGTGAGGCCGCACCGCTGCCGCGCTATAGTTGGCAGGTAGAACTTATAATTATTTTTGTCAAGTTTAATGGGACCGGGTCCGCTCCGTGACTCGGGTAGTCGCTGTTGTCGCTTATTGAAACAACTTGCTTCGTAATTAATATTTTTACTAGTTAAAACGATGTTGGAATTAATTTAGAGCTAAAAAATTCTCTCCGCCTATAAATTTCTAAACGGCACTGACAATTAGAACACAGAAAAATCCGAAACGTAAAGCTATGACCGGATCCTCGTCATTCCTTGATGCATGCTATTTTTTTTTTATTACGAACTGACCAGTGATTGACCTCTATCTCACTTGGTGGAAGGTGCAGATGAGAAAGGTGTAACTCACTGGTTCAGTAATAGCCTATTCACTCTAGCCTTGAAGAGCCCTAGGTTGTATCTGTCCGGAAATACAGACGATGGGAGCGAATTCCATTCCCTAGCAGTTCGCATTAGGAAGGATGAAGCAAACCGCCTCGTGCGGGCCAATGGTATGTTGACAACAAATGGGTGAAAACGCTCCCCCCGCCTAAACCACCCAAATACCCGTGGTTTAGTGGCACGCGTCACGGAATGACGAGGAACCGGGTTCGATTCCCGGCCATAGCTTTACTTTTTGTATTTTTCTGTGTTCCAATTTTCAGTATCGTTTAGAAATTTATATTTAAACTTTGTAAAGAGCTGGCACGAAGCGTTTATTGAAGCACAGTTCAACAAAACTGGGACTGTAACAAACATATATTTCAATAGGCAATGAAATATAATTATTATTCCTAGAACAACTGAATAAACAATTCCTAGTTTAACAGGAACATTTGAAAAGTTCCAAAATCGTCCGTCACGCCCGCCTGCCCAATCAAAACTTCACAAACTACAGTTCCTGAATATTTTATTATCAAATTAGCGCAAACACCTGGAAGTGCAAACTATATTCCAGCAATTGCTGATTCAACGAGCGAGTTGGCGGTCGAGTAGCTCGCACGGACAAGTTGCCACCAACTTGGCCAGTCGTCTTGGTCACAGTATATATATAAGCTAAAGCAGTAAGGAAACTACGAACAAATCGGTTGAAACGAAACACGCACACAGGCGCGCGCTTTACACGGCCCCTAAGCGGACCTCGTCCACTCCGCTCAGGCTCAGGTCCGCTTAGGGGCCGTGTAAAGCGCGCGCCTGTGTGCGTGTTTCGTTTCAACCGATTTGTTCGTAGTTTCCTTACTGCTTTAGCTTATATATATACTGTGTCTTGGTTAACTTAGTTAGTTAATAGGGTCATTATTGGTTAACGTTAAGAACGTTGGTGAGCGTTAAGAAGTATGAAAGGTGTATCACTGAAAGATAGAATAAGGAATAGTGTGATAAGGGAACGTGCTGGTGTGAAAGAGGATAATAGTGACTAGGATAGAAAAAAGTATGCTAAGTTAGTTTGGACACTTGCAACAACGTTCTTTTGGGTCGTGTTCGACGAACCTCCAGCCCGCTCCCGAGACCCAGACTCACTATCACTATGTTAAAATTTCGACATTTATGACAATGTTGAAGGCGAGCTTATCTCTATAAGGGATCTCAATCAATTAAACCAGTAGATGAGAGGAGCATTAAACTAGGTTTCGACAAAAAGTGAGTTTAGAATTTAAGCTAACTCAGTTTTAATAGTTATTGATTATTCAAATTGTTTGCTATAGCGAGGCCGCATGCGGCCCGCGGGCCGCAGTTGACGACCAAGGTTCTCTTGGATGCGAACCCGAACTAAGCAGCGCCGAATTGCAGCGGCTAACTTTAGATTGAAAACTACAGTTAAAGTGAATCTTAAGTTCATTATATAAGTTATTTCTTCGCTTTAAATCAATTTACGAACCTACCACAGCTCTTCCTAGAAAACAAAACACGATATTTCAAAGAAAATAAAAGAAAAGAAAGAAAAAGTTTATTTGTAATGCATAGAATGTACCAGTTGCTTCTCTTCCCGCGCAGTTAAAAGCTCATCGAGGGAATTCGGCGAAAATCTTAGGAATCATGTTATATGCGATGCGGCTAGCAACCCATCACTATTGTGTTTCCAATTTCCACCTATATGCCCACAATTATGCTAAACGTGGCCTTTAGGTCTTGTTACCATAGGCTTTGTCTACCCCGTATGATATGTGAATGTATATTCATGTGTAAAAAAAAATACGTATATTGTTAGGAAATAAATATATTAGTACATTACATTCCAAGGGAGGTGAAATAAAGAATGTCACAGATCGCAGAAGCTTTTAGCACGAGCCAAAGGTGAGTGCGATAAACATGCAACCTGAGTTCTTTACCACCGCCCGGGGTGTGTACAAAATTTTACGTCTTCACCTGGCCAGGAACTGGAAATTTCCGGGCGTTAAATTGCTATTTACGGCCCTGGGTGACGTAAATAATATTTCCAAGACATAACACAACGTTAATTATCTCGTTAATTATCGTTAGGGATCTCTGATTGTGCCAGACCACAGACTCTAGAATTAGGCTACAAGGCAACGTTCAAAAACAATATATTAGAACATAGGGATAACTTGTCACAAAATGTTCCCAACTCAGCATGATGCCGAACTTAGCTTTCAGGTCTTATTGTACCTTAGGCTCTGTGAACCCCATAAGGGATAAAGACGTGTTTCATCTATGTATGTACAGCCAGTGCTGATCTCCCTGATTTTCATTTTTTGCGCAAACAAATCACACTCCTTAGCGCCTAAGTAGCAACATTACCACACAGAGTGCGCCAAAAAACAACGCAAAATACGCACCGTACACAAAAAACACGCTGGGAGCATCATAAATCCATTTCATACGATATCAAAGTGCGTTTACAAGATAATCTTGCAGAAAGTCTGCCTGTCCATTTCCCATGATGCTGGCGTTCTATTTTCTGCCTTTTCCCTTGGAGGTAGGGCCTATAAGACCGTTCATGCGTGTATCGCGTGCGTTGTATGAGACAATGGATGTCATTAGGCGAATTATGGGGGGTAATGAATGGCAGGAGTACGGGGAAATGGAAGGGACCGACCTACATAGAGAATTGCATGTCTTTGTAATAATCATCTTTTCTTTGAAAGCGAAGATAATGGCTGGAACTGATATTTTCTTCGGCGGAACGGTCTGGATCATGTTTGAGAAACGTTCGGTGGGAAAATTTACTCAACTTAACAAAAGATCTATTTTATTTTGTTTTTTTTTACATACATAAATCACGTCTTTATCCTTTACGGGGTAGACAGAGCCTAAGGTAACAAGACCTAAAGACCACGTTTAGCATGATTGTGGGCGTATGGATGGAAAGGGGGATCAAAACAGTGATGGGTTGCAAGCCACATCGCCTATATAACATGATCCCTAAGACTTTCGCCCATTCCCTCGATGGGCTTTTACCATCTGCGCGGGAAGAGAAGCAACTGGTACATTCTATGTTTTTTCTTTGCTCCCAGACCAGCATGGAAGAATCCAGACCAGCATGGGTTTGTTTTTTTTATGAAAGTTTTTCTGATTTTATTTTAGATGAAATAGTGAGAGGCTTTTCAGATGCGTAAGCTAATATACGACACCTAACGTGTGTAAGCAATTTCATACAAATTAGCATCGTTTTAAATATAAAAGAAACTACAGCTTTAAAGGGTTTAAGACCCACCATACCCCTGGCACTACCCCTGGAGGTAGGGTGGGACTGAACGATACCACCGTAGTGCTGTAAGCTACGGGTATTAGGTAGGTTAGTTAGATAGCTCCTTATAACCACCCAGGAGTAGGAGCCCCGCCTAGCAGGGCTCTTCGATTTTCTTTTCAACTTCTCAAATCCCAGCACTACTATGGTGGTATGGATCAGTCCCTCCCTACCCCTAGGGGTAGTACCAGGTCTGGCATTTTCATTTTTACGAAATACTTTGACATTCCGAAGCACACTCCAAACAAGTCAGTCCCAATTCGCGCGCTATCAGAAATTCCTCGAATGCACAAAGAACTGCATATTGTAAGGCCTTCACAATGCGAGTGTTTGCTTGCACCTGCGGTGAGGCTGCAGTGAAATGCAAATGCGCCGGCGCTCCATTGTAGCACGGCAAACGGGAACTGTTTATTTCGCCGTGACTTCATACGGTGAGCTACAGAGGTTCAGGTGATTTGATAACATACAGTACTCCTGAATATTACTTTCCTACTAATATTATAAATGCGAGTTTGTGAGTGAGGATGGAAGGATGTGACGATGTTATGTTTGTTCCCTTTACGCTGAAACTACCGAACGAATACGTGGAAAGGGAAATCAATATAGAGGGTAGCTAGCCGCATCGCCTATATGATTCCTAAAATGTTCACCCGTTTCGATGGGCTTTTACTTGCGCAGGAAGAGAAGCAACTTGTTGACGACGGAATTTAAAGACGTTTCCGCTATGGTTTAAATGGTTTAATAACACGGACTAACACACAAACAAATTTTAGAAGCCTAAATACGGAACAGCTGTTTATGCTAGCAACCTGACAGAGCCACTGTCTTGGAAGTTGATGGCAACACAAAAAATGGTTCTTTAAAATTGGAATATACAATGTTGAAGTATTTAAATAAAAACTATGAACTAAAAGGAGGCTCCTACCCAGCCAGTCGCCAACACAACTGGTACATTCTATGTTTTTTCTATACTCCGAGTGCAGCACGGAAGAAACAGAAACAGAGAGAGGCTTGAGGAAGACATGCGGCTAACACCATCTCCTTAGATATTGTATGTACTCTTATTGTATTTTGTATGTATGCATGTGTGAAATGATATTTAGTAGTTTATTTTATGTTTTGTTTATTGTACTTAGATATGTACGCTCTATTGTGGCTTTCACTAGCTGGAATTTTTAACTTACACTTTGTCGGTCCCTCGTTTAATGCTCCTCTCATCTACTCAAAGGTTAACACTGGTAGAGATCCCTCATAGGGATAAGTTCGCCTTTGTGCATATATTAATGTTATAATTACACATAAACGGGTAGCACACGTATAAAAAGTCGAGTGATGACGATGAAAACGAGGGTAGTTGTGCGCCGCTGTCAGTTGCGTCGAGCAGCCGCGCGAACAGAGCGCTGGCGCGCAGTGTTCGTTTTGCTGCCGCCGGGGCGAGCGCTCCAGGAAGAAGGACTACGAAATAGTCCGAAACATGTCGAGCATCACTCGACTTTTTGTACGTAAATTATCCGTTTATGTGTAGTTATGAGTGAGTCTCATGGTAGTTTCATATATTAATGTTATTTTTATTTTTTTGTGAATTGTATCTGTTTCTTTATATTTGTACAATAAAGCATTTACTTACTTACTTACTTTGTGTAATGTATTGTCCGTTGTTTGATCTTAAGTCAAGCTTGGGCCATGGCACTAATAACATGTGATGGGCTATGATGGATGCGGCACAAGACGAATGCGGCGGCAGCATTACATCCATCACCTCGGACTAATGGATGTTACCACATCCACCTCGAAATAAACTCGAAATTGATAACTAGGCTTTTCTTTTCGTTACTGTGGATTGTATTGACGTTACCTAAGTTACAGTGATAGTTTGTAATACTGTGTCGGTGTTGAGTTTGCTACAATAGACTTCAAATATTTTTTCAATACAGTTGGTCAAAAAGTGCCCTTTTCTGGCTGTTTTGCGCGCGCAAAGTTCGTTTTTGCGCACTAGTGTTGATATGTATGGCGTAAGGGTGGAAAGGGGAATCAAAACAGATGGGTTGCTAGCCACATCTCATATAACATGATCCCTAAGAATGTTTTCTCTGAGTGTTGTTGTGGAAGAATGAGAAGTGATTTTTGTATTTGTCTTTTATTAACCACGGGAACCTTAGCCTCTTCAACAAAAACCTATCAGGGATATTGTTTAATTTGAAAATCACTTTGCTCCGTTAGCAGACTTAACGCCTCTGTTATAAGGTGGGTGTTTCCCGTGAACGTGCCCGGCGCGTCGAGCCGGGGATTCCGCGCCGCTTCACGGTTTACAGAGAGCCGTCACTTTCTGCCGGCGGCATTGGCTTTCGCTTTTACTAACACCCTGTATAGCACGGGATTGGAAATTGATAATTATAATATTATTCGTTATAAGATAGGTTGACTGAAAACTCAGTACTAGGCTTATTGTCTAACTCGCTCGCAATCGCCATCGTGTTTGACAGTTCTTGTATGAATGTGACAGCTAGCTGATTCCGATGCCAATTGTCAGCCCATACATGAACTGTCAAAATGAACACACGAAATGAGTTAGACATAAGCCTACTGGACGGATGTTCGTTAGTAAATCATGTCAAAATGGCTGTACAGAACACACACATACACAAATCACGTCTTTATCCCTTACGGGGTAGACAGAGCCTAAGATAACAAGACCTACAAATCACGTTTAGCAACATTGTGAGCGTATAGGTGGAAAATGGAATCAAAATAGTGATGGGTTGCTAGCCGCATCGCCTATGACATGATTCCTATGATTTTCGCCCATTCCCTCGATGGGCTTTTACCATCAGCCCGGGAAGAGAAGCAACTGGTACATTCTTTGTTTTTTCTTTACTCCCAGACCAGCATGAAAGTTACACTGTACAGAATGGGATGCAAACTGTAAATGTGAAAGTACCCTACTAATAATATAAACTAGCTTCTGCCCGCGACTTCGTCTGCGTAGAATTAGATATACACATAAAGTCACTTTATCTATAAAAAAAAAAGCCGCATAAAAATCCATTGCGTAGTTTTAAAAATATAAACAGGGGAAAGCGACTTTGTTTTATACTATGTAGTGATGCGAAAGTTTGTGAGTATGAATGAATGGATGTTTGTTACTCTTTCACGCCAGAACGGCTGAACAGATCTAGAGAAATGATGAACATAGATTATGGTCTGGAATAACACATTGGCTACATCTTATCCTGAAAAATGCATAGTTCCCGCGGGAAGCGATAAATTATTATAAGCTTTATATTAACTTGCAACGTATGTACGAGTAGATACGAGTAGGTATGTTTGTCCGGGTGGAGTCTTGCGACTCAATTTTGAAGCAGATATCTTCAACAAATTGAGCTGAAATTTTGCATACTTGTGTAAGTCAGATGACAATACAATAATCTGGTAGTAGAGTTCTGGTGGGCCATCCAGGACCGTCTCCGCAGGAGGGAACTCTTCAACGATTGGTCCGATTGACTTGAAATTTGGTACACATATTTAGGACAGGTTACAATGCAAGTACAGTCAGCAAAAACTACAATCAGCAAAAAAGCTTGTATCTAAAATGAAATAAAAATAATAATATTACTCCAAAATGTTCTTTCCTTATTTTATTATAGTCAAGTTTCCAAGTGTTCGCTAATTTTCTTGAGTACAATTTGCTTGTTTTGTAATACGAGCGCTTTCGGAGGATGATGGATCACCGCGGCTGTGATGGCCCAGTGTGCCCGCGCCCTGTGACCAGTGCACCCGCTAACTATATCACTACATCATTAGGTATACTTACAATACAATAACTTATTATTGAACACCACATATAACATTATTACACATAAACGGATAACTCACGTATAAAAAGTCGAGTGATGCTCGACATGTTTCGGACTAATATATATTCTGCCGCCGGGGCGAGCGCTCTTGGAAAAAGGACTACGAAATAGTCCGAAACATATCGAGCATCACTCGACTTTTTATACGCGAGTTATCCGTTTATGTGTAATAATGATTAAGTCTCACGGTAGTTTCATGTTGAAAACCACATATAACAACCAAAATAGAAAAAAGGTATACAGAATATCACAAGGTAATAGGCGGTCTTATCGCTACAGAGCTCTACCAGGCAATAATGGACTGGAGAAAAGAACAGATCTGAGCAGGTGCAATTACTCACATACATACATAAATCACGTCTTTATCCCTTACGGGGTAGGCAGAGTTTTGTGAAAAACTTGGCAATAATTTCCAACATTATTTTATTGGAATTGTATATCTGAGGTCCATTAATTGAACAGGTCGTTCGAATAATAGCAAACTTCCTAGAACTACCCATGTTCAAATACTGGGCCCTTCCTAACGAATAGGCGCCGAATAAATAAACCTGACCTCCACCCTTACATTATTATGCTAAATGCCATACATTGATCCAGGACATAGAGCAAACAACCTAATAGAGTTGAATGAATACATACATGACATCTGTCATCCGGCTGGAAAACTGTGGATGAGACTGGCACGGGACCGGGCAAAGTGGCGTGAAAATGAAGCCTTTACTCAGCAGTGGGTGGATGTGGGCTGATTAGATTAGATATTACATACATACACATCACACGTCTATATCCCTTACGGGGTAGACAGAGCCTAAAGTAACAACACTCAAGGCCACGTTTAGCATAATTGTGAGCGTATAGGTAGAAAGGGGAGTCAAAATAGAAACGTCATGAAATTCATTTTTTAATAACATATTTGATGTCCTACTGCTAAGGCAAAGGCATTTCCTTTCTCTTTCCATCTTTCGTCCCTTCCTTTGTCATACTTCCGTTCATTTTCCATTTCTTTTTCTTCCCGTTTTTTCTTTGGAAAGGAATAAATTTCACATGAAATAAAAATTAAGTCAAGTTGGCAATTATTGCTCTCTGATTGGCCAGCCGAAGGTAACAGTAGGCTTATTGTCTAACTCGCTCGCAATCGCCATCGTGTTCATTTTGACAGTTCTTGTATGAACGTGACAGCTAGCTGATTCCGATGCCAATTGTCAGCCCACGCATGAACTGTCAAAATGAACACGATGGCGATTGCGAGCGAGTTAGATAATAAGCCTACAGGTCACTAGAGTTGATCAAGCAGCTGTTATGATCGATATGGAGTTAATGAAACTCGACACATTTTTATAAACACTAAAAAGAACATATCTAATCAAAGTGTTAAATACTTAAATTCTGGCGTCGTTCCAGAAGATGAAGGAAAAACAATCGCGAAAAATTTGTTTCTATGGTGTTAGTGGAAATAAACTGATGTGTTGCCATAATTGGATAGCCCTTGTAATAATAATAATAACCATTTATTTCGGACATAATCCATAGATGTTAGTAACATACAAAAAATAATAATAACAAGTAGTATTAGTAAGTAGGACAGTAAAAATAATCATTTAATAAATAATACTCGACTGCCCAGCGGCGGCGACCGTGGTCATGCGGTTTTTCCGCTCTGTGTGGCTATTTCCTCTATGCTCCGGATCATTCGGGATGTTCGGCCATCCCAAAACATCTTGTATAAATCGGAATAATCTAACGAATTATAATATTTGTGTGGAAAACGACTCGTAAGGGATCTACGGAACCGCATGTGCTAATATTTCTATGCAAATAACCGAATGTCTGGAGAGCACTTATTCAGACTACGTTAGGTTTTTCAAAAGAACGCTAGCGATACGACCATTTAGGAGAGCCTAAGCGATGGCTGAGGTGACCTTGAGGATCATAGAGGTGCACTAAAAAGGGTTTTTTCGTAATCCCCATGGGATAGGGAATAGAAGAACTATACATTATTTCTTTGAAGTGATCCTGGGGAATAACTTAAAGGTTAACTGGTAGAGATCCCTTATAGGGATAAGTTCGCCTTTGTGCATATATTTAATGTCTTTATTGTGATTTGTGCCTGTTTGTGCCCTCAGTGTCTAGCTAAACGTGGCCTGTAGGTCTTGTTACCTTAGGCTCTGTCTACCCCGTAAGGGATAAAGACGTGATTTGTGTATGTATGTATGTGCCTGTTTCTTTATATTTGTACAATAAAGCATTTACTTACCATGACGTCTTATGGACGTGTTTTAGTCTTAGGAATAATGATATAGACGATGCGGCTAGCAACCCATCACTATTTTGATTTCCCTTACCAGTACGCCCTTGATCATGCTAAATGTGACCTTAAGGTTTTGTAACCTTAGGCTCTGTCTACCCCGTAAGGGATAAAGACGTAATATTATGTAAGTATGTATGTATGTACGTCTCAATGCGATTCAATTCAGACTCAGTTCAGGTTTTAGCTGTAATTTTTAGTATGGATATGACAGCAAGCGAATTTAAACTGAATCGAGATTGAATCGCATTAAGACGTTCTGGTTACCCCTGTAGTCCTATCCCCGCAACTACTATTACTAGAGTATCCAAACTCGCCATCCCACAGGTGATTATAACATCTAAAAACTGATTTCAGGTTTTCGCAAAATATCCATGGGTTTTTTTTTTATTACGAACTGACCCGTGATTGACTTCTATCTCACTTGGTGGAAGGTGCAGATGAGGCCAAAGGTGTAACTCACTGGTTCAGTAATAGCCTATTCACTCTAGCCTTGAAGAGCCCTAGGTTGTACCTGTCCGGAAATACGAATTGGGAGCGAATTCCATTCTCTAGCAGTTCGCATTAGGAAGGATGAAGCAAACCGCCTCGTGCGGGCCAACGGTATGTTGACAACAAATGGGTGGAAACGCTCCCCCCGCCTGGAAGTCCGTTGGCGGTTGGATAGCAATTAAAAAGGGTTAAATATTTTATTGAATCAGGCGTTACTTCGCGGAGGTCCGTTTCAATGAACAAAAAATATTTACCTTGCTACTCCGCTACTCACGTGCAAGATAACCACGCCCGTGTGAAATATTGCATGAAAAACACATATATAATTTCACACAGGCTTGGTTATCTTGCAAGTGAGCAGCGGAGTAGCAAAATAAACATTTTTTGTTCATTAAAAAGGATTATTCTATGTAACTGGACTTGCTAATATTATACTCACGAGCAAAAATAATGGGTCGCTTTCCATAGAACTTCATATGAAAAGTGACTAATTATTACTTTTGCTCTCAGTGTAGATTCTTGGTATTTGGCGGACCTTGAGGATCAAAGAGGTGCTCCATGAGCCCCATTTAATTTCCCATGGGATAAAAGGATGGGATAGGAAGTGAAAACTCATTTGTTAACATAAGCGGATGAGGGGCGAACGAAGTCGCGAGCAAAAGATTCACCACTAACATTAATTATGAGACGAAGAAGTCGTGGGCAAAAGCTAGATTATCCTTACTAATATTATAAATGCGAAAGTAACTCTGTCTGTCTGTCTGTCTGTCTGTCTGTCTGTTACCTTTTCACGCTTAAACCGCTGGGCCGATTTAGTTGAAATTTGGTATACAGATAGTTTGAGTCCCGGGAAAGGACATAGGATGGTTTTTATCCCGGAAAATTGCATAGTTCCCGCGGGATAGCACAGCCCAAACCACTGGACTTAGAGACTTGAAATTTTGCACATAGATACCTTATACAATGTAGGCATCCACTAAGGAAGGATTTTTGGAAATTCCCACGGGATAAGGGAAAAACGGGAACTATATATTCGATTCCGAGTGACGCTTTTGATTTTGAAAATTCTTTTGCCAATAGAAAGCCACAATATTTGTGAGTATCATAGGCTATATTTATAATAATTCTGCGCGGACGAAGTCGCGGGCAACAGCTAGTAATACATATACCTAGAGAAGATGATTGATAAACAAAGTTGTTTCTAACTATTTAAAGGAGAACAGATGGTGGCTGGGGCCGAAAGGTTTCTCGAGTGGAGACCGCGCGGCGAGCGCAGCGCAGGACGCCCACCGACGACGACGGACCTGTCCCGCTAGCACGAGAGCGCACGAAAGTCGCGTCACGCGCGAGTTGGACTACCCGTCTCCTTCTTGTTGGTACAGTAAGAAAAGGAAGGGCAATCTATCTCGCGCGCGACGCGACTCTTGTGCGCTCTCGTGCTAGACGTGCTGGTTAAAATCGCGGGTTCTCGGTGGATGCAAGCCACTTCCAACCGAGGCAACTGGAGGTCTATGGAGGCCTATGTCCAACAGTGGACGTCCTACGGCTGATATGATAGTAGGACGTAGGATAGTTTTTATCCCGGAAAATTACATAGTTCCCGCGGGAACAGCAATATCATAATTGATCATACTGTCAACGCGTCAGTGTTTTGTGTAGTGTAAGGGATAGTCCAGTTCTTGGGATTGCATGTAAGACATATTATATCGCACATGTTCGTCTACCTAGCACAAATAACGGAGTAGCAAGGTAAATGTTGTCTATGGGGAAGGCCTATGCCAACAGTGGACGTCCTATGGCGGATGATGATGATGAAATTGATGATGGTTTAAAGGTGTAAGAAACCAGCGAGTACCGCGAGCGCTACCCGCCGCGCCGGGCACTTGCCGGAGCCGCCTAATCCGGCTCTCCTAATTAAATAATTTACATTTATATTGCGTAGGGTAAACACGCCGAGGACAAATTAATTAAACGATAAATAAATAACGAACGTTATTTTAATTTAATACCAAAATAACCCTTCGCTTTGATCATGTTTGTTACATGATTAGAAAGAGAAAAGAGTTAATTATACCGGTTTAAATAATACACTCGGATACCGACCAACCTTTGGTTTAAAGTCTCAAATCATCCATACCATACCGTCACGCCTCTTTCCCATAGGGGTAGGCTGAGACTTTGTTCCACTTGCTACGTTCCTGACATACCTTTTCGCTACATCCACATACATCAAAATCTTCATACAATACAATGCTTGTCAGTCTAGGATACTCTTGACCTTTGTTGATCTTCTTTCATCCATCTTCTCTACGTGACAAAACCAACGAATTAAATGAAATGAAATGAAATGAAAATAAAATTAAATGAAATGATTTAACTAACGAAAGAATCTGAATGATTTTAATGATTGAACTAAGCGTCCTTTTTCCTATCCTAGTCACTATGTCCCCTTATACACAAGAACGTTCGCTTATCGTCTCAGTTTTCCCAGCTTTTCAATTCATTTATCAAAAGAAGTCCTAAACCGAAGTAATTCCAGCTAGTTTAAACATATTAGGCCATTTGGATCTCAATCTATAAATCAATCGGCCCAGGATTAGAGGTCTCGACTAGGCCGAGCGCTCATTTGGACGAGAGCCCATCAATCCCAGGGCTACTACGAATCAGTGGCGTGGTGTTGAATCTAACGCTGGCCATCAAGGTTTTTCATAATGTTCTTTTCTATGAGAATAGCTGTCACTGTCTCTTCTGAGTTTTCTACATGAATACGATTTTTTAATAAACGCATTTTAAACATTTAAATATAATATTTAAATAGGTTATGGGTTAATCTACGTTATATTTTGAGTGTATAAATGTGGTTTATTTGCTGAAAAATGGGTGAGTATTCAAACTCAACAGTTACGATGGAAAAGCTAAAAGGCACCATTAACTATCGAGATTGGGCATTTCAAATGCAAAACGTACTCATTTTCGAAAACTTGTGGCAATTTGTTGCCGGAATTCCTGAAACCACTAACGGTGACAATGCCGAGATTAAGCTTCGAGAGGAGAAGGCTCGGGCTAGGATCTGTTTAAGTGTTGACAAGTCATGTTATGCTCACATTATTCAGGCTAAGACGGCGAAAGATGTGTGGGACGCTTTGAAAAAGGCGTATGACGACACTGGTTTGCACAGGAGGTTGACAAGTCTACGAGCTTTATGTTCGATAAAGTTAGAACAGTTCAATTCCATGGAGATATATGTAAATGAGATCTTGTCGTTAGCTGATCAACTTAGCAGTATGGGCAAACCGCTAGATGATGAATTTCTTGCTGCTATAATGCTTCAAGGGTTACCTCAAGAGTATGAACCCATGATTATGGCTCTAGAGCACTCGAGCATTGATTTAACGACAGATAAAGTGAAAACTAAACTGCTTCAAGACAAGCGATGGAAAGGGTCCACTGGTGGTGATGACTGCTTGTTTACACGGAATCGTGGCTACAACAAGACCAGTACCCGAGGCGACGGCAAAAATGCGCCAAGTACATCGAAACACGCTAGTACCTCGTCGAACACGAAGAAGAAGCTTTGGTGTTGGAAGTGTCGATCAAAGGGTCATGTCAAGAAAGATTGCACTAAATTAGATGATGTATCCAAGACTAACCTGACCTTGACCGCACTTAGCACTGGAAGAGGGGACACTTCTTGGATTATAGATTCCGGAGCTACGGACCATATGTCAGGATGTCGCGATTGGTTCGAATCTCTCCGAGAGTCGACGACGAAAGAGGTGTGTGTAGCCAATGGCAAGAAGCTAGCCGTAAGCGGCAAAGGTGACGTTCATTTTACATGCAAGTTTAATGGTGAAATGTTGAATATAACTTTGAAAGACGTTATTTTTGTACCTGATCTTACTGTAAATTTGATATCTGTATCTAGTTTAACAGAAAAATACTTTAAGTTTTCGTTTACTAATACAACATGTAACATAATAAAATCTGGTAAAATAGTTTTAACTGCTAGGAAGATTGGGAGAGTTTACGTACTTCTTACTGTCGGTAGTGCAAATCTAACTACTTCAGCTACTTCTAAGGATATGATGTTATGGCATCAACGATTAGGCCATTTAAATTTTGATAGCTTGACGTCACTTAAGAAGGTTGCTAATGGTATTGATTTTCAGGTCACTACTCAGAAGGAAGTTTGTGAGGTATGTCTTAAGGGTAAGCAATCCCGCACCCCCTTTGTGACTAATCCTAACAAACAGCTCGCTAAAGCACGGCTGGACCTCATCCACACTGACGTCATCGGGCCGATGCCGACTGTTTCTCTCGGAGGAAAGCGTTACATCCTTACGTTCCTAGATGACTACTCCAGAAAAGTGTTTGTCTTCCCCATTGCGAAGAAGAGCGATGTGTGTAAGTACACTATTGATTTTATTAAACTTGTTGAGAATCAGTGCAATGCGAAAGTTAAAGTTTTAAGATCAGATAACGGTACGGAATACGTAAATACCGAGTTGACGGACTTCCTTAAGAGGAAAGGGATCGTTCATCAGCTGACAGTTCCATACAGCCCCCAGCAGAATGGATCAGCGGAACGATTTAACCGTTCTTTACTCGATAAGGTCAGATGTCTACTGTTTAATGCCAATCTAGATGACAAGATGTGGGCAGAAGCTGCTAATACTGCAGCATTTCTTATTAATCGGTCGCCAAGCTCAAGACTTTCGGGTAAAATACCTGAAGAAGTGTGGAGTGGCACTAAGGTTAATCTGAAGTATCTGCGAGTCTTTGGTTGTGAGGCATTTACACACATAGATGACTGTAAAAGAAAAAAGTTAGACCCCAAAAGTAAGAAACTGATATTTTTAGGTTACTGTGAAAACGTAAAGGGATATCGTCTGTTTAATCCTGATGACAACAAAGTAATTGTATCACGTGATGTGGTTTTCAATGAATCTGTGTTTCCAGGAAGGCGTTCTAATAGGGTACAAAGACAAATGTTTGAACCTATTATTCTTACAGGAGGTGGTGATGAGGAGAATCTGAAAACTACGCCGGCTGAGGCGGAGCCAGAACCCACTTTGGTAGAGTCATCGGATTATCCTGTAGAGGCGGAGCGAGAAGAGTCTTCAGTCGAGTCACCAAATTATCCTGTTGAGGCGGAGCGTGAACATGAAAACATGCCTAGTGAAGACCATCTTGAAGTATTTCACGATGCACAAGAGTCTACTAGTCATCGATATAACCTGCGTCCACGGATACCGAAACCAGCTTGTAACATAACTAACGTAAGTAATGTAACAGAACCCATAGAGCCGCGTACTGTCAAAGAAGCATTAAGTTGTGAAGATAAAGAGCTATGGCAGAAAGCTATGCAGGAAGAAATAGACTCTTTCATCTTACACGGAGCTTGGGAGCTTACTGATAAACCAGCTGACAAAAATGTAGTGAAAAACAAATGGATTTTTACATTGAAGCGGGACTCTGATGGAAACATTACACGTTACAAGGCGAGGTTGGTCGCGAAGGGCTTTACCCAAAAGTATGGTGAAGATTTTAACGAAACGTTTTCACCGGTCGTTCGTCACTGTTCTATAAGACTGCTATTAGCTCTGGCTGTACAATTGGATCTGAAAATTGACCATTTAGATGTACAGACTGCGTTCCTAAATGGAGAGTTGCGCGAGGAGATTTACATGCAACAGCCGGAAGGTTTCATGTGCCCTGGGAGCGAAAATAAAGTCTATAGATTACGAAAGGCTGTATACGGGTTGAAACAAGCGTCGCGTTCCTGGTATCAAAAGGTAAAAGATGTCTTACTTTCTGTGGGATACATACAGTGTCAACAAGAAGACTGCGTCTTCATCAGGAAGTTCGGTGAGTCAGTTTGTTACATTGCTCTATATGTTGATGACTTTTTCGTCTTTTATAACGATAATCGCTTGGCAGAGGCGTTAAAATCTTCTTTGCTACGGCATTTCAAGTTAAAAGACTTAGGGCCGGTTAGAAACATGTTAGGTATCAAAGTAGAACGTGATGCAAATTCTATTAAACTAAGTCAGGAAAATCGGATCGACAAGTTGTTAGATCGTTTCGGCATGACTGACTGTAAGTCTGTAAAGTCTCCCATGATAACTAACATTAGTTCTAGTGAGAGTTCTTGTGCTACGAATAACAATGTATCCAAATTTCCATATCAAGAGTTGTTAGGTAGTTTAATGTATCTATGTGTAACTACTCGACCTGACATTTCGTTTGCCGTGTCATATTTAAGTCAATATAACAGTTGTTATACAGAATTCCATTGGATGCAAGCCAAACGAATTGTGAGGTATCTTAAAGGAACTAAACAAAAAGCTTTAGTTTTTAAGAAATCCAATGTAAATCCTATCCTAGAAGGATATTCGGATGCAGACTGGGCTTCAGATTTAGATCGAAAGTCATACACCGGTTATGTATTTAACTACGGTGGTAACTCGATATCTTGGGGTAGTTATAAACAGTCTTGCATTTCGCTGTCGTCCACCGAGGCGGAGTATATTAGCTTAAGTGAAGCTAGTAGAGAGGCGGTGTTCCTACAAGCGTTATTAAGAGAGCTCTTAATGTTGCGTTCTTGTAAGATTGTGTTGTACTGCGATAATCAATCTGCTATGCAGCTTGCAGTTAACAAAGTGCATCACAAAAGGAGCAAGCACATCGAAGTTAGGTATCATTATATTAGAGATATGATAGACCGCTTCGAGGTCCAGCTTTTGTACATCCCTACAGATGTAATGGTAGCTGATGTTTTCACCAAACCACTTGGTAGTACGAAACATGAGCTATTTACCAGCCAACTAGGTGTGGCATAGTGACGGCCTGATGATGTCCACGTTATGGGGGAGTGTTGAATCTAACGCTGGCCATCAAGGTTTTTCATAATGTTCTTTTCTATGAGAATAGCTGTCACTGTCTCTTCTGAGTTTTCTACATGAATACGATTTTTTAATAAACGCATTTTAAACATTTAAATATAATATTTAAATACGTGGCGACCAAACTCGATTCCCGGCTTGACTTTTAAAGGCCGTCCGAAAAAGTGGCTTCTTTATAACGTTTTTTATGATTACGGTGAATTTTTTGATTTGCCGCTCGCAGAATAAAATTTACATTTACAAAAATTAACATTTTGACTAATGAAGTCTTAGTGTTACAACCAATTCCGAATGAGAAAAACGTTAACAGAATTATAAGCAAAAAAATTTAGTAAAAACCATTTAATTATTATGGATGTGGTATAAATTTAATCACAAGTATTGAACCATTTCGTGCCAAATCGAAGTTTTTTGTGTCATATCATACGGCATGCGATAAACAACAAGTCATCAAAAATGGATATAGCAATCATAAAACTACAAAAATCTCATTAAGAACATAATCCAAAGTGTATGTATATTGTACTAGGAATAGCACATTATTGGACCTTTTTCACCATTAAGTTTAAATTTACGATAAAATATAACTTGACGTAAAATTAAAGTTTTTGTTTATTTTCGCTCTCCTGTTAACCAAGGTAGGTATGAGGCGTATGGAACAAACGTATTATCACCCGACGAAATAGAAATAAGCTTTAGTGACCTGTAATGCCTGCTACCAAGATTTCATTTTAATTTCATTTCATTTTCATTTTCATTTTCATTTTCATTTTCATTTTCATTTTCATTTTCATTTTTATTTTCATTTTCATTTCATTTCATTTCATTTCTTGTCTATTTTAAGGCAGTTGGGCTTTATTGTGCAGAATTAACGAAAAGGCTAGTAAAATTGCCTTCGGCTTGCGTTCTGGTATACTTGACGCCACTGCTACGAATTTCGATTTCCAACTTCGAATCATATCGTCCCTTTCACTCACTAATTGATGACTATCGGTGTGAGCGGGATAGCACGAAAAGGACTTCGAAAATTGAATTTCGGAGGGTAAGGCTTCACGTTCACAGTCAGCTGAAGATACTTAGAATGAATGGGTTCGTAATTTATTTTATAGACAGTGTTTCTCTACTATATTATGCATGTATTATACATACAAACCTTCCTCTTGAATCACTCTATCTATTAAAAGAAACAACATCGAAATCCGTTGTGTACATATAACACGTCTTTATCCCTTACGGGGTAGACAGAGCCTAACGTAACAAAATGGTAAGGCCACGCTTAGCATGATTAAGAGCGTATAAGGTGGAAAGGGAAATCAACATAGTGATGGGTAGCTAACATGATTCCTGAGTTTTTCACCCATTAAGGGGTAAATACGTGATTTATGTGTTAAGTTATTTTTAAGCTATCATAATACACTCCATAACTGTAAACTCTGTAACTCTGTTCTTCCATGCTGGTCTGGGAGTAAAGAAAAAACATAGAATGTACCAGTTGCTTCTCTACCCGCGCAGATGGTAAAAGCCCATCGAGGGAATGGGCGAAAATCATAGGAATCTTGTTATAGGCGATGAGGCTAGCAACCCATCACTATTTTGATTCCATTTTCCACCTATACGCCCGCAATTTTGCTAAATGTGGCCTGTAGGTCTTGTTACCTTAGGCTCTGTCTACCCCGTAAGGGATAAAGACGTGATTTGTGTGTATGTATGTATAACTGTAAATACATCATCTTACTCTTTTGTGACACAAATAACTATTAAATCATGTTTACTTTGGTATATGTGTATTATGATCTTCCATGCTGGTCTGGCGAAAATCATAGCAATCATGTTATAGGCCAGGGGTTCCCAAAGTGTGCGCCGCGGCGCCCTGATGCGCCGTAGAAAGTAAAGAGGGGCGCCGTGAGTTCTATCGTTATCCGAAACCACAAATATTCGCGGGTACCTATTTGAGCGCTCGCATCGGTAAATAATATAGCAACAATACAACTTAGCTAAGGCGGGGCGCCGTTACAAAATACTAAACTTGTAACTGCACCGCAGGTTGAAATAGATTGGGAACCCCTGTTATAGGCGATGCGGCTAGCCACCCCATCACTATTTTGATTTTATTTTCCACCTATACGCCCACAATCTTGCTAAATGTGGCCTGTAGGTATCTGTCACCTTAAGCTCTGCCTACCCCGTAAAAGATAAAGATGTGATTTGTGTATGTGTATAATACACTCTGAACCCACTTTCTGAGAAGCCATCAAGGACGTACAAGCTGTAGAAAAGTTTATATTGTCCGCAGCCGTGGTCACCCGGAACCAACGGCTTACGCCGACGTTTCGCTACACGTTTTGCTACACATCATGAATATGTATGACTAAGGCTGATTGATGGTGAACCGAATGTAAACATGATTAATTACTTCGATTGAGATTCTGTACGCGTGCCTTCCTCCCGGGATAAAAATAGGGATCCAAATCTAATTCCATGTTAGGCTTATTATTTTCAATAAGTAACCGACGTTCCGAGACCAAATAGGAGACGTTTTGGAAAAAGGTCAGGTCAGGAGTACCCGAAACCGACGACCATGGTATGAAGAGATGACTGTGGATGAAGCGAAAGAAATATGTCAGGATCGTAGCAAGTGGAATAAAGTAGTCTCTGCCTACCCCTGTGGGAAAGAGGCGTGACGGTATGTATGTATGCATGTAGTAACCCAACCACCTGCTGAAATCGTCATCATCATCAACACATCAGGCAAAGACGTTGGACATAGGCCTCCATAGACCTCCAGTTGCCTCTTCGCCCACCGACGAAGACGGACCTGTAGGCTTATTGTGTAACTCGCTCGCAATCGCCATAGTGTTCATTTTGACAGTTCTTGTATGGATGTGATAATAGTGAATAGTGCCATATCTCGCGAAGAACCGACAACCGCTGGGGTAAACGTGTTCTTGAGTGGAGACCGCGACTCGGCAAACGTAGTGTAGGACGCCCTCCGGCCAGGTGGGATGACGATCTGCGAAAGGCTGCAGGCAGATGCTGGATGCGTCAAGCTAAAGACAGGGCGCTATGGCGCTCATTAGGGGAGGCCTATGTCCAGCAGTGGACTAACATAAGCTGATGATGATGATGATGATGTATGGATGTGATTGTGTGTGTCTTCGCAAAAGAGAGAACGAAAGCTACGGTACCCCAGGACGCACCATAATCCATATTTCGCGTAAAACTTTACTGTTCACAATACGAACACTTAATCGCGTAAACTTTTTACGCGGGAATCGAACTCTGTTACCGGCGGCAACCTCGACGAGTCGTAAAAATTTAAGGGCTCACCTCAAGAGGCGTTCCCCCGTCCTTATTTACGACGAAAAATATTCTTATAAGAATTTGTACGGAAATGGACGAAGCACCACCGCCAGCGATGAGAGCGAAGCGATAGCTAGTAACTATACGAGTACTCTTATAGTTCAACTAGCTTCTTCGCGTAGAATTAGCAACATACATACATTTATCACGACTTTAGCCCTTACAAGGTAGACAGAGCCTAAGGTAACAAAACCATAAGGCCACTTTTAGCATGATTAAGGGCGTATAGGTGGAAAGGGAAATCATAATAGTGATGGGTTGCTAGCGTCGCCTATGACATGATCCTAAGACTTTCGCCCATTCCCTCGATGGGCTTTTACCATCTCGGGAAGAGAAGCAACTGGTAAATTCTTTTTTTTTTCATTACTCCCAGACCAACATGGAGAAAACAATGCCATTGTCGTTTTGACGACAGGATAGCCTAGTGGTTAGAGAACCTGATTAAGAAACTTGAGGTCCCGGGTTCGATCCCCGGTTGGGGCCGATATTTGTATTTCTCGAGTTTGTTCACGAGTCTTTGGATGTTTAATACATATTTATGTATGTACGTATGTAAGTATGTTTGTCTGGGTGGAACTCGATTTTGAAGCAGATACTTTCATCCGATTGAGTTGAAATTTTGCATACTTGTGTAAGTCAGATGACAATACAGTAATCTGGTAGTAGAATTTTGGTGGTCCAGCCAGGACCGTCTCCGCAGGACGGAACTCTTCAACGGTTGGTCCGATTAACCTGAAATTTGGATATGACAATGCAAGTATAGTCAGCAAAAAATCTTGTATCTAAAATGATATTTTTAGTTTAGGTTATTATTAGTATGGATCTGACAGCGAGTGAAGCTAAACTGAGTCGGAATTGAATCGCATTAAGACGTCATGGTAACTGATCGCTGCCTCGTCGACGTTGGAACAAATGCCTAAATACGTACCAAACACGAGGAAGGAAACACCCTTTATTCTCTACCCGTTAAGGGCCAGAGTGAAATGGATTCTGTTGCCGACCTTATTTAATGTTTGCGAACGATTTTTCGCTGTTTGGAATGCGTAATAACTCCGAAACAAATTTCGCGGGGTTCAGGTAAAAATAAAATCCTGTGTGTTGTGTAACAGCCTTCGTTCAAATAAATCCAAACGTTATTCCGTAGGTTTAATTTCGCCGATATTTCTAAAAGTAAACGATATCTCGATCGTCCTTATCTTTTTATTTACAACTAGCCTTCCGTCCGCAGCTTCGCCCGCGATAAATTAATTTTCCCGCGGTAAAAAGTAGCCTATGTCACTCAGTGATAATGTAGTTTTCTAACGGCAAAAGAATTTTTTAAATCGGTCCAGTAGTTTCGGAGCCTATTCAATGCAAACAAACAAACAATCAAATTTTTCCTCTGTATAATATTAGTATAGACTAGCTGTTGCACGCAACTTCGTCACGATAGAATTACGCAATTTTCCGGGATAAAAAGTAGCCTACGAGTTATTCCAGACTACTATCTATTTATGTTCCAGATTTCATTCCGACGTTCTGGCGTGAAAGAGTAACAAACATGCATCCATACTTACAAACTTTCGCGTTTATAATATTAGTAGGACTAGCGACCCGCCCCAGCTTCGCACGGATCAGTGTTTTACTGCTATATTATGCATGTATTATACATTATAAACCTTCCTCTAGAACCACTTTATCTATCAAAAAACCGCATCAAAATCCGTTGCGTAGTTTTAAAGATCTAATCATACATAGAGACAGACAGCGGAAAGCGACTATTTTATACTATCTATACTATGTATACATACGTACATACATACACAAATCACGTCTTGATCCCTTACGGGGTAGACAGAGCCTAAGGTAACAGGTACCTACAGGCCACATTTAGCAAGATTGCGGGTGTAAAGGTGGAAAAAGGAATCAAAATAGTGATGGGTTGCTAGCCTCATCGCCTATAACATAATTCCTATTATAATCGCCCATTCCCTCGATGGGCTTTTACCATCTGCGCGGGTAGAGAAGCAACTGGTACAGCACCGAAAGTGGTAAAAAACGTTTTTTAACCATTTCCCGCGATTCGGGAACCGCTTTCTAAATAACAGACTAATCCGGACAGTTAAAAAGATTAAACGCAAGTCGCTATCACTGGGATCGGCTTTACTCAGAAATTATGGTTTCCATAACTCCTTTGTTTACCGCGAATTTTTAATATAGGAGGCGTTAGGCGGAGCCTCTAAGCTCGGCTTTGTGCGTCGACGGCTGAACTCGCTGGCAGCCGGACCCCGAGGTTAATTCCAAGTTCGATTCATGCTATCCGGTCAAACTTACAGTCATACTCTCATACTGGTGTGGGTGTAAAGAAAAACATTGAACGTACCAGTTGCTTCTCGCGCAGATGGTAAAAGCGCATCGAGAGAATGCGAGAAAATCTTAGGAATCATGTCATAGGCGATGCTAACAACCCATCACTATTTTGATTCCCCTTTCCACATATACGCCCACAATTATGCTAAACATGGCCTTTAGGTCTTGTAATCTTACTCTGTCTACCCTGTAAGGGATAAAGATGTGATTTATGTACCTATGTACGTATTGTATTGTTATACAGGTAAAGCCTTTGCACATTACCGCTCGTCGCAAATTCCAAGACTAGCTCTATATCTTAAATATGTATGCGCTCCAAAACGGCTTTAGCATATCGTATAATCTATGCCTCAAGCCCTCAATCTGTTATTCAAAGGACAGGTTACGCTAGCCTGGCTTTATCTTAGCACTGTCCATTCCACAAAGAGCCTATGTCGAGAGTTGCCTCTACATACATAGATACACATACACAAAACACGTCTTTATCCTTTACGGGGTAGACAATTAGCAAGATTGATGGTGTATAGGTGGAAAATGGAATCAAAATAGTGATGGGTTGCTAGCCTCATCGCCTATAACATGATTGCTATAAGTTAAGCCTATTCCCTCGATGGTCTTTTACCATCTGCGCGGGTAGAGAAGCAACTGGTACATTCTATGTTTTTTCTTTGCTCCCAGACCAGCATGGAAGAATAGTTGCCTCTAACTCAAACATTAACATCCTTAGGGCCTGTTTCACAACTCTTAGTTAAGTTCCAGTTATTTAAGTGTCAGTTAGGTTTATCTATGATCCCATCTCCAGCCTATATACGTCCCACTGCTGGGGACAGGCCTCCTCTCAGAACGAGAGGGCTTGGGCTATAGTTCCCACGCGGGCCCAGTGCGGATTGGGAACTTCACACACACCATCGCAGATGTGTGCAGGTTTCCTCACGATTTTTTCCTTCAGCGAAGGATGATCCCATATGTGTACCAAATTTCAAGTTAATCGGACCAACCGTTGAAGAGTTCCCCTGCGGAGACGATCCTGGCCGGGCCATCAGAACTCCACTACCAGATTATTGTATTGTCATGAGATTTCCACAAGTATGTAAAGTTTCAAATCAATCGGTTGAAGATATCTGCTTCAAAATTGAGTTGCAAGATTCCACCCGGACAAACATACATACGTTTCAAGTTAATAAATAGCTATGAGAATTCTATACTCAATTATGAAGAATCTTGATTGTGTACACAATTTGATTTTAATTTGATTGAAATTTGAAATTTAAATTTAAATTATTAATTTTAATATTGTTATTTTATCGTTGTTTAATTTTTCATTTACTGTGCCCTTCCAGGGTCCATGTGGAACAATTGTATCTGTTTATCAACTACATAATAATTACCATGGTTGCAATCACTATCATCACTATCACTATCACTACATAGTATACAACAAAGTCGCTTTCTCTGTCCCTATGTCCCTATGTATGCTTATATCTTCAAAACTACACAACGGATTTTGACGCGGTTTTTTTTAATAGATAGTGATACAAGAGGAAGCTTTTTATGTATAATTCTACGCAGACGAAGTCGCGGGCAGAAGCTAGTAATAAATAAATAAGAAAACGGAAATATATAATTTGTTTGTATTTTCCTAGTTGCAAACGGACAAGGCCCGGACGAACGGGAATGTGAAAAAGGTTGTATCGCCGACGGTTTCTCCGAACATTTTTCGTTGTTTTTGCCCTCCTTCCAAGAACTGCGGATGTCGTGAGGTAAGAACGCTCAAATTAATTACTCTTTTCCAAGAACTTTAGGAACTGAGACCTTCTTACTAAAATTTTCACTCAGACACTGTTAATTATTTTTAGTAGATACTATATAGAAACAGGAAACATTAATTTTGTTAAAACATTGACACTAATTGAAGTATAAACAATAATTGGTGTTTATGCGAAGTTTATATTAGTTTTTGTTAGTTTTATTATGAAGTAATAAATGAACATCTTTATTTCATACTAGCTTCTGCCCGCGACTTCGTCTGCGTAGAATCATACATTAAAACCTTCCTCTTGAATCACTCTATCTATTAAAAAAAACCGCATCAAAATCCGTTGTGTAGTTTTGAAGATATAAGCATACAAAGGGACATAGGGACATAGGGACACGGGGACAGAGAAAGCGACTTTGTTTTATACTATGTAGTGATGATACAAGGGGAATTAAAACAAATAAAAAACTAAACTAAAACTAATCTTAAAATAAAATAATTCAAAGAGGATGCCCCCGTGGCATAGTACCACAGACGCTGGCAGCATTCCCCCTTTGGACAGCGATACCAATACGCTGTCCAAGGAAGCTGCCAGCTCTGCGGTCACCCGTAGCGTCTATGAGCCGAAATATCTTTGAAGAGGCTAATAGCGAGGACCCTTTGTTAGTTAGTCGCGTCACATTTTATGTAGATACAACAATAAACCGATTGCTTGAGCCCTCGCCCGCGGCACAGGGGCGCGGGGTAGGACGACCGCGGGGGCCGAGAGCGGTGCGGGCGGCAGGCGCACTACCCGCCCGCACCTCTCTCGCCCCCCTTTGTCGTCCTACCCGCGCCCCTGTGCCGCGGGCGAGGGCTCATTAAAGCGATCGGACTATAATGGCTGCCAGCGACTTCGTCTGCGAAGTATTCGTTAATGCTTATTATGACTATCACTATCACTACATAGTATAAAACAAAGTCGCTTTCTCTGTCCCTATGTCCCTATGTATGCTTATATCTTCAAAACTACACAACGGATTTTGATGCGGTTTTTTTTAATAGATAGAGTGATTCAAGAGGAAGGTTTTTATGTATAATTCTACGCAGACGAAGTCGCGCGCAGAAGCTAGTAATCTATATTTGTGCCAAATATCATCTAGATCTGTTACGCCGCTCTATCATGATTGCATTTAAATATTGAATAACAAACCAACCAATAGTTCAAAGGTTAACTGGATGAGATCCCTTTTAGGGATAAGTTCGCCTTTGTGCATGCGTGTTGTCCTGTATTCATCTTTTCTTGTGTTTTATGTACAATAAAGAGTTGTACATACATATATACAAACATCCGTCTATCTAAACCTTTGCATTTATTTTTAGTTTTTATACGATTTATAGGGGTCGTCACAAATCTAACACAAAAATGCATCAAAAATGTAAGTCGTTTTTTTTATAATGTATAAGTAATTAAGGTAAGGTATTTGTTCCATGCTGGTCTGGGAGAGAAGAAAAAACATAGAACTTACCAGTTGCTACTTTTTCCGCACAGATGGTAAAAGCCCATCGAGGGAATGGGCGAAAGTCTTAGGAATCACGTTATAGGCAATGCAGCTAGCAACCCATCACTATTTTGATTTCCCTCGCCAGCTATACGACCTTAATCATGCTAAACGTGGCCTTAAGGTTTTGTTATCTTAGGCTTTGTCTACCCCGTAAGGGATAAAGACTTGATATATGTATGTATGTAATTTTGTTGTATAACGGTATAAGCTTTTTTTTTAAATGCTAAGGAGTATAAAATTCTGCTTTTAATACAGTGAAAAGTATTGTAGGTAATTAAAACGGATACCGCGGTTTGGGGTGAACCTCATAACATTCCTTTTACACCTTAATCGGGTAAGGAATCCGACCTCAAACCAAAAGCAACAAGTGCGGTATAACTCGCAGACGTCATACACCCGATCGCGCAGCTTACGACCGCCATTCATACAAGTCGCAATACTGGTGTAATAACATTTCGCTACCGTACGGGTCAGCGTTTCAAATTGTTTTGTACCGAGAAAATGTGATGTTTCTTCTAAATTAAATGTTATGTTGGCTTTTCATTTGCTCGGATTTCATAATAGGGCATATTATGACACAATGTAATGCTTGCGGTAATGATGATTTGTCATCTCTTTTTCTCTGTTTTAATTATTTCTAAAATTATCACGGTAACGACCTCTTATTATAAAGATCAAGCGAAATCTCTTCTATGTCAAGAGTGTTGTATTCTTCAGTAAAGTCAAAGATAAATGAGTTCGTGGAGCAGTTCCGGGGTTGGGAATGACGCGCGACGGAAATGAACGAAATAGAAGAGGCCCACTTCATTTCACTCCATTTCATTATTGTTTCACAGTAATTATTACCTTAACAATGCGTGAATTCTTCGAATTATTTAATACGTGTCTAAATTATTTGAGATCTCTTCATAATTTAATGTTTTTAGGGCAAGGAGCAATAGTGCAAACACTGCTGATTAGCGACAGGATAGTTCCGAACTGACCCGCAAATAATAATGTATTGTGACGTAAAATAAATTGTTTTACTCGTAAACTTTTGACGTTTTATAGCTTACCTAATTATGTGTTCTGGTGTCATTACCGTGGTCTAAAATATACTGTGCTATAAAAAATAAACACCAAATAGTGATGACTCGATAACTAGCGTGATGTTGCCGGCCTTGGTCCGGTAATGACATCAAAATGCGGGTAATGACAGTCTTTGTCCGGTCGCGTATATTGTGACAACACTCATTTCCGGTACAAGCAATTATGTTTAATGTTCAGATATTTACAGGAAAATTGCAGGTATTTAATGTGAATTGAATACTGAACTACACGTATTTCTAAACAAAAGTAGCATTCAATCTTTTTATGGGTAGCGAAGCAATAAAAATCCTGTCAAATACTCTAACAAACAGCGTGTCTGTATCTTTCATTCATTCAACAAGATTAACAATAACTAAAAACTCGTTTCTTTGGGCATTATTTGCGCCATCTATCGATAAATTATTCAACTACATTATACTACGTATATTTGTGTATTTAACGGTCTAGCGTGAACACACGCAAAAGCAAGTAAAAATATGAATTCATGGACTTCATGGTATTATTCGAGAAGATACCCGAATCCTATTCCAAAATAACATGGCAGCGCTCTGTTTAAAGGGCTCTTGCTAGGCTCTAGTTCTTGCTGGTGATGGCGCGAGATCGTCCCAAGTAGCAAAATATGCTGAGAGCCAGTCCCTGATCAGAGATTACCTGTAATCTAATTAAACGTAAAATGTAATTACCTGTAATAACATGACGATGACCCGTACTTTATCCACTTTTAAAATGCAATTTTGAACACACCCTGATTCAATTGTTCTCTATTCGTCTAACAATCTTTCATTATTGTCATATTATCAGCCATCTAGGTCGTTCTCTGAAACCCCAAGCTTAGCATTCTCGCCGATGTACTCGTAACAAGAAGTGAGCACCTTTATTATAATTTAGTACAAATTACCTACTTAACCTGTCCTTTTACATTATAACTCATCTGATCACCAGCATGCCAATCAGAACTGCAATTCTCCTGCTAAGTAGCGTGCCGCACCGCGATCAGCCAGTCGCATCCGCCGCTAGGCTCAACTAGCGGGTGGACGAGCGAGCGTCATTTCCGTTTCAACCAGTCGAACGCATTGCCTTCAGAATTATGAGCTACGAAACGAGTTTGAGCTAGATGAGCTCATCTTGGTGTTGCATGCAATTAATGCGTTGAACATTTGTTTGAAATTCTTTTGATGTTGAATATTTACGATTATGAAATAACTATTCCACTAATAAATAAGGCAGTGACAATATGTTGACATAATTATGGAAATAAATGAAGCAGTTTGTATAAAAATTAGATAGGTAAAATATAACAAAACAACTTAAAACAAGTGTGACTTGAGATCGTACACGAATTGTCCGATACGTAATAAATACCATTCCAAAAAAAAACAACGGGTTGCACTCCAGGAGTGTCAGCAGAAGTGTAAACTACACGACCGAAACGACCCACAGTCACTCTCCCTCCGTCTTACGAATTTTCGATCAGGTCACGTGACCTGACGCGAGTTTAACATTTTTTACCCATCCCAAAAAGTGCACAAAGCTGCTAAAGAAGTTTTCATTTAAAAAATACAATACTAGCTACAATGCAAAGGAGACCTCAAGCAATAATGTTAGATACAATTTTGTTAAAATGCTATTTTTAACTAGTACCTATTTAAACGCTTTTTCTGTCTGTATTCTTTGTTGACTGTACATTGTCATTCAATAAACATCACTATAATATAAAACAAATTTCAATTGGAAGAGCAAAATGTAAACGTACAATTTATATTGACGTACACACACAAATCACGTCTTTATGCCTTAGGGTGTAGACAGAGCCTAAGGTAACAAGACCTACAGGCCACGTTTAGCAAGATTGTGGGCGTGTTGCTAGCATCGCCTGCGACATATTTAGCCGTGAATTAAGAAGATTATTTTACGAAAGAAATAACTGTATATTTGCTTAGAATTATGTACAAAACATGTTATTTTCGAGCTAAAAACATTACAATTTACAAAGTTAAAAACAAAATAAACTCTAGCTCTAGCTCCAGGTAAAGTACGAGTATAAAGTCCAAACCGCACAGATTTCACAGTCGAGCTGGCGACCGTTATCAAAAAACTAGATTATTTTCGCGGTCCAATGGACGGCGTTTATTTTAACCCATTAGAGACTAAACTGGAAACAATTAAAACGTCAAATTGTCAACGTTCAATCGGTCGGTAGAAATTGTTTGCGGCGCATATTTGCCTGCGGCTTTTCAATTTTAAAACAAATAGAAATTTTATCGTTACCATACACGCTGCAATAGGGTGTGCCAGCGATTTCGCTTGCTATGCAGTTTTGCTGATATAGAAGTAGCTAGAAGTGATAAGTTCACATTTACATATTTTCTAGTAATCTGTACTCTTAAATGACTTTTTTGAACTTGGTATAAATACCATCTTACCACCCCTCCCCCCCCAGTCGGATGACCAACGGTGAACTAAATAAATAAATTAACCATTGTTGCCTAGGGTGCACCGGTCTGAGTGTTACCCTTCCCCAATGATGATGAGGATAGGCAATGTTACCAGACTTTGTAATGGTAAAAGCCCATCAAGAGAACGGGCAAAAATAGGCTAGCAAGCCATCACTATTTTGATTCCCCTTTCCACCTATACGCCCACAATCACGCTGAACGTGGCCTTTAACGCATTCGACACTGACGCTCATGGGCGTTCAATTGGATGTAAAATGATGACGGCGGCACTGAGCGAAAATCACGAAAACGCATATGCGTTGGGCAGTGAATGCGTTAAGTCTTTGCGCCCTATCTCCTGTCTTCCCCGTAAGGGATAAAGACGTGACATAGCATCACCACAAATAAGAATTCAAAGGCTAGTCAGTTCCGACTTTAATTTAAGCCCATAACTCAGTTCGAGCGCCTGTGAGATGCATGCGGTGCATTATGTTGTAAGCCAGTGCATTCGATGCACGTTCGTCAAAGCCTGGAGCAGATGCACTTAACTGCGCATGTGGCGCCAGGAGAGATTGAGTTACAAAACGTTTGAGTTGAGTTCAAAATACAAGGACCCTCAGAATTATTCCCGAATAAAGCACCATACATTTTGAATTTTGAATATTCAATTCAATTCAATTCAATTCATTTAATCATTCAAGTCATTTTCATTACATAAATACCAAGATGTTCCTGTGTAAAATGGAGGTAGGTACATGACACCCTGTCAGGGTATAAAATGTCAACAATGCTTAATCTAACGGTATCCCATTCTAATAATATTGTAAATAGTCATCCTTAATTATACAGTTTAGGTAAATCAATTTTGTTGTCATGCCAATACTCGTAAAAATATTGAAATACTAGCTGTTGCCCGCAACTTCGTCTGCATAGAATTCGTTTATCGCTATCCCGCGGGAATTACGCAATTTTCCGGGATAAAAAGTAGCCTATGTGTTATTCCAGACTGTAATCTATCTATGTTTCAAATTTCATCCAGATCTGTCCAGCCGTTCTGGAGTGAAAGAGTAACAAACATCCAAACATTCTCACAAACTTTCACATTTATAATTTAAGTAGGATAACAGTCTAATGTCAAATTCGTAAACCTAGATTAAAAATTAAGTATGTCAATTATTCAATAACGATAAAAATGTAAATTAAGTAGGTATGGTTAAAGAGCAGGTGGGTATTACATTTCAAATATGTTTCATTATAATCATAGTTCATCATTTAAAAAGTCGTCGATATTATAATAATATTTCTCGATAAGTATTTTTTTTTTTATTTATTTTTAAATTAGTTCTTCCATGCTGGTCTGGGAGCAAAGAAAAAACATAGAATGTACCAGTTGCTTCTCTACCCGCGCAGATGGTAAAAGCCCATCGAGGGAGTGGGCGAAAATCATAGGAATCATGTTATAGGCGATGAGGTTAGCAACCCATCACTATTTTGATTCCATTTTCCATCTATACGCCCTCAACCAAGCTAAATGTGGTCTGTAGGTACCTGTTACCTTAGGCTCTGTCTACCCCGTAAGGGATAAAGACGTGATTTGTGTATGTATGTGTATGTGTATTTTTAAATAATTTATCGCTAGGTTCAATTTTTTTTTTCAGACGAACTAACAACTTATTGCTGATTATAATAATAATAATATAGCCCCTTTTATTCCGTTTCGCTACAATTTCAGTACATTGTGTAGTTTTTTTTTTTTAATAAATTATCGCGTACCCCAACCGCAACCCATCACTATTTTGATTCCCCTTTCCACCTATACGCCCAGAATCGTACTAAACGTGGCTTTTAGGTCTTGTTACCTTAGGCTCTGTCGACCCCGTAGGGGTAAAGACGTGATTTATGTATGTATGTATGTAAAGCCTTGAGATTATCGCAACTTAACTATAAGATAAACATCGTGAAGATGGCATTTAAGCGTTAACTGGCACTTCCTGTCCGACAGGAAAACTATTAATTCTCAAGGCGTATTTATGTTTTATTGATATAATTCATTTACTATCCTCATCCACTTCCCGTCGCAACTTGTGTAATTATCTACATTTAAACGCACCTACATGCTTTTACAAAGTTGGTAAACACTTTTTAACTTGGTACCCATAGTACAAGCTTTGCTTAGTTTGGGGCTGGAACAATTGGTGTAATTTGTCCCAAGATATTTATTTATTTATTTATTTTATAAACAATTTAATTTCGCACATAAATTGCCAAAACCTCAGAGGTGTGACTCGGGATTTGAACCGATGACCGACTGCGACACAGCAGCGCAAATACTCCTTGGCAGCAGGACTTGCGAATAGAATATTGGTAGCAATCCAAACGGATCCCAACAAGTAACCCGCACCATGATTTATCAAAGTTTGAAATTCAAATCAGCAATTCAAAACGTCAAACAAAGGGAAACGCATTTACGGAAATTGTATTGCCTTCCGTTTTCAGCTTTCTGTCAAGTGCATTGGGTACAGATGCACCGTATCTCCTTTCTGCCAACTGCAGTAGGGTGACTGATGTCCACTGTGTTACTTGGATTTATCTGAACTGATGTCCCTTTTGTTACTTGGATTTATCTGGACTATTTGCCCGTTTTGTTACTTGGATTTAGCTGGGCTGGTGTCCGCTTTGTTACTTGGATTTAGCTGGGCTGATATCAGCTTTGTTACTTGGATTTATCTTGGCTGATGTCCGCTTTGTTACTTGTATTTATCTGAACTGGCTGATGTCCCTTTTGTTACTTGGATTTATCTGGACTATTTGCCCGTTTTGTTACTTGGATTTAGCTGGGCTGGTGTCCGCTTTGTTACTTGGATTTAGCTGGGCTGATATCCGCTTTGTTACTTGGATTTATCTTGGCTGATGTCCGCTTTGTTACTTGTATTTATCTGAACTGGCTGATGTCCCTTTTGTTACTTGGATTTATCTGGACTATTTGCCCGATTTGTTACTTGGATTTAACTGGGCTGGTGTCCGCTTTGTTACTTGGATTTAGCTGGGCTGATGTCCGCTTTGTTACTTGGATTTATCTGGACTATTTGCCCGTTTTATTACTTGGATTTAGCTGGGCTGGTGTCCGCTTTGTTACTTGGATTTATCTGAACTGACTCAAATTGAAACTATAACGTTAGTCGATGTTCATCGACGATCGGACAGCCAAGCGGTTGGTGACCCTGAAAGTGAAGCCAGAGGTCCCGGGTTCGAATCCTGGTAGAGACAGGCACTTCTGTAATGAATATGAATGTTGGTACTCGAGTCATGGATGTTTAAGTGTATTTAAAAAAGTAGCAATCCTATGGTGTTACGGTAGTCTGTGCAGAGGTCCTCACTTACCGTCAGACGAGGATTGCCCACTTGCTCGTTTGGCTTACAAAATGTTTGTATTTCAAAAATTTATATTTCTTGTCTGTGCTATCTCAAAAGTCTGATATTTCCTGAAATAGGATTAGCATTACCACAGCTTGCATTTCCGGCTCCTGTATGCATACATGTATACATATATGTATAGAAATATTACATTTTATCCTATCTCTTTCCAACAAACCTTATAGGAAAGAGAGCGAGCTACGAGTGAATGGCAAGCGTGGTAGCCGTCCCGCCGGCAATTTTTATCGCCCGTCGCTGCCAACATTTTCTTCTCTGATAGCTTTTAATATTCGATGCACCTGTGGCCTAAGGCACAAGCGATGACTTGCTTTTTATTTAAAATATTTGAAGTTTTTTCCCGTCGCCCAGGGACACCTGCAAGACCTGGGGAATCACAAGTGCGTTGCCGGCCCTTTGAGGAACAGGAAGGCACGCTTTTTAAAGATCCCTAAATTGTACCGCTCAGGGAATGTTGCAGCAATGCAAAATGCAGAATGTTGGTTTATCTTACAGTTAAGTTGCGATAATCTCAAGGCGTTACCGTTACAGAAGAGAATTTGAGAGATTGAAAGTATAAAGTTATCTAAACTTAATCGATATCCCAAGGCTCTCCACTCAGACCGCGAGAGCCTTAGGGGAGGCCTATGTCCAGCAGTGGACGTCTCTCAGCTGACATGACGATGATGATGATGATTCTTAGCGACATTTTGTGACATGATTTACAACGCAAATGTTGGCATACATACCTAAACTAACGTTAGATACGATACTCGTCATGTACACTGATTGGTTGGAAATGGGTAGCGAAGGCTTTAAATTCAAAATTGCTTAGCGATACGATGCATACTGTGCGATGTGAATTCGTGTATTAACCTACACAATATGGTTTGTGTGTGTCTGACAAATACAGATGTCAAAGTGACAGACATAGATTTGTTGTTCCAGGTGGCACTTAGAGAAAATTCAGTATCACCAGAGTTAAATTTTTATATGAACAACTCCAAATTTATGCAAAATATTTCTTGAAATTTAGACGTAAGCTTCCTAACCCCGTTATTATAACAATTAGAGATGTCACGAATATTCGGCTACTATTCGGTATTCGGCCTATTCGGCCCATTTTTTGGTATTCGGCAATAGCACGTATTATTCGGCCGAATACCGAATTATGAAAAAAAGATCGTCATATTACTCAAGATTATATGTGTGCATTACCAAATTACAATACTTTAGTAAGTAAAATTGATGAGTGTTAAGTTGTGATGGATAAAAACAAGCTTTTTAGCATTTCTTGGTAGCAAACGATTATGCTTTTCGTCGCATACACGCTACTCCCAGGAGAAGAAAGATAAACTTTAGCAAATTTCGAGAGAATGGGGTATTGTTTTTCGTTTGCTGACCACCACTTGTAAGGATCAGCCTATAGACAAGCACGTATTTTGTGCCGAATATTCGGCGCTTCGGCCGACAGCGTTGCCGAATATTCGGTATTCGGCCAAATCACTATTCGTGGCAACTCTAATAACAATTGCAGCCCGCTCCCGCCTGTGTCTTCCGCAATACAACGTTGCACTCGTTAAGGCATATTTGGCGTAACGCGTTGCACCGCGACACTGCGCCGCTATGCCGCGCGATCCCGAACGTTCCCGAACACTCCCGAACATTCCCGAACATTCCCGAGCCACAGAACACGACGATGAAACTAAACTACAGCCTTTATTTGAATTCTTCACAGATGAATACGCGAATGTTTGCATTGATGAACTTTTTAACCTTGTCCGAGCTAAGTTTCATTATTGTACTTCTCGACGAAAAGGTATAGACCGTCCTCTTTGAATCCTCGCCAGCCCCGCTAGCACGAGAGCGCACGAAAGTCGCGTCGCGCGCGAGTTGGACTACCCGTCTCTTTCTTGTTGGTACAGTAAGAAAAGGACGGGCAATCTATCTCGCGCGCGACGCGACTCTTGTGCGCTCTCGTGCTAGACGTGCTGCGCGGCACAGGGGCGCGGGTAGGACGACAAAGGGGACCGAGAGAGGTGCGGGCGGGTAGCGCGCCTGCCGCCCGCACCTCTCTCGGCCCCCGCGGTCGTCCCACCCCGCGCCCCTGCACAGCGCAGGCGAGGAATCATTTATGCGGTCGGACTATAGTTTTCATCATCACCGTCTCGATGAATGGCTCAATCGGTGTAAGATTTGGAACGGACTGGCGGCTGAAGTTTTCCCAACTTGATTTAACATGGGAGCCTTTAAAAGACAAGTTGATGTACTTGTACGGCCGGCAACGCACCAGCTAATGGTGTAGGTGTCTATGAGCGGCGGTGATCACAGATCACTCTACTACCAAAAATGTTGCCATGAAAGCTCAGATTCTTTATCACCGAGCGCGAACACTCTGTCAAGATTGTACATACATACATACATATATCACGTTTTTATCCCTTACGGGGTAGACAGAGCCTAAGGTAACAGGTACGTACAGGCCACAATTAGCAAGATTGAGGGTGTATAGGTGGAAAGGGAAATCAAAATAATGATGGGTTGCTAGCTGCATCGCCTATAACATGATTGAAGCGCACGATCTGTGGACTGTATGATAATTATAGAAGAAAATGAGAACACCATGAAACTGAACTAAGGCTTTACTGAGCTACGTAACAACAAGCAACTAAAATACATGTGTCAATAGACTACAAAAAACAAAAATAATTAAAAAAGATATAAAAAAGTATCAAAAGAAAGGAGTTCACCACAATGATTCCTATAAGTTTCGCCCATTCCCTCGATGGTCTTTTACCATTCGCGCGGGAAGAGAAGCAACTGGTACATTCTATGTTTTTTCTATGCTCCCAGACCAGCATGGAAGTATCAAGACTTGTGACGTAAAAAAGAAGACCGAGGTAAATAAAATAAGACAATTCTCAAAGTAAATTGTAATTTAAAACTGCAAAGATTAAAAGGTTCTCCACAATTACAGTTATTAAAACTAAAGGAAAAAAAAACTTAAGGAAAATAATCGAATTGCTTCAGATCCCGGGAGACAAAGAAAGGGTGGAATCTATTAGAAGTTACTTTAGAACAAATTGTATCAAAATCTTTTTACAAATTTTAAGTAATTTCTTCTCGGTTGATATTTTTAAACGACTTTTAATCGGAGAGATGGTAATTTCAATTACCCAGGGGACATTAGAAGAAGGAATAGCGAGAATTGAACTTCTGTTATATAAATACTAGCTTCTGCCCGCGACTTCGTCTGCGTACATATACATAAAAACCTTCCTCTTGAATCACTCTATCTATTAAAAAAAACCGCATCAAAATCCGTTGTGTTGTTTTGAAGATATAAGCATACATAGGGACATAGGGACATAGGGACAGAGAAAGCGACTTTGTTTTATACTATGTAGTGATACCCGGATGACTGTTCATTGCTCGGTTTTATTTTGGTAAGTTTTCTAAAAATGAAACCTAGCTAGATCGATTTTGAAAAATCACGAACTTGAGGAGATGCAGGGAAAAAACGGTAGGCTTATTACCTAACTCGCTCGCAATCGCCATCGTGTTCATGTATGGGCTGACAATTGGCATCGGAATCAGCTAGCTGTCACATTCATACAAGAACTGTCAAAATGAACACGATGGCGATTGCTAGCGAGTTAGGTAATAGCCTACCGTTATTTCCTTGCATCTCCTCAAGTTCATCTAATGGCTAGATCCTCGTGATTTTTCAAAAACACCAATGAGATCCGTGATTTTTCGCTTAAGGCCCCTCATTACCCTAAGGCCCACAAATTGGGGGCCCTGCAAATGGTGGTCGTAACCCGAGCAATGCGCTATTAGGAGGGGTCGATGGGGCCGCGTGCGATAAATTATTGTGCACGTAAGTGATAGCTTTCCTAGCACAGAGTAAGGAGCGCTTGAATTGGCTTCTGACGTGATGCATGACAGCTTGAGATTTTGATAAAACACTTCCGTGAGACAAATACAACGACGACGAGAACGCCAGTGTCGCAGAAAAGATCTTTTTTCTATTTCTTGAAGTCGGACCCATTATGCCAGGAATGTTTTTATCAAACGAGCCTGTAATATATTCAAGACTAACGAAAGACTCATAGACGTTGATGTTTTTAATTGTACACGTGAATCGCTGAAAAAAGCGTTTAAATAAAAATTAAAAAAAAAAAAAAAAGTTTGAGGAACGCACTTGTTCTTAGGTTAACAATTGCATTGTTTAGATACTTACACCTAATGTTTGTATTGCACGTTTTTATTTTGTAGTAAGATATACACTTAAAATGTATAATGCTTTGTGTATTGGCTACGTTTTCTTTGACTTATTCTTTAAGGAAACCATAGGTCTATTTGTATTTATTGAATTACCATCACTTAATTATGTATGACTGTTTGTTTCTTAATAAATTAAAAAAAAAAAAAAAAAAAAAACACAGGTTATTAAAGTATCTGAATGACACGACGGGTATCCTATTTTACTGAGTAAAAAGTAAAGTAGTGATATTATTAAAAAAAGGTGTTCGAAAAACCTACGGGGTACCTACTTCCAGCTGTCCTAGAAATTTGAAATTTGGTATGAAGGTGGCTCTTACAGCACAACTAAGGAAATAAATCTCATAATCAGATTTTTTTGTCAGTCTGTGTGTCTGTTCTTCCATACTGGTCTGGGAGTAAAGAAAAAACATAGAATGTAGCAGTAAAGTTGCTCCTCTTCCCGCGCAGATTGTAAAAGCCCATCGAAGGAATGGGCGAAAATCTTAGCCTTCATGTTATAGGCGATGCGGCTTAACCCATCACTATTTTGTATGTATGTATAACTCTTTTTTGTACATAAATAAGATGAATAAGATGAATACAGGACAACACAAACGCACAAAGGCAACTTATCCCTAAAAGGGATCTCTTCCAGCTAACCTGTGAACGAGAAAAAGTAAAAGAACCGATCGAAACCTAAACTAAATGCCAAAATTTTAAATAATGTAAGATATAATAATAAACTACACATAATTCCCATTTACACCTATACGGCCACAATGCTATACGTGGCCTAGGTCTTGTTACCCTAGGCTCCGTCTACCCTGTAAGGGATAAATGAAATAACTGAACTGAAGTAAACTTTGAATAAAGCTGATGGACATTTCGAAGCAAGTCGCCTAATACCCAACTGCCCACCAAAAAAAACATGCTAAACGTGGCCTTTAGTTCTTGCTGCCTTAGCCTCTGTCTACCACGTCGATAAAGACGTGATTTGTGTGTGTGGTGCCCACTAAAATCGCAAACCAAACTAATCCCCTTATTCATAAACGCTCTGTAGGCTTCTGCTAACTTAGCAATCGTTTGTCCTTATCTGTCACTGTGACATTAACCTTTCACAGATAAGGACAAACGATTGCTATTAAGTCAGCAGAAGCCTATAGAGCGTTTATGAATCCTTATTCATAACATAGGGTTACTCTTTAACAACACATTAAATTCCAAACGCCATCCGCATTATGTCTCAAAATAGCCATGACAGCATTTCTAGACCGGTGACAACGTGGTACAGTACGCGGGACAATGGGCCGTTCCGCTTTTCGAGCAATCAGTTCCGCCTCTCATTGTCAAGAGCAAGGTTAGTGTTTTTCAGCACGTTACTGTAATTCTGAGTTGGAATAACGCGAATTATTTGTCGTGTGAATGCGGGACTCAAACTATTATCATCACCATCATCATGTCACAGGACGTCCACTGTTAGACATAGGCCTCCATAGACCTCTAGTTGCCTCGGTTGGAAGCGGCTTGCATCCACCGTGAACCCGTGACTTTAACCAGGTCCGTCCTGGACGGCCCTGCGCTTGCCGATCCGCGGTCTCTACTCGAGGACCTTTCGGCCCCAATGACCATCTGTTCTCCGTGCTATGGTCTGCCCATTGTTACTCCAACGAGCTAATTCGCTTGGCAGTGTCGGTGGCCCTTGTTATTCTACGTATCTCCTCATTTCTAATTCGATCCCGTAGAGAAACCCCGAAGCAATAACTGACACAAACTATATCCATACCAAACTTCCGATTCGGCTGATAATATACAATAAGCAAAATAGACACTACACGCAAAACGGGCAAACAGTTAAATAAAATAAATAAATAAAATAAAAGAATATTTATTCACACTCCAAAACAAACAATACAATAAAAACAGAATAAAAATGAAAAAAACATATTGTGAAAAGGAAAGAACTCAGCAGAACTGCTGGTTTTCAGTCCTCACCTAACATCACATACACAAAATTTACATTAAGACAAACGTACAGTACGCAGATTGTACAAACAATTAAATGTACATTATGATAATTGTAAATTATGCAAAATGTACTCCACGTGATAGTGGCCTAATGTACAAAGTTAAAATGATCAACACGCAAATTGTCAATAATGGAAAAATAACAATACGCAAAATGTACATACTTAGTAGTCTGGCAAACGAAATTTGAACCTTGTAGTTATTTGATTAGCAACACTTGTCTTGTACATTTTACGTTTTGTACGTTTGGGGATTGAACATTTAGCTTTTGTCTCATTTAGCGGATTGTGCATTTTGCATTGAACAATTCGAGAAATGTGTATTTTTCTTTTTACACATTTTGCGTATGTACATTTCGTGTACTGTACGTTTGTCATAATGTAGATTTTGCGTATGTACATTTCAACTGTTTGCACATTTGGCGTATAGTGTACATTTTGCGTATTGTACAATATCAGCCGAAGCGCAAATTTCGTGTAATTTGTAGTTTTTTTCAGCGCACGCAGTTTCCTTAGGAAGTTTGCTTCACGTCGCCTTAAAGGTCGAACTACACCGTGTAATTAGAATACAGATATTTGGAAGCTGGCCTAGTTAATGACTTGCGAACTGTCAACGCGCCATCAGTTATTAGCGACGTTGACAGAGCACGCGGCCACGGGTTCGAATCCGGGTCGGCCAAGTTGACATTTCAAGTTAAGTTCAGGCTGCTATTTCACCTCGACAATTGTCAATGACATGTGACAATTCGAATTGCGATGCGAGGTCAATATGAAGGCAATCGGCGCAGATTCTTGTAGAGTTTTTAATGTAAACAGAATTGTCACGTGGTCTTCAGGTCTTGTTACCTCAGGCGCTGTCTACCCCGTGAGGGATAAAGACGTGATTTATGTATGTATGTACCTTTTTTAATGGTTGTATCTGGTTTACATTTTTCACAGCTTTAAGATTAAACAAGTGTCCGATAATTTTGCAAAGCAGTTTAATTCCTGCTCAAGTATCTTATTTACCCACAAATTCCGGCAAACTCGTAACCTTCAACCCCCCCCCCCCCCCCCCCCTCGCAGCCTCCGATCCCGTACAACACGTACCTGTAACAAAATGAGGAAATTAAAAAAGAATACCGGGAGATAATTGCATTCCGCTGACGAGCACACTTCACATTATGGGGCACAAACAAATTTGATTAAAAAACACCTGAACCTAACACACCGGGTATAGGCAACAGAATTTGCGTAAACACGAACATTAATTAAGGGAGAGAAATTTTAAAATACTGCGCTGAAATTTGAACGTTATTTAAGTCGCGCTGGGGCCAACAGTTAAATACACACACACACACACACACACACACCACACACACACACAAAACACGTCTTTATCCCTTAAGGTAACAAAACCTAACCACGTTTAGCATGATTGTGGGCGTATAGGTGGAAAAAGGAATCAAAATAGTGATGGGATGCTAGCCGCATCGCCTATAACTTGATTCCTAACAATTTACTTAACTATAAATAAATACTTAACTACAAGTTTAACTTAATAACTTAGATGTGCAAATTTAACTTTTTGTCACAAGTTTTTTTAATTATATTTTTGTTACTTTGACACTGGCGAAGTTGTCGCTAAAACGACTTGATACGCCACAAATAAGAAGAAGATTGCAAGCGAGTTAGGTAATAAGCCTACAGGTTAGTTGTGTTACCTGTATGTAAACGGGGAGATTAAGGAGCATTGGACTTGTCAATACCAATAGGGATTAGCTCTTTGGATCCAATCACTCACAAGAGGTTTAACTGTGAATACTGTGGAGCTACTACACTAAACATTTATTCTATTTCTGGCTGAAAATCAGTGCTGCAGGTGTCTAACACTGCAGCGTAATGCTGAGCCAGCGACCATTTCACTTTTGCGAAGACATAACGCTGATGATCTATTTTTCATGTCTTTGTTTTTCTGTAATGTTGTGTATATTCTCTTGTATTTTCTGTGTATTGCAAAAAGGAATAAATGTCTTCTTTATTTCTATTTCACGGGTAAAATTTCGCTACAACGGGGTTTTTATAACGTTTTTTAGGGTTCCGTACCTCAAAAGGAAAAAACGGAACCCTTATAGGATCACTTTGTTGTCCGTCTGTCCGTCCGTCCGTCTGTCAAGACCCTTTTTCTCAGGAACGCGTGGAGGTATGAAGCTGAAATTTATATCAATTACTCAGGTCTACTGTCCCTTGAAGCTGTGAAAAAATCAAACTTCTAAGCCAACGCAATCAAAAGATACAGCCGTTTATGCCGCAAATTTCCGCAAATTTTCAACTCTCAAGGGAATCAAAACCTACAAGGTACTTCCCGTGAACGCAGAATCTTGAAATTTGGTATGAAGGTAGGTCTTATAGCACAGATTAAAGAATAATTGCGAAAACCGTAAATGTGTATGTATGTCTGTATATAGCAGTGACCAATATAAAGTAACCCCACACTGCGTACATTTTGCTTTGGAGCAGGGCTCTGCTTACACTGGTTTAAAGATATTTATAGATAATGATACGGAACCCTCGGTGCGCGAGTCCGACTCGCACTTGACCGGTTTTTAAGCCTAGTATCCCGTAGTCATTAAAGAGCCACACCGAATAAAAGGGTTTTACAAATTGACGAAAGCTAGTGGAACCATTCTTAATTGGAATCCATTTTATCGCTTTTATAAACAAACAAACTCTCAGAGTTATTTTATGATATAGTAACAGCCTTTTAAGCGTATTTCACGCTGGTTCATTTCACATGTTTTTTTTGTCCATGAGCTTGTAGTCTATATTGACTTGTACAAGTTGCTTCTCTTTCCGCGCAGATTGTAAAAGCACATAGAGGGAACGGGCGAAAATCATAGAAATCAGGTTATTTAGGCGATGCGGCTATCAACCCATTTCTATTTTGATTCCCCTTTTCACCTATACACCCACAATCATGCTAACCGTGGCTTTTAGGTCTTGTTACCTTAGGCTCTGTCTACCCCGCTGTGCCCAACTGAATTAAAATAGGCAAGCCGGTGAGAATTGCGTTGACACCACTGACACACAATTAAGTATGACTGTTTTCATAATTCTGCAATAAACTTGATGAAGGCAAGTCCATGGTGTTCGAGGTTATACCCATAACAGTAAGCAATCAAATGGTAGGAGTAGGGGATAATATCGGGGATTATTTGTACACAACTGCCTGTAACTGTCCTCGAGATTGCCAAATAATATAAACCCCAATTTAATATAGCCGATAAGTACAGATCAATACCTAGCCGCAAAGTTTTCTATCTACACAAGCATCTGACATACATAAATCCAGTCTGTATCCCTCGGGTAGACAGAGCCTAAGGCAACAAGAGCTAAAGGCCACGGTTAGCATGATTATGGGCGTGTATGTGGAAAGGGGAATGAAAATAGTGATGGGTTGCTAGCCGCATCGCCTATGATTCCTAAGATGGTTTGGGAGCGAAAAAAAACATGGCATGTACCAGTTGCTTCTCTTCCCGCTTTTTATAGGCGATACGCTACCAACCCATCACTATTTTACTATCAAATGAATCAAGAAATTTTTATTTCTTGATTTTTATGTTTTACTTTTACGGTTTTACCGTTAGAAATTTAATTTTCATCACTATTTTGATTCCCCTTTCCACCTATACTACAATCATGCTAAACGTGGCCTTTAAGTCTTCTTAACTTAGGCTCTGTCGACCTCGTAAGGGATAAAGACGTGATTTATTTATGTACCTACCTACTTTTATTTTAAAGCTAGTGGTTTCCTCGCTGGTAAGACAGCTGCCTTAAGGAGCGAGCACACCGCCGCGTATACGCAGTAACGTGTCGTAGGCGTCTTCTCACCGGTTTTCCATACATTTTGTTGCGTAAACGCACCGTCAACGTCTTCTACGCACCGGTGTGGTTGCACCTTTAAGACTAACACCACCCAGCCTCGTATATCACGTAATCTTGAGCACCGCCTTGTCAAGCCAGTAATTGAGGAGATGTAATTGTTACCCCGTAACCGCAGTCTTGGAATTAATTGCGCATCCATTACTGGCTGGGACGGCGGCAGCGATCGTTGGCGCGGATGCCAAGCACCCTTGTACGCTGTTATTGCGCGGGATTAAATTTTGGATGTTCGTGGAGGATAATGAGACGATATGCGGATGTGTCTCAGTTAAATCAACTAACGTTGTCGATAGTGAGACTGTGGAACTAGTACATGACTATGTGTATCTAGGGCATTTTTTGTCTTTTGCCGGGACAGCCGAACGAAGGAGATCGCTAGGCGAATCCAGCTCGGATGGGCCGCCTTCAGAAAGTTGGAAATGGTTATTCGGGCAAAGTTCCCACAATGTCTTAAGCGCTGCAGGTGTCTATGGACAGTGGTGATCATTTATCAAAAGGTGACCCACTAGTTCGTTTGTCTGGCCTCTCTAACATAAAATAGATCACACATGAGTACCATAGTTTCCCAAAACACCTAAAACCACGAGAAATCATTAGTCATAAAGACTGACGTCATCATGCCTAAATTATACACGAGGAAGGCCATTTAAATAATCAAAGACCTTTTTGTTATTTTAAACTAAAAAGTTAAAAAAGCTATATTGCATTTTCAAGGTCCGCAGAGACAAAAACAAAGTCTTCTGGGATTTAATGAAGAATATTTGCGCTTGGATATTAACGCTGTGTTTTAGAATTAATCCAGAACTTTAGTAGGAAAAGTGGTAGCCTGGTTTGACCAGTAGCCTCCCACTCAAGCCGAGGGTCGTGGGTTCAAACCCCGGGCTCGCACCTCTGACTTTCTCGGAATTTATGTGCGAAATAATATTTGAAAGTTGCCAATCCGCGCTGGGCCCACGTGGTAACTATAGCCCAAGCCCTCTCGTTCTGAAAGGAGGCCTGTGCCCAACAGTGCAGCTGGAAATGATGACGATAATGATGATTTTATGTTATTAACCGTGTATTGATAACATCGGTTGATATTCGAAACATAAGGCGTCAATGGGGTATCAAAGTTATGAATCCAAAATTCCACACACACTTAAATCACGTCTTTATCCCTTAAGGGGTAGACAGAGCCTAAGGTAACAAGACCAGGTCACGTTTAGCATGACTATAGGCGTTTAGGAGGAAAGGGGAATCAAAATAGTGATGGGTTGCTAACCGCATCGCCTATAATATGATTCCTATGCCCATTCCCTCGATCGGCTTTTACCATCAGCGCGGGAAGAGACGCAACTGTTGCATTCTATGTTATCCAAAATTTCGATGACACATTACTGTAGTGTTTATTAAAACAAATCAACCACGAGTTGAAATATTCCATAATAAATTAAGACACCTTTTCTGATGCTGTTTGTACAAGTTTAGCATAAATGGTATTTTTGTGACCGTCTCAGTGTCAGAGCCAATCTTATCTAGTGTATTCTAAATCAATGTTTAAATATCACCGATACCAATCTGATGCCCTTTAAATAACGCCCGTGTGCAGTCTACGGAACCTCGAAAATCGCGAGCAAACCACGCCGTAGATCCATCCAATAGTAACAGTACTCCGGCGCATTCCTTCCGCGCCAGGCACCGGCTGGTACGGCGCGAGACACAAACAAAACACAACCTTACGCACCCACACAAACACCAGCAACCAACCACATTCAAACAAAGCGACGGCTCCACGCAATATCAACTTTAAATTTCGAACTCGACGGTTCCATTTCAATGGCGGCCGTACACACATAGAAACAAAACAAATGACGCGATGCGTAATTTGAATTTAGAGCGCGCGCGTTTAGAGTTGCTTTCTGTGCGGCCAGTTTCAAATGTAGAATGTAAACATTCGCTAGTGTTACAGGTATGCGTGTGTTGTACTTTGTTCGTGTGTGTTTGGTTTGCGCGCGAGTCGATGTTCTGTGACCGATAGGCGTGACGTTGAATGGGTGATTGATAGCGCGAGCCCTATAGGTACCTATTTGATCACCGGGTCAAGTCTTCAATCCATCAAATTTAGCATCAAAAGAAATTAGGAACGGTAATCGAAGCGGCCAATTGGGAGGTTGACATCGATTTGTATGGGAATCGGTACGCGTGGAAATGTGTTCCCATTTGTTAATACTAGTTTGATACGACTTATAATTTGTATACAAGGTTTTTTTTATTGCTGGTTCAATGGCATACATCCATGCATAAATCACGTCTTTATCCCTTACGGGGTAGATAGAGCCTAGGGTAACAAGACACAAAGGCAACGCTTAGCATGATTGTGGGCGCTCAGTGTGCACATACCCCCGGAAAACCCGTACCAGGCGGATGCCTAAGGCGCATTTTCCACACTATAAAAAAAAGGTCTTGTTACCTTTGGCTCTGTCTATCCTGTAAAGGATAAAGTCGTGATTTTGTGTGTGTGAGACACAAATGGTTATGGAAACCTTCCTTAAAGTAGAGCAGCATTAAAAATACATTGGAAATTTCCACCTAAGAAAAACGCTCGTAATATTTCAAATTATTCACATAGAACGTGATTAATGGACTAATTAGTATCGGAAATTGCCGCATAAAGAGTTATGAATGTTGCCACTTATCATCTAAGAGACATAGAAGAGAAACACGGCAAAAACGCGAACTATGTCGCAATTCACTACATCACTATCAACATAGTATAAAACAAAGTCGCTGTCGCTGTCTGTCTGTCCCTATGTATGCTCAAATCTTTAAAACTACGCAATGGATTTTGATGCGGTTTTTTTATAGATAGAGTGATTCAAGAGGAAGATTTATATGTATAGGTTATTCTATGCAGATGTAGTCGCGGGCAGAAGCTAGTAATTGATAATTGTAATTAACGTATATTTTACAATGTCAAGTTCTCGTGGTACGACATATATGTCAGTTTGTATTACAGTGTGATTACTGTCAGAAACTTAGTGACGATCTCGGTAAAAACTTAAGACAGTGACCAAAAGAGATAAGAGAAAACGCATTAAAATGTACCAGTTGCTTCTCTTCCCGCGCAGATGGTAAAAGCCCATCTAGGGATTGGGCGAAAACCTGATCATTTTATATAGGCGATGCGGCTAGCAACCCATCACTGTTTTGATTCCCCTTTCCATCCATACGCTCACGATCATGGTAATCGTGGTCTTTAGTTCTGCTTACCTCAGGCTCTGTCTACCCCGTAAGGGATAAAGACGTGATTTATGTATGTATGTATGCATGTATGTAGTTACAGTAACATGCAACAATTACCGTTACAGCTCGCAGAAGATCCGGCTTGAAATGACGAATCTGAAATACGACGAACTAGGAAAATGATCAATAAGTGACTAATTTGGAAGACCTCGAAGCTATCCGCACAACAAATTAAATATTTTAAAAATATTCCTACAACCTCATCACGACGATCTATTCGCGTCTGATAAAATCTCTGCATGGCGTACAATAAGTACAGATTATTATTATTATTATTTCCACGATTGCCACGACATGGTTGACCCTGAACGGACAAGTTGTGGTTGTGATGGAATAATAGATACCATCAATGTCCCATTATGGTTTTTCTGAGGTTTACTAATACATACCAGAGGCGTAACTATAGGATGGCAGGGGTGGCAAAATGCCACGGGCCCCTAGCTCTACGGGCCCGAACTGGCTTGGTTTAGAGCACAGAACGGACGCTGATGCACTTCTTTACATTGAGGAAGGAGCCCCATCTGACGAATTTGCCGCGGGCCCCAGACGTTAAAGTTACGCCACTGATACATATATCACGTCTTTATCCCTTACGGAGTAGACAGAGCCCAGGGTAACAAGACCAAAAGGCCACGTTTAGCATGATTGTGGGCGTAATGGTGGAAAGGGGAATTAAAATAGAGATTGATTGCTAGCCGCATCGCCTATAACATGATTCCCAAGATTTCCGTCCATTCCCCGATGGGCTTTTACCATCTGCGCGGGGAGAAAAGCAGCTGATATATTACTTGTTCTTTCTTTGCTACATAGCATACTTTACTTGTATACGCGTCCCAGCATAGCCGATGGCCGACTGTGTGCTCTGAATGCTTGAGATTCTGCGAGATGATGGATGTTAGGCAGTCCAGTCTTTTTGGGTGATTTTAACTTTGTTATTAGTTTATAAACTGTTGTTTCTCGGTGTATTGGTTTTAACTGTAATGCCGTGTAAATATATTTGCAATAAATAAATAAATAAATAAATAACATGTCGTATAACCCAGACACGTCGGAATACATACTCATGGAGGCAGCGAATAAACCGACACAGATGTCTCCGCTATTTAAGTCTGGAATAAAATCATTTCATTCCATATCCCTTTGAAAATATGTCATATATTAACCGTGAATCTTGTAAATCTTTTTGTCGTACTGGTTGCTCATGGGACATAATTGTTCCCGCCTAGCAACGGAAACAATGACTTTGTGCTAAACAAGATACCTGTTTCAAATATTGCTTTGAAAGAAGAGGTTTCTGAGAACTAAAACAATTTCGTTCTCGAAATAATTCTATTTGCACTGTATTTCAGAAGAAACGGATGTAACTGACACCGCTGATAGAAATATCTTACTATACTAATTTATTTGTTTACATTTTAATTAAGTACAGTCAAAGGCATCAAGTACGTTACCAAGACTTTACAAACATCTATACACCTTAGCGTGCGTGCGTGTGCGTGTGCGTGTGCGTGTACGTATATACTTAATCTTACAGACACATAGTAAGGAGCCGTGCATTAATCACGTGAGGCTCCGAAAGGGGGGGAGGGGTTCGGCAAAAATCACGAAATATCACAAGAGGGGCGGGGGGTGTAGTGAGATATCACGTGTATTTATTTATTCGTCAAACGCGCGATTTTTAAACCGAAAAGCGGCGTGTAGTGTGACCTTGACTCGCCGTTGCCGGGCAACGAACGAAGTCCCCACGCCTTTTATACCTATATTTAAAGATAATTCAATTCAATTTTTAAAAAAGAAATAGCGCCATCGATACTGTCGATGATTCCGCCAATGTCGAGGTTGAAGAAGACAGTGTCGTTATTTATTTAACCGTTGTTCGGTGGCTTTGTTGTACGGTAGTATTTAAAGATAATATTTCTTTGTAGGTACTAAAAATACACGTGATTTTGGATGGGGAGGGGGGGGGGGTGTAGTTTTAAACCTCACCACGTGGGAGGCCGCACCAAGGGGGAGGGGTTAAAAGAGCTAAAAAACATCACATGATTAATAGACGGCCCCTAATCCGAGCTGGGAAACATGTGACCCTCACTTTTATGCAATGCTGGTAACTTTGTACGGAGACTGCGCCAAATTTTGCGCCCCTGACTAAATAAACGAATTAATTCGTGTCTTAATACTCCATTTGCGAAGCAATTTTTCACTATCACCCCCAATCGAGTATGTTCATCAAAGCTTCACCGAAGCTTCTAGACCGATATGTTATTTAGGCACATACTTTGTTAACTCTATTCAGTCCCCGATCACAGCTTACGCATCAATCAGGGTAACGAGCGGAGTCGCGGCTCCGGTTCTGACGGATCGCGTCATTTGCAGTGCGCTCGCTGTTATGTACTGCTGTGACTCTTGCGCTGCAAACTTACTTAGAGCCGATTTCACCCAACGCTGTTAACTTCTAGTTACGTTACACACAAAGCACGTCTTTAACTCTTACGGGGTAGACAGAGCCTAAGATTGTGGGCCTTATAGGTAGATTAGATTAGATTAGATTATTTATTCATTCAATATAAAATTACATCATAAATTGTACAATGTCAAGTTACGAGAACTTATATTGAAATCGTCAAAAATTATACATATAAAATAAAAATTGAAAAATTAATTGAATGTCACAAAATTTTGAAATTGTATAAAATAATAAAGAAGCAACAAATAATTACATTTACATAGGTTCTCCACTCAGGATCGTCATCGCTATATGGATGTCACCAAACAAGGATCATCCAATTAAAATACATAAAACAATTAAAATAACAATGTCCAGTAAAATAAGAATTGATATCAAGAGTAATAAAATGGTAGAAAATGGAATCACTATTGGCTTGCAAGCCGCATCGGATGATTCCTATGATTTTCACCAAATCCTCGATGGACTTTTGTCATCTGCGCGGGAAGAGAAGCAACTGGTACATTCTATGTTTTTTCGTCGCTCCCAGACCAGCGTGGAAGTAAAATAGAACTATTGAAAGTAAATTAAACTTAACGTTGGCTATTTTTTTTCAAAATCAGACAAGTCTTTCGTAGACTTAAATTTTATCCTTCTAGCAATATGTATACACATACACACATACACAAATCACGTCCTTATCCCTAACGGGGCAGACAGAGCCTAAGGTAACAGGTACCTATAGGCCACATTTAGCAAGATTGTGGGCGTATTGGTGGAAAATGGAATCAAAATAGTGATGGGTTGCTAGCCTCATCGCCTATGACATGATTCCTATGATTTTCGCCCATTCCGTCGATGGGCTTTTACCATCTGCGCGGGTAGAGAAGCAACTGGTACATTCTATGTTTTTTCTTCACTCGCACACCAGCGTGGAAGTAAAATAGAACTATTAAAACTAACTTTAACTCAACGTTGGCTATTTTTTTTCAAAATCAGACAAAAGTCTCTCGTAGACTTAATTTGTATCCTTCTAGCAATATGTATACACATACACACATACACAAATCACGTCCTTATCCCTAACGGGGCAGACAGAGCCTAAGGTAACAGGTACCTACAGGCCACATTTAGCAAGATTGTGGGCGTATTGGTGGAAAATGGAATCAAAATAGTGATGGGTTGCTAGCCTCATCGCCTATAACATGATTCCTATGATTCTCGATGGGCTTTTACCATCTGCGCGGGTAGAGAAGCAATTGGTACATTCTGTTTTTTCTTCACTCGCACACCAGCGTGGAAGTAAAATAGAACTATTGAAAGTAACTTTAACTCAACGTTGGCTATTTTTTTCAAAATCAGACAAGTCTCTCGTAGACTTAAATTTTATCCTTCTAGCAATATGTATGTATGTATAAATAAAATGCTACTGTTAAATAACAAACAAACACGGGGTTCTAAGACGTGCTTTTAGAACATTAGAAGCTAGCGTTAATAGCGTCGTGTGTAGACTTATTAACACATATTAGGGGAGGGGCACAGTAGAGGAACCGCAGTAGCGTGACAATGCCGATACAATACATACATAACGTGACCATACGTCCCGGTTTGGGCGGGACAGTCCCGGTTTCAGGCAATCTGTCCCGGTGTCCCCAGCGAAGCCAACTTCGTCCCGGTTTTGCAAGCAGACCCAACGATAGCTTAAAATTATACGTACACGTTTAAAAAAAAATTGTTCAGTCGACATATACAAAAATACGACTTAGAAGTCCCGTCACTACTGGGGGCTTAGTTAGTAAGTCGTGCCAACTTAACTATTTTGTGTTTAGAGCTTAAATTATTTTGCATTATTCTATCTTCTATAATAAAATACTTGTAAAACACTAAAAACTTTTTTTTATTATATATCTCCGCAGATGTGTCCCGGTCTGACAAAATAAATAAATGGTCACGTTATACATACATCCTACTAATAATATAAACGCGAAAGTTTGTAAGAATGGATGGATGGATGTTTGTTACTCTTTCACGTAAAAACTACTAATGGATTTGGATAAAATTTGGACCGGAGATAGCTGATATCCTAGATTAACACATAGGCTATTTTTTATCCCAGAAATTCATTTGCCTATGTCTGTGTTGGCTAATCTCCGAAACTGTTAAACCGATTTAAATGAAATTTTTCGTGGTGGTGCCTCATATGCCTGGTCAATATTTTAGATACTTTTATTCCCGGAAAATTAAAGAGTTTCCGTGGGATAGCGATAAACATGTCAAAGGTCGCAGCTGCCCAATGTAAGTCTAATTCTACGCGAAGTCGTGGGCAGAAGCTAGTTTGTAAATATAGGTATTTAGGATTAGATAAAGGTACTTTAAGCTTTTTTTCTTCTGTTTTTTATATACTATCTGTCATCTTGTGCATGAATCTTGTAGCTGGCTTTTTTAGGTATGTGTGTATGTGTCTATTTATATCTCCATTTATTGTAAATGTGTGTTTCATGTATAATATATTACGTATTTCAGTACTTAGTATATTAATATATATTCTAAATTGCACCACCTGCTCAGATCTGTTCTGTTCTCCAGTCCATTATGGTTGCCTGGTAGAGATCGCTCTGTAGCGATAAGGCCGCCTATTGTTACCTTGTAATATTCTGTATACCTTTTTTCTGTTTTGGTTGTTATATGTGTGGTGTTCAATAAAGATTTATTGTATTGTATTGTATTGTATTGTATTGTATTGTATTGTATCAACTTTTGTAACTTGTAAATGTATTTGTTTAAATAAAGGATACAGTGTCAGGCAGGTTACTTTGTTATATAATTATGCAGAGACGTAGAGATAAGAGTTTAGTTAAACTACTGCCTTTATGTGTGTTAGTGTTGCGGTGTCATCGCAACTTGACAAATTAATGGTACTAAGAGCCTAACACTCGATTTATGTGCCGAGTTGTGTACATAACATAAGTACTAATTCTAATAAGAGTGTACACGTTAAAAGGCTTCATTCAGAGCCTGTAAAAGTACCTAAGTCTAGATTTACATACATACATAAATCACGTCTTTATCCCTTACGGGGTAGACAGAGCCTAAGGTAACAAGACTTAAAGGCCACGTTTAGCAGGATTGTGCGCGTATAGGTGGGAAGAGGACGCAAAATAGTGATGGGTTGCTAGCCGCATCGACTATTACATGATAGATATTAATTTCATCTTGATAACTCTACGAGTTCCTGAGAAATATGCTCTTCATTGTTGGATGGACGGACGGACGGACGAGTGCATGGACAGCAAAGCGATCCTACATATTATACATGTTGTCATGCCTCTTTCCCAAAGGGGTAGGCAGAGACTACTTTGTTCCACTTGCTATGATCCTGATATACTTCTTTCGCTTCATTCACATTCATCAATCTCTTCATACATGCTCGTCGGTTTCGGGTACTCCTGACCTGACCTTTTTCCAAAATGTCTCCTATTTGGTCTCGGAACGTCCGTCTAGGCCTTCCCCTCCCAACGCCATTCACACTCCCCATATAGATCTGTTTAGTTAGTATACTTTCATCCATCCGCTCTACGTGACCACACCAACTAAGCATACTTTTTTCTATCCTTTTTTTTATGTTAGAGAGGCCAGACAAACGAACTAGTGGGTCACCTGATGTTAAATCACCACTGTCCATAGACACTCGCAGCGCTTTACGCGATGCCAGTGCGTTGTCGGTCCTAGTCACTATATCCTCTTTCACACCCAACACACGCGATCCTATAAGGTTTCCGTTTTTCCCAAACGACTCTACCTATTTTTAAAAACCAACTCAAACCAACTCAACTCAAACTCACTATTTATCACTAATTTAATCCACTCCCTGTCTTTAGTACCTTATCTTTTCTATTAGCTTCTGTTCAAATCCTTTTCTGTTGTATGGCCTTCTTATTTTTCATTGCTTCTCAAATTTATTTTATTATAAGTATTATGTTATGTGTATATGTATGTATTATTTTGTTTTATTTATTTAGCTATGTATTATACTTATGTTGATATTGTTGTTTTTATTATCCTTGCGTTTATCTTGTCTATCTGTTTCCGCCACCTACTTAAACTGTCTCCAACTTATTTCTATTATTGGTTGTCTGGAAGAGATCGCTATTAAGCGATAAGACCGCCTATTGTCTACTTTGTTCTTTGTTGCTGTTGTAATAAAGGTGTAAATCTGATGATCTTGATGATGCCTCAGGGTGTTGGGGAGCAAGTAAGACCAGCTTCGATGTTTATAATAGGAACGTATATTCAGGGTTTACTTAGACTTATATACAAGCATATTGCTAAGGTTGTCGCTGACACAAGCAATATGCGTTTATGTAGCAGTAAACTATTGTGTTACTGCTAAACACTTAAAGTGGCCAATCGCCATACTACACTGTATTGTTTTGTACTGATTTGTGGTGTTCAATAAAGAGTATTTGTATTGTATTGTATTGTATGAGGTACAGAACCCTGATTCATAAAGTACTTTATGTTTAAAGGAAATGCATTTTCTACCTGCGTTATTGAAACCCATTTAATTATAAGTTCCGGCAAATTAAAATCGCACGAATGCCGCCCGTAATTAAAAGCTTTACATAATACAGAATAACTTACGTAACAAAGTAAACGAGGGACTTAACATGACGTCTTAATGCGATTCTATTCCGACTCAGTTCAGGTTTTAGCTGTAATTTTTGTTTTGTCGAATTTCATTTCATCGAAAACGATTCATGTGACATTCAGTTCTCATATTTTCTTTTCAACTAATATGGTTTCATTGACAATCCATTACCATATTTTGCAATTATTAGAACAAGTTTCCAATGATTATTATTTGCTTGAAAATACATTTTATCGAATATTCAAGAAACAGAGTAACGTAATATCGATTTTCTTTTCTTCGAAGTATTGTTGCAAAACTGTTTTACTTAAACTACTAGTAAAGTAGGTTATAGGTTAGAATTACAATCCCGTCAGAACGACTTGCTACCAGAAAAGTAGGTTAGATTAGGTTAGAATTTACGACCCATATTGCATAAATCATAATTAAAATGATTTTCTATGACTTGTCAAATCTAAAAATTAAAAAAAAAAACAAACATGACCTGAAGTTCTGCAAAATAAACAATTTACTAAGTAATATTCCCATAGTTTTAAAATCGTTGACTTAGTACTTGATATAATCGTTCGACGAAATGAAATTACGCGAAACGTTGACTTTGAACCGATATTCGATGAAAAGTTCGTCGACATTTCAAGGGTAAACCGTCATTTTTAGTATTTGATCTGACATACAGCGAACCTAAACTGAATCGGAATTGAATCGCATAGACCCCCCAGGACTTTATGATGTAATGCTATTAAAGCATACACAAATCACGCAATCAAAAGTTGGCAAATGCAAAATTACACTCCAACTCCCTTAAAATACGGTCCAAAGGCACCGCAAGCCTAACTTGGCTAATTGTCAGCCAAACCAAAAGGCCAGAACGAACGATTATGAGTCGTACACCGTCCGAATAAGTTTGGTCCCCGCGACCTATTGGCACGCAAGGAGGTGAAGGCTCAAGTACCGTTGGGGTCGACGGCCCCGCGTGGGAAACTGATCTTTACAGCAGAACAAACGACCGATGTGTGTAGAAAATATTATCAATAGATATCACACATACACTCAAGGGCCAATATGGATACCGGCAAACACGTCAAATATATATGTAGGGGAGACCGAGGCGAGTTGAGACAGAGATGAGTTGATACAAAGCCGATTTCTCTGAACTGTGACAGTTTATCGGGCTGGTAACTTCGCTAATTCGTTGCTCTTTCTACACTCCACAGTTTGTGTGAAGTTGTGACCTCGCTAAATGTCATAAGTGCAGAGAAAAAGGCTTTGTATCAACTCACCTCTGTCTCCCCTACCTATCACCTTATTGTTTATGTTCTTCCATGCTGGTCTGGGAGTAAAGAGAAAACAGAATTTACCAGTTGCTTCTCTTCCCGCGCAGTTGGTACGAGATGCGAAACGAGGCCTTAAGGTTTGTTACCCTAGACTCTGTCTACCCCGTAAGAGATAAAGACGTGATATATGTAAGTATGTTATTGTTTAGGGTACGTATTAAAATACATAAAGTTTAAAATGTATAATGGGTTAAAATACATAATGGTTTATAATATATAATGCGATTTTCTCAGAAAGTTAAAAATTAACAGGATTGTTATAAAACAAACCTAACCTAACCTAAACCAATCTATAGATTACGATATCAAAAAAGTTCATTTAGCTAACAGTTTTACAGAAAATTGCGTTATATATTTTGAACCATTATGTATTTCAACCCATTATACATTTGAAACTGTATGTATTCTGATCCGCTCCCTATTGTTTATGGTGTAAAGGTGTATAGATGTTTTTGACGTCTTTATTTTAAGTTTTTATTTATTTCATCTGTCATCGTAAGCTATTTGAGACATTGATAAAAACGCTAGACTCGAACAAAACGCGCACTCCTCGGCCATCGACTTGGCTGTATCATATTGTTGTTCATTGTTCCATAGTCTCTTTGACTTACGACACTGAAATTTAGAACACAGAAAAATCCGAAAAGTAAAGCTATGGCCGGGAATCGAACCCAGATCCTCGTCATTCCGTGACGCGTTCTATACCCCATAGTTACAAGTTACCAAGTTAACAAGGCCACGTGACACAGAAAAATTCGAAGGCTTATAATACCCACTTGTTTTGGGTGGTGTAGGGGTATAGCACGCGTCACGGAATGAGTAGGATCCGGGTTCGATTTCCGGCCATAGCTTTACTTTCGGATTTTTCTGTGTTCTAAATTTCAGTGTCGTTTAGAAACTTACATTTTAAAGTTATTAAGTGTAATCAGGCGAGGTCTGTCGTTTTATAATAAACGTCTTATAATTATTTGGAAGGTGCCGTCTAAATAATGGAATAAATGTCGTAATAGGCAATTTACTTATAACGTATAGAGAAAGCACGCGTAAATAATATTTCTTGGAACCATTTCCCATTAGGGAGGGATTACAGAAACAGTCAGGATACACGTAACGATAAACAAAACGCTACTAGTTACCCCCAGACTTTGCCTGCCACCGGGAAATACCTGTCTGTAAATTTGCAAGCTACTGACGAAAAATTTGCAAGATAATTACAAAAATGTGCAAGATTACTACAAAAATGTGCAAGATAATTACAAAATGTGCAAGATACTGACAAAAATGTGCAAGATAATTACAAAAATGTGCGTATAGACGCATGTTGGCCATAAGCTGGGTGGATCGGGTGACCAGTGTGGAGGTTCTGCGTCGATTTGGGAAGGAGATCATCAAAAGAAAAAGGTTGCCTATCTAGGTCATGTGCTTAGACACGAGATACGAGCTTTGATAACTTATAATCATTGGCAAATGGCTGGAAAAAGAGCTGTTGGGTGCAGGAGGAAATCCAGGCTGCGAGACTGAAATCAAATGCAGTGGAGCATTTCAACCTGGCAAGTGACCGAGAGAAGTATGCGGGGCTCGCCAACCTTCACTAGTTGAGGAGTCACCATAAGAGAGACATGGTTCAGAAGCCATAACTTAATTCATCATCATCATCATCAGCCTGTATTAGTCCACTGCTGGACATAGGCCTCCCCTATGAGAGCCATAGCGCCCTGTCTTCAGCTTGACGCATCTAGCATCTGCCTGCAGCCTTTAGCAGATCGTCACCCCACCTGGCCGGAGGGCGTCCTACACTACGTTTGCCGAGTCGCGGTCTCCACTCAAGAACACGTTTCCCCCAGCGGCTGTCGGTTCTTCGCGAGATATGGCCGGCCCACTGCCACTTCAGCTTGCTAATTCTTTGAGCTATGTCGGTAACTCTGGTTCTCGGTCGGATGTATTCGTTACGAATCCTGTCCTTCAGAGAGACTCCGAGCTTAGCTCTTTCCATAGCATAACTTCCTTACTATCTTTCTAAAATTACAAACAGACAAACATACGTAACACAATCACAACGAACGAACACTCCGCCCAAATATAAGCGGCAAATTAAGTTGTAGCAACATCTCGGGGGTATATTGTGAGAGCCTCTCGAAGATATAAATAACGGTTCCCGTCATACAAAGGCTACAGACAAATAGGCTCAAGCTACACTGGCGGGCAAAAATAACGGGTCACATTCCATACAAAGTCGTGTCAAAAGCGACCCATTATCTTGCTTTTCAGTGTACGTCGAGGAAACCACCAGGAACATTTTGTTTTTTGGTAATTGCGGCTTTCACAGAGAAAATTATTTAATATAATATAACTAGATGTTGTCTACATTCTTGATTTTTACGTTTTCTCACCGTTTAAATCTTCCTTGAGTAGCGGAGTAGCAAGGTAAGTTTTTTGTTCGTTTAGTACAAATGTTTCAAAACCAAAATTAATGAAATCGGTACAACCATTACAGTTTTAGCGAGACAAACCAATAGTAATTCATTCATACACACACATACACAATCACGTCTTTGTCTCTAACGGGTTAGACAGAACCTAAGGTAACAAGACCTACAGGCCACATTTAGCGAGGTTGTGAGCGTATAGGTGGAAAATAGAATCAAAATAGTGATGGGATGCTAGCCGCATCGCCTATAACATGATACCTATGATTTTCGCCTATTCCCTCGATAGAATTATAGAGATAAAAGGGGCACTGTATGTATGTATGTATGTAGGAAAGCTGTGGATGAGACTGGCACAGGACCGGGCTAAACAGCGTGAGAACGAAGAGGTCTTTACCCAGCAGTGGGCGCATGTCGAGCTGATTAGACAGATGTACTAAATAATAATGAAATTTCGCTAAAAAATAATTAAGAGAGAGAGAGAGAGAGAGAGAGAGAGAGAGAGAGAGAGAGAAACATTTATTTACACACATTCGATACACGTAGATATATAATAGGAAGAAATACAATATACTTAGGAATAGTACCGATATGGTGTAAAATGGGCCCCACTCAGCATAATGTTGCGGCGTATTGATTGATTGTTTGTTGTTTTTCAGCTGTTTTTGGTTGTAATTACCTAGTGTTCCGTTGAAATTTTATTTTGCAAGATTCGATTGGGTGACGGTAGGGTGTGATTTTTAGAAGACAACAGTAGCGTGGCGTCCACAAAACTCGATTCCCACTGGCTTGCCTATTTTAAGGCAGTTGGGCACTTTATTGTACAGAATAAGAGGAAAAGGCTGGTTAAATTCCCTTCGGCTTGCCTTCTGGTATACTTGACGCCACGCCACTGGAAGACAATACTGTAGCGACCCTAGCACCACCTAGTTGTCGACTACTTAACTACTACGACGCACGAGTAGCTAGCGCCAGTTCTAATGACAGCTGTCACATCGTTCTACATGCCGCTAACGAAGTTTCTCAATGCGGCTGCATAGATACAACTCTCAACTCTCTTCCTTCGGACTTCGGTGCCCAGGCATACCATCTGCCTAGAGAGAGATCTCTCTATTGTGGCACTCCCCACAATACTAGGACAAGTGAACTAACCAATTTTTGACGATACATTTTATGTAGCATGGATGGCGCACGTCCCTTCTTTCGGCAGTATCACAACACTCAAAATCACTTCAGATCTGTTCCACATATATACTTATACACATACAGACAAACAGTGACAATAAAGCGCAGGGTGTTATCACAGGCTCGCGTTCTCGATAGTTCGCCTCTTAATAACAAGGTCCCATGGTGAAAGAAAAAGCGGATACAAGACGTGTTCACTAAAGTCTCCGAAATAAAATAAAATGATATGAAATTATTAAGGAACATTTTTGAAAGAAAGAAAGAAAGAAAAAACAATTTATTGCCACAAAAAAAGATTTACAAAAAAACAAATTAAGTAAAAATACTCAAACGGTATTGTGACAAAAGGTGTCGGCGTCAGCATAAGCTGCTGGAGCTGCTTTTGCAGATGTTTGGGTTAGTTTTTCAAACTTTTTCATGATACGACCCCCTTAGTTAGTATGAAAAAATATTTCGCGACCCCCCCTCCGCTTTTTATTTACATACACACATAAGTCACGTCACCCTTCGGGGTAGACAGGCCCTAAGGTAACAAGACGGTTAGGACGGATGTAGGTATTTTTTGTTTCAAATATTCAATCAATACGATGGTAAAAGCGCATCGAGGGAATCATTTTATAGGCAATACGGTTAGCAATAGCAACTCATCAGTATTTTGATTCCCTTCCACCTATACGCCCACAATCATGCTAAAGGTGGCCTTTAGGTCTTGTTACTTTAGGTTTTATCGAACTTGTTAGCGATAAGACGTGATTTATGTGTGTATGTATTTTCTTCATTTCTGCCAGAACTACTTCTAACTTGGGCCATGACGCACTTCCAGCCCTTTGTCCTACCACAAGACCTCTCGAGACGCCCTCACAGCCTCTCGCTGTGAACTTCCTCTCGTAACAATTGTGGAAACATGACACAGTTGAGATAAGAATTTTTAGAACCCGAAATGATTTGAGAACTGATATTATCTGTAACTGGAAGAAGGGTTTTAAGTCATACATATAAACATACCGTCACGCCTCTTTCCCATAGGGGTAGGCAGAGTATACTCTATTCCACTTGCTACGATCCTGACATACAACTTTCGCGTCATCCACATACATCAATCTCTTCATACATGCTCGCCGGTTTCCGGTACTGACCTGACCTTTTTCCAAAACGTCTCCTATTTGGTCTTGAAACGTCCGTCTTGGCCTTCCCCTCCCATCGCAGTCATTCACACTCCCCATATAGATCTGATTAGTTAGTCTACATTCATCCATAACCCAAATCAACTAAGCATAGTTTATTCTATCTCAGTCACTAGATCTTGTTTCACACCAGCACGTTCCCTTATCGCACTATTCCTTATTCTGTCTTTCAGTATCACCCCTTCCTACTTCTTAACGGTTTCATTTCAACAGCGTTTACTCTACTTTCATACTTATTTGCCATACCCAACTTTCGCATTCGTACATTAGAGTTAGATGGAACGAGCACCCCTCTATGGATGAACAAGGACAACACAAAACAAAATGTTCATTGTTTTCTCAAACAATGACTGCAGGAATAGGATTTGACGGGAGTGTGGATGTCTTGTATGATTTGACCTCACTATATCGCGGAGTAGCAAACTAGAGTTATCTATTTATTTTTGTAGGCAAACAAGTCGAGACAAAGAAGTACTACTATTACAATTTATTACACCATGGTACTTGTTTGTATGGACTAGAGCAAACGGCGTGAGCCTCGTCTTGGACACAGCGACACGTCTTGAGGATAAAGGATAATGTTTGTTTTGTTTGTTCTTAATTATGTAGGATTCTAGCATTACCTTTACCTTCGACGACACACGACTCACAAGTGACGAATCCTTTGTTATTACACTTCACTACACACTATCCTAATAACATTATAAATGCGAAATTTTGTGAGTATGGTTTGATGGATAGATGGATGTGACAGTTGCAGAATATATCTATCAAAATCAGTTCTTAAATCTAATTCTACGCGGTCGGAGTCGCGGGCAGAAGCTAGTATAATTATAAAACGCGTCTGTCTGTCTATTTGCGATAAACTCAAAAACCACTGAATGAATAGCAGCTAGTTGTAGGGATATTTGGTGGGGACGAGCATGTATGAGAAGATTGGGGAATACGGTGACGGATAGAAAAAAGTATGCTTAGTTAGTTTGGTCACGTAGAGAGGATGGATGAAAGTAGACTAACTAAACAGATCTATAATGGGAGTGTGAATGGTTGCGTTGGGAGGGGAAGAGCCAGACGGACGTTCCAGGACCAAATAGAAGACGTTTTGAAAAAAGGTCAGGTCAGGAGTACCCGAAACCAGCGAGCATGAATGAAGATTGATGAATGTGGATGAAGCGAAAGAAGTATGTCAGGATCGTAGCAAGTGGAACAAAGTAGTCTCTGTCTACGCTTATGGGAACGAGCGAGACGGTTGTACTCATACTCATACTCATACTCATTTATTCGTAATAATTATAGTTATTACATGTCATTTATCATGTCATGTTATCTAGAAAACCTATACCACTGATTCTAAGTCGAACTCAAACCAACGAGGTGCGATGCAGTTCCAACCGGTTCATAAAAAATAACAACGTGCGACAAAGACAGCAGTACACGCGAACTAATAAGGAGAAAAGAGACGGCGCACGTAGAAAGTGAAGCTCAATTGAGGATTCCAAGCGACATTTAACGTAATGGTTTCGGAAGGCGTTGATTTTATGGATTCTTTGTTTGTAAAGGGCAAATATTTCTTGTATAACACCAGGTTAATGATGTTTTTGTTTTTGCACGATTAACCTGCAAAAGCGCCAGTCAATATTAGTAAAGAAGAAATATAGGTCACTGTCAAGCAAAAATAAAGGGTCACCTTCACTTCGTATGAAACTACCAATTATATATGCTCGCCAGTATAGTTTACGTGATGTCTCTTCTATACATACATACACGTATATATCACGTGTTTATCCCTTACGGGGTAAACGGAGCCTAACGTAACAAAATCTAAAGGCCAAGTTTAGCATGATTAAGGGCGTGAATTAAGGTAGGTGGAAAGGGAAATCAAAATAGTGATGGGTTGCTAGCCGCATCGCCTATAACATGATTCCTAAGATTTTCGCCCATTCCCTCGACGTTAGGAGTTACAAGTTAGGAGGATTTAGATTGAAATCGTCGAGAGTAAATAAAATAAAATTGATATTACAAAAATGTCAAAATCAAACACAATAGTATTTCCATGCTGGTCTGGGAGCAAAGAAAAAACATAGAATGTACCAGTTGCTTCTCTACCCGCGCAGATGGTAAAAGCCCATCTAGGCAACAGGCGAAATCATAGGAATCGTGTTATAGGCGATGAGGCTAACAACCCATCACTATTTTGATTCCATTTTCCACCTATACGCCCACAATCTTGCTAAATGTGGCCTGTAGGTACCTGCTACCTTAGGCTCTGTCTACCCCGTAAGGGATAAAGACGTGATTTGTGTGTGTGTGCAAACACAATAATAATAAAACAATTAGTTACAATTAAATTAAATTAATTCACCGCTAGGGATCGTCATTAACTGGGTAACTTGGTTGGGGATTGTGTATTATTATTTTTGTATAATAAAGTCAAATGTCTAGGAAAAAACTAGAGGATACCTAACTACATTCTAAACCTAATTGAATCAGGTAAACGTTCTAAACATGGCCTTTACCCTTGTACCGACAACAATCGAGCGTCAGCAAAAAAGCGATCAAGGCCTACCGTCGACAAAAACGTCAATTAAACACGACACGCCATTAACTTTTTGCTGGCCGTACCTTCTGACGTTTTTGTTGGCGTTACTTGGAATATTCACTTGCAATTTATTTGATGGTCGAAAGGGCTAGCTGTAAGAAACAGGTCTTTAGTATAATTGCTTATAAATACCTGGGGGCACGGCAGTGTCACCGCCAAGTCACGGTCACGGCCGTGCCATCCTTTTCTCGAATTATAACTTTTTAGAACCACGCCATCTTGGAAATGCTAATGCTTGCTTAGCTTTAACAGTTACTCACAGTCATTCGTTTAGCGTTAATTTGAGTGAAAAAAACATACCTGAAACAAAAAATATTTAGTTAATAAATTTTATTCGAAGGCGAGTAAAAATACATATCTAGAATGAATGGCGAAAAGTTACTATAACAATAACCGTATTCAAAGATTTTGATTGCAAAGATGTTTGCATTGCAAGTAAATTTTTGCCTTATTTATAATATTATAAATCATCAATCACGTCCATATCCCTTACGTGGTAGACAGACTCTAAGGTACTACCAAGATCTAAAGGCCACGTTTTGCATGATTCTTAGAAATCTAAAATAGTGATGGGCAGCCAGCCATATCGTCTATAACATGAGTCCTAAGATTGTCGCCCACTCGCTGAATTTTTACCATCTGCGCGAGAAGAGAAGCAGCTGGTACATGCTATGTTTTTTTGCTCCCAGACAACCATGGAAGGTTTTGTATTATATTGACTCGGATTCTGTCTTCCATGTTCGTTTGGGAGTAACGAAAAAACATTCAACGAACCAGTTGCTTCTCTTCCCGCGCAATTGGTAAAAAATCCCCTTTCCACCTATACGCCCACAATCATACTGAACGTGGCCTTCAGGCCTTGTTACCTTAGACCAGAGGTGGCCAACAGGTCGATCTGTCGACAGGTCGACTGTTAGTCCAGTCGATCGTGGCAAGGCAAAAAATATAAATACGTAGACCAGACTGCGCATCGTAATCACCAACTGCTGATTTAAGGTTTCATGAAGTATGTAATTGGTAGATCGCACAGGGTTTCGTTAGTAAACAGGAGATCTTGGCTCTAATCAAGTTGGCCACCCCTGCCTTAGACAGATCTAACCCGTGAGGGATAAAGACTTGATTTAGGTATGGATGTATTACGCATGCGTTGGTAACTTCTCTAGTTGCTATTTCGTATTCGTATTCATCCGTTCGGAACTTGAATATTAGTCAGCAACTTTTATAATCTGAAGCAACTCTGAATATGAATGCGTGCCGAATGTTCCAAAGTAAACTTATGCCATTTCGGAACAATTACCAAGTTAGATGGAAAAAGCCGGGTTACTGCAGCACCCTGTAGATTGAAATTTGCTGGCAATTGACATACGAGCACAATTATTGTTGACTAGCTGTTGCCCGCAACTTCGTCTGCATAGAATTCGTTTATCGCTATCCCGCAGAAATTACGCAATCCGTTCTTAGAGGATGCCTACGTCATAGTAGCTTTATGCACGCAAAGTCTCAGCCCGATCGGTTTAAAATTGACAAAGTTTCATACAAACTTTCATCCCCTATTTTATCCCCTTGGGGGTAGAATTGATCAAAATCCTTTCTTAGCGGATGCCTACGTCATAACATCTACCTGCATGCCAAATTTCAGCCTGATCCGTCCAGTGGTTTGGGCTGTGCGTTGATAGATCACTATGTCAGTCAGTCAGTCAGTCACCTTTGAATTATGTATATTTCGATATATTGAGGTTTTGAGATCCAGTGGTGTAACTATTACGTCTGGGGCCCTTGGCAAATTCGATAGATGCCTCCTTCCTCAATATAAAGAAGTGCATCAGCGTCCCTTCTGTGATCTAAACCGAGCCAGTTGGGGGCTTAGAGCTAGGGGCCCGTGGCATTTTGCCACTCCTGTCACCCTATAGTTACACCACTGTCGAGACCCTTGGTCCGTGGGGCCCTAGCGCTATTAGCTATCAAATATGTTTCGGCTAATAGACGCTACGGGTGACCGCAGAGCTGGCAGCTTCCTTTGACAGCGTATTAGTATCGCTGTCCAAAGGGGGAATGCTGCCAGCGTCTGTGGTACTATGCCACGGGTCCCCTCCTTTTTTAGTTATTTTATTTTAAGGTTAGTTTGAGCTTAGTTCGAGGAATGAGCGAAAGTCTTAGGAATCACGGTATAGGCGATGCGGCTAGCAACCCATTTGGATAGATAGAACTGACCACTGTAGAACCTTTTCACAATATCGTGTGTGTATTTTAACACTGACAGTCAAATAACAAGTCGATCACTTATTACGATAAGGTTATACCCTTACAAGTTTATTCGGTCAAGCTCCTCTATGGAAGCCGGTAGCAGTGGTTAGTTAAACACTACTTAATTAGGCGCTAACGGGCGGTTAAGGAAAGTCTGTTGTCGTAACCGCACTGAGCTGTTAACTACGTGTGCTATCAAGAGATGTTTGAAACAAGTGAAGTTGCTAACTTGCGAGTAAAGAAAGTTACTATTAAAAGGATCATCATCATCAGCCAAAAGACGTCCGTTACTGAACAAAGGCCTCCTTCTGCGGGTGCGATAAACTAGTTCTTCGCAGACAAAGTCACGGGAAACTGCTAGTAAACGTACTAAATTCATGTCATGTTAGTTAAATCACTATTTTGATTCCCTTTTCCACCTATACGCGCACTATCATGCTAAACGTGGTTAGGTTTTGTCACCTTAGGCTCTGTTTACCCCGTAATGGATAAAGACATGATTTATGTATGTATGTAAGTAGGTAGGTTACAACAATACAATAACTCTTTATTGAACACCACATATCATCACTACATAGTATAAAACAAAGTCGCTTTCTCTGTCCCTATGTCCCTATTTCCCTATGTCCCTATTTCCCTATGTCCCTATATCCCTATGTATGCTTATATCTTCAAAACTACACAACGGATTTTGATGCGGTTTTTCCAATAGATAGAGTGATTCAAGAGGAAGGTTTTTATGTATAATTCTACGCAGACGAAGTCGCGGGCAGAAGCTAGTTTATAATAAATGGAGATATAAATAGACACATACGAGTACAGACGTTGTGAAGGAATCAAAATCTCGAGATTTGTTGCCAGTGTCGAACTTGGCTGGCCACTGCCGCGTTGTTCGCTAGAAGTGAACTCCGCGCTACATTTTTTTTGTGTACAGGCTGATTCTCAACTGGAAGCTAAACAAAGTTCCTTGAAGCTTAAACGCTAAAGCCAACAGGAACATAAGACGACGCCTTTTAAACATTGCCAGGCGTTCCCCGGCAAACAGAGTTAAGGCGCTTTGGAGAAAAGCTGGCATATATTGTTTGTGCACACAGTATTGCAGTTAGTTGTGTTACTAACTAATATTATTAAACCCCCAACATAAAAGAGAGGTTTTATAAGTTTGACTTTAAATGTATATATGTGTGTCACGCATTAATAAAGAAATAATTCAATACACATATACAAATCACGTCTACCCTGACGGGGCAGATGGAAAATGGAATCAAGTTATGTTGCTAGCCGCATCGCCTATAACATGATTCCTATGACTTTCGCTCATTCCCTCGATGGGCTTCTACCATCTGCGCGGGAAGAGAAGCAACTGGTACATTCTATGTTTTTTCTTTGCTCTTAGACCATGGAAGAAAATAAGGTCGAAAATGGCCTGAACTGCTTCGAGAAAAGGATGGTACGGCCGTGCCGCTTTTTTTGCTCGACTTGGCGGGGGCACTGCCGTGCCCCCAGATAAGATAGCCTTTATAATATTAGTAAGATAAGGCATAAATCACTCTTCCTAGCACATTAGCTCAAACATTTCCCTTTACCCTAGAACTGGAATATCCTATTGTACACATAAGTGCACAAGTCGTCAGGAACTATTTATCAAACTACGCTAGTGGTAATGTACGCGACATTACCACTTGTACGGTAAATAGATTAGGAACAGTAGCGCAGCGGTGCAGGCGAGAGCTGTCGCGAAATAGATTACCCGTCCCTTCCAAACTCAAAAATTTATTTGCTTTGATACAAGATACAAGATCAAACCCTGTAAGGAAACTGCCAATATTACATTTTTTATTTATTTAAATTTTATTTAATGTAGTCTTTGTACCCTGATCTGATGCAACTTTGCCACCCGGCCTCAACAATGCCACGATAGCCAAAGACGGCCATGGAACACAGACCGGTGGGCAATTTTATCCAACCTCCCCGAATCCCTACTAATATTATAAATGCGAAAGTAACTCTGTATATATAACGTATAACGTTTTCACTGATTTTAATGAATCTTGGTACAGAGATAGCTTTAGTTAGTCTCGGGGAAGGACATAAGATAGTTTTTAACCCGGAAAATCGCATACCAAATTCTGCGCAGACGGAGTGAAACTTCGTACCAAATTTAACAATACTAAGCGTTCTGTCGTACTTGACTTGCTGTTTCTTCGTCTTCTGTGTACTGCGCGTACAATCGTTACCGTAATTAGCGCAGCAGATGACACGGTACCTGGTGCCAGCTGATTGTGTCGGGGAAATTGATGCGCAAGATCACTTGTTAGCTGCAAGGGTATGGCTTCACAAAGACGCTGCCACTTATGACTGATAATTAAATCAGCGATTAGTTCGCTACAAATGAATGGTTACATAGACAGTAGTAGTTAGAGCAGGGTTTCTTAAAAGGGTCCATGGACCCCTCAGGGTTCCATAAGATGTATGTCAGGGGTCCGTGTTAGTCAACTTTTTCACAATAGGCTTGGTTTTCTTCTGCCATAATAAGCTTAGACAACGGTCCATAGACTTTTTGAAATTCTGAAAGCGGTCTGTGACTGCATATAGTTTAAGAATACTGATGTACGTACTGACGGCAAATTGGATACTGTGGCGCCATTTTAAAAATCACACCTGTCGGAAAATGATAGCGTAGTAAATAATTACAGATTTTTCGTTCGGGCGGGAAGGAGGTTCGTCGGTCGAAGTAGTTTGAAACAAGTTCAAGCAATGGGCGAACGCGGTAGTGTAATTGCCCCTTAAGGAATAAGGTACTTGGCCCCAGTAGTGGAACGTTTACTAACTGATTGAAGTTAGTTAGCATTCAAATAAAGAACATACACGTCAAAATCATATTATTCAAACAAAAATCATCAATAAATCACAACAAAATAGTGATAATCGTAATTAAATACAGTAAAATTAATACCGCGCAGGAGACAATCATAACCTGACCTTTTCACTCTTAGATATTATACGGAGGCAGGTGTCTTATCGTCAACGAAATAGGGAGACAAACTAGCAAGCGTCAACTGGCCCCAATTTCACCAATGCGACTATTGTCGGTGACAGCTGACAATTCTGTTATAACTCTAGTCAGTAGTGGTGTAGTCAGTTGGGAACACCATGATGGGAACCTACTAAGCTGACTCCGTATGTCTTCTAGCGAGACGCTGGTACTAGCAGCTGATAATGATGATGATGATGATTACCCCAGCGAACGGTGCATACATACATACACACATCACGTTTATCCCTTACGGGGTAAACAGAGCCTAAGGTAACAAAACCTACAGACCACGTTTAGTATAGTTGCGGGCGTATAGGTGGAAACTGGAATCACAATAGTGATGGGTTGCTAGCCGCATCGCTTATAAACATGGTTCCTAAGATTTTCGCCCATTCCCTCGATGGGCTTTTACCATCTACGCGGGAAGAGACGCAACTGGTACATTTTGTGTTTTTTCTTCACTCCTATACCAGCATGGAAGAATACACTACGGTGAATACACCAACACAAAACATTCCAAACTTATGCAGCGAAGACTTGCAAACTATTCCGACATTCATCTGTATTCATTGTGCAAAAGTTTATCTTAATCGGTTCAGGTCGGGCGGCGGTCTAACTCCGGCTCAACTAACTTAAATAAAGAAATAATTAAAGCGTTAATCGGTTTATATAGGGAAAAGCAAAAAGTATGTTGCTCTACTTACAAGAATGAAGATTTTTTGTTACCCATTGTACCCCTTCGCACTAAATGTCATAGCGACGTTACATTGAACTGACAAGGAAAATCATAACGATGTTTCCTGCGAGAACGTTTTACGGTGGGCCAGAAATTAAATTTGCCAAATATTAGAAACAATTGAATTTTGATTTAAATTCTCTGCATCTGGTTTGGTGAAGACACGATATTATTAACCGTTTAATTTATGCCATTAATAAAACAAACTTGATCAATGGATGAACAAACTGTTCAAACTCTGGTGCCAGCGCCGTAATATAATCAAATTAAATCGCTACCTACCTTTTAGCAGCCACAATATCACTTTTACAAGCTCCGTCCAATAAAAAACCTCATACATCAAAATCCAGATCTTCTAATAATGATTTTAATATACGACAGCGTAAACGTAATGTCACGACTCTCGGAGCAATAACGCGCGATTGCCGACTTGATGGCTCTTAACTCAACGGCGTTAGGTTCACAGTGTAAGGCAAATAATGGCTCTGCAAATGAAAGGCTTGCGAGTGATTTATATGGGGTTTTATTTTAATTTCCATACGCGGTGTACAGGGCGGCGCGCTGGGGCTTGCTTTAGTACATGGGTTCCACTACTGGGTACAGGCATAAAAACGATGTCCTCCGCCACGTCTGTCTGTCCTTTAACTTTGTCACTTTATTAAATCCAATATCGAATATTAAGAAACAATATTTAAAAAAATATTTTTCAATTTACTACATATAAAAATAACAGAAATATAAGCTATCAAATATTTGTCTCTATCGCTTTCTAGAAAACAGTATTTTAATAAATGGGGTGTATATAGGCGTAATGTCTTATGACGTCACGTGTCATGTTGGATCTCTCTTTCTAAATCGCTGCCTAATTAGTAGTTTAAAATTCTTCCATTTTCCGTGTTTTTTGTCGTGACCGATATCATTTTTAACTAGCTGTGTCTATGAAGCGAGAAAGCTAGTTTCCTTGCGGTGGTTCGTAGCCAAGTTTGATAAAAATCGGTTTAGCAGTTTGAAGAGTATCAGCTCTTATTCAAAATAATTAAATGCTATTGGCTTAAAATTGTTTTTTTTTTAAATTACGTATTCATACTGCGTGGGTTTTTACTTTTGTCTTTTTGACATATTTGTATATCTTGTCAAGAAAAAGATAAAAAAAAATGCATATCCCCTATTCAGTTTCGTTTCTAGTCTAAACTGAGCTCTAGCTTAGAAAATTAACGACACCAAACCAATTTAAACCTAATGCATAAACATGGGGTAAGTCACACTGTAGCCGTCTTGTAGCGGCTGTTCGACACGGGCCAGTAATTGGAGCTCGTACCCTACAACCTTGTAGGGTTAAATGGAACTAAATGCTACCCGATATTCGAGAGCCCTAAAATATCGGGCAGTAGAACAATATTACAAATAGTAACAGTGAGTTATATCGTCGGACTCTTCTACACTTTCCGTCAGATGAGAGAGATAGAGGTCGATCACTAGTCAAAGTATTAAAAAACCAGCTGTTTGAACATCTCGACATGCAATGCGCATTCCGTACGAAGCCTACCGGCGAATAGAACAAGCCCATGGAAAAAAATAACCTGTGAAATGAACCAGCGTGAATAACGCTTAGAAGGCTGTTACTATATCATAAAATAACTCTGAGCGCTATGCCGTCATTTCCAAGCGGTACAGGTATGGAGTTTCTCAGGTACAAGTGAGGAAATACGACTAATTATTAATGTACGGCTTTTTTATAGCTTGTAGATGATTAAAAATAAATGTCGATAAACCTAATAGTGCCGTACGAAAGTGGTGGTGCCGGAAGTTAGTGCAATTTTTTTTTCCATGTTCACACGTAGTCACCTGTACCGCTCAGAAATGACGGCATAGCGCTCAGAGTTATTTTACATACATACATATATATTTCTAAATGTCAGTGAAAATTAGAACACATAGAAAAATCCGAAAAGTAAAGCTATGGCCGGGAATCGAACCCGGAGCCTCGTCATTCCGTGACGCGTGCTATACCCCCTACACCACCCATAGCAGGTGGGTAGTCTCCGAATTTTTCTACCTGTTACTAACTGTCACGTGACCTTTTGTTACTATGCGATTTTTTGTCGCTAAGCGTCATCTGTTTTGAATGATGTGTCTGTACGACAAAATTACAAACTCGCATAGAACATCTACTGCTCACCAGGGACGAGGGCGCTGTTTTTCAAATGATAGGTACTATCAAATGACATACATATATATATATATCACGTCTTTATCCCTTACGGGATAGACAGAGCCTAAGGTAACAAAACCGAGGAGTTATTTTATGATATAGTAACAGCCTTCTAAGCGTTATTCACGCTGGTTCATTTCACAGGTTATTTTTTTTCCATGGGCTTGTCTAGAACTCTCGTCGCGTTTGTAATGTGAACAGAATTGTCACATGTCGCTGACAATTGTCGCGTTGGTGAAATAGCCTGTTGCTCGCGGCTTCGTCCCGCGGGAACTGTACGATTTTCCGGGATAAAAACTATTGAATAGTTTACGCGTGAAAGCATGACAAACAAACACATTCATTTAGTTACGATTCATGTTGCCTAAAGTCAGGACCACAATCATGCTAAACGTGGTCTTTAGGTCTCGTCACCGTAGGCTCTGTCTAGCCCGTAGCAGAAGGCAGCAATTTGCTGCCCTCCCCTAGTGGTGCCTGCTGGCGGGGGATGGGGATCCCTCGCTAGCCTGTAAAGGCCCACGAGTCGGACCAGGTATTCCCCCCCCCCCCCCCCCCTCTTGGCGCAGGAGCCCCGGCATATAAGCTGGGGCGGCCGGTGGGCGCACGCGGTGACACCCTCATGCTCCCGCGCGCCCCCCAAATGGCAGAGAGGGAATACCGGTGGGTTTTTAGTGGGTATACCTCCCCCGGCTCCTTCCACTCGGGAGGGGGGGGGGAGGAGAGTCCCACATAACTTGCGCGCCGTCCCCGCGGCGCGGTCGTATGCGTAACGCATGTTCCCACCGTAAAATAAGGCTCTGTCTATCCCGTAAGTGATAAAGAAGTGATATGTGTGTGTGTGTGTGTGTGTGTGTGTTTTTCTCCCATAATAATGTATGTAAGTGTCTCCACCGTCCCTAACGGACGTCCAATCAATTCAATTGGCGGTCATCGGCTTGATTTCCGGCAAGCAGGTCAATGACAAGTAGCACAAATACCAAGGGTGCACCGTCGGAGTTGTTATGTCGTCCACGTAGAGTTAACTCTGGCGTGGGCATGGTTGTAGCGGCTGGTTGTTAGGCTAGCATGGCTTGGGTGTAAGTTTGAGATTTGGAAGCGTTAAAGAATCATGCTAGGCTATTTTTTAAATCCGACGCAAAGGGGTGTTATGAGTTTGACGTAGATGTCTGTAAATTTCTAAATGTCAGTGAAAATTAGAACACATAGAAAAATCCGAAAAGTAAAGCTATGGCCGGGAATCGAACCCGGATCCTCGTCATTCCGTGACGCGTGCTATACCCCTACACCACCCATAGCAGGTGGGTAGTCTCCGAATTTTTCTACCTGTTACTGACACGTGACCTTTTGTTACTATGCGATTTTTTGTCGCTAAGCGTCATCTGTTTGAATGATGTGTCCGTACGACACAATTGCAAACTCCCATGGAACATCTACTGCTCACCAGGGACGAGAGAAGGCGCTGTTTTTCAATGTAGATGTCTGTGTCTGTAGCATCGTAGCTACTAAACAGAGGGACCGATTTCGATTCGGTTTTTTTCATTCGAAAGCCAGTTTCCTTGCAATGGTTTTTAGCCATTTTGGTAAAAATCGGTCAAGCAGTTTGAAGATGAAAAGCATGTTTGGCATAAAATTGAATTATTTCTTTATTTAAGTATGATTAATAACTTATTGTTATTAATATTTTATTGAATCAGGCGTTTCTGCGGAGTTGAATTTCAACGAACAAAAAAATATTTACCTTGCTACTCCGCTATTAAACTTGCTGCTGAGTAGCGGAGTAGCAAGATAAATATCGTAACTAGCAATTTACCGTCCGCTACGCGAGCTGAAATTTCCCCTTCCTGGCTAGGGGAAGACGTAAAATTATGTATACACTTCGGGTGTTAAAGAAAGCCGTCGCATGTTTACCGCCCTCACCTTTGGCTCGTGCGACAACTTCCTGCGATCTAAGACATTCTTTATTTTATCCTCGGGGGTCTAATGAACTATTTTGCTCATTATATTGTTATTATGTATGTATGTATGTATGTATGTATAACTCTTTATTGTACATAAAACACAAGAAAAAGATGAATACAGGATAACACACATGCACAAAGGCGAACTTATCGCTAAAAGGGATCTCTTCCAGTTAACCTTTGAACGATTGACAGGACATAAGTATGAAGCAAGAGTAGACACACAGAAAAAGTAAAAGAACCGATCGAAACTTAAAATAATCCTAAATGTCTAAATTTTAAATAATGTAAGATATAATAATAAACTACACATAATAGATAAATACGATAAACTAATACACAATAAATAAAATATACTACATAATATATAAATATATAAATACACACACAAGTTACAAAACACAACACATTCATTTAAGAAGATCCATCGAGCCAATACGCCTTCAAGCGACTGCGCAGGGTAGCAACAGTCTGCGATTGCCTGATATCATTTGGCAACCGATTCCAGAGTCGAACAGCGTATTATTGGTTTTCTCATCGTTAAAGGTGCTATTTTCTATATCCTTCTACGCTGGTCTGGGAGTAAAGAAAAAACATAGAATTTACCAGTTGCCTCTCTTCCCGCGCAGCTGGTAATAGCCCATCGAGGGAATGGGCGAAAGTCTTACGAATCATGTTATAGGCGATGCGGCTAGCACCCATCACTATTTTGATTTCCCTTTCCACCAATACGCTCTTAATCATGCTAAACGTGGCCGTGGTTTCGTTACTTAGGCTCTGTCTACCCCGTAAGGGATAAAGACGTGATATATGTATGTATGTATGCAAACTGCCACCGCCATACTATTTAACTGCAATACTGCAAAAGCTGTTGTTTTAAACTATTGCTTGATTGCGATCGCAATACAAACTTGGGCGGCTCTCCTCTAGAAGAATATTTATGGGAAGTAATTGCACGGCATCGTGAGGCGACACGACTGGTCTGCGCAACCGTTATGGACAACCAGTGTTGCTAAACAGTACAAGACGCGACAACGGACTACAGTATCGTTAGAATGGCTGATTCTGTATCAAAAAACACTTTATTCATTACTTTGTCTAGGAAGCTAAAATTGTCTGTAAAAAACAAAAAATAGCTATAGTTGCGTAGAAACTAGCAAGTCAAATGTCAGCTGTTTGAGATGTGAGCTAACAAATGTTAAGACACACACACACAAATCACGTCTTTATCCCTTTCGGGATAGACAGAGCCTAAGGTAACAAGACCTAAATGCCACGTTTAGCTTGATTGTAGGCGTATAGGTGGGGGAATTAAAATAGTGATGGGTTGCTAGCCGCATCGCCTACAACATGATTTCTATGATTTTCGCCAATTCCCTCGATGGGCTTTTACCATCTGCGCGGGAAGAAAAGCAACTGGTACATTCTATGTTTTCATTTGCTCCCAGACCAGCATGGAAGACCATCACAGCATGGACAGCATGGATGGAATAAATAATACCTGTATTTAATCAGTTTTATTCGTTTCTTTTTACCCCCAACGCAAAAAGAGGGGCGTTATAAGTTTAACGTCGATGTCTGTGTACGGGTGTGTGTGTGGCATCGTAGCTCTCAAACGGATGGACCGATTTCGATGCAGTTTCTTTTCATTCGAAAGCCAGTTTCCTTGCGGTGGTTCTTAGCCATAAGCTGTAAAGATCGGTTCAGCGGTGTCTGCGTGGGGATTTTACATTTCTTAAATTATGCAACATTTTAGAAAATATTCGCGGTCGTGATTTGCACAGGTCAGTCTCCTTGGCCTCAAAAGGAAGAGTCCTCGCGATATTTTAATATGAATTGCAAATTTAAAGCTGGATTTTATTTATTGGGAAGTTCCAGTCGCCTCGGATTTAGCAGGAAATCTTAAAGCGTTGAAATCTGCGCATTATTAATGCTTTTGTTATATTATCATAATCGTTTTCAGATGAACACAAACAAAACAACATATTCAAAATTAATCTATACCTCTGCACCATAATTCGACTCCAAAACGTTACCAAAGTGTGTCCAGTGTTTCAAGATGTAACCATCCTAACAAATTTTAAATGTTACCTAAGTATCAACATGAAACTACCGTGAGACTCAATCATAATTACACATAAACGGATAACTCACGTATAAAAAGTCGAGTGATGCTCGACATGTTTCGGACTATTTCGTAGTCCTTCTTCCTGGAGCGCTCGCCCCGGCGGCAGCGAAACGAACACTGCGCGCCAGCGCTCTGTTCTCGCGGTTGCTCGACGCAACTGACAGCGGCGCACAACTACCCTCGTTTTCATCGCCATTTTTATTACTGTTAGGGTAGCACACAACACTGATCACGTCACTCCGTAAAGGTTCGCTCACACTCACCACTACGAACTGACTACGAAATAGTCCGAAACATGTCGAGCATCACTCGACTTTTTATACGTGAGTTATCCGTTTATGTGTAATTATGTTACCAAAGTATGTCCAGCCTTAAAGATGTAATCAAACTAATAAATATTAAATGTTACCAAAGTATGTCCAGTGTTCCAAATGTGAATTTTAAGCGTCTAGGTAAACTACATACCCCATAAGTTTTCATTCCCTTTGTTTTTGTGTAGGAAATTCGACATAAACATTCATATCTTTTCATTCTTAGAGGGTTGGATTTTACAGTTTCAAAGTACCGCAAACCAGTATTTGGTTTCAATTTTCAACACAACACAACGCGTTACTGAAAAAAGGGTCTTGACGGACAAACAGACAGACGGCGAAGTTATGTTAAGGATCCTTTAGAGGTAAGAAACCCTAAAAACAAGAACGGATTAAGACACTGCACCGACGATAGACCTTATTTTCAAATATTGATGACGACCTGCCCCGTATACTTGTGCCCGAAGGTTTCTGATCCCCGACTTGTATTTAGTTTTGGAGCCCTATTTGGAACCCTTTCAGCGTAGTCGGTGAAATATAATATTCTCCGTCGTTAGAAGGGCGCATAATGTAATTTGTGTACGAATTCAAAGCAGCCCGCTCGAAGGGGACTCGGGGCTTTTATGGGCACGAGAATTATTTTTAGAGGCCCACACGGAACTGGGTAAATAAGGCGATTTGTTGTACTTATTTTCTTCTTTTTTTTGGGGAAAATTCAGCTTGGACTTACGCACTTTTGATAGCACTTTTAACTTTTTGAAACTCGTTTTTATTTTTTATTTTTTTGATCTATAAGTACTTGATTATAGTCACAGTTCGTCTGTTATTTGCTCATTTCAAAATGTTCTAATAGTCTTTCGACTAAGTCCAGTGGGCGGACTGACTTCTTCTTCTTTTTTTAATATGGCCCCATCGATCGATGCGATGATTTCGTCAATGTCAAAGTAATAAATACAGTAGGTATTCAAAAATCTTGAGACAAAAATGTCGGCAACTCCTATCGGGCTCTTAGCCAACGGATAACGATATCCCTCAGAATCTGCCAGGAAATCATTAACCGATGCCCAAGGTGCACCGGACCAAGCACTGCTCCCCACGGACGGATCCGAGAACGAACCGCAGCTCTGGACCACACGCGGAGGTAACCCGACTCGCACCCCACGGGCTGGCTTGAAATTTAGTAAACACATGTAAATTGAATGGCAATGCAAATACCGTTTATGACATATATAAGATGGAAAAGGACGACAATATACGATTAGTTGGTGTGTGTTATTTCTAAATATATATAACTCAAAGGTGACTGACTGACTGACATCAACGCGCAGCCCAAACCACTGGACGGATCGGGCTGAAATTTGGCATGCAGGTAGATGTTATGACGTAGGCATCCGCTAAGAAAGGATTTTGAACAATTCTACCCCCAAGGGGATAAAATAGGGGATGAAAGTTTGTATGAAACTTTGTCAATTTTAAACCGATCGGGGTGAGACTTTGCATGCATAAAGCTACTATGACGTAGGCATCCTCTAAGAACGGATTGTGTAATTTCTGCGGGATAGCGATAAACGAATTCTACGCAGACGAAGTTGCGGGCAACAGCTAGTTTAAGATAAATCAATAATTAGTCCACAGATAAAGAGAAATAAGGTGTAATGGAGTTTCCTCAATGTATCGGCGAATTCCATCCTTTTTCGGCACATTTGTCGTTTGTTTGTTTGTGATTTTGCTATGCTTGTTTATATTTGTACAGTAAAGTATTTATTTACTTACTTACTTACATTTATACGGAACACTAATACGGAAATGTTTGCGAGTAAAAACCCAGTGTATATTATCAATAAAGGAAAATTTTGTGTTCCCTTTCAATATTAACATGTTTATTTCCATGTAGGTACGATAAAACAATATAAGTGGGGTGTGTTACCCTTTTAGCATAAGCCTGCATTACGGGGAATGTAAATGCTCCTTATTGACGGTTTTATTGGGAATAAATATTTTATTTGTAAGATTTCATGAGACTGAACGACGGCAAACAATCTTTAATAGCAAAGGTACATTACCAAAAACCGGCGTATCCAGGCATGCTTTTAACTATAATCTTTGTCACAGTTAGTAACAGATAGAAAAATTCGAAGGCTTACAGTTTGACAACAAAAATAATGCTCCACGATGTACCTGCGCAGTATACCAATTTTAGTAGCGCGGGAAACTCTGGCGCTGTTATTGGTCGATCGATTTCGTACCAACAATGGCAAAATCGTGTAAGCGGGACAGAGCTAAGAATGCAAAGCAAGCAATACTCTGCCAGTTGCGCTTGCAAATAAAGTTCAATATAGATTATTTACACGTTCGGCTACCATCGGAAACTGGTCTGCGCTTCTCTGCGCAAACGAATACTGCCGATGCGCATTATATTTGTTGTCAAACTGTACCCACCTGCAATGGGTGGTGAATAAGGGGTGTAGCACGCGTCACGGAATGACGAGGATCCGGGTTCGATTTCCGGCCATAGCTTTACTTTTCAGATTTTTCTGTGTTCTAATTTTCAGTGTCGTTTAGAAATCTTATAATCTTTGTGTTTGGAGACTACCACTATCTTACTCTCTGTTTACCGCCAAGCAGCAGTGCATGCGCTGCTGTGTTCTGGCATGGAGTTAAGACAACAGCGAAATTACTGGCATATGAGGTATATGCCATCTTAGCCCTCTAGGGATAGCAACGCATCTGCAATTAGGTGTTATAGATGTCTAAGAATCTCTGAATATTTATACCGCCACTTTTAGATGGTGCTAATATTAATTAGTTATATGTATAAAGGGATACATACATACACTCACGTATTTATCCCTTACGGGGTAGACAGAGCCTAAGGTGGTAAGACCTAGCCACGATTAGCAATGTGGGCGTATAGATGGCAAAACAATGGAATCAAAATAGTGACGGGTTGCAATTATTTCATTTCATACAGGTGTTGGTGATCATTACCATCTAGCGACCCACAGAAACAGCAGAGCAAGCACTGCTGCTTGGCGACACGATTAGCGTGGCACTAGCGGGTAAATCTTGCACCAGGTTTTAACACCCGCAATATTGTTTTTCGCGCCATTTTACAGTTTTCCTCAAGATTGAAGTTTGAAATTAGGAAAATCCTTAAATGGATGCGTGGACGCAATAAAATGTTGGTGTAATATAAATGGCAGCACGTCGGAGGCTGAGTTACGGCTTCCGGTGAATTTGGGCCCGGATTTATTTATGGGACTTGTATTAGAGCAGCTTCTTATTTTAAATTATTAGTTCTGCCGTTGACTGTACTGTACTGCCTCAGGATTTTTCGTAACCAATAACACAATGAAAAAAAAAAGTGGAAAAAGGTCAGGCCAGGTGTACCCGAAACCGACAATGGCATGGATTTTGATGTTCCTTTCATGCTGGTCTGGGAGTAAAGAAAAAACATAGAATGTGCCAGTTGCTCTCTTCCCGCGATGGTAACATCGCATCGAGGGAATGGGCGAAAATCTTAGGAATCATGTTATAGGCGATGCGGCTAGCAACCCATCACTATTTAGTTTCCATTGCACTTTCCACCTATACAGTCTTGCTAAACGTCCCGAATTTATTGAAAAGTCGCTGCTCTTATATTTATGACGGATTGCGTGTTCTGATATTATTAACCTTATCGTGTTACGAATTTATTGAAATTTAATGTTGCTCTGAAATATTTGAGATCCTCGCCCGCTACGATATATCTGATGGCGACTGTACAAAAAAGTTAAAGTACAGTCAAGTGTAATAATATGTATCAAGGCAAAGTTTACCAAAGCAAAGCAAAAATAAGTACCATACGCTCTTACGCCAGCGTAATAAGGTCGTGGGGCATATTTTTGAGAAGTTCCTATCGATACTTATTTTTGCGCTTGACCGTACCTACAAAGTTCAAGTAGGTAAAGTTATAGTCCAAGAATCATAGCGCAGTGACAATGCAGCGTTCGAAACGCTTGTATTGATTACCCCTTTAACCCGAGGAGGCATAATTAAATCAGGTACCCGACGAGATTTACGAGATTTATCACAATAACCTGACTCAATAGGCGGCAATCCCGTCCCTCCACCAAGGCCACTAATTGCTCTGACACTGTATCAGTATATCAGACAAATTAAACGTGGCCTTTAGATTTTGTTAACTTAGGCTCTGTTTACCCCGTAAGGGAAAAAGAAGTGATCTATGCTTTTATATCCCGTGGCACTACCGTCCAAAGATTTCTATTTCAAAATCAAGTTTAACATAGTCGACGGAGCTGCTATTTCTGGGTATTTTTGGCCCTTCGAGCCTGCTCCCCCATCTTAGATCTTCATCTAACATAACCTGAACCTACCTCCCATTTATGATATTTATTTTGGTCTGTTAAGTCTTGTCATCGTATTTGTGTTATTTGTTACGTATCAGTAAAGAAGCAGTTCAGTTTCCTGGGGCCCGATTTTTGAAAGCACATGTGTGAAAATACCACTCGACAGTGGTGAAAAATTGTGCTGAATTTGAAATACGAGTAGCATAGAAGACAATCACAGCTCTCATTAATCTTATGAACTAGTCAAAACTTTGATTAGAGCTGTAGTTTTGGAGATATAAGCTGATTTATACCACTTTCGAGTGGTATGCTTTCAAAAATCGGGCCATTGATCTTTTTACTTGCCATCGATTATCCTTCATTTTAGCTACATTATCATGCAGTGCTTTGACTTAACACTCTAATTTGATAATTTGAAAAGCCCTCAAACTGATTTTAAATAATTTTTACGCCATAATTTCCTTATAATTACAAAGATTCGCGTCACTAACTGACGCATTTCGACTGCTGCCAATTAGGACAGCCGTCAACGTTGTGTGTGACAGACGACGGTCTGATCAAAGGTCCCGCGAGATAATTAACGTGTGGTCACACTGGTATAGTGCGAACGCAGACGAGAGACTGAACAATCGCAAGACTGTCGCAAATCAGTCGTAGTCTTTTTATGTGACAAGGAAGGCAAACGAGGAAGTGGTTCACGATTGCAAGTCTACAAAATCTGATATTTCAACGCAGTTGTACGTATCATGATATCACATATCAACGCAGTTGTATGTATGGGTAGACTGAAGAAATTGCGGGTAGTTAATGTTGCAAAGACGTGCAACGTAGAAAATATCTGGAGCATGTTAAAGACGTACACAAACCACGTGTATATCCTTACAGGGTAGACAGAGTCATAGGTAACAAGACTGGCCACGTTTAGCATGATTGTGGGCGTATAGGCGGAAAGGAATCAAAATAGTGATGAGCTGCAACCCGCCTAAGATTTTGGCCCTGCGCGGGTAGAGAAGCAACTGGTACCTACATTGTTTCTCTGCTTCCATATCAGCATGGAAGTTGAAGATAATCACGGTCTATATCCCGTCATAATATTCCGAGAATAATATTTAATGAGGAATTACTGCGGGTCAGTTTCCAAGTTTTGTCGCAAGTCTGTGCACGCGCTAAAGAGCGTGTCGACAAATTATTCTGCGAAACAAACATTTTGGAATTCGCCATGACTAGTCAAAGGCGCTGCAAGTGCGGAAGTCGCTGTCAGGCTGACATGCCTTGCCTGCTGACTGCAGAGCCTCAAATGCGAATGTTTATCAGGAAATGTCAACAGCATGTTATATAGGTCGTGAGAGCGTCTTGTGTTTGTTTACCAAAACGTTAAAATGGACTGGAACGGACTATAAAGAAATGTAATTTAATATGACAAAAAACTTTGTCTATTCACTATCCAAGAAAACCGCGGAACTGCTAACCCTAGCAAAAACTATCCCAAACCCCTTCCCGGTTAACCGGGCCCTTGTTTGAGTAGCAACCTTGACAAGGCTAATATTGACACGGCTGAAACTAAAATGCGTGTCCGGGATGTCCGGCGATGTCCGGTTAGGAACGGGGCTTTGAGGACGACAGTAAACGTAATGTAAATAAAAACAAATAGAGAAACATGGACGAAACAAGACAGAACTACAAACCGCAAGGCGCTTATCTACTAGAGGCAGCCTCGGGTCGAGCGGTTGCCTCGATGCGAGGCTGCGCAAATGGAGACGCTACCTCAACGCTCCCTCAACGTCTTAGGCAGCGTCTCCGCTTGCGTGACCTCGGAGCGAGGCAGCCGCTCGACCCGAGGCTGCCTCTAGTAGATAAGCTCCTAAACAAATGCACGTCCACGCGATCTTAGCACAAATTCTGAAGCAAAAGTTTCATCATCACCATATCAGCTAGGTATAGGACGTCCACTGATGGACGTATAGGCCTCCATGGAAGAGTTGCCTTCGTTGGAAGCGGCTTGCCTCCACCGTGAACCCGCGATAACTATAGGCTTATTACCTAACTCGCTCGCGATCGCCATCATGTTCATTTTGACAGTTCTTGTATGAATGTGACAGCTAGCTGATTCCGATGCCAATTGTCAGCCCATACACGAACTGTCAAAATGAACACGATAGCGATTGCGAGCGAGTTAGGTAATAGTAGGCTTATTACCTAACTCGCTCGCAATCGCCATCGTGTTCATCTTGACAGTTCACGTATGGCTCCCTCTTCGCGGCACCTGTGCAATGCAGGTTTGGGAAATGACTCTTCCCTGCGCTTCTATAAAAACTTGGCCATATTCTGTACAGTCTAATTTAAAAGCCTGTACAGCAGAAGCTGTTAACCCTTTAGCCTTAAGAACAAGGGTTGTTAATGCGTAAGGAAAACAACCAACAGTTAACGAATTTATGTCGAACGCTATTCAGAAGGAACCAGACATCAATTGCGGTGTTTGCTCGAGACCCGGGGTGTAAGGGGACCCAAAGCACACACGACATTCATAATGTTATAACCTGTTCGTTATTGAGTTAAAAACTTTGAGAAGAACAATTTTAATGCGTTATTCAGTAGTGTCCGACCGAAGTTTCGGTTAATTTCGGCCAAAAAAGTGATTTCGGCCGAAGTTTTGGTTTCGGCCAGAATCCGGCCGGCCTTCGGCAGCACTCGGCTTTTGTCCAGGTATTATATTAATTAGGTAACTTTGTTTAAAAGTTTAAAGATTTGATTTTATTTGGTTTAAAATTTCATAATTTACCTCTTATTATATCTATTTTCATTTCAGTTTAACAAAAAAAGAAACTGTTCTCGTATAAGAAATCCTTGCAATAACCTTTTCCTTACGATTTGTACAGTAATTTTGAATATTTTGATACGTCTTCAAAATTTCGGTTTCGGTTTCGGCCGAAATCAGAAAAAAAAATCGTGTTTCGGTCGGACACTAGTATTCAGCCATCTCATTATATGTACAGACTGCGGATCACATACGGGCTCTTCCATGCTGGTCTGGGAGCAAAGAAAAACATAATGCACCAACCAGTTGCTTCTCTTCCCGCGCATTATGGTAAAGAGCCATTGAGGGAACGAGCGAAAATCTAAGGAATCATGTTATAGGCAACGCGGTTTCCCATGACTATTTTCATTCCTCTTTCCACCTAACACGTTTACACTTACGCCTTTAGGCTCTGTCGACCCCTTAAGGGTGACTTATGTACGTTTATTTCGTCTGTCATTTTTAATATGGAGATGTCAGCGAGCCAACCTAAATTGAATCGGAATTGAATCGCATTAAGACGTCATGGTAAGACCACAGTAAATAAATAGAGGTAAGACCCCTGGAATTCTCCGTGCTACTCGACGTGTACGCGTACCAAGTATTGTCACGGCATAGCGTGACATATTATTCTTCGTTTGAAGTCTGCAATCCAGGTCACTGGCTTATGCTTTGTACGGATTTCGAACCAAGCCCGGAGACTCAGAAATGACGGCATAGCGCTCAGAGTTATTTTATGATATAGTAACAGCCTTCTAAGCTTCATTCACGCTGGTTCATTTCACATGTTTTTTTTGTCCATGGGCTTGTAGTCTTACTCCCAGACCAGCATAAAATAACTAAAAACTTGGTGTAAAAAAAGCTTTTGGTTAATAATTGAGACATTTACGTAAAGTTAAAACGTCCCTAACTAGGTACTTAGTATTTCATATTCCATGCTGGTCTGGGAGCAAAGAAAAAACATAGAATGTACCAATTGCTTCTCTACCCGCGCAGATGGTAAAAGCCCATCGAAGGAATGGGCGAAAATCATAGGAATCATGTTATAGGCGATGAGGCTAGCAACCCATCACTATTTTGATTCCATTTTCCACTAATACGCCTACAATCTTGCTAAATGTGGCCTGTAGGTACCTGTTACCTTAGGCTCTGTCTACCCCGTTAGGGATAAAGACGTGATTTGTGTATGTATATGTATGTATGTATGTATTTCATATTGCAAAACACAAGAAACGTTCTTAACAACAACTGTAAGGGCCTCAACTTAATTGAAACATCCCCTGTATTCCGCAGAAATTTACAGGAGTCTTCGGCAAAAAATTTGGCATACCCCTCCCTGTAAGAAAGGCTAAATAATTGCCCGTTAATGCATGCAAATTGTACCGAATGCCGCTAATCCGGAGCGAAAGAGACGGCGAATAACCGGCAATTGTTATTCAAGAACGACGCCATGAAATTATGTGGAAAAGAAACGCTGGAACAGTTTATATGAGGCGAGACGAGGACGACACGAGACCCACAATACAATACAATACAATACAATACAAATACTCTTTATTGAACACCACAAATCAGTACGAAACAATACAGAAACAAAGAACAAAGTAGACAATAGGCGGTCTTATCGCTTAATAGCGATCTCTTCCAGACAACCAAAAAGCTAAATAAGTTTGAGACAGTTTAAGTACCCACGAACTAATTACGAGATCCATTTCGTTTAATACATACAGTCAGCGTCAAATAGTTCGTGACACCCAAAGTGGCCAAAAAGTTAGCAACACGACTTTATTTCAACTGTAATAAGTAAGTAAGTAAATGCTTTATTGTACGTACAAATATAAAGAAGCAGAGACAAATCACAAAAAATAACAAAGGCGAACTTATCCCTTGTTGCTGACTGTACATACATATGTCACGTCTTTATCCCAGGTAAACAGAGCCTAAGGTAACAAAACCTTAAGGCCACGTTTAGCATGATTGTGGGCGTACAGGTGGAAAGGGGAATCGAAATAGTGATGGGTTGCTAGCAACGCCTATAACATGATTCCTAAGACTTTCGCCCATTCCCTCGATGGGCTTCTACCATCTGCGCGGGAAGAGAAGCAACTGGTAAATTCTATGTTTATTCTTCACTCCCAGACCAGCATGAAAGAAAGAGCTTTGATCCTTAGCAAAATGTGAACTGTATTAGGTAAATTTAAATTGGTTACTTACCATACATCAAATAAAATAGGATTTTTTAGTATTTGTTGATATGGGGGCAACAGAAATGCCATCATCTGTGATAATCTCAACTGTCTTGCTATCACGACAATTGTCAAGTTAGTGAAATAGTCTTTGACACGTACGCTAATTTAGACAATTATTAAGACAAAAATCTTACAATAAATGCGCACAACGATACACCTTTTAAACCTATGTTTTTATGCCTCATCCAAGGTCTTACCCACTTATTCATAAACGCTCTATAGGCCTCTGCTAACTTAGCAATCGTTTGTCTTTATCTGTGAAAGGTAAATGGCAAAGTGACAGATAAGGACAAACGATTGCTAAGTTAGCAGAGGCCTACAGAGCGTTTATGAATAAGGGGGTTAGACGCAATATCGTCTGTTGTAAACATCTTTTTGGGACGCAAAGCGAAGACGATAATTGCTATTGTGGCGAGTAATGAATAATCTTACTTCACGCGGCTCACAGCTGAATTTACCTGAAAAGATAATCACAAATTAGTAATGCAAAATTTGAGGTTATATTTAAGGATTGAGTACCCAATACCACCCTTTAGGCTTATTGTCTAACTCGCTCGCAATCGCCATCGTGTTCATTTTGACAGTTCTTGTATGAATGTGACAGCTAGCTGATTCAGATGCCAATAGTCAGAACATGAACTGTCAAAATGAACACGACGGCGGTTGCGAGCGAGTTAGATAATAAGCCTACTGGTCTAGGAGCAAAGAAAAAATAGAATGTACCAGTTGCTTCTCTTCCCACGCATTTATGGTAAAAGCGCATCGAGGCGAAAATCTTAGGAATCATGTTAAAGCAACCCATCACTATTTCGACTCCCCTTTCCACCTTTACTCCCACAATCATACTAAGCGTGGCCTAGGTCTTGCTATTAGGCTCAGTCTACCGCGTAAGGAATTAAGACGTGATTTATGTATGTAAAATGTAAACTATATCCGGTGGGTTATGGCGTGCAGTGGCGGGATTTAGGGTAGGCAGTGCGTATTGTGTGCCGTCTTAACGCTTCCTACCCGACACTGTACTGCAAGTCATGGTCCGTGGATGTCGTTAGAAGACTAAAGGAGCTGACGCGGGAGCGAGAGACAGCGAACGGTCTCCTTCACTGAGGTGCGGCAAGAGCATATCACCACACAATTTTTTCTGGAGTCGTCATAAATCTCGACAAGAATCGACCCTGTCAAGAATTTTAACGACATAGCAGAGGAAATTGGACCAAAAGCTACGACGGTTGAGTATCTTACAAAATACTAAACGCTGAGGCGATAGGTAGTTACTTGAGAGTCTCGTTCCTCTACGGTCTCTTCGACTTCGATCATCTAAAAGTCTAGAAACAATGTTGCCTACAATTTTCTTTTTATATAACACTAGCTGACCCGGCGAGCTTTGTTCCGCCTTAAATTTGAAAAATTCCTTTGTAAGTGCATCTTTATACTAATCAAGGAATAATGTGTAGGCATGCTAAATTTTATGTCTGTAGCTTTATTAGTACAACATTTTGGAATTTTCCAATCCCGTGGGAAAATCGGGATAAAAAGTATCCTATGTCCGTCTCCTGGTCCTAAGCTACCTCCCTACCAATTTTCAGCCAAATCGGTTCAGCCGTTCTCGAGTTATAAATAGTTTTCTTCTTTTATATACATAGATGATCCGAAGTACACATTTAAAATAGAAATTAAACGTGCTTCATTTGAATATCCGTGAGAAATGCTTATCTATCAATTCAATTAATAGAAACACAACAAACATGACCGCGCCAAAAAAAACCTACAAAAAACATCGAATCTGATCTCCAAAACACCCAAAAAACCTTGGGAAACTGCCATCATAAAAAACAAAAAATCTGTCGTCAATATTGTCCTTATCAAGCCTTGGTTCGATGGCCAAGGTCGTGAGCGAGAGGGGAGTGGGGGGAGGGAGACGCACGATGCGCGCGCGCAAGGCACCGGCTGGCACCGCCCGGATAATTAATTAAACATTAACATATTATAAGACGCAAGCACCTGTTTTTATTGAATGTTTGCATGCACTGCTGCATCGGTTAACGTAAAGAAAAACTGTTCGGTTCGCTGTTTGTTTTACAAGTCATTGGTAAAGTTAAAAAATAAATATTCAGGGTTACCATGTGTTAGAATTTGTGCGGACATATCCGAACTTTTAATTCATCTCGACTTCATCTGGCTTGTTTACTAGAATTTGTTTAATTTTGTAGTCTGTCTAAAATGGCATTTTTTTCGTTTTAGGAACACAACGGGGCAACATTGTAGCTAAACTGGACGGCAGGGGAAAACTACCATACTATTTGCACCAAGAAAATTGACGTAAATCAGATACTGTAGGACCACGAGACAGCCAAGCGTAGCGGCTTAGAAAATTGGCGAATACAAAGTATTTTCGATATAGGATTGAACTTTGGGTTATCGTTTAGTATTCCAAACACCTCGGCCGTGGCAGCTTCTAATGGACGGTCTTCATTTGCATGACGAGAATAAGACACGAATTTCAATGTCTTCAACCATGAAAAAATTGCATTTATTGGCTTTAAAAGCTACTAGCTGACCGTGACTTCAGTCGAGTCGGGTTCGAAAAGTTGCTAAAATTAACACGTTTCCTGGATTCTAAATAACTTGAGGCATCTTTATGATTATTAGCCAAAATACGCCCACTGTGGAATAAACTCTGCCACAATAAACGACAACCTGACGTCTTCATCCACCAGTTGCCCGCAACTCTCACAATGTCGTCGGTCTACCTAGAACTGCCAACGCTGCGTCTTTCGATTGCTGGTCGTCACTCGTCTTCCTCGCGCAACGGTTTTCTCGTGTCTTCTGCATCATTTATTTTATCACTAGCTGTTGCCTGCGACTCTGCGATGAATTCGCTTATCGCTATTACGCGGGAACTATGCTATTTTCCGGGATAAAAAGTATCTTATGTCCTTACCCGGGACTGTAACTATCATTATACCAAATTTCAATAAAATCAGTTTAGCCGTTTTGCCATGAAAGAGCAACAAACATCAAAACTTACAAATATCGCCTTTATAGTATTAGTAAGATAAGGATTAGGTTTTTTTTTTTGGACAAACGTCAATAATTCGTTTTTGTACATACTAGCTTGCCGCGTCGCTTTGCTTGCAGCACTATCCCCTGGCAATGTCGACCAACCCTTCCTTACATTAGTCTCCGCTTCTTCAAATGAAAGCACACCCTAGTCACGTTAACTTTCGACACGCGCGGAGTCCCCAATCCGCATTAAATCATCCAGTCACTTTGCTTTGTTAGCATTTAGTACAATGGTAATATAACATAGTAGACAAACATACTATTGTAATATGTTAATGCCTTTTGGGCTTATAAATGCGGACGACGCACCCATTTGTTATAATTAGTACGAAGAGCAAACACGAACGTGTCTCTCGAGACATAAATCAAATGTACGCACAAAAGTACATACATTCAAATATTAATATGTCTTTATCCCTTATGTGGTAGACAGAGCTTTTTTTTATGGTGTGGAAAATGCGCTTTATGCATCCGCCCGGTACGGGGTTAGCCACTAAAAACCACACGAATTTCCTATTCGGTATGTGAGGCGTTACGGGAGCACTCGGTGTCACCGCGACCCACGACCACCCCGGGATGGGGTTCCCTCTTCGCGGCCATGTGCAATGCAGGTTTGGGAATTCCCGCTCGCCCCCGCTGGTGCCGCTTGGGTTTTTTATAGAGGTGGACTCCTCGTGGCCCCCGTCTTGAAAAAGACAGCGGCCCACGTTCCCGGCGAATGGTAGACAGAGCCTAGGGTGACAAGACCTAAAGGCCACGTTTAGCGTGATTGTGGGCGTATAGGTGAAAGGGGAATCAAAATAGTTTTTTCACCTCTCTCATTTAGAAAAGTAAGCTTTGCTCCCTGTGGAGAGAGATCAAAGTGCAACTTTTCTGTTCCAGGCAATTTTAAGTGTTTTTTTTGCAAATATGGTTTTTTGAAGTTGATAATTGTAATACTACGCCATTTTCTTTGCTGGTAGCTCTTAATTTTATATTACGAATTATTTATTCAAGTTTTTTAATATTCGGTGTGAAAAGTTGTATGAGCCACTCGGGAGCCAAATTATTTTCATCTTGGGCGTTACACTTGAATCCCTCATTACGCTCTGAATTCTACTTTAGAATCCTTCACTACATTCTGGATTCAATGTGACACAAGTAACTATGGGTTGCTAGCCGCATCGCCTATAACATAATTTCTAGCATTTTCGCCTTTCCCTCAATGGGCTTTTACTGTCTGCGCAGTAAGAGAAGCAACTATGTTATCTAAAGTACCTACGCAGTAAAATGACGAACCTTGACAAAATCTTTGTAAAGACGGTCGTTTCTCAAAAGTGCGAGTCAAATGATTTGTGGGTTGTAGGTGAAAGTGAAGGGCCGAAGAAACCGGCCATTTATGAAGAATTGTGGTTACCATCCGATTTGTACGGAAAAGTGAAAACGCTACGTGTAGTCATGTTATTATAATTCCACTTTTTAAAACTCAAACCATTTCCGCATTGATAAATCTAAGATATAAATTACTTGGCAGACAAAAAATCATTTTAACTACGCATTTTAAAATAAGGTGATAGAATTTTAATTGTAATACAAGCTTTTTCTTGCTGACTTTACTAACAGACTAAAAAAAGAAAATTATCATGAAAATTATAGAATTTATAACACAGACAGAACAGACTAACTTTTAGCAAACTCTTCTGCTTAGCGGCAGAATTAGCGAGCAAGATGCTAGTAGCGATCTAGAAGGATCCCATGCAACTTCTATTAAATTTAACCATTTTTTATTGCTCTCAAGTGCACTTAAACACATTTACACAGAACGCACTGATCAACTTAAAATGATCCGTATTTTTAACCGATTACACTCGCTAACCTATTCAAATCTCATTATTGTTCCCACAAAGGACGGTAATGAGAAGAGTATTGAATCCAGCGCCATCTATGGGCACAAAGGATAATGCTGTGACGCTGGCGGAATTTAATGGAAACGTCACTGACACTCGCGCTAGGTTTGCGCGAGTGCCGTAAACTTTGGTACGTTCTACTCAATTTATTTGGGACTAGTGACTAGAGTGATGTGCAAAGAAGTTTTTCTTGGGAAAACAAAGTTGTGTGGTAATGATATTTCGAATTTTAATTTGGAGATTAGTTCTTTTTCACACCACGTCGGTGACAAACAAGTGTATGGCTGTAGCCGTGGGTTCATTAAATATTGGTTTAAAAAAATATTTTATATCTTTTTGATTGACGCGAGACACATTTATGTACAATTAATTGCCTAGCTCTAAGTATAATCATAATTCTTTGATACCTAGATATTATAAGTATTATCCTTTTAATTTGCCTGTCAGTTGCTGGTGAAATGTGTGCTTTTCAAATATTTTAACAACCTTATTGTACCATTTTTAGGCAGACCTAAGATGAACAAGAACCGAATTAATTAGCATTAAAATCATAGCCATTTTCAAACAAGCAACTATCTTGATTCTTGGTAGAATGACATCACATGAAGTGGCTTCTTGATAAAGTTTTTTATAATTACCGTGAGTTTTTTGATTTGCCACTCGCAGAATAGATATAAATAAGCTTTAGGGACGTGTAATGTATGTTACCAAGAATAAATTTCATTTCATTTCATCTTGACTAACAGAAAATGAGAAGTAAAAGCTAGGTATTCTGTTCAGCTCTCGCCCGTCCGTTTAGCAACATTCTGCTCGAATCGAAAAATCTGAACAAAAGCTTTTTTCAACGCCATTTCGTTGTAGCCTTCATCCAACGATTCACGCATTCGTGCTGAAAGTTATAAAAAATATGTACCGGTATTACTAAAACCGGTACGCCGGTACTGTGTTCACTGTCACTGCAGGATTTCTCTAGTGGACTCATTATGTCCTCCTTTCGATCCAGGCTTCCCTAAGACCTTAGTTAATACGCCATTGTCAGAGATTTGGACGTAGGGTTAGACAATGGGGTGATTCATAGTTCACATAGTTGATTTAGAATGAACGGGGAAGATAAATGATGATTCAATACCAGAATTATGTAAAATTAATCCTCTGTAAATGTTTTTCAGGATTTTATAATTATAATTGAAAAGTGGGAGTAAATTTTGGATCAAAAAATATCTAGTGTTAGTGAAATCACTAATATGTTGCAGATTCAGGAAGTTTGGGAAGGGATACGTTACTCCGATGACAACATGACATTTCCAACTACACGTCTGGGTTGTGACACCACGATGAATTACTAATTCCCAACTCGCAAGTCCCTCGTTTGCAACTTTTGACTAGAACGTCCAATGTTGGACAAAGGTAATTAATGTAAATAATTAATTGCTTAGTTCTTGACTTAGGTCTCATTTTCGCATAGACAGATTTTACAGTGTCCAGGCAAAAATATCCCATCAAACTGATAAGTGATTATCTTATTTTCAAATGCGACTGGCTGATTGTTTGATTCACCAACAGCCATTAACTATGCTGACAATTTGCTTAGACATTTCTTTTAGGTATGCACCCAAGGAATTTGAACAGGTTTTGCTAATTTCCCACGGGATAAGCAATATTTCTTCCATGCTGGTCTGAGAGTAAAGAAAAAACAGAATTTACCAGTTGCTTCTCTTCCCGCGCAGATGGTAAAAGCCCATCGAGGGAATGAGGAAAGTCTTAGGAATCATGTTATAGGCGATGCGGCTAGCAACCAATCACTATTTTGATTTCCCTTGCCACCTGTACGCCCTTAATCATGCTGAACGTGGCTTTAAGGTTTTGTTACCTTAGGCTCTGTCTACCCTGTAAGGGATAAAGACGTGATATATGTATAAGGATGTAAGTTAGTTTCTTAATTTGCCGCAGCATTTAAAACATGGCAAAATAAACGGATCACGCTGTCAGGTCGCGTCTGCTCATGCTTCCCACTAATCCATAATTCTTGATATTGACTGATCCGTTTATTTCACTATATTAACCTCAGTAGTTTTATGTTGAAAATAATCTTAAAACTGAGAACTTGGTCGTATTACCGTGCAGCTATAACTTAAAGCTGGGCCCCATATTGGGCGCCAATTCACGCCGCGCAGTTTGCCAAAGGATTACAGACGCGCACGTCTGTTAGGTTTCCGGATTTATTTCACACGCTTATGCTAGATCGGGATTTAATATGATTTAGATATGTATCACAATAAAATTATAGCTACGAACAGCGAGTAAATTTCATACGGGCGTATATTCAGACATAGTTTCTGCGCAAATCATGAGATTTTATTAAATAGCTTAATTTAATTAAAAAAGAGCAATCAAAAATTTTTAAGTAGGGTCCAGCAGCAATGTGATAGAAATTAGTGTGACTTAACAAGCGATAAACTGTTAGTCAGGGAAACGAATGTTGCTATCGATTCTTGGCTTAGACACATGACGTAACCGATCATTAATAAGTAAATGTAAATATGTACACACAAATGTTAATGTACCTGTAATCATACTCTCATATAAAATTTACACGCTGTAGAACCAGAGGCTAACTAAGCCGGGCAATATTTTATATACTTCTCTTGAAACGAGAATATTCTAAGGGTGCTGATACACTTGAGCATTCACTTGTAATGAGCATTCTAGCGAATGTTACATTAGAGGTAAAAGTTTACAAAATGTCGCGAATGCTCGCTGTTCTGTTACAAGTGAATGCTCAAATAGATCAGCACCATAAGGTACGGCGTTTTTTCGAGCAAAATCGGTTTCTTTGCTAAATTACTGATTTCAGTCTTACTAATTAACCAATATATACGTCTCGTTTATTTTAAATCTATACTATTATATATAGTATTACAAATGTGAGAGTATTTATATCTTTTTGTCTGTTACTTTCACACTTATCCCGCTGGACCGATTTAGCTGGAATTTGGTTCTTAGTAAATTTAATGTCACATGACTTTATTGTCGCAATGAATGAATGAACTGAACTTTGAAACGTTGATAATGGAAAAAACTTGCCAAAGCTCATATTATCGTTAAGCCTCAACTTTCGTGCCATACACGCCGTTACAGGGCATTAAGCTCGATAAAGCTCCTGGCAAGGCGGCGTTTGCGTTCATTCTAAAACTCTTTCCTGCCAAAAAGTTTAAAAAAGAAGTGGAACGCGTTATAAACTCTCCTAGAGCCGGATCAAACCGTTACCGGGTATCAAATACTTGTTTTTATAAAAAGACTTGAAGGAGAATCATTAGTAAGGTTTAATGAGTTTCTCTGAACTATATAAAGAGGTATCGATTTCAGTTTTTGCTTGCTCCAAACTAACGTAACTTTTTATTCTCTGTTTGGTTCCATATTTTGATATTATTAGCGAAGTGCCATAACTTTATGGCTATCAATAGTGGGGACAAGCCACGCAAATTAGCCGGGTACGTGTTAATAAACACCCATAGACAATCTCTTCTTACAATAATGTAAGATATCATAAATATTATAATGAGAATCTGGTAATGATATTCAGGACAAGTCATCGCAAATCTCGACGTGGTAACAGAACAATAACTATGATCGAAATGCAATTAAAAAGGTCAAATGTTAATTGCGGAAGTATACTGTTCAGTTAATCAAAATCTTAGTTTCTTTTGAATCTTGTTCTACGTCCGTGTCTATTTTTGCGGAGGCTTGTCCGAGCTATGGTAATGATGAAGGTAAGTAAAGTGCACTCGTAGCAATCGTATTACCATCATCTCCAGCCCATATACGTCCCACTGCTGAGCACAGGCCTCCTCTCACAACGAGAGGGGTTGAGCTATAGTTCCCGCGCGTGTTTTTCAAAAAACTTTAGCGATTATGGCCTTCTGGAATGTAACCTACCCTTGGTCGACACTTTCTTGGCCGAGTAATTTTACTCGCGAGTATTCCTACTCGCCGCATCTCATTCCCATCTCGCCTACAACCCCCCGTTTACTACCAACATAAAAAAGACAAACACGGCCAATTTATAAAGTTGGCTAAATGTTCCCCGGCGCATAATTCATTCACTCGTAAATCAAGTTTTGCAAAGTCTTAATTTTAGTAGGCTTTCAAGTTGAAACTGGCGCGGATGCTCCAGTTACATCCTGAAGGATAAGATAAGATACGGATAAAGTGATATAAGACCCATTTATAACTCTAGACGGGAGTGTTACTTAATTCGCGTTTTGATCCATAAAGGACCGGCAATGACAACTCAATACAATATAATACAGTGACACTTTATTGGACACCACAATAATAAACAATACTGCGCCTCTAGTGTAAGTTTTCGCATATAAAAACGTCTCGAACTCGTTCACGTAAACGTTTCAATTACTATGGAAAAATTGGCAGCGCCACTTGCGGATTGAAACGGCAACAAACTGTTCTCATACTATTTGACATTTTAACGCAAACGCGTTCAAGACGTATTTTGTGACCAAAAACCAACACTAGGCATACAGAAAATATCTACATGTATAAAATTTTAAAGTAACTCAAAAGTACTAAGCATCAGACAGCTTGTAGAACAGAATTTAGAAAGGAATAAATCCAATCGTTCTTTGGTGGTCTAGGAGCAAAGAAAAAACATAGAATATACCAGTAGCTTCTCTTCCCCCGCAGACGGTTAAAGTACATCGAAGGAATGGGCGAAAATCTTATGAATCACGTTATAGGCGATGCGACTAGCAACCCTAGTTTGATTCCCCTTTCCACCTATGCCTACAATCTAAACGTGGTCTTTAGGTCTTGTTACTTTAGGCTCTGTCTACCCCGTAAGGGATAAAGACGTGATTTATGTATGTATAAATGCTCACGGTAAGTGGCAGGGAAAATGGAGAGGAAGCACTAGTTATAATCGCAGGGTAGTTCGAAACTGAAGCTTATGACTAGATAATAGTCGAGCAGGAAATAAATAATACCCAAGAATTTAAAAAACCAACGAATACACAAAGCTTAAGTTCATGTAGAGCAAAAGGAAAAGTTACAGATCTTCGTCTAGCAATAATAATAAATTATTTTACTTCATACAAGCTACAAAGGTCCCCTCTCCACATTCATGAAGCCTACTTCAATATCAAATAGAATATTCATTTCTGAAACCAAAGCTATACATATCTATGTTACAGTATCTCTAATACTAACTTCAATAACCTCATCAAATCTATAATAACACAATTCCACACATCAGTACACAAATGGCGTTAAAACAATGTCCCAGTTCCAAACGGCCGTATCACAACTACCCACGACGGTGTGCCATTCCCCATTCATTGCGGGGCTAACACGCGCAATGCGTAACGGTTTATCAGCAACGCGCGCAATGTATTACGAACGTAGTAAACGGTCGATTGAAGTCGAAGTGGGGTAATAATAATAATGGACCCAGAAGTTGGCCAAACAGCTTGTACAATCGAGAATCGAAGAGCTTTGCGATCGCGACATTTGAGAGAGCAATGACCGCGGTTGGGAAATCAGCTGTATTCGGTTGCGAATGTAAAGAGGAGCTAGTTTTTTGGGTTCCGTATAGAAATACAGAGATTTAGGTACCTGTAACAATTCCCCTTAGTCCGTTTTGGTCTACCATTCAAACCTACTAATAGGACTAATCGGACGAAATAATCCATTTAGTCCTACTACTTCTGGCACGAATTTTAATAGGACTAAACGGACGAAATAATCCGTTTAGTCCAAATACTTTTAGTAGGTTAGGTTGGTTTAGGTTATGTTAGTCTTGAGACCAAGATTGGCCTTCCACGTGACGAATTCGGATACGGATAACCGACTTCTGGCGATGTAACGGGTTGTGCCGTTGAACCGTTGCGTCGCCAGAAAAACGGCAAGAAAGAAACACCCCGGGGGTTTTAGTGGGTAAAAACCCCGCATAACCCCATCGCCTCCCCGTAATGATGGGGTATCTGGTTACAGCAGATTTCCCCCGGGAAACGAAAAAAAAGGTTATGTTAGTCTTGCATCGGCCCGAAAGGCCAAAAGCAGGCAGGAATAGGAGCTCCGCGCCAGCGGACCTCCGTTGACACTGTCTCTGAGCCGATTGGGATCGGGTAAAAACGCGACTGTGGAACTAATTGGATAATTTTGTCCGTAATGGCAGAACAAAACGGACTACTTATATATCAACAATGCGCTGTGTTTGTATGATATTGGACTAATTGGGTCAAATTTAACATTTTGACACAGTTCTAGTAATCGGTTTTACTTAAAATTGGATATACATAATAAAGAATGGATGATAGTTTCAGTAAAGTCAAGCAAAACCACAATTAGTAAATTAAGAAATTACATGATTCAAGTTCGTCGGAGAAATGATATTATCTTTCTGCTTTATTTTATAGAGCCTATAAGCTAGCTACAAATTTAATAATTTTCATTGAAAACTATTGTGTCGTATGGAGATATCGAAGTTAAATAAGCGGGTGACTTACGTATTTATTTATTACATACAAACATAATAAAGATGTTATCATTGTTTTAAGTAAGTCCATGACAGCTACTAATATTATAAATGCGAAAGTAACTGTATTTTAATGTAATTGGCACTAGTTTTAGTTCTGGGGAAAAACATAGAATAGTTCTTAGAAAACCTACTCCGGGTCAGAGATAAGCGAATTCTACGACGGTTCTGTGTAAAGTAACAGTTCGCTAATAATTAGCAGCGTTTTTTAACACAAAAACGGTATCCTAATTAGGGCTCATTACAAAAACGGCAGACGAGGCACGTATCGCAACGCCACCGAGCGTGTCGACACGGGGCTATTATGTTCCGCGGTTCTGTTGGTCACTGCGCATGAATAGGCGGTATTTTTGAGCAATTTACGTAATTGACGAACATTGCTGTGACATAACGATCAAACTGACACAAAAGTCATTGTTAAACTCGGTACTTAAAAGCCGAAACTGCACAGCGCTACATTTTTGCGGCTTATACGTGGATGCAAGATGCCAAAGCCAAAAAAAATTACACACACACACACACACACACATTGTTTTACGATTGTTACACGTACATATACATACATAAGTCACGTCTTTATCTTACGGGTAAACAGAGCCTATGGTAACAAGACCTAAAGGCCACGTTTAGTATGATTGTAGGCGTTTACGTGGGTTATTTAGTTTCGTATTTTTTTTTGCTTCCATGCTGGTCTGGGAGCAAAGAAAAAACATAGAATGTACCAATTGCTTCTCTTCCCGCGCAAATGTTACATAGGCGACATGGCTAGCAACTAGTGTCCGACCGAAACACGATTTTTAGCCGAAACCGAAACCGAAATTTTTGAAGACGTATCAAAATATTCAAAATTACTGTACAAATCGTAAGGAAAAGGTTATTGCAAAGATTTCTTATATGAGAACAGTTTCTTTTTTTGTTAAACTGAAATGAAAATAGATATTATTAGAGGTAAATTATGAAATTTTAAACCAAATAAAATCAAATCTTTAAACTTTTAAACAAAGTTACCTAATTAATATAATACCTGGACAAAAGCCAAGCGCTGCCGAAGGTTTCGGCCGGATTCTGGCCGAAACCGAAACTTCGGCCGAAATCACTTTTTTGGCCGAAATTGACCAAAACCGAAACCGAAACATCGGGCACACTACTAGCAACCCATCACTGTTTTGATTCTCCTTTCCATCCATACGCCCACAATCATTATTAAACGTGGTCTTTGGGTCATGTTCCTTAGGCTCTGTCTACTCCGTAAGGGATAGAGACGTGATTAAGTATGTATGTGTAAAGGTAGAAGTTTTGACATCTTAGTAACGTAAATTAATTTATGTGGTCGACTGTACATTCTAAGTTTTTTCTTTGCTTCTAGACCAGCATGGAACTACGGTAATATGTCCCATAAAAACCTATAAAGTGAGCAGAGCGGCAGTGAAAGTGTTCCCACGGTGCGATGCGCCGGCGCAGCTCTTACGAAACGCCGTTTTAAGGCTAACGCTGGCAGGCTGTGTCAGATGTTACTGTTGTGGTGAATGGGACACTGCAGTGTTTTACCTAGCCTGAGTGCAATATACATAATTTTCTTCTTATGTATGTTTATCTGTGATTTATGTCATCACGAGCACCACCATAAGAACACTCATAATAAGACTACATACATACATACATAAATCATATAAACAAATAAACAAATATCTTGGGACAAATTACACCAATTGACCCAGCCCCAAACTAAGCAAAGCTTGTACTATGGGTACCAGGCAACGGATAAACATACTTATATAATGTAGATAAATACATACAACATCCATGACTCGGGCACAAACATTCGTATTCATCATACATCTGTCTGCCCCTACCGGGATTCGAACCCAGGACTTCTAGCTTCATAGTCAGGGGCACTAACCACTAGGCTATCCGGTCGTTAAAATAGATCATGTATACATAAATCACGTCTTTATCCCTTACGGGGGAGACAAGACACGGTATTAGGCAACAAGACCTAAAGGCCACGTTTAGCATGATTGTGGGCGTACAGGTGGAAAGTGGAATCAAAATAGTGATGGGTTGCTAGCCGCGTCGCCTATAACATGATTCCTAAGTCTTTATTGTCTATTCCCCAATCAAGCACTTGTCGTCTACTACTTTTAAAGCCAATGAGTTTTTTTTAATTTGTCAATTCAGACAGGCTAAGGTCAAAAACCATTCAAACCGATGTTAGGTTCTTATATCAATTTGACAATTAATGTTTAGGTTCCAATATGACGCACATAATTTTGAAACTTGACACGAAAATGGTGATGGGTGTTCGTGTTCGGGTAATTTGTTGGCTCTGAGCCCAAATTTGGCATGCATGCACTATCTTTTTTATACACATAGCAATTACAAAGTTGTATGAAAAGCGAGCCGTTATTATTGGCCGTCAGTATATATATTATTCGTTAGTGTATCAAAGCAAATAAATGTTGAAGTTTGAGTTTGAGTCAGCACCGCAAGGAAACTGGCTTTCGAATGAAAAAACCGCATCGAAATCGGTCCATCCGCTTGAGAGCTACGATGCCACAGACACATACACACACATACACACGCACAGCATCGACGTCAAACTTATAACGCCCCCCTTTTTGCGTAAATACATACGTATCACGTCTTTATCCCTTACGCGGCAGACAGAGCCTAAGGTAACAAAACCTTAAGGCCACGTTTTGCATGATTAAGGGATACCAAAATAGTGATGGGTTGTTAGCCGCATCGCCTATAACATGATTCCCAAGACTTTCGCCTATTCCCTCGATGGGCTTTTACCATCTGCGCGGGAAGAGAAGCAACTGGTGAATTCTATGTTTTTTCTTTACTCCCAGACCAGCATGGAAGCACATTTTGCGTAGGAAGTTAAAAATAGCAGAGTATCTCAACCAATCACTTACATTTACCATCGCCATTTCCACGCAGCCTCCGACCGCGTGTGCGATTTTCCAAATGGAATGCCACAGCTTTATAGACCAATTATCGGCTCATCGGCTCCATCGGCCCCATCGGCCGATGGAGCCGATTGGGGGAGATAAACGCTGTTACCGTACCGCTATACATTACTTTTTAATTAGACCACAGTCGATATAAAAAGGATTGCGTGAAAATAAATGGTTAACTGTGAAGGACCAGACGGACGTCCCATGACCCAAGTCGGGGGTGTTTTAACTAGAGTTGCCACGAATAGTGATTTGGCCGAATACCGAATACCGAATATTCGGCACAAAATACGTGCTTGCCTATAGGCTGATCCTTACAAGTGGTGGTCAGCAAACGAAAAACAATACCCAATTCTCTCGAAATTTGCTAGTTTATCTTTCTTCTCCTGGGAGTAGCGTGTATGCGACGAAAAGCATAATCGTTTGCTACCAACAAATGCTAAAAAGATTGTTTTTATCCGTCACAACTTAACACTGATCAATTTTACTTACTAAAGTATTGTAATTTGGTAATGCACACATATAATCTTGAGTAATATGACGTGTCTTTTTTTCATAATTCAGTATTCGGTATTCGGCCGAATAGTACGTATTATTCGGCCGAATACCGAATACCAAAAAATGGGCCGAATAGGCCGAATACCGAATAGTAGCCGAATATTCGTGACATCTCTAGTTTTAACAAAAGGTCAAGACATAAACCAACGAGCATGGTCTGGGAGTCAAGAAAAAACAGAATGTACCATTTAGGGAATGGGCGAAAATCTCAGGAATCATGTTATGGGCGATGCGGCTAGGAACCCCGTACGTCACAATCATGCTAGACGTGGCCTTTGGGTCTTGTATGATGGGGAAAAGGTATGTCAGGATCATAGCAAGTGCAAAGACTACTTTATAGTATCTGCCTACCCTTATGGGAAAGAGGCGTGACGGTATGTTACAGTAAGAGTAGTGTATTCACGTACAACCGCAGAGTTCGTTTCGCTGCAAGCCAGCGCTCCAAGAGGAAGGACTAAGAACACCCAAACATGTCGAGCATCACTTGACTTTTATATGTAACTTATCCTTTTGTGTAATTATTTGAAGAAGAGTTGAAAGAGCGAAGCTCTTAGGTAGAGAAAGAGATTTATAAGTTAACTCAATAATAGCAGCTATAAAATGCTTTTAAAGTGAATTCCTAAGACACCATTAAGCTAATGCACCAGCTGGTGCAGTGTCCGGTGTTCACGGCTGCTTTATAACAAAACGTTTCTTGAAAATTTCAACAGTTTAGATATCTTTAACGTCTTCAATTACACCTACTTGTGGCTTTTCAAACTTTTTTCAAAATTTCTAAACGACACCGAAAAATCCGAAAAGTAAAGCTATGGCCGGGAATCGAACCCGGATCCTCGTCATTCCGTGACGCGTGCTACGCCCCTACACCACCCATAGCAGGACCTACTACTATACTATTACTATACTATACTATTTCTATGTGTTCTAATTTTAGTATCGTTTAGAAATTTAATTTCTAAGGGTAAAACCATAAAAGTAAACATAAAAAATCTAGAAGTAAAATTGTTGATTCATTTGGTTGTAACATGTATTTTCTGTTGCCTAAAATTTCTAATTACTTATTTAAATTCAGTATTTTGTTTAGAAGAAACTCTTTTATTTCCTTTAAAATGTTTGTTTTCCTGTTCACGATCCCACGTATCCATCTTTTAAGCATGGCTTACCATACCCATTCTATGTCCTAAAAAAGGGAGCGGATCAGAATACATAAAGTTTAAAATGTATAATGGGTTAAAATACATAATGGTTTAAAATATATAACGCAATTTTCTGTAAAACTATTAGCTAAATGAACTTTTTTGATATCGTAATCTATAGATTGGTTTCGGTTAGGTTAGGTTTGTTTTATAACAATCCTGTTAATTTGTAACTTTCTGAGAAAATCGCATTGTATATTATAAACCATTATGTATTTTAACCCATTATACATTTTAAACTTTGTGTATTTTAACCCATTATACATTTTAAACTTTATGTATTTTAATACGTACCCCTTAAAAAATGGTCACCTACAAATGGTAATTGAAAAACTATTTAGACTTACAGTTTTGATCCTTATCAATTCAAAAACGATATAGATCGTAATTATAAGCAGACGAAGTCGCGGCCAACAGTGAGGTTCCTCAACAAAGATTACCTAATACCAAGCACGCTGGTGCCAAAGTTGACCAACTTTTTAAACTTAAAGCAACTTCGAAATAGCTAATTTTCAATTCTTAGTGTTGTAGTTTAAAACAAAGGGATAGTTTGTGTGCCGGTTGTTATTTTACTTACGTCATCGTGGCTTACATAGTTGCTTTTACGTCAACAGAATTTATGTTTTGTGCGTTAAATATTCTAATAAATATCTAGATAGACACGTTTTAAAGATCAGATAGACGTACAGGCAATTAGCGAAGTGGGTGTCTAAGTTAGCACAAATGAAGGTGACTATGACAGCAAAGTAATGTCAGTTTAATTGGATACTCAGCGTTATTGTAAAATACGCAAATGACGTCTATATCCCTTATGGGGTAGACAGAGTCTATGGTGACAAGACCTAAAGGCCACGTTTAGCATGATTATGGGCGTATAAGTGGAAAAGGGGGTAATTTTTTTGACTTATTAATCATCTTCATTTGTAAATAAACTTAGAAAGTCTGAACCAATTAAGTATGAATATACCTAAGTAAATTTCAATTCAGACCACTTTAGAGGTATATGGTTATCAGGTTATGGTCTCAAACAAAAAACATTTATGCAAATCAGTCCACAACTCAATTGGCATTATTCGAAGTTACTTAAAAATTTAACAAAACAGTAAAGATTCACAGAAAAGCCAGGAAACAAAACGACTTAGCCAAGACACTGGTCGCAACACGAACTACACAATCCACTCATCTTTAAAATGCATGTTAAAGTTCACCACAACTCAGGACTTAAAACTTACTCCCACTCCTACGGCCTTCTCTTTAAAGTTCAATTTCAAATAGCGCGTCAGAACTGTAAGCTCTAACTTTGGAAAACTCGCATAAAACTTTGGCATTCAGTTCTAAATTTAAACTTTAGTGACGTGTAATAGGAATGCTTTTGCAACTACAGTGTTGCGTAACACGAGAGATTGCTGAATTTAAATTTAAACTATTCTTGTGGAGCGGATGCCGCCGCGGGGAGCGCTCGTACTACAAAGCAAGGCGTGTTAATGCTTTCGTAAGATGTTAGGTTTAGTTAGTTGGTAGTTTTAGCAACTTTTGGTTTTCATTTTTAACCTCCAACGAAAAAGGGGGGGGGGGGTTACAAGTTTGACGTCGATGTCTGTGTGTGTGTCTGTCTGTGGCATCGTAGCTCTCAAACGGATGGACCGATTTAGATGCGGTTTTTTTTGAACCAATTTTGATGACACAACTAAAAACCATTACAGTCAAACCAGCTTTGTAATCAAAAAGGTTATTGAACTAAGCATCTTTCCAAAGCACATAACACAATCCTTTAATCTTTTTTGTGAGATACGATGACTGCATAGATATACGAATTCATTCAACTTACAGGGTCAAAACTCAACATACATACATAACATACACAAATTACGTCTTCATCCCTTGCGGTATAGACAGAGCCCAATGTAACAAGACCTAAATAGGTAAAGACTATTTACCATAGGTACCTACTATTGCGAATTTTCTCAGAAAATAGCAAATTAACAGTACTGATTTATAAAAAACCTAACCTAACCTAAACCTATCTATATATTACGCTATCAAAAAAGTTCATCTAGATAATAGTTACACAGAAAATACCATTATATATTTTGAACCATTATGTATTTTAATCCATTATACATTTTAAACTTTATGTATTTTAATACGTACCCAACCTAAATATATGTAAAACTGTTCATAAACAACCAACGCTCGATATTGTACCAAACGTACGATGAAACAGGAAAAAAATTGACATCAATAATACTTAAGCGGCCGAAATAATACCTTCTCGCTCGTACATAAATCAGGGCATCTTTACCCCTACCACGGGTTTCTTCTCCCACCTCCAAATAATAATACATAAAACATAAATACATTTTCATTTTCAAAAAAAACAATATCTCGCATAACTATTCTGTAGGCTTATTACCTAACTCGCTCGCAATCGCCATCGTGTTCATTTTGACAGTTCATGTATGGGCTGACAATTGGCATCGGAATCAGCTAGCTGTCACATTCATACAAGAACTGTCAAAAAGAACACGATGGCGATTGCGGAGAGTTAGGTAATAACCCTACTGATTCCCCTTTCCACCTATACGCCCAAAATCATGCTAAACGAGGCCTATAGGTCTTGTTAACTTAGGCTCTGTCTACCGTAAGGGATATAGACGTGATTTGTGTATGTATGTATGTATGTAAGTTATGGGGCAAAAAGGGACCCGGTCGATATATCTTTGGCGTTCGGGATGGTTCCACATCGTTTACCATAATTTCATGGCCTGGTCTCGTTACGTCAGGCTGAAAATGTATGTATGTACGTATAACTCTTTATTGTATTTAAAACACATTCAATTTTACAAGTAATGAGAAATCAGACGTAGAAAGGCGAACTTATCCCTTAAAGGGATCTCTTCCAGCTAACCTTCGAACGATTGACAGGACAACAGAAGCCAGAGTATAGAGCAGACATACTAAAAGCTAAGACCAACCCTAACTTAACCTAAAAAAATAAGGCATTAAAATAATAATAATAATAAGAATACAGGTACACCCTAATACATATAAAAAAGTACGCTAGACTTATATATGTCAGAAATATATATAAATAAACAAATAAATATCTTGGGACTAATTACACCAATTGACCCAGTCCCAAACTAAGCAAAGCTTGTGCTATGGGTACCAGGCAATGGATAAACATACTTAAATACATACAACACCCATGACTCGGGCACAAACATTCGTATTCACCATACAACTGTCTGTCCCTACCGGGATTCTAACCCAGGACCTCTAGCTTCATAGTCAGGGTCACTAACCACTAGGCTATCCGATCGTATACTACATATAAAATACACATAAACTACATAAATATACACACAGAAAACATACTAAGTCCACTTAAGAAGATTCATCAAGCCAATACTTGTTCAGGCGATTTCGCAACGCGACAGCCGACTGAGACGGCCTGATCTCAACAGGTAAACGATTCTAGTCTAACAGCATGTGCGGCAACAGACTTGGAGTAGCTTTTGGTTTCACATCGGTCGTCGGCTACTCTCGGCTTCATAAAGCGTTGTCTCGCTCTAACACGTGACGCCATAGTCTCTTTCCAAAGACCGAAGCAATCCTGACTGTTAAGCGCCCCGTAAACGATCAAACTTGTTTGACAAACTTGCTTGTCAAACTTCACGTTTTCATCAAACATAAGCGTAAACTATCAAACCAAATATCAAACAAATTTGTTACAGCGCCCCGCGCAAACGGTCAAACTTGCTTGACAAACTTGTTTGTCAAACTTCTTCTACCGAGATCTTGTTTGACAAACACCGACGTACACGTTCAAACCTGTTTGTCAAACTCGACATCAATCCAGATTTTCATCAAACGCATCAAACACGTAGATTGTTTGACAAACGCCTCAAACACAGCCGTACACGATCAAATTGTTTGACAAACACGTAAAGTTTGACAAACAATTTGATCGTTTACCGGGCGCTTTAAGGTACGGCGTAGTTTCCCGAACAGCCCAGCCGAGTCGGGTCGCCGATTGATCTTTCTCGAAGGAACTCATGGTACGGTCGGAAAAAAAAGAGTCTTACCACGTAAGCATCGTAGCAAAACAGATTGCGGTTTAACCGGTCGTGTAATAAGAACGGCACGAGTTGCCCTCCCTCTCGATCGTACCTGGAACAATTACGGATTGTCATTGCGATGTATTTTCTCATGCAATATGTCACTAGGCTGGAAATCATCTTCCATGTATAGACAAGGATGGAAAAAAAAACATGTGAAAGCATGGAAAAAAAACATGTGAAATGAACCAGCGTGAAACACGCTTAGAAGGCTGTTACTATATCATAAAATAAATCTGAGCGCTATGCCGTCATTTCTGAGCGGTACAGGTTTTTACTCATACATGGAAAAAAATGCACTAACTTCCGGCACCACCACTTTAAAGCGGCACTAAGGTTTTTCGACCTTTAATTTTTATCATCTATAAGCTATAAAAAAAGCCGTACATTAATAATGAGTCGTAATTCCTCACTTGTAACTGAGAAATTCCATACCTGTACCGCTCAGAAATGAGCGCTAGCTCAGAGTTATTTTATGGTATAGTAACAGCCTTCTAAGCGTGTTTCACGCTGGTTCATTTCACATGTTTTTTTTTCATGGGCTTATAGTCTAGTAGTGCTTGGCGAAACTATAACGTCTGGGGCCCGCGGCAAATTCGTCAGATGCCTCCTTCCTCAATATAAAGAAGTGCATCAGCGTCCCTTCTGTGCTCTAAACCAAGCCAGTTCGGGGGCCCGTGGCATTTTGCCACTCCTGCCACACTATAGTTACGCCACTGCTTCAATGCTGGTCTGGGGGTAAAGAAAAACAGAATGTACCAGTCGCTTCTCTTACTGCTGGTAAAAGCCTATAGAGGGCATGCGTGAAAATCTTAGAAATCAGGCTGGCAATCCAAAATAGCAATCACTATTTTGATTCCCCTTTCCACTTATACGCCCCAATCATGCTACACGTGGCCTTTAGGTGTTGTTGCCTTAGGCTTTGTTTACCCCGTAAGGGATAAAGACGTGACATAATTATGTATGTATGTATGTATGGGTTGAATATCCTGCTAATAATTATATTTGCGAAAGTTGTGAGCATGTATGGATGTTTGTTACTCTTTCACGCCTGAACAGCTGAACATATTTGGGTGATATTTGGAACAGAGATAGATTATTGTCTGGAATAGCATATAGGCTACTTTTTAGCCCGGAAAATTTCGTAGTTCCCGCGAGGTTCCCGCTAGAGAACTACGCAAATTTTCCGGGATAAAAAGTAGCCTATGTGTTATTCCAGGCTTATGGCCCTTTGCCAGGCCCTTTTGCCAAGTTTCCGCTTAATCCGTTCAGCCGTGAAAGCGTATCAAACATCCATACATCCATGCTCACAAACTTTCGTATTACAATATTAGCAGGATTTGATTTGGTTCACCAGTTCAAGAGGTACGGTGCCACATATACACAGACAGACACATGATGATCAAATAAACACCCCTCTGTTTGCGACGGGGGTTAGTCATTTTAACCACAACTCGCACGGTTGTAAGTCAAACAGACAATAAGATATGTGACCCTTACCGTTAGATATATCACGGCTATATCTGCGCGGGGGTGGGCAGAGTGCACGCTGCAGCCGCATCGCCCGAGGCAGACATAGAACGCGCATTAGAGATAAATGATAGCACATAATATTCTTCTACGACGAGTAGGCAAAGAGCTAAGAAAGCTTAAGAATTTTTAACTTCATCTTCAGCATTTTGTGTTCAGCCAAGGCACAGGCGTCCTCTAAGAATGGGAGTGCTTATTATTACTTATACCACTGAATTACTTCACAGGTGTGTACAGGGTACCAATGATGTGTGGATGTTTGTTGCCCTTTCACGCCAGAACGGCTGAACAGATTCAAGCGAAATTTTGCATAGATACAGATTATAATCTAGAATAGCACAGAGGCTACTTTCTATTCCGAAAAATAGCGTAAAGCGCAGTCAAATTCGCGAGCAATATTATAAAAAGGAAAGATTTGATTGTTGTCCCAAACTACTGGACTTGAAAAAAATCATTCACCATTAGAATCCTACGTTATCCCTGATTAGGGCTGCCATTCGTCCGGGTTTCCCCGGATTGTCCTAGTTTAGAGAGCGTCCAGGGAGCGTCCGGGTTAGGTTTTGTTTGTGGTCGGGTTTTGAATTTTTTGAATTTTTGGCCGCCTGTGGCATATGGCAGCGCGACTTAAGTTTTTCAAATCCAAAGAATGCTAGTTTTTTTTTTAAAAAAGGCTTCTCGCACAGACTTCGAAGATGATAAGTAAATTAATTTGCAAAAATAAATTTTCATTTTCATTTTCATTAAGTTAAAAGTTTTCTTCGAATATTAATAAATAAATAATTTACGTCTTGACCTATTTTTTGGGTACGTATTAAAATACATAAAGTTTAAAATGTATAATGGGTTAAAATACATAATGGTTTATAATATATAATGCGATTTTCTCAGAAAGTTGCAAATTAACAGGATTGTTATAAAACAAACCTAACCTAACCTAAACCAATCTATAGATTACGATATTCTTTAAAAAGTTCATTTAGCTAATAATATTACAGAAAATTGCGTTATATATTTTGAACCATTATGTATTTTAACCCATTATACATTTTAAAGTTTATGTATTCTGATCCGCTCCCATTTTTTTTATGGTGAGTAAATAAACTAGAAATAAAAAAATGTAGACGTGTCCGGGTTTTGAGCTCCAAAATCCGGGGATTTACGATTTTTGTCGTGGTTTACAAATTTTAGAGATGGCCCTATCTCTGATCAACTTAGGCTAGTTAACCTTCATTATGCGCGGGCGAAGTCGCGGGCAACAGCTAGTAAATAAATTGAAACAGGACCTTTGTAACATAATTATTATCATGATGATTTATGGTGGCCTTAAGGTTTTGTTACCTTAGGCTCTGTCTACCCCGTAAGGGATAAAGACGTGATATATGTATTATTTAGAGAATATCTGTCCAAGAAACGTCACTAGCTCTCCGCGTTTCCCTTGTGTCGGTCGCACGCGAGATTTTTCCGTGGCAGGCCAATTACTTTAACTTGAAGAGCGAAGCTTACATATACTCAAACAGTTATCTGTATGATACATATAAATTAAATATAATATACGTATCGCTATTTTCAACTGAACAAAATGGCGGACACGTGTGTATAAATAAGCCATAAATATGTACAAATAAGCCATAAAATTACATGTGAACTAATGATTATTGATTATTGATTTGTTTTTTTTTTTTTTTTATGTGTAGGCAAACGAGCAAGTGGGTCACCTGATGGTAAGTGATCACCACTGCCCATAGACACTCGCAATCCCGGAGGGATTACAGATGCGTTGCCAACCTAGAGGATTAAGATGAAATGCCTCTTGTGCCCGTAATTTCCCCGACTGTCTTACTCTCCACACCGGAACACAGCAGTGTAAGCACTGCTACTTAGCGGCAGGATTAGCGAGTAAGATGGTGGTAGCGATCCGGACGGACCTTGCACAAGGCCCTACCACCCGCAATTATTGCATTTAGATATGTACGCTCTATTGTGGCTTTCACTATCTGGAATTTTAAACTCACGCTTTGTTGCTCCTCTCATCTACTCAAACGTTAACTGGTAGAGATCCCTTACAGGGATAAGTTCGTCTTTGTGCATATATTAATGTTATTTTTACATTTTTTGTGAATGCCGCTAGTGCTAGTGCCGCTAGTGCGCCTGCCGCCCGCACCTCTCTCGGCCCCTTCGTCGCCTACCCCGCGTCCCTGTACCCGCGCGGGACTCATTTAAGCGGTCGGTCGATAAGACTATTGATTTAAATGTACAATCCTAATCTCTTCCCCGGAACTTAACCTCGATGGCCGGTTACCGGTCCGGCGGTAATCCGGCGCAGGCGGGCAGTCGATTTGTCAAGTATCGCTTTCCCGGTAAGCCGGCCCGAGTGTACCTATCGGAATAAGGTCCAGTAGGTTTATTACCTAACTCGCTCGCAATAGCCATCGTGTTTGTTTTGACAGTTCATGTATGGGCTGACAATTGGCATCGGAATCAGCTAGCTGTCACATTCATACAAGAACTGTCAAAATGAACACGATGGCGATTGCGAGCGAGTTAGGTAATATGCCTACCGGTTGCAGTGTGTGCGAGCGAAGGCGAGGCGAGCGATTTGCTAATACGTTGCGAGTATTAGAATCAGAATCAGATTTTTTTTATTGTCGTCATTGTTAAAGATTCGACGCTACAAGCACAAGAATGACTCGTCATTGAGGATGTAGCAGGAATTGCCATTCCATTTTACTTGGCATAAATATATTTATTATAGGTATGTTTAGTTTTTTAATTTTATCTGGGTCCTACTGAAAAACAGCGTTGCGGCTTGCAGCAACATTATGCTGAGTGGGGCCCATTTTACACCATATCGGTACTTTTCCTAAGTATATTGTATTTCTTCCTATTATATATCTACGTGTATCGAATGTGTGTAAATAAATGTTTCTCTCTCTCTCTCTCTCTATTATCATAACCAAAATACCAAATTTGATCACAACCGGTTTAGTAGTTTACGCGTGAAAGCGTTACAAACAAACAGACGCCCGTTTGCATTTATAATTTAAAAAAATATAATTATCCTATATTTGTGTCACAATATTTATTGTAAAAAAGATATCAGAAGAATTTAGTATAAATCTTTTCAGGTGTAAAACAGATGCAAATCCCTAATACTATAAATGCGAAACTGTCTGTCTGTTAGGCTTTCACACCTAAAGCACTGAACAGATTTAATGAAATTTGGTATACAGAGATAGTTTCAGTCGGGGATTTTATTCCGGAAAGTAGCTTAGTTCCAGCAGGATAGCGATAAGCGAATTCTACGCAGACAAAGTCGCAGGAAACCGGTAGTATAATATAGGTAAGTTAGGATATCCAACTATCAAAGGAAATGTTCAGAAAATCATTGAAAAGCAACCTCCAGCTGCATTAGCCTATCCCGGGTATTCTATGGTCTTTAGAGACAATCTATTGAATCAAACAAAAGACTATTGTGATTGTTTAATTGCCAGATCATTCGTTGCACTTGACCTGGACCTTAGTATTCCGTGAATAGTTACCCAATTGAGAACCCTTTGCTATTCTTAGAGACATCAAAAAAAAAACTTTGGTTTAACACCGGAACGAAAAACTAACCAACCAAAGTAGCATTTGAAACAGCTTGTTCCCCGAATATAACCAAGTTACATAACCGGCACTGGTAAAACCAATGTAGGTTAATTAATTTGGATTAATTTAGGTTTAGGTGCGGCGGTGGTAGCCCTTGGGCCAACTCTAAGCCGCGAACATGTTTGTTTTAATTTAGAAATAGTCTTTATTTTACCTTAGAATGTCCTGGTAACATAAAATAGTTATGTACATGTACAAGGAACAAGCGTTTGAAACTGGTGAAAAATTGAGCCAAATTGAGATACGAGTCATTTTTTATGAGGTTTTTTCATAAACAAGCAGGTGGACACCAAAGGCTTACCTGTTGGTGTAGCGGTATAGCACGCATCACGGAATGACGAGGATCCGGGTTCGATTCCCGGCCATAGCTATACTTTTCGGATTTTTCTGTGTTCTAATTCTCAGTGTCGTTTGGCCCCTCAAGCAGACGGTCGCCGGTTCGAAACCTCTAAGTTAGTCTGTGTATATTTGCGTGACACATACTACACATACGTATGCGAGTAATTAAATGACTAAATTCAAACCTAACAAAAATAAAAGCTGGTTAAACTGCAAATGTTTGTTCGGCAAACGGTTCAAAAACAAAAACTTGCCGGCGGACCTAAATTTAGTTGGTAAACTACATTACGGTCAAGCGGAGTTAAGGTTTGCCAGTTAGTTGGGAGTAACTCGCACCTGTGACACTTGATGTGGCTTTAATCTTAACCCTGGTTTAGTTCTAAATAGGTTTGGAAGAACCGTTTGGTGCGTAAATTAGAAAGTTTAGGGGTACAATGATTTGATGGTCTCGCGCCTAGTCTGAAATTTCAGTAAATGATGCAAGACAGTTTTTGCTTAACATAACTTGGCCTTCCATGCTGGTCTGGGAGTAAAAAAAAACGAATGTACCAGTTGCTTCTCTTCCCGCGCAGATGGTAACAACCATCGAGGGAATGGGCGATTTGAAGAACTTTATTTATGTCAGTTAAAAAGATTTTATTGATATGAGTACAAAGATAGTTAACTCTAAAATATATGTTACATAAATCATGTCTTTATCTCTTACGGGGTAGACAGAGCCTAAGGTAAAAAAACCACGTTTGGCATGGTTGTGGGCGTGTAGGTAGAAAGGGGAATCAAAATAGTGATGGGTTGCTAGCGGCCTATTACGTGATTCCTACGATTTTCAGCCATTCCCTCGATGGGCTTTTACCACCTGCGCGGGAAGAGAAGCATCTGGTACAATCTATGTATAAAATGAATCCCTATCTCCCTTGGTCAAGGCATCACGCGTGAACGGCTGGACCGATTTCGCTAATTCTTTTTTTGTTATTTGTTATTTGGATTCTTATGTAACAATATTTTGAAAAAAAAAGTAGTAAGGGGCGAAGCCGCGGGTAACAGCTAGTATGTTATAAAACAACGCATTTGAATATATCCTCAGACGGATGCTCCCCGGGGCACCATTAAATTCAACTGCGCCACTAGTCTCTGCGATATTAAGCTATTTGCAACCCTATCCGCGAAGGATAGCACTTCAATTGCAGCGCGGGTGTCGGCAGGCAGTTCCCATTTTTCACAGGTGATTAGATGCTAAAATTATTCGTGCATTATCGCAGCGCGAGAGCGGGTTGTATGCAGGAGCTGTAATAGGAGTATATTTAGTCAAGTTCATATTGATTTTAAATTTATTGAATTTCTAAACGATACTGAAAACTAGAACACAGAAAAATCCAAAAAGTAAAGCTACAAATACATACATATGTCACGTCTTTATCCCTTACGGGGTGGACAGAGCCTAAGGTAACAAAACCTTAAGGCCACGTTTAGCATGATGGCGTATAGGCGGAAGGAATCAATAGTGATGGGTTGAGCCGCATCGCCTATAACATGATTCCTAAGATTTTCGCCCATTCCCTATACGAGCTTTTACCATCTGCGCGGGAAGAGAAGCAACTGCTACATTCTGTTTTCTCTTTACTCCCAGACCAGTAGGCTTATTATGTAACGTTCATTTCGACAGTTCATGTATGAATGTGACAGCTAGCTGATTCCGATGCCAATTGTCAGCCCATACGTGAACTGTCAAAATGAACACGATGGCGGTTGCGAGCGAGTTAGGTAATAAGCCTACTGCATGGAGGATCGCTAAGTTACTTATGTTTTAGATCAAGCTGTTGCTGCGGACCCCTGGCACACTTACGGACCCCTAAGCTTTGGAACTCTTTATTAACCCTGTTCTAAACGGTTGAAGGAAGACTGAATCTTATTTATTTAACGCTTAATTGGGTTGCCAAGTCGGCGCAAACACTTGCAGTTTGAGTTGGAACGTTTTGGCGCACTGTATGCTAATGGGGAAACTCATCGACTTCGGTTCCTCTGGGGCTGAGGTGAACTCTATTCACTAGCTTTTGCCCGCGACTTCGTCCGCGATAACGTCAGAGTGACGACACTCCATCCACTCATGTCTCCAAGTATAAGGTTTTTATTTCCTATCCCATGGGAAATTCGGAAATTCCCATCTTAGAGCACCTAAGTGATCCTCTAGGAATATTATCTACTATTTATAGTCTTAATTATTTACCTCGTGTTTTTATCCCGTGGGAAATTTGAAAAATTCCTTTGTAGTGCGCCTTTATCCTAATCAAGTAATAATATGTAAGTATGCCAAATGTATTGTAGCTTTATTGGTACAACATTTCGGGATTTTCCAATCCCGCGGGAAAAATGAGATAAAAAGTATTCTATATCCGTCTCCTGCTTCTAAGCTACCTCCCCACCAATTTTCAGCCAAATCGGTTCAGCCGTTCTCGAGTTATAAATAGTGTAACTAACACGACTTTCTTTTATAAATATAGATATCACACACACACACACACAGTCTTCCATGCTGGTCTGAACAAAGAAAAAACATAGAATGTACCAGTTGTTTCTTTACCCGCGCTGATAGTAAAAGGCCATCGAGGGAATGGGTGAAAATAATACGAATCATGTTTTAGGCGATGCGGCTCAACCCATCACTATTTTGATTCCTTCCACCTATACGCCCACAATCTTGCTAAACGTGGCCTTTAGGTATTGTTACCTTAGGCTCTGTCTACCCCTATAACTGTACAAAAGTTGATATAACCTACTAATATTATAAATGCGAAAGTTTGTGAGGATGGATGGATGTGATGATGTGTGTATGTTTGTTCCTTCTTCACGCCGAAACGACTGAATGGATTTGGATATGGAATTGGCTGGTACTTTAGATTAACACAATAGGCTACTTTTTATCCCGGAAAATTGCAGTTCCCGCGGGATAGCGATAAATGTCAAAGACTCGCGGCGTTAATAATTACTGCAAAATACACTGTCAACATAAGTTCTTAAGCATAATTCTACGCGGACGAAGTCGCGGGCAGAAGCTGGTTCCAGTATAATTCTAAAACATCTCGTATAGGTGTATAGAAAAGGGGGTTTCGATAGCCCAGTGGACAATAGAGAAAGAAAGGAGAAAGTAGAAAGAGAGGGACCTCAAAGGCAACAATCAAGAAGAAGGACAGCTCGCTCACCTTGTGAAGTCCAATGGCCTGGTTCCCCTCAAGCAGCAGCCAAACTCCAAGGCGCACAGGCATTGCCTAGGTCCTCAAAGCTCACGCTCAACAAATGTCTTAAAGGTTAGGTCGATAGGTCCACACCAAAGCACGGCGGGAAGGAAAGCAGAAGCAGCCAGAGTGGCAGGAGTACACAAAATCTACATTCACCCCAAGGCACGGTGGTGAACGGATAGCGTAGACGTGCACGCGGCGGCGGTTGCTTCAGTTCTGGTCGCAGGCCGCGGCGCTAGAGGGCTCCCAAAAGCACATAGGACAGCAATCAGTGAGGAGCCATACCAAAATCTAGAAAGTTGCCTTATTAAGTCCTAAACAATAGGTATGTGTCGTACAGACATAGCTTTCTCGCATGTGTGGTGGATCAGCAATGTAATTGGATTTGGTTCATTAATCGGAAAGCTCCATTGTTCGCGAGACCGTTAAGGATTTTGCGGGTCTTAACCGACAAGGGCTGCTCGAAATTGTCAATGCAATCCAGTTTGAACCGGTTCGCCGTGCGGCGTTCTGATTGGTCGGTGATTAATATACGACAAGTTGATTACTTGCCTGTATGTGATGTGTCTATTGCGAATACAGAAGGCGCACTACTACTATATTAATGTAATAGACATGTTTGTTACTCTTTCATGCCTTAACGGCTAAACATATTAGGATATAATTTGGCAATGTGTACCAGCTATCTCCGTTCCAAATTTGATCCAAGTCCGTTGAGTTGTTTCAGTGTGAAGAATGAACATACATACGAACTCACTCGCTCACAAATTTCATATTTATAATATTAGTTGGATTCAGATACTAAAGGCAATTTAGTTTGTAATAAGTATTAATTTAGTTGAACTTTGCACGGTTGAGCTAGATTACGTTTTAACGTAAACATCATTTAGTAAATTACTTGTAACTACCAAATGTTATTAATATTTAGCTAAAGATGACAGCGAAGATTTACTTCGTTAAGTTTCTGAAATATGTCTCTAAATCCTTTATGATGTCCCATTACGCCTATGCGATTTAATTCCGAACCAAAGTTGCCGATCGCTGTCAGATCCATACTAGAAGTGTCAAAAATTACAGCTAAAGAATCGGAATGGGGACTATGGTGTCTTTGCTCACCAGTTGGCGCCACTGGCTAAGCTCCAGAGGTATAGCTGTCAAAGGCGACTTTATAAGATCGGCGCCGAAACAAAGTTTTAAATCTTGAATATCATTAAGTTTAATTATAAATAACTATCATCATATCCAGTAGCTATGCCAAATGTTGTGCAGTTCCGTTTTGTTCGGAAAGAAATCCGCTTTGAAAGCGTTCACATTCATCGCCAAATCACTTTTCAACAAAGGAGATCACTTTTCAACAGGTAAATGAAAGAAATTATAATTTAGTCACGAAACCCACAGAAACCAGTGAAAAGTGAATGTTATTGGACTTCACGCGACACTAGCGCCTCTAGTGGCAAATTCACACGCGATAGCCCCCAATACGTCATGATAAGGCTCGTTTGCCGTTTCGATCCGCGAGCGGCGCTGCTAATTTGTCTATTAATTAGACGTTTACGAAACGCGTACGGGACGTTATTTTTACGTGAAAACTTACACTTGCTCAATGGCATGATGGCAAAGCTGACCGTGGCACCAAACGGCCCAGCACGTCTAGCACGAGACCGCACAAGAGTCGCGTCGCGCGCGAGATAGATTGCCCGTCCTTTTCTTACTGTAATACCAACAAGAAAGAGACGGGTAGTCTTTCGTGCGCTCTCGTGCTAGCGGGGCAGCTATGTAGCGTATAGCCACGTGCCAGCCTCAAGTGCCGGCAAAAACAGACTAATCCGCCCTTTGTTTCGCATTGACGCCACTCGATGGCCATCGCTTTGAACAATGAACAATACGCCTCCACTCCACGGCCGATACATCATCTTCATCAGCCAGAAGACGTCCACTGTTGAACAAAGGCCTCCCCCTTAGAACGCCACATGGAAACAACTCCAGTTTCCCGCAACTCACATGGCCGATTGGATAAAAGTTTTGTGTGAAATGCAGCTCGCACATAGCCACACACTGTCTTAACCTTTGCCATTGATTTGATATGAAGCCAGTGCTTGCAGTTAACATGCACCTTTATTTAACAAGATAAAGTAGTGGGTGACACTAGCGCTGCTTGACGGTAGAAAGGTTTAATTAATTCGGTTTTAGAAGTAAGAACTACTTTAGCGGCGTTGTGCGCTTTTTTGGGATGGGGAAAAAAAGTTAAACTCGCGTCAGGATCACGTGACCTTGATCGAAAATGCGTGACCGTAAGACGTAAGATGTCTGACTGTTGCATCGTAATTCTGAAACGTATGAACCGATTTCGATAGGGTTTTCTTTATTCGAAAGCCAGTTTCTTTGCGGTAGTTCTTAGCTAGGTTTAGTAAAAATCGGTCCAGCTGTTTGAAGTTCATCAGCTCTTTCCCAAAATGATGTAAGGCATTCTTGGCATAAAATTGAATATTTTTTTAATTACTTGTCATTAATTACTCGATTAATGGGTGGGGGATTTTTTAATTTAATAATTGTTATGTTACCGTGTGCCGTATCAGCTCGAACTTTTCTATTCGTGTCGAGAACCGTTGTCCACTTTAGCTGGATTGTTATGTAGCGCGTCCTAAATAAAAGCGAACAATGCCGAAGTTCAGGCCTTGACAGGAATCTGATTAAGGCACATATTCCAGGTATTGCTGGATATCGACAACACGTTGAAAAGGATTTTTCGTTACAGAAATTTCACGGGTGCGATGGTTCATAACGGTTATGTTACAAAGAATTTTTATAAGTGTTTCGTTAATTCTAAAAGTGTTTTGACGGGTTGATACAAGGCACAGTATTTTTGGGAATATAAGTGAAACATTTAACTTTGTACATACACACATACCGTCACGCCTCTTTCTCACAGGGGTTGGCAGAGACTACTTTCGCTTCATCCACATACATCAATCTCTTCATACATGCTCGTCAGTTTCGAGTACTCCTGACGTGACCTTTTTCCAAAACGTCTCCTATTTGGTCTCGGAACGTCCGTCTAGGCCTTCCCTTCCCAACGTAACCATTTAACGTTGTACCGGGCTGGAAACCAGCGCTAGAAACTAAAACCAGCATTTGCTGAGAACGGTACCCACTGTTCTTCCATGCTGGTCTGGGAGTAAAGAAAAAACATAGAATGTACCAGTTGCTTCTTTTCCCGCGCAGATGGTAAAAGCCCATCGAGGGATCGGGCGAACATCTTGGGAATCAGGTCATAGCCGATGATCAACCCATCACTATTTTGATTCCACTTTCCACCTAAACGCCCAGTGTCTTGTTAAACGTGGCCTTTAGGTTTTGTTACCTTAGGCTCTTTCTACCCCATAAGGAATAAAGACGTGATATGTGTAAGTCTGTATTTAATTCCAAAGACTGACGCACACGTATATTCATAAAAAAGTTACAGACCTATTATAACTAAATAATGTTTTGTCCGCGTCTGCGAAAAGGTACACAAATAAACCAACAGAAGTGTAATAAGCGAATAAGTTAAACGAATAGATGAAGCAGATAGAGCTAGTGCTTGCTTAAATATTAAAACAAAAAAAGTCCATTTGAAAAGCGGCAGCTTTACTACGAATTAAAGCTCCTCCATTACAGCTGCGGACAGCGAACTCGAGAGCTTTCAAAAAAGTTCAGTATTAATGCCCCGAGCAATTAAATTAAAATTTCTTTAAAATAAAACTTGCAACGAAATGCACTTGGTCCGTAGCGCGCCGAGGCCGGCACAAAACGTTGGAGTGGTGAAATTTTTATAATATTAATTTAAAGACATTTTCATGAATAGCAGATATTTATAATCAGCACAAGGGCTAAAACAAGAGCAGGACAAACTTGTCAGTCAATAAAGTGACATAATCATTGGTGGAATCAGCCAGGTTACTATAGAGTAATGCAACCTCCAACACGCCCTCTTAATCCTGGACGACTTCCAGCATATCATGAACAAATGACCTATGCTTACAATGAGGCAGTGCCTTCGTGAGCACATCAGCAGTCATCTGCTCGGTGGGCATATATGACAACTCAATGACCTTATCATTAATAGCCTCACGAATATAGTGATACCTAATGTCTACGTGCTTGGACCGTTTATGAAACACCGGATTAGTAGCAAGCTTTGCCGCAGACTGGTTATCACTATACAGTGTTACAGTATCAGTATGACCTATCAATTCAGCTAGAACCGCACGGACGTATACCGCTTCTTTGGCCGCTTCAGACAAAGCTATATACTCCGCCTCGGTAGACGAAAGTGCGATACAAGATTGCTTGTAACAACCCCAAGAAATTACATTTCTACCTAGCTTATAGATATACCCCGTATATGATTTACGATCCGCCCCGTTAGCCCAATCAGCGTCAGTAAAACCATAAAAACGAAACTTATCATGTACATCACTTTTCCTGTACACTAGACCTAAATTCATTGTGCCTTTTAAGTAACGCAATACACGTTTAGCCGCAGCAAAATGTTCTGCTGTATAGCAGCTATTATACTGACTTAAAAAACTTGCAGCAAATGAAATGTCAGGTCTACTGATCACAGACAAATACATTAAGCAACCTATCAATTCCTGATATGGTAGTCTACTATCGTGGGTAGCGCTGTCAGAAAACTTCAGACCTACGTCTAAAGGCGTCTTAGCGATTTTGCAATCGTTCATACCGAAACGTTCAAGCAACTTTTCGATATAGTTTTTCTGACTCAGCTTCAACTCACTATTAGTACGATCAACTTTAATGCCTAGCATGTGTTTGACCGCACCTAAGTCTTTGATAGTAAAATGCGACATCAGTGACGTTTTCAACTTGTTAGCAAGTTCGTCACAATTATAAAAAACGAAAAAATCGTCAACGTACAGGGCGATAATAATGGTTTTCTTACCCACTCGGTGACTGAAGATACAGCTCTCGTGCTTGCTCTGCGTGAACTTCCCAGCTAGTAAAACTTCCTTTACCTTATCATACCAGGCACGAGAAGCCTGTTTTAACCCGTACACGGCTTTCTTGAGACGGTAGACTTTATGTTCATCGCCTTTTCTTATAAATCCTTCCGGCTGTGACATATAAATTTCTTCCGTCAAGTTACCATTCAGGAAGGCAGTTTTTACGTCTAGATGATCAATCTTCAGATCTAATTCAACCGCAAGAGACAACAGCATTCTCAACGAGCTATGTCGTACAACTGGAGAGTACGTATCCATATAGTCAACTCCGAATTTTTGAGTAAACCCCTTTGCAACCAATCGCGCTCTATAACATGCTACTTTTCCATTAGCATCACGTTTGATTTTGAATAACCACCGATTCTTAACAATGTTCTTATCCGCCGGTCTGTCAACTAGCTCCCAAGCCTCATGCTTATTAAATGAATCAATCTCATCTTGCATAGCTTGCCGCCACAACTTGCTATCGCTCGATTGCAAAGCTTCTTTGACAGTTGTCGGCTCATTCAACTCAACCTCGAGTGCAGACATCGTCTTCGGTACTCTTGGCCGTAAATTATAGGCAGGCCCGTCATTACGTGGTTCACGTGGTATACCGCCAGAATCAGTAGATGAGCTCGGCATCTGCTCGTCCGCCTCAAACCATACTTCAGGCGTTACCGGCTGCTCCGCCTCAACCTGAATTTCTACATTTGGTAGCAATGGCAGCTCCGCCTCAACCTCGATCTCGGGCTCTTCCTCCGAGTGACCCTCAACGATGACACCGTCGTCACTTGTCGGAAAGAATATCTCCACGGACCGCTCACTCTTGAGACCTGGAAAGATTGTTTCATTAAAAACAACATCACGACTGCGAAAAACTACCCTTTTCTCTAAATCGTAGAGCCTATATCCATTAGTTTCATAGCCAAGAAATATGCAACGTTTGCTTTTCGGTTCAAGCTTATTCCGCTTCACTTTATCAATGTGTGCATAAGCTTCACAGCCAAACACCCGTAAATGTTTCAAGCTCACCTTATTACCTGTCCAGGCCTCCTCAGGAGTTTTACCCGAGAGCCTTTTCGACGGTGACACATTTATTAAATACGCTGCGGTGCAGGCAGCTTCTGCCCAAAATTTGTGGTCTAGGTTTGACGTGTACAACAGGCACCTTACTTTTTCTAGGAGCGTCCTATTCAGCCTTTCCGCACAGCCATTCTGTTGCGGGCTGTAGGGTACAGTCACTTGATGGACTATTCCTTTACCTCTCAAAAAGCCTTCAAGATCTCTGTTCACGTACTCAGTCCCGTTATCCGACCTCACAATTTTCACTTTATCACCAGTTTGAATTTCAACTAAATTAATAAAGTTTTTAGTGTATTGACTCACCTCGCTCTTTCGCTCCAGGAAATACACAAACACCTTCCTCGAATGATCGTCCAAGAACGTCAGGATATACTTCTTGCCTCCAAGTGACTTTACCGGCAATGGACCACACAAATCAGTATGGATCAATTCCAACCGTTTTGCAGCCACAGACTTCATAGGGTTGCTAGGAAAAGGGAAACGGGCTTGCTTTCCTTTTAAACAAACCTCACATGCAACGTCCTTACAAGGGTTGTCCTGAAAACTAATATCATTAGCAAGTCCCTGCCTCAAAAGCTTCATATTATTGCCACTTAGGTGACCAAGTCTTTGATGCCAAGTCGCTGTACTAATACTTAGATTCGCCCTTAGACTGCAGGTCTGAAGTTTATATGCGCCTCCTACGTCATTTGCCTTAATCGGTAAATCAGTCAACTTCGAAATTGTACAACCATCAGTATCAAAATTTACAGTACTACCGTCCTTAATCAATTGCGAAACAGATATAAGATTAACAGACAGTTTAGGTATATACAGCACATTTGTTAACATCGCGTTATTCGACAACTTAATATTACCTATACCTGTACACTGCAGTTTATCTCCACTAGCAATGGTGACGGAACCACCCCGCGATTTAAAGTCAGTCATCAAATCACGCTTGCCAGTCATGTGGTTTGTAGCTCCAGAGTCTATATACCACGAAGATTCCGAGCCCGCTCCAGCACTATATGCAGACAGAACAAAGTTTCCTGAAGAATCCTTCTCGTTGCGACAGTCTTTCTTCAGATGTCCTTTTTGCTTGCATTTCCAGCACCACGGTTCTCTCTTTCGACCGGAATTGTCCTTCGCTTTTGACTCTACCTTGTGCTGCTGCGCTTTTCTCGTTCCGGAGTCACTTCCAGTAGCGCATTTTCTTGTGGAATACAAGCACTCACTCGAATCTCCACGAGTAGTCCAACGTTGATCCTGTAGCAGTTTGGATTTTACTAGATCGGACGTAATGACAGCTCCCGAATGCTCCAATGCCATGATCATGGGCTCGTACTGCGTCGGTAAACCTTTGAGCATCAATGCACCAAGGAACTCATCATCAACAGACTTGTTCATGTTCGCCAATTGCTGAGCTAATGACAAAATTTCATTGACGTAAGCTTCCATGCTAATGAAGTTCTCAAGTTTGACAGCGCACAAGTTCTGGAGTGTACGCACTCTCGAACCGAGTCCTTTGTCATCATACGCACGTTCCAGTGCATTCCAGGCGTCTTTCGCCGTATCCGCCGACATCAAATGTGAAAAACATGACTTTTCTACGCTCAAACAAATTTTTGATTTTGCTATTTCGTCACGTCGATTTTTCAATTCCGTCGTTGTTTGGTCATCCTTACCGTAACCGCATATACAGACCCATAAATTGTCGTGAATCAATGCATTCTTCATCACAAATTTCCACTCGACGTAATTTTCACGTCCGCGTAATTTTTCATGAGAAAAATTTTGACTTTTACTTTCCGACATATTTACAGTAACGTTTTTACTATTGCAGCTGAACACATAACCTTTTATAATATTAATTTAAAGACATTTTCATGAATAGCAGATATTTATAATCAGCACAAGGGCTAAAACAAGAGCAGGACAAACTTGTCAGTCAATAAAGTGACATAATCATTGGTGGAATCAGCCAGGTTACTATAGAGTAATGCAACCTCCAACAGAAATAAAACGTTTTAATAATAAATTATGTGATGCGGCGATGTGTTGTGGCGATTTGGCTAGCAATCCATCACTGTTTTGATTCTCCTTTCCATCCATACGCCCTTAATCATGCTTAACGTCTTTAGGTCTTGTTACCTTAGGCTCTGTCTACCCCGTAAGGGATAAAGACGTGATTTATGTAGAGATATATAAAGTAACTAGGCAAAGTAAAATAAAAAAACAATGTAACTTAAGTTCTGTGGCCTCCACCGTCAAATAAATTAATTGGAGATATCTCCAATGTCGGAGAGAAAAAAAAAACGAAATTATGAACAAACTAGCTTTTGCCCGCGGCTTCGCACGCGTGAACCATGAGCATTTGAAAAGAAGCTAGCGATCAAGCAAGCGAGCACCCAAACCTGCAAGCATGTAGGTATGCAAGCAGGCATGCAAAGCAAGGACTCAAGCAAGCATGCAAGCAAGCGTGCAAGCAAGCATGCATGCAAGTAAGCACGCAAGCAGGCATGCATGCAAGCAAGCATGCAAGCATGCATGAAAGCAAGTATGCAATCAAGCATGCAAAGCAAGGACTCAAGCAAGCATGCAAGCAAGCCCCCGCATTGCCCCGCTGCCTTAATTTTTCTGAAACTGTAAATATTGCAGGATTTTTATAAAACAAACCTAACCTAACCTACAGAGGGCTGTCCTAAAATATACCTACCCCAAATAGCTTTTGCCCGCGACTTCGTACGCGCTAAGATGTAAAACGAAAAAATAAGTTTTTTCCCGTTCCCGTGTAAATTTTGGGGAGTGCTTTCGGAGAACACTTAAAGCCTTTAAAGAAACACACGTTATAAATGTTAAGTCTCTTTCTTCCGCTGTTTCGTCTGGAAACGTAAAATCCCTGTTTTTCCCGTTCCCGTAAAAATGTTAGGAAATCCTTTGTTAATGCTCCCTTACACTCCCTAAGGAAGCTAAATGCTAAATTTCATCTTTCTACGACCAGTAAAACGAAAAACCCCGTTTTTCCTGTTCTCGTGGGAATTTCTGGAAATCCTTTCTTAGTGCTCCCATACACTCATCAAGGAAGGCTCTTACCAAATTTCAGCTTTCTACGACCAGTAAAACAAAAAATCCAGTTTTTTCCCTATCCCGTGGGAATTTCGAAAAATACCTTCTTAGTGCACCTCTAGGATACTCAAGGTATATGTGTGCCAAATTTCAAGTTTTTAGCCATATTATGCCTACCGCAGTATTTCTTTGTAAACAAATATTTTTCCCGTTCCCGTGGGAATTTGGGAAAGTACTCTCTTAATGCTCCTCTGCACTCCCGCAGCAACCTACATGACGAATTTCAGCTTTCTGCAACCAGTAAAACGAAAAGTCCCGTTTTTCCCATTCCCGTGGGAATTTCGGGAAATCCTTTTTTTATTGTTTACACTCCCCAAGGGAACTTGAAGGCCAAATTTCAGTTTTATACGACCATTAAAACGAAAAATCGATCCCGTAGAACTGAATATATAAATCCCGTTTTTTTCCTTATCCCGTGGAAATTTCCAAAAATCATTAAAACATTATTTTACTATTATAATCACCTACTTCTATGCCAAATTTGAACAGTCTAGTAATTATAGTTCATAGGATTTCGTTTAACTGAATATATAAATCCCGTTTTTTTCCTTATCCCGTGGGAATTTCCAAAAATCCTGAAATCAGTTTCTTCGTTTTGTAATCACCTGCTTTTGTATCAAATTTGAAGAGTCTAGTTATTATAGTTATTGAGATAGCGTCACTCGGAGTCGAATATATAATTCCCGTTTTTTCCTTATCCCGTGGGAATTTCCAAAAATCCTTCCTTAGTGGATGCCTACATTGTATAAGGTATCTATGTGCAAAATTTCAAGTCTCTAAATCCAGTGGTTTGGGCTGTGCGTTGATATATAGTTAAGTCAGTCAGTCAGTCAGTCAGGACTTTGAATTTTATATGTATAGATTATAATCACCTACTTCTATGCGAAATTTGAAGAGTGTAGTAATTATAATTCATAGGATTTCGTTAAACTGAATATATAAATCCTGTTTTTTTTCCTTATCCCGTAGGAATTTCCAAAAATCCTGAAATTAGTTTCTTAGTTTTGTAATCACCTACTTTTGTATCAAATTTGAAGAGTCTACTTATATAGTTACTGTGATAGCGTCACTCCGAATCGAATATATAATTCCCGTTTTTTCCTTATCCCGTGGGAATTTCCAAAAATCCTTTCTTAGCGGATGCCTACGTCTTAAGATCCACCTGCATGCCAAATTTCAGCCCGATCCGTCCAGTGGTTTGGGCTGTGCGTTGATAGATCACTATGTCAGTCAGTCAGTCAGTCAGTCAGTCAGTCAGTCACCTTTGAATTTTATATATATAGATTTCTAGAACGAACAGTAAGAAAAAGACGTCTATCTGGCGCGCGACACAGCTCTCGCGCACACTTGTGCTAGGCGTGCAGCTACTCGATCAAAATGCAGTTTAATTCCACAAAAAAAAAGTTACGATCACTTTACAGTTTCACAGCTATTGTTTCCAAACTATCAATACCTCAGTTCAACGTGAACCCTACGGCTCAGCGCGCAGAATTCATTTTGCCACTGATTCTAGAGTTGTTATCAAAAAGTCAACATCCCCCATGTTAGGCACAACAAAGCGTAAAAGTTGGAAACTAGTCCGTAGTGCGACAAGGTTTCAACGTTACGCTATACAAACAAAATTAAGCCTGAATATTGGTAAGACAAGTCAAAATCAAAATCTACAGTATAATTTTTGTTTAATACCAAGACTTTCGGAAAGAAAATAGTCAAAAAGATAATAATTATCTTAATAAAAATCATCTTTTTGAGCCAACTATACACTATCCCGCGGGAACCATGCTATTTTCTGGGATAAAAACCTCTTCCCGCGCAGATAGTAGAAGCCCATTGAGGGAATGGGCGAAAATCATAGGAATCATGTTATAGGCGATGCGGCTCCACCCATCACTATTTTGATGCCCCTTTCCACCTATACGCCCACAATCATGCTAAACGTGGCCTTTAGGCAATGTTACCTTAGGCTCTGTCTACCCCGTCAAGCTAGACTTCCGAGCGTCACTGTCCCTGCGACAGTGCGATAGTATTATGCAGTATGAAAATGCATGAAGGCACTTCCAAGCGCAGCGTCGAGCTACGATAGTGACGCCAGAACCGCTTTGCTCTAGAGTCTAGCTTTAGGGATAAAAACGTGATTGAAGTGTGTATCATCTTCTTCTTGAGGTGCCATCTCCTACCGGAGGTCTTCTATCATCAGTGCTATCTTTAATTTCGATACAGCAGCTCGGAACAGTGAGCTTGTAACGAGGCTGTTATAGCTCGGTACAGACCTTTACCTTTTTATTACTTAACTTTTTTTAAAAAGCATATTTTAAATAAAGCGTATTCTGCTCCTGTTTCAAAATTCAAATTCATTTTATTGTTTTCAATCTATCAGAGCTGCCTTTTCATTCGCTCTTCAGTTCTGCCAGCGCACAGTCGTGCCTGCCCATTATATTTTATCAGTCTTCAAGTCTACAAGAACATTATTTTAAAGTGTAAAATACAACACTTTGTGTAACGTCTCGAATTTGTGTTTTATATACCTACTGCAGAAGGCACAATTGTAAGTGTTTTCCCATAATATTTTCCATCCTTTGTTAGTTTTTCTATACTATGTACCTTTCTCCCTTAACACGTACCTATGTTTGTTTTAGGTGCCTTCATTTACAAAAATAAATTACTTAACACCGTCTTTCCGAGTGTTATTTTCTCTCCGACTTTAATCCCGAACTCCACGCAACGTGACAAGCTTGTGCTAAGGTTGATGTCCGGAGATTCTTAAGCCACGAAGTACGCCTTCCAGGGTGGTCGCTTTCCCTGGATTTTCCCCTGCATGATGAGTTGCTGGTCGTATTTATCGCTACGCATTATGTGACCTAAGTACTGACAGTTTTCAAGATCTCTACCTCTTTGTTCACCATCTGCAAAACCCTTTCATTTGATATTCTATCCGTCCAACAGTATCTTCAGAATTCTTCTGTACACCCATATTTCAAAGGCTTCCAAACGGTTGCTCATACAGTACAATATACAATACAATACAAATACTCTTTATTGAACACCACAAATCAGTACAAAACAATACAGAATCAAAGAACAAAGTAGACAATAGGCGGTCTTAGCGCTTAATAGCTCATATTATAGGTAGGTGTAGGGGTACATCACGCGTCACGGAATGACGAGGATCCGGGTTCGATTCCCGGCCATAGCTTTACTTTTCGGATTTTTCTGTGTTCTAATTTTCACTGACATTTAGAAATTTTATTGTATGTATGTATAATTCTTATTATTTCCAACAAACTCTATGCACTCAGTAGGAGACCTTGCTCTGAATGCCATCAGAGTATTTCAACCCAACTTAATTTCTACGCGCATTTCAACAAAGCAACTCCAGTTTCTCTTTCAGTTCAAGAAATGATTAAACAATAAACAATTGTCCTATTATACAGACATGGAGTACCGCTGGATAACGCCCGAACCAACAAGGTCTGTAATTAAACACACAATCGCTGAGATGCACTAGAGTAGGGCCGCCACACGCCCTGGCACGCCGGGACATGTCCCAGTTGTCCCCGTTTTAAGTTAAGTGTCCCGGCCACTAAGAAAGTTGTCCCGGTTTAAAAAATATTGTCGTCTATCGCGCGAGCGCTGGTCACCACGTTCATCTCTTTCTACCCCTATCTATTACCATTTGACAGAAAGGAATAGTTAACACATACATACACAAATCACGTCTTTATCCTTTACGGGGTAGATAGAGCATAAGGTGACAAGACCAACAGGCCACGTGTATAGGAATAGATAATGTGAGTTTGTTAGTTTGTTTGTGTAATTATGATTGAGTCTTCAAGGTTGTTTCATGTTAAAAGTTAATGTGATTGTGGATTCTGAGTGTATTAGACAATGGGCCTCTTTTTTTGTGGTGTAGAAAATGCGCCTTATGCATCCGCCCGGTACGGGTTTACCGGGCGTATGTGGGGCTCTCCCGCGACGGCAGGCATACCCACTAAAAACCACATGGATTCCCTATTCAGTCGTATGTGGGGCGTTATGGGAACACCAAGTGTCACCGCGACGCCCCACGACCACCCCGCGATGGGGTTCCCTCTTCGCGGCACCTGTGTTATGCAGGTTTGGGAAATCCCGCCCTCCCCCGCTGGTGACGCTTGGATTCTTTATAGAGGTTGTCTCTTCGTAGCCCCCGTCTTGAAAAAGACAGCGGCCCACGTTCCCGGCGCCCACGGGCCGGGGTTACGTGTTGACCGACAGTGGCCGAAGCCACGCCGCTCCGCGATCCCGTCCCTTACGGGGCGCACCGCTCCGACGGCAGGCGTATGCCCGCCGACCCTCACGTCAGCTCTCACACCCTCATGTACTACTTTAAAAGCAGAGCGGTACCGAAGGCATGATCGCGTCCGTCACCAGACAATATGGCCTCTGTACACACATGTATAAATGAATGAAAAATTACTCCGTATTTATGCGGACTATATAGAGGATATAATATATAATTATGTTACGTACCTACTCCTTGGATATTTGTACTTTTTTATATTTTTGCAACTGATTTTGTTTTTACTTTCATTGTCAGTGTGGTGCATATCTGTTGTAAGAAGATCAATAAACGAAAGTGCATTTAAGGTGTTTTATTCTAATAGTTTTTGTCTATTCTCTCTCAATCCTCATTCCGTACGCTTCATTTTACCTTGGCTTGTGTTGTCCCGGCCTATGTCCCTTATTCATGGTAACCACGCACTGGAGTATCTAGAACCCTCTGACAAATTAGACGTATAATGAAGTGTGTATTCATAGACAATACAATATGGCGCGTGTCGCAGACGTCTTTCATGACTACCACGTGATTCACACGACAATCACGCAAAAACCACCTTGAACTTACGTCGACGTTTTGGCTAGATCTCAATAGATGTCTCCTGTGGTCAAATTCTACAAATGATAATCATGAACAATAACACAGTCAATTCAGTTTCGGCGTGGCAAAGGGCAGGATCGCAGGACTGGATCCAAAGGGTCCAAGTAAGGGCCGACTGCAAGTCCGATCTGGGGTCTTACCATGACGTCATAATTAGTGACCGACCGAAATTTCGGTTTCGGTTTCAGTTTTGGCCAGTTTCGGCCAAAATATAGCCGAAACTTTCGACCTTGCCGAAACTCGAGTGTTCGTGAATTTTCGTGCGTCGTTCGGTAAACTTCGCAGCTAACTCGTGCTTGCTCGCCGGCGGGGCCCCGGCTCAGTTCGCCACCGTTCATTTAATCGTGAGTTGAGGTTATATTTTGCAATTGAGTGATTTGATAAGTATAATATGTGTTAATAAATGTTAAAAAAAACAGTTAATTTCAGTAAATAATCGTAATTTTAAGTGTTTTAATTTCGGTTTCGATTTCGGTTTCGGCTGAAAAATCAGTTTCGGTCGGACACTAGTCTTAATGCGATTCAATTCCGCCAATACAGTTTAGATTTGCTCGCTGTCGGATCCATACTAAAAATTACAGCTAAAATCTGAACTGAGTCGGAATTGAGTCGTTAAGACGTGACGTCATGATGAGGCCAGACCAGGATAGCAAGCCAGCCTAATACAGTCACGTTTCTAATCAATTAAACTCCCAAAGATAAACCACGGATCCATTACAAAGCACTTAATGCTATGCAAAATTTAACCTCCTTTATCCGGTAATTATCTGTAATTAATTTTAAATTGATATTATAAGGGTAAACAATAGCCGGGTGCGGTCCGGGCAACCGTTGCCGATATTAATTGCTGCCGATGATCGCGTAACGGTTTACCCGGGTCAAAGATTAGCCGCACAGAGAGGTCGAGGGCTTGCGGTAAAATGCCTACAAGCGTGTAAGGCTGCGGCTCCACTGAGGCGGAGACGAGCGGAGCGGAGAGGAGACGTGTGGGGATCGACCAATCATATTACAGATCGGAGACGAGATGTGGATTTCATGTAATATGAATGTAATATGATTGGTCGATTCCCACACGTCTCCTCTCCGCCTCAGTGGAGCCGCAGCCTAAGGCTGCGTTTACACCAGAAGGAAAAAAAGTGGAAAAGGTCAGGTCAGGAGTACCCGAAACCGACGAGCATGTATAAAGAGATTGACGAATGTGGATGAAGCGAAAGAAGTATGTCAGGATCGTAGCAAGTGGAACAAAGTAGTCTCTGCCTACCCCTGTGGGAAAGAGGCGTGACGGTATGTATGTATGTTACACCAGAGATGTGTGAGGATGCGTTGCGGGGAATGTGTTTTCGTGAACCTATAGAAACGCTTCATTTACCTGTCCTCGCTCCGCTGATCTGTTTCCACCAGAGCTGCGCTCAAATAAAATAAGGGACTGAGAGAGTGTTTTTCTAGCTGCGTCATAATCGTAATGTAATAATTAACTGCTAATTAAGTAAGCAGCACGGCCAGCACAAGAAAGCGCGAGAGCTGTGTCTCGCACGAGATAGACTACCCTTGTTTCTAGAACGAACAGTAAGAAAAAGATGAGTAGTCTATCTCGCGCATGACAAAGCTCTCGCGCGTACTTATACTAGCTGTACATCAACATCAACAACCACCAAGTAAGTACAGACAGCAAAAAAGCATCAACTACCGACAAAATTGTACTTCAAATACATACATACATAAATCACGTTATTATCCCTTGCGGAGTATACAGACCCTAAGGTAACAAGATCTTAAAGACTACGTTTGGCACAATTGTGGGCGTATGGATGGAAATAATCAAAACAGTGATGGATTGCTAGCCACATCGCCTATAGCATGATCCCTAAGATTTTCAGAATCGTACTTCAAATACAATTTTATATTACTCGGTATAGATTAACCAGTCTGTGGTAGCTGCTCTTTGCGCTGAAGATGGCTCGCTCGTGCCCGCCACACGCTCCGACCGTTCTTGCTTCTCGGCCGGCAATTTACCACAGAGGCCATTTTGCACTAAATTGCTTACATGTTGCAGGCTTCCAGATTTGTAGACATGATTAGTTACTAATTAGTGGGGAATACATGCTTACGGGGTAGACAGAGCCTAAGGTAACAAGATAAAGACCATGTTTAGCATGTAGACGTAACTGCATCGCTTGTAGCATGATTCTTGAGATTTTCGCCCGTTCCCTCGGTGGGCTTTTACCATTTGCGCGGGAAGAGAAGGGACTGGTTCATTCGTTTGTGTGTTTGTTACTCCCTTTACCTGCACTTTGATATGCCAGCCTTTTGTTTTTGAACAATGTAGTTATCCCTTCTTTTTATTTTTTGTTTATTGTAAGCTATTTAATTAATTAATGTATTTTTTTAGTTCCACATTAGCCGGGTGCTATCTATTTATTGCTTGGTTTACGTAAAAGTATATGGATTATGTAGTATATTTTATCTGTGTATCGTTTTGTGAGTCATAGACGGTTCTGGCTGAAAATCAGTGCTGCAGTCTAACACCTCAGCGTAATGCTGAGCCAGCGACCGTTTCACTTTTGCGAAGGCACACAACGCCGATGATCTATTTCATGTTTGTGTTTGTTTTATTTATATTTTCTATAAAATTGTGTATATCTCCTACTATATAAAAATAAGTCGGGTTTTCCTTCCTGACGCTATAACTCCAGAACGCACGAACCGATTTCCACGGTTTTGCATTCGTTGGAAAGGTCTCGGGCTCCGTGAGGTTTATAGCAAAAAGCGAATCCATCGCAGACGGAGTCGCGGGCAACAGCTAGTTCTCTTATATTTGTGTGTCTTGCAAAAAGGAATAAATGTCTTCTTTCTTTTTTCTTTCTTTCTTTCTTTTTTTAAAACGGCAGGATAGATTAGGATACGACGCGGACTGACGGACGGACACAGCGAAACTATAAGGGTAGGTATAAGTTGTTGACTATTTTATTGGTTACTTACTTGACATGAAATGTATATTTCATAATTTTGTTTTCTTTCTCTTCGACATTGGAGACATCTCCAATTAATTTATTTGACGGTGGAGGCGTTTTACACCTCCACTGAACTTATTTTTTTTTGTTGTTTTGACTAGTAGAGACTTTATACATCTCTACTATAGACTAATATAATTTAAGGCTCGGGGACCTTATACATCCCTTTTATAAATGTATTTAATTTAAGTAGAATTTAAGTATTCTTACTGTATTTTATTTGGAAAAAAATGACTTTCTGTCAAGTTTCTTGCGGCGCATTCTTCTGGGCAATGATGGTCTTTCCGAATGCGCTGGTTGGCGGCCAAGTTGTAGAAATAAATTTTCATTTTCATATGGAACCATGAATGCGATTTATAATTTACGCCACGATAAACATTGCTATGTTCAATACAGGTAAACATAAGTTAGGTTTAGGATAGTCGGTCGAATAGCCGCTGTAGTGTTATGCAGCACCCGGTTGCATCCAGCCATGTGGAACGAAGCAGGGTTATGGGAATAGTAAACTATATGGTTTTGTTACCTACACTGCTATGCATAAATAACGGGTCACATCACTACATAGCATAAAACAAAGTCGCTTTCTCTGTCCCTATATCCCTATGTCTCTATATCCCTATGTATGCTTATATCTTCAAAACTACATAACGGATTTTGATGCGGTTTTTTTTAATAGATAGAGTGATTCAAGAGGAAGGTTTTTATGTATAATTCTACGCAGACAAAGTCGCGGGCAGAAGCTAGTACATACATAAATCACGTCTATCCCTTACGGGGTAGATAAAGCTTAAGGTAACAAGACCTAAAGGCCACGTTTAACATGATTGTGGGCGTACTCCACCCATAGCCAACATGACCATGTAACCTGCTATGGGTGGTGTAGGGTAGCACGCGTCACGGAATGACGAGGATCCGGGTTCGATTCCCGGCCATAGCTTTACTTTTCGGATTTTTCTATGTGTTCTAATTTTCACTGACATTTAGAAATATAATTTCTGACGGTAAAACCGTAAAAGTAAACATAAGCATCAAGAAATAAAAATTCTTGATTCATTTGATAGTATAAAATCCAGTGTTCACAGAGCCCAGCTGTCAAGCTAAATGTATTTTTTTTTTTTTTTTTATATGAATAGGAAGGCAAACGAGCAAGTGGGTCACCTGATGGTAAGTGATCACCACTGCCCATAGACACCCGCAACCCCGGAGGGATTGCAGATGCGTTGCCGACCTAGAGGACTAAGATGAAATGCCTCTTGTGCCCGTAATTTCCCCGGCTGTCTTACTCTCCACACCGGAACACAGCAGTGCAAGCACTGCTACTTAGCGGCAGGATTAGCGAGTAAGATGGTGGTAGCGATCCGGACGGACCTTGCACAAGGCCCTACCACCCGCGAAGGTATGCAGCGTAAGGTCATTTTATGTTGGTTACCGACATGGACAGACCGACATAAAAATATTCCGTTTTTAGTAGGTATTTGTTGATATAGCGGCAACAGAAATACATCAACCGTCTTAATTTCAACTGTTTAGCTATCACGGTTCATGAGTTTCGTGGTGGGAGACGGATAGATAGACAGACCGGAAGTTTTAGTAATTGGGCCCTGTTTGTACCCTTGGGTACGGAACCCTAAAAAAGACTACAGCCAACATGAAACTACCATGAGACTTAATCATAATTTACACATAAACGAATAACTCACGTATAAAAAGTAGAGTGATGCTCGACATGTTTCGGACTATTTCGTAGTCCTTCCTCTCGGTGTTCGGTGTTCATTTCGCTGCCGCCGGGGCGAGCGCTCCGAGAGGAAGGACTACGAAATTGTCCGAAACATGTCGAGCATCACTCGACTTTTTATACGTGAGTTATCCGTTTATGTGTACCTAATTAGAGACCACAGCCCATAATTTTAAACCGGGAAGAGCGTCGTCCCGATAATTAGTTTCCTCCCAAAGGATCGCCCATTCGCGCCGCGTGCAGTTTTTACACGCTGCATTTCTGCGGCCATTACGCAAATTACCTACCTTTAGGGATGCCGCTAACCAGTTTACACCTGAAATGAGCTGATACGGTGCAATGACAAGCAATCCAATACAATTTTGTTACTCGTATGAAGCCGATTAACTGGTAAGTTATGGGATACTAGCGTTACCCGCGACTTGGTCTGGGTAGAATTCGGTAATCGCTATCCCGCGGGAACTATGCGATTTTCCGGGATGAAAACTATCCTATGTCCTTCCTCGGGACGAAAACTATGTCTGTATAAAATTTTATCAAAATCGGTTTAGTGGTTTAGACGCGAAAGCGTAACAGATAGACCGAGTTACTTTCCCATTTATAATATTAGTAGGTATTTCCTTACTCACTTGTATTATCTCTATTCTTTATACTACGTTACCAATATAACTATCTGTCCGTCTGTTACCTCTTAACTTATAAACCGCTGAACCGAGAGATGGAATTTGGCATACACATAGTTTTTATACCGGAAGATTAGTAGCCACCCTCTGTTAAGTTCCAGTTATTTAAAGTGTCAGTTATCTATGACTAGTTTCTGCCTAGAATTATACATTATAAACCTTCCTCTTGAATCACCTATCTATTAAAAACCGCATCAAAATCCGTTGCGTAGTTTTAAAGATCTAAGCATACATAGGGACACAGCGGAATGCGACTTTGTTTTATACTATGTAGTGATGACATCTCTGTCTGTTCTATAGTAGTAAATAGAGACGGAATCATGGAACGGGAACTTAACAAAGTGGTGACACAGACCCATTCTTCGTCAAATATAGGTCATGAAAGTAACTGAACAACTCTCTGCAATATTCCAGCATAATTCTAAGAAATACTTCATAGGATACAAAATGGAATTAAAACAAATTAAAAACGAATTAAAAACTAAGCGAAAACTTAAAATAAAAAAAAATAGAAAAGGAGGGGCCCACGTGGCATAGTTCCGCAGACGCTGGCAGCATTCCCCCTTTGGACAGCGATACTAACACGCTGTCCAAGGAAGCTGCCAGCTTTGCGGTCACCCGTAGCGTCTATTAGCCGAAATATCTTTGAAGAGTCTAACAGCGCTAGGACCCCACGGACCAAGGTGTCAACAGCGAAAGGGACAAAGTTGTATTCGGTGCTGAGACCCCTACATTTATTTATCTTGCCTGATTCGGCCGCTTCTGCAGCCGCGCCTGCTCTACTCGTGGTTCCGCGAAGGTGAGACGAGGCTAGTGTGTCTACGCACGTTGCATCCCACACCAGCACACGTCCCACACTCCACGGAATCATAGACATACCGTCCGTCATTGAATACTTGTCTACTATGAAGTAATTTTATGTGACTGCCAGCCCTGTGTTTGTTCTAGAATTAAGACCTACTGCCTTATAAAATCTAGTTTTTAAGCGTCTCTCTCTAATAACCGTGAGCGGTAGACCGTGCCCTGAAAGCAAAGCCAGTCCCGCTTCAAAAATCCGCGAAAGTTAAATTTACTTTCAGTAAAGTCATATATTTTTAATGAGCTATATTATAAAAACGAGAGTGTGAAAGATTAAAGCGGTTTTTGGTGGCGAAATGTGAAATATAAGCTGGAACAATATTGCGAAACTGCACGGATGGCTAGGTTGTTTTTGGTCTTCCATTGTGCACTGCGTCCCATGTACGAACATAAAACTTGGCAGGACCTTCGTGGAGATAACGTCAGTGTTTTGTGCGATAAAGGATAGTTAAGTTTGTGGGATTTACGTATGTTTTATGTGGCCGTAGATGAGGAATGACGCTTGGCTGTCTTGCACGTAAAGGAGTAGCAAAGAAACGCCTGATTCGATAAAATGCGTGCCCTACCGACTTTCTCGAAGTTTCTTGCGGCGGATTTGTGTGGATTCTTCTTGGCAATGATGGTCTTTCCGAATGCGCTGGTAGTTTCAAAAAAGACATGTAAAATAGCCCTTGGCGGCCAATTTGCAAAAAAAAAATTGAATTTTGAATTTTGACTCGAACTTGGGACCTCCCTTCACAGTTTGGGTTTATAACTACTAAGCTATCCGAGCAGACCGAAGAGTTATTCATACCTACTTTTAAGTATATCCAAATTTATCACCATTATTGACATTCGCAAACTTTTCATCCACTTCCCACAACTTCTGTAATACAAGCACAAACACTGCATACTGAGTGCATACCACACAAACTGAACACGTTGCAAACACAAAGTAAAACAACCCATATTCCATTAACACAAAGTCTTTGTTGTACGCACATGCATACACTTGGTCGCCCAAGTTTGCAAGTTTGCATAGTCGCTTCAAAGTAAACTAATTTCTATTGCTATAGTCGCAGGGTGCATGTGAAGTGAATGCACAAGTGTGCTGAGTTCCCAGAGGTGTGGGACGTGCATTAGTGGCGGGTGTTTAGAATGCGAGTCGCACTTGACGATTGTTAGAAGTTTTCTTTGAATATCCTCGGTCAAACAAACTGAATTGCGTCTGTAGAACCTTTTCACATACTATTTTACAGTAATTCCTTTGGCAGATATATGTATGATGATATATGTCTCTCAAGTCAAAAGTCTTTGACCAGTGTGTGTTACCGGTGATGACTTATGGCACTGAGACGTGGCCGCTAACGATGGGTCTTATAAGGAAGCTCAAAGTCACTCAAAGGGCGATGGAGAGGGCTATGCTTGGAGTTTCTCTGCGGGATCGAAAAAAATTAAAAGAGCTTTCGACACGTTTAGTGCTGGCCACAGGTGACCCTAGTGGCGCTTACCTCTCTCAAAGGCTAGGAATAGCAGTTCAGAGAGGCAATGCGACCAGCGTCTTGGGGTCGATGCCTGTGCCGGAATATCTAAACGACATATTTACTTTACAGTTTTATAAGTAGTGGTAGTTTCAGTTATAGTATTAGTCTATTTTTAAATAATTATCTTTATTTATTTTGCTCTTGACTGTATAAAATGATATTTTAATTGACAGTAAAAAAGGTAGACACAATGAGCGGCATAGACCCCAGCACACTGGCGGCATTACCTCTCTGTACAGCCAGAGAAATTCGCTGGGCAAGCGCCAGCTCTGGGGTCTCCTGAGGTCTCTATCAGCCGGGACGGGGCTTTTAGATGGTGTATTCTTTTAATAGTTAGGTATATTTATTTAGTTTTAAGTTTTGTATATTTGGGTCAATTTCCCAAGCAGTAAATTTTGATGGCAAGACTGAAAACGCAGGTGCAGAAGGCTTTGATAATGTAGAACTATTTTTTTTAGGAAACAGCCCCCTATTGTCTACCTCGGGCAACAGCTAAAATTAAAATATTATGTTATTTAATCATTTAAAAAAATATATTTAGACCGTATTTCTCATCGAGGTGGGTTGTCCCGGAGCCGGTTTTAGTTACAAAATGCTGGATAAGTCGAACACTATGCGTGACAACAAAAAAAATTAGCTTTGTTTTATTACCATATAAACAGGTAACAAAAAAAGCACATCACCTGATTTTTACCTCATTTGTAAACCTCTGAATATGTGCATATACATTTGTCCGGAGAGACGGTTTCATTCCGCGGGCAAATTTTTGGAAGGATTTATTTGCCGAGTTTGACCCTTAAGCCCCTCCGTCTCCCGCGCACCCCGAGCGATAGTCAAACTGCGGCGCTCGGCGAGAGTAGACGTGTGTAACGACGAACGTTTCCGAGCAAAACATGAGTATTTCTCATCGCCATGGTGAGGGGACAAAAAAAGTTTCATTCCGGAGTTAGTCATAACTTTTATATTTTGTATCGCTTTTCTTTTAAATTTATATATGTCACGTCTAATGTAGTCCTGATTTCAAGAGTTTAATTAGTTTAAGAACACGAGGCTTACTTTTTTTTTAATATTTATTTTTATGTCGAGTTTCTCATTCCACCATATTTATTCCGGTGTTTCCGGTGTAGTAAAACCGGAATGACATTAAATGTAGCTTCACTTTATTATTATGAAATGGTTCCGTAGCATAATTTCTAAAATCAAACACTGAACTTATTTTATTGTACCACAGCTCATGTTCTTAGATAAAATTTACGCTTGTAGGCCATCAGGGGGCGCTACAAAAAGGGTTTAAGAATTTGGTTTCCGTACCCAAAGGGCAAAAACAGGACCCTATTACTAAGACCACTGTTCGTCTGTCTGTCTGTCATCAGGGTGAATCTCATGAACCGTGAATACCGTTATAGCTAGACAGTTGATTTTCACATACGATGTAGGATTCTTTCGCAGCTACACAATAAATACTAAAGACAGAATTATTTTTATCTTTGTCTGTCTATGTAAGGTATTGTCATTCTTACCTGTCCTATTTGGTAAACAAAATTCTAACCTCAAAAAGTCTCATTTTCATAATTTTTTAACTATTTCAACGTAAATAAAGGAACTGGAGATAAAATATCAGCAAAATTATGTACAAAATATTACCTCAGGTTTATTAATTACATAACAAATCCTGTACAATACTTGAAAGCGTAGTGTATTGCTATCAAGTATTGAAAACATGACACATATTGTTGTGTGTATAAATTTACAATGCTGCATCCAATTATTATTTGATAACTGGAAGGTTTATCATCATTTGATAAACAACATTTTTCAAACAATCACTTCTTAACAAACAACGATTTACAAACTATTCATTTCACAAACCTGTCATCCTAAAAATGATCAATTTACAAATAATTCAAATCGTTCAAAGGTTAACTGGAAGAGATCCCTTTTATGGATAAGTTCGCCTTTGTGCATGTGTGTTGTCCTGTATTCATCTTTTTCTTGTGTTTTATGTACAATAAAGAGTTATATACATACATACATACATGCATAATTCCTCGGTAATAATCTCAACATAATTATGATGTTTTTTCAAGTAACCGATGTTTTATGCAATTACTAATTTGTGAATCGTTGATTTGCCTAACGTTGTTTGCAAAATGAATACCTATTCATGAAATGTTGTTTACCAAGAGATGAAATACCTACTTAAAACATATTCATCAACCGGCACCAAATTTTCGCTCTTAGGACTATTAAAATGCCACTTACTTAAGGTCTGTCTGTATTTTTTCTAAATAAAAGACGTGATTATGGAACCCTGTTTATTACTTTTATTCCGGTGGTCTATATTTCATTCCAGTGGGCTGATATTGTCATCCCAGTGTATATTTATCATTCCGTTGTAAGGTATCATTCATTCCGGTGTACATTTATAATTCCGTTGTGTGTTTAGAAATTCGACCTCTAATAACTCAAAAACTATTTAAGATTTCAGGTTCCCTTTTACATATGTCTTGCAAAATAGTCTAAGGTATCGTTTGACATTTAAAAATCTAAAATAAAAACACATATAAGGGATCACACCGAAATGATACAAAAAATGAGTACTGTTGAAATTGACCCATTTAGGTATATACCGACCAACTGTTTTTCTCATGAGCAAAGTGAATAAAAACAGAGCGAAATGAAAATCTTCCTTTTTAAATTTCACGGCACACATTTGCAACTTGCATTATGCCGGCCATTTTGTGCTCGCTCGTTCCGCCATCTTGAATGGACGGGGAAGTTCGGAACTTCTTGTAAATTTTTTATGAGCCTTTTATAGGGAGCCTTGCTAGAACAATTTCATGGCGCTTACCGTAATAACTTGAAAATTGTGCTTAGAACAAGAAAGCTGGGTGAAATAATTATGTACCTAATGTTAAAAACAGCGACAACGAAATTAAGGAGACTTGCCCGCTTCTTGTTTCCTCTATTGCCATCTCGGACATACCTGGAAAAAAAAACAAGAATAAGAAAAATATTTTTTGGACGTAGTGGCTCAAGTTTGCTTGCAGGCTTGCAGTTTTTCTCGCTTGCTAGATGCTTGCTTGCTTTTTGGAAATGGTGCCTAACTAGTTTATTCCACAAGATTTTCGCTCAATCGCTCGATGGGCTTTTACCATCTGCGCGGGAAGAGAAGCAACATTCTATGTTTTTTCTTTGCTCCCAGACCAGCATGGAAGAATCGTATTATATAAGATTATCGGTATCAAAGAATAAAAAAAAAAGGGTGTGAAAGAGGATTATAGTGACTAGGATAGAAAAAGTATGCTTAGTCGCTTTGGTCACGTAGAGCGGATGGATGAAAGTAGACTAACTAAACAGATCTATATGGGGACTGGAGTGGTTGCGGGAGGGGAAGGCCTAGACGGACGTTCCGAGACCAAATACGTGACGTATTGGAAAAAGGTCAGGTCAGGAGTACCCGAAACCGACGAGCATGTATAAAGAGATTGATGAATGTGGATGAAGCGAAAGAGATATGTCAGGATCGTAGCAAGTGGAACAAAGTAGCCTCTGCCTACCCCAGTGGGAAAAAGGCGTGACGGTATGTATGTATGTAGATTTAAAGATTATCAGTATCGTAGAATAAAAGCTTAATGTAGCACAGATAGTCCACTCGGCCGGTACGCCGTATCTCACCGTGATCGCACATTACCGGGATCCGGTAAATCTCCCGGAATCCGATTAACCGGTAAAGTGGGCGTCAATAGCCCGCGATTACCGGACCCGGCCGCGCACGGCGTTGAAATTACAGCGAATGCACTACGCGGCTTATAAATTGATTTTGTGTGTGTTCCAAGTTAAACAAATACTTACGGGGTAGACAGAGCCTAAGGTAACAAGAACCTAAAAGTCACGTTAATCGTGATTGTGGACGTATAGGTGAAAAGGGGAATCAAAAGTCGCTCTGAATATGTACGTAACAAATGTTTGGCAAGAGCGTGCAAAATTTATAATGAAAAATACTCTAATATTGATTTGTTTCAATTCAAACATCGTAAATTTGCTTCTACAATCAGGAGAGTTATTTTGGATTAGAAAATCGGTGTCTCTGTGGATGTTTTTGGTTGAGCTCGGGTGCTTGTAATCCGATAGGTATTGTTCCAATATTACCTATTGTCTTTTTGTTTTCCTAAATTGTATTTTGTTTTCTTTTTTTTAATATTCTAATTTATAGTTAAAACTTAAAATTTATTTGGCATGTGTTACCTTTCGAGCAAATAGATGTATAAATTATAAATGGAAACTGTTTTGGCTTATGTATTTACTGTATTAATTTAACTATACGTGTAATTTGATGCTGTTTGTTCCCCATTTCAATAAATAAAAAATAAAATAAAAAAAGTAGTAATGCATTTCTACCCGTATCACCTATAACATGATCCCTAAGATATTTGCCCGTTCCCTCGATGGGGTTTTACCATGGTACACAGTATATTCATGCTGCTTCCATAAGCAATATTGATTGTAAAAGTGAGGCGTTTGGAGTCGAAACTCTGGGGCTATGGGGGCCAAGCGCGCGCCGTGTGTACAAAGATATATCAGCGCACCTGATAGAGGCCTCCCGTGACCAGAGGGCTGGCCAATATTTCGCTCAGCGAATAAGCATTGTCATACAACGTGGCAATGCTGCTAGCCTTCTGGGCACCCGCCCCATTGACGGCGATTGGGGAGTTTTTTTTATCTTTAATTTATTTCTTTTCCAATAAAATCACTAACTGTAAAAGTGACGTGTTCAAAGTTAGATAATTATAATATTCTTATATTTTCAGAATCAAAGTAAACAAACAAATACGTCAATTAAAAGCCTATTACACCTCCCAAGCAGACATTGTTGTTTGACTGACACAGAAATACTATATTTAAGAAATTTTTAACTAACTTGCAATGTATGTTTAGGACCATTTTATTTATTTCAGTGATCACATTGACTTGAAATTTGTTACGTAAAAGATAGTTAAAAAACAGTTTGGCAAAAACAAATATACTTTATTGTTTTCATCAAACTTAAGCAGAGATTTTGATTACTATTCTTGTCGCTTTAAATTTTTTCTTATAAAAAAAATACACGTCACAAACATTTATTTCAGGACAAACTGGAAGATCTAACCATTTCTGGACGTCTACGCGAGTTCATTTCACTCACGAACTATCTGTAGGCGACTATGTTGTGTCTGTTCGGCAACGATTGTTGCTCGCAGACTAATTTACCAGAAAACGAGGCTACGTATCAGTACGCGTACTGAAGCCACGCTATTTAAAGCGAATTAATGCCGAAGATAAGTTCCACGTAAATACTGGTAATAGCTAGTTATAAATCCAATATTAGGAATAAGATAATTTCTTCGTCATCATTACTAAATTTGGAGCGTAAAAGAAGTCATTTATTCCTAGAGCAAGACACACAAATATAAGAGAATATACACAATTTTATAGAAAATAATGAAGAAAAAAAACAGACTTTAAAAATAGATCATCAGCGTTGTGTGTCTTCGCAAAAGTGAAACGGTCGCTGGCTCAGCATTACGCTGAGGCGTTAGACACCTGCAGCACTGATTTTCAGCCAGAACCGTCTATGACTCACGAAACGATACACAGATAAAATATACTACATAATCCATAAACGAATTCAATATGATACTTTCAAAGTGCATATAAAAATTGATATTGTTGTTTTTTTATTTTAAGTAATCGTTTTTTGCTTGTCTTGTTTCTGAACATACATACATACATACGTAAATCACGTATTTATCCCTTACGGGGTATACAAAGCCTAAGGTAACAAGATCCAAAGACCACGTTTAGCATGATTGTAGGCGTATAGATGGAAAGGGGAATCATAATAGTGATGGGCTAGCCACATCGCCTATAACATGATTCCTAAGATTTTGGCTCATTCCCTCGGTGGGATTTTACCATATGCGGGGGAAGAGAAGCAACTGGTACATTCTGTGTTTTTTCTTTGCTCCCAGAATAGCGTGGAAGGTCAGTTTCTGAACAGGTATAAAGTATTAGCATGCTATAGAATGGAAGTTATTCCTTTTTACGCACTCAGTCCCTTTTCCAAGTAGTCATGAAAAAAAACAATCTAAAAGTTAAGAATAGGTAATTACTTATTCACTTGTTTGTTAACTTCACGGCGGAACAAAAAGGCATCGAGCCGCCGCGTATATAAAGAACTTTTTATATGAAGTATATTTGAGTTCTCTTAACATAAATATTTCATGTCTCATTTACTAGAATTGAGACAAATTTCAATGTTGAATAATAAACGTTCAGTTACGAATTCGATGCATTATTTATATGGAATTGCGAAAAGTTGGATATGTATTAAAAAGTTGCTGATGATTGAATATTTACGAAACGCTACATTATTATTGGGAAACGTTTGGTATACTTACTACCGTAAGGTCGGATTACTTTGACGCAACGGAGTGTAACTTCGGTCGATTATGAAAACTGTACAAACGAGTAGAAGGGTTAGAAATAACTATGAAAAAGTGGATGGTACCTACAACCAATCATAACGCAAAAAAGCGGCATCAAAATTAAATGAGAAATTTATAAAGTAAAAGTACAGATCGCAGTCATAAGAACAGTGTCCGATTGAGAGGCTCAAGGAGGCACTAAAGCCCTTGGCTGCGAGGACGGAGCAGGGGTTCTGTAAAGAATAGGCTGGGCAGCTACGGGGAACGTTGAAGAGTACATGCTATATTATAACATTAACATTTTGGTGCAGTCGCCCTTCTTCATCGGCATGTTGTTCGGGTACATCTTGCATGTCTTCAGAGAGAAGATTAAGTTGTCACAGTGGTCCGCTCAACTGTTTCCTTTCGCTATGGCTGTGGTAGTTCCTGGCGCGCATCTCTCAAAACAAGATTGGACATCGATACACTGTAACATCAGTTTAACTGTTTTGAGGGGCAGTTTCTGGGGGATATCATTGACCGTTGGCTAAGAGCCCGACAGGGGGGAGGGGGGTCTTTGACCATTACCGTACAACGATGCCGACATTTCGTCACAGGATTTTTTAATTATATTTTTGTTATTTTCACATTGGCGAAGTTGTCGTCGCTATAACGACTTGATGCGCCACAAATAAGAAGAAGTTAAATAAAAGAAGCAACGGCTATATGGCGCCGTCTGTAACCAATAGCATTGATCCCATGATCGCGCATTCCCTCGATGGACTTGTACCACCTGCACTGGAAGAGGTATGGAATCGACTTCTGACTTACTCAGTAATCAAATTCACAGCAAACAACTGCCTACAACGACGACGCGAATAAATATAACGCGACAAGGAACCTAATATATTTATCAAGTATGTTATAAACAGATATATTATAATAAATGTCTGTGAGTGCATATAGCATATCTCCAGCGAGATGAGATGTAGAAATGCGACGTCGACGCACCGCCGTATTAATCTTCATTTCTTTATATGAAATAAAGTAACGCAGGAGATACACGTGCTTATATATTCAGAATTATCAGTATGCTTATTGTGTTGGGAACGTGCGACTATACGGTGTTGGTGTAGAAAACGATCACAGCGCGTGCCGTGGCAGAAATGTGTAACAATAGACTTAGTGAAACGTTTTTATTGAATCAGGCGTTACTTTGCGGAGGTCCATTTCAATGAACAAAAAAATTACCTCGCTACTCCGCTACTCACGTGCAAGATAACCAAGCCTGTGTGAAATGTACATGTTTTTCATGCTACCCCTCCCTCCACTACTGCCAATAATACACACATAAATCCCATAAACACCCCGCGTGGGTTTGCATGTGTAATAGTTGTGCTCATTAAACTTTGATAATGATCCCGTAGAGGGATCGAAACGCGTCAGTGTTTGTGTGGTGTAAGGGATAATTAAGTGCGTGGGATTTATGTGTGTATTATTGGCAGTAGTGGTGTAGCATGAAAAACATATATATTTCACACAGGCTTGATTATCTTGCACGTGAGTAGCGAAGTAGCAAGGTAAATTTTTTATTCATTTAGTGAAACTTGTTAATGTTGCTTTCAAAATGGGACATTATTAAACTGGTTTTAAGGTGACCGATGTTTGGCGAATTATGTTGGCTCGTATTAAATAACTATTTCCATTAGTTCTTAATTCTTCTACATTCCTTACATGTTCTGCTAAATCCCATTTTATTACGTTTCTGCATAGTTTGGCGCAGGAAACTTATATTGTGTTTTACTCTCTCAAAACCAGTTTTTACAATAAGATCCTTCCTATTACTGTTTGTAACAAATGCCTGTAAAAATACTATTTATACATACACAAATCACTTCCATATCCTTTACGGGGTAGACAGAGCCTAAGGTAACAAGACCTACAGGCCACGTTTAACATGATTGTGGGCATATAGGTGGACAGGTCAAGAGCTACCTTCATAGGGAATTATGTGCGTGCGGGCACCCACTACTTAGTATACTTTTTAGGGTTCCGTACCTCAAAAGGAAAAAACGGAACCCTTATAGGATCACTTTGTTGTCCGTCTGTCCGTCCGTCCGTCCGTCTGTCAAGACCCTTTTTCTCAGTAACGCGTGGAGGTATGAAGCTGAAATTTATATCAATTACTCAGGTCTACTGTCCCTTGAAGCTGTGAAAAAATCAAACTTCTAAGCCAACGCAATCAAAAGATACAGCCGTTTATGCCGCAAATTTCCGCAAATTTTCAACTCTCAAGGGAATCAAAACCTACAAGGTAGTTCCCGTGAACGCAGAATCTTGAAATTTGGTATGAAGGTAGGTCTTACAGCACAGATTAAAGAATAATTGCGAAAACCGTAAATGTGTATGTATGTCTGTATATAGCAGTGACCAATATAAAGTAACCCCACACTGCGTACATTTTGCTTTGGAACAGGGCTCTGCTTACACTGGTTTTAGATATTTATAGATAATGATACGGAACCCTCGGTGCGCGAGTCCGACTCGCACTTGACCGGTTTTTTAAACCGTCAAATTTACTAAATGTGAGTTTTATACGAGTAAATTAACTTAAAATTTTGAGGTTACTCTTGTGAAATTATGATAACGCTTTTAGTGACACCAGATGGGGTGGGAGTCGGGTTACCTCCGCGTGTGGTCAAGAGCTGCGGTTCGTTTTTGAATCCATCCGGGGGGAAGAGCAGTGCTTGGTCCGGCGCACCCCGTGCATCGGCTAATGGTTTCCTGGCAGTTTCTGAGGGATATCATTGACCGTTGGCTAAGAGCCCTATCTTTGACCATTACCGTACAACGTTGCCGACATTTGGTCACAAGATTCCCGCTCTGGTTCAAAGGGTTTCCATTGCAGTTCAAAGAGGCAACACGGCCAGCATAGTGGGAACCTTTGAACCAGGCACGAAACAGCATTTTTTAGGTTAGTTTTGAATCATTTTTAACATACTTTACTTTAAATCAACTTCCCTAGTTTTAGTGTTCCTTATTGTTATTTAGTTTTTAATAGTTTTTGAATTATATTTGTGTTGTTGACATTGGCGAATTTGTCATCGCTAACGACTTGATACGCCACAAGAAGACACCAGGTGTTAGTAAACGAAAGAATAACTCAATGAGCACCTAGCTTAAGGTTTTAACTTTCTTGTTAGATCTCGGAACAGCAGCTGTATTGAGACAAACTGCTACATGTATTATGATATGTGGACACCCGGCAACTCACTTTATTACGACTTTTGTCTTTGCGTCGGGTACGATATTAAATTATTCATGATATGGTTTGATTCTGGGCGTCTTTACGAATTTAGTTAGGATAAGATTACGTTACCTATGATCTGCGATGTTTGGGAAGATTGTTATTACATTGGGACAGGATAAGCAAGAAATAAGAACCATGAGCTTTTCGGTGAAGGGAAACATCGTGAGGAATCATGTGAAGTTCCCAATCCGCTGAAGCAGCCAGATACAGCAGGGGTTCACCCACATCTCCGGCATTAGCACCTGAACGAGAAAAGAATACCGTCAGAACGTCGCGAAGCGGTCGATATGTAAGATTTCCAGATCACTATCGATCATAGCAAGCAATGGTCTCGGCGGGGGAGTAGTGAAGCGGCCAGATACATTAATTACCCCCCTGGACGCAGTCGGTTAAGCGTGCTGGCAGTTGAGTGTCGGAACATCTGGAGACCAGCGCGTGGAACTGCGCGGCCGTTCGAAATCCCGAAGTCCCTTCGCCTTCGAACCGTCGCAGACGTCTCACGAACTAGCCCTTGCTGCAGTCGATCCTCGATATAGCTCTCTAACTTAATTGCTTTTACAGTTTCTTACATTCATTTATTGTAAATATTCTATGCCTTTTTTATATCTTTATTATACGTTGGTGTGCCCTATCCTGTGTTATCATTCTACGGAGCCTCAGGAGGCTTATCTTCACCGCACTGGGCCCGCGTGGGAACTGTAGCCCAAGCCCTCTTACGTACGTGACGTATATGGGCTGGAGCTGATGGCGATGATAAGACAAAGACGCTCCTCGCTGTCTGTTTCTCTGGAAGAGGAACTTTTACAGGTACAGTTTAACACGTGTGAAACGTGGTCTTCATGTCTCGTTACCTTAGGCTCTGTCTACCCCATATAATGTCGCAGAAGGAGGAAAAGGAGCGGGAGCGCGAGAACGACGACCTCGCGCCCCTGCTCCGGCGCAGACGGACGGGGAGAAGGCGGCAATTTGCTGCCCTCCCCTAGTGGTGCTTACCGGCGGGGGATGGGGATCCCTCGCTAGCCTGCAGAGGCCCACGAGTCTAGGGCGGGACCAGGTATTCCCTCCCCCCCCCCCTCCCCTCTTGGCGCAGGAGCCCCGGCATTATAGGCTGGGGCGGCCGGTGGGCGTACGCGGTGACACCCAAATGGCAGAGAGGGAATACCGGTGGGTTTTTAGTGGGTATAAAAAGGCTCTGTCTACCCCGTAAGGGATACAGACGTGATTTATGTATGTATGTATGAAGATCACCAAAAACACGGATATTTGCCAACAAAGTTAATTAAACATTAACATGCATTTGATTTAACAGTAAGTTAATTAAACAGCTTCAATCACAGCACAACCACACGGACAATTCAATCAGCCGTTCATGTAATTAAAAACCGGCCAAGTGCGAGTCGGACGCGAGCATCGAGGGTTCCGTACAAATTCGGAGTCATTATAAAATAATAATAATAATATGCACTTCATGTGGATTTAAATTAACTTGCAGTTATATTCATAGTTAAAGCTTATATTAGGAAAATCATGTTACAGGCGATGAGGCTAGCAACCCTTCACTATTTTGATTCCGCTTTCCACCTATACGCCCACAATCGTGCTAAACGTGGCCTTTGGGTTACCCCTGGCTCTGTCTACCCTGTAAGGGATAAAAACGTGATGTATGTATGTGTGAATTATAAAAAAGGCGTGGTAGCGTAGTGGTTTGTCGCAAGCTGAGGGTCGTGGAATTTATGTGCGTTACATTTGAAATTTACCATGAACTTTTCGGTGAAGGACATCGTGAGGAAAGCTGCACACTCAATCCAATCCGCATTGGGCCCGCGTGGGATAGCTCAAGCCCTCTCATTCTCAGGCCTGTGCCCAGCAGTGGGACGCATATAAGCTGGAGAAGATGCTTATATAAATACAAACAGACAAAATATTCCGTTTTTAGTATGTATTGTTATAGCGGCAATAGAAATACAACATCACCTATGAATATTTCAACTGTCTAGCTATATCACGGTTCATGAGATACAGCCTTGTGACAGACGGACAGACGGACAGCAAAGTCTGTAATAGGGTCCAGTTTTTACCCTTTGGGTACGGAACCCTAACACCTAGTTACAAACAGTTACCTGCATCGATAACATTCGGTCTCGCCATTTGAATCCTAATTAAAATGTCACTACCAAGATCACAAATTTTTACAATCATTTCGCTAAACTCTGATCCAATGCTGTCTGACAATGGCTTCAGACGAATCAAACCTTTGATAAACGAGTAATGTATGTGGTGTACATTGATAAGTGCGTTGAAAATTCTGCTATAATGAAGGCTCGTAAGAGTATTGTATGAAATCGATGTTTATATTGAGGGGCATTGACCGCGTGGGTAGCGCGATGTTTAAACTGCGCCTAGTAAATTGCTACAAAGCAATGATGTGAGAAATTTGGCTATTCAATAGAGACAATGGCGGCTCGATTTGGACATGTATAAGTACGCAAGTCTGTGAGAAAACATAATAATAAACTAGTCTTTTAAATACCAAACAAAACTTTGCGTCGGAAGCGATCAGCCACCTTTACTAGACTTTGGACTTAAAAAGACTTCAAAGAGAACTTTGTTTTGTATCGAACCAAAAAAAGGCTGCAAGGCTTCTTTCCTTTACCTGGCTTAAAAAAAGCACGTTTGCGCAGAACAGAAGACTTGTTACTGTCTCGCTCGCAATCGCCATCGTGTTCATTTTGACAGTTCTTGCATGAATGTGACAGCTAGCTGATTCCGATGCCAATTGTCAGCCCATACATGAACTGCCAAAATGAACACGATGGCGTTTGCGAGCGAGTTAGGTAATAAGCTTACAGTTTCTATTTAAAATAACTAACAATGTCACTTTTTACCGAAACGTTCAAATCTGCTGCAACAGACACAAACTGTTAACTAAATAAACCCCATCGACAACAATAGCGGAGTAAATCTGCCAAGATTATTATCATGAAGTAAACAAGAGTTTTGCGTACACACTGACCATAGACACAACAAAATGGCGCAGATAGTGGATAATGTGCGCCGTGGTAATGTGCAATTAACGGCCCAATGTTGCCACTGCTGAGGCAAGGAAGTGTCAGAGTCTGTGGTTTGAAAAACCTTAAATTGCGTACTCTAATATTTGTATATAACTTTATATTTGTATTTATAAATGACGTATATATTTCCTTAGAAGCTCTGGGAGCAAAGAAAAAACATAGAATGTATCAGTCGCTTCTCTTCCCGCGCAGATGGTAAAAGCCGAAATAGGCGAAAGTCTTAGGAATCTTGTTATAGGCGATGCGGCTAGCATCCTATCACTATTTTGATTCCCCTTTCCACCTATACGCCCACAATCATGTTAAACGTGGCCATTAGGTTTTGTTACCTTGAGCTCTGTCTACCCCGTAAGTGATAAAGACGTGAATTATGTATGTAGGTAGGTATGTAACTATTTTGTCTCTTTTCAGTTTCTTAATTGTTGTTCTTGTCCAGCTCCCAAACTAGGTAACTTAGAAACTTACAAATATTTCACTACATCTGCAGCAATGACTCACCTGCAACAAAGAAAGAACATATTTAGCAAAAGCAGACGGAAAAACATGTTGACACAATTACATCATGTCAGTTAACACTTGGACCAGGTATCTGTAGATTTCCGTGGAAGGAATTTAAAATTTGCATTGCCGCATTTATTGCAATGTTTTCTTCGTTGTCCATTCGAGATTATTTCATTTGGAAAGATTGACTTGTTGCTCTACTGTAAAAGCAATTACTACATCCCTTTTAAGACATTTTTTCTTCCATGCTGTGGGAGCAAAGAAAAAGCATAGAATGTACCAATTGCTTCTCTACCCGCGCAGATGGTAAAAGCCCATCGAGGGAATGGGCGAAAATCATAGGAATCATGTTATAGGCGATGAGGGCAACCCATCACTATTTTGATTCCATTTTCCACCTATACGCCCACAATCTTGCTAAATGTGGCCTGTTACCTGTTACCTTAGGCTCTGTCTACCCCGTAAAGGATAAAGACGTGATGAATGTGTATTTTAAGAGATCCCGTTTAGGGATAAGTTCGCCTTTGTGCATGTGTTGTCATGTATTCATCTTTTTCTTGTGTTTTATGTTCAATAAAGAGTTATACATACATACTAATTCGTAATCCGATGCTTAGCCTAGGTCCCGTATCCAAAGGTTAAAAACGGGACCACATTACCAAGACTTCGCTGTCCGTCCGTCTGTCTGTCTGTCTGTCTCTGTCACCAGGCTGTATCTCATGATAGACAGTTGAAATTTTCACAGATATAATTTCACTTGCCGCTATAAGTAAGTAAGTAAGTTATTTGTGATACACAGGTAAATTACATAGCATCTACAATAAATACAATTAGGCTGCTCTGTGATCTACCATAAAGGCGTACAAATATTAAACTTAAAGACAAACACTATCCAACACAAAAGCCAAGAGAATGTGTCATAACAATAGAATTTATAATAGCAATAGATACAATACATCATGATTAATTATTAATTATTATTATTCATCATTATATTATCATAGTTGAATTATTATTTTTCTCATTCATAATAAAATTAGAAAATAAATAAATACAGAGAATCAATTTTAATAAAACAATTGCTAGATTTTCCAAGTATTATCTGCGAAAAAATCGTCAAGGGTATAGTATGCTCCGACTATGAGCCTTTCCTTCAAAAACAAATGAATACTAACAGAACATTTCTGTCGGTCTGCCTACGCTAGTGATCTACATAAAATGAGCTCTGCATTTTGCTTAAGATCTGTAGGCTTATTGTACTCGCTCGCAATCGCCATCTTGTTCATTTTGACAGTTCTTGTATGAATGTGACAGCTAACTGATTCCGATGCCAATTGTCAGCCCATACATGAACTGTCAAAATGGACACTATGGCGATTGCGAGCGAGTTAGATTATAAGCCTACTTGATTTTATTTAACCCTCAGTGCGCGACCGGCTTGCACTTGGCCGGTTTTTTAATTTGCTAGCCCAAACAGAGTTGTTTGTCTTGCCGCTCAGTCCCTTTTACTGAATGCTTCCATTACACGGCTTACTGTGAGCTTTATACATTAATTAAAGCAAAGCTTTTAAGCTAATTCACTCACGGGTCCTATAATACAGGAGGATCAATTGATTCAGTAAAATGATGTACTGAAAGGTTTCAACGGATTTGTTGGCGTTCGAAAACACGAGGAAACTTCGATCTTCCATACTGCCCTCCTAAGGAAAAACGCAGTATGTACATATACATATGAGCTGCATGCTGACTTACTGCATTTTTCCTTTGGACGGCAGCATACTGGTCTGGGAGTAAAGAAAAAACAGAATGTACCAGTTGCTTCTCTTCCCGCGCAGTTAAAAGATCATCGAGGGAAAGGTTGAAATCTTCTTCTTATTTGTGGCGAATCAAGTCCTTATAGCGACAACTCCGCCAATGTCAAAGTAACAAAAATATAATAAACTAGCCTTCCGTCCGCAGCTTCGCCCGCGATAAATTAATTTTCCCGTAGGAAAAGGTATTTTCCCGCGGTAAAAAGTAGCCTATATCACTCAGTGATAATGTAGCTTTCTAAGGGCAAAAGAATTTTTGAAATCGGTCCAGTAGTTTCAGAGCCTATTCAATGCAAACAAACAAACAAACAAACAAACAAATTTTTCCTCTTTATAATATTAGTATAGTCTAGCCTTCCGTCCGCAGCTTCGCCCGCGATAAACTAATTTTCCCGTAGGAAAAGGTATTTTCCCGCGGTAAAAAGTAGCCTATATCACTCAGTGATAATGTAGCTTTTTAACGGCAAAAGAATTTTTGAAATCGGTCCAGTAGTTTCGAAGCCTATTCAATGCAAACAAACAAACAAATTTTTCCTCTTTATCATATTTAGTATAGATAAAAAATCTTGTGACAAAAATGTCGGCAACGTTGTACGGTAATACAGTCAAAAGACCCCCCTGTCGGGCTGTTAGCCAACGGTCAATATCCCTCAGAAACTGCCAGGAAGTCATTAGCCTGAGCCGATGCCCAGGGTGCACCAGACCAAGCACAGCTCTTCCACGACGGATCCAAAAAGGAACCGCAGCTCTTGACCACACGTGGAGGTAACCCGACCCGCACCCTAAGGTTGAAATCAGGAATCATGTTATAGGCGATAAGGCTACCGTCACTGCGTTGCTACTGCGCTGTTGCACTACTGCGTTGCCAACCTAGAGGACTAAGATGCAATGCCTCTCCACCCTTCCCCTTCCTTCCTTCCTTCTTTTTTCTTGATTTCCCTTTCCACCTATACGCCCAAAATCACGCTAAATGTAAGACGAATGAGTTATCGTTAGAAACGTCTTGATCGTCCGCTGGTTATAGGCTATTTGACGTGTCTGTAAATCTAATGTGGCGCCCTCTGGCGGGCGTAAATTACTCTGTGATTGTCGCAGTAGGGTTTTAGTTTTCTACTTTTTTGTGACACCTGCTAGAGGACACGTTTTTGTGAAGTCGCTTAAAATTTTGAAGGAAATTCAAATCGTTATGTAGTGATTTAAGAAGTTACTTCCATGCTAATCTGGAAGCAAAGAAAAAACATAAAATGTACTAGTTGCTTCTCTTCCCGCGCAGACGGTAAAAGCCAATCGAGAGAATGGGCGAAAATCATAGGAAGCATGTTATAGGCGATGCGGCTAGCAACCCATCACTATTTTGATTCCATTTTTTGCCAGCTATACGCCCACAATTATGCTAAACGTAGCCTGTAAGTCTGTAGGCTTTGTCTACCCCGTAAGGGATAAAGACGTGATTTGTGTATGTGTTTGTGATTTAAGAAGTGGCAATGTTTTTTGATAAATGATCATCTAGAATTATACCGAATGGAAAAGGCATAAAAAATTGTCATGATTCCGCGCTGACGTCGCCATTCACACCTGGCCCGCTACTCGGGGCCAACGACCCCGTCACATGATCGCATGCGCCGGCGCAGGCGACACTTTACGCGGTGTTCAGTGTGACGTAGAGATGGCGCTGACGTCGGCTTAATCTCCGTAAGTGTCTCAAAAATTTTCAAATGTAATTTCATTCACATTTCAAAAAACTCAGAGGTGCGACAGAGTCGAACCCACGTCCCTCTGCGAGAGAGGCCACAGGTCAAACCACGAGGCTACCTACTATGGCTTTTTTACATTCGAAATTTACCATGAGCTTTTTGATGAAGGAAATCATCGTGGGGAAACCTGCACACACATCATCATCTCCAGCCAATAAAGGTCCCACTGCTGGGCACAGGCCTCCTCTCAGAATAAGAAAGCTTGGGCTGTTGCCACGCGGGCCTACACACCAGCAAATTAAATAATTATTGAATTAGTTAATTCAATATAAATCGATGCCAAGTTTACCTAACCAGACCAAACTTATTCACACGCGAACCATAACCTTTCTCTCCTCCGTCGGGTCAAAGCGATCTGTAACCATAACAGCGACACAATCCGGTTCAAACCGGTTCCAATTCCTAATTCAGATACGGTAATGAGACGCCATAAATCACAAGAATACGCTTTTGAATAGAAAACAATAACCTTGTTAAGTTGGCATTTTTTGAGAATATTTCATTGTATATTTTGAATACATACATACACAAATCAAGTCTTTACGAGGTAAACAGAGCCTAAGGTCACAAGACTGCAGTTCACGTTCAGCAAGATTGTGGGCCTATAAGTGGAAAATGGAATCAAAATAGGGATGCGTTGCTAGTCGCATCGCCTATAACATGATTCCTATGATTTTTGCCCATCCCCATTTCGTCCATTATTTTGAACTCGTTATTTTAATTCGTACAGTCAGCAAAAGAAGTTTAAGCCGTCAAAAATCGGGTAACACAGTGGTACTAACCAATCTCATTATCATGTATGTATCTATGTATGTATGTAAGTATAACTCTTTATTGTATGTACATAAAACACAAGAAAAAGATGAATACAGGACAACACACATGCACAAAGGCGAAATTATCCCTAAAAGGGATCTCTTCCAGTTAACCTTTGAACAATTGACGACATAAGTATTAAGCAAGAGTAGACACACAGAAAAAGTTAAAGAATCGACCGAAACCTGAAATAATCCTAAATGCCTACATTTTAAATAATGTATCCCCGTTGCTTCTCTTCCAGCGCATATGGTAAAAGTCCATCGAGAGAAAATCGAGTGAGCGAAAATCTTATGAATTATGTTATAGGCGATGCGGCTGGCCACCCATCACTATTTTGATTCCCCTTTCCACCTCACCCACAATCATGCTAAACGTGGCCTTACCTTAGGCGTATGTATGTATGTATGTAATCTCATTAAAAGTCTGCCTCCGAATAAGACCTCGTGCGAATAACGTGTTTCCATAAACACTAATGTCTCATTACAATGATTGAAGAACTAGGGTATCAATAAAGCGGTGGCCACTGCATTAGCGGCAGCGTTTTGGTCAGTGGTCCACTGCGTGACCCGCTTACCTGACAAATAAACCAGTCGAACGCGCCGGCTAACGGTGCATCGGGGGCGGTGCAAGTCATAAACAGACAGGTTTACTGGAAGTTGCGGGTGGTACCGTAAAATGGGGTGAAAAGGGATAGCACTATTGTTTTGTGTCTTCTGTTGCTGCTTAAAAATTCTGACTCAGCTTGCTCTAAAAGTAGTTAAGTTATATTTTAACCCCCTTATTCATAAACGCTCTATAGACTTCTGTTAACTTAGCAATCGTTTGTCCTTATCTGTCACCTTGACATTTACCTTTCACAGACAAGGACAAACGATTGCTAAGTTAGCAGAAGCCTATAGAGCGTTTATGAATAAGGGGGTTTAGACACTATCTACTTTTTTCTGGTAATTTGCTATCGTTATTTTTTTGAAGTGAAAAGTTCTTTAGCTGCGTTGTGCACTTTTTGGGATGGGTAAAAAATGTTAAACTCGCGTCAGGTCGCGGAGGGGGAGTTGCTGCTGGGTCGTTTAAGCGGCGCATTTATAATATTAGCAAGGTTTGTTCTGATGTTCGCCGCCCGTATAAACCTGATTTGCAGCCATGAGATTAAACAAAGAGAATTAGACGTTTTCTCGCCATTTTGTTTAATCTTTCAGATCTAAGGGATAGTAAACGACCCGCATCGGTTTTAAATTTACTTGAGCTGTTTGTCGGATAGATATTCTACTATAGACCGACTGCTGAATAAGTTATCGCCCTCGCGGTGCAGGGGCGCGGGGTGGGACGACAAAGGGGCCGGGAGAGGTGCGGGCGGCAGGCGCACTACTCGCCCGCACCTCTCTCGGTCCCCTTTGTCGTCATACCCCGCGTCCCTGTGCCGCGCGGGCGAGGACTCATTTAAGCGGTCGGTCTATATTCACAATGATTTTCATTGCACACAATCATATACAATACAATACAATAACTCTTTATTGAACACCACATATAACAACCAAAACAGAAAAAAGGTATACAGAATATTACAAGGTAACAATAGGCGACCTTATCGCTACAGAGCGATCTCTACCAGGCAACCATAATATTAAGTATATTTATTAAGTCTTCGGGTTCCGCGCAATGGCGTCGCCAAGAGAGCTTCCGATCACACATATAGAAAGAATCGAGTGCATTTTGAAATCAAATAACCACTGTGAAATTAAACCAGAAAATAATTACTTTTACAATACTATTAAAATGCATATTTACATTCTCATGGAATGGTCGTTGGGGCCGTAAGGTTATCGAGTGGAGACCGCGGATCGGCAAGCGCAGCGTAGGACGCCCACCTACGAGGTGGACGGATGACCTGGTGAAAGTGGCGGGTTCACGGTGGATGCAAGCCGCTTCCAGCCGAGGCAACTGGAGGTCTAATGTCCAACAGTGGACAGCTATATCCTATATCCTATAGCTGACATGATGATGATGATGTTTTCAACAAACTCGGTTAAACACATCGCTTTTCGCTCCTAACTTCAGCCAATACAAATTTAACAGTTCGCGGCGCACGCGCACCGCACTTTCTCTTTCACTCCTGCACAGACCCCGCCAGGAGGAGCGAGAGGGAAGAACAATCGTCATTCAAAGAACTGACAGTAATGACCGACGAGATAATATGTTAATAATGTATTTGTTGTATGATTAATGAAATATCTCCGTGTATTGTCGGTACTGACGCGGTTTTTGTGCTCGAAGTGGTTTGTTACAACATTGAAGATAAAAAAAGTATGTTAAATTGTACCACGTGCCTGTTATAGTGTAAAAAACCAGCTAAGTGTGTGTCGGGCCACGCGCAGAGGGTTCCGCGCTAAAATTAGTTCAGAGGAACTATTCGTTAACTTGCAGGTCATTAAACTATACTTACTCCTAGCTTACAGTACCCGCCCATAAAGGTTGCACTTCGGTGTTTGGAAAGAGACAATTGGTACGTAAGTTAGAGCGAGACGACGCTCTACGAAGCCGAAATTTGCCGAGAAGACCGATGAGCAATCTTTACGGCCAGGTCATTCTAAGTATAAAGCTTTATCTTTGAATCATTCTATCTATTGATATAAGATACGAGCTAGCTACTAATGCTACTAATTCTTCCATGCTGGTCTTAGTAAAGAAAAAACATAGAATTTACCAGTTGCTTCTCTTCCCGCGCAGATGGTAAAAGGCCATGGAATGGGTGAGTCTTAGGAATCATGTTATAGGCGATGCGGCTAGCAACCCATCACAATTTTGATTTCCCTTTCCACTACACGCCCTAAATCATGCTAAACGTGGCTTTAAGGTTTTGTTACCTTAGGCTCTGTCTACCCCGTAAGGGATAAAGACGTAATATACGTATGTAGCTACTAATTTTCTACGAGTACCTACCTAGTTCCTAGCCCCACATCAAAAATAATGTTATGTAAATTTTGACAGGCAAATAGAAGGTTTAGTCGCTAGACCCGCGTGACGGAGACAGCCGGACATGCGAACGAGAGCAATGGAGCCCCGATCGGATAAGTTGTGTTGCTATCTGTTGATACCTACGAGTATAGGTAGAGACAAACTATGGTAGGTCCAGTATGGTAACCTGGCAGCTTGCCAGAGATCTTAGTTTGGACCACGGGAGAGAACCACATTATGTACAGTCACCAACGCTGAAATTACCATTTGTGACTATCATGATACGGTTTATGAATGGAGTCAACGTGGCCGACTGTACTAAAACATACATACATACATATATCACGTCTTTATCCCTTCCGGGGTAGACAGAGCCTAAGGCAACATAACCTTAAGGCCACGTTTAGCATGATTTAGGGCGTATAGGTGGAAGCGGAAATCAAAATAGTGATGAGTTGGTAGCCGCATCGCCTATAACATTTCTAAGGCTTTCGCCTATTCCTTCGATGGGCTTTTACCATCTGCGCGGAAGAGAAGTAAGGTAAATTCTATATTTTTTTCTTTTCTCCCAGACCAGCATGGAAGAAACTAATACATAGATAATGGTAAATATATATAGTACTAAGGCAGGGTTTCTTAAACTGGGATCCACAGACCCCTAGGAACCTGTAACAAGTGTATCAAGCCACAAAGCTACTAAGTTAACCCATCACATATTTACTTAAAGTGATTTAAATTTCAAAATATCAGTGAAAAATCCGAAGAGTAAAGCTATGGCCGGGAATCGAACCCGGATCCTTGTCATTCCGGAACGCGTGCTATACCCCTACACCACCCATAGCCGGTGGGTAGTCTTCGAATTTTTCTACCTGTTACTAGCTGTCACGTGACCTTTGTTATTATGCGAATTTTTGTCGCTAAGCGTCATCTTTTTGAATGATGCGTGTGTACGACACAATTACAAACTGAAGGCGCTGTTTTCATTTCTTGATTTTTATGTTTATTTTTACGGTTTTACCGTTAGAAATTAAATTTCTAAATGTCAGTGAAAATTAGAACATAGAAAAATCCGAAAACTCTTCTAAAAAGTGATTTCTAAAATCAGGCTTTGTTTTCCTGCGCTATAAGCTTGGACAGGGGTCATGGACCTTTTGAAATTCTGAAAGTGGTCTGTGACCGCAAAAAGTTTGAAACACTGACCTAAGGCTGAGGCAATTTAAAATAACATGAAGACTACGGACAAACGTTACAAACTTTCACATAAAATAGGACAGCTTTTTCTGAAATGTGATCCACAGACAAAATTATGTTAATGAAACTTTTTTATTACAGTGACCAGCGGTGCGCGCTGGCTCGGCTCCAAGGCACAGGCCTATCGCAAACAGCCAAGAATTTGGTCGCGACGATAAGCTCGTGCGGTTGGTAGCAGTGGAACGTGTTGCATTTTAGCTCAGTACGGAGTGAATTAATTTATTAAAGTGTTTTGAAAATACTCGACGGGTTGGTAAAGAGATTTTAAACGAATAGGTAAATACCAAAAAAAAATATTGGAGATGAAATTCAGTAAATGTAATTTTTATAATTTAATCAGCGGTAATAAATATCGCCCTCGCATGCAGTTAAATTTGTAGAGACTGAGCCAAATTTTTTTTTCGCTGAGTATTATGTTATGAAAAAAAAGAGAAAGAGGCAAGCATTACCATTCTGCCAAGATTAAAGTTCTTAATTTTATATCTTCTTTTATATTTTGTACCTATCAATTTGTTTCTTTTGCCGAAATACAAACTTCCCATACAAAGTTGCATGAAACCAGTTTAAAACGAAAAATTAGAAATTTCAGGGGCTTTCGGCACTATTTTTAACCATGTATATTGTATTACATACATACCTCTTTCCCACAGGGATAGGCAGAGACTACTTTGTTCCACTTGCTACGATCCTGACATACCTATCGCTTCATCCAAATTCATCAATTTCTTCATACATGCTTGTTGTATTTCTTTTTTTTATATATCTACGTGTATCGAATGTGTGTACATAAATCTCTCTCTCTCTCTCTCTCTCTCTCTCTTCGATTTCTTGATAACTATAATTGGTAGCCCAAACACTACGGATCTGTGCAAGTCATAAAGGGCCAACAAATACGTCTAGGCCAATCTATTAGCTTACAAGGGTCTCGACTGTCCCTGCCTTTTATAGCCACAATAATAGCCGAGCTTTACGATGTAGCAGTAAGAATAAATAAATAGTGTTAACTGTCTTATGTACTAGATAAGGTTTAGTTCATGAGGTGAAAGGAATAAACGGTTTTGGGTAGGGGAAAAAACTTTACGAAGCCACCCTTACTATATTATATTATTATAGTATCGTGCTATATTTCAGTCCATTGTACTATAAGTTATAGAAAAATAATATAGTACGAATAATACTATATTTTCATCGGTGATTCAGTTTTCGCGCAGCATTGGGAATTTCAGAATAAAACGCATCACGTCGTTCGTTCGGTGCTCACACGTCACGGCAAGTTTTTTTTTTTTTTTTTTTTTTATATGAATAGGAAGGCAAACGAGCGAGTGGGTCACCTGATGGTAAGAGATCACCACTGTCCATAGACACCCGCAACCCCGGAGGGATTGCAGATGCGTTGCCAACCTAGAGGACTAAGATGAAATGCCTCTTGTGCCCGTAATTTCCCCGGCTGTCTTACTCTCCACACCGGAACACAGCAGTGCAAGCACTGCTACTTAGCGGCAGGATTAGCGAGTAAGATGGTGGTAGCGATCCGGACGGACCTTGCACAAGGCCCTACCACCCGCAAAATAAATGTCAACTTCATGGCAGTATGGGCTTATTTTCCTTAGCCTTTCCCGAAAGGGATAAATTCGAAAAACAACATTAAACGTCAACTTCAAATTTGTTTAAGTTGATGAATGCCGCCGACGCGACCTTTTTTTAGGTCAAATATAAAATGGCGATGTAAGGCATTTTTGGCAAAAAAGTATTATTTTATTTTAATATTCCTGAATAACTCTGGGAACTACCATACTGATCTGGGAGTAAAGAAAAATCATAGAATGTACCTGTTACTCCTCTTCCCGCGGAGATGGTATAAGCCAAGAGGGAACGGGCTTAGGAATCATATAATCTTTCCACTTTTCACAATCATACTAAACGTGGCCCCTAGGTATTGATATCTTAGGCTTTGTCGACCCCGCAAGGTATAAAGGCGTGACTTATGTTTGTATTTGTATGTAATTCTGCGAGGCCTTGTAAGTCCAACAATGAATGGCCACATCGCAATATTTCAATACATAAGTACACGTTTTGTTGCTTGGTTTTGCGGCTAATCAAGTGAAGTGGGTTATGACCGATCCGTCCGTGGACCCGCGTCATCCCGACACTGGGATTAACTGTCTTTGCCTGATTAATGGTTTTTACGCGTCGGTACCTCCTGACCTGCTTTGGGAACAGAACTGTCACTGTGACAGAATTAATATTGTCACTGTACAGCCGCCATGGGATGTATCGTAGCGAGCGAGGTCCAACATTCCGGAGCAGCCTTAAATTTCAATAAATTCTTAACATTAAATAAGGTTAATAACATCAGAACACGCAATCGGAAGTGGTGATCTCGTGAACCAGTATGAACTGGGATGTGTGCCTGGTGACAGCCACCTCCGTAACTCTGACTGGCGTCACTGAAAATCAGCGTCACGACATTATCCTGGATCTTATCGTGACGCATAGCTGAGTGGCGGCCATTTGGCTGGTTGGAATAATTATCCATATGTAATATTCGGTGTGTATCTGTATCAGTCAATAAAGTTTTCTTATTCTTATTCAATTCGTCATAAATATAAGAGCAGCGACTTCAATAAAATTGAGACGTCACTCATCGTCCAGGTATCGATGCAGTCAGGCTGATCATAAAGATCTCATTTGTCGAAAATATACCTTAACTTTGTAACAAACAGTTTTAATTACAGTGAATTATGCATGCTAACGAGTACACTATAATAGGTACATCTTTCATTTTGGCGTGAAGTATGAGCCATATTTGCATTTGTTTGAAATTCGAATCTATTAATATATTTTCCACCTATAAGTCTACAATCTTTCTAAACGTGGTCTTTAGGTCTTGTTACCTTAGGCTCTGTCTAACCCGTAAGGGATAAAAACGCGATTTATGTAGGTATATGCATATATGTTTTGAAAACATGACTTTCTGCCAAATTTCCAAATGATGGTCTTTCCGAATGCGCTGGTAGTTTCAAAAAGACATGGCGACTAATTTGCAAAAATAAATCTTCATTTTCATTTTCATTATGGATTTTTTTTAAGTTTTGGAAAAAGATCAGTTCAGGAGTACCCGAAACCGACGGGCATGTATGAAGAAATTGATGAATGTGGATGAAGCGAAAGAAGTATGTGAGGATCGTAGCAAGTGGAACAAAGTAGTCTGCCTACCCCTGTGGGAAAGAGGCGTGATTGTATGTAACTATGTATTTTTTTTTATTTCTTCATACCCTCAAAAAAAACACTGCTCACTTTATAAGCAAAGGAAACAATGTCCATACATTCAGGTTGAACACAAATACCAACAGAAAATACAGCAGCGCAAAACTCTATTATCTATAGTCGGTCGATGACCTGTTTCACCAGCGCGGGGGATCCCCAAAGTTTATTTCTGCGAATAATGTTTACTTTATATCCATTATACACAAAGACGTCTATTTGTACGTCGCGTTATCATCTATCTAAGAGATTTGACGAACAGTCCGCACACAGCGCAGTTTCGCAGAGGTCAGTGACTTTGAGATAAAGTAGGTACTTATTTTATTTATTTATTTTCTTTATTGCGGAAAAAAACAGATACAGACACAAATTAAATCAAATATTTAGAACGTAGTGCAGTAGACATAGCCAGCACCCTAAACCAATTCCCACCAAGAGTTTGTGGTAGATGTGGCAACGGATCGGAAAAAATGGGCAGCAACATGGTACCTAACCCAAACCAAAATAACTTTACTCAAAAATAGCAACTACTACAATACTATACTATACCTATACCTATACTATACTATACTTTTGAAATTTTCGTGGTAAGAATACTGATTCTTTATGTCGAATGTGATTGGTCAGTTCAGGACAAGAGTTTGGGGGTACGGTACGAACTTATGCAGGATCCGTCTAGTACTTGATGGTACAGTCAAGCGTACAGCGTACATGGTACAGTTAAACTTTATGGCTGTATCGATATTTAGGCCAACTGTACACATTTCTTGAAAGGTTTTGTCACAAATTGTGTGATGTGTTCTTGAACTTTCGGTTTCGGCAAAATAACATGGCGGGCACTATTAACCCAAACCCACTTATCCCTTTCAGGGATAAGTTCGCCTTTGTGCATGTGTGTTATCCTGTATTCATCTTTTTCTTGTGTTTTATGTACAATAAAGAGTTATACATACATACACAGCACACCTTGAGACACGATTAGCATGACGCACTGTGAGTGACCCAAAACAATGCTATGCTAGCCTTGCCAGCTGCCATCGACCCTGCCGCGAGTACAACTTGTATGAACTTGAATGCAAGGCTGGATGGTCGTGACGTTTTTTGATTTTAAGGTGCCATTTGAGTACAGTTCCATCCATGCTGGTCTGGGAGTAAAGAAAAAACATAGAATTTACCAGTTGCTTCTCTTCCCGCGCAGATGGTAGCTCATCGAGGGAATGGGCGAAAGTCTTAGGTATCCTGTTAGCAACCCATCACTATTTTGATTTCCCTTTCCACCAAGCCCTTAATCATGCTAAACGTGGCCTTAAGGTTTTGTCACTTTAGGCTCGGTGAACCCCGTAAGGGATAAAGACGTGATATATGTATATGTATGTATGTATTTGAGTACCTACAGTATCCTGCTATAAAGATTGCACTTCGGTCTTTGGAAAGAGCAATTGGCGGCACGTGAGTTAGAGCGAGACAGCGCTCTACGAAGCCTAAACTAGCCGAGAAGACCGATGTGCAAGCTTTATGGCCGAGTACTGTATGCTGGTCTGGAAGCAAAGCAAAAACATTACGTGGCATTTAGATCTTGTAGCCTTGGGCTCTGTCTACCCCATATACCTCTAGTCAAAGGTTTCGAGTTCGATATGGAGCTCCGCAAAGTAACTTTTTTATGGATAGAGAACTGTTAAACATAAAACGCAATTTGAAACAAAAGGTCTCCTGACTGAGTGAGAGGGCTTGAGCTTGTTCCTAAACGACCGAGAAAATTTCGAACTTTAGGTATATATTTTATTTAGCTTCGTGACGCCAAGACTATAATCGTAATAATCCCCCCCGTGCCTTAATCGAGTAATCAAACCGCAAATAAAAATAAAAAAACAATTTTTGCTAAAAATGAGTTACATCACTTAGGAAAAGAGCTGATATTTTTCAAACTGCTCGACCGATTTTTAACAAACATGGCTAAAAACCACCGCAAGGAAACTGGCTTTCGAATGAAACAAACCGCATCGAAATCAGTCCATCGGCTTGAGAGCTATGATGCCACAGACAGGCAGACACACATCGACGTCAAACTCTTTTTGCGTCGTTGTAAACATCAAGCTTGAGTCCCACTGCTAGACATAATAGGCCTCCTCTGAGGCTCAAGTCAAACATTTTAATTAAATTTATCAATTTTCCATGGACAATTGTTTGTACATTTAACCTTTTGCTCGTTTAAATACACCAATTAACCCATCAATTAAACATCTCAGTTTACGACCTCTCAAATCTCGTTCAACCGAAAGCGTTTAAAAACCAATAAAAGAATCGCCTTCCTTTTAAAACAAAGCTAAAGCCATTAAAAACAAACTCCCTAGATGTATGTCAAATTATAGATACGTCGTTTTGAATCTTCCGATTTCATACGGAAGGGCCGCATGGTAAAGTATCACAACCGCGAATCTCATAAAACAGGTCCGGCGGACAGTCAACTTTCTACGTCTACAAACCGCGCTGTTACCAACAAACAGAGGAATTAACCAATAGTGGAAATGTCATTTATTAATTTAAAAAAAAGGCTCTGGTTAGCTGGGACTTGGTCAAACATAGTCATGTTAAAGTAAGCAGGACTATATCGACGATAGTGTTTTTTTTTTATAACAGCTTTTACCCTTACTGTAAACGACACTGAAAATTAGAACACATATAAGACAATCTTTCTATAATTATGAAGAATTGCAAATGAAATGAACTATTGCGTTGCTCTGAAAACAAAGTTTTTATTTTACCTGAAAACAAAGAAACGACATTTAAAGTCTATTAATAAATTGGTCAATTCCTTTTTAAATAATGTTGATATAACCTAAAAATACGCTCAATCACGGTGGTTCTATACAATCCAAACATAAGCTGCTTTAGCAACTGTGTAGACTTCTTCTCGTTGTACTGTAGAGCTTATAACTCCGCGCAAACCACTTATGACTTTCAGAATTTTATGGCCCGTATCACTCTATTGGCTAGTTTCTCTACGACGTCAAATCACTCAAATTGCTGTAGACAATTTGGAGTGTGGAACGAATTGTGTTTATGGGGAATTTGAAATTGTTAGTTAGCTGCTTTTACCTATTTGACCTGGTTCTGTTAGGCTCGCTTGATTTGGAGCTTACTTATTGTCTTTTTTGTGAATTTCAACCGACTTCAGAAAAGGTGTAGATTTTATATGAGCTTTTTAAAAAATGTGCACCGCTTACTTTTTTAACCAAGAACAAGAGCAAAGTATACAAAGTAAAGAAAAAAAGTGTATTTTGTCTGTTTGCGAAAATTCGCAATCGTCACAAAAAAATTTTTTTTTACAACAATGCATTGTTGTAAAAAAAAATTTTTTGCAAGTCATTTTGATTCTTAAAAGGCCAAAATTTCTTCATTTTAGAAAAACTCATAAAACGCTAAACGTGGTCTTTGGGTCTTCTTACCTTGGGCTCTGTCTACCCCATAAGGGATAAAGACGTGATTTAAGTATGTATGTATCTAGAAAAAAATGAAGGGGTGGGTACACAATTTTGAAAAGGCTCAAATTCATTTTGTCGGTCGTTTTCGCGTCGGCTCTCCTAAAAACTGGAATACTTCTTAAACGAACATTATCAAAACTCGCTTAGCATTCCAAATTACACTATAAATAAAGCAATTTAAACTTCTCAACCAACAAATAATAAAATATCTTAATATTCGTATTAATCCAACAAACTTCTCTCCATAATTTCATGCAAGTTGAATTATGACAGCTAGAGGCATTCTTATCGCACTTAAGGTATCGCCGTCTCCGTCTGATTTTTTGGGTGCAAGAGAGACGGCATGAGTTGTCACGTTAGATGAAGATAAAGGGAAGAGGGGAGGGGAAGTTGGGCTATTAAAGACAAATGCTGCGGCCACGAGGGGAGATATGGCTAGAGTATACATATATAAGTCTAGTAAGACTGCAATCATTGCCCAATGGTGGATGAACGCGATATGTTTCTCTAGTAATTTATTTAAGTATGGTATAACGTATCTTCAACTCATATTTTAAACTGTACATACATACACATACACAAATCACGTCTTTATCCCTTACGGGGTAGACAGAGCCTAAGGTAACAAGACCTGAAGGCCACGTTTAGCAAGACACTGAGGGCGTAGAGGTGGAAAGTGGAGGTGGTAAACTATTTTCAACGTGTAAATTTCAGATTAAATATTATTATTATTTTTAGTACCTGGATGACGGAGCTTTGTTCGGTTTTTTGGTACGTTTTCTAAAAATAAAACCTAGCTAATTCGATTTATCACCCACGAAACACCCTGCATACTTTTCAAGCGCTTGTTCCTCGTACATAACTATTTTACATAACCAGGACATTCTAAGGTAAAATAAAGACTATTTCTAAATTAAAACCAAAATGTTTGCGGCTTAGGGGTGGCTCAAGGGCCACCACCGCCGCACCTAAACCTAAATTAATCCAAATTAATCATCCTACATTGGTTTCACCAGTGCCGGTTATGTAACTTGGTTATATTCGGGGAACAATCTTTTTCTCGAATATATACCAGAATTGCTAGTTTAAAGGTATTAGATTAGATATATACGCTGAAAGATAGAATAAGGAATAGTGTGATAAGGGAACGTGCTGGTGTGAAAGAGGATATAGTGACTAGGATAGAAAAAAGTATGCTTAGTTGGTTTGGTCACGTAGAGCGGATGGATGAAAGTAGACTAACTAAACAGATCTATATGGGGAGTGTGAATGGTAACGTTAGGAGGGGAAGGCCTAGACGGACGTTTCGAGACCAAATAGGAGACGTATTGGAAAAAGGTCAGGTCAGGAGTACCCGACACCGACGAGCATGTATGAAGAGATTAATGAATGTGGATGAAGCGAAAGAAGTATGTCAGGATCGTAGCAAGTGGAACAAAGTAGTATCTGCCTACCCCTGTGGGAAAGAGGCGTGACGGTATGTATGTATGTATATACGCTGTAGTATACAGAAAAATCAGTTGATATTACCAATTTAGCCCATGATGATACGACTTCAGAACTCGTAATATTACCTGAAACAATAAAAAATATATGTATATATACATGTATGTATAAATATATGTATGTATACATATAAAAATTGGGCGACGCCTCTATCTATAAAGAGCTGAAACTAAAATTTATTATTTAGGCTCGATCACATGAAGTGATTACACATGTATAAACTATACATAGAAAGGTACATTAGAAAGTAATACCAAATAAAAATGGAAGACTAATAAATTAATTATTTATTTATTTAACTATGACAAAATTGTCAAGTCAGTCTGTCAGTCGGAGTGTGGTAGGGCAGCTCCATAAAAAAATTGTCATCACCACACAAACATTCATACTAAAGTAACAGCAAGTTAAAAAAAGGAAAAATCATCTTCAATACATAGTATAAAATAAAGTCGCTTTCTCTGTCCCTATATCCCTATGTATGCTTAAATCTTTAAAACTACGCAACGGATTTTGATGCGGTTTTTTTAATAGATAGAGAGATTCAAGAGGAAGGTTTATGTGTATAATACATGCATAATATACCGTGCGAAGCCGGGGCGGGTCGCTAGTTACATATAAATGACCAACCACTGAGCCATGGCCCTTTTGCACTGATGCAACGCACACAAAAAAATACCTTATAAGTTAAGTCTAATGTAATTCCTTGTTTTTCTTTTTTATTGTTATTTTTAACTTGTGTGTACTGCAATATCAAATAAACGATCTATCTATCTAATGACGTCTTAATGCGATTCAATTCCGATTCAGTTTATTCGCCCGCTATCAGATCCATGCTAAAAATTACAGCTAAAACCTGAACTGACAAGACGTCATCGTAACCCCTGGTTAAAGTCGCGGGTTCACGGCGGATGCAAGCCGCTTCCAACCGAGGCAACTGGAGGTCTATGGAGGCTTATGTCCAACAGTGGACGTCCTACGACTGATATAATAATACCTTGGGACAATTGACACCAATTGACCTAGCCCCAAACTAAGCAAAGCTTGTAATATGGGCACTAGACAACGGATAAACATACTTATATAGATCTATAAATACATACTTAAATACATATTAAACATCCAAGACTCGAGAGCAAACATTCGTATTTTTCATACAAATATCTGCCCCGACCGGGGATCGAACCCGGTACCTCAAGCTTCATAGTCAGGTTCTCTAACCACTGGGCCATCCGGTCGTCATGATGATGATGATGATGATATCCCACAAAATCTTGCCTTTGACACCTTACCGGCACGGCTACCGTAAAAAGACCCCTATTGCCTAGGCATAAGTGTAAATGTTGCACGCTCGGCAATCTCCCGCCGCTAATTCCAACACAAAAGAGACTCACCATTGTATTAGTAAGGATTACTACACTAACGTATTGTATTCATATATACATATAGTATGCATATATAGCGTGGAACGTATTATCTATTGTTAGGGTATTTACTGGACACGTTTTCTTTTTACTGGATGGCAATTCGAGGTTTATTTAAATAAAAAAATAAACGGACAGTTGCATTAAAAAAAATACAACCAAAATTTTTAATTACCTATCAACTACCTTACAACTATTCTGACGACAGGGTGTTGGTGGTCGGAGGCCAAGCTATCTTGTGTAAGGTAGAAATATACTTTGGTTATAAACATAGTGAGTAAGCGAGATAGCAACAGAGGATGTCATAGGTTAGAGAGAAAAAAGAATAAATGAGCCTTAAGATGGCTTCCGTGTTTAATTTACACTTTTAAAAACGTGGGACGCCGGTCACGAGAACGTGGTCTGGATTCCCGTTCGGGACCATTCCTGGTGCAGATTGTCCATCGCAGTTCATCGCGGCAACGCGGAATGATACGGGGCGGGTTGTTTAGTTAGGTAACTAACGTAAGGTAGTTTTTTTTAATATTAAGAGTTGCAAACGAGCAGACGGGTCACCTGATGGAAAGCAATCACCGTCGCCCAGGGACACCTGCAAGACCTGGGGAATCACAGGTGCGTTGCCGGCCCTGGTTGTTGATAGGTAATTTAAAATTTTGTATGTAAATGTATTTTTTTTTAGTGTAACTGTCTATTTTATTTACTGGATTAGTATATGTATACGTATACTTTTCTTTAAGTTATATCGCATAATGGATGCGGCTAGCAACAGATCACTATATTCATTCCGTTTTCGATCTACGCCTACAATTATGCTAAATGTGGCCTTTAAGTCTTGTTAACTTAGGCTCTGTCTACCCCGGGATAATTATCTCATTGGTTGCATAAAATACTAAAACACGCTTATGTTGAAAATAAGGTCCATGTGTAGATATTTTTGAACTCGGCTGTACAGATATTGGAGAAGCCTACGAATAATATACGTAATAAGACTTATTATTATTCGTAGGGAGAAGCATTTTTAATCGCAGTGTCTCAAAGTAACGCTGCATCTTTGTAACAAATTCATATTACATCTTCGTGACCATAGCGGGATGGTAATTGCCAAGTAATGTAAGAAACGATGGTTTACCTACGTGTTCAATAAGTGATAACTCAACAAAACCTGCTCATTATAGAGGTATAATATGCAGTCCTATTTAAGGTTTGCGCTCGGCTTTTTAGATTTCTAAGATTTTCGTCTACTCCCTCGATGCGCTTTTGCCATCTGCAAGGGAAGAGGCAACTGGTACATTCTGTTTTTTCTTAACTCCCAGACCAGCATGGAAGTATTATCTTAAGTGTCAGTTATATATTTCTTACTACGAAACTTACTAAGACAGAGACGACATCGTAGATAACCAACACTTAAAATATCAGGGACTTAACTGAGTGGTAATACAGGCTCTTAAATTCTAAACTAGGTCAAGCCGAGCCCAAATCTTTCCCTAAAATATTCATCTCCGCAAAAGAGTTCATAAAAATAAATAAAACAGGAAAAACGTTCAGAAAACCTAAAGTTTAATTGTAAAAAGACTCCATTAGCGGACATAAATATAATAAAGGACGGTTCTAGAACGACGGGTAATTGGGAGCAGTCGGTTTTTAATATTCCCCCTTACACTACCCCCTCCAGCGTTTTACTTGATTTCCTCAAACACACATAGGTATATTTGAGCAAAAAAAATATTTATATTTTCATTAACAGTTTGATAACTCGATTGATGTACAGGGGGGATTATTAAAAGAAAGAAAGAGAAACATTTATTTACACACATCCGATACACGTAGATATAAAACAAGGAGAAATACAATATACTAAGGAATAGTACCGATATGGTGTAAAATGGGCCCCACTCAGCATAATGTTGCGGCAAGCAACGCTGTTTTTCAGTGGGACCCAGATAAAATTATAAAACTAAACACACACACACGTACACAGTGGCGACACGAACGCCAGTGGAAAGCACTTCACAAACAAGCTGACAAATATACGGAAGTATGTATGGCAACACTCGATCAGTTCAATCGCATTACGATTATTGTCTTCGCGTCACAAAGCTAAATTTTTGACTAAAGGTATAGATTTTCAATGTTACTCAAATACATACTCTTATAGGGTAGACAGAGCCCAAGGCTACAAGAGTAATGTTTTTGCTTCGCTTCCAGACCAGCATACAGTACTCGGCCATAAAGCTTGCACATCAGTCTTCTCGGCTAGTTTAGGCTTCGTAGAGCGCTGTCTCGCTCTAACTCACATGATGCCTATAGCCTCTTTCCAAAGACAGAAGTGTAATCTTTAAGTGTACAGACAGAGTCTATAGTAACAAGACCTACAGGGCACGTTAAGCAAGATTGTGAGCGGTGATTGTGATAGGTGGGAAAAGGAATCAAAATAGTGATGGGTTGCTAGCCGATTTTCGCCCGTTCCCTCCATGGGCTTTTACCATCCGCGCGGGAAGAGAAGCAACTGGTACATTCTATGTTTTTTCTTAGCTCCCAGACCAGCATGGAAGTTCTCAAACATGCAGAGATAAAAGTAAAGCTATGGCCGTGAACCTGACCTATGGGTGGTAGGTATAGCACGCGTCACAGAATGACGAGGATGCGGTTACGATTCCCGGCCATAGCTACTTTTCGGATTTTTCTGTCGTTCAGAAATTTTACCAAAAGTTCTCGCAACCAAATGAAGTTGAAAACATTGTGATCTTTTATTGTCGTTATCTCATTCAGACGTTAGCGTTTTAATACGAAAATGGGCTTTTTATTTGGACAGTGATCTCATCACAGCGCCCGTGCAAGCGAGACGGTGCATTTGCTAACGAGATTTCGTAAAGCATTTTCATCTCAAATTTTATAGCGCCCTGTTTGGACTTGCAAGAAAACACTGTTATTACATTGCCGAGCCGTGATGCGAGCGAGTTAGAGGTCATCGGCCAAGTGCCGCAATGTAATACGACTTGGGGATTTTTTTGATATAAATTTGTAAATAGGGCTCTTAAAATTGTTACGGCATATTTCAGAAAGCGGTTGGATAGATCCCTTTATTATACACACACACACACACACACATAAATCACGACTTTCTCCCTTACGGGGTAGACAGAGCCTAAGGTAACAAGACCTAAAGGCCACGTTTAGCATGATTGTGGGCGTATAGGTAGAACGGGGAATCAAAATATTGACGGGTTGCTAGCCGCATCGCCTTAAACATCATTAATATTATGCCCATTATACAAAAGGGAAATCAAAAAGAACTTAAACTAGATAGACAACCCCGACCATTTGCTGTAAGGCAGAAGCCACCTTACATTAATATCTTCAACCGATTTAGCTGAAATTTAGCATACTTGAGTAAGTTAGATGACAATACAATAATCTAGTACAGGAGTTCTGACCCAGCCAGGATCATCTGCGCAGGAGGGAACTCTTCAACTGTTGGTCCGATTGACTTGAAAAGTACAGTCAGCAAAAAACTCGTATTAAAAAAATATTTTTTTAACTGAAACTTATCAGGATTTTTAAATCATAGTTGACTGACTCATCAACAGACAGCAAAGGTGCATGCATTCCCTTTCTCGGGGCAGCAACGGGGGGGAGGGTATGACGGGCTGCCCAGCTTGGGGGGCGCCCATTAATTACGTGAGGTATTTAGAGGGGGGAGGGGGGTTGGTGGGGGTCTTACTAAATCTCACATGGGGGAGAGGGGGATCTTGGCAAATATCACGAATTTTTTTTTTTAGCAGAAAATGGTGTAAAACTGCGTGAAAATTAAGTTCAATTAAAGTTGAATGAAAATAAAAAAACGTATCTTGAATAAAATATGTCAAATTTGATACAATTAGGTATATTAATTTTTGAACCTAACTCCATTAAAAGGTGAAAAACGTCAAAAATGTTAGTTAGACGGTATTGATTCTAAAGCGTCGATTTGTAATAATTAAACAAATTGTGTTATGTTTTTTAATAAATCTAATACCTTTATACCCAAAGTGCAAGTTTTGAAAAATCTCACGTGAGATTGGGGAAGGGGGGAGGGGGTCGAGAAAAATCTTACGACATCTCACCAAGGGGGGAAGGGGGGTCGAAAAATCCTTAAAAATGCCTCACGTAATTAATGGACGCCCCTTGCTGCCTTCCCTAACGGAAGGAGGGGCTCTACCGTCTAAAAACCGACACGCACCTAGCCTGGGTGTCACCGCAATAAACCCATCACAACCTAATAACCTTTTTTCACTTCATTATCAGAATTTGAAGCTCCGAATCAAGGACAAAGAGATCCGTTTCCGCACCGATTGCGGTCGAATTGTGGGATATTAAAAAGCGATCGGCTCCCGAATTAATGCTCTGTACCTGCGGAGGCATGCCTCGCTGGTCAAAGGTTTAGGGATGAACTCAGTGGCAGCGGTTGGACTATACATATGTACATATAGGTACGTACACGAATCACGTCTATAACAGACACGGGGTAGACAGCCTGTGGTAAAAATACCTAACGATTTCCACTTCTTGTTCATCTCGGATTTTGTTATTACTTTCTATAATGTCACCATTTTTTTTATTTATTTATTTGAAAGTGCCTAAAGTTGCATACTTATCTTCAAGTGCCTCTAGATTACTGAAGATCGGTGGACAGTTTCTTCTATCTTTCTTTATCAAGAGCTAGTCTGTTCCAGCTGAGCTCTTCCATGCTGGTCTGGGAGTAAAGAAAAAACATAGAATGTACCAGTTGCTTCTCATCCCGCGCAGATGAAAAGCCCATCGAGGCGAGAATCTTAGGAATCATGTTATAGACAATGTGGCTAGCAACCCATCAATATTTTGATTCCCTTTTCCACCCATACAACCATAATAATGATAAACGTGGTCTTTAGGTCTTGTTACCTTAGGCTCTGTCTACCCTGTAAGGGATAAAGGTGTATATCTATAATTGCAGACAAAGTCGGGGGCAGAAGCTAGTGTTTGTATAAAAGAGTAACGTGACTGGCAGAATACGCACTGCCTAAAACAAAGCAATAGACTCGTTCGGCAAACATTCCTTGAGTAGGTATTATAAAGGAAAACGGGCAGACGGGTCGCCTGATGGAAAGCAAACACCACCGCCCAGACACCCATAGAAGAAAATACTTCTTTTGAAGTTCTTTTTTTAAAGATCCCTAAGTCTTTCTCAAATTTCCTAATCGCTATGACTTTCGTTTGCCACCCAATTTCATATAAAAAAACGAGACTCCAAATCGCTCCCGCTACCGCTAGTGCCCGCTTATAAGGTCGCTCGCACAGCGCCACACCCGAATTCCCCGGAGCACCGGACTGGATAACGTTTACTTTCGTCCCGGGCCGACCTTCCAGATTACTTTTTACATCATTTTCCGAACTTTAATACATTATTGATAACTATGAATCTCTGCTATTTACTATGGGGTCAGGTTTGTATTTACACTCCGCTGAGCGGACGCGATCAGACGGACAACAATATTTGTTCGTTATTGAAATTTTCAAAGTTATTATTTACTAGCTTCTGCCCGCGACTTTGTCTGCGTAGAATTATACATAAAAACCTTCCTCTTGAATCACTCTATCTATTAAAAAAAACCGCATCAAAATCCGTTGCATAGTTTTGAAGATATAAGCATACATAGGGACATAGAAAGCGACTTTGTTTTATACTATGTAGTGATAGTGATGTATATCATTTGTGTATACAAATCACGTCTTTATCCCTTACGGGGTAGACAGAGCCCAAGGCGACAAGACCAACAGACCACGTTTAGCAAGATTATGGGCGAACAGATGGAAAATGGAATCAAAAATGAAAAAATGGGCGAGTCTTAGGAATCATGTTATAGGCGATGCGGCTAGCAACCCATCACTATTTTCCCTATATTCCCTTTTCATCTATACGCCCTTAATCATCTTTAGGTCTTGTTACCTTAGGCTCTGTCTACCCCGTAATGGATAAATACGTGATATATGTATGTGTGGGTAATTCAAATGGTTAAAGTATGGTTCTTATTATAAGCGTTAGTTCACTAAGTTAATGTTACAATTACGTTAACCATAACCGGTGATTTTTGACAGAAAATCTATGTGATTACAAGGCTGCGATCCCCGCTCTGGTTCGTGGTTCAAAGGGTTGCCATTGCAGTTCAAAGAGGCAACGCGGCCAGCATAAAGGGAACCTTTGAACCAGGCACGAAACAGGGGGACATTTTTTAGGTTAATTTTTAACATAATTTACTTTGAATCCACTTTCGTAGTTTTAGTGATCCTTATTATTATTTCGTTTTTAATGGTTTGTATATCAATAAATTGTTTCCCCATACAACAAAAATAAATGAAAATGTAATTACAAGCTTATATTTAGCTACCTTTTTTATAGCGTCAGCTTAATATAGAATCTTGTAAAACTCTAAACGGCCGTTCTATTGACCCGGACGGTTCTTTGAAGATGTCCGGCGCCGGACGGCAGACCGGATAATTTACTCGCCTTTCCCCGGGGCGGTGCTTTATGATATCGTATCATTTTCCATTTTATTTTGTAAAATACCTATTTTGAACGTTGACAGAGGAAAGCGCAACGACGTTGACTGCCGCGAGTTTTCTGTGAAGATCCATTTCGCGTAGCAGGGCCGTGTTTATGACTTTGTTATTTAAATACATACACACATACATACACAAATCACGTCTTTATCCCTTACGGGGTAGACAGAACCCAAGGTAACAGGTACCCACAGGCCACATTTAGCAAGATTGTGGGCATACCTATAGGTGGAAATGGAATCAAAATAGTGATGGGTTGCTAGCCTCATCGCCTATAACATGATTCCTATTATAATCGCCCATTCCCTCGATGGACTTTTACCATCTGCGTGGGTAGAGAAGCAACTGGTACATTCTATGTTTTTTCTTTGCTCCCAGACCAGCATGGAAGATTTAAATAAACGCATCAAAATAAATACATACATACATATACACAAGTCACGTCTTCCCTTACGGGGTAGACGGAGCCATAACAGAGAGGAAATCTTTATGGATGCCTAGGGTTATGTGGGACTTCCCCGCGATGGGTACCCAAACTAAAAACTCTCCGGCGTTGCCTCAATCCGGTGATGACGCAGTGGGATGCCACTAGGGTTTCACCACAAACGCTTCCGCCAGGACCGCGGCGGTAGACGGAGCCAGAGGTAAGACCTAATGACCACGTTTAGCATGATTGTGGGCGTACATACACACAGTGGAATCATCGAAGGGAAATGACAAACACGTCCCTCAAACAACAAACACTGTTGTGACACACACACTGTTGTGTCAAACAGAGATCCCTTAAAGGGATAAGTCCGCCTTTGTGCATGTATCTCAGTGTTTGTCAATTGTATTTGTCTTGTTTATTTTGCACAATAAAGAGTTTACATACATACATAGATACATACACGTCATACTAAGCGGACGTCATACAAAGCATTTTGAGAAAATAAACAACCTCGTGTTTTTTTAGGTAACTATTTATTTTAATAGAGAAACATAGCATATTAAATAAGAATATTTTTTTTATGTAATAAGTACGATCATGTAGGTATGTATATTTTTCATTTCAAAAAATTATAACCGGTCATAATTTACTAGAAATGGGTCATAAGCGACATGTCACTGTACGCGAAGTCACTGTATACGACTATGTTATAAAGTATTACTAGCGACCCGCCCCGGCTTCGCACGGTATATTATGCATGTATTATACATATAAACCTTCCTCTTGAATCACTCTATCTATTTAAAAAAACGCATGAAAATCCGTTGTGTTGTTTTGAAGATATAAGCATACATCGGGACATGAGGACAGAAAAAGCGACTTTATTTTATACTATGTAGTGATACATGAAAACCAAACTCGGTTGTGTAACTGCGTCACATTAGGCGGTTGGTGAATATAGGCAGAGTCATATTAACCGGATTCTACTGTACATACTTAAGAGATATTCTACTTTTAGGCCGTCACATGTACTTGGGCTTTTATAAAATCCCATTGTTTCACATGAAACGAGCCAACATTGAACCATCCAAGTGGGATACTCTAGCTGAAGACTGACCAAGGACGCAAAACGGTGCACGATAAATTGTGTCCCAGATTTTACTATGGATTTTTGTTCCTCTCCGTCACGTTCCTTGCCTACCTATATTCAAAAGTGACGAAGTGAAATGGACGATGTACGAGGATCGATAGGGTAAACGATTTTGAGTAAGAAAAACCCAAAATAGTTAATTTCTGTAGGCTTATCACCTAACTCGCTCGCAATCGCCATAGTGTTAATTTTGACAGTTCACGTATGGGCTGACAATTGGCATCGGAATCAGCTAGCTGTCACATTCATACAAGAACTGTCAAAATGAACACGATGGCGATCGCAAGCGAGTTAAGTAGGGGAGACCGAGGCGAGTTGAGACAGAGGCGAGTTGATACAAAGCCGATTTCTCTGAACTGTGACAGTTTATCGGGCTGGTAACTTCGCTAATTCGTTGCTCTTTCTACACTCCACAGTTTGTGTGAAGTTGTGACCTCGCTAACTGTCATAGGTGCAGAGAAAAAGGCTTTGTATCAACTCACCTCTGTCTCAACTCGCCTCGGTCTCGATAAGCCTACAGAAATTAACTATCAGTAGATTTTTTTCTGAAACTCCAGACTTATTTGAACTTAGAAGCACTAACATGAAGAGACTAAAGATAATACCAATATCCTTTACGTAACGGACGTCCAAAAAGACTAAGGATCTAGTTACAAAGCTCATTACCGGATCGAGATTGATTCCGAGCGAACAAAGCGGATAAAACGGCGCCTGCGACCGACAGCTCCGGAGAGAGGCTAGCTTGACATATATATGTATATATATATATTATAGGTATAAATACCTTACCTTTGATAAAGATGGTAAATAATAGAAGCGAAACTTCAGCAGTTTACAAATACATAATAATATATGACTTTAGTTGGGGCCGAGGCGGCCTTGAGCCGTTTTTAATTAACCCGTCAAGCGTCCAAGCGACTACAGTAGTCCCTAACTTTTTCGGGCGGGAGGCTTAAAGAGAGAGCGAGAAGCATACATAGCGAGTTGCCGTTGGCTCTTCCAAGGGAGGAAGACCTGGCCAGTGGCGTGAATGCATAATGCAGTCCCTAGGACATTTCCCGCCCGAAAAAGTTAGGGACTACTGTAGTCGCTTGGACGCTTGACGGGTTAAGGCTTTGTTCATTTCAGGATTCCATACAGGGATAGCGATAAGCGATTTCTTCGCAGATGGAGTCGCGGGCAACAGCTAGTATTATTATGTATATGTATATAAGTAGAAAACCACAATCATGCTAAACGTGGCCATTAAGTCTTACCTTAGGCTCTGTCTACCCCGTAAGGGATAAAGACGTGATTTATGTAAGTAGAAAATACTTAATATACAAACTGGGAGATTTCACAGCCGTTAGTGATGGTTTTCTATTATCTGTCAATTACTCTGCATCAAAATGACAGGTGTAACGACGTGACAATTAAAATGATAATAATACAACCGACGAAGGAACTTTCTGCCTCGTCTAAGTTAACGACTGTGCACGGCTTAGCTTTACGGCGAGGCCACTTTTACAAATAACCGCTGGGAAATGTTTAACAGCTTCCAAATAGCACATGGATAGAAAACGAATAGGTAGCTTGCCCACTAATCTGGTGAAAATACATATCTCTTTATAACAGTGCTGTAAAACGACTGCAGAATGCTTTCTCTTTCTTTCCATCCAACAAAAACATGAGTTCATACTCGAAAAAGGCTAGATTTATAATGTGAACTTGTTCGATTTAATTTTGAGCAAGGCATAACGTTGTCATTTAACTACAGCGTATAATTTCTTTACTTCACTTTGTGTACTCGTTAATCCTCTTTATCATTATCTATCTTTTTCTTGCATAAAGGAGCTTCCTCACTGAGAGCGTTCTTACCCGAGCATTAGTAAACGAGCAACCAATTTAAGCTTCATTACCCTCAGCTCAAGTGGCTCTACGTCCACACCAGCCGAATATTCGACGCCGAATGCGCATTACACGCGAATCCTCTCAGTGAGGACGCTCCTGATCTTCGTGTTTCAAACCGTAAACGATCAAATTGTTTGTCGAATTTTACGTGTTTGTCAAATTATTTGTTAGTGTACAGCTGTGTTTGAGGCGTTTGTCAAACAATCTACGTGTTTGATGCGTTTGATGAAAATCTGGATTGATGTCGAGTTTGACAAACAGGTTTGAACGTGAACGACGGTGTTTGTCAAACAAGATCTCGGTAGAAGAAGTTTGACAAACAAATTTGACAAGCAAATTTGACCATTTAACGGGGCGCTTTAACAAATTTATTTGATGGTTTGATCGTTTAAACTTATGTTTGATGAAAACGTGAAGTTTGACAAACAAATTTGATCGTTTATAGGGCGCTTTAATTAAACATGCTAATGCAAGTCGCTGCTTTCGCCAGACTAACGTAGTGCCTAGCAGCTCCAGTGTCACTCGCAACTGTCAGGGGCGTGCAGTGGGTTCTGACAGAGGGTAGGCATATTGACAACAAAACCCGTATTAGTACAAAGCGTGGCGGGCACATTTACGTATGCTTACAAGCACTGCTTATATACCTGTAAGGGATGAACGCGTCTGGCAACTGTCAACATTTTTCAAAACTAAGGCACATTTTACACTGCATACTGACTCCATCAAGTCAATGGCGGCGTAAAGGTTAATGGAATCGCGCGTTTATTTGGTACAGGCCGCGCTGTTGTGCGCTGCGCCGGCGCAGTTTGCTTTATCTCGCCGCCGCAGGCAACGTACGCTGCAGTGTTTACTCGATATAATTAAATGTTTGCTTGTGCGAATGTTCCATTGCGCATGCGACTATGGCAGTTACCGAAATACCAGTAATTATTAACTGTACTACAGACTGTGAGCTCTTAGTGCCATTCTGGTTTGTATTGCCGTCTCATTCACTCTGGCCGAGTGAGAGAGACAAGAATAATCCGAAACATTCTAAGAACTTACGAACTGTAAGGTTAAGGCTAAAGGTAGTAATTTATTCAAATTTCTGAACAACACTGAAAATTAGAACACAGAAAAATCCGAACAGTAAAGCGCACGCGTCACGAAATGACGAGGATCCGGGTTCGATTCCTGGCCATAGCTTTACTTTTCGCATTTTTCTATGTTCTAATTTTCAGTGCCGTTTATAAATTAAATTTCTAACGGTAAAACCGTAAAAGTGAACATAAAAAAAATCAAGAACTAAAATTCTTGATTCATAGTAATTTATTCATAAAATAACATGAAAAATTCACCTCGCTGTCCGTCTGCCGGTCGAGGCCCTTTTTCTTAATAATATGAAGATAGCTCTTATAGCACAACTAATGAAGGTAAGTCTAAAAATCAGATTTTTTAATGTCCATCGGGTTATGAAATAACCAATATAAAATGACCTCACACTGCCTACATTGTGCTTAAGAACAGGGTTCTGCTAAACACTGTATTTTATAGCTTGACAAACTTGTACGGAACCCCAGTGCAGGAGTTCGACTCTCACTTGGCCAGTTTTTTAGGATCGTATTTATGCTCAAATTGCCAGAGTTTGTTTCTTTAAATAGATACATACATACATATATCACGTATTTATCCCTTACGGGGTAAACAGTGCCTAAGGTAACAAAACCTTCAGGCCACGTTTGGCATGATTAAGGGCGTAGAGCTGGAAATGGAAATCAAAATAGTGATGGGTTGCTAGCCGCATCGCTTATAACAATGATTCCAAGGCCTTTCGCCCATTCCCTCGATGGGCTTTTACCATCTGCGCGGGAAGAGAAGCAACTGGTAAATTTTATGTTTTTTCTTTACTCCCAGACCAGTGTGGAAGAATTTTAAACTTTAAATAGAGTAAGGTATTAATATATAAGCTGTTATAAAGCCAAGTAAAAGTTATTTAAATACATACATACATACATACATACCGTCACGCCTCTTTCCCACAGGGGTAGGCAGAGACTACTTTATTCCACTTGCTACGATCCTGACATATTTCTTTCGCTTCATCCACAGTCATCAATCTCTTCATACATGCTCGTCGGTTTCGGGTACTCCTGACCTGACCTGACCTTTTTCCAAAACGTCTCCTATTTGGTCTCGGAACGTCCGTCTAGCTAGGCCTTCCCCTCCCAACGCAACCATTCGTACTCCCCATATAGATCTGTTTAGTTAGTCTACTTTCATCCATCCGCTCTACATGCCCAAACCAACTAAGCATAACTTTTTTCTATCCTAGTCACTATAATATCGTTTTATTATCCTCTTTCACACCAGCACGTTCCCTTATCAGACTGTTCCTTATTATATTTTATTTTTCTATTTTATTTCTATTTTATTTTATTTTTTATTTAAATAACGTATAGAAATAGTGTTTCAGTTAAGTATTACCAGTCTCCTTGAGAAAGGTTGAATATTAACTACACATCTGTTTAAATATAAAACTGCTGGTTAAACAGCCAACACATTAGTGTCAAAACATGTGATACACATTGCATGCCATTGAAAGGTTTCTGTGTAACTATGTTACTCAAAAGTAAATTGGGCCACTTAAATTCATCTGAAATGATAATAACATTAAAAAAAATAAAAAAATCTTCACGCATCAAACCGCACTTCTAGCACGAGAGCGCACAAGTGTGGCGTCGCTCGCGAGATAGATTGCCTGTCTTTTTCTTACTGTTCGTACTGTAGAGACGGGTAGTCTATCGCGCGCGCGACGCGACTTTCGCGCGCTCTCGTGCTAGCAGGGCAGTTAATCAAATATCAAACTCTCTTAGGAAAAATCCTCAAAAAAAAACAAAATTTATTTTTGCTAATTAGCCGCCATGGGCTCTTTTACATGTATTTTTTGAAACTACCAGCGCATTTGGAAATGCCATCATTGCCAAGAAAAATGCGCAAGAAGCATGGCAGAAAGCCATTTTTTTCAAAATAAAATACATTAAGCTACTACAATACTTAAATTCTACTTAAATTAAATACATAATAAGAAGGATGTAGGAGGTCCCCGAGCCTTAAATCATATTAGTCTATAGTAGAGATGTATCTTAAAACCACCTCTTTCCCACGGGGGTAGGCAGAGACTACTTTGTTCCACTTGCTACGATCCTGACATAACTCTTCGGCTTCATCCACATTCATCCTCTTCATACATGCTCGTCGGTTTCGGGTTTTGACGTGACCTTTTTTGGGGTTCCGTACCTCAAAAAGGAAAAAACGGAACCCTTATAGGATCACTTTGTTGTCCGTCTGTCTGTCCGTCCGTCCGTCCGTCTGTCAAGACCCTTTTTCTAAGGAACGCGTGGAGGTATCAAGCTGAAATTTATATCAAATACTCAGGTCTACTGCCCCTTGGAGCTGTGAAAAAATCAAAATTCTAAGCCAACGCAATCAAAAGATACAGCCGTTTATGCCGCAAATTTCCGCAAATTTTCAACTCTCAAGGGAATCAAAACCTACAAGGTAGTTCCCGTGAACGCAGAATCTTGAAATTTGGTATGAAGGTAGGTCTTATAGCACAGATTAAAGAATAATTGCGAAAACCGTAAATGTGTATGTATGTCTGTATATAGCAGTGACCAATATAAAGTAACCCCACACTGCGTACATTTTGCTTTGGAGCAGAGCTCTGCTTACACTGGTTTTAGATATTTATAGATAATGATACGGAACCCTCGGTGCGCGAGTCCGACTCGCACTTGACCGGTTTTTTTATGTTAGAGAGGCCAGACAAACGAACTAGTGGGTCACCTGATGTTAAATGATCACCACTGTCCATAGACACCCGCAGCGCTTTACGCGATGCCAGTGCGTTGTCGGCCCTAACCGACCTTCTTTCAAAACGTATGATCCGTATGATATTTAGTAGTTTATTTTATGATTTGTTTATTGTATTTAGATGTACGGTCTATTGCGGCTTTCACTATCTGGAATTTTAAACTCACACTTTGTCGGTCCCTCGTTTAATGCTCCTCTCATCTACTCAAAGGTTACCTGGTAGAGATATTAATACTTTTATTTTTTTTGTGAATTGTATCTGTTTCTTTATATTTGTACAAAAAAGCATTTACTTACTTACGTCTCCTATTTGGTCCCGGGACGTCCTTCTAGGCGATCCCCGTTCAATTCACATAAACAATGAAACAGCGATTACTTTGAACTTGTAGTTAGTGGTTTTAGAAATACGTATTAACATTATAATTTCATCTTGTCTCGACATTTCTCACGATTCCAAACAATAAGCGAGTATAATACTGTATTTTTTCTCCGTTCACACAACTGATGTTTCGAAATCTCGGCGCAGGCGCAGCAAAAAATGCGTCTGACTAACATATGCTGCGTGCACAAATTCAGTTGATCTATTTAATTTCAAACCCTATTGAGCAGGCAGTAAAATCGATTATAACTGCGTTTAACGTTAGCTATGAATCATTGTCATTTTGCCAACGTAAAGTGAAACGTTACAATAGTTTATTAGATCGCAGTTTTTTCTGGTTTTTGTTGGAGTAACGGATCTGTTGGTAAGACATTTTTAGTAGAAAGTTTAGTTTTTGTTGAGCCAGGTCAATAATAGAGCAGCTTGTTGCTAAGGATGCTCTTCTGTTAAAACTTAGTGGGAAAAACCATTCACGTGATTTGTCTAGTCATAACATACACACATAAATCACGTTTTTATAACGTTTTTATAGGTAACAAGGACCTAAAGGCCACGTTTAGCATGATTGTGGGCGTATGGAACGGGGAATTAAAAAAGAGTGTTTAATATGATTCCTAAGATTTTTGCCCATGAGCATTTACCATCTGCGCGGGAAGAGAAGCAACTAAAATTAAATTAAAAATTTAAACCCCCTCACTCATACAAAAGAGCTGACACTTCAAAATGCTGGACCGATTTTTACCAAACATGGCTAAACTGCGCAAGGAAACTGGCTTTCGAATGACAAAACCGTCCGATTAAAGCTACAATGCCTCAGACAGACAGACACACACACACACACACAGAGACATATCGAAGTCACACTTATAACCCCTGTTTTTGCGTGGGTGGTTAAAAAACACATTGTCACGTTTCGAGGGGAGCGGGGCGGGACGTAAATTGAAGTAATTTGATTGGTAGCCTCTAGTTTAAGTTATTGTCAGTTTTGTCAATGCTAAATTACGATTTAAGATTGACAAATTGTCGAAAAATAGTAACTGGTTCTCATGTTTGGCACTGATCGCATAGTATGTATGTATGTATCTATAACTCTTTATTGTAAAAAAGATGAATACAGGACAACACACATGCACAAAGGCGAACTTATCCCTAAAAGAGATCTCTTCCAGTTAACCTTTGAACAATTGTCAGAACATAAGTACATACCTATTAAGCAAGAGTAGACACAGAAAAAGTAAAAGAACCGATCGAAACCTAAAATAATCCTAAATGTCTTAATTTTAAATAATGTAATAATAATAAACTACACAACATAGATAAATAAGATAAACTAACACAGAATAAATAAAATATACTATAATATACAAATATATATATACACACACAAGTTACAAAACACATCACATTCATTTAAGAGGATTCATCGAGCCAATACGCCTTCAAGCGACTGCGCAGGGTAGCAACAGTCTGCGATTATCTCCGATATCATACTATCTGACATTTCAACGCGAACGCACTCTAGACGTGCCAGACAATGTTTTTAATGAAACAAGTCACAATATCACGAAATAATCAAAAGCACAAAAGGTTGCCTACATCTGACATGTCACATTTCGCAGTCAACAAGTTTTACAACAAAACAGCACTTTCGATTTTGCAAATATTTGTCAAATCCCCGCGAAAATGAAGGAGGAAGGATTTAATTAAATGTAAAAGTAATTAAAAACATAAACACTTTCATTGTCTGTCTCAGAGAACGAAAACAGTTTCTGTTTTTAAATTAATTTATTCAGCGAATTCCACTTTCGTTCGTGGATTCACCTAGATTTGTGTAAGAATGTCATTATGTGGCGAGTGCTGTGCTGGATTTTTTATTTACTCAGTCTATCTGTTAATTATGCTAATAAATTAACTAAGTAACTAGGACGACGATGCGTTTCGTCTAGAAATAAATGACAGTAGGTCTGTCCCTATTTTAAAGTTTTTTTTTATTTACATTAATCTACGATAGCGAAACTTGGGTATGGCAAAAGAAGCATGAAAGTAGAATAAATACAGTAGAAATGAGAGCGTTAAGAAGTATTGAAGGTGTATCACTGAAGGATAGAATAAGGAATAGTGTGATGAGGGAACGTGCGGATGTGAAAGAGGATATAGTGACTAGGATAGAAAAAAAAAATACAGACGAATTGAGAACCTCCTCCTTTTTTTTGAAGTCGGTTCAAAAGTATGCTTAGTTGATTTGGTCACGTAGAGCGGTTGGATGAAAGTAGACTAACTAAACAGATCTATATGGGGAGCGCGAATGGTTGCATTGGGAAGGCCTAGACGGACGTTCCGAGACCAAATAAGAGACGTTTTGAAAAGGATCAGGTCAGGAGTACCCGAAACCGACGAGCATGTATGAAGACATTGATGAATGTGGATGAAGCGAAAGAAGTATGTCAGGATCGTAGCAAGTGGAACAAAGTAGTCTCTGCCTACCCCTGTGGGAAAAAGGCGTGACGGTATGTATGTATGTATGTATGCTTTTATTTCAATCGTCAAAAATATTTTGTAAATACAAAATTATAATTTTACACAGTAAATTTACTTTTACAAAGAATTTGAGTCTACTAATATCCTACTTAGTATCGATTGTTTTCGGTTAGTATCCAGATTTTGTGCAATAGAACGCGATGCTTAAATGAAAAAAAGATAGAGTGCACCAAATCTATAATAATGGTCGTAATTTCGCCCATTCCCTCGATGGGTTTTTATCATCTGCGCGGGTAGAGAAGCAACTGGTATATTCTGTTTTTTCTTTGCTCCCAGAGCAGCATGGAAGAAATAATAATTTAAAAGTACAGAAAAATCTTCGATACTCCACAAGGCAATTAAATATTTCATAATAGTGCCGGTCAAAGAGCGCGGCGCGCGCGGCTGCTTGCGCCGTGCCTGGCACCGCCTGCGCGGGCGCATGTTGTATGCACTACGGCGCTGACTCAATCGCGTGTTTATAAACAGTAACTAAGCCTACTTGTGTAGGCTGGGTTATAAGTTGCCAATTGTTGACGACACCAGGCCTATCCCACTTCCTACTAATGTTATGTTCGTTACTCTTTCACGCCAGAACGACTTGACAAATCTGGATCATATTTGTCACAGACTGAATAACACACAGGCTACTTTTATCCCGGAAAATTGCGTGGTTTCCACGGGATAGCGACAAATGAATTCTTTGCAGATGTTCCCCCCTTATTCATAAACGCTCTGTAGGCCTCTGCTAACCTAGCAATCCTTTGTCCTTATCTGTCACTTTGACATTCACCTTTCACAGATAAGGACAAACGATTGCTAAGTTAGCAGAAGCCTATAGAGCGTTTATGAATAAGGGGGGAAGTAGCAGGCAACAGCTAGTATTTCAAATACATGACAGGCAATACCTGACTTATTCCTTTCTTTTATTGGCTGTCCGGTAGAGATCGCTATTAAGCTACAAGACCGTATTGTCTACCTTGTTCTTTGTTTTTGTATTGTTTTGTATTAATTCGTGGTGGTCACTATTTTGATTCCACTTTCCACCTGTACGCCCACAGTTGCTGAACGTGGCCTGTACCTAGGTTTTGTTACCTTGGGCTCTGTCTACCCCGTGAGGGATAAATACGTGATTTGTGTATGTATGTATGTATAAAGAGTATTTGTATTGCAATGAGTGACGGTGACCCATCTAAATATATATAACTCAAAGGTGACTGACTGACTGACATAGTGATCTATCAACGCACAGCCCAAACCACTGGACGGATCGGGCTGAAATTTGGCATGCAGGTAGATGTTATGACGTAGGCATCCGCTAAGAAAGGATTTTGATCAATTCTACCCCCAAGGGGATAAAATAGGGGATGAAAGTTTGTATGAAACTGTCAATTTTAAACCGATCCGGCTGAGACTTTGCATGCATAAAGCTACTATGACGTAGGCATCCTCTAAGAACGGATTGCGTAATTTCTGCGGGATAGCGATAAACGAATTCTATGCAGACGAAGTTGCGGGCAACAGCTAGTAATCCAATAATTTTCATTGCTCATAACACATCATGAAATTGTGCATAATGTATTCTGACCCGTTAAATCTACATATAAAAATGTTCCCCTGACAGTCAAGAAAAGTATACATATTTATACGAGCTACACAAAACCGCACACGGCAATACAAAAGAAATACACATACAAATACTCACAATTGAAATAAATGATTCATCCCGAAAGGGTTGGGACGGAAATATAATTTCCTCATAAAAACGTATTAATCTAACCAAATCGCCATTTTCCTTGAGCAAGAAAGGGCTGGAGGCTTACACACGGCCCTCGACACAAACATACCTCAAATAACGTTACAAAATAACTCCAAAAGTATAAAAATGTCTTTAAATTGCCTTATCTCAAATACACCTCGTTTTTTTTTGGAATAAAAAGAAAGTAAACGATTTTGACATATAATTTAATCGAAAAACACGTTTAAAAATCGGTAACTGCATAATATTAAACCATGACAAAACAAATGACAATATTCCAGGATTATTAATTGTAACTTGTTGTTATTTGTTTTTTAAAACGGTTTTTCAATAAAAAGATATGTCAAGACTCAAATTAAGCATGCATGTACTGGACTACGAATAAACATATGTAACTATTGGTATAAATACAATATAAACATTCAAGATTCCAAATTTCAAATTTCCTACAAAGCATCAAACATATATAACTTCCTTAAAATAAGTTTAACGAGTGTCTAGTTCTACAATGTAAGAAATAGACAAAATAGCACCAACTAAAGCTTTGTGCGGCGTATTAAAAATATTCGAGGCAAAAAACACGAATAAAACTCATCACAATACCTTATTGACAATGAAGTTTCAAAACTGGTTTAAAAGGCCTTGACAATACAAGTCACACATTCGTAACATTCATTCCCATCACGACAAAAGCTATATTTGTATTGCTTGACCAAACTGTTCAAAAATTTGAACCATGTCGCCATATTATGCCCCGTTATAAGTATTGTGCTGGAAAAATACACGAATTTACGCGCATGCGCTTGTTTATACACAGCATCAAGCCGGATTCCAGCCACCGAGACTTCTGAACTTACTGGCACATACGGTATTATGTTAGCCCTCTAGGCTGGCCACCTGACCTGGCAATGAATTTGCAAACATCAAGCGATGATGACGAACTTTACCTTTTGCCTTCCTTATAAAAAAAAATACGGTCCGTCTATTCGTCTGGTCTAGAAAAGACCCTACATCTTCTTCTTATTTGTGGCGTATCAAGTCGTTATAGCGGCGACTACTTCGCCAATGTCAAAGTAATAAAAATATAATTCAAAAATCTTGTGACAAAATGTCGGCAACTTTGTACGGTAATACGGTCAAAAGACCCGTCGGGCTGTTAGCCAACGGTCAATGATATCCCTCAGAAACTGCCAGGAAATCATTAGCCGATGCCTAGGGTGCACCGGACCAAGCACTGCTCTTCCCATTGGACGGGTCCGAAAACGAACCGCAACTCTTGACCACACGCGGAGGTAACCCGACTCGCACCCCGACGCTACCTATTTAATTTCTTCTTCACGGAACGAAATTATTGCCATAAAAAACTGCCGGTACTGTCATAAAAACGTCAATTGAAGGGCAGTGTGTATGACACGCATACAAAAACTTCGTTCAGTCCCCACATGTCTGACAATGAGCTCAATTCGAGCCGATTGTCGCGCATGCCCCACTTATATAAACACGCTTTTACACTCAGAAAAAGAATGCTTTAAAAAAAAAACTAAGTGTAAAGGAGTTAGAGCCATGCAAGTGAGGTAAAGGGTTGGCTCGATTTAAAAGGAACGTGTAGACGCAATTTGATCAAGGAAAAATCGGTGTTTTTATTTAAGGTATATTAGAATTATTCTGGCATATTTTAGCAAGGGATTTTTGTTTAGCTTGGTTGAAAACACACAATATATAAGCAAATTTTTACATTTTTTACATCGCCTATAGCACGATTCATAGAAGGGCCCAAGCATGGTAGCAATTTTTTTTTATTCAATACAATAACAGGCTTACAGTATATATCACTACATAGTATAAAACATAGTCGCTTTCCGCTGTCTGTCTGCCCCTATGTATGCTTAGATCTTTAGAATTGCGCAACGGATTTTGATGCATTTTTTTTAATTAGATAGAGTGATTCAAGAGGAAAGTTTATATGTATAATTAGCGACCCGCCCCGGCTTCGCACGGTATATTATGCATGTATTATACATATAAACCTTCCTCTTGAATCACTCTATCTATTAAAAAAACCACATCAAAATCCGTTGCGTAGTTTTAAAGATTTAAGCATTATATAGGGATATAGGGACAGAGAAAGCGACTATGTTTTATACTATGTAGTGATGATGAAGTGATGATACGCAGACGAAGTTGCGGGCAAAAGCTAGTCACTACATAGTATAAAATAAAATCGCTTTCTCTGTCCCTATGTCCCTATGTCCTTATGTCCCTTTGTATGCTTATATCTTCGAAACTACACAACGGATTTTGATGCGGTTTTTTTTATAGATAGAGTGATTCAAGAGGAAGGTTTTTATGTATAATCTACGCAGACGAAGTCGCGGGCAGAAGCTAGTTCATTATAAGACAGTGACTAATTATTATCAACAAGTAATTTCATCATTACAAAGAGACAAAGACTCGCTTTTTCGAAAACGACGACAGCTACAGATAAGCTAATCGTCGTCCAAACAAATGTAATTCCATCTTAATGACTCATAAGCAGAGATAAAATGGCATCCAGTTGTTCAGGAGGCTTGAAACAAATTAATTTATTCAAAGTTACCATTTAGTTTGCACAAGTGGCGGGAATCGACATGGTATTGCTAATAGTGATGTGCCGGATCGTAAAAAAAAATATATCCGCGGATACGGATCTGATTACGGATATTTAGTGTCAAGATCCTCGGATACGGATACGGATCTTAATTTTTTTATTCGATTGGTGTCGGCGCCCGCGATCTTGAAGCTATAGTTGACGAAAGATTCTTTCAGTTATGTAGTATTGGTATGGTAAATTACTGCGACAAATGTTTGCAATATAAAGGTGCCAAATATGTGATTTTAAGAAATAAAAATACTCTGAATGGAATTTTACAGTTATTTTAATTCTACCTAATCACCTGTAAAAGATCCGTAAAAGATCCGCGTGAAAAGTAACGGATACGGATTTTTCTTTTCCCTCGGATATCCGCGGATACGGATATCCAGAACATCACTATTGCTAAGCTGGAGCATTTATGGATGGTATGGTCAGCTGATAAATATCTTCAAATATCAACAAGCAAAAATAAGGGGTAACCTCCCATACAATTGCTTCCATGCTGACGATCTGGGAGTAAAGAAAAAACATAGAATGTACCAGTTGCTTCTCTTCCCGCGCGGTAAAAGCCCATCGAGGGAATGAGCATAGGAATCATGACTTATAGGCGATGCGGCTAGCACTATTTTGATTTCCCTTTCCACCTATATGCTCATAATCATGCTAAACGTAGCCTTTAGGTCTGGTTACCTTAGGCTCTGTTGGATCTAACCCGTATAAAGACGTTATATATATGTATGTATGCAGAAAACTATACAGGTAACCAGCTTTGCAAATTACAGTTAGTTTCATGTGTTATTATCCATTTAATCTAAAAGCTTTCTACAGTTTGACAACAAAAATAATGCTCCACGATGTACCTGCGCAGTATACCAATTTTAGTAGCGCGGGAAACTCTGGCGCTGTTATTGGTCGATCGATTTCGTACCAACAATGGCAAAATCGTGTAAGCGGGACAGAGCTAAGAATGCAAAGCAAGAAATACTCTGCCAGTTGCGCTTGCAAATAAAGTTCAATATACATTATTTACACGTTCGGCTACCATCGGAAACTGGTCTGCGCTTCTCTGCGCAAACGAATACTGCCGATGCGCATTATATTTGGTAATACCTCAATCGAAAACCAAACATTTCAAAGCTCTGCCTAGGCACTCGAATGAACTGTAAGCTTTCCATTCAACACCTATAATTACTAGAAAACTAAATAAGATAATAACTAAAAATAATTAAGCGCGTAAGTAAGGTTCGTGACCGCACAAAGGCAGGGGTCGGCAACTGCAATCAACTATACAAGTTTATATTATTATATTCACTTACTTCGATTACTTTGGACCTAACTTTGAACGTGCCGCTAAGGTCAAACTGTGAAAGTGACCAGAACATTGCGTCCTTGATTAATCTTATTCGATCAATTGTAAGTTAATACGTGACGCGAATTGCCGCGTATTCAATTAACGAAAAGTTTCGATTTTCTTTTTAACTTTGATAAAAGTGGGTGGTATTGGTATGCTAAGCAAGAGGCTACGACCAAAATTTTAGAAAGCACATCAATCAAAATAAAACGAAAGTGGTGAAAAATGCGAGTAGAATAGAAAATAGATTTTTAATGTGTCTTGTCAAATAGCCTAAGACTAAATTGGAGCTTAATTTTTATAGTTATACGCATAATTTTACCATTTTCTAATAGTTTAGTGACGCGCTTTCAGAAATCAGTCTCTTGTCACTTGTAAGACATTTAAGAATGAATATTAGATAATAAACAAAAATGAACAAAAATATTTACTTTGATACACGTGCTAAACACACGTGATAGATAAATAAAATATTAGAAAATATTTTAATACATTACTGAGACTGTTGTCGACCCATGCCCAGGTTTCTCTATTGAAGCCGTAGCCTCGCGTGTCAGGGGTCGCCAACGAATGGCACGTAACTGTGTATTAATTCTAAAGTAATCATGATCAAGTACAATCATTGTAATCATTGTAATGTTGTAGAGGCCAATCACTGGTCAGTTCGTAGTAAAAAAAAAAAAAAAAAAAACACGGAAATTGCTAATTGAATACGAATAAAAAAACGGCAACTTTGTTTTCTTGGCTTTCCTTAGTTTCTCTTTGAAAAATATTCCTATCTTTAGTTCCCTGTAAGTTAAGTAAAAAGTCTATAAAGCATTTTTTTTACAAAACACAAACAGCAACACTTTTTGCGGGAGCTAGCCCTTGACTAGTTGCTAGACCTTGTGTAAGTCTGTCTGGATCTTTAGTACCATCATATTCGCTAGTGCTACCGCCAAGCAGCGCCGCTTGCACTGCTGTTCCGGCGTGGATAGTAAGACAAGACAACCGATGAAATTTAACTAGGCTAGCACTGGAAATATATCACTGATTTCATCATCATCATCAGCCTATATTAGTCCACTGCTGGACATAGGCCTCCCCTAATGAGCGCCATAGCGCCCTGTCTTCAGCTTGACGCATCTAGCATCTGCCTGCAGCCTTTAGCAGATCGTCACCGGCGTTCCTACACTACGTTTGCCGAGTCGCGGTCTCCACTCAAGAACACGTTTCCCCCAGCGGTTGTCGGTTCTTCGCGAGATATTGCCGGCCCACTGCCACTTCAGCTTGCTACTGATTTAGTGTTTCGGTAATCTGTGTACATGTAAGTGTATTTCCAACTTAAAAAGCAAATACACATACACACAGACAGAATGGAAATGGAGCGCCTCTTTTGCGAATAATTTCAACACAAATACAGAACCTTAGTATGGTAAATCAGTTCCCTTCGACAATACCTTTGTCACATAATCGCTAAAACTGCTAACTTTTACAAGCCTTTACAAGCGCAGATAGAAAACATAGTATATGTACTAACAATACGACAGTGACGTCATGACTCACAGATTAATGTTCCACGTTTTTGCGCCGCCATTGTTACAGACAAACTGACAATCATGTGACAGAGCTACCATATTATTAGACGGCTTTAGTGCACGTATGTACAGCGCAGCAATAAAAACATATGAATGACAAATTGAATAAGGTTTGTGCCGCTCCAACTCTATTGTCAAAGGATTCAGCATGTGTTTTCACGTATCAACTTTTGATTTTTAATTCGGGAATAAAATTTTATAAGGTTGACCAATAAGTATTTTGAGTCGGACTGGGGAAGCCTTGCAACGGACAACCGGTGGTAAGAGAAAGGGGGGCCTTTGCCCAGCAGTGGCACACCAAATTTATTATTTATTTATTTATTTATTAAATAGGCTACACAAAAAAAAATGTTGAAGACCCCTGCTTAATTAAGTAAGGAAGTTTTTTTTTTAGAATTACGTAGACCATGACTCCTTTACTATGACCTCTATCCGTCTGTGGAATTCCCTTCCTGTTGACCTATGACGAGCTAAAACTCTACCGATTTTTAAAAACCAACTCAAATCTCACTATTTATCACTAATTAATTCCACTTCCTATCTTTTTAGTACCTTATCTTTTCTTTTTGCTTCTGATCAAATCCTTTTCTGTTGTATGGCATTCTTATTTTTCATTGTTACATTCTCACATTTATTTTATCTTAAGTATTATACAGTAATGTTATGTGTGTATGTATGTATTCTTTTATTTTATTTATGTTGTTGTTGGTATTGTTGTTTTTATATTATCCCTGCGTTGATCCTGTCTATTTGTTTCCGCCACCTACTTAAACTGTCTCCAACTCATTTCTCTGTCTTATTGGTTGCCTGGTAGAGATCGCTATTAAGCGATAAGAACGCGTATTGTCTACTTTGTTCTTTGATTCTGTATTGTTTTGTATTGATTTGTGGTGTTCAATAAAGAGTATTTGTATTGTATTGTATTGTAGACCCTAAAATTTAGCAGACAGCTAATAAATTTTAAAATTCAGACTGTTAGGAGTTCTTTAAGCTTAGTCTCACATATTAAACTTTTAAACACAGCTTGTTGGCTAACTATGAGGGCTAAGTTATTAATCACATCGGAGGGGGTTATTGGGGTGGGGAGCTGTCAAGAACTGCTAAGGTCTAGTTTGAAATTGATTAGATGACGTATAATTTCATGCATGGAATATTAACTAAGGGTGATGTTCTGATATTACGTGGTATTGGAAACTCTAAAGCCGGGTATTCATCTAAGAGTATTTATCTAAAAAAATAAATCCTCGAGTCGTGGGCTCGCGAGTCTCCCCACGTCCACACCACAGGGGTTTCGGTTACTGTAACGTGCTAAAGTTACGGTTACAGCAAATGACCACTCAAATAAAAAGCCAAAGCGTACTGGCGCCGGTTCATACTATGCCTTAAGTCTTTGGCGTTATTTGAAGCGCCACTTTGCAGTTGCCAATACTCCGTCTTGACTTATAATTAGTCTGAGGTTAGATTAAGTGTTGGTACGGGTGTCTTCTTTCTTATGCGTATTGTATTTGTTGAATGTTTTGTGGTGTTCTCTACTTGTATTTATTTCTTCCACTGACTATTGACGGGTAGAGAACTGTTAATGTTTGTACATTGTGTTAATTTTGTTCGTCCCGGCTGATAGAGACCGCAGGAGACCCCAGAGCTGGCGCTTACCTCTCCCAGCGAATTTCTCTGGCTGTACAGAGAGGTAATGCCGCCAGTGTGTTGGGGTCTATGCCGCAGGAGGGCCTTTTGATGGTGTTTTCTTTTTATAGTTAGGTATATTTATTTAGTTTTAAGTTTTGTATATTTAGTTAAAGTGGGCATATTGATTTATTCTTTCTAATGTTCGAAATAACTCAATGATTTATTTATATATATAAACCGATTTGACAAAATATTTGCTTTATCTTTTCCATGCTGGTCTGGGAGTAAGGAAAAACATGGAATATTAGAATATAGTTGCTTCTCTTCACGCGCAGATGATAAAGTCCATCGAGTGAAAATCGAATGAGCGAAAATCTTAGGAATCATGGTATTTATAGGCGATGCGGCAACCCATCACTATTTTGATTCCTTCCACCTATACGCCCACAATCATGCTAAACGTGGCCATTAGGTCTTGTTACATTAGGCTCTTTCTAAACATTTAAACATCGCCTCGTTTCATTTAACAACAAATAATAATTCATGCTGCAGACATTACTGTCGTACCATGAATAAATTCAACGAAAAAATTCTCAAATTATTATCCGAATACCTTTCTGTCATTATACCAGACATCGGCATCCCATTCGCAGACAGCATAAAGTACAGAGCCATACAATCCTTGTCAAAAATTCCATTCAGCCTAACCATGCGTGGCTGTCAATGACCTTAGACAACAGTTTTACGTGTTCATCATACACTGCTGCTCTAGACTGTGGTGCTACAACATTTGCATGTAGACAACCGTCTATGGTTACGGCGCTTAGCGATAGATACGAATTGGAGTTAGAGGATCGGGGGAAGTAACTGTTTGTTTAACTTGAATGATGTCATGCAGATTGGAATGAGAATGTAAATGTTTCTTGGGCTGAAGGGACAAGGAAGGCATGTGAGAAAGACATGGTGGCCATCGCGTGCGCTGGCTTCTGGCCGAAGGGTGTCGTATTTCGTCGGTTCCGGGGCAAACTACCGAATCCAACACCGGAGATGACGACGCAGCGGAGCCACAACGTTTCGTCGCCTAAATAACAATTATTCTATTTTTTTGAATTTTATAGCGCATTGGTTTCGACTGTAATGCTGTAATTTTTTATTGACTAAATAAATAAATAAATAAATAAATGGTAGCATTTGTGAAGTGTGTACTCCCAAAATTGTCCCGAATGGAACGCGACAATTGTCAGTGACAAGTGGTGAAAGCGACAAGGGATGGACATGTGATGATTTTTATCCCAGAAAACCGCATCCCGCGGGATAGCGATAAGCGAACTCTGACGGATTCGCGGACAACCATATTTTTCCATGCTGGTCTGGGAGTAAAAAAAACATGGAATTTACCAGTTGCTTCTCTTCTAGCGCAGACGGTAAAAGCCCATCGAGGGAATGGGCGAGTATTAGATTTTTTTTATTTATTTATTTCCATAACTATTCTACCATTACAGATTTTTGTTAACCTAATGCGATAGAATCTTAAAAACCTACATTTACTTAACTAATTAATTTTACAAAAAACCAATCCAACAACAATTTATAAAATGTAACAGAATACAAAAAGCGTTATACATACATACATAAATCACGTCTTTATCCCTTCCAGGGTAGACAGTCTAAGGTAACAAGACCTAAAGACCACGTTTAGCATGATTGCGGGCGTATGGATGGAAAGCGGAATCAAAACAGTGATGGGTTGCTAGCCACATCATCTATTTTGATTTCCCTTTCTACTTATACGCCTTTAATCATGCTAAACGTGGCCTTAAGCTTTGTTACCTTCGGCTCTGTCTACCCCGTAAGGGATAGACGTGATGTATGTATGGAGTCGCGGACATCAGCTAGTTGATTATAACCTCGTACCAATTCAACGCAAGCTGATAAAGACAGGACCTCGTCAATAAACTTGAAACTCAATGCAACCCGCATAGCAACAATGTCACAGCCAGTGACGTTACAATTGGAAACTAACTCTTGTAACGCTGTCCATCTGTTTAGACCTTACGCAGTCATCATTAGGCAGCCATTCCAAGTAACACTGCGGTATATACGTCGTTTTGTTGAGTTGCACTTTGCACGCACGTTCATCGTTGCACATTTGATTGGAAAGGGAAACGTTGCATGAAAATTTAATTAAACAGTTGCTGGATTGTTTCTGGCCAATGATGCTCGCTTACGCCATTTTGAGGTTATATCCTGTCCTGACTGCTTCTAGCTAAGGGTTTTAAATTGGCCTGGACGTAACTCCCAAGAGTTTATTCTCTTCAAAATTACTACATACGTACATATATCACGTCTTTATCCCTTACGGGGTAGACAGAGCCTAAAAATAAATAAAATAAAATAAATATCTTGGGACAAATTACACCAATTGACCCAGCCCCAAACTAAGCAAAGCTTGTACTATGGGTACCAGGCAACGGATAAACATACTTATATAATGTAGATAAATACATACTTATATACATACAACACCCATGACTCGGGAACAAACATTCGTATTCATCATACAATTGTCTGCCCCTACTGGGATTCGAACCCAGGACCTCCCAGGACCCAGGAGCCTAAGGTAGTAAAACCTTAAGGCCACGCTTACCATGATTGTGGGCGTATAGGTGCAAAGGGTAAACAAAATAGTGATGGGTTGCTAGCCAGCTATTAAAATTGATACTAGGTGCGTGGCATTAAAAACTTTCAAAATACAAATTGATCAGAACATATATCTCAGTGCCCATATTTCAAGAACTCGACAAGTGTCGGTGAGCATTGACAATTTTCGAAATGCAATGTATGTTTAATATAGAAGAAATAAGAAAGAAAATACATTTATTTGACGCATAGGACAACAACAGCACAAACTAAAAATAAACAATACTTACATACACATACACAAATCACGTCTTTATCCCTTACGGGGTAGACAGAGCCGATAACAGGTACCTACAGGCCACGTTTAACAAGATTGTATTGTGGGCGTAAGTGGAAAATGGAATCAAAATAGTGATGGGTTGCTAGCCTCATCGCCTGTAACACGATTCCCATTATTTTCGTCCATTCCCTCGATGGGCTTTTACCATCTGCGCGGGTAGAGAAGCAACTGGTACATTCTATGGTCTTTCTTTGCTCCCAGACCAGCATGGAAGACAATAACAATAACGTCAAAAACGTTTGATATATAGCCAAACATCGTAGATTCTCGTCAATTGACGACCGGATAGCCTAGTGGTTAGTGACCCTGACTATGAAGCTAGAGGTCCTGGGTTCGAATCCCAGTAGGGGCAGACAGTTGTATGATGAATACGAATGCTTGTGCCCGAGTCATGGATGTTGTATGTATTTATCTACATTATATAAGTATGTCTATCCGTTGCCTGGTACCCATAGTACAAGCTTTGCTTAGTTTGGGGCTGGGTCAATTGGTGTAATTTGTCCCAAGATATTTATTTATTTATAACTAGCTATTGCCCGCGGCTTCGCTCCCGTATTTTTTTCTTGTAAATTTCAATATTTTCTCACCGTTTAAACCTTCCCGAGTCATGGATGTTGTATGTATATAAGTATGTTTATCCGTTGCCTGGTACCCATAGTACAAGCTTTGCTTAGTTTGGGGCTGGGTCAATTGGTGTAATTTGTCCCAAGATATTTATTTATTTATAACAAGCTGTTGCCCGCGGCTTCGCTCCCGTATTTTTTTCTTGTAAATTCCAATATTTTCTCACCGTTCAAACCTTCCCTGGGCTTCCACGAATGTTTCAAGACTAAAATAAGACAAATCGGTTCAGCCGTTCTCGAGTTTTAGCGAGACTAACGAACAGAAATTCATTTTTATTTATATAGATTATTTAATTTTGTAAAACACAATTGACAATTGTCACCGACAACGCGCTGCTAAAATAGAGGCCAAGGAATAGCGCAGCGTTTGTCAGCCCGCCGACACTCTTCTAATCTTGTTTTTGCTACACGGTAGCAGTTTATCTTGTTCGTTACGGATTACCGGCATTAAACAGACTTGTGGCTGTAACGGTAGTGAAATGTCAAGTCGTGACTTCGTTTTAACACAGCGTTGGGTGATGGAACACGCGTTTGACCTCACACAGGAACAACATTCATCTTTCGCTGTTGTACAAGCAAAGTGTGTACTTAACGTTAATCATAGAAAAAAAAATTCTAAATGTCACTGAAAATTAGAATACATACATACACAAATCACGTCTTTATCCCTTACGGGGTAGATAGAGCCTAAGGTAGCAGGCACCTACGGGCCACATTTAGCAAGATTGTGGGCGTATGTGGAAAATGGAATCAAAATAGTGATGGGTTGTAGCCTCATCGCCTATAATATGATTCCTATTATTTTCGCCCATTGCCTCGATGGGCTTTTACCATCTGGGCGGGAAGAGAAGCAACTGGCACATTCTATGTTTTTTTTTTGCTCCCAGACCAGCATGGAAAACAAATGCCGCAAAAAAATTAAAAAGCACTGCGTAAAGGATATAAAGACCTTTATGTATGAGTGTGTGTGAAAGTCTAGTTTAGTAGGTAACTAGCTTCTGCCCGCGACTTCGTCTGCGTAGAATTATACATAAAAACTTTCCTCTTGAATCGCTCTAGGTATCTATTAAAAAAAACCGCATCAAAATCCATTGTGTAGTTTTGAAGATATAAGCTAAGCATACATAGGGACATACCTAAGGACACGGGGACAGAGAAAGCGACTTTGTTTTATAATATGTAGTGATGATGAAGTAGATTAGAAAGCCTATCTTGTTATGATATTTGCGTTTAAAATCTTTTTTAATTGTCGATCGTTCTTATATATCGTTGATCGTTATAAAACGTCGAGCTCCAGTTGGTTGCGTTGGCGTGATGCGAGTAATTGGCTTACCGCGGATATCCCGATTGAATAACAGCTTTTCACTCGGAGAAAAAACCGCAAAACGTGATCTAGGCGAGGTGCCTTAGGGCTGCGGCGGTCATAGAGGAATTAACAGAGGATAAGTAGAGTTATTTGCTCTAAAACGCCGAGCTGTGGTGATATCTACACTGATTGATATGCCCGAATTGATGGGCAAACAGGGGCTGTTCTGATGCTTTAGTGTAAGTTTTCGGTCACAAAATACGCCTCGAACGCGTTTGCTTTTAAATGTCTAATATAATGAGAACAGTTTGTTGCTGTTTCGATCCGCTAGTGGCGCTGCCAATTTTTCCATAGTAATTGAGACGTTTACGCGAAAGTCTTCGAGACGTTTTTAAAGGCAAAAACTCACACTAGAGGCTCTGTACGCTTATTGCTTACTCGCTCGCAATCGCCATCGTGTTTATTTTGACAGTTCTTGTATGAATGTGACAGCTAGCTGATTCCGATGCCAATTGTCAGCCTATACATGAACTGTCAAAATGAACACGGCAGCCCGGCGCGAAGCATTCGGGAGTGACGAACTGGAGGAGGACGAGTTAAGGGATGTCGAACTCAAAGATGTCCTTATGTTCGGCAGGGGAATAAGAAGATTTGAGGAGTCGCTGTGTGGGAGCGCTGCTGGGACAGTAACCGGCGGCTACAACCAAAGGGGAACTGTGGGCTTATTACCGAACTCGCTCGCAATCGCCATCGTGTTCATTTTGACTCTTGAACTACTTAAGAAGAAATAAGAAGAAGAGGATATAGTGACTAGGATAAAAAAAAAGTATGCTTAGTTGGTTTGGTCACGTAGAGCGGATGGATGAAACTAAACAGATCTATATGGGGAGTGTGAATGGTTGCGTTGGGAGGAGAAGGCCTTGACGAACATTCCGAGACCAAATAGGAGACGTTTTGGAAAAAGGTCAGGTCAGGCGTACCCGAAACCGGCGAGCATGTATGAAGAGATTGATGATTGTGGATGAAGCGAAAGAGGTATGTCAGAATCGTAGCGAGTGGAACAAAGTAGTATCTGCCTACCCCTATTGGAAAGAGGCGTGACTGTATGTATGTATTTATATTAATGACTCTCATGGAGGCTTTGCGCATGCGCGGTGGACACCACGTAGCGGTTAAGCAGGTTCAAGGTTCGCAAACTGGTTGCGCGCGCCAGAAAGAGATGGAACATGTTTATATTATAACACTATTAGAAGCCGAGCCATTTGAAAATTGAACTTTGCCGTCACTTGGGTAGTGTTCAAAATGAAGTGTTCAGAATTTGAGTCGCTCCGGTGTTCAAGTTGTGGATGTGCGTATTTTTTAAGAGGGAAAGAGAGAGGTTATGCGAGGTGCGCAGTAGGTTTTTTATAGTGTTGTGATGATAATGTCGTTTTGCTGCTTAACTTACTTTAGTTAAACATGGTTAAATTGAGATTTTTGTTGTCACAACACAACCACATAATGTCTGTAATCTGTGATATAAAAGTACCATGACGCACAGAGATAACTATTATATTGGGGTATCAGGATTACTTATGTATTTGTAGGCGAGTTATGCCCGACATGTTTCAAACCAATCCGTAGAATCAAATGAATCAAGAATGTTACATAGTTAACCGTCACGCCCGCCTCTTTCCCACAGGGGTAGGCAGAGACTACTTTGTTCCACTTGCTACGATCCTGACATACTTCTTTCGCTTCATCCACATTCATCAATCTCTTCATACATGCTCGTCGGTTTCGAGTACTCCTGACCTGACCTTTTTCCAAAACGTCTCCTATTTGGTCTCGGAACGTCCGTCTAGGCCTTCCCCTCCCAACGCAACCATTCACACTCCCCATATAGATCTGTTTAGTTGGTCTACTTTCATCCAACCGCTCTACGTGACCAAACCAACTAAGCATACTTTTTTCTACCCTAGTCACTATATCCTCTTCTTCTCATTTCTTCTTTATTATAGAATTTTACTTCTTGATTTTTTATGTTTACTTTTACGGTTTTACACATTAAATTATTATTAGGTATAGCATGCATCACGGAACAATGAGGATCCGGGTTCGATTCCCGGCCATAGCATTACTTTTCGAATTTTTCCATGTTCTAATTTTCAGTGTCGCTTAGAAATTTAATTCGTATAAATATCTTAAATTCTCAAAGTAATTTTGAGAATTGTTTTTCTGCCACACTTTCAAGCTCATGTATACATACATACATACATGTATACATACATACATACATGTATACATACATACATACATACATGTATACATACATACATACATGTATACATACATACAACATGTATACATACATACATACATACATGTATACATACATACATACATGTATACATACATACATACATATATCACGTGTTTATCCCTTACGGGGTAGACCGAGCCTAAGGTAACAAAATCTTAAGGCCACGTTTAGCATGATTAGCGTATAGGTGGAAAGGGATCGCCTATAACAATGATTCCTACGACTTTCGCCCATGATATATCCAAAGAAAATAAAGAAAGATAGCCCGCTGCCACTCTATTGGTTAATTTGTCTTATGACACCATTATAAGAAACCCTTCTCACCTCACCGTCTCTCCTATTAAAACTGAGCCGTAACACAACACGCTAGAGTCCAAGTTCCTTTGCAAGTCAAGTTGACAGGAAGTGAGTTGTTGCGTTGTCGAGACGACACTTCCGGCGGTCAACACTGTAGCACAGGGTTGCCAACTTAGAAAAGAAATAGTATTATGTTGTTGTGTATCTTCCATGCTGGTCTGGGAGCAAAGAAAAAAAAATGTACCAGTTGCTTCTCTTGCACAGATGAAAAGCGAATCGAGGGAACGGGCGAAAATCATAGGAATCATGTTATAGGCGATGCGATTAACCCATCACTATTTTAATTCCATTTTCCATCTATACGCCAATAATCTTGCTGAACGTGGTGTAGGTCTTGTCGCCTTAGGCTCTGTCTACCCCGTAAGGAATAAAGACGTGATTTCTGTATACACATACATGTAATGTTGTAAGTGAATTTTAGATGAGGGTACTTGTAGAATTGTGTACAGGAGCCTCACCATGACGCCTTAATGCGATTCAATTCCGACTTAGTTCAGGTTTTAACTGTCACGCTCGCTGTCAGTATGGATCTGACAGCGAGCGAACCTCAATTGAATCGGAATTGAATCGCATTACGACGTTAAGAAATTCTTAGGAATCTCAGTCTTGTTACCTCAGGTTCTGTCTACCCCGTAAGGGATATAGACGTGATTGTATGTAAACCCGACATATTTCGGACTAATCCGTGGTTCATTTTCAAGGTGAGTCCGAACGACCAAATCAAACGATAAAACTATAAAATAATTATATCCCAGCATGTCCATGTATGTATGCTATACTTCCATGCCGGTCTAAGAGCAAAGAAAAAACATATACATACCAGTTCTTTCTCGTCCCGCGCAGATGGGAAACGCCCATCGAGGAAATGTGCAAAAAATCTTAGGAATCATGTTAAAGCGATGCGACTAGCAACCCATCACTATTTTGATTCCATTTTCTTTCTATACGCCCACAAACTTGCAAAACGTGGCCTTGTTAACTTAGGCTCTGTCTACCCCGGAAGAGATATAGACGTGATTTGTGTATTGCGTAATTATCTCCAAGTCTCATGGCAGCTGTATCTCAAAAACCAAAAATATAGCGCGATCAATAACATACTATATCGGTATGCGCAACCCTAGCACAGTGGGGCATTAACTATAGGTGGCTGGCACAAGTGGCCGCGACTGTACCTCGTTCCCTCAGACCAAATAAAAGTAAAGACAAGGGTTAGAGACGCTGACTACGAAGCTTGAGGTCTCGGGTTCGATCCGCGGTCGGCAGATATTACTCATGAAATGAAGCAGAATTTAATTCTTCGTTTGAAGTCGATTACAAATATGACTGCCTTCGTGTCATGCGAGTTTTCTAATGATTATATTTAAACGAGCAATTCTTGTATATATACTAGCTTCTGCCCACGACTTCGTCTGCATAGAATTACATATATTCCTCTTGAATCACAGTATCTATTAAAAAAAACCGCATCAAAATCCGTTGCGTAGTTTTAAAGATCTAAGCATTTTTTTTTTTATTTTTTTTTTTATATGAAGACAGAGGCAAACGAGCAAGTGGGTCACCTGATGGTAAGTGATCACCACTGCCCATAGAGACCCGCAACCCCGGAGGGATTGCAGATGCGTTGCCAACCTAGAGGACTAAGATGAAATGCCTCTTGTGCCCGTAATTTCCCCGGCTGTCTTACTCTCCGCACCGGAACACAGCAGTGCAAGCACTGCTACTTAGCGGCAGGATTAGCGAGTAAGATGGTGGTAGCGATCCGGACGGACCTTGCACAAGGCCCTACCACCCGCCAACATACATAGGGACAGTCAGCGGAAAACGACTTTGTTTTATACTTTGTAGTTATGATTTACTTGGTTTTTCCCGCGGCTTCGCTCACGTGAATAATGAGTATTTAAAAAAGATTTTGACGTTTGAAATCCCGCATTTTTTTACCAAAATTTTTTTGCATGGGAATTTCCGAAATGTACTTTGCGACATTCACGTAGAACCAGCGACTAACAAATTGAGGCCGGGTAAACATACGCCTCGCTATGCAACCAGTTGCGCGTACGCATATATGCAGCTCCCAGATCAAATAAGAAACTTCTAATAATTTTGTAACTTTATTGCTATTCTTAGAAGTCATGCAGTAAAAAGAAAAACGTCTTGTCATCTTGTATCTAAACGTCAAAAGCAAACAAAACGCCTGTCTTTGTCCCATTTGCATCACAAATTATCACTCGATCGTAAAAAAAAACTAAAAAAAATTGTCATGCAAACTTGCGCGCGCGTTGAAATCTTTCCTTTAACCACGTCCGGTAGCGCCGTTATGTTAATTTGCACCTTATTGTTAGACCGTCTGGGCTCATTTTAGAAATTAGAAGGTTACTATCGATGTGACATGGTTCCATCAGGTGAAGAAGGTATTTCAAAGATCAAAAAGACACTTTGAAGGTGATCGTTAAGTCCCCTGTATGTTTATTGGAGTAATAAAAACAAATAACTGTTGTTGTTTTTCACTTATTTGCTGTGCTTAAATTGATTAGGGGTCCGTAAGACGTGCAAATGTTAGCAATAGGCGCTTTGTTTTATTTTGCTATAATAGCTTAGACAGGCTCAATGGCCTTTTTGAAACTGAAAGAGGTCCGTAAAAAGTATAAGAATCACTGGAAGCCGATTTTTTAAAGCATATCACTCGAAAGTGGTTTAAATCTGTTTTATATCTTCAAAACTACAGCACTATTCAAATTTTTGACTCGGTCAGAAGATTAATGATAGCCGTAAGTATCTTCTAAGCTACTCGTATTTCAAATTCAGCACAATTTTTCACCACTTTCAAGTGGTATTTTCACACATGTGCTTTCAAAAATCGTTTTTTCTTTTTAATGTTAAGTAGTAAAAGACTTTGTGGTCGTTCATGCACGCCTTTACCTTTAACTTGACTGTGTGTGGTTCACATGGTCTGAGAATTGTATTTTTTTTGCCTCAAAAATCACAATGTCGTTTAAACTGTTTTTTTAATGCCTAAGTGGACCCAACCCTAACAAACTAGGTCACTGTACCTAGATCGAGACCTGCGAACTTGCTCCGGTTTCGCCTGATACTGATACCATTTATAAAGAGCGAGGCAAAAACATGTTTGGTGACACGAAAGTGTGAATAGTATTCGAGTATGACATTGTCATAAATATTCAAGATGGCGTCATTTTTTTTTTAATTAAGAGGCTTCTGTCAGACTGACGATGTCAGCCTCGTAATTTTTTTTATTAAAACACTTTTTGCAAGCACTAAACTTAATTGGGTGTAGGTAATAATTTGACCCACTTCTAGAGGTTTGTTTTGTTGGATGTCAATTTAAGTAGGTACAGTCGGCAAACACGCTGGTTTTAAAATTGAAAATTATAACAAAATCTTATTACGCCTTTTCTATCTTAAATCCGCAAGTAATTTTTCTATCACTTCCAGCGGTCGAGTGGACTTGATATTCGGCAAAACGAAGATTGGGTACCAACAAAAGTACAGGCGATAAAAAGCACAGATTAAAAATGTTTTAACATAAAAACTTATTTTACAATACACCTGACACGGCTGCACAAAATGTCACGTTTTCAGTTTGCTTCAGTTATTTGTTCCATTTCTACCTTCTACCGTCACAAAAATATTAAACTGTCACTACCGATAACTAAGCTAAAACTAAGTTCAAGGCTCCACCGTTTTAAATAAACAAGCGTTTAACCGTTAATAACGTAACTGTTGTTTTAATGAATCGAGAAATCGTGAGCTAAACCTAGATAGGTATTTAATGCTGCGAAGTTGGCACGACTGCTTCTTAGTACGCGGCATACACTGGAGTGACCCCTTTACAACAATAAACGTTATAATATCTAGTAACTTAGAAAGTGTTCGAGTCAATTTTTTTTTTAGTTTTTAGTGAGGTACCTACTCGAGAAACTCGTGTAAAAATTAAACAAAAAAGGTGGCGTAAAAAGAAGCCGTAACACGTTGAAAACATTAAAAAAAAAGTGAACGCGGCACTGTAAATCCAACGCTTAAAAAACATAAACGCAAAGACAAAATCTAAATTCAAAACGAGTGTTGCCATCCGAAACCCAAAAAAAACTCGGTCGCAAACTTTTTCTAACCGGCCAGTACTTTCATAAGGCAACGGGACCAACCTGATAAGTGCCTCGTGTCTTGAGCGGCGACGGCTGCTAACACCAGGAGTGCCAGCCAGCACCCACCGGCACAACGCATTTTAACTTCACAAACACATCAACACAACACAAAAAGCACGCACAATATTGTTGAACTTCTGGAAAGTTTTGGGAAAGTTTCGTTTTGTTCCGGCGACGCGTAGCGTCTCGATCGAGCGCGGGTGAGTGACTGAGCCGGCCGGTGCGCGGGTGGCGAGCCTCGCCAACGGAATGCCGGCAAAGCCTTCGCCCGTGTCGGGGGAAATCCCCAATGACATTTTTAAGTAAGAATTAAACTCTTGATCTAATCTAATCCAAAACAATGATTCGTTTGACGCTTAAAAAAATATGAAGAGTTTTTAACTGCAAATAACTAGAGCTCCATCTTCATAGTTATAAAGAGTGGTTTTGTCTCAGCTGTGACAGACATACATAACTGTCAAAGTGACGTATACGGTACGATAGCCTATAGTACGAGAGCCCACGACCAAAATTTTTGTCTCATAGCAATACGGCCAAAACCGCATCAAATCGATAGATACGATTATCCTGAACTCGAAAATACCAATATCAGACATTTTCCGCGTAGCGTTTGATCTGACCGAATTTTCAAAATTGTCAAAGAATTTTACCGAACTGCATCATAGCAATATGTCTGATTTGCAGACTGTAGTTGAATGATAGTTCTGAGATACCGGAAACATATTTTTCAGACGTTAGTGGTGTAGCGCAAACCCGTAAAATCACTTAAAAAAATTAAAAATGAGACAAAAAAAATGTCTCATAGCAATACGTCTGAAAATCTTTTTTATTAGTAAATTTTGGTTATTTGATGCGAACAAAACAATTTTCAGACGGAAATGTGAACGCATTAAATTTTGAGACCGTTTTGAAAATGTTAACAAATTTTACCGATCGGTATCATAGCAATATGTCTGAAAATTGTTGGACATGATAAAATAAGTTGTCCACATGTGCAAAAAATTTATATCAGACAAATTAAGTGTAGCACCTTCTCTATCAGACAACTTTTCGATACTCAGATATCATTTAAAAATCGTATTGAGGCATCTTGAATTCTCTGTTACAAACCAATGAATACGTTGCGACCCTGAATTTATTAGATGATAATTAACAAAGAATTTACCCGAAACCGTAACATTTAACAGAGGCGTCGGCCAGGCGACTCCGAAACGTTATTTTCGTTTTTGGGAGTATATGCTACACTTAAAGTGTCTGAAAACAGGTTTTTGGTAATCCTGGCAGCAATACGAAAAGTTTAAAAAAAAATATATCCGTATTGCTATGATACAGGTCGGCTAAATTTGTTGACATTTTCAAAAATGCGCTCAGGCTATATGCTACGCGCAAAATGTCTGAAAACAAACTTTTTCGTAATACAATTATAAAATCTATGTACATTTTCACTATCAGACGTATTGCTATAATACCGACTGCCTTTTTTTTTGACACAGCAGAAATGGCCTCCCACGCTGTTGCTACACTTTCGACCGTTACTACACACCTAGTCGGGTTCAGAATCATACAATCTAACGATTTTATAGGGTTTTTGCCGTATTGCTATGAGACATGGTTTTGGTCGTGGGCTCTAGAACTACTATTTTTTCTTCAGAATTGTTATCTGGTAAATTTACCTACTGTTGTATTTTATGTAGTCTCATGTAATTTTGGTCTTCAAATGTTTTTTAATGTGTAATTGATATTGATTTGTGACACTGCCCAGATTGAATTTGTAAATCATACAAAACATCCGGATTGGTCACTTTCTCAGTATTTACTCTTACTTTTATAGTCACAATACAGTAAAGGTAAATTAGTAATCATTTAGGAATAAGTCATAGTTAGAAACGATATATTCCTTGGACTCTGTAAACTCTGTTAGTTTCTTTATTTGTCACTGACATTTCCTTTTGATTTCTTTGACGAAACATACATACCCAACAGGGTTGCAAGTTTTTACAATCGTGGGGAGCCCGTGCGATATAATTATTGTTCACGTATTATAACAGTCCTTTTCTAAAAAAAACTATTATGCATGTATGTATGTATTTATAACTCTTTAGTGTACATAAAACACAAGAAAAAGATGAATACAGGACAACACACATGCACAAAGGCGAACTTATCCCTAAAAGGGATCTCAATAATAGGTATTTGTAATTTTAAAGTTTAACTATTATCTTAGGCTCTGTCTACCCTATAAGGGATAAAGACGTGATATATGTATGTATGTATGTAACTATTATAATTTTAAACTCACACGAAAACTCCTAATATTAGCACATCAAACGTTTCACACTACCTTCATTTTTTTTAATAAAAAATCCCCCGAAATCCCCGACATTTAAAAACCCCCTAAATCAAGGGGATTTGCTGCCGCCGGCAGCCCGGCTCCCACAGGTGGTTGCAGGTAGCGGGTAAACAAGCACCGCGACCATTTCTTTATCGGCTGCTGACTGTAGGTAGCTTGTAGCTTGTGGGTTAGAATTGCTCTGCGCTAAGTACATTACTTGCAGAGTACTGCATCGGCATTTAGACGGGCATTACTAGACATCGGATTTTATATGCATAGTTGCGAATGAAATTTACTACCATGCTGGTCTGGGAAAATAAAAAACATAGAATGTACCAGGTGCTTCTCGTCCCGCGCAGATGATAAAAGCCCATCGAGGGAATGGGCGACCTTAGGAATCACGTTATAGGAGATGCGGCTAGCCCATCACTATTTTGATTCCTTTTTCCACCTATACGCCTACAATCATGCTAAACGTGGCCTTCGATTGAATCGATCGAATGATTGGTATGATTTTCGCCTATTCCCTCGATGGGCTTTTACCATCTGCCCGGGAAGAGAAGCAACTGGTACATTCTGTTTTTTATTTTCCCAGACCAGCATGGAAGTATATATGAAACAAAAATATATTTTAAAAGTTTCTTTATCATATTGAAAAAAAAACATAACTAATTAAATTTGTTATCTTATGAATATTTAGGGTTTTCTTTTTATAGCTTTTCTTATTTGTAAATATAGGTTTTATAGTTATTTTTAGCATAGTATGTAGGTTTTTAGGATTAGTGTTTGTATATTTAAAAAATATTTGTTCATATCAGTCGTGTGCACAAGGACGAGGCCACTCGGAGTGATAGTGCTTCGCCGCTTCCGGGCACAGGCCGCGACACGACCGCGGGCTTGCCTGTCTCCAACTCAAACAATGTCCCTCATCATGCAAGACTTGCCATCGTTGAAAAGAAGAGTTCGAGAGTCCTTTTATAACGGCTCAGCTTCAGGTTGGTGGTTTGCGTCCTCAGCACCTAAAGGAGCTGACCTTAGATTGAGCTGACTTTAGCTTAATTTTTAATCATTTTTAACATAATCTACTTCAAATCAACTTTCCTAGTTTTAGTGTTCCTTATTGTTATTTAGTTTTAATAGTTTGTACCAGTGGCGGATTTACAAATTTTCAAGGTATAGGCTGAATTTTTGCCGCCCTTGCAAAATCTGTTGCAGACTTCTTAAAATTTTTATTATGAGGTAAAAAAAAAAAAAAAAGGTCGTGCCCCAAATTTGCCGCCCCCAAAATCCCAAATTTGCCGCCCCCAAAATCTGCCGCCCTAGGCTCGAGCCTTCTCAGCCTTATGGTAAATCCGCCACTGGTTTGTACCTATATTACCTAATAAATTTGTTTCCTTTAAAAAAATGTTTTAGGCTAAGTATATATGAAAAGTAAAGCTGAACTTGAATAACCCAGAAAGTCTCCGAAACCAGAACGCTGTTTTGATGATTATTCGCCAACAAATTAAAGTCAGCAAATTTATTGCAGCGTTATACTCATAGAGCAAACAACCCTAATAGAGAGACAATGTCATGTCGCTACATAGTATAAAACAAAGTCGCTTTCCGCTGTCTCTCCCTATGTATGCTTAGATCTTTGAAACTACGCAACTATGCGGTTTTTTTAATAGATAGAGTGATTCAAGAAGAAGGTTTATACTTATAATTCTACGCAGACGAAGACGCGGGCAGAAACTAGTAATTCATAATGAAAAAAAAATGCGCCAAGTCAAAATTGGCGCATTCTGATTGGTCAGGCGAAGATCAAACAGGTCAGTAGAGTTGAACAAAACAGCTATTATAAGTACGATCGATAAGGATAGGAATTGTTCAGTCGCTGCGTGGCATAGCGAATTAAACTCGGTTAATTTTGTAATTGGTCGTACAGACACATCATTCAAACAGATGACGCTTGGCGACAAAAGTTCGTATAGTAACAAGGTCACGTGACAGCTAGTAACAGATAGAAAAATTCGAACTCTTACCCACCTGCTATAGGTGGTGTAGCGGTATAGCACGCGTCACGGAATGATGAGGATCCGGGTTCGATTTCCAGCCATTGCTTTACTATAATATTACATTTAAATTAATAATTTACATTGTAGAAAAATCCGAATAGCTATTACTTAAATGACTTTGCTTAGTGTAGAAGGTAAAGAAAAATAATCGCGAAAAATCAGTGTTGGTATGGTATCAGTCGAAAAAGTCTGATATATTTCCATAATGTTATAGCCCTCATTACCAGTCTAATTGGTTATTTCCTCTATGGTTGTACTTAATTAAATAAATCAACGTAAACAAAGACTAAATATTCAGAGTTGCATAATAAAGTAGCTGTTTGAAAACCTCGTATCTCACTGAACTGTCTGATGTAAAATCAACCTTAACTTTGTTGCGTTAAGACTTATATTTCAAAGAAAGAGATGGGTGATTTTGTAGGCATTGGAAAGAAGTGTGCTATGTTAGTGTGTCAGTAACCTCAAATGCACTAACTTTTTTTAGGTAATTGTGAAAAACCAGTCAAGTGAAAGTCGGACTCAACAAATTAAGGGTTCTGTAGCATCACTTACATAGTATAAAACAAAGTCGCTTTCTCTGTCCCTATGTCCCTATGTGTGCTTATATCTTCAAAACTACACAACGGATTTTGATACGGTTTTTTTTAATAGATAGAGTGATTCAAGAGAAAGGTTTTTATGTATAATTCTACGCAGACGAAGTCGCGGGCAGTAGCTAGTAATTTATATAATGTTTTTTTAAGTTGCCATAAATAGGTATAGTTGGATACACAAACATAAATCACGTCTTTATTCCTCACGTGGTAGACAGAGCCTAAGGTAACAAAACCTAAAGGCCACGTTTAGCGTGATCGTAGGTGGAAAGGAGAATTAACACAGTGACGGGTCGCTAGCCGCATCGGCCAACATCCTAAGTATGTTTGTCTGTGTCAAATATTGCAAGTCACATTTGGCCCACTTCTTTGATCGGTTGGACTTGAAATTTGTTGTTACGTACCATAACATGGATGACAAAGCAATAAGTATCTACAGTCAGCAAAAAAGCAGCAAAAGGTACTTTTTCGCAAAACTATCTTTATTATTTTTAGGGTTCCGTAACCAAAGAGTAAAAACGTGACCCTATAAGACTAGACTAGACTAGACTTCGCTGTCCATCCGTCCTTTTTTTTTTTTTTTATATGAATAGGAAGGCAAACGAGCAAGTGGGTCACCTGATGGTAAGTGATCACCACCGCCCATAGACACCCGCAACCCCGGAGGGATTGCAGATACGTTGCCAACTTAGAGAACTAAGATGAAATGCCTCTTGTGCCCGTAATTTCCCCGTCTGTCACCGGCTGTATCTAATAAACCGTCAGACTGTTCAAATTTTCACAGATGATACATTTATGTTGCCCTCACAACAAGAAATACTAAAAACGTTCGACCATGCTGGTCTGGGAGCAAAGAAAAAACGTAGGATTTACCAGTTGATTCTCTTCCCGCGCAGATGGTAAAAGCCCATCGAGGGAATGGGCCAAAGTCTTAGGAATCACATTATAGGCGATGCTAGCAACCCATCACTATTTTGATTCCGCTTTCCACCTATACGCCCACAATCATGCTGAACGTGGCCTTAAAGTTTTGTTACCTTACGCTCTATCTACCCCGTAAGGGATAAAGACGTGATATATGTATGTATGTAGGTATGTAAGGTGGAAAAAGGAATCAAAATAGTGATGGGTTGCTAGCTGCATCGCATAACATGATTCCTAACAATTTCGGCCATTCCCTCGATGGGATTTTACCATCTGCGCGGGATGAGAAGCAACTGGTACATTCTATGTTTTTCCTTTGCTCCCAAGAATAAAATAACCTACCTACCTATAAACATTTATATTGTTATCCGTAAACTGAAACTACCTACCACGTCGAATTTAAACACGTTTTTATTTCAATAAGTAAACATAAAACAAAGAAAACACTTTATTTACAAGCTAAGTAATGTGATAAAATGTCGACGAAGAAAATCATACAAATCGATTTTGACACGCGTACGAGTTGAAAAAACTGCTATGAAACTGAGATAAGAAATTCTAACTGTTATTGTTCCGTTCCGCTCACACGAATAGCGTTTATAAGTGAGTGAGAGAGATACGACACAACCTATATTTTGCTTAGGACCAGGGCTCTGGTAACTGCTGGATTTTATATTCACTTGCCGAATTTGTAGGGAACCTTCGGGGCGCGAGTTCGACTCGCACTTGGCTCGATTTTTCTTTGTGTCTTGGTGGATGCGGGTCATATCAGAATATCAAAAAATTTAATGTATTAATAGTAGTGACCGACCGAAATTTCGATTTCGGTTTCAGTTTCGGCCAAAAAATCTAGTTTCGGCCTTAGTTTCGGTTTCGGCCAAAATATGTATATCCGAGACTTTCGACCCCGCCGAAACTCGAGTGTTCGTGAATTTCCGTGCGTCGTTCGGTAAACTGGTAAGTTGTGTTAATAAATATTAAAAAACAGTAAATAATCGTAATTTTAAATGTTTTAATAAGTTTCGGTTTCGGTTTCGGCCGAAACAGAGAGCAAGACCGAAAGTTCGGTTTCGGTTTCGGCTGAAAAATCAGTTTCGGTCGGTTTGTCCGGGTGGAATCTGGCGACTCAATTTTGAAGCTGATATCTTCATCCGATTGAGCTGTAGATAATTCTGCTTACTTGAGTAAGTCGGATGACAATACAATAATTTGGTAGTAGAATCCTTGGTGGTCCAGCCAGGACCGTCTCCGCAGGAGGGAACTCTTCAACGGCTGCCGATTGACTTGAAATTTGGTACACTTATGTATGACGGATGATAATGCAAGTACAGGAAATAATGAACATTTTGACAGAAGTTTTACCTACACGTCAAAACTGCTGAACCAAAATTCCAACTAAGATTTGCGTGGTTTTATCCAGTATTAACCGGAATTAGCTATGATTATCGTACGCCGTAACCAGTTTGCGGGGATCCCAGCCATGGCCGACACAGGGAAAACCTGCTCTGTTATTATCAATAGGCGTTTTTATTCGCTGACGAATTGATTAGGACCAGGCTGCCCAACCTTTTCAACAGTCGGGCAAATTGGATGATTCAAAAATCACAGGCCTGACCACTGACAGTTCGTATTTTTGTAGTTCTTATTATCATCATATCATCTTCTTTTGGTAGGTACCAATTTCCAGAAATCTACAAAATATTCTGAAGCATTAACGATTTAATCCCTCATTACGCTGGATTCTATGTAGCGCCCTCGCCGCAAATACATCATTTTGCTCCCTCGAGACACAAATAACAATAACTGTAATCATCCGTGCAATTACATCAAAATAATAAGATAGGTAAATTAGGTATTCATTCGGATAGTAAACAAAACAAGTAAAGTTTCCTTGCGCCGATATCTCCATTCAAGACGCAAAACATTGGTTCATGGGTTTTCCCCGCCAACTTGCCGAAGCAGTTGCGTGTAGCGCTGTCGTCGCCATGCTTAACCGAGTTAATACGTCGTCGCGTTAGTTCCGGTTTTCGCCACTTGTTAACTTAAGTTTGTCAAATTCCTAACCATGACGTCCTTGGTAAAATGCATTTTAAATACCTTTTGGTCGAAGTCAGAGTAAATAAGATCTGTTTTAATAACTTTGAAGGTTATCTTAGTGTTGTTTTGAACAATTTCACTCAGAGCAAGGAGTTACTACTGCTACTTTCTTCTGCAACTTCTTATCCTACTATCCTACTATAACTATAATTACTATATATTTTATCCCGGAAAATTGCGTAGTTACCTAATTCTTGCGGGATAGCGATAAACGAATTCTATGCAGACGAAGTTGCGGTCTGGGGAGCAAACAGAAAACACCAGTTGCTTCTCTTCCCGCGCAGCGCAGAAGGTAAGTCCATCGAGGGAATGGTCAAAAATCATGGGATAGGAATCATGAAATGAAAATGAAAATGAAAATGAAAATTTATTTTTGCAAATTTTTGCATGTTTTAGGCGATACGGCTAGTAGATATATAACTCATTACTATTTTGATTCCACTTTCCACCTACATTTTTTCCTATAGGTTCTATAGTTTTCATCTAAATATGTTTTATTGTTTAGGCAATGTGGATTTTTGAAAGCACATGTGTGAAAATACCACTCGAAAGTGGTGCAAAATTGTGCTGTTTTTGAAATACGAGTAGCATAGAAGACAATCACAGCTCTCATTAATCTTGTGAACTAGTCAAAATTTTGATTAGAGCTGTAGTTTTGGAGATATATGCTGATTTATACCACTTTCGAGTGATGTGCTTTCAAAAATCGGGCCCCAGATGCCAAAGGTGTAGCAGTTTCCTTCAGTGCATTACCTATGGCACTACTACGTGGCACTACAGACCGAAATAAATATCATAAATGGGAGGTAGGTTTAGGTTATATCTTCAACAGGCCTGAAGGGCCAAAAATATCCAAAGGTAGGAGCTCTGTGAAAGCGGAGCTCCGTCGACTATGTTAAACTTGATTTTGAAATAGAAATTTTTGGGCAGTAGGTAGTGCCACGAGAAATAAAGGTTTCCTTCCCTATTCGTTCTCAAAGTATCCAAACCATTGTCATTTCCAACTAATTTGCGGGTTGCCTGCACTCGAGCGCATTGTCTCAACCCCGGCATCATGTTCAAGATGCGTCAGACAAACACCATCGCCGTGACAAAAGGTCGTATATCCTGTTGGAATTCCAAGACTGGGCGACCTTTTGTATCCGTTACAACCCTAATTGAGCCAACATGGCATCCGGTATTCGTTGAATTACGTTGAAACTGATACTAGGAATTCGTGTGAGTCCAACCTGTCCATTATGCTATCAAGAGCGTCTTAACCAGGGCCGGATTAAGCCCTGGGAGACAATTTTTGCTCGTTCTGCCGCTAAGGAGCAGTGCTTGCGCTGCTGTGTTCCAGCGTGGAGACTGGAGAGTAAGACTGCCGGTAGTGCCGGTAAAATTACGGGTAGGTACATGAGTTATTCTATCGTAGCCCACTAGACTGGCAATGCGTCTGCAATCCTCTAAGTGTTGTGGGTGTGTGGGTGGTGGTGTTCATTTAGTTAGATTCTTTCAGTTTTCTCTCAATTCTTCTTCCAATCTATTGTTATTTCTAATTCAACAACTGAAATATTTGTTTCAATTATGTAATTTCGTCATGGACTGACTGAAAAGCTTGGCTAGTTTTTACCAACAAAGCAAATTTTTGAGAAGTAACATAGACATAAAGTACATATTTACATAAATCACGTCTTTTTCCCTTACGGGGTAGACAGGGCCTAAGGTAACAAGATCTAAAGGCCACGTTAGGTGGAAATAGGTTGAAAGGGGAATCGAAATAGTGATGGGTTGCTCGCATCGCCTGTAACATGATTCCTAACATTTTCCCCCATTCCCTCGATAGGCGTGTACCATCTGCGCGAGAAGAGAAGCAACTGGTACATTCTGTTTTTTCTTTACTCTCAGGCAGCTTGGAATAAATGTAGCCTCCAACAATTCTTCTTCCTTCTTGACCCACATAGAACGTTCTCACAGTAACGTCACATAATTTTCCTTGTCAATTCAATATGTAACGTCACTATGACATTTACTTTGAAAGGTTTCCACAGTGGGTTCAAGAATCAATTGGTTCGATAATACATGTACTACCTAAGAATCCGGCCCTGCCTTAGCACGGTAATGTCCAGGGCTCCGAGCCAAACCTGGTTCGGAAAACTATAAGAAACGACAAAGCCGGTCATGTTTTCCAAAGGACGAAAGAAGAACTAAATCCATACAAAAATTGTTGCCATGTTCAAGCGTTTTGCGGCAAAAATGTGCCAGTCGATTTCACTAGGTGTCTGCACTGCTTGGCGGCAGGATTATCTAGTAAGGTAGCGATGCGGACTGACCCCCTGGTACTTTCCTTATCGTTGAGTTTTATGCCATTTTCACTATTAAATCATTCTACATACTACGAAGGACGATAGTACGCGTTACTCAGCTAATAAGGTGACCACATGCGTCCCGGAATGCTGGGACATGGTACATGTCCCGGTTTTGAACAAGGTTTCCCCGTTTAGTTTGTTGATCGAGCATCCCCGTTTTAGCATACATAGGTACATAAATCACGTCTAAATCCCTTACAGGGTAAAGAGAGCCTAAGTTCAAGACCTAAAGCCACGTTTAGCATGATTGTGGGCGTATAGGTGGAAAGAGGAATCAGAATAGTGATGGCTAACCGCATCACTTATTCTATAATGCTGTTCTCCTGTCAGTCCTACTCTGAAGTTCGTATCCTGCCATCCCTCTTACTCGCTTATTAATATCCATTAGTAAGAGCAGAACGGCACTACACGAAGTTTGAATTGGTAACTTCGGTGTATAAGGCTTGTGGAATGGCGTAGTGTGCCTTGGAGGGGCTCTGTATCAAAATTAGTTGGGGGCCCAAATAATGTGTGTGATCTGACATTACGGATAGCATTTTACTAATTTTTGCTTACACACGTTAGGGGCCTCTGTAGCCCGGGGCCCCGTATCTGATACGGCAGACGGCTGATACACCGGCAGCTACGCCCCTGCTTAAGTTTGCAGGCACACAACCTCTAATGCTCCCACACTATCTGTTTCACGTGACATGTGTCACTTTGAGAGCAAAATGGCCTCGCACAATTAGCTTTTTGAAACGTCAAATAGCTGGATTAGCCTTGGAGCGTGGTTAAAAATATTCCTTTTTGATCTTATAGTGCGAGATAGTCGCAGCACTACCAAGCTCCCTCCGAGACTCAATAGAGGTAGACCCCCGGCTCGCTTCGAAACGGACTGAGCCGCGGGTCTATAATTTCTAGTTTTGAGCGTTCGCGCCATGTTGGCCGCCGGCGAGCGTTTGACAGTTGGTAGTCGGGAGGTTATGGAACTGTGCGGACGCTCCGCCTTACGCCTTGTGTTACCGTGTATTAATTAGTTACTTTTGTTTGAGACTATTAAAGTGTTTGTTGTATTGAGTCTCGGAGGGAGCTTGGTAGTGCTGCGACTATCTCGCACTATAATCTCTACCTATTTAAATAAATTTTGTTTCAATTCTATTCTCCCGGTCGACGCCCAATTTATGGTAACCCTAAGCTATAGTAACGTAATCAAATCAGTCGCAACAAGCTTGAGAACAATTGTGCCGGGCACGGGTTAGTACGGCGCCGCAGTGACTTGTCATTTCAAGGGGCCTACTCTGAAATAAGAAGTTCGTAGCGCACCGTCCCTTTCACTCTCATATTAATGTTTATCAGTGTGAGCGAAACCGCAAATCGAACATGGGATTTCTAAGTTCGGAGTAGGCCTGGAGTGAATTGCCATTTTCTGTTTGTCGACTAACTATCGGTTAGCTTCGCTTAACCTGTAACGCTGTTTTAAAAACAATGAGTGTTTGAAAATTAGACGCTAGATACGAAAAACATGATCGATGTTTACTTTAGCTAAAATTACTAGGAATTTAGGATAGTGTGTCTTTGATAGGGATTGGTATATCGCAAGTTTGGCGTACCCAGTACCTAACATCAAAAGGCGGAAACCATACAGCTATGGTATTGGAAGGTAGTTACCTATTATATAAATATTATAAAAAGAGAGATTCTGAGTAATTATGGTTAAATTAATCTGTGACTGAATGGTTGCATTGAGAATCAGTTGTTTGGAATCCTTAAATCATCAAATTGGAAAAAATATATAATATAGGTACCTACCTGTCAGAAAAGGAAGCTAAAAACATAATATTATGCTTTCCAAAAAAATACTTTACTACGTATCTGGGACATGGGTTAGACAGAGATTTTTCATTTTACGTGAAGGATAAATTACCAAAATTAAAATATATGTAAATGGGTTAAAACTTAAACGCTTTCCCTTTTTTAAAAAACCTGTCTGTAATGAAAATTATTTTCCACAAATATTTTCGCTTGCAACGCTTGCAACCTCTTAAGATTAGGACTTGGCTTAAAAGACTAGTATCCAAGCCATAAAATCATTAAAAAAAGTAAGTGTCAGAAATAAACGTTTTTCAGAGTTAGGCAACCATGAAACGATGTTATATTTCGTCATTTTATAGAAAAAATTTGAAGATTTATTACAGGATTGCATCTTTAATAATTGATATAGATTAATAGCATCACGTTTGTAGCTGCCACTACACCATTTGGACATTTCAATTAAAATTGAAGAAGAGTTCATTGCTTGCGGTTAACCATTTTTGAAAAACGCCATAACTTCTTATGCTACGCGAGCGAGAAAACACGAACAATCACAATAATTGTACGTCTACGATGGTTTTCTTTCTTAAGTAAACTCTTGGATTTAAGTGAATAGTGTGTGATAAAACTTCACGATGTCTGCAATGGATCAGCCAGACCTTTTATTCTTCGATACGTTCTCTCACGACACGAGCGAGGTTAGCAATACACCGGATTGAACGTCGGTTGCTTTTACTTCAATTTCAGTCAATAATGCATTGTTTTTGTTTTCCAGGAGTTGAATTTAGACTTAGTGCAGTTCCCGAAATCAGTGTTTGTGAGGGAAATACGTATTATTCCGCTGGGTGCGCGGGTTGAGGGTGATTTTCCTGGTGGAGTTAGACTCGGGGCGACGAACCCGACAAAGTTTCACATAGATTTTTTTGTGAACGATCTAAGCAAGCCTGGTGCGTCGACTTTCGAGGCGCTCGGAAGCTTGGACTATTGCCAGAATGGACAGATCCATATGGAGTGCGGGGACAGCTTGGAGCAGCCAAGGATACCTACAGATGGACTAGTGCTTAGAGGTAGGTATATGGTAAACCTTTTCACTGCCAAGAAGCTCGAGGGTCACTTACACCTGCTAACTTTATCTTGTCGAAGGAAGGTGCATTTTACACTGCATGTGTTGATTTCAGACAGTCAATGGCGGCAAAAAGGTAAAATAGTGACAGAAATTGCATTACTCTAAACTTTAACTTTATAACATACATACTTAAATCACATCTTTATCCCTTACTCCATAGGTAGACAGAGTCTAAAGGTAACAAGAGCTGAAGGCCCATTTAGCGTGATTGTGGGCTTATAGATGGAAAGGGGAATCAAAATAGCGATGGGTTTCTTGCCGCATCACCTATAAAATGATTACCTACTAAGATTTCTACAAACTAAAGTTGTTTAGTAGTGATACATGTTGATATTTAGCCTATGTGATATTTTTGGTAAATTGGATTTTTGGATTTTCCCTGGAACATGCAAATAAAAATTTAGAATTCTTATTAACAGTGATCGAGAATTGGATGCTGTGGGATGTCAAGCAGAAAGATTAATATGGATATACCATTTATCCCTTGATCCCTATTTAACTGATTGAAAAATAAATGCTATTTTCATGTCCGTAGTATGTTTATAAAATAAACGATATTAAAATCAGTGTTGGTAAATAAATAGGATCTACAAAAGAAAATTGTACAAAAATGTATTTATTTAATTATTTAGGTGTGGTTTCTTCCATGCTGGTCTGGGAGTAAAGATAAATCATAGAGTTGGTTCTCTTCACGCGCAGATGATAAAAGCCCATCATGTGATTCCGCTTTCCACCTATATGCCCACAATGAGGCTCTGTCTATGATTTATGTATGTATGTATGTTAGGTGTAACATAAAAAATTTTGGGATGTTGTATTATGCTAATAAAAACGTTTTAAATTCCAGGTTGGTACACAACCATCACACTTGCTGTATATGGCAACCTCACCCAAGTGATCACAGAAGCCCCTGTGGGAGCGAACCCTCCACCAGTTCAACGACCCTCCATCCCGCGTGAAGTGGCCTCCGTCTCCAACGTACCACCACCTGAGTGGAACCCGGAAGCTTCCAACCCCATACCCACATACACTGGCCCCGTTGCAGCTCCTCAAGATGCTTACGGTCCAAATTATCCACCGGAGAACTATGATAACCCATATCGAACGGATTACTATGACAACGAGCCTCCGAAAGATCCCAGGACATACCATATTGATGATGAGTGGGAGAAAGACCGCCGGGCTTTAAGCCTCGATCGAGAGGGAGACAGACTGCGGCATAGCCCACGGTCCATCGAGTTGGACAGAGACAGGGATAGGCGAGATGGTCGGAGCCGCAGAAGGTCACTCGATAGAGGCCGTAGTCGTGATTCGTCTCGACATCGTGATCGTAGTCGCGAATTGGATAGAATAGATCGTCTGCATTCGAGATCCCGAAGTCGGGATAGAGATTACGTGGTCAAAGGGGAGTATCGACCTTTGAGCCGGTCGAGATCGCGGAGCATCGACAGGGAGCGCCTACGAGGACCTTCCAACGATCGAGACTGGGACAGAGGATCGTATAAAAAGGATGATTACAGGCGTCATTCGTACGATAGATCACGCGGCGGCTCGTACGACAAACGGTCAGGCTCCTACGAAAGACGCTCGCCGTACGACAAAAGAGCTCCTTCTTACGAACGCAAACCTTACGAAAAGCGAGGACCGTCTTACGAGAAAAGGTTGTCCCCGAGATCATCGTCGTACGAACGGCGTGCGCCGTCCTACGAAAAACAGCCACCGTACGACAAGAAGAGACACTCCCCTTACAGTCGGATTAGGACTTCTAGCTATGGAAGCAGATCCCCAAGCCGTGATGACCCTCGGAAAAGACCTAGAACACCGCCAGCCGAAACCAGTAGACGGCCTTTAACCCCTCGAGAAGGAGACGCCTCTAGCCCTCTTAACACCATCAGGTCAGAAGAAGTTGCAGATTATGACCGAAGTGGGAAACAGATACCGCGCGTTGACTTCTATCATCAGAGTTATAGGCATAAGAATCCGATCAGGAGTCCTTCGCAAGAAGTTGAAAATACTCCTTATGTGGAGCCACAGCATTCTAGTTTGGTGACGGTCCAAATTGTTGACACGACAGTGCCGAAACCGATAGAATCGCCGGTTCGTAACGTTGAAGAAGAACCCTCTATGGATGCGGAACAATTCGAACCTATTCTATCTGATGAGGATATCTGTGATGATCTCGAAACACCGTACATGGAAGTTGACTATGACGTCAATGAATATGATGGCGTCGACGATATTATTAAATATTTCAACCCATTCAAGAATGATTGGAAGCAATATGAACACGTTAACAACATCTACAGACTTGCGACTGAAAAGAAAAGTGTTAAAGACGTGATGACTGCGAGTTTTGAAGAGCTATGCGACGCCAGCCCCGATCTGTTTAAGATGGCTGAACTGTCCAAAGCAGCAAAGAAGAGGGAACAAAAATACTTTTCGAACACTTTCACTGACATTGACAACGCGTCGAGAGAAGAGTGGGTGCATCAGTGCGAACAGCTAACCGTAGCCCTGACGAACCTTTGCACGAATACTGATATTATTCTAAGAATTTTCAAGAACAGCGTCAGAATGGAGGGTTCCGAAGAATTCACTGACGTGTACAATTTACTGGCGACCTTTTGCCGCATCGGTCTGAACTTTGATTTCGCCTTAGCTCAACAAGTAGCTACGTATAAGATAAGACACATGAAGTGTGGCATCCGCTTGGCCGAGGCGTTACTGTCTCACAGACATAATGAGCAAGTAATGAAAGTATTATTGAACGGTGGGATAGACGTGCAAATGCTTCTATTGGAAATGTACTCTAAGGAATACATGGCTCTGAGTATCCGCCTCATGATCTTAAAAGCGCTTAATGCTTGCCTCTCCTCAAAGGTAGCGGTGGATCATTTTATGCAAGCAACAGTTTATCCGAAATTCGGTAAAAAAGAAAGCGACTCTGATAAAAAACCCAAGAACGGCTATCAAGCTCTCATTTCTATCATGCAGACGAATCCTCTGGCCAGAATAAAGTTTTCAGTCAGTGCTCTGATTAAAAAGCTAAATATTTATGAACTGTTGGAGAAATTACGTGATTTGGTGTTAAATTTTAATAAAATAGCAGCAGAAAACAATCAAACCGAGGATGCAGAGCTGTCTGATTCAGACACGGATTTTATTGTCAACTCTCTAGAGGAGCTACTCTACATGTACCGCTCGCACTGTTTCCACATTTCCCAACCGAAGCGCTTCCTCCCCGTCTCCGCTCAATTCGAGATCAGCAAGGACTGTTCCAACGAGACTTTACTGGAATTCTTCAAGATACACCACTTGCTAGAAGTCTGCTTGTACCTCCTGACATGCCCAACAACTTGCAACAATTTGGTTGTGATCAGCCCGATTCATGATCTTATTTACGAGCTGGTGCATTCACGGAATGGATTACACTTCCTCTATAGAAACATGGAGATGAGTGAACTCCTATTCAAGACTTTAGTTCAGCCGTACGGTCAACAGAACACCGATGAGTTCCTCTTCCCCCATGACCTGAGCAACTACACGGACCTACAGGTTCTCGGATTAGAACTAGCGTACAGAATCAAAGCGGTGTATTATTTAGAGTCCATCTGCGACCTCCAAGCCGGCAAGGTGGAAGAGAACGAGTTGATAGATAGACTCCAAGCTTTATACTGCCTGAGTTTCGGTAGCATCGGCAGAACCGCTATCCCAGACGTCATAGCCATGGATGACAAGGCGGAATGTCTGATGGAGGTCTTCGAAAAAGAATTGAGATCTAAAAGTAAGAGTGAATCGCCGTCGAAACAAAAGTCCCCTGCTAAGGGATATGCTATTGAACTGATAGTGTCTGCCGTGCGGTACGCGGCCACTGTACCGTTCCTGAAGAGATACGGGAACAGGCTTATTAACGTCGCAAAGGAACACGACAGGTTTGAGCCGAGCGTGTCAAGTGTACTTCAAGAAGCCATCCCTTACTTAAAACCCGTCGAGAAGGCCAGTCTCTTGACGGGAGAGGACATGGGCGAATGCGTGGAGATACTCAAGGCTACTCTAGAACAAGCGCCCGACCTGCCCGGAGAGCTGATGACCTGCCTGAGGATCCTGCGCCATTTCTGCATTTCCGATTACGAATCGAACGTGTCCATCGCCAGCGAATCGGCTACCGACGAATACATCGAGTTAAAATACAAATATAATGTCCTGCAGCTGTTTTCTCTGGACGGAGTGGCTCATTTGGCCGGCATTCTGGATCGCCTCTCGGTCCACTTCGACCAGCCGGCCATGCATACGGCTTTCTTCGCCTCCGTAAAAGGCTTGCAGTTAGCTCAAATTTTGCAACCTTGTCTGAGGCTGTTGGATGAGATGTTAGCGAGAGTGGTAAGATGCAGGGGCTCGAGGTTCCGCGATTTAACTGTGGCCCCCGTGCTATTGAAGACGTACGGTATTGCTAAAGCGTACCCTGTGGGATCAGTCGGGTACAGGACGGCGACTAAGGCGGCGGAAGCGGCAGTGAAAGCGTTGTTGGCGTACGCGCAGCCGATCGCCGACCACGCCACAGATGGCGACTCTATCCGCCGCGGCGCTTGGACATCCCTCTGCTCCGAAGTGATCTCATACATAACAACGGCGCCCTACACCTTCGTTCCCGGTCTTCTGGTCTTTTCCGAGCTTCTGCCTCTCCCTCTGCCGATGCAAACGAAAACGCCACCAACCGAAAGGGAATTAGCCGACGCGTCCAACGAGAGAAGACTGTGGTCGGCGCATCTCCATGCTTTATCCAACGATTTGACCGACATGATTCAGATAATATGCATGTCGACATACCGGCCGGTCGTCCACATGTTGCGTAGAGTATGCGTCCAGATCGCTGATCTCGCGCCGAATACGGCCGCGACTGTAGCGAGAGCTGCCGTAGGAGCCGTCACGAGGGAACTGAAACTGGGAGAACCGGCGACGGCTAGCTCCGCTCGCGTGATGGGTTTCCTCGCCTGCTTGGTGTCTCATGCGCCGGTGAAATGCGCAGTTCTTCACGCGATGAACAGCGGCGGACCGAAATCGGCGGACGTTCAGACGGCGTTGTGCGCTGTTTTGAGCTTACCCAGCGCGTCGAACGAACACGCGGCGGCGCAAGAGTTCGCCGCGCACGCGCTGGCCGCGTTCTGCGACGCCGAGGTCACGTTGACCCCCCTACACGCTCCGACGGACGTCCTACTCGCCAATTCGCTACCAGGGAAGGACACCTTAGCGGCGTTTCTAGAATCGACAGCGGATTGCTTAGAATCTGCAACTAAAACGTGCGCAGTCGCATCGGCGATACTCCGGGCGTATTTCGTGCTCACCGAGCACCAGCACGGCTTTCTCCAGTTTAAGAAATTCGTCACGAAAAAGCGGGAGGCTCTGGGGAAGTTTTTCAAGTGGGCGCTCGAAGGGCCGGGGGAGGACAGGGCGGAGTGCCTCAGTTTGTACATCGACCTGATCCGCATCCTGAGGGTGGAGGAGGGGGAGGGCCCGGCCGGGAGGAGAGGCGTGCTGTCCGCGGGGGAGCTGGCCGACATGCTGGCCTACAGCGCGGGGGAGGATCACCCCGCACTCACGCTGGAGAACGTTCTGAAGGTATATGTAATGTTGAACTATTTCTTGTTGTTATGCTGTCCCGCCGCGAAGGGACAAGAGTACAGTTTATTAAATGAAATGCTGTGTCATTATACCAATTATGAAATGGGTTTAAAACTACGTGGCTAGTACGAGAGCGTGCAAGAGTCGCGTCGCGTGCGAGATACACTACCTGTCTCTTTCTAGAACGAAAAGTAAGAAAAAGACGGGAAATCTTTCTCGCACGCGACGCGACTTGTGCGCTCCCGTGCTAGACGAGTGACAGTAAAAAGTTGATTCACCCTGAAATATAATTAATTTCTTTTGAGCTGTGATCTTAAAAAAGCTTTGTTACCTGTTTTACATTAAGATCTTCCTTCTTTTATTAGATTACTTGGCTGTTGCCCTCGACTCCGTCTGTACAGAATTCGATAAAAACTATCCTATTTCCTTCTCCGTAACACCAAATTTCAACTCAATCGGACCGGTGGTTAAAGTGAATAAGTAACAGAATTTATTACACAAACTTACTAACTCGACCATCTTTCTCATAAATTTCTGGTGGCTCATCTTTCAGGAACGTTCTGCCGACGACGATGCGATAGCAAACGCTGGTTTCCTCGCCGCCTGCCTCCTGAAGCTAAAGCCTGAAGACCAGCAGGAGACCCCGGAGCCTGTTCTCCCGGTGCCACAGACCCTGGTGGCCCAGTTCGCTGCCAGGACCATATATGCCATCGGGGAGGCTAGTGATGAGAGATTGACTTCAAGTTATTGGCTGAATCTGCCAGCCGTTGGAGGGGAGGAGGATGTTAATGATACTGAATTGGTAAGTGATTTGTTTAGATGAATTAGCGAGAACTTGGAATTTGTTGTGTTTGTGTTTGTATGAAGAAATGAAAAATGTATGTAACTTTTTCTTACTTGGGGAGGTGTTTTTTTGCTGCATTGACATTGTCACTCTTACTTTCAGACACAATATTATAAACAGTCGAGAAAGAAACACCTGTAGCTTGAAAATTGAATTTAATTTTTTTATGCGTTTCGAGATCAAAATATTTAAAAAATTACTTAAAAAATACAATAAATTATGATCCATCCAGATTCTAGTGATAGTCTTGGGGTAGTACCATCGTTATGGGTTTAAACCCGGCCTCGTAGTTCTATTTTTTTTGGAAATTTAACTGTTTTTTTTAAATAATTTTATTATATTTTACTAGCTTGTGCCCGCGATTTTGTCTGCACAAAGTCAGAGTGACACACCTTCATCTACTCATATCTTCAATCGAATCTTTATTTCATATCTCGTCCTTTTGTCCCGTGGGAATTCTGAAAAATCCCTTCCCAGAGTACCTTTTTGATGCTCAAGGAATAGATAGGTCTGCCATAATCAGGCACTAAAACAAGAGCGTGGTTTTATGAAACGAACCGAAGATGAGTTTCATAATAAAATGACACGAGTGTTTTAATGCCTGCATTTATTTGTGTGTGTGTTGCGTGCAGGTGGTGTGCGACATAATGGAGGTGGCGCGCGTGGTGATGGCGCACGCGGGCGCCGAGGCGGTAGCCGGCGCCCTGCGCAGGCTGGCCGGCGCGCGCGCAGCCCCGCCGCCCAAGCAGGAGCCCCGCCCCGCAGGTACGGTGACTTAGAAATTGGCACACCTGTTTTATGTAATTTTTGTGACAGTACAGTCGCATCAGACATGGGTTTTATATTCACTTGGCCGGTTTATTGTTAGAATAATATTGTGTATGTGTGTGCTGCAGTTCCACTGGTGCTGGTGCGCGCGGAGGGCGGCGCGGACGCGTTCCGCTCGCGGCCGCCCAACACGTCGCGGCCGCCCTCGCTGCACGTGGACGACTTCACCGCGCTGCACCCGCCCTACGGGAAGCCGCAGGGACGGTAACGAACCACACTACATTTCTAAACTAGGATTTCCCAAACTATTGTGTGGGTGCCCGTAGAATACGACGACGGACCGGACGACCGAGCCACGGCTTGAAATATCCATCTTTACCCCTACACCACCTGTAGGTAGACAAATCTTCGAATTTTTCCATCTGTAACCAGCTCATTCATCGTTAAAACACTCATTTGATCTCATTATGACACTCAGCTGCGCTTCGTTTCATAAACGCATGTTTTAATGCCCTTCATTATAATACAGTCACATAAACTATTATTGTAGGATCACTTTGTCCGTATATTTGTTGAGACACTTTTTCAAAGGAATGCATGGAAGTGTGAAGTTAAAATTTATTTAATCTTAAGTTAAATGGTGTGTTTATACAATACAAATACTCTTTATTGAACACCACAAATCAGTACAAAACAATACAGAAACAAAGAACAAAGTAGACAATAGGCGGTTTATGTATTTTTTAAGTATTTACAATTAATACTTTTTTATTCAGTCATACAATGTATAAATGTTGTTTGTGTGGCAGCGGCATGCGGCGAGGCGCCGGCGCGCCGGATCGCGGCCGTTTCGCATCAGCCGCACCAGTGCACGCGCACTACCGACAACTGTGAGTAGCTATTTTGATTACTAGTTTGAAAGGCTGCGATAGAGAGATCTCTCTTTACGTAAATTCACGGAAACACTAGCTTGAAGTATTTATTAATGCGGTAAGATTTTTTTCTCAAACATTGTCGTAAATGTCGTCATTGTATTCTAAGTAACAGAACACGAAGGGCCTTGTTGACGGTCGGATTACATTGCAGGCGCGATTTTCTGACCATTAATCGGATTGCTGGACTGTTCTTCATTTGTTTTTAACTTTTTTTAAAGTCAAAGAGACTATGGAATAATGAACAACAATGTCATACAGCCAAGTCGATGGCCGAGGAGTGCGCCTTTTATTCGAGTTTAACGTTTTTATCAATGTCTCAAATAGCTTACGGTGACAGATGACATTAAAAAAACCTAAGAAAAAAGGCGGGAACGTGAAGACCACCTAAGTTGCGAGGATGTTTATTGCAAAATTTATTTCCATTTCCTCTCAATGTTTGAGTAAAACATTATATCTGCCTCAGCTGGAAGAACAATTCCTGGAATCGTAACTTTAAAAAACACTCACCTGCGGTTCGTGTTTTTAAACAACCACTACCAAAAGGCTTTCTTCTTGTACTTATGTTAAAACTCTTTTTAAAATATTTTTGCAGGCGTGGTCGCGGCGCGTGGGAGCTCGGCGGCCAACACTTTGGCCACTTCCCGCCGGCCTCGCAGTACATGATGAGTAAGTCATACAGCGCTCTAGTCGCTCATAAAGTTCGTGTTTCATAACCCTCATATGGGGCACTACTAGTAGAACGTTTCAGTTACTAACTATAGGTTCAGGCGTTAATCTGAGAAAGCTCGTGTTTAACTTCCCAGTTAGCTTTACTTTGCTAGTCCGTGAAATATTGAGGTCAAGTTAAGGCCCGGCCAAGCACCCAAGCGACCCCTGTGCGTAAAAGACGTCGACGGTGCGTTTACGCAACGAAATGTATGAAGAAACGGTGAGAGAACGTGACGCATGCGACACGTCACTGCGTATACGCAGCGGTATGATCGATCTTTTTAAACTAGTAAAATACGGAATTATTAAAAAATATAATATAGAATAAATATAATTGTGTGCATATTTTAGATAACTGTGTATCATGTATTTTTATTGTGTTGTGGCAATTAATTATCGACGCAAACGCAGCTTAATGGTCTTTAAGGGTACTTGTCGTTGCTATAGAATTATGAATATTGACAAGAAGCAAGAAATAAGTAAAGAGAAATTCTTAAAATGATTTGGAAATCCTAATCCTAATGAAAATAATACATACATATGTGTATGTATTACCCTTACTGGGTAGACAGAGCCTAATTGTGGGCGTTAAAATAATGTAATTTTGAAATAACTTTGCTATTCAAAGAAACACCTTAAAAGTTTTTACAAAAAAGAATGCTACTTTCGCGCTTGGTAAAACCTAAAACATATAAGTACGATTGTTGTTTTAAACTGTACAGCTCACTCGGCGCGAGTGTCCGACTCGCGCTTGGCCGGTTTTTGTTAACTTAATCCTTCTTTTCCAGGCGGCATGGGCTGGGGCGGCGCGCGGATGCAGCGCGGCCCGCGGCACCGCTCCTTCATGCGATAGTCATACATACATACATGGACTTGCTTCTTCTCATATCTACGGTCCACAAAAAACAGTAGAAGTGGTAGAGTATAAAAAATCTCGCTCAGTTTGCTACTTTGTATTTGTACTGTTGGCCGGTTCTACGAAAATGACCACCAAAGTGACATTGTATTCTTTTTTTTTTTTAATTACGAACTGACCAGTGATTGACCTCTATCTCACTTGGTGGAAGGTGCAGATGAGGCCAAAGGTGTAACTCACTGGTTCAGTAATAGCCTATTCACTCTAGCCTAGAAGAGCCCTAGGTTGTATCTGTCCGGAAATACAGACGATGGGAGCGAATTCCATATAAAAAAAAACATATAATTCATAAAAGAATGCCTCATTTCGCTGGGTCTATATCGGATGGTCGAATATTTGTTAAGTACAATGTAATGTTTCGTCCAGGGCCGTCATAAACAGGCGGGGGCCCTTGGGCACACAAGAATTTGGGGCCCTTTTAGAAAGTAAAAAAAGCGAATTATAATAACATTTTTTTACTAAGTATGACCATTTATTATAGAAATTGTCGGTCCTTCGGGGCCCCCTCAGAAGGGGGGCCCTGGGCACGCACGGGCCCGGTGTGCCCTTTATGGCGAAGACGGTATTGGTTTCCTCGAAAGATTGTTTTTGGTCTAAACTGAATTTATACTAAATGGAAACCTTAACCCTCAACCTTACCGTGACATTTGACCCTGCTACTGCCACTTCTACTTGTTTTTATATGCCATGGTACAGTCTGAACAGATAAATGAGAACACAAACACCACGATACAACAGAGTTTCGAAGGTTACCACCACGTGCGTACAGTTATGTCGACATTTACAACTAAGTCATTCAATATAACTAGTAGTGGCAACCTACGAAATTGCGAGACAATTTGTTAGTCGACTGTCCTTTCCATTTCCTACTCAAAAATTGTTCTGATGTTTCTATTTCAGCAACAGTGACTTGTTAAAGATTGGTATTGTAATACGGCGAATAAATGTTTATGCGTATTTGGATTTTCTTTTAATTTCATTGTGCATTAAGAAACAGGAGACAAACCAAGTAGTAACAGTTATCAGAAAAATAAGAATAATTTCAGACATCCTGTATGGCGATATTTCTAATATAAGAAAATATCCCTTGTCCTTCGTACAAAATCAACTTACATTACTAGGACATTCTAATGTAAAATAAAGACTATTTCTAAAGTAAAACAAACATGTTCGCGGCTTAGAGGCGCCGCACCTAAACCTAAATTAATCATCCAACGTTGGTTTTACTTTACCAGTGCTGGCAATGTAACTTGGTTATGTACGAAGACCAAGCTGAAAATCACTTGCTCAACTCTGTACACAAAGCAAGGCCGACTGGACAGACTTCACAGAAAAAAAAACGTTTTGCTCCGTTTCTAGCCTGACCGACAGTTGGGACAACTCTAGAAAATTAATTATGCTTTCTTCATGAACAAAGGCTGCTTTGTTAGTGAAAAAGAACAAAAATTAGCAGCTGATGTTTAATAAGTACCTACTTTTTGTTTAATAGCCCCACTCATAGCGCTTTGGGGAAGAAATAATAAAGTTAGGTCGCTTGGGTTCGTTTGATATCTCCAAATGCCCGAAGGGCACACCAAATAGACCTAGGAACCCCGCTGCGGGGTTCTGTTGACTTTATGGTGGAGTGTACCTAATTCGTCATTTTTTATAACAGTGGGACTATGAGTCCGTAACCCCTTTCTCTTTATAATACTTACATAGACTAACTTTAAAGTACAAAGGTAGGAATGAAACAAAATACCATAATTCTTATCAAACTATAATTATTTCCTCATGCACTTCCACGGGAAAGAAAAACGATATAAGAAAATTTAGAAACAAATCAACTTTATTATCAAGATGAAAAGGATCAAATCATATATTATATAAGCTTAATAAACAGATATGTCACAGCGCAGCGCGCGGAACTCAAGCTGGGACGGCGGGCGACACCGGCGGGCGGCCGCCTCGCGATGCACTACGCTCTTACACTATGACAGTTGATCAAATCATTCGTTTTTAAACCTGCCACACTCAATAAATGTTGGCAACACAATGTCAAATAGTGACCTAATTTGCTGCAGATCACATTAACAACCAAAATCCTCGGTGACTCAAAATATCGCAGCAGTAATGTTAAGTCTTAAGTTGAGTGGTTGTTTTGATTCTGCCACGCTACGCTAAATTTGAAGCATCGCATCCAAGTCAGCCAAATAGTTCGGTACACGGTAGAAATAGCAAGGCGTGCCGTACTTTTTGATTACCTTGGATGTTATCTCTAGACTCATATAGTCTCGGCTCCTAGTTAGGCCGGGGCCTTACACGCCTACGTATTAGACGCCTTTTTGCAACATAAGACAGTTGTGACCAGCACAATTAATTTCAACAAGAAAATGCACAAAGGCGTTTCAACATCCGAGTATATCGGAGACGTATTCAGTTCGTAAATCGTACATGAGTAGGGGTAATAGTATTCTCATAGGCTACAATACAAATATAGTATAGTCACAGGGTCATATATAATTATGAAGAGCGTATTTTGAAATTACTAAAACCCCTTGCCCCTTACCATGTAGTCGAAGTGTAGGAACTGTTACTACTTCACTTCTGTGAAAAGTAAGAGTTGCTAAATCGCGACCAAATGGTTTTATGGCTTCATATAATACAAGCTGAAAGATACATAAGATTTTGACCATAAATACTTTTTACAGACAATGTATGGTGTTAAACATATTTAAGATTCACGTCATTTCAAATCGTCAATAATAAATCTCCAGCCGTGTTTTACAATAGTATGTTAGTCAATATAAAATATTAAATATGTAATCACTTCATTTTTAGTTCACTGAACCAATAGCTGATCGTGGTTCAGTGAGAACTCTTCTTACAATTAAAAATAATATAAAATACGAATAAAACACAGCGCAACAAAACGCCTAAAAGTTTTAGGCTAAAACAAAATCATCGATATTATTTACAAACGCATACTAACTGAATTTTTAATAACGCAAAAGTACTTATCACGTCTCATACTGTTTAATTACTTCAATAGATCTGTCTCAGCCATGTATCTGGCCTTCTTTCTATGTTCAAATTATTAGAAGCAGAACAAATTACACAATCGTCGAGACCAAGAACATCAACCGTATAAATACGCGTTGAACGAAACAAAATACTCAAGACATCTCAGTCTCCAGAACAATTCCTAGTAATATGCATACCTATAATTTTTTCTCGACTTTTATGCCTATACTCATCACTGAAACTATTACGTTTTTTGTGTGAACACAAATATGAGTCGAACATTAGAAAACGATAAAACTATTTTTTTATACGAATCGAGTATCGACGCGGTTTCTTGCAAGAAACATTTCGCTACGGAAAGAAATGAAAACCAAAAAAATATGTTCATAAAAGTCGAAAAGGGTTTCTACTATCTTGTTTTACTTTATTTCTGGAGTTACAATTTAAGAATTTTCTAGTGCGAATATACTCTTAGTTGTTATGTTATTGAACCAGTAGGTAGGTAGTGAGATATTATGTCCATCGCCGGTTTACAGTAAAAAAAATACAGTCAGTTGCTCCAAAGGCTACGCTGTCTAATTAATTATATGTATACATATCTATGAAACACTTTTATTACACGTACGGACAAACAGTGGCGTAACTATAACGTCTGGGGCCCGCTGCAAATAGGTACGTCAAATGAGGCTCCTTCCTCAGTATAAAGAAGTGCATCGGCGTCCCTTCTGTGCTCTAAACCAAGCCAGTTCGGGGCCCCCTAGAGCTAGGGGCCCCTGGCATTTTGCCACCCCTGCCACCCTATAGTTACGCCACTGCGGACAAAATATAAAGTAAACATTGTTCCCGTGTCGAGCGCAGTGCATCGCAAGCCCACCGTCTTATTTATTAATAATACAAAATAAAAACAATCATATCACTCAATTCTTAATGCCTCCAACTAAACCAGTAACGTTGTAAAATTTACATATTCTTTACAATTACTATTAAGTCCACCGTGATTATGCCCATAACTATAATCGTCATTGTTTTTTGTTATTTTTTTTTGTTTTTAATCATTAAATGGTAAAACATCTCACTAGCATATATTTACAAGGCGTTAGCCGCAGTCTATTCATTGTAAAAAAGTATCACTTGGCGACATGGCACGTGTGTGGGGCCTCTCGGGGCCTCTCAGGGCCTCAGGCCGCGGCGCCTAGTCGCCGGGGTGCTCCGGACACGATCTGTTTACTTCGAACCATTGGTCTATGCATCTGGAAAGAGAGAAATACAAATCAATTAGTTTGGTGTTAGATACGTAGGATTTTAGTGGCAGTTTCTCTATCTGCTACAATCCTTTATGGCAGTTCAACAATGGGGACTATCGTTTCTTTGCTCACCAGTTGGCGCCACTGGCTAAGGCCCAGAGGTAGCTGTCAAAGGCGACTTTATAAGATCGGCGCCGAAACAAAGTTTTAAATCTTGCATTTCATCAAGTTTATTAATTATAAATAACCATCATCATATCGAGTAGCTACGCCGCAATGTAGTGCAGTTCCGTTTGGTTCGAAAAAAAAACCGCTTTCAAAGCGTTCACATTCATCGCCAAATAATCCATATTTGCGTTAATTTCACGAAGGAGATCACTTTTCAACAGGTAAATGAAAGAAATTATAATTTATGTCACGAAGCCCGCCAAAACCAGTGAAAAGCGAATTTTATTGGACCTCACGCGAACACACACACACACAAATCACGTCTTTATCTTACGGGGTAGACAGAGCCTAAAATAACAAGACCTAAAGGCCACGTTTAGCATGATTGTGGGCGTATAGGTATCGCCTATAAAAGTCATGATTCCTATGCCTATTCCGTCGATGGGCTTTTACCGTCTGCGCGGGAAGAGAAGCAACGGTGTACCGTTAACGTATTCTATGTTTTTTCTTTGCTCCCAGACCTGCACGGAAGCACAACACTCACTACATTCTTCAAAATTACTTAAGACAGCGAATAACACCACGATAGGCACCTGGCAGGACTGTAGGAGTAATAAGTCAGGGTGTCGGCTGAAGACCAGCGCTGCGGGCGTCGCCCTCGGGACCGGCACCAGCAGCCTATGCTGACGCCGACACCTCTTGTCACAATACCGTTTGAGTATTTTTATTAATTTGTTTTTTTGTAAATCTTTTTTTGTGGCAATAAATTGTTTTTTCTTTCTTTCTTTCTTCATAGGCCTTCTAACCTAACTCCTTTGGTGCTTCCTTTTAGTATTAACCCTTTTATCTAAACCTAGCCTAGCCCAAATAACAAAGGTAGGTGCTTGCTTTGAAACGGCACCCGCTTCAACACAGCTCCCTTACATGCCGCCATTATTTCCGACCTACAAAGCCCCGAAGCTGCCAATAACCTAAATAGGTCGAGGGCTACCAGCTCCAAGCCTTTGTGGCTGCTAGCACCTAGATTCTTATCGAGATGCACTAAGTTTTAAGTAGTGAGCTACTTGTTACTGGGACAATCTGCTCTAAAAGTCTATTCTTATAAATCGGATACTGAATTGGCAAGTGCAAATGTCAAGTTGTCGAATAATACATACGTACATACATACATAATATCACGTCTTTATTCCCTTACGGGGTAGACTGAGCCTAAGGTGACAAAACCTTAAGGCCACGTTTAGCATGATTAAGGGCGTAAGGGAAAGGGAAATCATAACAGTGATGGGTTGCTAGTCGCATCGCCTATAACATGATTCCTAAGACTTTCGGCAATTCCCTCGATGGGCTTTTACCATCTGCGCGGGAAGAGAAGCAACTGGTACATTCTATATTCTGTCTTTACTCCCAGACCAGCATGGAAGAATCCCTATTCTTCTATATTCTAGTATAGGGTATATATATAAACGCTTATCCACTAGAGGCAGCTCGGGTCGAGCGGCTGCCTCGCTCCGAGGCCGCGCAAGTGAAGACGCTGCCTAAGACGTTGAGGCAGCGTTGAGGCAGCGTCTCCACTTGCGCGGCCTCGGTTCGAGGCAGCCACTCGACCCGAGGCTGATAAGCACCTTATGCGGCACAGATACAGATGAAAGCTATGCTCACCCCTTATGGTAGATACAGAGGCAGGGCAGCCGCGCGATGGTGTCGCCGGCACTGAGCTCCTCCAGGCAGATCACGCATTCACCCTTCGAGTCGCTCAACACGTCCTCTGGAACGTCACAAATACAACAATTAAGTCCTGTACTTTTTTACATTATTTTAAACAGTGAATGATGAATCAAAAAAAAAACCAAGACAAAATTTATGATAGGTACAATGATAGCACTAGAAGCGAAAATGTCATTATGACTAGACCCCGTTATCTTGTCGCACATTGTTTTTCAGTAGAGCGTGAATGTTTTTTTATCGACTATCTAAATGTCGATGCTGTATGTCAGTGATAATTACAAAGAGGTGTCACTAGGTACTACTTATTACTAAAGTAATACCTATAGACTACAAGCCCATGGACAAAAAAACATGTGAAATGAACCAGCGTGAAACACGCTTAGAAGGCTGTTACTATATCATAAAATAACTCTGAGCGCTATGCCGTCTTTTCTGAGCGGTACAGATTTTTTCCCATACATTGAAAAAAAAAAATAAAAAAAATTGCACTAACTTCCGGCACCACCACTTTAAAGCGGCACTAGGTCTTTCGACATTTATTTTTAATCATCTATAAGCTATAAAAACGCCGTAAATTAATAATTAGTCGTAATAGACTACATGCCCACGTACAAAAAATGTGGGTCATATGAACCACCAGGTGACGTATATAGGACGATATAAGAGCATAAAATAATAAGATTCAGCACTATGCCGTCACTTGTAAGCTGTCCAACTGGGTGCTGGTGAGAATTCAAAAGTGCAACCCTCGATTTTTTTCCCTTGTCGCATGATTTTTGTACGGCGTTGCGGAATAATGGATTAGAAGCTGTATTGAAACAGTATGAAACTGATGCCGTACAGAATCAAATGACCAAATTTACCCTGGAAATGGTCAGAAAATCAAAAAAAATTACCGACTTTGTGGCGCACCATTTGTACGGCATAAGTTTCATACTGTTTCAATACAGCACAATTACAAAGTCCTTGGAATTGAAAAGGTTCCACAGAGGTCGTGATTCAGTTTCTTCGACCTTAAATAGAATGTAAATTTTACATATGAATTAACCAAGGTATTATCAGATACTAACCGTTATAAGAAAGGCGAGGCCTGGTGAGACACATGACGAGGTGACATTCTATGTCGTCAGGCAGCACGAATTTGCTGCACACCGGGCACTTAATCCCTGAAACAGACAAACACAGACATCAGCTACATGGACGTGTAAAGTATAGTTACTAGACTAGAGAGGATTGGTACCTAAACATATGTGGAGCAGCGAAGGTTACATGTTCAGGATTGGCAAAATAAAAATAAGATAAAATGGGACGACACACGCAGTTAAAAAGACCTATCGAAAAAATGATTTTTTTTAAGCAGTAGGCACTTAGTATTATTACGAATGTTTGTTCAGGTCAAATCTGCGTTTTTTTATTTTATTGATAAAGAAAAACAAATCGCTAAAAAAAACAGTCAAAACTTAAAAATAACTTAAACCTAGCTAAAACATAGGTACATGTATATACATCCTACTAATATTATAAGCGCGAAAATTTGTACGTTGTATTTGGACGGATGGATGGATGTTTGTTACTCTTTCACGCCTAATTTGGAACATAGATAGATTAGATTAGGCCACTTTTTTACCCGGAAAATTGCGTAAGTCAGACGAAGTTGCGGGCAACAGCTAGTGAAATAAAATAACTCTATTTTTCCACTCAAATTCCTACTGTATGTACCACATGCGATCGTCGTTTTAGGCAAAGTCACCAGTTTCACTACAGATATTTGAAGGTTAATACTACCATTTCGTAAAAATGCAAAACAGCATGGCCGCGGTACGTGAGAAACTGCAGAATAGCGCCAAGGACTCGCATTTTACAAGCGAAATGTAAAACAGACGTAGCGGTAACATTCGTGACGTTTGACAAAACAAACAACCGCCTTATAGTTGTAACTGTTTCGCAAATAAATATTAGAGTGTGGCGCTTAAAAAATGGGAAAGTATTGGCACGTTGTGATCTCGACGAATGTGCTAATTTGTAAACGAAAAGTTAACCGGATCAAGTTACCGGTGGCGCGTATCTCTCGAAGCTACAATATACATACATACAAAACCATAAGGACACGTTTCGCATGATTAAGGGCGAATAGGTGGAAAGGGAAATCAAAATAGTGATGGGGTTGCTAGCCGCATCGCCTATAACATGATTCCTAAGACTCGCCCATTCCCTCGACGGGCTCTTACCATCATTTCATCATCAGTGGTTACCTGTAGGCTTATTATCAAACTCGCTCGCAATCGCCATCGTGTTCATTTTGACAGTTCACGTATGGGCTGACAATTGGCATCGGAAACAGCTAGCTGTCACATTCATACAAGAACTGTCAAAATGAACACGATAGCGATTGCGAGCGAGTTACATAATAAGCCTAGTGGTTAGGATTTGACAAAGGTTGCCAGTTTACCCTTGTAAAATCCGGGCTACAGAAGTCATAGCGGTCTGGCTTGTTTACTTCATCAAAACAAAAAACTTTAGGCAACTCTAAAATGTTATGTTACTTGACGTAACTGACGAAGTCTCCATGTACGACCAATTTCTAAGATGTATTAATACGCTATCAGTAACTTTATAAGACCAAAGATCACTAATAAATGAAATAGCTGACGTCACTTGCATTGTTACAAAGCATAAAAACACTAACCCCTTATTCATAAACGCTCTGTAGGCTTCTGCTAACTTAGTAATCGTTTGTCCTTATCTGTCACTTTGACATTTACCTTTCACAGATAAGAACAAACGATTGCTAAGTTAGCAGAAACGTATAGAGCGTTTATAAATAAGGGTGTATGTACACAACGTGCGGAATTAAATTCACCCACTTAATGTATCCTTCAGAACAATTGTACACGGTTTTATACAATAAACGTTTCTTATTTATTATTTCTTAGAACCAGATTCTGCTTAAATTCTCGCCTAAGCACCGACCATCGATTTCATCGAAACCAATCTATCGTGAAATTATGAAAAATTATGTCATTGGGATTTTACGCCCCGGTTTCACTCAGACAGTGTTGCCAGGTCACTTCCCTTGAAAATTACATTGTCATCCCTAAAAAGTTCAATTTTTTTTTTACCTCATCATAGGAATTAGGAATAATATTTGCATTAATAAGAGAAAAAATTGTGTGATTTTTTTTGTGTGTAATAAAAGTTTCTTACCACGTATCTTTATGCCGGGACCTTAAAAGTTCCGAGCCGGGACCTTAAATGTACCAAAATACAAAGTTCCTTCCAAGTTCCGCGGGGGTGTCAAAAGTTCCGCAAAACAGAAGAAACGGAACCAAACTGCAACACTGACTCAGATTAGTGCAAGGCCTGAGTGGACGCTCAAAGCAGAGCGTTCGGCGGAGCGGGCAGCGGCAGAGGGCTCTGTGCGGCGTGCACTGAGGACGCTCACATACATTTGCTTGTGTTTAACATGATCGCCGCAAGCCCCGCCCCGCTACACGCTCCGCTCAAGCGTCCACTCAGGTCGTACACGAGCGACAACGACTTTGTTCACTTTAGTTTGTAAGTTGTAAGGTCAGACCCTTATGTGAAACTTTCCGTTCTAGCTTCTAACATTAATTACTTCAATCATTACCACGCTTTTAGTATGTAATCAAGTTTGGAGTTGTCTGCATTTCTATCTAATAAGTCAGTGCCCTATGCTTGACGCTAGTTTGCCATGTAAGTGTATGAATAGCAAACGCAATACGCGTTCTTGGCGCATGGTTCGAATATAAAAACAAGTTTCAATAATCATCGTATGTTATACTGTCATTAGCTGTCACTTTCACGACAAAATGAAAGAGCTAACAAATTGATTGTTTGACGGTTTAGTTACTGGGAATGATAAGTACACAGGTATGTTGACAACAAACGAAATGGTAGAAAGTTGTGCTCATTAACAATAATATAAAAGGGAAATTCTTGACTGACGCACTCATCAACACTCAGTTCAAACTCTCTGATTTATAATCTACAATTTTTGCATTCAGGTCGAGGAAGAAGATATTTACAAAGATTCTAGCCAATATGACAACGGGTTCAACTTTCCTTAATTTGATCTAAAAACAAACATATTGCAAGGTAAATAGACACGTACATACAAAAACTACTTTATCCCTTACGGAGTAGACAGAGCCCAGGAGAAGAAGACTCAAAGGCCACGCTTGGCATGATTGTGAGCGTATAGGTGAAAAAGGGAATCAAAATAGTAAACAAACGGGTAAAGATGCATTTGGTTACATTCAGACAAGCATGTAAGGAAATAGTGGCTTGTAAAAGCGGTAAATATCACCTTACTATCTGTCCCAGCCTCTATTGCGTTCTAGACTTCAAACCGGTCCAGCATTAGACTGGCCGCTGCCCATTTAGGTGTTAACGACCAGCGCGGCAGGCGGCCTGGTCGTCCAGCCCAGACGTGACACGCGTACACAACGCACTGTTTTTGCCGGACCACCATTAACGCTACCTTGGACTAATGCTATTCTACTGATTAGTTCGCATACAATACCCGGCTATAAAGATTGGAAAGAGACAATAGGCGTCACGTGAGTTAGAGCAAGACAACTCTCTACAAAGCCGAAAGTAAGACAGTGTGGAGAGTGCCACAATAGAGAGATCTCTCTCCAGGCAGGTGCTATGCCTGGAGACCGAAGTCCGTAGGAAGAGAAACTTCAATAGCGAGATGTGGAGCGATGTGACAGCTGTCATTAGAACTGGCGCTAGCTACTCGTGCGTCGTATTAAGCTTTTTCCTCTAATTCTGCACAATAGTGCCGAACTGCCTTAAAATAGACAAGCCAGTGGGAATCGAGTTCTATGGACGCCACGGCACTGATGGAGAGTCAAAGGGAAAGCTTTTACACAGGGGCGGGATAACAAATAAGTACACAAAAAATAGGTACTACATTATTCACTTGGATTTTCCAACAGAAAAACAAGGGGGGAGCTAAAAATAGCGTATAACAAACAACAGAATTTAAATCCTTTTAAATATTCCGCACCCAATACCAGTGTCTGTGAGAAAAAAAACATAAACTGAGAGATCGATGTGTCAGAAGAATATAAAACAGTACGAGTAAAGAATACAAAGCACGCGTAATGATTTCTCGCACATTCTTAGAGTCGCCGTACACGCCGATTTCTTGTCGCAATCCAAAAAAGTGTCGCCATGTCTTCTTAGGGTTTACACTTAGACGTAGTCATTTAAGAAATCACTACTATACGTATAACATGTAATATACTATACTATTACTAAACGACAACTAGAACACATGGAAAAATCCGAAAATCAAAGCTATTGCCGCAAAATTTGCATCGTAATAAAACACGACATGACAACTGGAACAGATGAATAAATTAGCGGGTGGTAGGGCCTTGTGCAAGGTCCGTCCGGATCGCTACCACCATCTTACTCGCTAATCCTGCCGCTAAGTAGCAGTGTTTGCACTGCTGTGTTCCGGTGTGGAGAGCAAGACAGCCGGGGAAATTACGGGCACAAGAGGCATTGCATCTTAGTCCTCTAGGTTGGCAACGCATCTGCAATCCCTCCGGGGTTGCGGGTGTCTATGGGCAGTGGTGATCACTTACCATCAGGTGACCCACTTGCTCGTTTGCCTTCCTATTCATATAAAAAAAAAAAAGGTTCACCTACATACTATGAGAGTTGTAGCATAACGGATTGGTGAGGATCCGGGTTCGATTCCCGGCCCGATTTTTCCATGTGTTTTAGTTTTCAGTGTCGCAAACGCACACAACCTCCGAGTACTACTATATCAAGAACTGAATCGCAAAATCGCTGCCTGCTGGCTCCTTAATACAAAGGTACATCGCAACAGTAATACAACAGACGCTTTGTCAAGAAAGAACAATCAATTCCGCTCTCCGCATAAAAATCTAATAATTAGAAGCGAATTTCCACACGAATAGGTTCCCTAATTGCCCGGCGTCTTTGTTCCTAGTCGAGAGACGATACAGCGGGGCATCGAGCCAGGGGCAGGTGAAGGGAGCCATACGGAACGTTGGGATACATACACACACACACACACACACACACAAATCACGTCTATATCCCTTACGGGGTAGACAGAGCCTGAGGTAACAAGACCTAAAGGCCACGTTTAGCATGATTGTAGGCGTATAGGTGGAAAGGGGAATCAAAATAGTGATGGGTTGCTAGCCGCATCGCCTATAACATGATTCCTAAGACTCGCCCATTCCCTCGATGGGCTTTTACCATCTGCGCGGGACGAGAAGCAACTGGTACATTCTATGTTTTTCCTTTGCTCCCAGACCAGCATGGAAGTAACGTAGTACATACATATATAAATCACGTCTTTATCCCTTACGGGGTAGACGTTGGGATTGTTGGGAATTTTACTGCAACTGTATATCACCATCGAGGGAATGGGCGAAAATCATAGGAATCGTATTAGAGGCTAGCTACCGATCACTATTTTGATTTCCCTTTCCACCTCTACGCCCTTAATCATGCTAAACGTGGCTTTAAGGTTTTGTTACCTTAGGCTCTGTCTACCCCGCAAGGGATAAAATCGTGATTATATGTATGTATGTACTAATAAATAATTTATCAATAAACTAATGACTTACATAAATGCGAAAGTTTGTGACAATATCGGTCTCCGTCTTTAAGTACTCTTTTATTATTTGGAGATCTGAAATAATGAAATATGCTACTTTCTATTGCAATATTCCATTAATTATTTCATTCATATTCACGCGTATGGATCCGCAGGTAAAAGTTAGGTACCCAACTTCAAAAACAAATAGTCTTACCAGGGAACAACTACGAGCGATAACTTTATCTGCAACTAATTCATAACAAAGACATGCGATGCGATCTTTTCAAACTTGAAGAAATCATAAAGTATTTACTTATTCAAGAAAATTAACTCTTTACCAATAGCAATCACATACTCGTAACATTCTCTTGTTTCACGCGAGACAGATTGAGTACTGTCTCCAACCAACCAAAATCAACGACAAATCGATACAGAAAATTATCATACACGTTTCCTTTTTTAATGTTATGTATATTTATCCTTTACAGCTAGCTTTCAAGCAAGCATGAATTATTAATGAAGCCATCGACCATACGCGTGTGAGCATTCGTATTAATATCTTAAAAGCATATTGGAATAGCGCTGTGAAACCTCGTAGGAAACAAAACACCAAAATATAGGATATTACGACGAATGCCAACTTCATTCTTAAACATACATACAGCATACAGACATACATAAATCACGTCTTTATCCCTTACGGGATAGACAGAGCCTAAGGCAGTGGTTCTTAACCGGTGGTCCCACTGGTGGTCCCTGGAAGAATCCAAAGTGGTACGCGGGGCCAATTAAATAAATTAATTAGATAAGTGACAACCAGACACAGCGCGTGAAGGTGCAATTCCGTCCATTGGGACCGATCGAAGCCATACGTTAGATATTATGTAGTTACTAGGTGGTCCATGGCCAGACAGAAATTTTGATAAATGGTCCCTCGAGTCTGAAAGGATAAGAACCACTGGCCTAAGGTAACAAGACCTAAAAACCACGTTTAGTGTGATGGAAAGGGGAATCAAAACAGTGATGGGTTGCTAGCCACATCACCTATATAAAATGATCCCTCATTAAACCTCATTAAACCCTCAAATAAATTACATTTTGATTTTTTTATTGCATAAAAGTGACAAACGAGGAACTGATGCTGAACACCACCACCAATGGATGGATCTTGGACGTTCGTAATCAAGATTTTTGCAGATGCGTAGAGTTCAGGGTGCATTAGAATTGTTCCAAAATATTTAGCAGATGATTGGGTTTATTTGACTACCTTGAAGAATATACCTGTAAACGTTCTACAGGGGTTTTTAGGGATGTTACAGATATACATATAATTTCGGATCCGGATATGGATATTGGTAAAATATAATATCGGATTCGGTTACGGTTATGGATATTAAATGATTTCGGAGTATCCGCTAGTTTCGGTTACGGATATTAAATTATGAAGGAACTGTAATAGTACATTACTGCAGAGGCCGTGAAGTAAGGGATTGCTGGACGAGTTTGGGGTAGGTGGCCGAGTCGAAGACGAGGCCAGATAGAACGAGTCCTGCAATCCCTGTTCCGGCCAAAGCTTGTATAGTGCTTTTCTCAAACAATGTGAGGAAATATTAAAATTAAAATAACTACTAGACAATCAAGTAAATCATAGTTTATTATAGGGAAAAATCTCTTTACTTTTTTCCGGTAGCATATTTTGCATAGCTAAATTTGCCTCCTCTTTTAAATGAGGCGGAGTACAGTTCATAAGTTCCCCGTCACTTTCATCACTAGAAGTCATTTTTATTTCTGTTAAATTATAATAACAATCACTACGAAATACGCATAAGCAGAAAAAAAGATTTCCGATTTGCCACCTTTTTTATTTTTTAAATGTACTAATTGATCCAGCTATTTGAGCACCATGATTAACCGCACATAAATATAGTACCATAGATTTTTTTTTATGTCGCAATTATGCTTAGGTACAGATTGTGGTGGTGGTTGGCTGTATGTAATTTTTTCCTTTGCCAATTTAATTTTAGTATAGAAATTTAAAAAATTAGAGCAGCGGACAAAAATGGATTTTCATACTAACTTTTGTGGCCTAAGCCAAGAAGTAATGTAGGGAGCCATAAACGAGAAACTTCATGTCCTCATATCGGGACATTAACGCATACATTTCCGAGCATGTTTGAGAAAAATAAAATGCAAAACGCGCGCGCGCGCAACTGGTCTGCCGGCCGGGCAAAAACAAAAACTTGTCACGACGTGTCATATTTACTAAGTTGTATTTAGTTAGACTCCGCCCTATCCGAAACTATCCAAAACTTTTACATCGGATTCGGTTATGGTTACGGATATTTTTTTATTTCGGATATCCGATAGTTTCGGTTACGGATATGGATATCCATAACACTGTTTTTTTTTTATTAAAGTCGCCAATAATTTCCATACATTGGCCTATGTTCTAATTAGACGGCATCAAAGGGGTGGCTTAATTTTGAATTCAAAACTAACAACGAAAAATCTTTACAGGAGTCTTCTATCAAACTAACCCCATCAACTGCTCAAATAATTCTAAGACAACTTATAGAATACTAGCTGTTGCCCGCTAGAATTCGATTAGCGCCATCCTGCGGGAGCTATGCAATTTCCCGGGATAAAAACTATCCTATGTCCTTCCCCGAGACTCAAACTATCTGTAAACCAAATTTGAACAAATCGGTCCAGCATTTTAAGCGTGAAAAGGTAATAGACACACAGACAGTTACTTTCAAATTAATAATATTAGTAGGGATGGAGAATTACCTAGTATTTAATTGAGACGTCAAAGTGAACGCGTTCGAGACGCTTTTGGTCTAAAACTTACAATAGAGACACTGTTCGTAAAGTCCAGTCGTTCCTCTTGCCTAAGCCATAATAAGAATAAATGTTCTCCCAATTTTGCCGCACCAGTTACCATGACGTCCTAATGCGATCCAATTCCAATTCAGTTTAGGTTCGCTCGCTGTCAGATCCGTACTAAAAATGACAGCTAAAAACTGAACTGAGTCAGAATTGAATAGCATTAAGACGTCACGGTAAGGCTCCAGTACTCTAATTTATACCCATTACAAAATCGGTTCAAAGGCTCTCGTAAATTCCTGACACAAGTTATTTATGAAATTATAATTTGTATCGGAATAAATTAATCGAACCATTGGAAGGCTATCGGCGGAGAAGCCATTTTGAAATGTAAATTGAACTCCATTGGAAAACAATAAGTATTCCAACCATAAACTCGATAAGGAGTTAAAAGAACAATGAGGTAACTTACTAAGCGGGTAAAGTTTGTTAATGATTAAACTCCATCGCTATTAAAGCGTAACGATTGAGGGGCAGCAATTTAACAACGACATCATCAGCGTGATGATTTACTTCCATGCTGGGCTAGTAGCAAAGAAAAAACCAGACCATTTGCTTCTCTCCCAGCGCAGATGTTAAAGGCCTTTGAGGGATTGGGCGAATAATCATAGGTATCATTTTGATTCCATTTTCCACGTATAGGTACGCCCACAATCTTGCTAAACGTGGCATGTAGGTCTTGTTACTTTAGGCTCTGTCTAACCCGTAAGGGCTAAAGACGTGAATTGTGTATGTACGTATGTATGATTTAAGATTATTTTATACCGGATCCCTGAAAAATTACATTCTATCTCTGTCAGACAGGTACAAATGCCAAAAACCTTCTTGAATAATGATCTTAAATGTTAAATGGAAGACTATAACGTCTCATTAGTAGTACTCTAGAAAAGTAATTACGTACGCTACGTAGCAATGTGAAAATGAAAATGAAAATGAAAATGAAAATTTATTTTTGCAAATTGGCCGCCAGGGGCTCTTTTACATGTCTTTTTGAAACTACCAGCACATTCGGAAAGACCATCATTGCCAAGAAGAATGCGCCGCAAGAAACTTGGCAGAAAGTCATTTTTTCGAAATAAAATACAAATAAAATACAGAATACTTAAGTTCTACTTAAATTAAATACATTTATAAAAGGGATGTATAAGGTCCCCGAGTCTTAAACTATATTATATGTACTTACAGGAGGTTGTGGCAGCTATTTCTTTCTTCATTTTCATCATAAACCCACACATAAAAAATAACCAGAGTTTCTGATAGCACTATCTTGTAAACTTAAGTGAAACATTATCATATTAAACGTATTGTTGTAACGGCTGACTGCCTTCTGTACAAACCGCGTAGAAAAACTAGCGCTATTTTCTAGAAAACTATAACTTACGCGTTTCACTCGCCGGCCTAGCCCAAACGGCATGTTTATATAAAAACATTTTTAGTATCGTGTTTGGACGGTTCCTCGGAAAACCGTTTCACATTATACTTGTGTAACATATTCGAATCGAGACTTTACGTAACACTACTAAAATAATACACTTATACGAGACCCTGGAATTGAGTAGCGGCGAGACGTCGGCACCAGCAAACAATGTTTGATAAACACTTCGAAATCTAGACGTAAATTGAGGAATAATGTAAGTTGCTATTAGATACACTTATGTCAACGGTGCTGTGCTCACGTGCACTCATTGTGCGCGAGGTTTCACCGCTAAGATCGTCTACATAAGCCATCTTCGGACGCATGAGCGTCATACTAACTAGGAGTCAAAGTGGTCGCCATAGCCGAAATCAGTCGGAAGGATCAACATTTCTTTCAACGCTACGGCAGACGTACATCCCCTTGTACAGGGAGACTTAGGTAGATCAAAGGGTATTGGACGCCTCTAAGTTTACAGAAGGTCTTTCCAAAGTCATCGCAATATTTTCCAGCAGCCAAATGCTCCTCCTGCTGTCCTGCCTGGTGATTCTACCGTCGGCCAGAGCTTTTATAGACTGCGGCCTGGCCTGCAGACACTGTCGCAATGAGATGCATGATCTTCCTATGTGGGAGGTGTACTGCGCCATGTGCCGCGAGTGCCGATGGCGCAGGCGCGAACGAAGAGCCATGGAGGAGATGAAGGACAAAGAGTACGGTTGGGATCCTCAGGAGCAACAGGGTAAGATCGTACTATCCGTAAGCTCTGAGAACAAATGAATGAAGCATCTGATCTTATGTTCGAACCACTGCATACACAAACAGTCCTTAAGCTCTTAGAACATTTGGGTTTCGAGTACCATCGCAGTATCAAACTAATAAGAGCGAGTGAGACAGAAATACAAACCCGAAGGTCGCTCTAGGAGCTCACGGACCGTACAATGTGTATACAATTGCTTCCATCAACAATTTAGAAGTTGTTCATCAATTTTAATAACATCCATTGATGCTTAACACCTTAAGATGCTTTTAGCCTTGTGAAATGCATACCGCAAATAGTTACTACAATCAGAATCACTTGGACAATAAAGAATCACCCTTTATACCAGCAGAACCCCCTCCAGGATGCCCGACACCGCCTGATTGCGATTCAAGCATCGAGATACTGAACAAAGACGTTCCTACAACCCAAGCAACCACCTGCATGCCTGCCATAATCCCAACCACCTGCATGCCTGTCACCACCACAACAACCGCTCGAACCTGCCCACCTATCATACCCTGCAGGGACCGCAAGAAGATGACAGAGAGGATCACAGAGAGAACTCTACCTTCAACGACACCCTTGCCTCCTGTGCCAAAGTATATGCCGTATATGCCCTGTATGCCTTGCATGCCGATGTGTCCTAGCCCAGCCAGTCCAGTGGTCCAGCTAACCGCATCGGAGCTCCCTTCGCCACCGACAACACAAGGGGATTTCGTCTACCTGTACATCGGTTTTCCGAAAGGCGTACTTAATAAAGCCGACGATTGAACATCTGTTCATCTTTTCGCGACTACAGTTGGATTCGTTTTCCAATTCCACGTTGCGATACGAATGAAAACTCTAATGACATGGAACATATTTTTGCGCGAATAAATCTCGTTTTCTTTTATAAATATTCCAGCGATTCTGATATTTTATGAAACTGAATACGAGCTATGTATATACTTGACAATCACAGCAAATAACGTACAAAATACCATGAGACGTTTCTATTGTCAATGGCGAAGTGGTCTCATAATTCTGTGCACATTTTGCGTGCCGTTATACCTATTTGTATTTAGAAATTTAGAAAGAAATTTAGGGTGATAGGACCTCGTGCAAGGTCCGTCCGGATTACTATCACCGTCTTACTAGCTAATCCTGCTTTCAAGCAGCAGTGCTTGCACTGCTGTGTTCCGGCGTGGAGAGTAAGACAGCCGGTGAAATTAATGGCACAAGAGGTATTCTGTCCTAACTCTCTAAGCCGGCAAAGTATCTGCAATCCTCTATGATCCACTTGCTCGTTTGCCTTCCTTATCGTATAAAAAAAAACCTTCACCAATTATGCTTCTTTTTGCACTTATATTATTTAGTAAAAATACTACAAAGTAAATAAAGTAAACTAAAAAGCTCTTAACCATTACGGTGCAAACACGAGTCACACCTATACAAAATAGTAAAGTAGGTACGATAACATGCACTTTCCTTAATTAGCCGATAAGTCTACAGCAGTAAAATTTCCTCCGCTACGGCACCTGCAATTACCTAATGGACTAATTTCCCCAACACGGTACCAAGCATCCCGAGACATAAGCCACATATGATAGGTTCACATAACGTGCTATTAACTGCCTCTCAGCATTTATGCTCGTCGTAAAAAACTACACTTTCGAATATCCTATTGACTTTAATTTATTCGGATAACCAGGTTTGAATTGCAACTGCTGTATCATGCGTGTTTCATCATCATCAGCCTGAAGACGTCCACTGTTGAACAAAGACCTTAGCACACCATAATGAACGACAACTCGCCACCTGCATCCACCGGTTTCCGTGGGTCCGGAATAGAATAGCAACCCCCCCCATCTCATCCCGTTGGGTGTCGTAGGAGGCGACTAAGGGAAATCCAGTAGACGGGCAGCTGCGTCTTCTGCGTATATTACCAACTATACTGCGATCCCCAAGCCGCCTGCCAAGCGTGGGAATTATGGCAAACTCCTCCCCCAAAATCGACAAAAACGTCAGTGAACTTAAACTCAATACTGCTACCTATGTGATGTGAGTTGTGTATAGAGTAAATTTACATTTTAAATAACAATTTACACCAATTGACCTAGTCCCAAACTAAGTAAAGCCTGTACTATGGGTAGTAGGTAACGGTTAAACATATTTGAACACAAATAACATCAATAACTCGGGTACAAACATTTGTATTCAACAAAGTGTCTGGCCCTATCGGGATTTGGACCCGGGACATCTTGCTTCATAGTCACTAACCCCAGACCAATCGGTATATCAAGAGTAGCAAGGTATTTTCGTAAAACACATTGGATATTCTTTCCGAGCCTTACCCATTTTCTTAAGGTTTTCTTTACACCTCATGACCCGACGGTAACTGATGATAAGGTACTAAGATAGATCACGATATTCCTGGACGAAACACCCGTAGCCAAAACAAGAACACAACAACCTAAATACAACAATCTATTTCGGTCTTTACTTTCCTAAACAACCGTCTCGAGTTGGGTCCTTTGTCAACATGTTTACTCGGTAAAATGTATCTGACTCTTACATACACCGATTAGCTTATGGGCTATCACAAGAGCTAAACAAATGATATCGTAAACGGATATTTTCTATTTAATGTGCTATTTTTTTAAAAACCTCAATTTTGGTCGTTGGGGTTGAAAGTTTCTCGAGTGGAGACCGCGGATCGGCAAGCAGAGCGTAGGAAGTCCAACGACGAGGTGGACGGAAGACCTGATTAAAATCGTGGGTTCACGGTGGATGCAAGCCGCTTCCAACCGAGGCAAATGTCCAACAGTGGACGTGGTATGACTGATATGATGATAAATTTTACACAAGACTGACAAAAAAAAGTGTCAATTTAAATGAGCAAGTGCCACAACACCAGAAGGTTTTTTTTTTTTTTTTATATGAATAGGAAGGCAAACGAGCAAGTGGGTCACCTGATGGTAAGTGATCACCACGGCCCATAGACACCCGCAACCCCGGAGGGATTGCAGATGCGTTGCCAACCTAGAGGATTACAGGTGTTGCCAGCCTAGACGGCTAAGAATACCTCGTGTGCCAGTAATATAACCGGCCGTCTTACTCTCCATGCAACACGGCGCAAGCACTGCAGCAAGCTTAGCGAGTTACCTACCTGCATTGCACAGTCTCATCGTCTAAAAGAAGACGGGCCCAGCGTGCGGGCCATCCCCTTCTTGGCGCGGTCAAGTGGAGCCACGGGGGGGGGGGGGGTCCTCGTGAACCTACTGCGTCCCCATGACACCGGACTGAGGGCAATGCCGGAGATTTTAGTCTGGGTATACCCCTTCTGGGGGGGAGGCCCACATCCCCCTAGGAATCCCCGTGCCTAGGGCATCCATAAAGGTTAGCACGAGTGCGCTGGATAGCGGTGTCGCGCGCGTGATAAACTAGCCGTCTTTTTCTTACTGTTCGATCTAGAAAGAGAATACCTTGCAAAAGGCCCTACTAGCCGCAGAAAACGGTTTCAATTCATCAAATCAAAAATAGGGTATTTGTTTGACTTTATTACAAAACGTATGTGGTGACATAACGTAGCGAGTGGATATAGCTTATCAGCCGCTATCGCCGTCCCTGACCCTTCCTGGGTCCGCCAGATAAAGGCCAAAGTCGACTTGTTCGCACTCTGTTAACTCCGGTAAATAATATAAACAAGAACAGCAAGCTTTTAAGTACTCTATGGAGTATTTTGAGCTGACAACTGGCAGTCACATTTTTCAATTCGCCTTTGTACATCATTTGTATAGAGCGACCGCATAAATGAGCCCTCGCCAGCGCGGAAACGACCGCGGGGGCCGAGAGAGGCGCCATTTGTCGACATCCTCCCCCGCGCCCCGCAGCCGCGCGGGGAAGGACTCATTTAAGTGGTTGGTATATACTGTAACGTGCTCCTTTTCTACGTGCGACCTACTAAGCGTTATAGGTACATATAGTAGGTATACATACATACACACATTCCAGTAAATTATTACGCTTTCCCAAGAAACTCTTAAACTTCTTTGTAAGACTAATTGACGAGACTTGTAAAATATACCAACTTCCTATTACTTCGGTTTTTCCGTAACAAGAAAAAGACAAGATCCGTTCAGCTTTAAAAAAACAAGAATTCTAGATTTATAGGAAAATATTTGCGTGTGAAATACCAACTGCTAGGAATGGTTGTATTCTTGTATTTACTTGTCACGGTATGACGAAGTTCTAGGTTCAATTCCCAGCCCTAGCTTTAATTTATCTTTATCTTCTATTGACACAACAAAATAAATTTTAAACTATTAACATACTTGGGTCCCATAAACAACAGAACCCGAAACGTTAGCCATTAAAACAAAAAGATTTTCAATGTAATACTAAATTAATACATAATTTAGGCTGCCGAAGTTGACTGACCCGCCATCAATCGAGTCAACTAAGTGCATTGTAATTACTATGCGAGTGCATTCGCTTGCGTCGTCTTTGTTGCATCGACTGCATCACAATGACGTATAGATGAAGAGAAAAATGCATTACTGATTGCTAACATACATAAATCACGTCTTCATCCCTTACGGGGTAGACAGAGGCTAAGGTAACAAGACCTAAAGGCCACGTTTAGCATGATTGTGGGCATATGGGTGAAAAAGGGAATCAAAACAGTGATGGATAACATTGATTGCTAAGCATGACATATTTGCGATATTGTACAATAAAACAAATCTCAGTTATCTAATTATGAATGTGTGGTGTTTTAAAACTAGGCAATTAAGAATAATAAAATAAAACATTACAAATATGTACTTTGGACATATAAAGCGTAAATTTTACACAGTTTCCCTATAAGATGTATAGATGAATAGGGAAAATTCAAAGGCTGACATAATCCAGCATGCACTTAATTACGGCAAGAAGAACATTTTCAAATTAGTTTGTGTATCTAAATGGTTAACTAGTAAACATCTACATTGTCTACATTGTCTTCATATCTTTGTAACTCTTTGCTCTGATTCTTAAATTTCTAAGCGTCACTGAAAATTAGAACACAGAAAAATCCGAAAAGTAAAGCAATGGGCGGGAATCGAACCCGGAGCCTCGTCATTCCGTGACGCGTGCTATACCCCTACACCACCCATAGCAGGTGGGTAAGCCTTCGAATTAATCTAATTATTCTGATTCTTGGTGTTTGATAAATAACATTTGCACCTATTGTTTACAATAAAAAAACTTCGCTAACAATGCATAGGCCTAACGACCTGACGCAAAAACACAAGTAAACATTCAACACATGCACATGTGTTACCATAGAGTATCCTCCGAGGCGGGCGCCGCAGCTGCGCCCCGTAGGCCGCCGCATCGGGCTCCGCGTCGGGCACACACGTCCCTATGATGATCCCCATCCCATTCACGTCCGGCACATGTCACACTCACACACTACACTGACACACCGTGTCTACAACCGTTGGCCAGACGCAACAGTCTATCCCACACGCTGTCATAAATAAAATACTTTAAAAGTTCGAAAAATCTGTATAACTTTTGTTCCCTTTACACTTTGGTTTCTGCGGACAATGACGTGATACCTCGATGACGGCTCGAGTGGTTGTGAACCGTGCCGACGGCCGGCAGGCGCGTTTGGCACGCCACCTGTGACGCACAAGTGCGTCACAGACGTATGTAAATATTCCGCTATTTATAACTAAATATGAATGCTAGTTGACCATTACGGAAATAGGTCTACAGGGCCGCGCTTTGGACGTAGCGAAAATTGCAGAGCAAGAAAGGATTTGTTGGGAAAATAAGTTTCTGTTTTGTATAACAAAGGAAAAAAAGTTTACCAATTATTACTTTAAAAAGAAAGATGTGGTAAAGTTTCAGTTACTTTCTTTTATGGCTAACGTTTGTCTTAAGTTAAACTAAGCTTTGTAGAACTCATTTACTCCAAAGGTTCCTAATTATTTTACTAAATAAAAGTCACCTTTGAACAATTTTAGATTTCTACCAAATCTATTGAGCGGGTTATCCGTGTAAGCTACCAGATAGGCAGTATTATGTTCACGCGAAAATTCACATGTACATCGATGATATCGTAAGAGAAGTGGAGATATAGTCTATAGATTAAAATAGATTACTTTCCAGGAAAAAAGGCGATGACTCATTGCCTATTCGGTGGGCTTTTCCAAAGTAATTTTGCGTAAAATGGTGCTTTGACTGTCATTACTTTTATATGTACTTCCAGATTAGTATTTGAAAGGTGTCGTATAATATTGTTATCATCAAATTTGTATATTCAATGTAACATCCATAAGGAGAATAATGTCATTAATCCACAAGGTTTATGTATGTATTGTTCGGTCGCCTTGTTTGATGCCGTAACTTACAATAGTTTTCCTTTTTCATGATAAATTATATAGTAAGCTTGCAATCAGGTGTGGGAGCAAAGAAAAAACATACCAGTTGCTACTCTACCCGCGCAGATGGTAAAACCCCATCGAGGGAATCGGCGAAAATCATAGGAACCCCATTACTATTTTGATTCCCCTTTCCACCTTTATGCCCACAATCATGCTAAACGTGGCCTTTAGGTCTTGTTACTTCAGACTCTGTCTACCCCGTAAGGGATATAGACGTGATTTGTGTATATACATACACATTATTATTTTAAGTTAAAACTTGCTAACAAAATGCGCATCATTATAACCTCGACCTCTAATCAAATAATGTCTAGAATGGAAACCCCAAGAGTGACAAAATGCCAGGTGGCGTGCGTATAATCCGCAGATAATTACTGCCCTTGAACGATAAGGCATCTCAGCGGCATTTAGTGTCTCCTTCAATCACCTGTTAATGTAGTAGCGCGGGAAGGAGAAGGCACTATCGAATTAGAAGTTAGCAAGTCGATTAGGGCAGCCACTTATCCCTGTGGTTGCCAATGCACATTATTTTTAGCGGGTCAATCAGAAAAGGACGCATTGAGTTTTGTTGCTTGTACTATTACTGGCGAATCTGTATTAACAACGTCTGTGCTCTAGGCCTAGGGTATTGTACTCGTTCGGGCGCCGTAAATGTAGGCCCGTAGCATTTTGCCCTTCCTGCTACTGTTGATAAGCCACTGCGTGCTGACCTTCTTGCTCCGTTATCTTTCTTTATTACACCTATAAAACTGTAGGTACCAGTGGCCATAGAACTCTATTCCCACCGGCTTGTCTATTTTAAGGCAGTTGGGCACTTCATTGTGCATAATTAGAGGGAAATGCTATTTAAATTCCCTTCGCCTTGCCTTCTGAATTCTGATATACTTGACGCCACGCGTACAGAGACTGGCTGACTGACAACTCACAACCAAACTTACTGAAGCTTAAAATTTGTCAAACCCAGTGCATTAGGAAGACATTTTCCACGATTCCTACAGGATAGAGATAGGTAAATTAAAAGAAAGGGTGTGGGAAAAGGTCAGCAAAGTAATGAAAATTCATACACTAATGCACGTCATAACTTTTATCTTGAGATAAGAAAGGGGTCCGTTCACTGAATCAGTTTTGATGAGGATGCAGAAGGACAGAGGGTACTGACGAACAGATAAACCATTTACATTACCGTTTTGCAATGCTCTGATGATTTTAATGTGTAAATGCAGCGTGTAGGATCCAGATAACTATTAGACAAGTTAAAATGAAAAGAATCACCAATGATGAGAACACATCAAATGCAACAATTAGTGATAAATAAAACAGCAGCAAAACAATCGGTTAGTAAAGTATTGGTTGATCTCAGAAAGTTACTTGAAATAAATAACAATGCTACATAAAAAAGGGCGGTTTAGCGTAATGATAAACTACAAGCGAAAGTATCAAATTAGAACCAAAAATTACACAAGTTTGGCGCAACAGCCGAGTCGACAAACGACGCTATAAGTTACGCAACGGAGAGCAAGCACAGTGAACTTGTGCCGCCTAATCTAATTGATAACTTACACGATGAACACGCGCGACATCTCAAAGTTAGTTTCAAAATAGGGAGTAACTGATGAAATTCGCGTCGGTGCGGAGGAAGCATGAGAAACCATTCTCACAAGCCATTAGAAGGCAAACGCTTGTACTGTTATTAAGTAGAAATTCTTGTTAAATTTTCCTCATCTACTTCACGTAGAGGTAAACTTGGAGTTTGTTTGCTACGAGTAAAGGAAACTAATGCACCGATGTTAACAACTAATACCGTGTTTCACTAATCACTACATAGTATAACGACTTCCGATGTCTATCTGTCTGACCCTATGTATGCTTAGATAGATAATGTTTTGTCCTGAGAATTCATGCGGGAAGCGTACGAAGAACATGAGAACCATAAACATTAGCACATCAATGATGTCTCAAAGTGTGTAAATTGTGCAGCCACTGAAAACAGTTAAGAACCATCCAATAAAGTAACAGTGGTAGCCTGCTATAAACAGAAAAGAAAGCAAAGCAGTTCCGAAAAGCATTGAAAATGGCTTTATATAGCGCAATGATTTCGCTAATTACGTGTTCCAAAACTTTGTACAGGAAAGCGACTACCAAAAACCGGCAGCAGAATAGCAATCACGCAAGCATTTTACGAGTCGAAACTAATTCATTGATAAAGCCGATACGGCGGGCCTTGGTTCTACTGTTTTGCGCGGCCACTTTAGATTAACTCACTAGTTCACTACACTGTTTGTGGCCATTTCTGTAGAATATAAAACGAAACAATTGTTTTTTATCATCAGCGAAGGAAGTCTGAAGATAAAATACGGTTAGCAATGTTATGAGATCAAAGAAATAGCAACTATTCCCTCACGGCTGTTAGAAGGGAACTTCCTAAATATAGAAAAGCTATTAACGGAAAAGCTAAGTCGTAAAGATTTCTTATTTTAGCGACAGGTCCGCCAATCATTTTCATATAGGTCGTATTAACTGCGTAACAAATTAAGGCGTCATGATCAGTTTCAATTTGAGTCTTAGGTATCAAAACGAACCCAGGGTGTTTAAGCTAATAGTACCTAGCTATTTAGCGACTCTATAAAGAACTCAGAAACGCTCTCAAGAGAATGAACAACAAAGAAAAAAAACAACAAACTTGGTCGCCAGTCCGAAACTTGACCAAACTCGCTTTAAGGGTACATGCACAAGTCCCGCAAAGATTAATACCAAGTGATCGGGGTAAGCGATGGCGGTCCCGTCTGACAGCGAGGGATGGCGGAAACTACCGAACTGTCATTCGGCTCGAACCCTCGGGGAATGTTTTTGTTTGATTCATTCCTTTGTTTTTGGGGAGAATGGCGGGTCATCTTTTACCTTACATAGGGGAGCGCCATTGCACTGCTGAAAACTAGCCAATTGGAGAATGTAGCCCGAGAACTATCACTACCATACTTCTACTTAATACTTACTTTACTGTGGCCCGTTCATATTTGTTTCTGAATCAAAATAGTTGTCTGGTATATCATTTTTACCCTGCATAAGAATTTAATTGTAAATTCACTGCATTGCTTTGTGATTTTCATTAAAGAACAGTTGTAAGCATTGTATTGTATCAATGTAATGTTACTCGTCAACAATTATAATATCATTTTCTATACTTTATCTCTCAGTCTGCATAATACCGTCCGGTTACATAATTTCAACACGGGTAATAATTAAGACGGGTATACTATTAAAACCAGTGTTCGTCGCTCGCGTCTCTCGCTAATAAAAAGCATTCTGTTACCTTGTAATTGATATTTTATAACGTCATTAGAGCATCGTGTTTTAACTAAAGGCACCATTCACGGGACTTTGAATAGTCACAATTCACAAAAGAAACTCAGAGATCGCTGGAAACTGTTGCCTATTTGTCATGTTTTGTGAAGCGTCTCGAAAATATAAATAATAATAAATAGTTATGATAATGTAGTACGCATGCTTCGCATAGCCGGGCTACAAGAGAGTACCGTAGCGTGCTAGCGGCCGTGCTGAATTTGTTGAAAATATTTCGGGTATTGTTTTCACAACACGGGCTATTAACGGTGTTTTGCTGCAAGTGTTTGTACACCATCTAACAAGGACGTAAAATGAAGTGCTTTCGTTTCAAATAAATATATTTTATAATGAAATGAAATATTTTTATTGCAAGAATGCAGTTCACAGCTTACAGTACATACAACCTCAGTGTTCTCATAGGCATGCAAAAATTTAGTATGCTTTTATTGAGCAAGTGCTCATTAGTGGCACGTGTGTACCAACACTGCTAGTAATATGAGCATGCTTATTTAGAGCATGCTAAAAATCAACCGATGTTTGATTTTCGAGCATGCTACCTGAGGGGCGGGTGGAGGGGGGCGTGCTCCGAGCGCATCTGAACAGGTTTGCGTTTGCTTTAAGCATGCTTATTTATGAAAAGCATGCTTATTGCTCGCAAACGTGAACAGTTAAGCGCCCCGTAAACGATCAAACTTGTTTGACAAACTTGCTTGTCAAACTTCACGTTTTCATCAAACATAAGCGTAAACGATCAAACCAAATATCAAACAAATTTGTTACAGCGCCCCGCGCAAACGGTCGAACTTGCTTGACAAACTTGTTTGTCAAACTTCTTCTACCGAGATCTTGTTTGACAAACACCGTCGTACACGTTCAAACCTGTTTGTCAAACTCGACATCAATCCAGATTTTCATCAAACGCATCAAACACGTAGATTGTTTGACAAACGCCTCAAACACAGCCGTACACGATCAAATTGTTTGACAAACACGTAAAGTTTGACAAACAATTTGATCGTTTACCGGGCGCTTTACAGAGCATACTAATTTTAAACAAGCTTATGAGCATGCTTTTCAGCACGTCTGTTCGTAACTTCAAGTATTTATTAATAATAAATTGAGCTTTCATTTCACACGTCTAGCATGAGAGAGACTCGCGTGTGACCACGATAAAAGATCGCTTGTTTTTAATTAAGATACAGCAATGCAGTACACAGAACACAAAAAGGTGTAGAAACGGTAAAAGCGCGTGTCACGTGTGGTACAATCCTGCTTAATTTAGCTAAGTGCAGAATAGACATATGTGTATTTGTATACCCCAGGGTACTTGACTTTCCAGACACTTCCAAAAACGATCGCTGTATTTCAATTAATGTACATAAAACCTTAACACATTACATACCAAAATCTTCCTCGTGAATCACTCTATCCATTGATGAAAATCCCACGGAAATCCGCCAATTACTTTTCGAGTTTAACGCGTACAAACAGGCAGACGCAGCGGACTTAGTTTTATAACATATAATTGTGTCAACTGCAACCGCCCTCTAATCTCTAATACCCTAAAGAGAAACCACGCGGTATTTTTTCATCCATCATGGCGGCCATTATCACCTGTTATATATTTAACGCACTCAGCCTGATTAGTTTTCCGTCTAATCAAGCAGTGGTCTCACCGCGAAGGCTATACGAATTCCCAAGTATAAAGGTGCGACCACACCTGTGCGTAAAAGACGTTGACGGTGCGTTCACGCATCAAAATGTACGCAAAAACGGTGAGACAACGTGACGCCTGCGACACGTCACTGCGTATACGCGGCGGTGTGGTCGCTCCTTTATGACGCCATTACGTCATTAATGAACTTTGAAACTGCATTTTGAGATGTCGCCGGGTTGAAGCCAAAACCAATTATCTGCTATTTTTTCGAGTTTTTGACTTAAATTACCATTCGAATCGGCAAATTTTTATCTACCTAGTGGTAAAACCCACTAAACTGTATGACGCACCATTGCTGACTTATCGAATGTAAAAACCGAATATTGGCTTGTAAAGCTATAGGGTATCAAACGCAAAAACAAATAAGCTGAGAAAATAATATTTTTACAAAATCAAAAACAAATAATTCTTCATAATTTAGACGAGATATTTTGACACATAGATGCAAAAAATACGAAACCTTTTTAGTAATTTTTGGTGCTATATAAATAATAACAGTATTGGACCATACTAAGGCAAAAAATATTATGTTTACTTAGTACTTTTTTGTTCCAGAAGAGTGTAGTACAAATACTAAAAATCTTTAGAGTTAATATAAACAATACCTATATAAATAAAGTTGGTTCTGGCATGTAATATTTCGGTTATTTCTTAGCAATTAGCTTAGAAGCAAAACCGACTAAATTGCTACTAAAGAAGCAAAAACAACTAAACTAGGGTTATATTTTATATTTTATTTTTTTGCGCAAATATGACTGTATATCATATCAGGCATATAATTATCTAAAGCTTGGATAACTCTACTATAAGTTCTTATACATAAAACTGAGATTAAACTCAAACTCAAACTTTTATTTGCTTTGATACAATATACAAGATCAAACCCTAAAATTATTATTTCAATTGTAAGGTCTTAATTTTAATAGCGAACATTCAAAACGCGTTTACTCAAAAAAAAATTTTTTTTAGGCTAATTAGTAGGTTTTGGCTCCAACCCGGCGATGTTACAAATGTTCAACATTTGATTAGTTCATTATTTATTTCCACCTGTCCCGGTGTCTGTGTCTTTATCGCTATCCCGGAGGAGCGGAGATGGTCTACCACGAAATCCAAATTCGGAATTCGTATGATAATCCTCGCTCATCTATTAATACAATTCAAACTACCGGTTCCTAATTTCAGACTCTTAAGTATCCAACCAATTAGTCTTCAAATCTACGTCCCGCCCCGTACCCTTCTTAATGTCACCACGTGACGTGGATTTCAAACAATCCGTCTCCAAAACGCTTCTATAGAACTCCTCCTCTAAGTCTTAATACGATATTCTTATTCACAGTCTCGCTTCGTTGTGTCGACAAGTCCTTTAGTTTATCAAAAGGCTTACAAGGAGGGTAGAGTACATATTTATTATTACAACGCGCTTACAAATTATAACAGGGAAAGCTGACATTAACGACCCCCGGGCTGGATCAAAGTACAAAGAACATTTAATATATTGTGAACAATTTATTAGCTTTAAATTCGCGTTGACTCCTCTGTATTTACAATTTAAGCTCAGTTATACGACAAGGCAGACCAGCAAGTGAGGCAAGGAGGCACTGGCGTGGCGTCATGTATATCAGAAGGCAAGCAAGGGAATCTAAAGCCTTTTCCTCTAATTCTGCACAATAAAGTGCCCAACTGCCTTAAGCAAGCAAGCCGGTGGGAATCGAGTTCTATGATGAAATGAGCATCACCTTCTAGACTCACAATTCAAGAGGATTGCGGGTATGTTGCCAGCCTAGAATAGAAAAAAAAACATACCTCATACAATAACTCATGCGTCAGTAATTCCATCGGCTATATTACTACTTACGACGTTTTATTAGAGTATCACATAACAGTCATCACAAGCTTGATGGAGCTGATATCCCTGAGGAGATGCAGCCTTCAGGAAATGAATAGGAAATTAAACATTCAGCATTCGAACGAGCTCAACCAAATCACAGCTAGATCACAGTTCAGCTAAATATCTGATTCAGAACTACATTTTGCAAATAGCACAAAAAGGGTTCTTTGACAATGACTTTCTTCAAATCTAGTGCTTTCGGAAAGACCTTCATAGCCAAGAGAACTAACACATAACCATACATACATAAATTAAGTCTTTATCCCTTACGGGGTAGACATAGTCCAAAGTAACAGGACTTAAAGGCCACGTTTAGCATGATTGTGGGCGTATAGGTGGAAAGGGGAATCGAAACAGTGATGGGTTGCTAACCGCATCGCCCAAAACATAATGCCTAAGGTTTTCACCCATTCCCTCGTTGGGCTGTTACCCATCTGCGCAGGATGAGAAGCAAGCTTTTATCTTTACTCCCAGACCAGCATGGAAGAAAAAAAAAGATAAAAAGTAGGATATTCTATTTGGTAAACTTTCAAGTATTTCAAAAGATCCTGCTTTGTCATAACTGCGGTAGTGATAAATGTATGAAGCAAAATCGATACACGACAAAAGATAATTACAGAGGTACAGTCCAATCAATCGGGAAATTACGTTTCAAATTCTACGGTACAGTCGGCATGACACATTTCAATTATTCTATGGGGCCACACGCGCCAAACACGCGAGCGAATGCCATTAGAAAATGAATCGAATACTTCGGAGCGAGGGTATAATTTGGTTCAAATTAAATTTTAATCAAATACAGGAGGTATCCGTTGCTACGAAAGTGCTACGGTGCTACGGCGTAGAGCCGCTACGAACGGGAAGAATTTTATTTAGCCTAGAAATTTTAATAAATTGTACACCATACCTATTTTTTTTTGAGTTAGTCAACAATATTTTTTCACCAATCACAAAAATGTTGTCAACTTAAATGTTATAGTATCTTATTAGGGTGCGCTTACATAGCGCTTCTAAGCGAAACGAAGACATGTAGACTCGACTTATCACATTAGTTCATACATACATACATATATCTCGTCTTTATACCTTACGGGGTAGACAGAGCCTAAGGTAACCAACGTTTAAGGTCACGTTTAGCATGATTGTGGGCCTATAGTTGGAAAGGGGAAATCTAAATAGTGACAGGTTGCTAGCCGCATATCCTATAACATGATTCCTAAGATTTTCGCACAATTCCTCGATGGGCTTTTCCATGTGCTCGGGAAGAGAAGCAACTTTATCTTGACTCCCTGACCAGCATGGAAGAAAATTTTAAACCGCGACCCTACCTTCTTATTAAAATTGGTATTTTCTCGTGTGCCACGTGTATCGATCTCTGCCATACAGGTACACACGCACTGAATAATAGCTAAGGTCGCTAAGCATCGAATCAATAGCAGAACGATTAGAACTGTCATCGGCCGAGGCACAACACGACGACCACCGCCAGAGCTGCGCGAGAAGAAAAGCACCAATAGAATCACTCATTTGCTTAGCCTCGCCCCGCGGAGCTCTCTTATTGGTCGACAACCTGTCAAAACTGTGTTGATTACGTCAAGGTGACATAAGGTGACATCCTCTCATGTCTTCAAATATTATTCCTATTGTCCCGTGGGAAATTCCAAAAAACCCTTCTCAGTACACCTCTATAAATAAAAATATGTCTTTATTTTTATTCCGTCCTTTTATCCCACGGGAAATCAGAAAAATCCCTTCGTAGTGCATACTTGCATAACAAATTTCAAGGCTCTAGTAATTGAAGTTACAGCAAACAATTCCCAAGGGAAGTTCAAAACCACTTTGCACCTCTATGATACTCGAGGAATATTTACGCCAAATTTAAAGTCTATCCCCCTTATTCATAAACGCTCTATAGGCTTCTGCTAACTTAGCAATTGTTTGTCCTTATCTGTGAAAAGTCAATGTCAAAGTGACAGATAAGGACAAACGATTGCTAAGTTAGCAGAAGCCTATAGAGCGTTTATGAATAAGGGCGTATAGCTTTAGAGATTCAAGTTGTGCCAGTCTGTCTGACAGCACAAACTTTGCTTAGTTTGCGGCTAGATCATTCCATGTCAATTGTCCCGCTATACAACGTGTTACAAAATACCCCGTAAAAAATATAATTAATTATTAAAGCCAAAAATATTGTCAACCCTAGTAAGCTGTTATGTCAGGGAATCAGATTATTTAACAGAAAGGCCTACGTACCTATTTTACCTAATAATTGTCTACTTTAATAGTTTTCTATTTTTCATTCATAAATGTTTGCTACCGCAATACACGGATGTCATTATACTCAAGTACTGGCGTCAAAAAATGTCAAGTTGGAAAAAAAAATGTTGTCAATTTCAAATCTTCTAATCGATATCCTACAACTGTACATTCTGCGTAGTCTACTCATTAATTTTACTGAAATAGGGTTTGCACATCAGTGAAAATAATAATACCTTTTTTTTTTTGGGGTATGTTATACAGCGTTACTACGGTTCTTAAATATTGTTAATGGACTCGTTATAAGGCCCCATTTAACCTCCTTTCGGCTTTAAAATAAGCCAAGCCAAGGGTAAAATAAAGTAGTTTTTTTAGAGTTGTGTCGTGAATTTATCCTACAACCCAATTACGGCAAGTGTTCCCATTCCATAATACAATTTGTACCAAAATACGTGGCAGACGCCCCGTCCCGGCCGTAACCTTTGACTTTTGCAACATTCGCTAAACTTTATCTTTTAGACACAATATATACCGTTACCACGATATAATATGCCTTAAAATAGCGCTGTAGGCTAATCCCCATAAAATATATACATTAAAAATGTTTTTACGTTACATAATAAAAGAAAGAAGTAAAGGTTGAAGGCCAGCGGATGAGAGACAAGCCAAGAACGTTCATGATGCATGTGAAAGAGAAATTAGAAGTCGTGTCGTATTGACATCCTAGTCAAAGAAAATGCCCTGGATAGGAATTGCTCTACCGACAGGAGCCTGGCTCTGAAGTTTAAGAAAAAGAATTTAAGGAACACAAGTTACCAAAATGAAATCCAGGGGTCGCTCAAACATTTGTAATTGAGCAGTGTCCGACATGTTACAGATCTACCCGGGCCTTCGTCAATGTTCGCATCACAAATTTACATGTCAATTTTAATGATCATAATATATAGTATACATCAATGAACGATGAAAGTGAATGAAGTCTGGTCGGACTTCAGAAACTATTAAAAAAAATAGACTTCAATTTACACCAAGCCAGTCGTCACTAAACATACATACATACACAAAGCAAGTATATATCCCTTACGGGTTGGACAGAGCCTGGGGTAAGAAGACCTAAAGGCCACGTTTAGCATGATTGTAGGTGTATAAGTGGAAAAGGAAATCAAAATAGTGATGGGTTTGCTAGCCGCATCGCATATAACATGATTCCTAAGAATTTCGCCCATTCCCTCGGTGGGCAACCATCTGCGCGGGACGAGAAGCAAACGGTACATTCTATGTTTTTCCTTTGCTCCCAGCATGGATCACTAAATCTCACAGCATCTCACAGCATCAACAAAACAGGAAAAAGCGACGTCACAACCGGCAAGTGTCCGCCATGACACCGGAAACGATGTCGCGACGGACGCCCTCCCGGAACCGGATATAGAGACAACACCTTCCACGTCACTCTGCGGCGCGAGGAATCGAGGACATTCTTTACTGTGGGGATGGAACGACCAACGAAAACGTGCACGTGACGTTATGCCTTACGGGGTTGACAGAGCCTAAAGTAATCGTTGCTAGAAAGTAGAAAACATCACTACATATTACAAAACTAAGTCCTCTGCCTCTGTCTATCTGTCGGTCATGGTCTTCGTACTGAAAACGATGACGAGTGATAACGAAATAAACATATTTCTATTTACGATAAACTCAAAAGTACTGATCGAATTTTGATGCGGTTTTCATCAATAGATAAGAGTGATTCACGAGGATGGTTCAGGTATATAATTAGACAAGATTTTGTGTACACACATACATACAATACATAAATCAAGTCTTTATCCCTTACGATGTAGACAAGAGTCTAAGGTAACAAGAGCTAAAGGCCACGTTTAGCATGATTGTGGGCGTATAGGTGGGGGAATTAAAATAGTGATGGGTTTCTAGCCGCATCCCCTATAACATTATGCCTAAAATATTCGCCCATTCCCTCGATAGGCTTTTACTATCTGCGTGGGAAAAGAAGCAATTGGTGCATTCTGTTTTTTTTTTGCTCCCAGACCGAAGCTAACTGAAACCGACGAGCGTGTGTATTAATAGATTGATGAATGTGGATGATGCGAAAGGGCTATGTCAGGATCGTAGAACAGGAACAAAGTAGTCTCTGCCTACCCCTGTGGGAAAGAGGCGTGACGGTATGTATGGATGCATATATAGTAAGCAAAACGTCTCTTAACACGTTTTACATACATATAAATCACGTCTTTATCCCTGACGAAGTAGACTGAGCCTAAGGTAAGAGGACCAAGGCCACGTTCAGATGTCTTATTTACTATGACAAACTGACAGCGCCTCTAGCGGCACGTAACGGCAACAAAGTTTTTTTGTTCGCTTGTTACGACCAAAAAATACTAAACGATCAGCTAATTGATCGCGTTATCTTACACCAGAATGAAATGATAAAGAGACGTGACAACTCTTCATGTAGGGTCGCAACGCAACCCAAATCTATCCAATATATTGCGGGGTAGCCCTAGCCAAGGGGTAACCCACCCCTATACATTTGCATCGCATGCTTACCAGGCCAGTCTTGTATATGTTGACCTTTATCTACGGTTTAGATACGTATTTACACACACATACACAATGTATAAGTACGATGCACCGATTGATAAATTCATCGCTTTTAACCCGTTACATAAACTGTAATGGGCCGAAAATCTTAGGAATAATGTCAATATTGGCGATGCGGGTAGCAACCCGATTCTATTTTGATTTCCCTTTTCACCTATACGCCCACAATCAAGCGAAAAGTGGAGTTTAAATCTTCTGTCTACCCCTTAAAGGATATAGTCGTGATTTGTGTGAAAAACATACAGACAGCTTGGTTCTTGTTCACTATAAACCTTGATAATTATCTTATGTATTTATTGTATTAGAGATTCGTTCATTTATCGTAAAAATAGTAGGTTTCGAGGGTTTTCAAATTACGTTTATATAAATTTTGTCGAATAAGACTTAATTGTATTCGATAAGAAATATAAATAAACTCAACAGAGACAACAAAGCACCTAAATATATCTAGTAATTTCTAAATTCCTTTCCTTGTGTAATTTACTTATGTGTGTATTGCGGTAAATCGCAAATTGTGGTTGCAGAGTGACCAATTTTGATTTAGTGTAGTGCAGTATATAGTTGAAGTTTCTTTATGACGAAAATAGGCAGCTATAGCCAGAATATGTCGGTTTAAATTCAATAGTTTATTTTTTTATTTTTAATAATTTACTCACTTTGTTACCTATAAATGTAAATTCCTACTTGTATACCATACATACATATATCACGTCTTTATCCCTTACGGGGTAACGGCGTAAAGGTAACAAAACCTTAAGGCCACGTTTCGCATGATTAAGGGCGTATAGGTGGAAAGGGAAATCAAAATAGTGATGAGTTGCTAGCCGCATTGTCTATAACATGATTCCTAAGACTTACGCCCATTCCCTCGATGGGCTTCTACAATCTGCGCGGGAAGACACGCAACTGGTAAATTATGTTTTTTCTTTACTCCCCAGACCAGCATGGAAGAACCAATAACACTAATAAATATCAAAATTACTATTCAACTGTTGCTTTGTTTGAAACCGTTATACGTGGCAAACCCGAGTCCTCTGACAACAACGTCTTTTTCCCCATTTTATCACTCAACTTTGACATTTCACTACAAAATAATCATCCCAGTAAATTAATAATTAAATCATCGATCACAGCAACAAACAAAGCTCTCGCCACACTTCCGCAAGAGCGTAACAATATCCAGTTAACGTCAATTTTTGTCACCGAGCCGTCATCGATGCACGTCAACTCTATATCACAATAGCTTACTCCATTAGTACACTAACCTATATTGTGAACACAGTGGACAATAAAGTACAAGTTAGTTTTAAAAGGTTATCCGCGAGCAAGGCAACCGTCCGCTCGCGTACAGCGCCCGCCGGCGACTGAACCTGAACTGGCCCGGCGCCGGGACTTGGGGGGGAGGAATGGGGGGTTTGAATAGGTACTAATTGACAAACAAGAGTGTATAACAATTTCTTAGATCATGGGGTAGATTCTGGTGTTAGTGTAAGCTTCAAAAGTGACGTGTGGACGTGCGAACACGCTTTATAAAGCGACAAATACCATTTACATGGCTGGAAAAAGAACTAATATGGGGTGCGGTTCGTTTTCGGAATAAAATACAAACAACACACCACATCCAAATCAAAAAATGCTATAAGCTACTCCAGAAACACCACCTTAGGCCCTTCTAAAAGTCTTCTACACCACATAATAGTTACACTGGAAAGCAAAATCAAACACTCTTACCATACATTTGAAATTCTCTACAAATGTCGGTCATGCAACTACGCAACCCTGAGATACCCCACAAGACCGCCGACCGTTTGAATCCTAACTACGGTTCGCAATATTACTAGCCCTAGAAATTTCTAGGAATGTAGGGCATCGACCTCTCGTATCTTACTGTCATTGAAGACATGAGATGCTAAACTAATAAATCTTGTTGGGACCGAGGGTACTGGCTATTTGGCGACCGATCCCAGGACTCCCCAACAGAAACGGAACAAGTTTCATCCATGGATAGTTTTGGAGCTCTCAGCTCGTTAAAGTCAAACATGATCACTTAAATTAAGTCTTTATAGTTTACGGGGTTGACATAGCCTAAGGTAACAAGTAGTTTAGTATGATTGTAGGTGTATAGTTGAAAAGTGGAACCACAATAGTGATAGGTTGCCAGCCGCATCGCCTATGTCTAGCATGATTCCTAAGATTTTCACCCATTCCCTCAATGGCTTTTACTGCGCGGAAAGACAAGCAACTGTTATTTTTTCGTTGCTCCCAGACCAGTATGGAAGGAAACATCTGATAATTTAATTACTTAGAGTATACATCAGATACAGTATTGCTGACAGCTTCCATGCTGGTCTGGGAGTAAAGAAAAAACATAGAATTTACCAAGTTGCTTCTCTTCCCGCGCAGATGGTTGTCCATCGAGGGAATGGGCGAAAGTCTTAGGAACCATCTTATAGGCGATGCGGCTGGCAACCTAACACTATTTTGATTTCCCTTTCCACCTATACGCCCATAATGCTAAACGTAGCCTTAAGGTTTTGTTACCTTAGGCTCTGTCTATCCCGTAAGAGATAAAGACGTGATGTATGCATATATGTATGTACTGGTTTCAATTATTTTGAGACCTCGTTTCGTATCGGTGGAACAGGCGCGGGCATAAGTATCGATAAAGCCATCATGTCAAATATATCTGCCTTATTGTTTACTTTGAGAATTACGTTTTACTTTTGCAAAGACACACACAACGCTGAGCATCTATGTCTGTGTGTTTTTTCTTGTTTTTTTTTATATTTGTTTTCTCTTATATTTGTGTGTCATGCAAAAAGGAATAAATGTCTTATTTCTTTCTTTCTTTCTTATTTTGTCAAGCAGGTAATTATACCTATTGATGATATTTATGAGGCAATCTCTAAATGGGAGCAAGGTAATTTGTGTCGAATCAGACATTATTGTCAGAAAAACATATCCTTTGATCATTACTTTAATCCAGTCTCCAACTGAGATAAGTCGTTTCACAAAACAAGACAGGCAATGAGGGCTATCGCATGTGAATTTGCCACTAGAGGCGCTAGTGTCGCGTAAGGTCCAATAAAATTCACTTTTCCCTGGTTTTGGCGGGCTTCGTGACATACATTATAATTTCTTTCAATCACCTGTCAAAAAGTGAACGCTTTTGTAACATGAATGTGAACGGTTTGAAAGCGGAATTAAGAAAAAGAGGCGCAAATATAAGCGGCCCCAAATTTAAAATTAGAGATAGTTATTTATAATTAATAAACTCGCACCGCATACATTTTGCTCAAGAGCAAGACTAACACTGGATTATATAATAACTTGCCGAATTTGTACGAAACCCTCAGTGAGCGAGTCCGACTCGCACTTGACAGGTTTTTAAACATTTCAGGATTAATTTAAGCATACGCCTAGGAAAAGACTTAATAGGCACTTAAGCATAATAGGCATAAAGAACGACCCCTCCTGCCCACACTGTGGGAAGGAGGAGCCAAGCAAACGCGTCCTCACCGAGCGAGTCATGTACGCGGCAGCGCGACGCGATGCACTCGAGAGTGACGAACTGGAGGACGAGCTAAGGGATGTCGAACTCAAAGATGTCCTTATGTTCGGCAGGAGAATAAGAAAATTCCAGGAGAGTCGCTGTGTGGGAGCGCTGCTGGGACAGTAACCGGCGGCGCCAACCAAAGGGGAACTGTAGGCTTATTACCTGACTAGCACGCAATCGCCATCGTGTTCATTTTGACAGTTCTTGTATGAATGACAGCTAGCTGATTCCGATGCCAATTGTCAGCCCATACGTGAACTGTCAAAATGAACACGATGGCGATTGCGAGCCAGTTAGATAATAAGCCTGCAAGGCTGAATGATCAACAAAAGGATGGACAACCCGCCTGAGCCAGCTACGCGTCCCCACCCAACATCAGCATTCACTAATATCTTCACAAAACATTCGTATCAATATTTCCATCGCCTCATTCCCTCGTTGGTCACATTCTGTCTAAAATATCTTTTCGGCCCACCTTTGTCCCGTTCCACCCCAACATGTTTTATATCCCGTATAAAATTCGCAATAACTCAGGCTCAAACACTATTCCTCGAAATGCTATTGACGTAATCTTTTCCCCGTCTCGCGGTAGCCCCGCTAATCCGTCGTCATGGCGACTTTTATCCACTTTTGTCGACCCTCACAGAGGAAATAACAAATAGAGTGAAGATGTATAAAAAAAAAACCAAACGAGTCACAATTGCTGTACTCTGATTGGCCAGCTGAAGGTCAAACATATCACTAGAGTTGATCGAGCAGCTATTATTATCGATAAGGATACATACGTACAGATATACACACATAAACAACGTCTTTATCCCTTACGGGGTAGACAGAGCCTAAGGTAACACGACCTAAAGGACACGTTTAGCATGATTGTGGGCGTATAGGTGGAAAGGGGAATCAAAATAGCGATGGGTTGCTAGCCGCAGCGCCAATAAAGTGATTCCTAAGATTTTCAGTTTTTTTTTTTAAGATATGGATAATAGTTAATAAAACCTACTTTTATAAAAAAAAACATAAGTGCAATAACTCAAACGGCTTGGTTGCGTGAAGATAAAGGAAAATACCAACGCGAAAAATCTGTTGGTATAAAGTGGTGCCTGGTGACAGACAGACAGACGGACAGTGGAGTCTTATAGCAATATGGTCCCGTTTTTAACCTTTGGGTACAGAACCGTTATAAAGGCAATATAAAGCCGTAAATAGGAAAACATACGACAAGATAGTTAAGCTATATTCAGGTCGTAATTACAGCGAAGGCAGCATGTTTGTTCGGGTAATGATGTGTTTGTCAGTTTGTTCGGAGCTACGTAGTGACGCCATAATGGTAATGGGGGCGACACTGAATCTATGCTAATAGAATAAAGAGGTTAACAATACAATACAATTACTCTTTATTGAACACCAAATAATAAACAATACAGAAAACTGGTACACTTAACTAGCTTGGTTTGTTTGTATGTAGAAACTGAAATACTGTACCAATTTATAGTGCATTGGGTTAAATTCGAAATTGGGAGAATTTTTACTCGTGGATATCCACTAAACGGCGTATAATTACAAAATCCAGCAACACTTTGCCTTCTAGATAAGCGTTGCCAGATTATGAAATTGTTCCCCGTTTAGTGGATATCCACGAGTTTCGAAATTCCCCCAATTTCGAATTTACCCCAATGCACTATAAATAAAAACTAGTGACAGAAAGCTAGACTATCCCTGGTTAACGTGTGACACATTTTTTCCCGGGAAAGTGTAGTTCCAAACGCAAACTAAATTATGGGTAGCAGTTAGTGATGTTATAATTAACGACGTCTCAAATTTAACAACTATGCTGCCAGCGTTCTGAGTACAATGAGCAGTGACAGTAACCTGGGAGGGGTGTTTTATTTGTAGGTTAGGTTGTAAGTTAGGCTAGGTTTAGGTTAATTTTTTTAATAGTATTTAGTCATTTTTTTAATTATTTATTGTAAAGATTTAATGTCTTTTTGTTTAATTACTTAGTCGGACACGCACTTGACCAGTTTTTATTTCATACGCGTGACAGACATCAGAGAGACCTAGGCCGTCCAAAAATATCAGGATAGGTGCTGACTGAAGCGGTCCTCAACCGTGTTCATAATTCAGTATATACATATGTATGTAAATATATGCGGCGGTGTGTGTGATATGTTAACACCACCCTGCCCATGAAAATACTGTATTCTAGTGATAATTAACAAAAAAACCTGTGCATAGCTACTCCGCTGCCACACGTGTGAGACAGCCAAGCTCGTGCGAAACATTTACGTTTCGCGCAAGCTCTATTTTGCACGTGTGATGGCACAGGTTTTTTGTTCATTAATATGGATCACCGCATTCACCACATTCGCTTCTGCGATGTTAATACTTCAGCCACTTCACTACATCACTATCACTACTCACTACTTAATATAAAGCAAAGTCGCTTTCCGCTGTCCATCTGTCCCTATGTATGCTTAGATCTTTAAAACTACGCAAAAAAATATACAATGTACCAGTTGCTTTTCATCCCGCGTAGATGGTAAAAGCCCATCGAGGGAATGGGCGAAAATCATAGGAATCATGTTATAGGCGATGCGGTTAGCAACCCATCACTATTTTGATTCCATTTTTTTGCTATCTACGCTATTTACGCCCACACAATCTTGCTAATCGTGGCCTAGGTCTTGCCACCTTAGGCTCTGTCTACCCAATAAGGGATAAAGACGTGATTTGTGTATGTGTAAGTACGCAACGGACTTTGATGCGGTTTTTCAATAGATAGAGTGATTCAAGAGGAAGGTTTATATGTATAATTCTACGCCAAAGTCGCAGGCAGAAGCAGGTAAACTATACAAACGGTTCTGCGTTTATATCGACAAAAGCATCCTGTTCGCAACTCCTCGTACATCTCAACTTAGTAAACGGTAACATAGCGCATGTAAAGGGAGACCTATCTCAATGCAAACTTAACAGGCGGCCTGTCACTGCCAACTGTTAGTCGCGAACTCGGACCAACTTAGTTCAGATCAGATTCATTCACGTGAAGAGATAGCTGGAACTGTTACTGTAATGTTGCGAATCAGTGTTGCCAGGTCGCTTCCCTTGAAAATCACATTGGCATCCCTAAAAAGTTCAATTTTTGGTAGAAAAGTTCGATTTTCATTTAAATCTTCGGGAATGAGCTTTTTTTTTTTACCTCATCATAGGATATAGGAATAATATTTTTGTTTATAGTGTTAAAAACAGGAAAAAAATATCTTTTGCCGGGACCTTAAAAGTTCCGACAAGTTCTGAAAAGTTCCGCGGGGGTGTCAAAAGTTCCGAAAAACGGAAGAAACGGAACCAAACGGCAACACTGTTGCAAATACCTAATTCACAAGTATTATGACGTTATATTAAATTACAGATCTATAAGGGGAGTGGGAATGGTTGCGTTGGGAGGGGAAGGCCTAGACGGACGTTCCGAGACCAAATAGGAGACGTTTTGGAAAAAGGTCAGGTCAGGAGTACCCGAAACCGACAAGCATGTGTGAAGAGATTGATGAATGTCGATGAAGCGAAAAAGGTATGTCAGGATCGTAGCAAGTGGAACAAAGTAGTCTCTGCCTACTCCTGTGGGAAAGAGGCGTGACGTTAGAGGCGTTACTATTAGCTGTTGCCCGCAGCTTTGCTCCGTTCCTTTTTTATATTTTCTCACCGTATAAACTTTCCCTGCACTACGATAAACATTTTAAAACCAAAATCGGTGTGAAGAGTACAGCTATCACTTTTTCATACTTCATACTTTCACGCCAGGCAAGCAAGCACTACAGAATCCAACCGTGCAGTTTTACGAGCCAAGTCACAATTACATGGATCCTCAACGAATCGCAGAGGCTGTTGTCCAATTATCCGATGCATCAAGCGCCGGGTTCGAACTGCGACTTGGCAGCGGCAGCGCCGAGGCTGCTGGCAGTGCGCCCGCGGCGGCGGCGGGGTGACAGTAGGGGCGAGTTTCACAGGAGGTTGCGAAGCAGGTTAACACATGCTGTTTGCTGTGATTACATTTGTGGTCTAGTGCTGAGCGAATAATAATATTCAAATTTCAAACGTTCTCTTCAGTGTTGCCAGGCCACTTCCCTTGAAAATACATTGCGATCCCTAAAAAGTTCCAATTTTGATAGAAAAGTTCCAGTTTCATTTAAATCTTGGGGAACGAGCTTTTTTTTTACCTCATCATAGGAATTAGGAATAATATTTGCGTTAATAACAGGAAAATTAGTCTGTATTTTTTAGTGTGTATGTAAAGTTTTTTACCACGTATCTTTATGCCGGGACCTTAAAAGTTCCGAAAATTGTACCAAAATACAAAGTTCCTTCCAAGTTCCGCGGGGGTGTCAAAAGTTCCGCAAAACGGAAGAAACGGAACCAAACGGCAACACTGGTTCTCTTTAATGTTAGTAATTTTGTGAAATATAAAAGTGACAAATTTCAGCTTCAAATCTTTAACGATTCGGATTTTTCCAAAATTAACCCTTCGTCTTGAAATTGAAAGTGAAACTAGAAGTGAGCGAGAGGCTGAGTACCTACCTACACACACACACTTACACACACACACACATACTACGGGACACATTTAGTAAAATAATAGTCTCATTCGAAGTTTGTCTTTATCGCTTTACTAATCTTCTTACTTTGATGCCATTTTTTTAAAACATTTGACAAATAGTCCATTACACCCCGAGAGTGGTGAAATAAAACACGTGTCAAATCTGAGGTGCTTGTCGCACAATCCAATGGCGAGGGCGATAAACATGCGACCTGAGGCTTTCTTTATCACCGCCCGAGGTGTGTACACAATTTTACGTCATCCCCTAGCCAGGAAGTGGATAGTTTCGCTCGCGTAGAGGGCTGTAAATTGCCACTTGCAGCCCGGCGCGACGTAAAACTTACACAAACCACATCCACAACGCAGGCTTCGTCAACGCTCAAAGAATTAAATCAGCATCCGGCCTCGCGCGAAATAAGCACAAATTAAAATCAGCAACATGAACCTTCAAAGTTTACAGTCAAATTATGTTAACCTTCAGCCATATCTTTAGCGATTAATATTACCATCTCAGTTTCACCACAGCTATACCCCGCTATCACTGCCACCACACCCCAAAGGACTCGTTACTTAGCGAATGCACCGCATTCCGGGCGACAGCACTTTACGGCCGCGCTGTCGACACAACTTCACTTCGCTTCACGATCTACTGTTATAGCGCGCTCATCGCTGCAAGTGGCGCCACACTCAACTTGACAACTACAGTCCGTTCCAATCTATTTTAACGCTTTTGTAAACAAACAAATCCACCCAAGTTCATTATAAAATTTCAATATAAGTACCTACCTGGATGACCGGTATTTCTTTTGGTATGCTTTTTAAAAATGAAACTTAGCTAGATCGATTTATCGCCCCAGAAACCCCCTGCATACCAAATTTCATAAAAAATGGTTGTAGCCGTTTCCCAGATTCAGATTATATGTATGTACATTACATATGTAGGGTTGTAGGGGTTTGAAGACAGCGGGGACCGACAGAGGTGCGGGCGGCTAGTGCGCCTGCCGCCCCGCACCTCTCTCGGCCCCCGCGGTCGTCCCACGCCGCGCGTCTGCGCCGCAAGGGCGAGGACTCCATTAAACGGTCGATCTATATGGACAGATTGACGTGAAATTTGGCATACCTACCCGTATTTAAGTCCGGGAACACTAACTTAAAGCGATCTGCCAGGGTCGTCTCCACAAGAGGGAACTCCTTAATGGTCGGTCCGATTACCTTGATATGCTGGTCTGAGATCAATGAAAAAACATAGAATGTACCATGTTGCTTCTCTTCCCGCGCAGACGGTAAAAGCCCATCGCGGGAATGGGCGAAAGTCTTAATAATCATGTTATAGGCGATGCCATCCCGTCACAGTTTTGATATCCCTTTCCATCTATATGCCCACAATCATGCTAAACGTGGCCTTTAAGTCTTGTTACCTTAGGCTCCGTCTCCCCGAAAGGGATAAAGACGTGACTTATGTGTATGTAAGTACAGTCAGCAAAAACAAGTTTGAAAACAAAATTATATTTTTTGGTTAGGTTATTTATATAGGTACTGCTTTGTTTGTGCAACTGCGCGAGTAAATTGAATACAATACCATTTCAAACCTCAAGATTAAAGAGGTAAACAATGTCTGTCTGTCAGGTCCCAAATGTCACTATGAAATAATGATATACCAGAAACAATATGCAAAATCTAACACTTAAAATTCTAACTGACGCATGAAGGGTTAACAACCGTATAATTGTTAGTATTAATAGAACATTTTTATTTTAATTTACATTTTAACTTTAATTTAACTAGTCGTTGTTATAAACGTCACATACATTGTCATCAGCTGGACGATGCCCCCTGTTCAACAAAGCCATAACGAACGACAGTCTACCCCGTAAGGGATAGCGACGTGATTTATGTATGCATGATTTCGATTATTTATTCATTCAATAAAAATTACATCATAAATTGTACATTGTCAAGTTTAGGCGAATTTAGATTGAAATAAATAAAATTAAATTAAATAATACAAATCAATTAAATATTACAAAAATGTCAAAATCAAAAACAATAATAATAAAACGCTTAGGTACAATTAAATTAATTTTCCGCTACGGATAGTCTATTATAGGTAAATAATGAAATAAAACAAAGGGTTAATTTAATATAATGTCAAAATTAATCGAATAAACAATGCAATTAAATAATACATCAAAATGTATGTATTTTATGTATGTGTGAACGACCACATGCCACCTGCACCTCCCAGTTGCCCGCAACTCTAGCGAGACGCCTGTCAATACTGCGTCATCTCTATCGTGTCAGTAATACACTACTCTGTCAAAATGCCAAGTGTCAACAAACCAAAAACATTTACCTACTGCGTGACTACTAGTAACTAGATTCATTGACACGTCCGAATTGTACATGTTGCGATTTAAAAGGTATTCTAAGCGACAAACAGATAACGGAGCCTTGGTAAAAGTTTGGGCCTTTGGAACACTAACCAATTGTACCTTACAGTCATTTGGAAAACTTCATCTTTTAATGGTTTAATCCAAATCATCACTAAACAACTGTGGTAGCAAACTCTGAAGCAAAAGTTGGATGAAAATAAAACAGACCGCATTTCGAACATTTCGCACGAAAGTTACGAGGTTTCGCGCTAAAAGTGTTTTCCTCAATTTTTCTTTCATTACCTTTTAATAGATTGACATTGATTTTGTGAGAACACCGCTTTCATTTCAACTTTAATTTTTTAGAAAAAATATGGAGATGAAAGAATTTCGCGGTGTAACGAGCTAAGAATAACTTTTCACATATTTCAATGTGGCGTTCATTTACAGTGACATTTGAGCGACATGACCATCTCTTATAACATAACTGTTGCGAACAGAAGCATTTATTAGACCATAAGGTAGATTCTGGTGTTAGATTAAGCATTAGAAGTGATGTGTGGACGTGTGGACATGCTTGATAAGCTGCGGTTCGTTATTGGGTCCGTCCGGGGGGAAGAGCAGTGCTTGGTCCGGTGCACCCTGGGCATCGGCTAATGATTTACTGGCAGTTTTTGAGGGATATCATTGACCGTTGGCTGAGAGCCCGACAGGGAGGGAGGGGGTCTTTAACCATTACCGTACAACGATGCCGACATTTTGTCACAAGATTTTTTAATTATATTTTTGTTACTTTGACATTGGCAAAGTTGTCGTCGCTATAACGACTTGATACGCCACAAATAAGAAGAAGAACAGAAGCATTAACATTTTAGTTTAAACATTTAGAAATTAAATTTCTAACGGTAAAACCGAAAAAGTAAAACATAAAAATCAAGAAATAAAAAATTTCTTGATTTATTTGATAGTACCTATCATTTGAAAAACAGCGTCTTCTCTCGTCCTTGGTGAGCAGTAGATGTTCCATGGGAGTTTGTAATTGTGTCGTACAGACACATCATTCAAACAGATGATGCTTAGCGACAAAAATTCGCATAGTAACAATAAGGTCACGTGACAGTTAGTAACAGGTAGAAAAATTCGGAGACTACCCACCTGCTATGGGTGGTGTAGGGGTATAGCACGCGTCACGGAATGACGAGGACCCGGGTTCGATTCCCGGCCATAGCTTTACTTTTCGGATTTTTCTGTGTTATAATTTTCACTGACATTTAGAAATTTAATTTTAGTTTAAGTTCTTCACACTAATTTGGTAAAGTAAAATCCTAATCGTATAATTATTATCAATTCTTAAACTTCTCATTTAACTGTCCGTTTGTAAATCATCCGACGTTGACGAAGTTCACTCGTAAATATCCGAGATAAACAAAGCTCCAACTCCAGACCAACTACCAGAAGATGGACTGCTGTTATTGACTACGCCCCATGAATTATGGCCAGGCTCCTTGGTTGCTTATTAAGAAAAAACTAGCCGCTGATATTAATCTGTAAGAGACAGTTTTTTTATCAGAATGCAAGCTCAAACATGCCGTCGTGTATAGAATAGAATAATAATATCCTTGCGGCAGGGAGGGCAGAAAGAATTAATTAAAATGGTGATAAGGAAAAAAAAACATATGAATGTCGCTTGTCTTCCCATTCCCGCGCATAACTATGGTATTTTGATTCCCTTTTCCACCTATACGCCTCCAATCTAGCTAAACGTGGCCAGGTCTTGTTACCTTAGGCTTTGTCTATCCCGTAAGGGATATAGACTTGATTTGTGTGTGTAGGTACGTAATGTATGTTTAGTGACGACTGGCTTGGTGCAAATTGAAGTCTACATTTTTTAACCCGTCAAGCGTCCAAGCGACTACAGCAGTCCCTAACTGTTTCGGGCGGGGGGCTTAAAGAGAGAGCGAGAAGCATATATAGCGAGTTGTCGCTGGCTCTTCTAAGGGAGGAAGACCTGGCCAATGGCGTGAATGCATAATGCAGTCCCTATGACATTTCCCGCCCGAAAAAGTTAGGGACTACGGTAGTCCCTTGGACGCTTGACGGGTTAATAGTTTCTGAAGCCCGACCAGACTTCATTCGCTTTCGTTCATTGATGTATAGGTACTATTGTGAGTCTGATATTATAATCATTAAAATTAAATTAAAAGACGGATAGTCTGTCTATCTCTGTTAGCCGGGATAGGTTGAAAATAATATTTGTAACGCGGTACGGCCGCACCGCGAAACGCCCTGTTTACCGTCGGGTGCGGTAAACAGGTTCGTAACTTTTAACAATGCCGCAATACCCCGAAGTTTCGCGTTACAGTCGTTGTACTTCAACTTTCGTATTGAAGCAATAACGGACACCGTAACGTTCATTATGCTTAAGAACCGAATTAGTTTAGCAAAAGTTTAAATAAAGGGCGGTGAGGTTAACGGATAGTTCTAGACACAGACGATTAAAGGTTGTATTAGTCTTAGCTTCTAGTAAGTAAGTAAGTAATAAGTAAATGTTTTATTGTACAAATATAAAGAAGCAGAGACAAATCACAAAAAAAGAATAATAATAATAATAAATATATGCACAAAGGCGAACTTATCCCTATAAGGGATCTCTACCAGTTAACCTTTGAGTAAATGAGAGGATCTAGTGCTAGTTTTTGATAAAAATAAACGTCTCGATAGCATTCACGTATGCGTCTCGTTTACTATATGGATAAACTAGCGACCCGCCCCGGCTTCGCACGGTATATTATGCATGTATTATACATATAAACCTTCCTCTTGAATCACTCTATCTATTTAAAAAAACCGCATCAAAATCCGTTGTGTAGTTTTGAAGACATAAGCATACATACGGACATGAGGACAGAAAAAGCGACTTTATTTTATACTATGTAGTGATGTAGTGATTGCAGCGCCACTAGCGACACGTAATAGCAACTATATACCGACCGCTTAAATGAGTCCTCCCCCGCACGGTACAGGGGTGTGCTAGGACGACAAAATGGACCGAGAGAGGTGCACTACCCGCCCGCACCTCTCTCGGTCCCCTTTGTCGTCCCACCCCGCGCCCCTGTACCGCGCGGGCGAGGACTCATAACGGACGGTTTATAATCTCATTGTAATTGATGTTTTAACGCGAACGCGTTAGACCCATTCGTTTCTCACGCAAGAAAAAATGTGTATCAGATTTTACTATGATTTTTTTCCCGTTTGGCACGTTCCATACGTAGGTAATCTATGTTAAAAAAAAGTGACGAACTGGAATGGACATTTTGGAACACATCTTTTCTCAAATAGCCTCGGCAAGTTCCGACACTACTCGTATAATGCATACTAGGGTAGCTGTGCAGGCTGAATCAGGTTCAATTAGCGGGTAATCTGGCCAATTGGTGTAAGAGAGACAGGGCTAGCGCAACGAGATAGGTAACGTTAGATACTTAGCTGCCGTACATTGTTCAACAGTATGTAATGCACACAATGGCAGTGACACACGAATGTATTAGCATTAGAATCACTTTGTTGCCATCAAATGTTGGGTGTTGCAATAGTTTTAACCCTGAAGGCTTATTGTTTAACTCGCTCGCAATCGCCATCGTGTTCATTTTGACAGTTCACGTATGGGCTGACAATTGGCATCGGAATCACCTAGCTGTCACATTCATACAAGAACTGTCAATATGAACACGATGGCGATCGCGAGCGAGTTAGACAATAAGCTTCCTGATTTAGGCAAAAGATAATTTATCACATGGATTTAGAGCGAAAATGAAATTGATTTTGACTATATAGTATAATATTATAATACAGATTCAACTGCACCTTACAATAATTAGACTTTATCAACTATTTCTGGGTACTTAACAACACGAATAATTATTGATTTTGTACATTACATACAAATACTTACATGTAGTCGTAAAAGCCAAAGGTATGTCTGTTCTGTTCTCCAGTCCATTATGGTTGCGTGGTAGAGATCGCTCTGTAGCGATAAGGCCGTCTATTGTTACCTTGTAATATTCTGTACACCTATTTTCTGTTTTGGTTCTTATATGTGGTGTTCAATAAAGAGTTATTGTATTGTATGTCAAAATCGTAGCAAGTGGAACAAAGTAGTCTCTGCCTACCCCTATGAGAAAGAGGCGTGACTGTATGTATGTATTAAATAACTGTTGTAATTTACCAAGTATTATTTTTCAAACCCACCCCACCTGTACATCATCACGCAATTACGAGCTCCGATGGACGACATAATTCGGTGCCAAGTCGACAAAACCGCGTCAAGAACCAACTTTAATTCAATAGCACAAGGTTTAAGTTTATTCTGTGGACTGTAAATCGTCGCAGATAAAACACTGTCTCTGAGATAAAACGGTGGACAATCACAAGAATGGTTTGAGAGATTCAAGATGGCCGATTTAGAAAATGGCGGGTGTAGTGGCTGTCTGTTAAGCTGGGTAGTCGCCTGCGAAATAATTGTTACTGTTAGTGTAGTGAGGCCGACCCTGGCGCGTTTGGAATGCCACACTAAGGTTTTTGGTTACTGTGACTTGCAACAGCCACAAGTTACATCTCGCCGATGAATACCCGGCTTTAGAATGACATACATACATAAATCACGTCTTTATCCCTTACGGGGTAAACAGAGCCTATGGTAACCAGACCTAAAGGCCACGTTTTGCACGGTTCTGGGCGTATAGTTGGAAAGGGGAAATCGAAATAGTGACGGGTTGCCAGCCGCATTGCCTGTAACATGATTCCTAAGATTTTCGCACAATTCCTCGATGGGCTTTTACCATCTGCGCGGGAAGAGAAGCAACTGGTACATTCTATATTTTTTCTTTACTCCCAAACCAGAATGGAAGCAATAGAATGACATTTTATTATTATTTATTACTAGACTATGCATTTTTCCGGTACAAAAGTAACCATGGTAACCACTAGTAGATAAGTAACCACTAGGGTGCCATCTATCTTCGTCCCAAATTTGGTCCAAATCCGTCCAGACGTTTCAGCGTGAAGAAGGAACAAACATACACACTCACTCACAAACTTTCCCATTTGTAATATTAGTAGGATTTATTTATTCATTTATAAGAAAACATTACAGTATCATTACAGGAAACCCAACGCAGGAAGCAACATGATACACGAGACAGTTTATTTCACTATAAAGATACACAAGGAATTTGTTTTTAATGACTAAGGTCAACTTCCCATAAGAAGCCTAAGGTTACGCTTCCATTAAGGCGGAGTAGAGCAGTGCTGCATCCACGAATCGTATTAGTTGAAACCCACGTCGCTTGTTAAACTACAAGAGGATCATTGACATTTGACGACCGGATAGCCTTGTGGTTAGTGACTCTGACTATGAAGCTAGAGGTCCTGGGTTCGAATTCCGGCAGGGGCAGACAGTTGTATGATGAATACGAATGTTTGTGCCCGAGTCATGGATGTTGTATGTATTTATCTACATTATATAAGTATGTTTATCCGTTGCCTGGTGCCCATAGCACAAGCTTTGCTTAGTTTGGGGCTGGGTCAATTGGTGTAATTTGTCCCAAGATATTTATTATTATTTATTTATTTATCATTATTCGAGAAATCCAGCTATATACCAAATTCACAAAAACCAAATTCACAATACCAAATTCGGGCACAAGAGGCGTTTCATCTTAGTCCTCTAGGTTGGCAACGCATCTGCAATCCCTCCGGGGTTGCGGGTGTCTACGGGCAGTGGTGATCACTTACCATCAGGTGACCCACTTGCTCGTTTGCCTTCCTATTCATATAAAAAAAAAAAAAAAAAAAATTACGATTTCACCATAATCCGTCTGTCTAGAAGTTTTAGCGTGAGATATTAAGAAACATACAGACATTCACACAAATATTCGCATTTTTAATATTAACTAGTAAAAATTGTAAGTAGGGCAGATAGCGATAACTCCCAACAGCACTACAACTATACACAGAGGAAATTTTCAGAAAATTCTATTTTTTTTATGAGAATTCAACCTTTCCATTACAAATACGATAATTCTATTTATTCTCAGTTATTTTTTCTAAACTTCCCGTAACTTTTTTTCCGCAACGACAACAGCTATATAAACATCCTATTCGTTATTTTAATTTCTTAGTCCGTGCGCGTGATAATATTTTGCAAATTAAATTTCCCACCATACCCACGACAGTGAATAAATAAATAAATTCATATTTGTACTCACGTTTCGATACGAGAAGATATTAAATTTCGCCCTTACCTGCAACAAAAAAGTAATAATGAAATGTTGACATCAAATAATAAAATTGTTGAATCGAGAATTCGAGACGAAGAATTTTACCTCTCAAACATGTTTTTAGTTACGAGACATTCATTGTTTTGTAACGGGATCTGTTATTAAATTTAAACAGATACTATGTACCTTTTACTTTATTTATTCCACAGAGACATTTCGAGAACTTTGTCCTGGATGGAAACGGGACTCAAAACAGTGATGGGTAGCTAGCCATATCGCCTATAAAACACGATCCCAAAGATTCTCGCTCAATCCCTCGATGGGCTTTTACCATCTGCATTTAGAGTCCAAGGACATAATAATACCGAAAGCTCAGCACTCCAGCAGTTAAATGTAATAAGTACGTAATTAACAACTCTCAAGTCTAACCACCTCATTACCCGACTTAAACGAGAATGATAACCGAAACGTTCAAACAACAGTTCTAATGAGACAAAGAGAGTCTGATAATACCCTGCCGCCTTTCGTTTATGCGCGACCAAAGTAATGCAATTAAAATTAAATAAGATAGCTTAGTGGTTAGTAGAGTATGAAGCTTGAGGTTCCCGGTTCGAATCCCAATAGGGGGCAGACACATACATAAATCATGTCTGTATCCCTTACAGGGTAGACAGAGCCTATCTAACAAGACTTAAAGGCCACGTTTAGCATGATGGTGGGCGCAAGTGGCAAGGGTAATCAAAATTAAGCATCGCCTATAACAAGATTCGTAAGATTTTTGCCCGTTCCCTCGATGGGCTTTTACCATCTGCGCGGGAAGAGAAGCAACTGGTAGGTACTTTCTATGTTTTTTCTTTGCTGCCAGACCAGCATACAAGGTATGATGAATACGGATACTGAATAGTATCGGATGTTATATGTTCACTACATGTTCATGTACAAAGAATTAAAGCTATAAATATCATTGGAGTAGATGTAGACTTTCAAAACGATATATTACATTCGCGCGTCTACGCAGCAAGTAACAGGAAGTAGTTTTCTAATTAGCACATGAAGGATTTCGAAGATAAGAAACACAAATCCTATTTTTAATCAACTTTATCATTTATCGACTCTGCAACCGCATCCGGCATTCCATTTAAACACCTAGGTCGTAGTTAATCATTTTAATACTTTAAAAGTTCCTAAAAGTCAGGACGTTTAGACACCAAAACAAAATAAACAAGTTTCACGGGAAAAACGGACGTGGAGAGTTCATACGCGAGTTATCTAAAATCAAAGCAATGTGTTAACCGGCAGATCTAAACTCCCGACAACTCCGGTAGAATCCGGTCACATGATCAGGGTTCTGATCAAAACTAAGGATATTGTTACATTGTTAGTTACAGCTTAACTAAGCTCCATAATAGTTATACGGCTAGACTAACTTCGTTCTACGTCCGGAGTCTGCAACTGCGGAGCCTGTGTAAGCCAACAAGAATATTTAAACACGCTTTTGGAGCCAAATGTGTTATCAAATTTTCCCTTCACTTTTTACACAAAAAGAACATATAAAGTAGAGTAAAGGTTTTTATACAACAAATAAGAAAAAGAACCTTGTTCTTCGTACATAACCAAGTTACATTACTAGAACATGCTAAGGTAAAATAAAGACTATTTCTTAAAGTAAAACAAACATGTTCGCGGCTTAGTTGAGGCCCAAGGGCCACCCCACCGCGCCTAAACTTAAATTAATCCAAAATAAAACCTAACTAATCAAAATTAATCGTCCAACGTTGTTTTCACCAGTGCTGGTAATGTAACTTGGTTATATACGAAGAACAATCTGAAAATGATGCGGTTCTCTTTGAGTTTTCTTGTTTATTTTGTTCAGAATGTTTTTATTATGGTAATAAAAGTCATGATTTCATTAAGGGGACGCAAGAAATATAATAAATACATTACACTAAGGCGCGCTATACTTAATTTTGCAACACCTATTAATAACTTGTAAGCTCGGAAACCCGAGTGGGTCTAGCAAAAATCTAGCAAATAAATACCACTTACATTATATATAATGATTATATAAATGCAAGTAATATTTGCTAGATTTTACGAGCCCATGCGAACTGTATTTAGTTCCCGTAATGTAACCAAATAGGTACAGGCCTCTTCGGGGTCAAGGTATTATGTAAAAGGTACAAAAATAGCAACGTCTAGATAGTTTAGGCTTCGTACGTCAAAAGAACTGCGTACAACAGCCGTCGGTTCGCGAGTAAATAACAAATATTTATTCCTTATGTAGGACGCGTCTGTGCTCTTGGCATTTATAAGTATTTGTTTAATATTTACTTATGTTACTTAAATTGTCCGTGCCGTGTCTGTAGAATTTATTTCAACGTGTCAAAGAAAAACGTATACTTTTGCCTTAAACTTATTCATTTTAAATAACTAGAGTAGTGCAAATAAATAACACTAGGATTTTAAACGTCATAAATGTCGCAGCTTAAAACTGAAACGTATTACATGTTTTTTGAATAATCGCTAGTGCATAATCTATAGATTGTTTAATAACAGTTCCATCAATCACCGAGAGATGGCGCTGCCCCTAAAATACAACATACTTACGATCTGTTGTACTAGCAAACTGAATGTCAGGTTAAGCTATCTATTACGTTCGTTAGACAGAGATAGTGTTAACACCGACTTTAATTGAGACCTCGCAGGTACAACTTGGTACAGCTTGGTACAGCTAAAAATGTAATTTTCAACGGCATATTTAAAGCTAACAACTCTAAGAAAACTTAACCCGGAACTCGAAAAAGTTACTATTCTTTTCATTGTCATTTCCGTTTCTCCAACAAAGCGCTCTGAAATACGCGTCAGAAAACAACCCCATGTAGATGAGAGTTCCTTCACCCCGGAAGCGGCTAGACAACAGAATAGTTAGACTAGTGTGCTCACCTGACGATCGATGCGGCGAGCCGGCTGGAGCCTTTAGTACCAACTACTGTCTGGGTATACGGAAGTCGAGGGCAATATATTGTTTAGTTTTGCAATTTTCACATTTTTGTATCTAAAATAAGTCTGCCATTTTGTTCAGTTTCGAAAAAATAAGAGCGACCTGCACTGAAATTCATATTTGAGCGTTTTCCAACAAAAAAGTCCAGATGAAATTGTTTTTCAAAAGTTTAAATATTTTGGGTTTTTCTTACTCAGTATGTATGTGTTCCAGATTTAACTATGAAATTTATTTTCCTGTTCGTCACGTTCCATACATACAAATATAAAAAGTGACGAATTGGAATGGACATTTTGGATAATAAGCTAGTAATAAATAAAGTTAACACTTTCACTGTCCACACGTTTTATATAACGCACTGACTGAAGCTTGGTACGTCCATGAATGACACGTGAGAACGCACCAGTGTATGAAATTACAATATTGCAACCCACGCATGGCGCGACAGTGAAAGTATTAAAGTAACGAAGCAATCAACAGTGTAAACTTTTTATAGTTTCACAATAACGCAGTTCCAAACAAATTATAAAGACAGTAGCGTCCAATAACCTTATTCCTTTCTATACATCTCAAACTGACTTCGATTGCGTTAACCCTCCAGTGCACAGTGCGTTGTTAACTCACCACAAAATCAATGCAATCAGCTGATGCCAAACTTGAACACGCGCCAGTCGAAACTGATCCAAAACTAATGCATACGAAGATTGGTTTTTGCTCTATCCCGTACCATGTAACACTAGCACGGCTTCAGAGTACTAATATGCATTTGCAATTCTATATAAGCTCTGCGATATTGGAAATTTGTAATGGAACCACGTAAATTAAGGTTTCAGTAAAAACTAGGTAGATCTATTTTAAGACTTCAACGTTTGCGAATGGGTTCGTCATTGATTTGTATTTGAATAAAGCTTTACAATAAGTTGAAGTTAATAATCAGAATAAGAGAAAAGTGATCACAAAGAATTTGAAAATACTACATTTTGACGCTTTCAGAAAGCACAATAAAACTTAAAAGCTTACATTTGGAACAATGTGTAAGAATTACAAATGAAATCAAGAAACGAGTTATAACAAGGTGACCGAAAAGATGGCAGCTTCCTTGAACAAAGAATGGACATAGCAATTGAGAGAGGGAATGCTGCCAGCATCTTCGGCGCCATGCAGACCTCAGAGGGGACCTCATTTAGTAATAGATACATTAAGTTTAGGATAATTTTAAGTTTCGAGTTCAATTTTATCGAAGGAATGGGCGAAAATCTTAGGAATCATGTTATAGGCGATGCGGCCGCAACCCATCACTATTTGGATTCCGTTTTCCATCCATGCACCCACAATCATGCTAAACGTGGTCTTTAGGTCTTGTTATTGTTCTCGTTTTCAATAAGTGCGTTCTCAGTAAAACAAATCAGAAATATTGTAGCGGGCTCCTCTAATTTAACATAAAACAGCCATTACAAGTTTTATAGGCCAATTAAGCGAAGCCGGACATAATAATAAATTAACGAATTAATTCATAATGCTAAACCTAAAAACTCGTTACAAGGTTGGACGTTACGATTTCACTTTTACCAAAACCAATAGCATTACACTGCTAGGTTTAAAGTCACCATCTTTATTTGTCTTCACAACTTTATATAAGTAATTAATAATTTAAATACTTGCACACATACGTTTCAATCATTAATTAGCCTAAACCACAAGTTTTGTTTTTGAAGTGAAACCTTCTTTAGCGGTGTTGTGCACTTTTGGGATGGGTGAAAAATGTTAAACTCGCGTCAGATTCTGACGCGTCAGGTAAGCGTAGGACGGAGGGAGTGTCGCTCGTAAAAAATACGTACATTGATTTCGTCACTCACTCGTAAGCTAAGTTCGGCCTAGAATAACAGTGCGTTCGCTACGGTGAACGCGGTTCAAATCTAGTGAAGAAAAAGTTTTTTTTCTTTCGAAGTGCGTTGTGTAGTTTTCACTTCAGCCGGCACTCCCGGAGTGTTTTGCGATGAAAAAGTTAAATCAGTTCATTACGGTAAAAACCTGCACAAAACTTTATTGCTACTTACGACGTTAAATAGTATCTTGTGACAATAATGACGTCTCATAGGCGTTGGTCTTTACGACTCAATAACAATGGACAGAGGCAGCGCCACTAGTGGCAAACAACGGCAACTAACATCTCATAGTATTTAGCACATGTCCCCAACGCATTTTTAACGCGAAAGAAATAGGCATGCGTTTCTCAATCACGCCTGACGCCTATTTCATCAACACGACAATTGTCAGTGACAATTCTGTTTCCATTACAAACTCGACCAGAATTTACGCCAGTTGATTTCGTATTGACGCCTTGCATTTCTAATTGTCACATGACGATTGTCAGTTTAGTCAAATAGGGGCCTGATGGTAAGCATAGAATGTGATCCACTCTTGATCTGAAGACGGTCAGACAAAATACTTACATACATACACATACACAAATCACGTCTTTATCCCTTACGGGGTAGACAGAGCCTACCCCGAAGATAACAAGACCTACAGGCCACGTTTAGCAAGACACTGAGGGCGTAGAGGTGGAAAGTGGAATCAAAATAGTGATGGGTTGCTAGCCGCATCGCCTATAACTAGATTCCTATGATTTTCGCCCATTCCCTCGATGGGTTTTTACCTTTTGCGCGGGAAGAGAAGCAACTGGTACATTCTATGTTTTTTCTTTACTCCCAGACCAGCATAGAAGTACAAAATACTTACACTAAAGAATCTGCCTACATTTTCAACACAGTGACTTAGTAAAGAAACAAGCAATGTATATTGCGGCAGGCAACACAGCCCGGCATTCCTCCTGCCTAATGGGAGTTGAGGAAACGATGATTAACGATTTAATAAATTCGCACCCCGTCTTATAAATCACTCGCCGGTTTAAATGTAGCTTATCTTTAGAAACATACGCGGGTGAAATTCAGACGGGACCGCTGCGATTCCAGTATTAAATGTATTTGAGTAATTATTAAATACCTACTCGATCGGAAAAGCATTATTATTTAATTTTGAAAAAATGTATTTCTATCCAAGTTTAACTCAAAGCTAAATAAACGTCATGCTAAACGTGGCCTTTAAGTTTTGTTACATTAGGCTCTGTCTACCCCGTAAGGGATAAATACGTGATTAATGTATGTATGGTATGTTCAAATCAAAGGGCAACGTCAACGACAACGTCAACCTCTTTCATTTTATTGTCATGAAAAAAGAACCCCGAGCTTCCTATTAGCAAAATACACTTTAGATTTACAATAGAGATGATCATCGAGATCAATATCACCAACAATAGCCGTATATTTTTGAAAATAATCCACCGCAAAGTATTTTTCATATTAAGTAAGAAAAAAACACTTAACCGAGGCGTCAATTTGCAAAGGCCCATTAAAAAACACATAGGCACGGACGTCAGTAGTGAAAACGGCCACAAGTAAATATAACACAGCATAGGAAGTGTAAACAGCCGTCACGGCACCGTTCCGATAACAGCTTCGTATGTTTCAAGTTTGCTAAGCCCAGGAGAAACAAAGGAAACCGCAATGAGACAAGTATCGGAAACATTCACTTTTTGTCGCGCAACAAATTGCGCGTACAATGCTGATTTATCTTCGTGAAAACGAAAGGGGGGATAATCAAATAAAGGGGTAAATTGCCTGAGATATATTCTGCATAATGACTACGAACATAAGGTAAAGCGTGTACATATTTTATCAAGAAGTAATGATAGTCGAACATGTTGAATGAAAACTTTTCTATCGCTAAGTACAGTGGCGTAACTATAGGGTGGCAGGGGTGGCAAAATGCCAGGGTCCCTTAGCTCTACGGAGCCCCGCGGAGCGCGGAGCCAGTTGGCTTGGTTTAGAGCACAGAAGGGACGCCGATGCACTTCTTTATATTGAGGAAGGAGCCCCATCTGACGAATTTGCCACGGGCCCCAGACGTTATAGTTACGCCACTGTAAGTACAAGTACCGCAAAAAAGGATTATATCAAAACGAATTGATTTCGATATAGCTGATGATTGAGCTTCCATGCTGGTCTGGGAGTACACAAAAAACATAGAATGTACCAGTTGCTTCTCTTCCCGCGCACATAGTAAAAAGGCATTGAGGGAATGGGCGAAAATCTTAGGATTCGTGTTACAGGCGATGCGCCTAGAAACCATCACTATTTTCCCTTTCCACCTATACGCCCACAATCATGCTAAACGTGGCCTAGGCTCTGTCTACATCGTAAGGGATAAAGACGTGATACGTGTTAAAAAAATGAATAATTTAACAGTCAATCCTGCTGCAAGTAGATCTTGAACTGCTCTGTTCCGGCTTGGAGACAGTCGGTGAAAGACTGACACATCCATTATCCTATCTTAGCTCCCGAGGCTGGCTACGCATCTCCAATCCTCAGGTGTTTATAGTGCTTCCCTAATTTTTAATCCTAGCAGACTAGTCAACAATATCCACTTTGTTACCCCCAAGCGTCCAAGCGACTTCAGAAGTCCCTAACTTTTTCGGGCGGGAGGCTTAAAGAGAGCATATATAGCGAGTTGTCGCTGGCTCTTCCAAGGGAGGAAGACCTGGCCAGTGGCGTGAATGCATAATGCAGTCCCTAGGACATTTCCCGCCCGAAAAAATTAGGGACTACTGTAGTCGCTTGGACGCTTGACGGTTTAAGTAAACGGTAGATGATTCGTCACGCGAACAGAGCCGCTTCTCTAAACACGAGGATGACAGCAACTACCAAGAAATTGTGCATGAGAAATTAGCGCGTAGTAAGCACGTAATCTCGACTCATACAATCTGTAATGCGTATCAAGTGATCCACTCGAGTGACGCGTCTCTGTACACGTAACACTACTAACATTATAAATGCGAAAGTTCGAGAAGATTCCTGTCTCTACGCTTGTTACTCTTAGGAAAACGGGCGACGGATTTCGTGTAGACAGCCCGATTGTTGAAGTTAAACCATAAAACCAGAAGTACCACTCCGAAATTAGATTTTCCAAGTTCATTTCGTGCCGTTCCGCTCACACTAATGAACATTAATTTGAAAGTGAAAGGGACGGTTAAATGCGAATTTTGAAAATCAAATTTCGGAGTAGCCCCTGTTTGACACGTAGTAAGTTGCTCAAGCCGCCTAAGTTGCTTCAAGTTGCTCTGCACACCAAAGCCATCGACGTCGGCGAATTTGGCTTGTAGAGGTTTCTACCCAACAATACACACACACATATATATCCCTTACGGGGTAGACAGAGCCTATGGTAACAAGACCTAAAGGCCACGTTTAGATAATAGTGGGCATATAGGCGGAAAGGGGAATCATAATAGTGATGGGTTGCTAGCCGCAACGCCTGTGACATGATTCCTATGATTTTCACCCAATTCCCTCGAAGGGCTTTTACAATCTGCGCGGGCAGAGATGCTATTGGTACATTCTATGTCATTTTATCATGAACATAGATAACGGTCTAGGTCTAGGTAAATAATAAAGGGCTGTCTATGCAAGTTCTCCATCTAGCCTACCAGGGGTCCAAGTCATTCCAAGGTTGCAGGAAACTGCCACGGTGTCTGACTCCCCCCTCCCCGTCGTACGTCACGCTTCACTGCATGTACTTGGCACAATAACTGTTACTGAGCAGCTGGCTAAAGCCTCGCATTAAGCAGCAGACGGTCAAAAACCCGACGAAATGCTTTGGACAACGCCGAAACCACCTTTAGACGTCCGTATCTTCAGCTGCTGCCAATCCTCAAACACATCTACCATGATGTTTCTTCTTTTTTTGTACGAGGAGTTCTTATTTCTCTAAAAATATACACCCTTTCAATTTAAGTCTACAGCAACCTAAGTAGAAAATATTTTTAAAATATCTATGAAAGGAATTTAATAAACGCATCGGAATTCCATTGCACAACATCATGAAAAGCGGCATTCAATTTCACCACGAGCGTTCGATTTTCAAACGCTCTGAAAACATAACAGGGATCCGAGATAAAATTCATATAAAATAACATAAAGCGAAGAAAAAAACGTTTGACCCAATCATAAAGAAAACTTTCATGCTCCAATTATTTCGTCCTAAAATAGCACACGGATGGGAAACAAGAATCGGCTTAACCATACCTGCGAATTCAGCGCAGCTATTCAGGGAATCGTGAGAAATATACGTCCACCACAAAGGTATTCTAAAACAGCAGAAAAATCACGTATTGAAAAAAATACACGGCCTAAAACGAACATTTTTAAAATGGCTGCTTCGTATTTCGCTTACTAAAACAGTTAGTTCAACGTTCGTATTTCCTATGTTAAAGCCTAAAATGAGACCAACCAGGCAATCAAGAAATTCACTTGACTTAATAAATTAGCAAAACCATTCATTATAATTCATATGTAGTAGAATGATATCGGACACGTAAAAATTCTACAAATTGAAAAGATATAAGAAGAGAGAAAGAGATTGAAAGAAAGCCAAGGATCAATCGGGGGGTAAGCTGTAATCCGAATGACCCAAGAAGCTTCATATTAATATTCCGATTGAATCCGTATCGATTCCTCATCTGAATGGCCGAACTGAAGCATAATACCCATTCAGGGGCCAAAGTGTAATCAATGCGAATCGATTAAATCTTTGTTGAATGAAACGATTGTTGAAAATACGATGAAGAATTTGAAGTCTTACTTAATTACGGATAAGAGCCAAACGTGGATGGAACGTTTGGTGTCAATAAAGGTCAGAGGTTTACTTTTTCGGTGGTGACTCTTATTAAAAGTGAATCACGAACGTGAAAAGATCCACGTTTTGATGATGATGACATCGTATCACAAATCTGTGATGACGACGATGCCATATAATTTGTTTGATCAAATCGTCACGGCAATTTGTTTATACCTTACTATTCAAGTGGACATTTCCCCGCGGACAATCTAATATTGTGAAATACACTTCACATCACACAACTCTGTTTTTAAATAACTACAAAGACATACGAAATTTGCACTCGGGAAGTTACCGAGAAGATAGCATAGCGACAAACATAGCTGCATTGCGTTTGAAGATAAAGATAACGTTATAATTAAAAAATGAAAACAAAGATACACGTATGACAGCGAAATGTTAATTATCTAGATAAGTGGCGTTAATGGATTTAAAAACGAATCAACCCAATGAAACGTTTCAGATAATATAAAGGCAAAACTGCATTATCAACAATCATCACATAAAAAGGCTTGGGAGTTAATTACAGGAAGAGATAGCGATTGTTTTCATCTTGATAGCCGCACACAGTTGTGTACTTTATGTCTGTGACGTCACGGCGGAGTATCGATAAGCAAAACAATATCATTCATATGTTAATCAGCGTATGTAAACCGGGCTGAATGGTGTTATTATACTGAAGAGTCTGATTTAAATAATGCAAGTGGTATAAACGGTATTATTCTACAATTGTATACTCGTGCTGGAAAAGCAATTGCTCTAGATTCGTCCAAAACCTCGTTATTATCAAATTTACTAAACTGAGCACTTGTTGCTGAAGTAATAACCGTTCACATTTTCATTTCTCGAGAGATTTAAGCCGTTTGCATTCTTGATGCGTCGTCAGAACAATTGCCCTCACTTTCGTTGAGATCATTCCATATTTTTTTCTCGCGTATATTTTTGTATATTTCATTTGACAGCCAGTGAGTTACCGATGAGGAAGAGCTTAAGTTTAAATTAATCCCGAGGTCAAAGCGTTAACGTTTTTCAAAAACTCCATGTTTATTATTTTATTACTGTGTCGCTTATTGACACATCCGGAAATGCTACTGCCAGCAACACCAGAATCAAGACAAGTATTTTTAGTAATTTAAGATTCAGGTATACATCTCATTTTTGCACTAACACGAAAACTTTTAACGTCACCAAACTGCATAAACAAACACGTAAAAAACCGATAAACCTTTTGTTAAAGCTACTGCCAACCCCGTTGCAGTCATACAAATACATATCACATTGCATGCATACAGATGATATGACAAAGATGATGTTTGCTTTCTCATGCCAATCATCGCAATAGTGACGTAACGGATCCCATAGCAAACACAACAAAGTGTAATTTTCCCGGACGCGCGCCGTCAACAGCACTCGTCTTACATAACATTAATAGTAGTGGTTTCTCTTTCCCACACCACATATTACCGCGAAGTCCATAAGAGCATGCCAGGGGCTCGTTTAAACGGAACCAATGTTTGTTTCAGTGCAGATGAGTTTTAAATTGGAATTTGTAAGAAAGAGTAATGTTGATTTGATATGTTGTGATCCTGGAGGTACCGAGGAGCTTAGTATGACTACTTTGTTTGTAACAAATGTGACAATTGACAACAGATTTTAAAGAAACCAGAGAACCCGAATTACTGGAATAATAACCAGTTTAAGACAGATGAGAGACATAAAGGCAGCAATTAGGTGAGATTGGTGTTATAGAGTTGTACGGTACGAGTAGAAATATCTCAAGAGGACCATGAAGCCACAACGAAGATTCGAAGTATTTAATAATAATAAACAACAATTTTAAAACCAGGTACAGAGGACATTGAGACTGTCCATTGTTGAGGTGACCTTACAGCGCAGCAGCAGCGTGATTTCTATAAATTACAAATGCAATTACGACTGCGTGATGGGCAAACCTTCACGGCAGGGCCAGACTAAAGTACATACAGCAACCTTTTCACTGCAAATCTCATAATGACTAACCATACGCCTGCCAAAGAAATGACTGCAAAATTGTACGAGAAAAGGGTACGCGATTAAGTTTCTTCCATCGTAGAAAAAAAATACAGGTATCCAGTTATGGCTCTTAGCTGCAAAAAGAATTAAATTTCTAAAAGATACTGAAAACTAGAACAAATAGAAAAATCCAAAAGTGATGGCCGGGAATAGAACCCGGATCCTCATCATTCCGTGATGCGTGCTATTACCCCTATACCACTCATTAAAAAAAAGAACGAGGAATGAGGGTGAGGTGAAAAAGAATTCATATAAACATTAATTATGTCGAAAATTGCTTTTACCATTGATGTGTTCAAACATATTTCATACAAACAACGATAAGCAAACAGCCGTGAAAAATGTAAACATTTTTGTTTATCTTTCCTCAGTTTTATGTACGTATGTATTAATTATCAGAGTTTATCTAGCTCCCAATGTGTTGCTAGCCGACGCATTATTTTAATAAGAACCTTATTCAAAATCAAACTAAACCTGGATAAAAGTGTACTCAAGGTTTACGATCTTTATAGTTTCCATTGCCATGACTCACAACCACAAAGCGAGACGATCAAAGAATTTTGAAGTCGGCACATTTTTCTGGTATTACTCAATGCGTCCTTTTCCAACAGATTAGGTAGTAGTAAGTTAGAGAGAGCTAGTAGTGTTAGACAGTAGACCAAAATCGGGTCTGCCGCTCGAAGAGTTTAAAACGCAGCTTTATAATCCGCTAACCTTCGCGAAGTCTACACCCAATCTGCAGCTCACAGAGTCACTACAGTTGATAGACTTCCAATAGCTACTCCCGCGTACCGTTTTAAATAAGAATTCTATAGACCAACCGCTTAAATGAGTCTACGCCCGGGCGGCACAGGGGCGCGGGGTGGGACGAGATAGGGAGCTCTCTCGGTGCGGGCGGGTGGTGCGCCTGGCGGCACCTCTCTCGTCACACCGCGCGTCCGAGGCCTCATCTCAGCGGTCGGTCTATAAACAATCTACGTTCATTAAGAATCTCTTCCATTTCTATGCTCGCCTCGCTAATTTCCAACCAGGCCAGACTAACGAGCCTTCCCTAACAAGATTACCTGGCTGGCTAATGAAGCGAAAGACTCACAATCTTACCGCGCTCATGTAAGGTTTCTTATAGATTGGCTAGACATTATTAGTTTAATCACAGGACTTCAGTGGATGTATAAGGTTTATGGGTAACGTTTTTTTTTCTTTCAGTAATGTAACGAACAGTTAGTAGCGCAGCAAGCAGCCAATAGGTTTTGATTTTAGTTTCAAGTCAATCATACCAATGAAATTGGGCAGTAAAACATCTGGGCTCAAGAAAAAAAAGTTAGAGTTGTTGGTAACAAATGGTAACGCAGAGCGCACCTCAGTTTTCGGAATTTATCACTACATAGTATAAAACAAAGTCACTTTCTCTGTCCCTATGTCCCTATGTATGCTTATATCTTCAAAACTACACAACGGATTTTGATGCGATTTTTTTTAATAGATAGAGTGACTCAAGAGGAAGGTTTTTATGTATAATTCTACGCAGACGAAGTCGCGGGCAGAAGCTAGTGTGCGATATTTGAAATTTGCCATGAGCTTTTCGGTGAAGGAAACATCTGAGAAGCAATTCAATGGTGTCTGTGAAGTTTCCGATCCGCACTGGGCCCGCGTGGGAACTATTGTGGTATGTGTGGCCCTCTCTGAGAGGCCTGTGCCCAGCAGAGGGACGTATATACGCTGGAGATGATGATGACGATGATGATGAAGTGATACCTAGCTGTCGTGCATTGCTATAGATTGCAGGCTGCGCAGATAAACTATAAGCACACTCATTAGAAGTGATGTCACCACTTACTCATGTAATAGGTAGGTATAGGTAATGATGACACGTCATGTATGATTCCGCAGTTGATAAAATCACCTTAGATATCACGCAACTGTATACTCATAATATAGACGTGTTAATTGCAATACGAAGCAGGGTTGATATGATTTAAATCACTTGAAATAAATCAATATTTTTTTACTGCAACCAAATCGGCCGAAAATTGTCTAGGGACTTCCCGCGACATAGACCACGGCGCGTACACGTGTGTATTCGGCCAGTCATTCGTAATTGACTAGTGAAAGAGTAAATAACATGATGTCTGGAAGAAAAACCGGAAATCTGGAATAAATAACTGAATTGTCTATTAAATTAATAAAAAAGACAAGAAAGTGAAAAAATCAAAAAGATCTGATTTAAATCAAATTTATATGATTATTATGACCCTTTTAAAAAGATCATGAATTTTATCAACCCTGCTTCGAAGTTTACTTACTTGTAAAATACACGGGACATTTTCATGCATTTTATACCTATTAGTTTTTCGGAATATCTTAAGTGTTAAATGACATTCTACTTGTGATCATGGCGTGGTCCAATTCTTTAGCCCTTACGGGGTAGACAAAGCCTAAGGTAACAAGACTTAACGGGCACGTTTAGCATGATTTTGAGCGTATAAGCGAAAACGGGAATCAAAATAGTGATGGGTTGCTAGCCGCGTTTACACCCATTGCCTCGATGGACTTTTACGATCTGCGCGGGAAAAGAAGCAGCTGATAAATCCTATGTTTTTATCTATGTAAGACTTCGCTATATGCAACGGCTCGATATGTCGTTTTTTTGCAGACTCAAGTCTAAGCCCGCCGCAAACGCAACTTCTTTCTTAAAAACTATGTCCATCCAGGCCCCTATACCACCAACGAAAGAAAGAAAGAAAGAAAGAAAAACATTTATTTACACACATTCGATACACGTAGATATAAAACGGAGAAAATACAATATACTAAGGAATAGTACCGATATGGCCAACGCGACAATAGTCGCTGACAAGTGACAATCTATTTACAACTCAACAAGAATCTACACCGGTTGGCTTCATATTGACTACGCAATGGATTTCGGATTGTCACTTGTCTGCGACTATTGTCGAAATGGTGAAATACGGGGCCAAACGTTAGCAGCAGAAATGTTTTCACGAGCAAGCCCGTGGCAAATGGTGAAAGTTTGAAAACTGCCGAGTTGCTATCGGCCGCAAAATACCTACTAATAACAGCATTATCGAGAGAAATCAAATTCGCCAGAGTCCGCGAAAACTTCGTACAGTCCGGTGCAGAAAATGTTTTGAAAAAGTATATTTTTACGATACGCTAACATTACTAAAACTTTCGTATCCCCCGTGAACATTCTAACACGATTTTACAAGCTTATCTTGTAATGAACTATGTACATTCAAGGGCATAAATATATGTACGATACCAAGATTTCAAAAACATCTATACACCTTTATGCCCATTTGACATGGTGTCTGTATCGATATTATCAAATCTCGGGAACTATGCAACTTTACTATCTATCTAATTCCTTTCCCAGGGATCAAAGTATATGTAAATACACTAGCAATACAATAATCATTATGTTTATGTAGGTCAGGGAAAATGATATGTTAAAGATGAAATAGTAACCACTCAACATTATACAGAGTGACATCGTTTTCCTTAAAAGCATAATTATTCCTATTAACATTATAATTAAAATCTTCATTGCGAAAAGCAATATGAAATACATACAATAATAAAACGCTCATTCCGTTAATATCATAACTGAAAAATACTAGATTGTCGATTTACCCGATTTCTAAATTTCCCACATCAATTTCCCAATATACCTACCACACTGTCTTGTTACTGTGTTATTTCTTTATATATCGGATTGCCAAAGCAACTTGTTCTCAATACACAATGTTTCCTTTTCAAACTGAATTCCCAGAATACCATATAATGAAAACACTAGGCTCGCAAAATAAAATGTACTTGAAATCTACTTCCTTTAGAGATTATTATGATTTCGAAATTTGATATTTTGGGTACATGGCTTTATAGGGAACATGGTATTATAAGAATGAAACAAAAACAAACACAATATAAAGAAAGTATGGTATGGGTGCATTGGGGTAAATTCGAAATTGGGCGAGCTCCAATGTCTTTGGCTTCTAGATAAGCGTTGCCAGATTATGGAACTGTTTCCCGTTTAGTGGATATCCACGAATTTCGAAATTCCCCCAATTTCGAATTTACCCCAATGCACTATACTGGGAATCTGATATTTTGATGTGCAGGTGTATGTCGGCAATTTGGTATTTTCCAATTACGGTATTAAGGGAATGAGCGTAATAAACAGACCAAATGATTAAACCAGTACAAAGGTGAAATTTACCTTAAAAAGGGAACCAAATACAGATCCTAAAAGCACCTAATTACAGTTAAGTACCCAGAGTAATTACGTAACAGAAGACATTAAAGCTAGCTTATATTATAACAGTTGTATGTAACATCACAACATAATTAACATAAATGCATTAAGCAATTAAGTAACAATTACAGTCGATTCCTTAACTAGCCTACAACATGCAACTCTTATGTCACTACGTCTGATACTGTAGCTTAGTATCCGCCTTTGTTTTCATAATTATACACATACCTATAGTATAAGACAGTGCAATAAATTCCTACTAATATTATAAATTTGACTGTCTGTCTGTTACGCTTTCACGCCTAAAACAATGAACCGATTTTAATTAAATTTGGTACAGAGATAGTCTCAGTCCCGCGAAGGACACAGATAGCGATATGAGAATTCTGCGCAGACGGGAGTCGCGGGCAACGGCTAGTAGTCTATATTGAATGATATAAAGACCCTTTTATAAATGTGTCTGAAGGGTACAATCTATCTCTATCTGTTCTTAAGAGGCCTCGCTCTTGTCGGTGGAGTTGTCGCCAGCCATTCCTGTCTTCCGACAACCGCTTCAGTTTCAATTGCTACAGTCTGGTCGCCATAAAAATCTAGTGTGAATGAGCACTCACTATGCAACAACATCTTTTATGATCAAACGCAAGTCTATTTACACATTAAAAAACGTCAAACAAATCTTTGAACGCTGTCACGTAGACACGAGTTAGATAACTCGAACTGGTTCGCAACATTTAGACCTTTTTCAGAAACATACATCTATGGTTTCTTCCCCAGTTGGGTACCTACGTGTAGAGTCATGTGATTTCAATGTGCACCAAAAATTAAGAAAGTTAAAAGGGCTTATTCGTACTGAGCTGGCAACATCACAATTTTGTTTTTTTTTACGATTGTTTCACAAAAATTTAATGAAAGTTTGAAATGTGCACTGTTGTCTTCTTCGTTTTTAGAGTACAGTTTCACAACAAAAATAATGCTCCACGATGTACCTGCGCAGTATACCAATTCTAGTAGCACGGGAAACTGGCGCTGTTATTGGTCGATCGATTTCGTACCAACAATGGCAAAATCGTATAAGCGGGACAGAGCTAAGAATGCAAAGCAAGCAATACTCTGCCAGTTGCGCTTGCAAATAAAGTTCAATATAGATTATTTACACGTTCGGCTACCATCGGAAACTGGTCTGCGCTTCTCTGCGCAAACGAATACTGCCGATGCGCATTATATTTGTTGTCAAACTGTATCAATGGGTCCAATGCAGTAATTAATCGTGATGGTTTTTAATTTCTTATTAAACGAAATTATATCCTTAATACCCTTTAATACGCAAGTAAAAGTCTAAAAATATACATTGGACACAATAAGATTTTGAGTTATCACCACGACTGTACCAGATTTGTCCGGCCTCATATAGAACCGTCAACTTCGCCAATAAAACTAAATCACGCTAGAACAACAGTATAGACATTGTCGTAGAGGCCTGTTTCATGTTTAATAGGGATTACACTAATAACAAACGTCAACATTCCATAAGTATGTAAACGGCATTATATTAATGATGACACAATTATAGCACTTAGAAAATAAACTAGCTACCAGCACATTTTTTACTTCAATTCTTTAAAAAAATACCAAATTGATCTAGTCCTAAACCAAGCAAAGCTTGTACTACGGGTACTAGCCAACGGAATAAACCCACTTCATCATCATCTTCTTCTTCTGTCTGTCATCTGTCTTCAGTGAAAAATAAAAATAGAAGAACACAAAATAAAACGCTTTGATTAAAAGTACACACGAAGAAGATATATGGCCGGCACAAACGCTAAATACGAGTGGTAACGGAACAGGAAACACTAGAAACTCGTCGATAAACTGCACAACAGTAAACTACACCTATTTATCTACTAAGAGCCTGCAATTAATAACAAAGATATCGACACTACCAAGTTAATGGACTTAATGACAAAATATTAATTCTCCGCTCTTCTGGACTTCACTTCATCATAAATTACAATGTTAAGTCATCCATGTAAAGGTAAAAAACATACCAAATGAAAACGAAAATGTACCAACAGGACAATCTATTTTTTTTTCGAAACAAGTAAACATTATTGATTATCTATAATATGCAATGGAACAATGTCAAAAACAAATAATATATACAATATATCACGTCATTATTCCACATTTAGCATGATTGTGGGCGTATAGGTGGGAAGGGGAATCAAAATAGTGATGGGTTGCTAGCCGCATCGCTTATAACATGATTCCTAAGATTTTCGCTAGTTCCCCCGATGGGCTTTTACTATCTGCGCGAGAAGAGAAGCAACATAATAGCGATAAGGACAATAGGTAAAGCTAAAAATAAATATGTTAATGATCCAGTTACAGCTGGGAACGTTTATACCGCAACGTTCAATCAGCTATATGACAAATTGATTCACATAGATGCTTGCAATGTTGTTATGTGTCGGTATGATTGAAACGACAGATATATATTTGATTGGCTTGATTGACAAGTGGCGGCCTTCGCAGACACTAGACAAATCACTGAACTATATCATAATTAAAAGCCCATTGACACATGCAAGAATTGCATACAAGTTTCATTACATTCCGAGTTGCCGGTTTACCGAATTCAACCGATCTGTCAAACTTCGCAATGTAACTATAATGGCATACAATTCCTGCATGTCTCTAAATGGGCCTTTAGGAAGCATAAGGAAAATCACTACATAGCATAAAACAAAGTCGCTTTCTACTGTCTGTCCGTCCCTATGTATGCTTAGATCTTTAAAACTACGCAACGGATTTTGATACGGTTTTCTTTAATAGACAGAGTGCTTCAAGAGAAAGGTTTATATGTATAATACATCCATAATATAGTAGAGAAACACTAAATGCACCCGTGCGAAGCCGGCGCGGGTCGCTAGTATTAAATAAAATAAACCAACCTATAAGAAAATACATAACAAAATAGGTCAGTGGCCAGACCACCAGCCCGTTGGTCAGATGACATCTGTCATTCGGCTGGAAAACTGTGGATGAGACTGGCACGGGACCGGGCAAAGTGAAGTGAAAATGAAGAGGCCTTTACTCAGCAGTGGGTGGATGTGGGCTGATTAGATAGATAACAAAATAGTCGAAATGGAGATAAGCATAGAAGAAAATGAGATAAAGATGAATGTAATAGTGTAAAATCATTTTTCAGTTTTCGCTAATGCCGTCGGTTCATTTCTTTAGCCTAATATCCTGGTAATCAACCACACGTATCAAAGAAAGCGTTCTGATGAATGTACTTGAAATAATTAAAATAGAAATGCGTAACTCGGAATGCATGCCAAGGTACGTCTGCCCCACAACAAAAGTAGGTTAATATGATTGTATGCAATTTTAATCTGAATGAACAGAGCGTGAACAAACTTAAAAAAAAAAACATTTTTTACACAAATCTGACAAACGTTTCATTTGCTAGTAAAACAGCCGAACAAAGAAAAGTAAGCTCAAAATTATAACAGATAAACCAACAGGTAAATAAAAGAAATTTAAAAACATCACACGCATCAACGTTGTTATTGTATTTTTTGTGCAAACCACTGATAATATTTTTGTGAGCATTACTCACGTTCTATTTCTATCTGTATCGCATGATTTCAACAATATTTGCTGCCATGTTATCTTAAAACGTCACTTATCGTATCCTAATGGGTTCTTCTGAAACCAGACTGTATTGATTTTCGAGATCACTAAGGTCAATGATCCTATATATAACATTAAACATTTGAATGACAATCCCTTTGGCAACATGAATGTTGCCTTTGTTACCCCCCGCCGACCTTCAGCGGTCCTTAAATATCAATTCGCACATGTATGTTTACAAAACATATTATTTATAACACGTACGTCACAACAGACTACGTCCCAGACACTTTATTAAATTACAAAAACTTTATCAACCGCTTTAGTCTTCTAACAAATCCTTATCGTTGGTTTTCTCTTTGGAATTTACTTGTGTTTAGTCTGAAGCGGATGCTCCGAATAGCAATCGCTATCTGCATAGCAAAATTCAAGCAACGTTGACAAACAAATTCTAGTCATAATTGTTAATACCTAAAAGCATTTTATCTTATCTAAGTAATTGAAAAAAACCGGTAAAACACTCAATCATTAATAAAATCCGATGACACCATTGCTTAAATTGGACAGAATATTTGGAAAGGTCGAGAAAGCTTGTGGAAATAAATTAATCATAATTCATAAAGCGCTGTATCGATTAAAGGAGAAACAAAGCAAGAACATAAAATAGGGACGGCGACTGGGTAAACAAAACGAAACTCCGCTAGATAGATACCTACTCAAAAAATATTAGATACCATATTTTTTCTTTCATTAATCAAACAAAAAAAAACAGATAAAGCGCGTTTAAGTTGTAAAAATCGTACCAACATGTCGCTACCTTGGGGCTCAATTGTCGTAAACGCCATTTTGACGAAAATGAGATTTAAATGCAGTCTTGCTCAGTTTTTTTTTCTCTATCGATCTGTGTATTTAAAATTCTCCAAATCCCGAAAAAATATCGAATACAACCTCAATTTTCTGTTACTCTAAACAAGAAATTAAAAAAAAACGAGCTATAAAAGCCAGCTACTCGGAGTGTGAAAAATGCAAAGGTATTATTGACCCTAAATCAAGATTTATAATTGGCATAAAGGACATTGCTTATCAAACTTGGCGTATACGACCTTAACGATTTCTGAAAATTGAACAAAGTTTATTATACAACCTGCAATTACGTTTCATTTTTTAAGATGTATAAGGCACCACTAAACCATTTTGGTGAATACGACCTGAGTTATTTCCACTAACAGAATAAAGTTTGGTGTACGGCCTGCAGTAGCGTTTCATTTCATGGCAATAAACGCCAACCAAAAATAAATTTGGAGTAAAAAGAGCGTTAAACACATAACTTTTATAAAATAGATTGTTTTTGATTGAAAGAGATTAGAAGTATTAAATGCCCTATTCTTGTTGCTACTTTTATTTTTTATTGTTTTATGTGGTACTTGAACAATATTTTTAATAATAACAACGATATTTGTATTTTTTTTTCGTTGACATTGATTTTTTCCCTTCAGCGATATTTTTTTTTTCTATACGAATTTTTTGTTACTACCAAACCCTCCTATCTTTTTAATATGAATGGACTTTGAAAGCTAAATACGATTCTCAAACTGATTTGGTTTATACCTACCTTATCATCGTTATCGCAGTAAAGTAGTTTTGGGTGTATATAGATGATTTATATTTTTACAGTAAAGTACCTAACCAAAAACAGAAAACCGGCGACTAACACCTTTGGTTTTTTCAATAAATCGTAATAGCTGACTTTTACGTCCTAAGTAGCATGTACAGCAACTATTATTTTGGTCATAAGCGTCATGTTGTTTTGGTTTTAAGAAGCGTATACGCCATCTACTTTCTTTGTTATGGGTTCTATCTTAAATATTATGAATTCATATTGTTCTACTCATAATTTTAAGAACTTTCATCCTACGAAGCTTCTTTATAACTATTAAAACAAAAGAGTTACATTTTTTTTTCCTTTTTCTTTTTAGTTTTTTGGCTCTCCTGAAAAGTCGACTTTTGGCTTATACGACAATTGAGCCCCAAGGTAGCGATGTGACGTCAGGCGACACTTCAACTCCGTAACGTTTGATTATAAGAAAAAAGAAAAAATACGTGTTCAATACTTCTTGGTAATCTGCCTGATGGACTTCAAAAATATATATATATCAACCCTATACAATAATACGATGCAAATCAGAACGTAGCATCCAATTACACGAACAGATATCGATTCGGTATCAGTGCAGTGGGGCCTTCGTATTCAATTATTCATGGGCCGGCTACAGACAGGATTTTAATTCAGCCACATTTGTACTGATACAGAAATGCTATGTTAATGTAATCATTTAAGTAACTACAAAATTATTACATATTTTAGAACTTGTATAGAGACAGAAACAACAACACAAACGGTTGGTCACCGTAGTTAAATAACTTTTAAATAAATATATCGGTTTACATCCGAGGTTACAGACGTTACCTTTCAAAGGTACATGTTACACTAAATCGATAAACTTACTTTACGCTAGAGTAGTACATTTGGTTACGAAAAAACTTCTTCTGCGATATGATGCAGTGCAGAGTCTAGTAGGCCTTAACTCAATCCCTCTGTTGCCCTTGGTGCTACTACAGGTTGTCCTACTAGTTTTTCCGAGGGCGGAGCTCTTTTTCTGGGTATTTTGCCCTTCGGCCGACTGAAGACCACTAACTAACCTAACCCACCGATTTTTGTATCAAAATATTATTGAATGATTGAAAATAATGGCAGATTTGTTTTCCGAGTAGGACAAATAACGTAGTAGGATCACGGGCAAAACACTACTCAATCGATCCCGTGAATCTCAGTCCAAACGAGTACCAATCAATTCCTAATAAGCGTCAATTTTCTAGAGTTCATTCAACCGTATGAAGGTAATGTTCCCTAAGTGTTGTCTTTGGCGTGACGCGAACGTACGTTATCGGCACATTGTTCGAGTTATTTATTGTCTTATTTGCTTTGCGGAGTCCGGGACGACCTCCAGATGGTCCGATGACCTGAATAACCGGCAGGTTAAGGGAGACGGATTGCTTTTTTCAGACATATCCCCTCTGGAGTGTTGACTGATTGAGTCAATGTTGGGCTTAATGGTGTCCAAGCTCTGCGAATTGATTCTCTTAGAAGTCAAGATAAGTTTCAGCGAATGCAATAATAGATATAGATATACAGAAGTTAATGAGGCCAATGTTATCTCCATAACTGACACATTTTTGACGTAAAGTGCAACATGGCAACATTTTTATACCTTTTACTACTTGTTTCTGGTCTTTACTGTGTAGGCTAGAAGTCTCTGTTGGTCCATATACTGAATTGAAAATCGAGGTTACAATTATAACACAAAATTATTGTAATCTAAACCAGTTCGGTTTGCAATCAAGATTTTTATTCAGGTTTGGCTTGCGACAAACACTTTAAAAGGTCATATTCGCTACCAACCGGTTGACCAGAAATCAAAACTAAAAAGAGTCTGGAAGTTCTGAAGTTGAAACTTCCTACACTATCAGAAGAAGTGCTAACTTCTTGACCTATCTGACATTATAATCATTTTGAAACCAATAATAACTCATTTTTTCTATTTTACACATTCGCAGTCCCCCAGCCTTTATTTATATACACTCCAATACAAAAAGTTATTTGTGACGATTTTTCCGGAAGCCGTCTGGAATTCATCTGGGGAAGTGAAGGATTTTTTCTTAGTTCAATAGCCTTTGAATCTTCATAATGGAATCACGTTCGCGAGTTATTTTTGTTTATTTACGATGATTCGAGTATTCAAGAACGGGTTGATGAACTCGAGACCAGAATCAGACTGGTGGTGGATGCGAAATAAAACATCGATGTAGCACCGCGCTTAGCGTTAAAACACTAACCATTGGAATAATAACTACTGAAACAAATACATAACTGAAAGAAAGAAGTCATATTTATTTGGAGGTTTTGCCTTGTCTTGTTTCAATGATTTCAACTTTTAAAACATCGGCTATCGACAAATTGCAAATGTCTTCCCAGTCCACTTCATTCGTCAAACATGATCATCAGTTTCAATCTCAAAATCAGGTTGGAAGTGAAACCGGGCACGAGGTCACAACCCGTTGCATTTACTTTTAGAATTACAGATTCAAGAGAAATCCGCAACACGACAGCAATAATGCCCGTAGGTATACCCGTAACTGTGTCACGCATGACAATAGCTAATTATCGGCAAAGCGAAAAGCGGCAAAGACAGATCGCGAACAAAACTGTACACAACGCGGAAATAATCACAGTTCTGTTAGGTCAATAGCAAGAATTTGGCACAAACGTTACTCAAAGTCGAGCGCTGAAAATTTGGTTCACGTTAAGGAAAATGAATTGCGAAATTTCATTCTTGTAACATTCGACACACTAACAGTTAAATAAAGAAAAATTGATGACTAAAGCCTGGCAGTTATTAACGCAGCGATCCAAAACATGTGTGTGGGTGGGGGTCGGGTTCGCACTGTTTATTAATTTTATTATCACGCGGGCAAAGGCACAACGTACCATACAATATTTGAACAAGCGCAGATATTTAACGAGCTTAATATCTCATTTATACCGGTTGTATTTGCTGAACACAGAAACCACATAATTGAAATATCATGTTGACGTAAATTAAATATAAACTCAACAGAATAACGTACAGTTTTCAATATAACCTCAAGCCAACATTACCTACTACATGCCAGTTTCTTTCACAAGAATCTATTTGGGATTATTTAACAAAATTGTAAAAAGTTGTAACTTCAGTTCATACAATAGCAAACAAGCTTGTTTTTATTCTACAACACAAAGCTTCGAACATTTGGGGTCGTAATGATCTCTGAAAAGCTAATACACGAAACATTTACAATAGCAGCAATTACAACAATATTTTCTGATCCATCAGAACCTTTACAGCAAACAAACGAAAACAATGAAGTTCCCGATTTCCCGGGTAGTATCCCTTGCAAGCTGCAACTAACGAAACTTGATGAAGTAATTACTAAGTTAAATCCAAAGAAGAGTTTGCAAACAACGTAATTACTTTTTCCAGTTGGAAAACTGTTGAACACAATGGAGACTGCGGAACTGCTAAACGTTACGAACAGGTAAATGAACAATGTAATTAAAATACTAAAAGAGGTTATAAAAAGACTTCCTTTGACGAGCGGATGGCTAAACGTTCTATAATCTGCAGTCCATAATAGGGTTGCAGATATCATTTTAGCCAAGAGTTGACAAACAGTGCAAGGCTGCACGGCCGGCTGAACCTGTTGTCTTTGCGGAGGGATATAATTTGTATCAGTATCCTACCATTCATAACAGACTTCCGATTCATCCTCACCACCTCAACAGTTGGCAGCCCACGACCGTTTGCTTTTCGCGGAACTTCTTTCCAAGCACGATTAAACTCTGGACTCAGCTAGCGGCACCAATCCCGGACCGGAACGACTTTGGGCTCTTCAAAAAACGAGCCTATTATTTTCTTAAAGGGCCGGCAACACGCTCTTAACGCCCTATGCTATGTTTCCCTTATCATTAAAAAAGAAAGACTACCCGTCTTTGTCTTCCTGTTCGTTCTAGAAGGAGACGGATAGGAAGACACAGCTATCGCACACATTCGTCCTAGAGCCGTGCTGTTCTACATCTTTATAAACATCCTACTCCTTTGACCCGGCTGTCCGTATTATAAATTCCTGTCACGTCACGCTGAGATCTGCCTGACCGCTCCAGGATATAACCGCTTTCAACTGGTATCGATTGGTTTAGATTAGGCTGCAATTTCAAATGGTCTAGACGGAGGTTAGATAATATATCTAGAAGTTTTTTGAGTGGCATACAGGCTATCTAATTCCGGCACACACCGATATTTTTGACAATACTTTACACACATATTAGCACTTATTAATCCTTTATTCCGTGCAAGTCATTTAAGTTAAATAGATGGTTTTTTATCTATGCCACGCAACGGTAATGTCTCGTTTGACCTTCGGCCGTCCAATCCGAGTGCAATTTTTTTTATTCATTTCTGCTTTTTAGCATAATTCGTCTATGGACGTGGGTTGTGGGATGTGAGTTGTCCCTTCGGATTCAAAAGATTTGAATACACGACTACTAGGGACTAGAAAGAAGAATAATTATTACTTGAAAGAGATAGAACATATATGATTAGTTACCATTAGCGGCAAATGTCTAAAGGTAAAAATTTCAGAGACAATTCCATTGTCATCCGTCAGTTTGCAGATGTCATTGAAGTTACGAATAGAATGACAAAACAAGGTCTACCAAAATTTCACGCAGAGTTCAACGAACTCGCCGATTTTAAAATGTACACGCCACTGAATCCTATTTAAAATTAAAAAGATCAACAACAGGACACCGATCTTGTCTGTGCTAGCACGACCCCGCCTACGGTGTAACACGTGTGCCTTGACGTTTTGTTTGTCATAGTATCGGCGGTTATGCTAGGCGGATTTGGACGCGAGTGGATCGCCTTGAGGCATGCGCTCGCGCCGCTCGCCGGCCTCTACGTTACAAAGGACCACGCTGATGTTCAACAACAAAATTAAACGCGTATATTTGCTAACAAGTCAACACAAGGTAGGTCGTATGAATGTCAAAAAGTCTGGCTTTTATTTCAACATGTATTTAAAACTTCATTACAAGCGAAAACGGAAAAATTATTTTACGCTATTACATTAACATTTATCACACATTTACTTTTATGCTTATTTTCATTTCGACTGTTTGGTTATATGTTGGTTTATTTTATTTAATATTTTCCTTGTGCATCCCTCATGATATAGTGCATCGATTTGTCTAGTGTCTGCGAAGGCCGCCACTTGTCAATCAAGGCAATAAAATATATATCTGTCGTTTCAATCATACCGACACATAACAACATTGCAAGCATCTATGTGAATCAATTTGTCATATAGCTGATTGAATGTTGCGGTATAAACGTTCCCAGTTGTAACTGGATCATTAACGTATTTATTTTTAGCTTTACCTATTGTCCTTATCGCTATTATGTTACTTCTCTTCTCGCGCAGATGGCAAAAACCCATCGAGGGAACGGGCAAAAATCTTAAAAATAATGTCATAGGCGATGCGGCTAGCAACCTATTACTATTTTTTGATTCCCTTTTCAACCTACACGCCCACATCATGCTTAACGTAGTCTCTAGGTCTTGTTACCTTAGGGTCTTTCTACCCCGCGGCACCTGCGGGGGAGGGCGGGAATTCCCAATCCTGCATTGCACAGGTGTCGCAGGGAGGTAGCCCCATCCCGGGGTGGGCCCGTAGGGCATCGCGGTTCACGAAAGTTCTCCCGTGGTGTCCTACAATAGTGCCAAATTAGGGAATCCGTGTGTTTTTTACTGGGTATGCCTGACGCCTCGGGAGAGCCCCAGATACCCTCGGTAACCCCGTACCGGGCCGGATGCATAAGGCGCATTTTCCACACCATAAAAAAAGGGGTAAAGGCATGTTTTATGTATTTATGTATGTAAAAGATACCAGTTTGGCAAAAACATTGGTTAAGGCGGACAGAGATGTGTACCGTAAAATGTTGATTGCAACAAGGAAATATTGAGTCATCTACGTATATAAAGTTTTCTTTATACTTAAAAATTCAAGACCAATTCACTAACACAGAGATTTTTCATAACGTTTCAATTAGAACGCACACTTACATGGTACACCAGGAAAACAGTTTATAGGTAATTATAACAAACGCTTTTCCTGTGTAGTAAAGGAATTTAATTCCGAACCCACCATGGAACCTTTTTATAGTAAGCGTCGTAACGATTCTCCTTGTTAAGTAACGCGATGTCACTGACGTTTTATGTGAAGAGGTTGCTCGAAGGGTAAGGAATTCAATTCCTTGCCTGTTCACGTTTAACGATACAATTATATTATACTAGCTTCTGCCCGCGACTTCGCCTGGTTAGAATTATACAAATAAACTTTCCTCTTGAATCAATCTATTTATAAAAAAAAATAGCATCAAAAGCTACCTAAATAGGCTACCAATATCACTACATAATATAAAACAAACTCGCTTTCCGCTGTCTGTCCCTATGTATGCTTAGATCTTTAATGCTACGCAAAGGATTATGATGCGGTTTTTAATAGATAGAGTGATTTAAGAGGAAAGTTTATATGTATAATTCTACGCAGACGAAGTCGCAGGTAGAAGCTAGTACATAATAAATTAATGACTACAACGACAATTATATATCAAGATCGTAGCAACGTATAAAATACTTATCCAATGCATTTCACACGGTAAATTACACAAAATGACCACACAAAATGGACGGTAGTTGAATGCATCGCGACAGCATTCCAATAGACCTTAGAATTGAGGTGACATTATATTTCTTGGTGTGTTCCAGTGTTATTTCTATTCTGAAACTGTCACTCTATTCAACGACGTCAGTGGCCCCGTGAATATATGCCCAAATACAGCGATTAAGCTTCTGTAGCCATCAAAGTAAATCGTAAATTTAGTATAAATCTTGAAACTTGGTAAACGTAGTTTCAGCTTTAAATTGCAAAGTGCATAGCAGACGCTAATTGGACGCCGGCGTATATACTTACAAATTCAACGTAGCGAAACGAAACATACCTGGAATAGAAAATAAACACAATTAATAAAGAAAATGTAGCTAGTTTAGCAAGCAAGCAACACCAAATTACAAGCCAATCCGACCACTAGAAATTTGACCTATAATATGAGCATATTTGACGTAACATACAAGTACATAACATTGCAAGATATATTACAGACGTATAAGCGACGCCACACTGCTGCGCAAGCTGTGCGTGCACGTACACGCTATAAACGTCATCCACGTGGGTCCACTGTTCGTTTCGTGCATAGCCGTGTGCGTGCTCTGCTGTGGAAAAGACCACCTACTTGATACGCAGTCAAAATGTACCCACCCACGTGGGTAGCGTGACCGTGCGCTGCAGTGGGGCACCTTTACGGTGTACAATTTATATCAACACGGGGCAACGCCAATGCACTGTCTTACATACATACAAACATATATCACGTCTTTATCCCTTACGGGGTAAACAGGGCCTAAGGTAACAAAACCTTAAGGCCACGTTTAGCATGATTAAGGGGGTGGAAAGGGAAATCAAAAAAGTGATGGGTTGGTAGCCGCATCGCCTATAACATGATTCTTAAGACTTTCACCCATTCCCTCTATGGGCTTTTACCATCTGCGCAGGAAGAGAAGTAACTGGTAAATTCCACGTTTTTCCTTTACTCGCAGACCAGCATGGACGAATGCACTGTCATAGCGTTATTTTTATTCATTGTGTGCACGTCTCGCTCAGCTCATACCACCATCAGTCAGCTCCCAAGACACGGCTCAAGTGCCGATATCATGTTATCAAACCGACCTCCCAGACCCAGCACTCAGCGCCAACAAAGCGGCTCAAATAACCTCCGCCACTTACGTAATGCCGTTGTGCAATCCAGGATGCAGTTCGGTTTCGGTTGCGCCGACTGCAATTCTGAGATTAACACGTTATGATGTGAAATATCATGCTGATTTTTAAATCTACCCCCGAAAATAAGATTACTTTCGAATCCTCGAGAAAATGAATTGGAACGATAATTTTCGGCTACCACACCACATGATTTTTATTTGACACGAAAACAAAGGTAATTAGGTAAGTTCTGACAAACATTGCTGTCTTAAAAGGCGTCACATCGCGCTTGAAATTGAGGGTGCTGAAACAATTCCTTGCTAGATTAAGTACTTATACAAATTAAAGTGTGTAAACAGTAGGAAACTACCCACTTCCAGTTTTGTTAAAACTTTATCTGATAGTCACAAAAACGCAGCAATAATATCAACAACGTCTGTATTTACAATCACTGTATATGTATATACCTTAAAACGTCACTGTCTTATCATAGAATTACTTCAAAACTTACATTTCATCATCATGATCAGTAATCCGTGATTTTGCAGACTAAACATAATATTTAGCGATCAAAAAACAACTGTAATTCGATTAATTTGAGGTCGAAATTATGAGACGCAATTTGAGACACAAACAAAATAGTAAACAAATAGATAAGATAAGAAAAATAAGCTGCGTGAGGTTAGTATCTGTTGTGAAACGTTTTTTATCTTAATACGGAACTGTGAGTACGGCGATTACAGAAAAGTGTGCAATAATAAAGGTGAAACGTCTAGACAAAGTATTACTGCCGATACTTAACGATCATTCCTCCTTTTCAAAGTCTAATGCGAGATAGATGGAATTTTTTACGGCAGACAAAATCGTAACCTCTTTTCTCTCTGCTATTATTGCATTCCGACTGAGGTCGTGTTTTCTGTAATTTGCCTTTTGAACATGTCCATAAAATTAATAACAAATCGTCAATTATACACTTTATGATATGATACGATTTGGGCTGTGAAGATGAAGGCTAAATAGTGTAAATATTTATCCACTAGACTCCATTGTAATGCGACAATAAACTGCAAGAATACAGACGTCCTTGACTTTACCAGCTAGCAGAACCATTACACCAAGAATGATCCGAGGGTCACCAGATGCTATCAAGCTTCTTAACATTCATACATACATATACAGAAATACTGACACAAACTGTTAAGCGCTAAGACGTACTTAGGTACAAACTGTGTCTTAAAATTGATCTTGAATACTTCAAAAGGTTGTGACGTTTAACTGAAAACCCCAGCAGTGTTGCCAGGTCTTCTGATTTTTTAGGAGTTATTCTGATTTTTGAGTATGTCTACTGATCTACTGAATTTGCAATCGAATCTACTGAATTTTATGAGTCTAATTTTAATGTAGGTAGTAAGTATGTAATTTTTTTTTTTGCAGATTAACTAATCATTATATTCATTGTAAATCAGCATATTAAAAAAAAACAGAATACATGAGATGAACAAAAAATTTTTACCTTAGTAGCAAGGTAAACATTTTTTGTTCATTGAAATGGACCTCCGTAAAGTAACGCCTGATTCAATAAAATATAAAAAGAATACATGAGATTTGCTTTTAGTTATGTTTTGTGACTTTTCTAGCATAAAAGTTGATCTAGGTACTGATTTTTTTTCAATCTCCTTATTTTTAAGGTCTTCTGAAATTTCCTGATTGGACCTGGCAACACTGAACCCCAGTGAATATTTTTCAGGATGTTGTAACCGTGGTTGACAAAATGTTTTTATACATTGGTCGATGTTCAAATTATACATAAAAACGCGATTTTTCTTTTTGACGACTCGTATTTCACAATCGCGGAACAAATTAGACCTCTTAATGTACATATATGCTTACATAAATCACATCTTTATCCCTAGGAAGGCAGAGCCTAAGATAACAAGACCTAAAGGCCGCGTTTCGCATGATTGTGTGTAACCTCTCAATGTGATACTTTAAGATTTTCCTCCTTCATTTGATTGCCATACTATCTACGTCCTACACAGGACGCGGGACGACAGGGGGTTAATTGTAAACCAAAGATTATGATAAAGTAGTACATTACACCTTACACCCTGAGGATGATGAAATAAAGAAGCCTCGCCATTAGCTCGTGCGACAAGTCTCGGATCTGAGACCTTCTTTATTCCACCACCCCCGGTATGTATTGTTTCAATATTGAAGATTAGTTTTTGCATCAAAATATTTGAAATGGTAATACACACCTGAAATTAACATAACCTATTTACACAAACGTAGAATTAATTATCCATTCAATTACTCACTGCTAGCGCCACAATACAGCGCATTCATTATTTGCCAAGGGTATCTGTTAGGGATGGTTCTTGGGTCTTCTTCAATGACTTTAAGCTTCTTATTTTGCAAATAATACGTTTAATACGTAAAAAGATTTATAAAAAATACAAATTGTGCGTGTGTGCTTGACCACGATCGTAATGCGTCTGTCGGCGGAGAGGGGCGATCTCTTGAGTTGAACACGGTGCATGCACCGTGTTCCGCTGTGTTTTACGGTGTCTCCAACATGCTCCCGCGCCTTGAAAGCCCTTGTGCTTTCAAGAAGTTGACTGGCTGTCGTCGTCGTCGTTGTCGTTGCTGTCGTCATTGCTGTCGTCCAGCAATGGGCAGATCTTCGAAATGGCACGTCGGTAGGTGCCCTTGCTGGTGTGTACGTCGACCACTCGACATAGTCCGTCAGTGCCCTTATGTAGCTTGACAATTCGTGCTAGTGGCCAGGTCAGTGGCGGACCCTGGCTATCCTTGATGAGGACAAGCTGTCCCGGACGAAGCGTGGCTGCCGCACGCGCCATTTCGTGCGTTGCTGGAGCTCCGCTATGTACTCCTGGCTCCACCTGGCCCAGAAGTGTTGTCGCACTTGTTCAATCTTTGCGAATCTGTGCAACTGGCTCTGATTTGCTTCTGTGAAGTCTGGTGCTGGCAGAGAGGTCAACGGTCTTCCGATGAGGAAGTGCCCTGGGGACAAAGGGGACAGGTCGTGAGGATCGGATGAGAGAGGACAAAGAGGGCGCGAGTTGAGAATAGCCTCAACTTGCGCAAACACTGTCGCGAGCTCTTCACTCGTGAAATGCAAATTACCAATGATTCGCTTAATGTGATACTTGGCCCCTTTTACAGCCGATTCAACCAAACCACAAAAGTTTGGTGAATACGCAGGAGAGAATCTGAACTGTATACCTTCATTCGCGAATGTCTCTGATACCGAGTTGTAAGAATTATTAATAGTTTGCCCTATTTCATTACTAGCCCCCACGAAATTTCTGCCATTATCGGAAAAAATTTCGCGTGGCTTTCCTCTTCTTGCTATAAAACGCCTTAATGCTAAAATAAAACATTGAGTGCTCAAATCAGTCGATAATTCTAAATGTACAGCTTTGGTTTTTAAGCAGCACATAATACATAAAAAGGTTTTGACTATTTGAGCACCTCTACCTTTTTTGTTTACAATATAAAATGGTCCGGCATAATCTATAGCCACGACCTCGAACGGGAACCCCGGCGTCACGCGCTGGGCCGGTAGGTTTCCCATCAGCTGTGTCGCAACTGCTCCTCTCAAGCGCTTGCATAATATGCAATTTCTATAAACACTTCTCGCTAATTGCCGTCCTCCAACAATCCAATATATTTCGCGTATACTTGAGTGGAGAAGCTGCGGCCCGGCATGTTTTAATTGTAAATGAAAATGTTCGACAATCAATTTACTTAACTTATGTTTACTATCTAATATAACCGGATGACGTTTATCATAATTATAAGGAGAATTTAACAATCTGCCTCCAACTAGCATAATACCTTTCTCGTTCTTGAATGGATCGAGAGATAAAAGTTTAGATTTTTTACAAATTGGCAAGGTTTTATTTAATGAATTTATCTCATCAGGAAAAGATTCTAATTGTGCGTTTTTAATAAGTTTCGTCTCAGCTAAATGCAATTCTGATACGTTCAATGGCCCATTTGATTTAGGTTTAGCAATTTGGCAGTTATTCACAAAACGTAGAATATATGCAACGGTCCGTCTCAATCGATTAAAACTAGAATAATCATCAATTTTTATTAACTGTGAATCAGTTTTTATTGTGACATTCAAAGCCTTGGTCGCTACTTTGACCTCAGGAACCTCAGATAATTGTATCTCTTGAGACGGCCAATCGGACTCGTCGCGCAGCAAATAAGCTGGCCCTGTCCACCACAGGTCCGCGCATGACACCTGGTCGGGCAGCACCCCGCGCGAAGCTAAGTCAGCCGGATTCTGTGTGGTAGGAACGTACCTCCAAGCGGCGCCACGAGACAATTCCGATATTTCGGCTATTCGATGAGCTACAAATGGTTTTAATTTCATTTTATTCGTTTTGTAAATATTTAACCAAGCCAATACAATTTTCGAATCAGTCCAGAAATATGGTTTATAAATTTTACATCTTAATGACTTCTTAACTTTGTCGTATAATCTGCTTGCCAACAATGCACCGCACAGTTCGAGGCGAGGGATAGTAACAGGTTTTAGCGGAGCGACTCGCGCCTTCGCACAGATCAGCTGTGCGGATTTATTTTTGTTGTTATTAGTCGCGCAAACGTAAACACATGCGGAGTACGCCGCAAGCGATGCATCAGAAAAACAATGGATTTCTATGGTTTCAGCTTTAAAGGGAAAAACACATCGATTAATTTCAAATGTACTTAAGGTATTTAAGTCTTGCACAATCTTAAACCACATTGTTTTTATACTATCAGGTACTTCATCGTCCCATTCAAGTTTTATAGTCCACAATTTTTGTAATATTATTTTTAGCGTGATTGTAAACAAACATAAAAGCCCTAGTGGATCAAATATGCTCGCAATGGTGGATAAAATTATGCGTTTGGTACACTTTTGGTTTATGGCGTCAAATTTTTCATCCTTTGAACAGCTGATTAATAACTTATCTGACGCTGGATTCCACTTTAACCCGAGCGCGCTGCACTCACTGGTAAGCGCGACCTTCGGTTGATTATTGAAGCTACCCACATCATCAAAAAGATGAGTGCAATTCGATTTAATTTTTCTTAAAGGCATTTGTGCATCATCAAAGGCTGAGGTTATGGAATGCAGGATATATTTAAGCTGTTCAGGACTGTCACTTCCGGTTAAGACGTCATCTACGTACATATCTCGTTCAATTATTGTTTTTATGTCAGAATCAGTACATGTTTTAGCAATTTCGAATAAACATCTAATGCTTAAGAAGGGTGCCGATGCCGTGCCGTAGGTGACAGTGTTTAGCTGTAAATATCTTAACGGGTCTGTATTATTATTCCGCCATACAATAGTTTGTAAATACCTATCTTTCTTATCAATTAAAATTTGACGATACATTTTCTCAATATCTCCAACTAATACATACTGATGCTGTCGAAAACGGATGAGAATTGAAAGAATGTCGTCTTGTATTGTGGGTCCAACCATCAATATGTCGTTCAAAGAAAAACCCGACGTGGTTTTGCAAGATCCATCGAAAACAACACGACACTTAGTCGTTAAACTTTTTTCCCGCAACACTGGGTGGTGAGGGAAATAGTTCGCCTCGTCGGATTTTCCTACCTCCGTTAAATGCCCTAAATCTTCATATTCTTTTATAAACTCACAGTATTGTTTTTTTACATGAGGTTGCCGCGCGAAACGCTTTTCTAAATAATTTAAACGTTTGACCGCAATATTTAATGAATCTCCCAACTTTTCTGGTTTATCTTTTAGCGGCAAACTCACGCAAAATCTACCATCAGGCATTCTGTAAGTATTTTCATTAAAATGTGCTTCACATAATTCTTCTTCTTCAGTCCATTTTTCCTTCTGAGGTAATTCATCCAGTTTCCAAAATCTTTCCAATTGAACGCTAATTTCGTGACTAAAATTACATTGAATTTTGTTGTTGTCCCTAAAATTATTATTAGTATTAATACATGTAGTTGGACCCACAACAAGCCATCCGAAATGCGAGTTCTGTAAAACTGGTTTATTTTTTCCTAGTTTTATTTGACCTAGGGTGATAAGTTCCCAAAAAACGTCAGCTCCGAGTAATAATTCTACTTGAGAAGGACGGTGAAACGTGCTATCTGCTAATTTCAGATTTTTGGGAATATCGAATAAGGAGATATCTACTTCCTGGGAAGGTAAGTTGCTGGCAATCTGCTCGATTACGAAACAGTTTACCAACCTTTTAATTGATTTATTACTTGATTGGATATTTAAGTTGCATATTTGCATAGTTGTAAATGATATATTATTAATACCTGTAACATCAATAGGTTTAGATTCTTGCACTGTTAGCCCTAATCTTTGCTGTAAAGACTTAGTCATAAAAGACGATTGGCTTCCACAATCGAGCAGTGCTCTAACGCTGTGGCATTGTTCAGAGTCATCCACAATGTCTACCAGTGCTGTAGACAGCAACACCTGGGTTGCTGCACAGGAAGATAAGGACACGGGACTAGCGTTAGTTATTTTATTCTGAGGTGAGTTACTATTTATTTCTTTAGAGTTTGCTACATAAGTCCTGTGTAATAGGGAATTATGTTTGCGCCCACAACTCTTGCATGGGAATGCGCGGCATTGATATGCACGGTGACCACCTCTAAAACAGTTAGGACACACTTTTAATTTGTAAATTTCATTACTTCTCATTTCAGGGTTCATTTCCAGGAATTTATGGCAGTTAAAGATGCGGTGTTCCCCGTTGCATATCAAGCATGATAATTTAGGTGAGTTGGTAGTCTTCGTGCTCGAAGCAGAAGCAACAAATGCCTTTTGATTTTGATCTAATTTTTTATGTATTTGTTTTTCAGGTTTATCAGAGAAGGTGCTGCTTCGAGACAACGACTCCAAGATATCGGCCCTATTACGAAGAAATCCATGGAAATCACTAAGTTGCGGCGAATCACTTAAGTTGTTTTTATGTTCCTCCCATTTTCTGAATGAGATCGGGTCAAGCTTGGAAGCGAATAAAAAAACAACCAGTGTATCCCAAGCTTGCGTGGGCTCGCCGAGGCTATCTAGTGCACGTAAGTTTTTATTAATATGATCACTTATGTTTCTTAAGTTTATATACGATTCCTTAAGAATCGGTTCAACATTCAATAAAGCTTGCAAATGATTACTAAGTAGCTGTCTTTTATTATCATATCTATCACATATAAGTTGCCAAGCTGTAGCATAGTTGGATGCAGTTAATTCTAACGAGCTTATAACAGTAGCAGCGCTTCCCTGAAGCGAAGTACGCAAGTAGTGAAATTTATTAATTTCATTTAACGAAACATTATCATGCACAATTGACTTAAAAGTATCCCTAAACTCCAACCATTTATTATAATTTCCATCAAATGAGGGTAGTTGGATTTGAGGTAATTTCACACTCAATTGACCCTTGGATGTATATGTAACACTTTTATCCTCGGCATCACAAAATCCATGTTTGTGTGAATCTATAAATTCTTGTGTCAAATTTATCAATTCAAAGAAATTATTTTCAATGTCTGTATGCTCGGCCAGCTGATCGCTGTCGTCAGTGAATGATTCAAGTTTGTCTCGTAAAATATCAAAATCATTGAAAGCAATTTCAAATCGGGACAATCGTAAAGTCAATTCGTTAATATGACTAGGCGTTACATTTTTACAGCTTTTAAATTCCTTCAGTTTATTTTTAAAATTAGTCACTTTCCCTTTAACTGCACTACGTTTTCTTAATAATTCTTTCAACTCGGCTTCAGACATGTTCAAGTTTAAAATTCGTAAATGTAAATTTAATAAAAAAGTTTTATAAATACCGTGATAATCCGGCAAACCTGGTTCAGATTCCCTTCTATACGTATTCAAAAGAATACATGCAAGATGCGCGTGATCCTTTGTTCTCGCCCGGGCAGGCGCCGCAGCGCGCCGCTAACCAGTTCGATAATCTGGAATGTTCGGCAAGTGCACTTAGGATCAACGCGATTTAAGCAATTTACTGGGGACAATTTTAATGTAGCTATGATAGTATTGCTTGTGCTCTTTATTAATTGCAGGTTGCTAGTCGTGCTAAGATAAGGAAAGCAAAAGAACAATTTACGAAATTGTGAGGCAACTTAAATTTTTGCACAAGAAATTAACTAATAATTAGGAAGAAATTCGGAAGAAATTTACATCTGTTAGATTAATAGGTTATAGATTAATCACTTGCTTAAGCTCAGGTATGTGAAGTAACAATTGCAAGCTAGCGGGTATGCACATCAATTTGAGCTAATTTTGCACAATGTCTGCTCAGTTAAGACTTTCTCTGGAAAGGTAAGTAGGAAATTGATGTAAAAGGAACGGGCACTCCCCTGATATGATGATCTTCAGCCTGGAGTCGACGCTGCTCCGCACCATTACACGTTGCGAGACCTCGTAATTTGCAGGTTGGAATGTCTCGTGACCTCACGCATCCGCGCAAAGTCCTGTCACGGTCGCCAAAATGTTAGGGATGGTTCTTGGGTCTTCTTCAATGACTTTAAGCTTCTTATTTTGCAAATAATACGTTTAATACGTAAAAAGATTTATAAAAAATACAAATTGTGCGTGTGTGCTTGACCACGATCGTAATGCGTCTGTCGGCGGAGAGGGGCGATCTCTTGAGTTGAACACGGTGCATGCACCGTGTTCCGCTGTGTTTTACGGTGTCTCCAACAGTATCAAACATTACAGTTCAATCCAGAGTATGGAACTGTGCTGGTTCCATTTCGCTTCAAACACGGTCACAAATAGGTCCATGTTTGAGCGGGCACAAAGGCGGTCAATTAATCTAGCAAGATATATAGGCGTCGGCGTTACAAAGGTGCTGGGATCCGGGTGTGACCTTAAAACCAAGGTGTTCGTTGCTTTAATACCGGGTAGGACTCATACGACCTGTACTGTAGTAGTAGAGAGTAATAGGACGGACTATTGCCACCTGATTAATTAAAATGAAAGAATAATAGCATATTTCAGTTCTGTCAGAATTCAAAGATGTCGTCTATGTATAAAGATCATAACGGTTATCGAACACATATATCCTGTGGAAACGTTCGAACCATTACAATATCCCCATAGCCTTATTCTTTCATCTATACATATAATAAATCAGTAGAAAGTTCGTGTCTGTACATTAAATAAATTCAACAAAAATAGAGTGCTAACGATCAGGGAAGAGCAATAAAATACAAAAAAGTAGATTTTATAATTTTTGTCTGTCTGTATGTATGGATGTGTTCATCTACCTATGTCTGTGTTCGCTAATCTCCAAAACTGTTGGACCGATTTAAATGAAATTTTGCGTGGTGGTACATTATATCCCTGGTCAATATTTTAAATACCTTTAATCGCGATTTGTGTATGTATGTGTTTTACCTGTAACCTTTTCTTTCTTTAGTTTAGAACCTACACCAAATGTGACTTTTAGTTTAATTACGAATTAGTTCAATGTCTGGGCATGTAGACGTACAATCATTATAGTATCGTATAAAAACTGCTGCAACTCAAGAATTAAGAGAGCTCCTGATTTCAATCAGCTCTGACCTTGGCCTTAGCGTTGGCATGTGACGCGGTGCATTGTCATCACTATCAAATATAACAAAGGTGTTACGAAGTTTTTGCGTAGTATTTGCTGACTGAAAGTCGGGTTTTTTGTTGAATAGAGATATTAGCTGATAGACCACGGCTACGCTGTCTGCTGACCATACCTGTCTATGATAGGGCTATATCTTTTGAATCGTAAAAGGTAGACACTTGAATACGTAGTAATAAGGCCGCTTTAACAACAAATAAATAAAAAGTATAGAGTTAAACATTTAAAGAAGATATCCATACAAGAGACGTATCTGTTCTATTTCTACTGCGGTCGGTATTCTTAGAGGGATCAGACTAATACTTTTCCACTTTTTTTTAAATCAGAAAGCCGTTTCAACTGCGGCAGCCAAAACATTGTTTCAATGAGTACGAAATTGGGCAAATGTTTTACCATTTTAACATTTACATTAAAATATTTTTCATCTGCAATTCGCTAACAAAATCATCATCAAATATTGATATCGTTATCAAACGCATTAACAGGTAACTAACAGCAATTAACAGTTAATCAAATAACAATCGAGTGCCAAAGGAGATAGCCCGTATAGACGATACCCTGAGAAATCGGCCAACTACCCGATAAGGGGCACATTGTGTCAACACACTTAGGACCTATCTCACCACTCTTTAAAGTTCCTGATATCTGAAGCGTCAGTTATCTATGATTCCCTCTCTATTTCTTATTACGAAACAGACAGGGACGACACCATGGGCCCTTCGAATCACAGACAATCCGATGAGATAGGGGTAGGCTTCTACGAGGTATCTCAAAAATTTGCCGGAATATTTATATCTACAAAGATTTTTCAAAGAACAACATCGATCGATGTATGGAAACATTTGTCAACTTTGATTCAAAAATCGTGTAAAACATTTACATGACAATCTCAGAGACTTGGACACTGCAGAGCGGAGACATTAGGCATTCCAATCGTAGTTGATATTCACATCTCAATGTGGCAATATGACAAGGTTTTCACCAAAGTGCGTACACCGAAGCGCATCCTTAGAATGTCTATTGCAGGGGTGTTACGAATATTCGCATCCGCATCCGTAAATGCGGAATATTCGCATTAATTCAGACATCTGCATCCGCATTTACATCCGCATCAATCAATGCGTAGTTTTTACGGATGCAGATTCACATCAACAAGACTCGACAAGTAACTACATGTTAAGAAAGTGGGCGGAGCCAGAGTGGCACGTGCTTCGCGTTTGTTTACATAAATACTATTATGCACTAATAAGTATTATTATGCATTTAAAATTTAAATAATTATCCTTTTAAAATCCCAAAATCCGCATCCGCATCCGCATCACATCCGCATCCGCATCAAATCCGCATCCGCGGATGTGAACTTCTAATAATCCGCATACGATTCGCGGATACGAATCCGCGGATGCCAAAATTTTTGCATCCGTAACAACCCTGGTCTATTTTCTACGCTTGAAAAGTAACTACGATCGTCACCAGGCCCGTATTTCACATACATATATCACGTCTTTATCCCTTACGGGGTAGACAGAGCCTAAGGTAACAAAACCTTAAGGCCACGTTTAGCATGATTAAGGGCGTATAGCTGTAAATGGAAATCAAAATGGTGATGGGTTGCTAGCCGCATCGCCTATAACATGATTCCTAAGACTCGCCCATTCCCTCGACGGGCTTTTACTTACTTTTTTTTCTTCACTCCCAGACCAGCATGACCGTATTTCACCAATTTGACAAATGTCGGCGACATGTAACAATTCGACATGCAAGGCGTAGTCGGTATGAAGCCAACAGCCGTAGATTCTGGTCGATTTTGTAATGTCCACAGAATGTATCTTTCATGTCTGTGTTTTTGTTTCTGTTCTATAAAATTGTGTGTATGCTCTTATGTGTCTTGCAAAACCGAATAAATGTCTTCTTTCTTTCTTTCTTTCACCGACAGTTGTATACTTGATGAAATAGGAGCCAGCTCTAACATAGAGAGTCACAAAAGACTATTTTCTCTTAACTAAAACGCTATGGGTAAAGAGCCAATAAAACTTTGCATTTACGAAGCCATCTCGTAAACGAGACGTGCACTAAAACCAAATCTGTTTTGTTACATTGTTTACAAACAAACTACTATCATAAAAAATCTAAACCGATGTTTACAGAACGGTAACAGGTGAAAAACAACTCTGTTTACTACAACACAGTGAACATTTCAAGAAAGGTGTGCGTAAGAAAGTTTTATATGCCGGGATGTAAGCATAAGAATGGTTCTCAGAAACTGACTCAGACTTTATTGTGGGTAAATTGCTAAGAACATGAGTAATTTAGATAAAACTCGTAATGAAAACAAAGTTTGGGATTTACAAAGACAAAAATACATTTTGTCGTTTCGTTACATATGCAATTCCACGTCGGAGACACAAACAAAAGATAGGTATTAGTAGCCACAAGTAAAAATGAAGCTTTAAGACTGTTCTTCATGGGTCTTGAAAACCTTCATCTTTTGTGCATAGGTCAAGCAACTCCTTGAATTAAGGTCTTAGTTAAAATTCACGTCACACTATCACATTAACAAACAGACCTGAGCGCCAGAGTCCGAGCACTCGCTTTTGCCGCCATAGTGGTTTCCAAGTATTTATATTCGTAACTAATACCTGGACTTTCCTGAACACAACACTACAATAACTATGATCTCTTTTGAATCAAGATAAATCCTCCCAAATATTATGATATTCTCCATTTGTATGTACCTCTTCCTAAATGACCAAATACGTGCAGTTCTAGAATATCGTTCGGTATCCTTTATTAACTAAGTAGGAAACTGACAACCAATGTAAAAATAACAACTAATATACCAAATTTCAATCGATTATTAAATCTTTCAAAGGTTTTTAATGATTCAGACGTCTCGAAACGTGTAACAGTGCGTGACGCTAGAACAGCGTTGTTTACAGTGCCACTTGGCACAGTGACCGTTGGCAAAGGGGCGCGGGTTCACAGCAAGTCATTTACCTATGGATGGGCTAGTTCATTGGAACTTCAAAGTTTCAAATGAACTAGATAATACAATAGCGACGTTAGGTTTCACAATTGAATTAAAAAAAAAAGATTTGTTTTTCGTTACTTCAATCGACGATGAAGAAATGTAAGCTGCTAAAGATTTAAATATCGTAGCAGAGTGCGTGGCTTCGAACACTAATGGTGCCATATCATTTTACAATTAAGATTATTAAAGTCGAGCGAAAATGCGCCAACAAAAACATGTTTGCGTTACAGTAACACAAGCTGTGTAAAAATTATAAGCAGCTACAAAACACAGTCTTCTGTCAGACAGACAACGCTATTTTAGTAACAAGGTCCCGTCGACATTCTAAACACGGCCCTAATGCTACTAACTTCATGGATCACTGATCTAAAAACAAACAACACAATACCAAATAACTTGACACAATGACTTGAATGACTTTGGACTTTAGTACATTCAAAAAATTTGAGACGCAAAACGCACGACCTCAACAATGTCCCATGAGTAATAGGTACTAGTCTTAAGACGTTAAAAAGCATCAACATAATCATGCAGTCGGTTCAGTGAGCAAGTTTCGTTCGTCCTATCACACCCATTTATTAGAGTAACAGTTGGAACAGTTGACACGTTAGCGATAACGATAACAGACGTCTGAAGTTCACAAGTTCATTTCCTATCTCCAAAACAACACCATTAATGACCACGAGCACGGACGGAAGAGAGCGGTCAACGTTGTTTATGATACATTGCGCGTTTTCAATTGGAAACCTGTACCGTAACAACGTTTAGCGTGCAATGAACATGTCAACAGAGAATTCGCTCGCCACGCCACCGGTGAAGGCTTTTACTAAACTATAAAAAAAAACTGTTTTATACGCCAAAGTATAAAACAGTTGCCGCATAATTTCTCAATATTCCGTGAAACGTAGGAACCGGTTGAAAGGACAGAAACTGCCGCGATTCACAAATGATAATGAACCCTCGACGACAAACTTGAATCCTTGCCCTGAAAGCCGAAGAGGTCACTCAACTTAGCATCATCAGCGCTCCAGATCCATTGTTCCTTATCATAATACCTAATAGTACAAACGTTTATCTAAATGGCACATCGCAGACAACCACGAATCACATTTGCAATTTAAATAGTAAACAGGGCTTAAAGAATACTAAATTAAGTAAATCGTTCGTATGTCAAATAAGATAAAGGATTTCCGTTAACGTGCGAAGTATTTTAATGATGAAGGTAGTTTCATTTCAAATTATGAACATCTTGCGAATTTTTGTGTCCCTTTCATTCAGAATTCTTATTAGGAAACTAATTGTACACGACTTAGGGACGGCTTCGCCACTGTTAAGTTCCAGTTATCTAAAGTGTCAGTTATCTATGATTACGTCTCTGTCTGTTAGTAAATACAGACGGCATCATAACTGACACTTTAGATAACCAGAACTTAACAGAGAGTGATGAAACAGACTTTTAGACTAGTCAATAAATAAGGCACATAACAGCAGCAACAGCGTTTAGTGTACGCTTCCACATGCACGTTACAAACAAAGACTTGGATTTTCAACTCATGCGATTGGTCTAATTCTCCGGTACATTAGGCACCAATGAAAGCACACCCTCAAATCCAAAACCATCTTAGCCATTCACACTGTCTATCTTTCCATGGCGATTGTCCAATACAGAATCCTTGATTTACGCGTACGAGAATCGATAAACGTGAAACAAACATCGCACTTTTGATTTTCACAGTACACAGATATTGTCAAGCTCGGTCTTGTTACGATCCCGCTTGGTCATATCCGGCTTCGAAACCGGAGGCGGCACAGTATACGGAAGCACGAACCGGACCGGCTTGGTACTAGTCTCACTACATAGGTACAGCTAACCGTGCAATGTTTAACTTTCAAAAACAACGTCTAATTATTAAGTCTCTCTCCAGTCTCCACCAACAAAACTTGTTAGCTTGAGAGATGTTGCGTAAAATTATTGTGAAAACAAAACACAGAAAAACAACTGATGTGATATTACTCCTCGCTTCGAACAACTGGTAACAGTTCTTTCTTAAACTGTTACCTGGTTACCACTGAGTCGACGTTATAAACGGACAGTATATTCCAGTGATAGAAGCCTCTCAAGCCAATTTCCCACTCATAATCAGTGTAACCTATAGAATATTTTAATAAAAAAAGGCAGTACACACCTATTTCTTTCCTATGGTAATGCCTGTCATGCGACGTGGTTCCAAAAGCCTGACCCATTTTCACTCACTGAGATCACAACTTAAAAATTTGACAATCAGCTGTCTCTGTTTACTGTTCACTGCGCATGCGGAACGACGTGCGCGCTTCTCGGCGGCGGGACCGGTACTAAGTGAACTGAACTGGACGCGCTGAGTGAACGAGTGAACGGGACCGGTGACCGATAAGCCCCGGTGACCCACATGGACAGCAGACACGGTCTGTTTGGAATGGAATCGCAATGTGTTTTAAGGTCTTTTGCACTCGTTTATGACGTCACTAACTGCGATGTTGTCGAATGGACAGCGATAACTTCGCACTTTACAATGTACAACCTATAGATTAAGTCCTATCGAGTTATTACGGTAGACTTTTCTGTTTTTTTTTTTTTTTTTTAGTTCTTCCACACACAAAAGGCAAAGGGAAGTGAGCCCATTGAGCACAGTCTGATGCAATTAGGTATATTATTTATCTTACAAACATATTTTAAACGAATCCTGCCGCAGTCAAAGCTGTCTTAGTTCCAGTCATGTCCTGTCAGCTCGTAATGCCTTCCATAAAGCTAGCTACTAGGGGTGCGAGTCGGGTTACCTCCACGTGTGATTAAGAGCTGCGGTTCGTTTTTGGATCCGTCCGGGGGGAAGAGCAGTGCTTGGTCCGGTGCGCCCTGGGCAACGGCTAATGATTTCCTGGCAGTTTCTGAGGGATATCATTGACCGTTGGCTAAGAGCCCGACAGGGGGGGAGGGGGTCTTTGACCATTACCGTACAACGTTGCCGACATTGTGTCACAAGATTTTTTAATAAAAAAATTTACATTGACATTGGCGAAGTTGTCGTCACTATAACGACTTGATACGCCACAAATAAAAGAAGAAGAAGTAAAGCTAGCTACTTAGGAAAAAATAACAGATAAATAATAGTTTTCATTTGAATTTTATTTTTCTGGACATTGTCACGTTCATTTGTTGTTTACTTAATTTACTTACTGTTGCGACACAACATTAGGCACAGAAATAGAAAAATTGGGATACCGGCTTATTTCAATGGCTTCACTTAGGTACTTTCGACACATTTACACTCTACCTTTAAACGTGCGTTATCCGTTTGTGTAATTAAGACAGTGTATTTTGAAAATGACAATTTAAAATTAAATTCCTAACAAATTTTACGAAGAAACAAGATACTGATGAGACGAATCCAAATAAAGGGAGCCTTTATAAAAACAACACATAACTTTATCCATCCAGGAGGTGACAAGACTTACAAGTCACATTTAGCAAGATTGGAATCATAATAGTGAAGCGTTGCTAGCCGCATCGCCTACAAAGAAAACCTAACAACAAATATTAAAAACTAGCAGATAACGGTAAAAATCAACGGTATAACAAATTTATCAACATAACTTATAACGTGTTAATGGGCCATTAGTGCTTAATTAACAACGAGGCGCTTGATTTAGCGCTGTGCTAATTACGTGCCACAACTACCAATCCAAATCCTACTTTAGTATAGCACTAGGAAAAAGACTATAGCCTGTTTCTCGAAGCTATAAGTTACAATTTCATCATCCTGAAGAGGTCCACTGTTGAACAAAGGCCTCCCCTTGGCACGCCATAATCTAAAACTTTAACTCGCCACCTGTATCCACCGGTTTTCAACTTTCACGATGTCCTCGGTCCACCTAGTGGGAGGCCTGCCAACACTCGCGGTCCTGGCGAAAGCCGGGGGCACCGGGGGGGCGTTTGTGGTGAAACCCTAGTGGCACCCCACTGCGTCCCCATCAGACCGGATTGAGGCAACGCCGGAGAGTTTTTAGTGTGGGTATACCCCTCTGGGGGGGGGGGGGGGGGGGGGGGGGGAGTCCCACATAACTCTAGGCATCCCCCGTGCCTAGGGCATCCATAAAGATTTCCTCTCCGTTAAAAAAAAGGCCTGCCAACACTGCGTCTTCCTTCCTGCGTTTAGTTACTAGCGACCCGCCCCAGCTTCGCAAGCGAATTTGGAACTTCACACACACCATTGAATTGCTTCGCAGATGTGTGCAGGTTTCCTCACGATGTTTACCTTCACCGAAAAGCTCATGGCAAATTTCAAATGTAATTTCGCACACAAATTCCGAAAAACTGAGAGGTGCGAACCCAGGATTCGAACCCACGACCCTCTGCTTGCGAGGCCACAGGTCAAACCACTAGGCTACCAAGGCTATCACGGTTGTACGTGAACACGTTTCTCTTACCGTACTACTCTAGCCAACAGAACAGTTCAATGCTGAACTCCCAAAGTCCTTGTAGGCAATATACACCAGAGAAAGGAAGCCCCCTAATAATGTAATCCATCCAGCACCTGTACACATACACGCACGACACGTGACCAAGCGGTAGCCACCACCGTGGCCAATGAGGGCAGTACTCTCATAACAAACAGTATGATAATCTACAGATCAACGTGGTGCCGAGCGGCTCGACTGAGGTTTTCGTTTCGTATCATACCGTCCCTCTTTCTCAAATAAATGACTATCAGTGAGAGGGGAACGGCTCGAAACCAACTTAGAAAAACGAATTTTGGAATATAAGCCCTTATTTGACCAATTCGACAAGTGTCGGCGACATGTGACAATTCAAAATGCAATGCGCATTAAATATGAAGCCAGCCGGCGTAGCCTCTCGTCGCGTTTGGAATGTGAACATGTGAACTCTCTGTATGATAAGCTAGAAAAGCCATTAAAGACCAAGAGGATTTTTTCAAGGTCGATATGGAAAATGCGAGTAGCTTATAGCGAAGAGCTTATAGACTACAAGCCCACGGACAAAGAAAACATGTGAAATGAACCAGTGTGAAACACGCTTAGAAGGCTGTTACTATATCATAAAATAACTCTGAGCGCTATGCAGTCTTTTCTGAGCGGTAACAGCCTTCTAAGCGTGTTTCCCGCTGGTTCATTTCACATATTATTTTTTTCCATGGGCTTGTAGTCTATTAGAAGACACTTAGGCCTCTCATCAATCTTGTGAACTTGTCAAAACTTTGATTAGAGCTGAAGTTTTGGAGATATAAGTCTATTTATACCACTTTCGAGTGGTACTTTCCAGTGATGTGCTTTCTAAAATCGAGCCCCTGGACTCTCGTTTCCTCTCATCTCCATCCTATATACATGTCACTGCTGGGCACAGGCCACATCTCAGAATGAGTACAGAGCTCATTTCAAATTCATCACAGATAGGGATAGAGTATCAGAAAAAATTGTTTTAGACTGTCTTCACGTCTTCATCATCACTACATAGTATAAAACAAAGTCGCTTTCTCTGTCCCTATGTCCCTATGTATGCTTAAATCTTTAAAACTACGCAACGGATTTTGATGCGGTTTTTTTTAATAGATAGAGTGATTCAAGAGGAAGGTTTATATGTATAATACATGCATAATATACCGTGCGAAGCCGGGGCGGGTCGCTAGTTCAGAATAAAACTGACACTCTATCTCTCCAAAATGATAGTAAATGTCAAAATATGATTGATTTTTTACAAGGGCGTCATGCATGGTGCAAATCCATCGATGAGTTGCTAAATATTTACCTCCACGATTGCAATATGTTTTTATCGGTTAGATATTTTATCTAAAGCTTATCGTTCCTCTTTTTTGAATAACATTCAAAAACTTCAAAATTAACATCCGGTTTTGCAACTGTAGTCTTAAAGATGGCTTCTTGGAGATATTTCATAACTAAATCAAAACCAATCACTTCAAATAACATTATAATGTATAGTACTAGCTTTTGCCCGCGACTTCGTCCGCGTAGAATTTGATTTAATAACTGATTTTGATAGGTATATTTGCAACAATTATTTACCTTGCGACTCTTAGACAGCTACGACCACTGACATGTTTATCGCTATCCCGCGGGAACTATGCAATTTTCCGGGATAAAAAGTATCCTATGTGTTATTCTGATGTACAAGCTATATTATTGTAAAGTTTCATTAAAATCCATTCAGTAGTTTTTACGTGAAATATTAACAAACATCCATCCATCCATACTTACAAACTTTCGCGTGTATAATATTATAAGATAGTTCTTTAAAATCCAATTCACTGAGAACAATTACAGTCAGATAAATGGTAATTATATTTTACGACCAATTGCGCAACTATATGAAACATTGTATTTTTAAAAATTACCACATAATGATAAGTTTTAGATTAACGTGTGTATATTAGCAAGATAATTACATACAACTTGATTTTACTTTTAGGGTTTTTGTTTGTCATTCACACTCCTCGTAAATCTTAATTGGCACACAGGATGTAATATAACCCTTACTGATCCTAGCACGTGTACTGCGCAATTGGCCACAGCGCCGCATCTCCATGTTTCGTACAAAGCCAGCGTGACGTGCGCGAGCGCAACATCTGGGCAAACATCTCGGTACATGTTCACACGCAACGAGTGTCCAATGAATGACGTTTGCGTTTCGCAATTACTGTTATTTATTTATTTTGTGACACTATTTAACCACGTTATTGGCTTCTTCGTTAGCACCTAGAAAATTTAAGAAAAAACATGCATACCTACATACACAAATAACGTCTATCCCTCTTATTTATGAACGCTCTATAGGCTTCTGCTGACTAAGCAATCGTTTGTCCTTATCTGTCACTTTGACATTTACCTTTCACAGATAAGGACAAACGATTGCTAAGTAGCAGTAGCAGAAGCCTAGAGCGTTTATGAATAAGGGGGTATATCCCTTACGGGTTAGACAGAGCCTTAGGTAACAAGATCTAAAGGCCACGTTTAGCTTGATTGTGGGCGTAAAGGTAGAAAGGGGAATCAAAATAGTGATGGGTTGCTAGCCGCATGGTCTATAACATGATTTCTATGATGGGAGGGATGCTGGTCTTGAGAGCAAAGAAAAAACAGAATGTACAAGTTGCTTCTCTTCCTGCGCAGATGGTAAAAACCCATCGAGGGAATGGGCGAAAGTCTTAGGAATCATGTTGCATGTCTCTGTGCGATTGCACGCAGGGGCGTGCAGTGGATTTTGACAGAGGGTAGGCATATTGCCAACAAAATCCGTATTGGTACGAAGCGTGTCGGGCACATTTACGTATGCTTACAAGCACTGCTTATATGCCTGTAAGGGATGAACGCGTCTGATTGCACGAGACGCCTAGGTGCGATCAAAGTTTTAGCGGGGCAAATGTCCTCTTTCTCAACAAGGCAACTATCCTAAACGTAATTTACATGGTTTAGGCAACTATCCCCTATATGGGATAGTTGTCCCAAAATTTAGAGGTCTGCAAAAATCGCCAATACTCTGGAAATATCAAAGATAATGTTTATTCCTCTCATAAATTTGAAGATAATAAACCAAAGTATCTACCCGTTTTACAAATAAAGAATCTTGCTTTTTGCACAAAGAGATATAAAGTAATTTCAAAAAGTGGGGCATCTATCCTGGTTTTACCCTATCAACTTTCTCATCTCATACATACCTACGTCCCACTGCTGGGCTCAGCCCCTCATAACATATTCCATAAAGCAATAGACGTCGAAGCAGTATTACACATCTATTATTAACTATTCCAGGAACAAGTTATTCATAGTTTCGAAAACTGCACAACAAACTTACACACACGGTCAACGGTGGCGCTGTCGTCTATCAAGATGTTTGCTGTTCGTATGAGAGTTCCACTAGTTCCGAATTTGCCCGTCTAACCTGATAAGTTTGTAAAACTTTACAGTTACAAGTTGGCGTGACGTGTCAACTGTATGTAGGGCGAGAGCGAGTAAATAACTAATAGAGTAGAAATGTTTTTATCAGTAAAGGTGAAAAACGAGCAGCCTTGTCTACTCCGTAAGGGATATAGATGCGATTCGTGTGTATTCGTGTCCTAAACCTAACAAACAAAAACAACTTATATGAAAAAGAATTGTCAAGCCAGTGTGGCGATTGCTGCATTCTGATTATCCGGCTAAAGGTCAAGCAGGTCACTGCAGTCGAGCAAGCAGCCATTATGATTGATATGGATAGTTAATAATTAAAAACTATATATAGATTCAGGCGTAACCTTGCGGAGGTCCATGTCAAAATAAATGGATAAGTTTACTTTGCTACTAAGCCTTTTTTTATAGTTAACTAGCTTTTGCCCGCGACTTCGTCCGCGCAGATAAAGTCGTGACGACATAAAAAAATATTTTTTTTTAATAAAAAGTATCCTATGTTACTTCTAATACCTCTAAGAACTTGTGTACAAAAATTCATGATGATCGGTTGAGTAGTTTTCGCGTGAAACCGTAACAAACAAACTTACATTCCCATTTATAATATTAGTAGGAGTAGGATGTTTAGCGAGGCATAGTATAAAAACTCTTGCCATAAATGCTTCGATCAACAATACAACTAGATTCACGGTGATAGCTCTGAAATCGGCTCCATGAAATAAGACCACAAAATAAATTTGTGGCCTTCTTTCTGACAGTACGCGCCAACCTCGGCCAACGTGAGGACGTGTCAAAATGCCACAATGTGCGTTCAAAAATTGTAAAAACAGCCACCGAAACACTAAGGTTTCGGAAGGAATATCTTTCTTTAAGTAAGTACAAGTCAGTATTTCATAAAGTACGTGATAATTTGCAGTTTACATTTTAAAATCAATAATTTATTGTTTGGCAATGATGGCCCACCATCTTGACAATTATCGGTGGTTTTAGAACAAGAAATTCATGGAGTAGTTCTCGTTTTAAAATAAAATATATATTGGTTTTTTTTGTAGATTTCCTAGTGATCCTTTTTGCTGTGCGGAATGGATAACTATTGTCGCGAGAGAAAGAGAAGAAGAACTTTACAGGCCTGGATGCCTACATTATATAAGGTATCTATGTGCAAAATTTCAAGTCTCTAAGTCCAGTAGTTTGGGCTGTGCGTTGATATATAGTTGTCAGTCAGTCAGTCAGGACTTTGAATTTTATTAGCTTATAGTAAATTTCAAATTAAATTTTGCACATAAATTCGGAAAAACTCAGGAGGTGCGAGGCCTTGTTTGAAACCACGACTTTCTGCTTGAGAGGCGGTAGGTCGAACAACTAGGCTACTACGGTTGTTGCCTGGCTGGGCCTGCGTGGGAACTATGGCCCAATCCCTCTCGTTGTTAAAGGAAGCCTGTGCCAGCAGTGGGACGTAGATAGGCTTAATTATTAAAATTCATGTTAATATTTGTATTTGTAAATATCTGACAAATAAAAAAATTCTGAGTTATATACTTAATTGCGACTCCATTATTACCCTGTTCCTCAAATAGAATGACATCTTTTTGAAACGAAGGTAGTTCTTTTGTTTATCGACCGCTTTCGCTCGTCTTGTGACGAAACGTCGTAAGTATTATATACAATTATAATTATTTGGATCTTTGTTGCTTAGACTTAAGGTTTATTTTACGTTAATAAAGAAGGTAAAACAGATATAGCTATAAGCATAAGCAACAGGGCCACTTTTTCGCTTTGATTTTGTATGGGACCGTGAATCTAGTTGTATTGTTGATCGAAGCATAAATGGCTTTGTTTCATGTAGGTGACAGAAGAAAAACAATCGAGAACAATGTTAGTGTCATTTCATCAACCCTTATTTGGATACACTCTATTTCGTTATTACTCTATGGGCGTGAATACCGGACATAGTTAATAATACACGCGACAAACGTCGTACGGTTACAGCATAAGGTTAATTCTCCCCTGATCCATGGGTTTGGTTTAACTAAATTACCGTGAAAGGAATGTCCCGTACGAACCTGAAACAGAGAAAACATTGTCTTGAAACACAAGATAACCGTAAAGTAGCGTCTTTACCAGTTCCAGGTCCGTATTTCACTAACGCGACAATAGTCGCTGACAAGTGACAATTCTGTTTACATCACAAACTCGAAAAAAACTACGGCGGTTTTCTTTCGTCGGCTTCATGACAACGCATTGCATATCGAATTGTCACTTGTCACGGACAATTGTCAAGATGGTGAAATGGGGCCTGAACAAATAACGCAATCTGGATCAAAGCGCTCTGTGTAAGGTTTTTTGCCCTTCCACGCTGATCATGGAGCAAAGGAAAAACATAGAATGTACCAGTTGCTTCTCTACCCGCGCAGATGGCAAAAGCCCATCAAAGGAATGGGCGAAAATAATAGGAATCATGTTATAGGCGATGAGGCTAGCAACCCAACACTATTTTGATTCCATTTTCCACCTATACGCCCACAATCTTGCTAAATGTGGCCTGTAGGCACCTGTTACCTTAAGCTCTGTCAACCCCGTGAGGGATAAAGACGTGATTTATGTATGTATGTAGTAGGTATTGTTGTTTTTATTATCCCAGCGTTTCTCCTGTCTATTTGTTTCCGCCACCTACTTAAAACTGTCTCTGACTTATTTCTTTCTTTTACCGGCTGTGCTATTAAGCGATAAGACCGCCTATCGCTACCTTGTTCTTTGTTTCTGTATGGTTTTGTACTGATTTGTGGTGTTCAACAAAGAGTATTTGTATTGTATTGTACTGTAAAGGCTGTGGTACTGTGTACTTCCCATTGCAGCAACGACGTCAAGCGAAATCATAAACTGCTCTCTTTACGTAGACAAAGAGCCAAGATTTATTGACATTAAAAGGGAGAGACCCGCCAAGTCCATGCGCTTAGCCAAGCCGTCACAATTGCATTAAACACTTCTTTGTGCAACCACGCAACGTCACAAGCAAAAAGCAAAATACAGCGACGATGACAAAGGGTAATTATCTGTTTCACGGTGACATAGCGTAATAATTTCTAATAGTTCTACACTTTTAGGGTTCTGTACCTCAAAAGGAAAACAAATCCGTCTGTCTGTCTGTCAAAACCACTTTCCTCAGGAACGCGGATCCTTTTTATCGGTGGGAAAATGCTTTACGCATACTCCAGCGCAGTGGGGACCGCGCGGGAGTTATGTGGGACTCTCCTTCCCCCCTGCCCCCTTCTAAGTCAACTCAATCAAATCAAATCAGGCAGTCATTAGAAAAAGTGTTTTCATATAACTTCCATGCTGGTTTGGGAGGAAAAAACATAGAATGCACCGTGTACCAGTTGCTTTTCTTCCCGCGCAGGTAAAAGCCCATCGAGGGAATGGGAATAGGAATAGTGTTTAAGGCGTTGCGGCTAGCAACCCATCACTATTTTGATTCCCCTTTTTTTCCACCTATACGCCCGCAACCACGCTAAACGTGGCCTTTAGGTCTTGTTACCGTATGCTCTGTCTACCCTGTAAGGGATAAAGACGTGATTCATGTGTTTGTGTGTGTGTGTTATAAACCAACGTGCTCCCAAAAAAATAGGCGGAACTTCCAGAAATTTGAAATTTAGGTAATTTTTTTTTAATGTCTGAATGTACGGCGTTCGGGTCCGACTCGCACTTGGCCGGTTTTTTGTTTCCATCGCTCCCTACAACGGGACGAGTATGCGTCTGCGCACATTGAAGACTGAAGGCTAGCATTAGCGTTGGTAGCGGGACCGTGTTCATTGCTGTCTAGCCGGCCGTGTTAGCTCACTAGTTGATATTATTTTATTACGCTACGGCGGCAACAGCCAGCGGCCGAGCCTAGTGCAACTAGATTGCGGAATTGCGCAATGCCGGCGGCGCAGCGCCATTGTCCTGGCAGCGGGTGCACTCGGAGGACAAACGCCGCGAATGCGAATAGATAAAATCATAAGCTCATTTACGAAACAAAAAATAAAAAAATCAAATATGTAACTATGAAAATTAAAAAGATAGCAGAGTCGTTTTCAAAGCACATGTACATAGTTAAGGGCCTTAATTAAAACAAAAGTTCCTTACGGCCGCCATTAGGGGAGAATAGAATATAATAGAATAAAACAAAAGTTAATTGATTCCTTTGTTTTACGACCTTTTCACCCATATTGCAATGGAGTAAAACGGCCGCAACACAAAGGAATCAATTATTTTGTGTTGTGATCAATCCCTTAACAATGTAATTTTTTTTGAAAACGATTGCGGAGTCGTCTCAAAGATTTGTCTCTATCTGTTTCTAGAAAAACCGAATTCGAACATAGAGTTCTATGACGTCACATGTCATGTCGGATCTCTTTCTAATTGCTGTCTAATTCGCAATTTAAAACTCTTATCGTCCGTATTTCTTGACCGATATTACATTTGATTTCACTTTTTGCCATTTTCTTGATGAAATTTTCATATTTCGTTAAGAAATGTGCAAATATTTTTTAGTGCATATTCCCTACTGGCTGCGCCTAGTTCCCAGCCGAATGTTCAGACGGGGGCGTCTACGGACTAATGTAACAATTATATTGAGTTTACTTACGAAAACACGCCTCTAAAAATGTTTTTGGTACAACTACATAGAAACTAACTAGCCTGATGACCTATCAAACTATCAATTCGCCGATTTTCATTGCACCGATTAATATTTGGACGATTATTCATAATTATTTATTAAGTTTTCTGAGAAACAAAACTTCTCAGGTCAAACTGACGGTTGCCGTATGTCACGGTCGAAATGAGCGTTTACGCGCGTTTATTTGTGAATAAAGTGCTCCATCTTCGAATTTCAACGCTTTTGTTCCCATTCTATGTCTAAATAGCTTTGTTCACGTGAATCAAATAAAGGCAAAATGTTTTCCTTGAAAATAAATGACGATTGGAGGCGTGGAAGAAACCACTGACCAAATTGGCAACATGGTTAATTTTTACCCGACTGCGCGAAGTCCGAAAAATTGTTAGGTGTTTGACCTGTTTTATGCAAGATAGCTGTTGCCCGGGAGTTCGTCCGCGTAGAATCAAATATAGCATATGTTCTATGTTCATGAGGGACAATGTAGGATTCTAACGGTGAAAGAATTTTTCTAATCGGTCCAGTAGTTTCGGTGTCATTTCAATGCAAACAAACATATCACTATTTCGATTTCCCTTTCCACCTTCACGCCCACAGTCATGCTAAGCGTGGTCTTGAGATTTTGTAGCCTTAGGCTAGTTGTTAATGTCTACCCCGTGAGGGATAAAGACGTGATATGTGTATACATAGCTCGCAAATAAATAAAAACGTTTATACAGAACATAAATACGTGATACAAGAGCAAATAAATGCCAATCAATTTGCGTTGGACCAGGTCCAAGCGCCTGTAGGCACTAACTCTGCGACGGCAGCTTTACGCTATATTGCTAATGTGTTTCACGTAGGCGCTTTGCGATACGAAAATACTTTTACGTAAGAAAAGTTAATGCAAGATAACCTTCACTACATAGTATAAAACAAAGTCGCTTTCTCTGTCCCAATGTCCCTATGCCGCTATGTCCCTTTGTAAGCTTATATCTTCAACACTACACAGCGGATTTTGATGCGGTTTTTTTAATAGCTAAAGTGATTCAAGAGGAAGGTTTTTATGTATAATTCTACGCAGACGAAGTCACGGGCAGAAGCCAGTTTATTTATATAATAACTAGCTTCTGCCCGCGACTTCGTCTGCGTAGAATTATACATAAAAACCTTCCTCTTGAATCACTCTATCTATTAAAAAAAACCGCATCAAAATCCTTTGTGTAGTTTTGAAGATATAAGCATACATAGGGACATAGGGACAGAGAAAGCGACTTTATTTTATACTATGTAGTGATAGTGATAGTGACTATGTAGTGATAACGATTAGCTTGCTTGTCTGGGAGCAAAGAAAAAACATAGAATGTACCAGTTGCTTCTCTTCCCGCGCACATGGTAAAGGTCCATCGAGGGAATGAGCGAGAATCTTAGGAATCATGTTATAGGCGATGCGGCTAGCAACCCATCACTATTTTTATTCCCCTTTCCACCTAATGGCCCACAATCATGCTGAACGTGGCCTTTAGGTGTTGTTACCTTAGGCTCTGCCTACCCCGTAAGGGATAAAGACGTGATTTATGTATATGTACTAGGTGTTGCCCGCAACTTCGTCTGCATAGAATTCGTTTATCGCTATCCCGCAGGAATTACGCAATTATGTGATACTACAGGTAGGTAATAGAGTCGAGGGTAAAAATATTAACTTTATCCCTAGGACTGGTATGAATATTCGCATGCGTGTACATAAATAAGTACCTACTTAAATTTACAATTTCAAAGTTTACATGTGAACAGTCGTTTATAATTTGTACCTAGTAGTTAAATTTGAATCTCGTGTCTTCTTTTAACTCAACCCCGTCTGAAATTCCTACAATTTTCGTAACTTTCTGTAACTGCACGTTTGTAATGAATGTTTAATATTTGTTGTTTGCCGGGTCCCGGACGTGACCTCGGCCCGTGTCTGCTGTTTGCTGGAGGAATCTGTTACAGCGATCCTTTATTACACCGCCATGTTCATGTTTATGCTGAGGATATTCTCCAGACATTGTAAGGATCAAAATCATACATAATGTAACAAATATTTCATAATTTTGTTTTTAATTTTTCTGTTCGACATTGGAGATATCTCCAATTAATTTATTTGACTTCTTCCATGCTGGTCTGGGAGCAAAGAAAAAACATAGAATGTACCAGTTGCTTCTCTTCCCGCGCAGATGGTAAAAGCCCATCGAGGGATTTGTCGTAAATCATAGGGATCATGTTATATAGGCGATGTGGCTAGCAATCCATCACTGTTTTGATTCCCCTTTCCATCCAAACGCCCACAATCATGATAAACGTGGTATTTAGGTCTTGTCACCTTAGGCTCTGTCTACCCCGTAAGGGATAAAGACGTGATTTATAATAATAATAATAATAATAATAAAGATATTTATTGCCACAACACAAAAAAGACATGATACATATTTATCCAAAAAATGCACACAATAATAATTTTGAAAAAAAAAAAGAGCAACAATATATATACATAACACAATTACACAAAAACAATACACAACAGTTGGTGGCAACAGGCTCAGGCTCAGCATGAGCTGCCAGTTTAGATTAAAAAAAAAAAAAAAAAACTAGTATTATTATTATGTATGTATGTATGTAATTTATTTGACGGTGGAAACGTTTTACACCCCCACTGAACTTAGAGCTCCGTAGTAAAGTTCTCTAACCACTAGACCTAGGCTATCCGATCGTTAAGTACTGGTGCTCTTACGGAATCCTAATAAAAACCCGGACAAGTGCGAGTCGGCCTCGCGCGTCGAGGATTCCGTACAAATTCCGCAAGTGAATACAAAGTCCAGTGTTAGCAGTGACCCTAAGCAAAATGTAGGCAGTCACTTACATAGACAGGCATGAAAATGTCAGATTTTTAGTATTTGTTGCTGTAGCGGCAACAGGAATACATTATCTGTGAAAACTTAGGAATCAAAATAAAAAAAAAAAACAAAATTTTATTTTGCAAATTGGCCGCCAAGGGCCGTTTTACATGTATTTTTGAAACTACCAGCGCATTCGGAAATACCATCATTGCCAAGAAGAACGCGCCGCAAGAAACTTGGCAGAAAGTCATTTTTTCAAAATGAAATACAGTAAGAATAGGTACTTAAATTCTACTTAGTCAAAATCAAAAAAAGAAAAAATCAATTTTTATTTTCATATTGGCCGCCAAGGACTTTTTTAATGTTTTTTTGTAACTACCAGCGCATTCGGAAAGACCATCATTGCCAAGAAGAATGCGCAGCAAGAAACGAGGCAGAAAGTCATTTTAATTTAATAGGGTCCCGTTATTACCCATTAGGGTACGGAACCCTAAAAATGTAATACTTACCCAACTAGAAGGACTCTAGTCTGGTAACCACAATTAAACGGTAACAGGTAGAAAGGCCCCCATTAAAAGTATGAAGCAGCGAGCATTATTACCGGGCGTAGTTTCCCCCCCTTTCCACGAGTGGGGGGGAGGCAGACGGTGAAAAAATAGTCTGGATTTTGCGATTAAGGCGCAATTCACAGCCACTTGGCTTGATTAATGCCGTAGCTAGACTGGAATAAAATGTGTTTGCTGTGCGGGTAGTTCTAGAGTTTCAGCCATTGTCAGTATCCTGCCGCAGGATTTAATAAATGGCATAATTTTATTATAATTGTTTTTATTTAAGGCAGTTTGTTTTATTTTCAACATGAAACAACCGTGAGTCACTCATAATTACACATAAACGGATAACTCACGTATAAAAAGCATCACTCGACTTTTTATACGTTAGTTATCCGTTTATAATTAGTTTGTTTTATTATTAGTTTTTTTTTTTTTATTATTTAATTATTTTTATGTGCCTTACTGTTTTCATTTTATTTACCATTGGCTTTATTTTGTGACTATCTTATGTATTGATATAAAAATATAATGCAATTTGCAAATAAGGTAACAAGACCTAAAGGGCTATACGTCCTACTACTGGGCCTCCTCTCAGACGAAAGGGCTTGAACTATAGTTCCAGCGCGCATTGCAGCAACACCATTGAATTGCTTCGCAGATTTGTGCAGATCATTTCGAACATAAATTCCGAAATAACTCAGAGGCGAGCCTGGAAGTCGAACCCACGAACCTCTGCTTGAGAGGCCACAGGTCAAACAACTAGGCTACCAAGGCTTCTAATCTAATTCTATTAAAAAAATAACTACTGTACCTTTCTTATTGAAATACATTTATTTAAATCACGTGTCGTTTAATAAAATCTTTATCCTCAACTAGCTTCTGCCCGCGACTTCGACTGCGTAGAATTATACATAAAAACCTTCCTCTTGAATCACTCTATCTATTAAAAAAAACCGCATCAAAATCCGTTGTGTAGTTTTGAAGATATAAGCATACATAGGGATATAGGGACAGGGAAAGCGAATTTGTTTTATACTATGTAGTGAAGTGATGATAGTGATGATACATAGTATAAATCAAAGTCGCTTTCCGCTGTCTGTCCCTATGTATGTTTAGATCTTTAAAATTACACAACGGATTTTGATGCGGTTTTTTTAATAGATAGAGCGATTCAAGAGGAAGATTTAAAGTATAATACATGCATTAATATAGTAGAGAAACACTGATTGCACCCGTGCAAAACCGGGGCGGGTCGCTAGTTACGGATAAACACATAAGTTATACGTGTTCGTTATTTTTTTTATGAATAGGGTTAATCAAGATTACATTATTATCGACATCGTGATTTTAAGTACCATCTGAATTGATTACAATGTTCGTATATGATTAAGATAAGATATACATATCTTGATCATATAAACCAATTATATATATATTTATATATAAATATTTAATTGATGTACGCCGCGCACTGTGAACAGCTACGACTATAAAATACTGCACCAAGACTTCGAGGGAATCAGAAATAATAACACCGAGACAAATGATAATCTAACGTATGCTTATTCCTCCACACAAATTCCCACAAAAATGAAGGTAGCACTTAAATCTATGCAAGTTGTATCAAACAAACGTTTGCTAGTTTATTGCCGATACAGCGACATCTAGCGGATACTATGGGAACTAATCTTATGAACTACAAACTTAACTTGAACGTTGGGGCAACGACCATAGCCTATTTCTAAAGAACATGATTATTGAGTCGTTTTCAAAAAAATGGTACGCAGTTAAGGGCTTGAGTTAAAACAAAAGTTAATTGATTCCTTTGTGTAACTTTTTCATCCTTACTGCGATGGAATAATGGTGAAACGGTCGTTACACGAATGAATCAATTAGTTTTTGTTGTAATTAAGCTATGTACATTTTTTAAAAAACAACTCCATTACTAATAAGTTCTGTAATTTTAATTTTAACACAACATTAATATAGTACTTAATTAACGAAAAATAAAAATAATATAAGATGGAGAAAAAGAGAAACAAATGAATACGGGTAAGTGGATTTATATTTGGCGTTGGCTGAAAACGCAACAAACACTTGGACACAACTTAAAATAAAAAACCGCAGGGAAGAAAAAACGCTGTAAAATACACACTACACACGTGACTACATTAATTATGCCAAGAGTTTTTTTGCTTTGTTCTTCATAAATGCCTTAGCTAGGTATCCAAGTAGGTCAAAACTAAAAAAAAAACACTAATAAGATTCACTGGTCTGGGAGCTAAGAACAAACAGAATGTAACCTCTTTCCATTGCAAAAAATATATCGGATTTTTTTCCCGCACAGATAGTATAGTATAAGCCCATCGAGGGAATGGGCCAAAATCGTAGGAATCATGTTATACAAATACAAATACAAATATATTTATTGCATGGTCATGAGTAATACAGGTCTTAATAAGTTTAATTACAATTCGTCATGTCCTGCCTCTGTGAGGCGTACAATATTTAAGCTTAATTCTATGTATAGGCGATGCGACTAGCAACCCATCACTATATTGATTCAATTTTTTGCCATCTTTACGCCCACCATCTTGCTAAACGTGACCTACGTCTTGCCATCTTAGGCTCTGTCTACCCCGTAAGGGATTACGTGATTTGTGTATGTGTAATTGTGTATGTATGTATGTACGCCATCTAAATAAAACCCAATAAAACAGTGCATAAGTTAAACCAAAAAGTTATAGCTGTATTAGAAAATTATTCGCAAATAACATTAACTTGCATTACTAACACGATCAAATGGACAATATGTCGCTTAAAAAACAAAATTCAATCAAACAAGTTTATATAATCATTAAACAAACATTACAGTTAAAAACAGCATCCAAACATAATTAAAAAGAGGAGTCATCATGTAGTTTTTCAAAATACTTAGTAGGCATTAATTTTGCCATAAAAGCGACACACAAAGCGTGCCCTTGAGCATACGATCAAACCCGCTGCTAAAAACACCACCGGCACAGAGGTCAACGGAACTCCTTGAAATCAAGTCCGTGACAAAAAAAAAGTATTAATATTCTATTTAGGGCTAATATTTATACATGAATAAGGAAAACCAGTCCGCGGCGTCTGAGCGTTGACCCCACTACATTATTTAGGCGCGCAACCAACTGGGCAGTTTTGTGTGAACTGATGAAACTTCGTATTTTTAAGCTGTACACTGAAATAATGTAAATAAATAAGTAATTTGATGTTGAACTACGAACCACGTCACACATTTAGATAATATGGTCACAATCAAAAAGCAGGTTTTGTTTTAAAATTTGTTTATTTAGAAAAGTGCAAATTTAATACTCACGGCTCTCCGATAATGACGTTTGTGGCAATCCCAATCTATAGAGTACTTTCCGTTAACAAAGAAACGACATATGATAATCATTAAAAAAAAAATCTACAGAAGCCTCACTGCGCGATTCCGATTCACACTTAATCAGCATCTTTATACAATAGTTATTTATATCACAAGGGAGCAAAACGATGTATTTACGGCGAGGGTGCTACATTGAATCCAGAATGTAGCGAAGGATTCTACAATAGAATCCAGAGCGTAATGAAGGATTCAAGTGTTAACGTCAAAGATGAAAATAATTTTGCTCCCGAGTGGCTCATACAACTTTTCATACCAAACATTAAAAAACATGAAAAAAAATCTAAATATAACTAAAGAGCTACCAGCATATAAAATGGCGTGGTTTTACAAATATCAACTCCATAAATTGCATTTACAAAAAAACACTAAGAAAGGCCTTGAACAGAAAACTTGCACTGTGTTCCCTCTCGACAGAGAGCAAAGCTTACTTTTCTGAATGAGAGTTGCTATTCATATATCAAACGCACTCAGCAATCCGCCTAACATCCCACACGCTAACGGTCAAGCGGATTCGGGCAGAAACAAAGAACGGTCGAAATAACCCGACGACAGCGCCGGCGACGGCTTTGCGAGCAAGGACGAGGACTCAGAACTTTGCAACGTCCGGTCGACTTGGTCCATTTTAAAACTGTTTAGAATATAAAGACACAAACAATGGGGTGCGAGTCGGGTTACCTCCGCGTGTAGTCAAAATGTTTTTCTTGAAAATGTCATTTTTAAAACTAGTATTTTTCGGATTGCGCTTTTTTAGCTGTATAAAATAAATGTATGCGTAAAATTTGGCTGCAATTTTTAATGCATAATATTCATGTATTTTTCTACAATCCCACGCTGATAAGCAAGTATGACTGTGACACAAGATGAATGCGTAGTTGCATATACTCATACTACCTAGTCCAATTTTCTGCAGAATCTATATAAAGGCCTCATTATAAAGGCGCAATCACACATTGTACCGCAAACACAATGTAATGCACAATCGATACTCAACATACAATACATTGTATATGTGAAATTAATAACATACCATCGAGCACGATTCTGTTCGACGCATCCTTGTGAAGTTCACTCCCATCACGTAGAATTCAACGTCCGTCAAGCTCAATAACACGATACAGAGGGATAGGGGAGCACGGCTAACGACGAGGCAGACCAAGAAGATCGTGGGACTATTGGCAAACGAATATGGTGGATTGGCCTCACATAGCGCCGGACCGGGAGTTGTGGACGTTCTGAGAGGCCATTTCCCAGCAGTAGGAAACTACAATAAGCTAATAACTAAAACTACAAGAAGCCGAAATGTGCAACCTCTGACTACGCTGAAACTAGGGCGAGATTTGGTCAAAATACATAACATACACACATACATACCGTCACCCCTCTTTCCCACAGGGGTAGGCAGAGACTAATTTGTTCCACTTGCTACAATCCAGACATACCACTTTCGCTTCATCCACATTCATCAATCTCTTCATACATGCTCGTCGGTTTCGGGTACTCCTGACCTGACCTTTTTCCAAAACGTCTCCTATTTGGTCTCGGAACGTCCGTCTAGGCCTCCCAACGTAACCATTCACACTACAAAATACATAAAATAACTAAAATTCTGCACCTTACACACAACGAACCGATAGACACAAAATGTTCTGTCAAACAATTGTTAAGTTGAAGCGAAGTAGTATTAGAGCTGTATGAGTAACCAGACTGTAAATTCCAGTCTGAATTATTAAGTCAGTCTGGAAACTAAACCCTCAGAGGACGGCGACTCGTGATAAAATATTAATTACTATGCTTCGCTCAAACTCACCGTCGCAAATCGCAAAATTTATAATAGTTTCATAGTTACTTACTCGTACTACATTACGCTATCTACGCTTAGCTACTGCTAACTTTCATACTTCTTTAATAACTGCTCATACACTTCGAGCAGGCTAAGACCAAGAAAATCTTAAAACTTAAATCCATATTTTTACCGCAAGCCTTTAATTTAAATATTGACCGTCACATTACTTATGGACATAAGGTTCAACGATCTAAAATGTCTTTGACAATAAAAGCGATACTAACGTTGTACTGTTTCGGCCTCGGTTTCAGATTTCAGCTTAATCTGGCGATTGTCTTATCAAGACAAGACAGATAGATGTCAGTGATAAATGTAATCGTCTTAATGATACTTTGAACTTCAGTTCTACAATGATTTGATTACTTGTTGTTCTTATCTGTATTTAGGAGCCGAAATACATTCTAAAGATTGCTTTTAAATAATAACAGCGGAAAAAACTGCCGGAGGTTAGCCCGGTGGAACGGTATCATCACAAAATAGGGAAAGGATAACTCTCATACAGGAAGCGAGTTCGTTTTAATTTCATAATTGCCAACTGAAACTATGTATTAATCATATAACATAAGCCTTGGTTATTAATAGGACAAATAAAGGGCTTTGCCCAAGTCACAAGGGTAGTGAATAACCGATTGACCGCGTGACGTCAGCGCATAAAATAACCCGCAAGGCCACGGAAACCTGCTAAACACTGATTATGCCTAATCGGATTTAGTCGTAGCGAAATACAACCTTCACCCAAGAAAGAAGCATTTCACTGTAGTAAAAGTTGCGTTTCCTATGGTACAGTGCATTGGGGCAAATTCGGAATTGGGGGAATTCCGAAACCCGTGGATATCCACTAAACGGGTTACAATTACATAATCTAGCAACGTTTACCTAGAAGCTCCAATGTCTTTGGCTTCTAGATAAGCGTTGCCAGATTGTGGAATTGTTTCCCGTTTAGTGGATATCCACGATTTTCGATTCCCCCAATTTCGAATTTACCCCAATGCACCTTATATCAAAACATCTTAACTAAACGGCATAGTTCCGCCGTGCTATATCATCTATAACTTATTCTATTACACGCTATCAAGGTAATGTAAATGTTCAAAACAAACTTTTGTACATTCTTATACATTGCGAGTACCAGCGAGTATATCTTTCAATCAAACGGAATGATGACAAAGGACGCCCCTTAGACTCAAGACGACTTTAAGGTTCATCTGATTCGAAAATAAGAAAAAGAAAACCATTTAATTTTCAATATAGAATTTGATGTGTTCGCTGAATCGTGCTATTTCAATAAGTCTAGTAGACTTTATGACAGCATCTACGGATAAAATTGGATCGGTTAACAAAGAAAATATCTCAGCAGACGTAAGATATCTAGCTCACAACCCAAGCTCAGTTCACACTGTAATATTATTTCATTCCACACCGCATATCTACACCTAAAAGCCTCAGTAGAAGTACAATTTGAAACATCGTCTTTGTATATCCTAGACTGTAACTGTACGGTCTTCAGAAATGTAAAATTGACGTCCAAGTCAATCGTGAATGGACGTCGAAGTTCGTAAAATTTTGTACAACAGTAATGCGTCAATGGAGAGACATGTCGCGTTTCCAATAGGAATTCTTCAATAGAACAAACAATATGGAATACTTACCTATACATAAGAACAATTGGACTAATGTCCTAGCAAAACGCGAGACAAGGCCAATGGAGACATGCTTAATTAATTTAATTTAGAATAATTATAAAAAAATACTACATCGAAACAAACATACATACATACATAAATCACGTATGTATCCCTTACGAGGTAGACAGAGCCTAAAGTAACAAGACCTAAAGGCCACGTTTAGCATGATTGTAGGCGTATAGGTGGTAAGGGGAATAATGTCGAAAATCACATCACTCGAAAATACTAAAGTGATTAAAATCTGTGTAAAAGCTCAAATAAAAGTTTCGACTATTTGAATAGATCAATTACAGCTGCATTTTCTTCTAATTTGAATGCAGTGTTTCCAAAAATATAACGTTTCATCTTCTGAAAGATGGTCCGAATGGGAAGCTTGATTGATATTCATTAACTGCAAGCTACAAAATGGTTCAAATCCTTCCGAATCGCTCAACAAACCGCGTGATCAGATCTTCCTAATTAGTAATTGAGAGCCAACATTGGGGGCGGCAGACGTAAGCTGCCTTCGGAATCCAAAAGCCTATCGGTTACTTACTTGACATAAAATTTATATTACGTAATTTTTTTTCTCTTCGACACTGGAGATGTCTTCAATTAATTTATTTGTCGGTGGAGGCGTTTTACACCTCCTCTGTTTTTTTTCCTTCTTTCTTTGCATACTTTGTTTTACTTTTACTAGTAGAGACGTTATACATCTCTACTATAGACTAACATAATTTAAGGCTCGGGGACCTTAGAATCAGAATCAGAATCAGAATCAGAATTTTTTATTGTCATCATTGTTACAGATTGGACACTACATTGTGTAAATACAGACGTCAAAAAGAACAAGAATGACTCGTCATTGAGGATGTAGCACAAATTGCCATTCCATTTTACTTGGCATAAATCTATCTATTATCAAACATCTTAAAACTAGAGATAAATACTACTATTGTTCGGTACAATTATTATTACAAATGTCGATACACAAATTTTGCACAAATATTTCATATTATAAAATTATTACTTATCATAGTCACTTTAATATTACATGTCATTAATACAAATTAAAATATCAAAATAATAAGATTGTAACACAGAGAAGATATTTATTATTTATCAAATTTACGATAATCATTGCTGAGGTACTCTTTGACGCTATATATGGTCTTATCATGGAGTATTGCTCTTACTCGGCCACGGAACACGACATCACTTTTGATAGCTTTTATGGCATACGGCAGCTTGTTGTACAGGATTCGACCCATAGCTTTCGGAGTTCTTTTTGACAGTTTTAATCGAGTTGGCATACAAGCAATTATGTTGAGGCAGTCTTTTGTCACTCTAGGATTATAATTTGCTCTTATATTAAATTCACTTAAGTGAGTCCTTACATATAATATTAATTCAAGTATGTACACTGATATCGAAGTCAGTATATTTTGTTGGTGAAAGTGTTCTCTACAAGAGTCCCTATGCGAGGCACCCACCATCCCTCATTATACATCCCTTTTATAAATATATTTAATTTAAGTATTGTAGTAGCTCAATGTAATTTATTTTGCAGAATGTCTTTCAGCCAAGTTTCTTGCGGCGCATTCTTCTTGGCAATGATGGTCTTTCCGAATGCGGTGGTAGTTTTAACAAGGCATGTAAAAGAGCCCTTGGCGGCCAATTTGCAAAAATAAATTTTGAATTTTGAACTTTGAAGTAAATATTGCAGTCTTGTTCTGACCATATATGGTCAATTACTTGATAGATATTAATCAAGACTGGTGCCTACGTTATAACAGCCAATAGCCTGCTCGTTTATGAAAGAGAGCCGGTCAAGGTCTTTACCGATCAATGAATATTGAATGTCAGGGCCATGGACTCCAACAATAGACGCGTCAGATGCAAACTTACATATCGACGGGGAAGAACCAAGAGCTATTGGTTCTCTCAATAGAATTCAACTACAATACTTAAAATTTGTAAGATAGCAGATCTTGGTTCTTCCTCGTCGCTATCGGGACTGGGAACTGAAGCTCGATAGATCAACTTGTACAAATGTTGCCACAATGTCGATTATAACGATAAAAAAACCGGCCAAGTGCGAGTCGGACTCGCGCACTGAGGGTCCCGTACGAATACGGCAAGTGAATATGAAATCCGGTGGTAGCAGAGCCCTACCTTCTAAGCGAAACGTAGGCAGAGTGAGATCATTTTATATTGGTTACTTATATGGACAGACAGACAGAAATTTTCTGTTTTTAGGATTTGTTGTTATAGCGGCAACAGAAACACATCATCTGTGAAAATTTCAACGGTTCCTGAGATACAAGCTGGTGACAGACGGACAGTAGGGTCTTAGTAAACGGGTCCCGTATTTACCCTCAAAAGTACCGTCAAAAAATAACTAAGTTAGTGGAGTAGCTGATGATCTTAAAAGTCTTTAATCAGTAGGTAACATGTGAACTCCTAACACTGCAGATATTAAATTTCTAAACGATACTGAAAATTATAACATAGAAAAATCCGAAAAGTAAAGCTACCGCCGGGAATCGAACCCGGATCCTCGTCATTCCGTGACGCGTGCTATACTCCTACACCACCCATAGCAGGTGGGTAAGCCTTCGAATTTTTCTATCTGTTACTAGCTGTCACGTGACCTTGCTACTATGCGAATTTTTGTCGCCAAGCGTCATCTGTTTGAATGATGTGTACACGACACAATTACAAGCTCCCGTGAAACATCTACTGCTCACCACGGACGAGACAGTTATTAGCGGGAGCGAGTTGAGCCTGTTAATTTTAGCGAAAAGCGATGCGGTTCCGGCGGCCTTGCGGATTCAGGCAAACGCTATTTTCGCTGCACCGCGAACTGCTTCGTGGTGCAACGTTAGCAGCTCGCGTATATGCGAGGCTTGCGCTTCGAATAATAATACCGTAAGGCGATTTTGGCGATTTTAGCCCCCTCCCTCGCCTGGTGAGAAGTCGTGAGGTTTGGCGGGACCCCTCCAATCTCATGTGAGATTTTTAAATACGCACATTAAACAATCCTGGAGCGCGTGCTATATTTTGTGGCGTTAAAAAAACTGCGGTAAAAATATTTACCTCTCTCTATCTTTTAGTTTCTTGCGTACAAAAATATGCATCACCGTTGTCATCGTTGGTTGAGACCGTTGAAGGAGTGCGCGTTTTGTTCGAGTCTAACGTTTTTATCAATGTCTCAAATAGCTTACGGTGACAGTGACATAAAAAAAGGCGGGAACGTGAAAACCACCTAAGTTGCGAGGAAGTTTAGTGCAAAACTCATTTTCATTTCCTCTCAATGTTTGAGAAAAAGATTATATCTGCCTCAGCTGGAAGAGCAATTGCTGGATTCGTAACTTTAAAAAACACTCACCTGCGATTCGTGTTTTTAAACAAGTTACTTGTCGAGCAACCGGCTACTTCCCAGGCATCGGCGTTAATCTACTAATTATTATTATGATAGTAGGTCCATTCACTAGCAGTAGTACACAAACCACTAATTTACACGGAAGGTTGTACTAATACTGATATAGCGTGAAGTGTTCGTAGCTAATTCGTGTACGAGACTATGGTCTTTAATACCTGAATGACATGGAACTAGGATTACTGCGAAGCACTTTCCATACCTATAGGTACGTACCTGTAACAAAGAAATGGAAATCAATTATGAATAGTACAAATAATTTATTGAATCGAGCGTTACATAGCGGAGGACGGGTTTCGTTGAGGTAGTGGAGTAGAAAGGTTGTTTTTGATTATTATTAGTATGTACAAAATTATCATACAATATTTTTTAAAATAACAAAAATAACAAAACTAAATCTTTAATAATTCAATCTTATGCCAAAAATGCTTTAGGTACATCATTTAGAAAAGAGCTGATATTCTTCAAACTGCTGGACGATTTTTACCAAACACGCGCAGAACCACCGCAAGGAAACTGGCTTTCGAATGAAATAAACTGCATCGAAATCGGTCCAACGTTTGACAGCTGTAGCTCTAGCGTTGTAACGCCACAGGACAGATACACACTAACAAATATTGACGTCAAACTTAAACACTCGGGGTTTAAAAATAGGTCAAAAAGCAGCAAGCATTGGATTGCAAATCTGTCACTACAGTTTGCTCATTGTACCGTTTGACAGAGATATAGTGATTGCGATTGCGTGTGACATTGGTAAATAGTTTAATCACCGATTTACTAAATCATTCGTTAATTGCATGTAACACAGCCGACTTAATGTGGAATTAGGCTCGCATGCATGGAACCATTAGAGCTGCATTAGCATGCATGCAATAAGGTCGAGATTTGCATATCCTAGAGCTTCGGTAGGGTAAAAATAGAAACGGTCAAGCGTGATTTGGACCGTAATTAGGTTACGCCTTCATGTAGAAATTTACAGTTGAAACTAGAAGTTAAAAACCGGCCTCGTTTATTGTACACTGTGTGAACCTGCCTATGGCTCTGATATTATCTTGTATTACCTCTTGTACAGTGCTTCTAGGTTCTTAATGTATCTGACAGTTGTCGTGTTTCGAATAAACTTGAATGAAAAGTACATTATTTTTTATGTCTTATTTCTTTCTTCTTTTTCTTTTTCTTTGGGGACCAGAGCGATTAGTTTCGACAGAGTGAGGCTCGACGCAGCTGTTGCACTTGCTCTCGATCTTAACAACATTATTTATCATTCCTGTTTATTCAGAACACGGCAGCTGTCAAATACATTAAGAAACTAGAAGCACTGTACTACCCTTGACAGAGTGGTCGTGACGCGGTTGAGGATCTGAACTCTAATGACGACTTTCTTGGAAAAATAGTGTGTTGGTTTCCCCTTGCCCTTTGCTTACACAACAGTACGCCCGGAGTTCGAGTCTCGCCTCACATCAGTAGGGTTATTATGTAACTCGCTCGCAATCGCCATCATGTTCATTTTGACAGCTCTTGTATGAATGTGACAGCTAGCTGATTCCGATGCCAATTGTCAGCCCATACGTGAACTGTCAAAATGAACACGATGGAGATTGCGAGCGAGTTAGACAATAAGCCTACAAGGTCCCTCAGTCGCCTTTTGTGGCTCGGAAATACCTAGTAATATCCAAGCCAATCACGACAGCAAAATTACAAATATCATTAAATCGTAGTAAAACGAACCGGTAAAGAAAAAAACATTATCGTAAGTGTCTCCTAACGACTATAAACTTTTATGAGACAAATCGGTTCGGTCCGCAATAGACGATGATATTGGTGATGATATATTAAAAAAAAAAACAGAAAAGCGTGTGCATTTCCAGTTTCCATTATACCCGACTTCGGGGCGTAAATGAGGTTATGTCCCATTGGCAGCGCATAGACCAGCACGTACTTATATAGATAGCTAACAGTTCTCACAAAAATACACTCACACTGATGATCTATTTTTGTCTCTTTCACAAGAGAATGAATTTTTCTTTCTTTCTTTTACAAACAATGACACTTTATTAACATAAACGTGTTCGAAACGTTTCTTGCGAGAAAAAACGTAACTGAGAGGCTTAAATAGTTTATAATACTCATTGTTCAGCTGCTTGTTAGTAAATGGAGCGTTTAAATAAAAATTGTACTATTAACTTTTTTTACAGTACAGTTGCTCAAAAAGTGCCCTTTTTTGGCAGTTTTGCATGCGCAAAGTTCGTTTTTGCGCACTAGTGCGATTTACTTTTCTATTTGTACTTTTTACCGAAGAGTTATTGTAATGTTAGTTTGTACCAAGACGTAATAAAACTAAATATTTTTTTTTTCGCAACTATTTATTTTTTAAAGAAAAAAAAAGTGCCCATTATATGTACTTTGTCAGTTTTGTTTGAGGTTTTTCATACGATTTCATTTTCAGTCAGTCACAATCACAAAAACTGACACGACAAAATTTATTGTGATATTGAGGTAAAATGTTGGAAAAATGGTAGTACGTTTTTTTTTAAAACACCCAATGAACTAGCTAACGACATAACAACATGACACGATAGCGATGAGAAGTTGATAGCAGTAATCGTGCACCACGCCTAACCCCTAACAACAATGTAACCTTGTTTATATACGGCATCGTAAACTTTTTAATATTCATTATTACCCACAACGCTTCCTACCATCGGCCCATGTTAACAGAATTAACTGCACGCCACAACACGATAAACCTACCGACATCGTTACTCGAGTAGTTCTCAGAAGCGACGGCATATACATCACTTTTAACTAACTATTGTGGTGAAAATAAGTCAATTCAACTAGGAATTTAGTTATCAACGTGTGAACTTTTTGTCTTTTAAAGTACGAAGTCTGTTCTGAAGTTACAAATTCACACGCTACCCATGACGTCTGGAGTTGAGAACTGATGACAATACCCACAAATGTATAACTTTACTTAACGGTTCTGGCTGAAAATCAGTGCTGCAGGTATCTAACACCTCAGCGTAAAGCTGAGTCAGCGACCGTTTCACTTTTGCGAAGACACACAACGCTGATGATCTATTTTTCATGTCTGTGTTTTTTTCTCGTTTATTTTCTATAAAATTGTGTATATTCTCTTATATTTGTGTGTCTTGCAAAAAGGAATAAATGTTTCTTTCTTACTCTGATATCTCTGCGATATAGTGAATCGGTTCTTCACTCATTTGTTAACTCTAATAAGAGTATAATAACCTCAAGTTTCAATCTATATCCCGCCAAGCTCGTCTGCAGTTTTAAATAATACTAACCCTAGAGAGCTGGTTCTTGCGTCAAATAATAAATTAAAGTTTGGCCGGCGTCCAACGGCCCGATGTTATCGTTCGCTGTAACTATATCAAAATTAAGGGAATAACCGATGTTTTATTATCAAGTTGATTCAATTATTAGTTTATATTAATTTCCCTAACTCTTTTCAACAGTGGAAAGTCTTAGAGACCTTTCGATTGATATTGTAAAGCTACATAAACATTACTTCGAAATAATCTAGCAAAGCATATTTTATTTTTATTTGAGATGAGAACGCTATGAGCAAACAAGTTAAAATGTTCACGTTTTAAGATATTTTCGTTAATAACTATGAACTTGAAGTACCCAATCAGCGACCGCATTAGTACCAACTACCCAACAACAAACTTCCAATTTCCACCAATAGCGTGCCACGAGCAGGCCCTTCAGCCAATAATCCTGAGGCGCGTTCGAACAAATCCAATTTAAAAACCTAATACTCGTACACGGTGTGAATGGAGTTGCGATGAACGATTTCATTACCCGCCGCCTGCCGCTGATAAAGAGCTCTTGTTCGTAAATTGATGAGTTGAAATCATTTTGATCGAATAGTTCATTATTTGGGGTAAAACGTTATTACGGGTCCAAAGTTCTAGTAAAGCCTTACTCGACACACGTAGAACTTGTTGTAGGTCTGACAAAAGATGCATAAATGCAGATACTTACATTCCAAATTTAAAACTTAAACAGTAGCCAGCCAACATACGCAATCTTCCTTGTTTGATATCGACCTGTAGGCTTATTATCTAACTCGCTCGCAATCGCCATCGTGTTCATTTTGACAGTTCATGTATGGGCTGACAATTGGCATCGGAATCAGCTAGCTGTCACATTCATACAAGAACTGTCAAAATGAACACGATGGCGATTGCGAGCGAGTTAGACAATAAGCCTACTGTTCCCCATTCTTCATATGCAGTGCACAGATCTCAGTATTTCATACCAAGCGAAAGACGTCGAAGTCGAGTGAAAAGCAATATTTTATCAATAAATCATGATTATACAACAGTTGCCCAGCGACCGCATGAATAGGTACATTGGCATATAATCTTGATCTACGTTTTTTACGTTTCGGCAGTAAATTTAAAAGACTAACGTTCATAAACTCTATAAAGCTTACTTGATGAGCTTAAGGATTATGCTTTTTTAAAGAGCCAAATAACCAGCAAACATTATAAGAAAAAAGCTCAGGATCAGAGGATCCTTGCAGCAGTAAAAAAAGGAGAAAATAGAGAAACAAATAGCGAACATTTTCTATGATAAGAAGCTAATTATGTAACCGAACTCTTCTCATGTCGTTACACCCAACAACAAGCATAGAGATCGTAGAAAAAGCTCCGATGGATAATTATAAAAAAAAGTTGGCTAGATTCCGAATTCAGATAAAAAAGTGAACGAATGTGACGTTTACGAGTTTATTAGATTTGGCTGGCGCGTGTCAGTGCCAAGGATGCTTTCGCTCTTTCTTCCGAGTAGTTATTCTACATCCATTGATATTATCATTGCTATGTTTAGATACGACAGAGAATTGATCTTATTTCTTAATTTTCAAATGTAAATCATATTCATCAAGAACAACAGAGATAAGGTTTACTTTTCTAACTGCTGGTATTGTTATACCGTATATTATATTGTCAGAAGTCTAGGTCTACCGAATAAACATAATCTTGGTAAACTATCCTGATAACAACATTATCCTTGTCGACAGTTGAAAATTTGGCTCAATATCAATCATTACCTGCAGTCTCCAGTAATTTATCAAACAGGCCGGAAATGACTCTTGGCTCTTTACAGGTAAAATTAATGAGTTCATTTGCACTTCGGAAATGACACTCGCAGGGAGGGAATGGCGAACATTATTTAAATCAGACGTTTCAATAAAAAATGATGACCGTTAATCACTAAAAAAAGGAATTTTTCATACCGACAGAATGACAGAAACCATGATCGCTGAACCAGAAATCATGATGAAACCACCTCTATTTAACTGTCAATAAATTATTGTCGTATTGGACAATAATAAGAAACTTTATTGGCCAATGACAAATGTCACGTTTCCCAGATGGAGCATAATTATGCACTACAATTGCGTCATCCATAAATACGGAGCATTTTAGAGATGTGATTTGTGATGAAGAAAATTTACCGTATTAATCAGAAAATGAACAGAATGCAAAGATGTAGTCTGAAGTCAGGACATCAGGATGACAGGTCATCTTTTAATGTACAAGCATCAAAGTCAGTGACGTCTATCAGTCATGCCAGTCGTTTGTCACCTTGTTGTAACGTGTCATATCAATTCAGACAGCTTGCTACATCTATCTAGCTTCCAAATGTAATTGGAGTGAACAAATAAAATATTGACTGAGCCATCAGAACACGTCGCAAATTCGTCGCAGCGCCCTGAATTTTGTATGATTTATGACTTTTATGAGGCATGGCGTCGTCCGGCACAATTTTATAAGCCCGGCCGTAAACTAGCCGGGAAGTCATGCTGTTCCACGATACTTTATAACCTTTATAAGCTAAATGCATAAATGAGGTAAGGTATAAACGTCTCACAAAATGGTAGGGATCAAATATACCGTTAAGAGTCGTGGGTAAGGTCGCATTTCCACATAAAAGCGGTATCGCATCGATTTATAAACAAATCGAAGAAGAAATTTACTACTAAAATGGCACGATACAAACCGCATGAACGATTCGAAAATAAGAAATGAAAGTAAATATTTTTGCAGCTGTAAATGTTCAGAATTCAGATTCATCAATACGCTGAAATGAGACTAAAGATTATTAGAAGTAAAAATAAACAATGGATTAAAAATAAGGCGAAGTATTCCATCCCATTAAAAGCGCTGTCGGGTTTGTGAACGAAAATAGAAATAAAAACAAATCCTGGGCGAAGGTAAAACCCATTAACTGTACTTTTTAACGAACTACGAACGACTAAAAGGTATAAACATCGGGCGAAATTGGGAGGAAATATCATGCCCACTTTTAGGTGACCGTACGATACTTTGTAATTTAGAAGGGATATTATTTTTACGAGTCCCACTGGAAATCATCATTTTTCTTTGATGCTGTTCGACAATTGTTCAGGTTCTCATTAAAATATTGTTTAAACATCTACCTCTCCTCGCATGCTATGTCACCAAAGAAATGTAAATATATATAGTTATAGGTACCTATATTGGACAGAAGAAGAATTGTTTAGTTTAATTTAAAATTTGCTCAAATGATCGTTTGGTCTACACTGAAATTATATGGTTTCAAAAGTGGGTTGGACAAGTCGATACTTCTCAGGACAGTTATAAAATAGAAGACCGCCTATAAGATAGTCTAGATAAAAAATGATCGCAACAATTTTCAGTTACCGCCGGAGGCATTTTAGACCAAGCGATCATTCGCCCAAACAGTGCGTTAGACCAAAAAATTACGCCAGGCTCTTGTACAGAGGTACCTACATCGTTCTGTTTAAGTCGGCCAATGTAATTTCTTCGTACTAAACTTTCTCGGCCAGTAGCCGCCATTTTCGCAAGTAACGCCGCCAGTCCCCGGAACCAGTAACTCGCTCTAAAAATACTGCCGGCCGGCACGGCAGCGACCTTCGGCTTTTTATACCGGTCGACATGCATTCGGAATACAGCCACACGATGCAGCACTGCGAAGATAAATCCTGACAGTGTGCCTGGGGATAGGTGACGACGGTTGGATCGGGAGAAAAATGGGTCTAGACTCTAGACTTTGGTCGATAGCTGACGCAAGTTGCCTGAACATTGTAAAATTGTTGATCCTGCTTTGAATAAACGACGTTCAGCACCGTTGCCGTCAGATTTTTTTATGACCATAGTATTAATTTTGTATTGCAGAAATATGCAATTGTCATCATCAATTAATGAGCGAGACGTCCTCTTTTCGCTTCTAACCTGAACTAAGTTTAATAAACCCTAGGATAAAACATTTAAAGGCTGCATTATCAGCTGGTCCATAGTAGGAGGTATGTTTATCGTTGCGTTGTCGCTTCCGTCTACCTCCGCCTTTCCAATATCCTACTTAATATTGTACTTAAGTTTGTGAGGAAGTCTGGATGTTTAATGTCTTTCAAGTCAGAATGGCAGTCTGGTTTAAATGAAATTCGGCAAAGAGATAGATCATAGTCAAGAACACCACACAGTTCTTAGTTCCCGCGGGATAGCGATAAACGAATTCTAAGGGACTCCCATAAAAAAATTCAAACGATCGCACCTAGCAACAGCTGTCTGATCAAATCCGGAAACGCAATCACCCAATTACGGTACGTGGGCGCCGATGCAGCTGCCAAAGTGCGCAGACCCCAAGAGTTCAGAGACCGTAGCGATACAAACAGCTGGCTACTCTCCAAACTGTACCTATAAAACACTGCAATCAATAATACCGGAACGCTTCAGACTTTCTTTTTAGGACACGTGAGTTATTACAGTACGGTGTTCAGATCAAGTCGTGATCTATGGACGCTTGTTGGTCGTGTATCATCAGATCCTCGTTCAATTCTCATTCTCTAGTTACATTCTCAGTAAATGCTTCTAGTTTTACATAAGTTACATTATTTAAGTCTTTCTCATTTTCTGTCTCATTCGTACAGCAACCACTACACTGTCTAGCAACTTATCCGGAATACCTCAACAGATCGTTCTGTTATCCCTGTCAATGTTATTCATTAGCGGTTGACAATTGTTTTTATACTTTCCATAATTCGGCCAATGTTCAATATAATGTCGTCAAAATACTGACTTAATTTCGAAGTCAAAATCATGAAGAAAAACCTCACAGGAGAGTTCTATCAAACTAATTCAACCATACATACATACCGTCACGCCTCTTTCCCATTCCCATAGGGGTAGGCTGAGACTAATTCGCTCCACTTACTACGATCCTGACATACCTCTTTAGCTTCATCCACGTTCATCTATACAACCATTTGCTCAAGTATTCCAGTATCATTCTAAGTCTAAGACATCTTGTATTGTTACAACGTGGTATTCGGTACTAAAGTCAGACTCGGGCAAACAGTTCACAATTAATCCCAATTAATCCCGTCCAATGAAATCAGTATTTAAAACCAGATTCAAAATGCAGCATCCACTGAATCGACACTCCAAATTGAAGCGAACGTTTGAATAATAAACATGTAACCACACTGTAATTAAAACATCGCATGTTATTCAACGCAACGTTGTGTACGTATTATGCCACAGAGAAACATTGTTTCATGCCGCACCTCTGCCAAATGTTTGAACGCACTCCGGCCTTTTAAAACTTGAACATGACCCATGGAACTGCTTCACAATACATTTCGTGTTGGTGTCTGCCAAGGAAGACATTGTGAATGCGAATAGTCTTCGGAATTTGGTATAGAGCTAGTTTGAGTCCCGGTTCCCTTGAGATAGCTATAAGTGGACATCGGATTATATGCACTAACAAAGTGCCAAAATATGCATGCGAATAGGCACGAAAAAAGAACGAAATATGCACTAAAGTGTTGTAATGCCCAAAATATGCACAATGCAATATCAAAAAACCATACTTATTTTTACACATTTTAATTAAAGACGGTATAAAAACAGCAAAATATTATTAAATTTACTTGTGACAATATATACAAAAGTATTGTTCAATATTTTCGAGCGCAAATTTCAGATGTTTGTCACCCAGTATCAATATTTACGCCAAATACGAGCCCTCTCCATCAACCTACGTCATTCAGTAAGCCGCTGCGCTCGCGCCCTGCATGGCGTCGTCAGGTCCCTATGCGTAGCGCACCTCCCGCTAATAAAGGAAATATGCACGATTGTAAAAAAAAAAAAGGCTGAAATATGCGCTAACGCCGTAATCAGTGAGTCATATGCATTTGCGTCTAGCTGCGAATTCTGCGCAGACGGACCCGCAGACAACAGCTAGTCCTCCCGCTCGCGAGCCTTGCCAGACCAGCTTCTTTCATTACTGCGTACAACAGTTGCGGTCACAGCTCACACGGCTCATCGTCTTCCAGTTCCAAACGTGCCAAAATTCCCCACAAGCCAACAGCTTCATCCATCGGCCTGTCATATCTATCAATATCGCTTCCCAGAACCGGCGTTAGATGTCGTTCATATCCGAATGGCCGCGATCGACGTCCACGCACTATTTTAAACAAGTAGGTCGAGTCAGTGGGCCGTACGCGGCTAAATCTAGGAACAAATCGCCAGGTGGTCGGCGGACGTTAGTGATAGACGGTTCGGCTATTGTTGTGTGCAGTCTACTAGAGCGACGGCACCAGGGACGGACACTTCATTCTTAATTTAAAGATAATATGGAAAAATATCTAACTGTTGTAAAAGAAATCACGAACCCTTCGTTTCTTTTAAGTAAGAGTTATTGTGAATTATTGGCTCCTTGGCCACTGGTGCCGTCATCCTAAACCAGGGACCGGCTACTGTGGGGAATTTTTTAACGAGATCCAGAAATATACAAGTAAAATACGTATTAATTGATACTTGGTAAGGTAAGGATAAGTAAGGGATACCTAGTTGTTGTGATAGTGAATTACCATCGATCTCAAAGCAGTGAACATTGATTTACTTTGTACTAAGTGCAAAAGTACAACGGCTTGAAAAACAATCCGTGTATGGTCTCTTAATAATTCTTCGGAATTATTTCAGCAAGTGCAGTAGCTAGTTAAGTTACACTAATTGCTTTGTCAATGTGTTTCAGGATTTTTGAATCACAGTTGACAAATGTTTCCTTGCATTGATAGATGTTCAGTGTCGAAAATATAAATGAAAATTCCGCTTGTGTACGGGGAATATATCCAAGTAACATAACCGACACTGGTAAAACCAATGTAGGATGATTAATTTGGATTAACTTAGGTTTAGGTGCGGCGGGGATGTTCCTTGGGCCACCCAAGAATGCCGATTTTCGCCCATACCCTCGATGGAATTTTACCATCTGCGCGGGTAGAGAAGCAACTAACACATTCTATGTTTTTTCTTTATTAAGACCAGCATGGAAGAACCGATTGAGCTGAAATTATGCAAAGGTACTTGAATAAGCCGGATGAAATACAATAAATCGTCTCCGCAGGAGGGAACTCTTCAACGGTTGGTCCGATTGACTTGATATTTGGTGCACATATGTAGGACGGATGACAATGCAAGTACAGTCAACAAAAACTACCATCAGCAAAAAAAAGCTTGTTTTAATACATACTTTTTGCCAGTACCTTATTGTACATCAAACTCGCGATCCATTTCCACACGAGAAAATTTCACATGCGAAACCTAATATTTAAATCAGACAATATTTACCAGAAACAAAGGAATACTCCAATAATTGGGCAAATAGCAACCGGGGGGCCATTCCTGTGCAACAAACATTTGGAATGCTTTCAAAGCTACGCCGTGTTACGCCGGATTTTTGCGAGCAAGCTCTCGGCTCCAGCCACCGTGCTCTTTTTCAAGAGGAAACCTTTTAAACTAGTTATTTTTGTCTGAAAATAAAGTGCTGAATCGAATAAAAGACCCTCGTTTGTAAACTCGCTAAGCACCAACGTAATAATTTAGAAACGTACACGCTTTGCTTAATCCTTGTTTAATTAACGAATTCAAGTTTACGACAAACGTAGCAAAACATAAATCACGTCTTTATCCCTTACGGGGCAGACAGTGCCCAAGGTGACAAGACCTAACCTAAAGGCTACGTTTAGCATGATTGTGTTTGTATAGGTGGAAAGGAGGAATCAAAATAGTGATGGGTTGCTAGCCTCATCGCCTATAATATGATTCCTATGATTTTCGCCCATTCCCTCGATGGGCTTTTACCATCTGCGCGGGTAGAGGAGCAATTGGTACATTCTGTTTCTTCTTTGCTCCCAGACCAGCATGGAAGAAAATAGCAAAAGCATATGTTAATATATCACCAGCTTTGATCTTTTCCATTCTTCTGTTCTTAACGATGCCTGATTAAGGTCGCTTTGAAGCGATAAGTCCGTCTATTGCTAACCTAATAATTAACTCTATGGTGTCGTCTCTATTGTTTATTACACGTGATGTTCAATCGAGTCATGGTATTGTATTGTACACCATTATACTTTGCACATCGTAATAAGTACGATCACATTCACATCTTATTTAGCCATTTTAATTGTAATAGATTTTTCTTTTTTGTTTTCCTCTTTTTCTTATAATATTATTGTATTCGCGGAAGGGCTACGATGTCCCACATCAAGGGGCCTTTCTGTAAACCAGCGCTGAGCTCTCGAGCCCAGCACACGCTGAGATTGGTACCCATTGCTAAACTTGTGTACTGTTACTTTTAAGTTTACAGCATGTAATTTTTTGTTTCTCTATGTACCTTGTCACTAGCAATAAAGATTATTATTATTATTATAATTATCTGTGCATTTTTATTATTATTATTGTACATTTATAATTTTTTTTGTCTCTTAAGCCAGGAGGTTAATTTTTGCGCGGGCCTAAGCCAAGCGCTTCTTTGAATTTGTTTACTTAAACCTACTTATTCTGTAACTGTACCTACTTATATCGAAAGGAATTTGCGTTCTATGCGGCATGTATTTAGGATTACAGCTTGTTGTTATCATTACTATAAGTGAACTCGGTGACGTTGGTACGAAATAAAATTCTGTATTGCAGAAAGTTCCCAAATTGTTGTCAGAGCGTACAAACATACGCCATTAGTCAAGTCAAGCCAATTATTTAGGGACAAATTCCGAGGAACTCGCCTTCTGTTGGATCGGTAAATATACGACAAAGAAATGTACTTGAGAGCATTAATCTACGGGACCTTTTTAAAGGACCCCTTTAATGTTTGAAGTTAAGAGATTGATCGAGAGAAAGATTAGAAAATATCTAGAGCGGAGTTAATATCAACCACATGTCCGGGGAAACGGCACCACACTTAAATTCGAAATTGTATCATCCCTCTTACTCTCATTAATAACTTTATCTACGCATTATCCGTAAACCGTAAGAAATAACCAGCATTATTACACACACACATACACAAATCACGTCTTTATCCCTTACGGGGTAGACAGAGCCTAAGGTAACAAGACCTACAGGCCACGTTTAGCAAGACACTTGCACACCCAGCACAGCAATATAACACCCTTACAAAATCTATAACTATAATAACATTACAGTACAAAAATCTGTAGATACTTTAATTTTACTACATTACAGATTTTACCTACTACCGCAGACAAGAAAATACTTACATAAACCACTTCTTTACCCCTTACGGGGTAGACAGAACCTAGTATAATTATGAATCAGGCGTTACTTTGCGGAGGTCCATTTCAACGAACAAAAAATTTACCTTGCTACTCCGCCACTCACGTGCAAGATAACCAAGCCTGTGTGAAATATATATGTTTTTCATGCAATTTCTCCCTCCACCACTGCCAATAAAACACATATAAATCCCTCAAACTTAATTTCCCCTTACACCACACAAACAGTGACGCGTTTCGATCCCTCTACGGGATTATTATCAAAGTTTAATGAGCACAACTGTTACACATGCAAACCCATGGTTTTTAAAACACAAGTGTTTTAAGGACCCTCATTATGTACATGTAACGGCTGCAATACTATAGTGTGAGCAGAACGGCACAAGGCGAATATCGAATCTTTAACTTCTTATTATCCTAAGTGCTAACTTAAACGTCAAATATAGGAAGTCACTGAAACTTGTTAATTATAGACAAGGTCTCATAACATTGTTCCGGAAACATACTTATATCAGCCAGTTGTTGGGTTAGTATGGTCACGTGACAGCTAGTAACAGATAGAAAGAAAAAATCGAAGGCTTACCCACCTGCTGTGGGTGGTGTAGGGGTATAGGCGTCACGGAATGACGAGGATCCGGGTTCGATTCCCGGCCATAGCTTTACTTTTCGGTTTTTTTTTTTTGTGTTCTAATTCTCAGTGTCGTTTAGAAATTTCAGTTAGTAAAGGTTGATCGATGTTTCAAGTGAACCGCGTCAAAGGCGGGGCTAAATTTTTAATCTAAAATTTAAATGAATAATCTTTGTAGGGGTGTTCAGTCCAATCAACTCAACCACCCGCTGGAATATTCCAGAACAAATCTTAGAGACCTTATATGGCAGCAAATACGCAAACGATATAAAAAAAAAAAGTCATCTATGAAAAAATGAAAGAAAAACATACCAAATTCATTGAAAACAAGGCGAAATGAATAAAATACTAATAGAATCGAAGTCTATATTTTCATACATAAATTAAAAAAATTAACTACCTCCCCCCTAAATAATCGAAAGAATCATTCTGGAAAAGAGCTGATACTCTTCAAACTGCTGGTCAACAATTTTTTATCAAATATGACTAAGAACCACCACAAGAAAACTGGCTGTCGAATGAAAAAACCGCATCGAAATCTGCCCATTAGTTTGAAAACTACGATGCCACAGACAGACGCACACAAAAAGACACATACTGACAGATAGACAGACAGAGAGAGAGGGAGAGAGGGAGGGAGGGAGAGAGAGAGAGGGGAGAGAGAGAGGGGGGGGAGAGAGAGAGAGAGAGAGAGAGAGAGAGAGAGAGAGAGAGAGAGAGAGAGAGAGAGAGAGAGAGAGAGAGAGAGAGAGAGAGAGAGAGAGAGTTAAAAATAACTAGGTATAACGTTTTATATATATTACGCTTTGGCGACTTCTGACGCAGTTGGATAGGGAGGGCCCACTGCTTCTGACGTACGAGTAGGCGCACAAAAAATTGTAAGACTGAACAATCGATAGCGAATAAACACAGTTAAAGTAAACATCGATAAAGTGTTTTAAATTCATAATGGTCCAGGGATCGAACGGTCACGGTCGCCCGCGTCACGGCAGATTACTCGACATGATTTATTAGTCGATTTAATAACCTTTAAATAGCTAGCATTAAAATAACAAACTACATCCCGTTTCGCGTAAAAAAATTGCACCGTATTTACTTTAGACACGGACGTGTAAACTACCACAAAATAATTGCGTAGCTGAAACACACGCGAGAGGGATTCTTGGTAGCTCACAGCAAAGAGCCGTATCTCTCACACATAGAGCAAACAGCCTAATAGAGTGGAAATGTCTATAATTCATCACTATCACTACATAGTATAAAACAAAGTCCCTTTCTCTGTCCTTATGTCCCTATGAATGCTTATATCTTCAAAACTACACAACGGATTTTGATGCGGTTTTTTTAATAGATAGTGATTCAAGAGGAAGGTTTTTATGTATAATTCTACGCAGACGAAGTCGAGGGCAGAAGCTAGTCTATACTAATATTATAAAGAGGAAAAATTTGATTGTTTGTTTGTTTGCATTGAATAGGCTCCGAAACTACTGGACCGATTTTAAAAATTCTTTTGCCGTTAGAAAACTACATTATCACTGAGTGACATAGGCTACTTTTTACCGCGGGAAAATACCTACTCTTACGGGAAAATGAATTTATCGCGGGCGAAGCTGCGGACGGAAGGCTAGTATGAAATAAAATTAAGGCAAGCCCAATTCAGCCCAAAGCTCTTATTAGCCAAGCAGGTCACTAGAGTTGATCAAGCATATTATGATCGATATGGATAGTTAATGTATATGTATAGTAAGTAAGTTGACAAGTAGATACTTTATACATCTCTAATATAGACTTAATATAATTTAAGGCCTAACATCCCTTTTATAAATGTAATTAATTTAAGTATTGTAGTATCTTAATGTATTCTATTTTGAAAAAATATAAAAGCCGGGTATGTAAAATACGAATGTTTTGTTCGCGAGTCTTGGATGTTTAATATGTATTTAAGTATTTATTATTTATATAAGTATGTTTATCCGTTGTCTAGTAGCCATATTACAAGCTTTGCTTAGTTAGGGACTAGGTCAATTGGTGTCAATTGTCTCAAGATATTTATTTATTATTATTATTTATGTGGCCATAATTGGACAGCCCTTATTGCCGCTCTATTTGGTTACTTCCTCTATGCTCTCATAACAAAACGCAACGCGAAAGTACTAGGTACTAAAAGCCACGTTACATGACTATATTCCTGTAGAAAAGCAATAAAAACGGCGTGACCAATATCCGGCGCAAGATCCCTTTTATCTTAGCCACAATTTTCGCGTTAAACGAAAAGCAACCGCCACATCAAAGGCAAAACATGAGTGTGTATGTGTCTATTGAGTGCGGCTGGTTCCTCCTTCCCTTTCAGGATGTAGCAAAATGTGTGAGACGGGTCTATATCGAATGGTCGAATAATTAATCGTTTGGCCGAATGATCGTTTGGTCTAAACTGAATTTATACTGAAACCATCGACTTTTCAGCAAAATCATAAAATAAACCTAACCAAACCTATTCTTATTCTACACAACCTATGTAAAATAATTTCTGAAATATTTTCTGTTTCAGCTGGAGAAATTTTAGACCAAACGATCATTCGACCAAACAATTGTTCGACCAAACGAAGGGCTCCCGTGTGAGACAAAACAAAACGACTTATATGCCCTCTCACTTGGCTTTTGGGAACAGTAAATCTAACAAAGATTTACCTCTCTTAGTAACATCAGTATTGTTCTTCCATGCTGGTCTGGGAGCTAGGAAATAACATAGAATGTACCAGCGCAGATGGAAAAACCGCATCGAGGGAATTGGCGAAAATCTTAGGAATCACGTTATAGGCGATACCGCTAGCAACCGTCTATTTTAGGTTCCCTGTATACGCCCACATCATGCTAAACGTGGCCTTTAGGTCTTGTTACCTTAGATCCTGTCTACCTCGTAAGGGATAAAGACGTGATTTATGTATGTATTGAGATGAATGAGATGCATCTGTTCAGCTTTCTTCCGAACGGCATTGAATTAAAAAGTGGGATTGCGACATTAGCGACACTAAGCCAGTGGGACAAGGTCTCGAAAACAACAAGATTTAAAATAGATCTGTTTGTATTCGTCTCGTTGCGCAACCCGTGAACTATGAATCTAGAATTTGCTGACATCTTTCGCTCGAATGTAAATCGCGGGGCGCAGTGTAAACTGTTAGATTTCCGCTGACGATCAAAGCTGGTAGGCCCGTCAGTTTTTGGATTGGAGCCCATCCAAACCCACACAGCCGTTTTAATTATTACTCAGCGTGATTTCTTTCAAAGATTTTTCACGATAAATCATCATCAAATCATCATTTAATTTTTTTTTTTAAGAATCGTGTTATATCACTATATTGATTCCCCTTTCCACATTATACGGCCACAATCGTGCTAAACGTGGCCTTTAGGTCTTTTTATCTTAGGCTCTGTCTACCCCGTAAGGGATAAAGACGTGATTTATGTATGTAACCCAACCTATTCTACAAAACCTATGTAAAATAATTTCTGAAAAATTTTCTGTTTCAGCTGGAGAAATTTTAGACCAAATGATCATTCGACCAAACAATTGTTCGACCAAACGAAGGGCTCCCGTGTGAGACAAAACAAAACGACTTATACCCTATTTCGAATTTTCACGAAAATTACACATTAGTTTTAGCATCCACATCTGTTTTCATATCCGGTTTCTGAATCTAGTATTTAACTCTAGACCATGTTTATACCGGTATGACATACCTACAGAGGCCGGCTAGTCCATTTCTGACCATTCACACAAGGCCACGGAATGATGGCTTTGCTATTACAATGTATGTGCAGTTCAAATCTCGCAAGTTTTTTTTTGATAAATAAATAGTACATTACACACCGAGGGTGATGAAATTAAGAATGTCTCAGATTAAGTCGCAGGAACTTGTCGCACAAGCCAAAGGCGAGGGTGATAAACTTGCAAACTGAAGCTTTCTTTATCACCGCCCGTGGTGTGTACACAAGTATTGTCATATTTAACACGCATATATCTATATTTTTATTTTTATTTGATTCTGATTCGAATTTATTGTTATATGGGCCTGTAGGCTTATTACCTAACTCGCTCGCAATCGCCATCGTGTTCATTCTCACAGTTCTTATATGAATGTGACAGCTAGCTGATTCCGATGCCAATTGTCAGCCCATACATGAACTGTCAAAATTAACACGATGGCGATTGCGAGCGAGTTAGGTAACAAGCCTACAGGTCTGGAAATAAAATTATTTTATTTCATTCCATTTCTACTTTCAGCTAAAAACAGCCTTGTGATCACCTATGGGTCGTGGTTCACGTACGTTTGTCCACCTGGTTTTCGAGTTCCTTTTTCTGGGTATTTTGCCCGTCGGACAAATGAAGATATAAAACTAGCTTGAAGGCTTATTACCTAACTCGCTCGCAACCATCGTGTTCATTTTGACAGTTCATGTACGGGCTGACAATTGGCATCGGAATCAGCTAGCTGTCACATTCATACAAGAACTGTCAAAATGAACACGATCGCGATTGCGAGCGTTAGACAATAAGCCTACTGACCTACCTATTTTTGTATTAAAATAATAATCAGTGCGTAATAATGGCAGCATCTTTTCCGGGTATCCCAAATTAGGTGGGCCACAACCCATAGCCACTTGTGATCTGTGTGTGATCACGGAATAAGTACTGACGTAATGAGCAAGACAAAGCAGACTATGCGCTCGAATGGCACAATTAGATGAGAAGGGGGGCGAGCCGCGGCGCGTCTGGCTGGAACTGAAGATAATTATCACCAGGTTGCTGAACGACCACAATTGAATAACTTAGCTTAATTTAACTGCCAGTAGAATACTGTTACTGTATAGGATGGCACATAATTCTAACGTCATTTACTGCAATAGGAAATCTAACAGCACTAATAGGGTGCGAGTCGGGTTACCTCCGCGTGTGGTCAAGAGCTGCGGTTCGTTTTTGGATCCGTCCGAGGGGAAGAGCAGTGCTTGGTCCGGTGCACCTTGGGCATCGGTTAATGATTTCCCGGCAGATTCTGAGGGATATCATTATCCGTTGGCTAAGAGCCCGACAGGGGGGAGAGTCTTTTGTCACAAGATTTTTGAATACTGTATTTATTACTTTGACATTGGCGAAATCATCGCATCGATCGATGGGGCCATATTAAAAAAAGAAGAAGTAACAGTGCTAATAAAATAATGAAAAAACATTAGTACCTACTATTAACACCTGACGCGAAAACAGGGGTGTTATGTTTGAAGTAGATGTCTGGGTGTGTGTGTCTGTCTGTGGCATTGTAGCACTCAGTAGGCTTACTCCCTTATTCAGCTAACTTAGCAATCGTTTGTCCTTGTCTGTGAAAGGCAAATGTCAAAGTGAAAGATAAGGACAAACGATTCCTAAGTTAGCAGACTCCTACAGAGCGTTTATGAATAAGGGGGTTATTGTATAACTCGCTCGCAATCGCCATCGTTTTCATTTTGACTGTTCATGAATGTGCTGACACTTGGCATCGGAATCAGCTAGCTGTCACATTCATACAGGAACTGTCAAAATGAACACGATGGCGATTGCGAGCGAGTTAGGTAATAAGCCTACAGACGGATAGACCTATTTCGACGCGGTATTTTTCATTCGAATTTTCCAAAGTGATGAGGCGTTCTTTGGAATAAAATTGAATTATTTTTTATTTACGTAATTATTACTCGATTAATGCGTGTGATGTTTTTTTTTTTAATTTATTAAATGTTATGTTAGTAATGAATAAACTGCTATGGGTAGTGTAGGGGTAGGTATAGCACGCGTCACGGAATGACGAGGATCCGGGTTCGATTCCCAGCCATAGCTTTACTTTTCGGATTTTTCTGTGTAATAATTTTCACTGACATTTAGAAATTTAATGAATAAAGTCAAAAACTACCCGACCGATAAAATTGCAATTAGAATAAAAATTGTAGAAACAGAAAATAAAACACAATGGATGTTTTCCTTTTCAAATACCGCCATAGTACAAAAACCGAGCCACTTCTTCATTTCATGGGTAAAATACCGAATTTATCTAAATAAAGAACGGCCCGTCACCGCGGGAGCATTAATCAATTATTAAAGCTCATTAAGGCTAGGTAGTCCAACAGAGGCCGCGTTTTAGAGTTTTTAAAAACCATCTCAGACGTAGAAAATAGGGTTTAAAAATCTGAAAAAAATATATGTATTACTTAAGGATATAGTATAGACAAAGTCGCATTCAGTTACACGATCTAATGAACTTGACTCGATAGAAAAAAAATCCAAAGTTACCTCTTTTCGTAAAGCATTTTCAATATTATGACTAAACTATTGCCATTTTTAATTAAAATTTTGTACTAAACTAAAGCCATTACATATTTGTAGACAAATTCGCAGAGTTTGAACAGATAAAATGATTATCTTAATTACTATGTCCAAATACCTACAAAATGTGCGAGCGCGGAGGCTCGGCAAGCCCGATCAGTCGCGCGCTGGCGCTTGCGGACGACGGACCTGTGTCAGTTTTATCCGCGACAGTTTCGTGCACCAAAGACGCAGTTTTTGACGAATTTATATAATTGTTGAAAGTTATTTATGATGGGCAATAAACAACGCAAACGAAAAAAGTCGTGCAAAGCTATAAAAATAACAAATAAAAAGAATGCACTCCAAAGATTATGTGACGAAGTAAATATTAATATAATTTTGTCGACAACATATCGAAATTGAATAAGTTAAATTATATTTCATTTTATCTCCATTTCTGATTGGTAGATAATTTATAAAAATATTATGCTTAAAATTACGGTCATAGTGCCATAGTATAAAATAATCAGTATAACAACTGAAGATCGCTACGATTTTTGATAATGCATATTTTGTCTCTATCGGTACCTCTGCCTGCCGTTTGAAAACGTAAAGTAACTATGTAAGTAAATACAATTACTCCATTTACTTTTTAGTGTAGGTCACTGGGGCAACCTCAAGAAACAGACAAGGACATTGCCGCTGTAATAAACAACCCAAATATACCGGGTAGGTATATTTAACGCGATGACGAAGACTGAAACGATATAGGGTGCTTTGGGGTAATTGCGAAATTGGGTATATATTCCGAAAGTTTATAATAATAAATACCAAACGCCGCGATATTCTCTTACTGGCTACATTGCTTTAAACGCCATTGTCGCCGATTGGCTTTGATGCTCCAATCGCCGTTCGTCGCTGCTAGCGTGTGTGAGCGACATGCCATCTCGATAGACAAGTGATTTTCGCGCCTTTTTGGGTGATTCGCAATAACCCCAACACTCTTTTCTTGGAACCCAGGTAAGTTATAAAAATAATAGTTTTTTAGTAGGTATTATAGATTATCGTTTTTTACTATTGATTGCAGGGAACACGAAGTCCGAGTGATGTTTTTTATTTAGTTTCGGAAATACCCCTCTGGGGTTATTACGATACACATATAACCCAACCTAATATTTTCATAGAAATGGCCAGTGGTTCTCGAACTAGGTATTTAGGATAAAGAAATATTTCAAGGTATTATTATATAAGGTATACCTTATATTGTCCTATACTATACCTTAAGGTATTATAATGACAATCTAAATTTTCTTCTATGTACATAGTACTGTATTAAAATCGTCGTTATTCTCATTCATTCTTTCAACTTAATCCATCCATCCATACATAATAGTAGGACATTTCACATAAAGTCACATAGGCGAATGCGCGGGCTAAATTTAGTGTATAATATTGTACCAAATTAATCACCAGCGGCTTCTTTTTCAGGGTCATTATGCCTCGAATGTATGTCACAAATAGAATAACAATATATATACGTCGTGGTAGCCTAGTGGTTTAATCTGTGGCCTCTCAAGCAGAGTGTCGTGGGTTCAAATCCCGGGCGCGCACCTCTGAGTTTTTCGGAATTTATGTGCGAAAATTACATTTGAAATTTGCTATGAGCTTTTCGGTGAAGGAAAACATCGTGAGGAAACCTTGCACACATCAGCGAAGAAATTCAATGGTGTGTGTTAAGTTCCCAATCCGCACTGGGCGCGCGTGGGAACTATAGCCCAAACCCTCCAATACACGGAGGAGGCCTATGCCATGAGGCACGCCGAATTACGCGACAATTTAATAATAAAACAACAACAAAAAAAAATGAAACTGTAGCGAATTCGGAATAAAAAGGCTATATTATTATTATTATTATTATATATACGTCTCAAGATTTGGCTACGGCCGTGGTTCTATTACGTTTAAGTTTTTTGTAAAACAATAAAGTTATTTCTCAGTTAAATGAGTTTTTTTATTACTTAAAATAATACGTATCTGTACGAAATGTTGAGAACCACTTCCTTTTACCGGGGTAAATCCGAAGTAATCTATTCGAAATAACCGTAAAAGCGAAACTATTAACAAAGTTACAAATATTACAAGTAAGGGGTAATTACAAAATGAAAAATAAATAAACCATCAGTTTATAAGTAGTAATGTCTACTTTTCAACTATTTCGGAATTACCCGGCCATATTTCGTATTTCCCCCAAATGTCCAAAAACGGGAGACATGACAATAAATATGCATAAAAAAGAAACAAGAGCGTATTTTTTTTGTTCACCAATTTTCAAGAGTTACGAAAATAAAGGCAGAAAATTTAAAAATAGAATGATTTTTTCACTGAAATGATGTCGTGTACTAAACTCGTCAAAATTTCTATCGTAATTACCCCAATGCACCTTACTCGATTTGTTTAAGAGATCATGCTAATTTCTATCTATTTGTGTTATATTTATACAGGGTGTAGATGACGAAGACAAACCCTAGATCTAGCTTTGCGCGCAACTTATGTAGGTACTCTTAAGTTTGTTATTCGAATTATTGTTACGCGTACGTGTGTGCTTTAGTTTCACCGTAATGAACTAAATAAGGTGCATTGGGGTAATTACGATAGAAATTTTTACAAGTTGAGTATACGACATCAATTTTGCTGCCTTTATTTTCGTAACTCTTGAAAATACTTATGGTTAGTAGACATTACACACAGAAATACGCTGTTGTGTGTTGTTTATGCATATTTATTGTAATGTGTCCCGTTTTCGAACATTTGGGGGAAATACGAGATATGGCCGGGTAATTCCGAAATAGTTGAAAAGTAGACCTTACTACTTATAAACTGATGGTTTATAATTATTTTTCATTTGTAATTGCCCCTTACTGTAATATTTGTAACTTTGTAATAGTTTCGCTTTTATGGTCATTTCGGATAGATTACTTCGGATTTACCCCGGTACAAGGAAGTGATTCTCAACATTTCATACAGATATGTATTATTTAAAGTTGTAAAAAATCTCATTTAACTGAGAAATAACTTTAATGTTTTACAAAAAACTTAAACGTAATAGAACCACGGCTGTAGCCAAATCTTGAGACGTTTATATTTTTATTCTTTTTCTGACATACATTCGAGGCACAATGACTCTGAAAAAGAAGCCGCTGGTGATTAATTTGGTACAATATTATACACTAAATTTAGCATTCGCCTAAGTGACCTTAATGTGAAATGCCCTACTATTACGTATGGATGGATGGATTAAGTTGAAAGAATGAATGAGAATACCGACGATTTTAACACAGTGCATAGAAGAAAATTTGAATTGTCATTATAACACCTTAAGAATGAATATTGCAAGAAAATATGGACCTGACATATTTTAATATTTCTTTGTCCTAAATACCTAGTTTGAGAACCACTGGCCATTTCTATGAAAATATTAGATTGGGTTATATGTATATCGTAATAACCCCAGAGGGGTATTTCCGAAACTAAATAAAAACATCACTCGGACTTCGTGTTCCCTGCAATCATTAGTAAAAAACGACAATCTATAATACTAAAAAACAATTATTTTAGTAACTTACCTGGGTTCCGAGAAAAGAGTGTTGGGGTTATTGCGAATCACCCAAAAAGGCGCGAAAACCACTTGTCTGTCGAGATGGCACGTTGCTCACACACGCTAGCAGCGACGAACGGCGATTGGAGCATCAAAACCGATAACAATGGTGTCTAAAGCAATGTAGCCAGTAAGAGAATATCGCGGCGTTTGGTATTTATTATAAACTTTCGGAATATACCCAATTTCGCAATTACCCCAAAGCACCCTAGGTATGTATTGAGACACATGTTTCTTTAGTTCAATATTGGTTGTTTCATAGATAAATAATAATGTACCTACCAATTATTTCAGGCATTTGAGGCCCATAGTAACAAAATATCTAATTAAATAAGGATTTTTCAGGGTTTTTGTAATTCTGCGGTTTTAATTATAATGCATTCTACTGTAAGTTTGACTATTAATTATTCTTTTATTACCTATTTATTCAAATTCATATTAATTAGGTAGTTACTAAAAATTGATCATAATAAATGCGTTACTAAAGTCAAAATAAAGTTTTATTTCTTTACTGTGACGCTGCCGGGTCATGAGAGTTCACAGCCGCTGAGCCCGCGCGATGTATTTGACGCGCGGTCTTGACAGCGCCAAATGCCTACTTTCGCAGGAATACCCGGCCTTAAGAGACGAAAGCTAACGGCAAAGTCTGGCTTTACTAAGTAGAAGGCTTGTGGTAAGTACAAAGTGCCCTTAAGTATCTAGACCTATTAATCATTTGGATTTCACCCGTCTAACCTTTGAAACGCTCCTTAGGCTCTTTTAAATGAGAGCTAACCCTGGGATTTTGTATTGAACAAAATACGACAGTAAGTGGGTGAAAATTGATATTCTCAAACAATGCCATAAATGTCGTCATTGTATTCTAAGTAACGGAACACGAAGGGCGTTGACGGCGAATTACATTGCAGGCGCGTTTTTATGACCATAAATCGGATTGCTGGACTGTTTTTCATTTGTTTTTAACTTTTTAAAAAGTCAAAGAGACCGTATAACGAACAACAATGTCATACAGCCAAGTCGATGGCCGAGGAGTGCGCGTTTTGTTCGAGTCTAACGTTTTTATCAATATCTCAAATAGCTTACGGTGACAGATGACAAAAAAAAACTTAAGAAAAAAGGCGGGAACAAGAAAACCACCTAAGTTGCGAGGAAGTTTAGTGCACAAATTATTTTTCTTTTCTCTCAATGTTTGAGAAAAACATTTATATCTGCCTCAGCTGGAAGAGCTTCGCTGGAGAGCTGGATTCGTAACTTTGAAAAACACTCACCTGCGGTTCGTTCTTTTTTCCACCAATTCGTGTAATATACTATTTCACCAAGAGTTTAAAAATTCAATGCAAAGCTATCGAACAAAGTAATTGTTATAGCAAAGTTCGCCTTACAATTTATTCACGAGATCTTTTGAGAGGAACCCTCTAAATCACTTTTATGGCATCGCTAAGGGTTGCTCTTTGCATAATCGAAACATTATGAACTGAATTGAGGAATAAAGTTGTGTATTGGATGGAGCTCCGGTTAAAGTTATAGTTAGGTACTAGCTGTTGCCCGCGACTCCGTCCGCGCAGAATTCGCTCATCGCTATCCCGCGGGAACTATGCCGTTTTCTGGGATAAAAACTATCCTATGTCTGTCCCTGGGACTGAAACTTCATTTAATTATGTATGTATGTTTAATGTAACCGCGGCACTTTTTTTCTTTACTAAAATAAATAGAGCTGGTGATTCTGATTCAGAAAAACTTTCATTTTGGAAAAAGGGTACGTACGCTTTTTTTTTAAAACGCTCATATTCCAAATTGGTTACTTCGTTTATGACCTAACAATGTCCGACATGTTTCACCCTCATTTATAAAATCCTCAGCAACTCTTATAATTTATTAAAAATTACGGCAAATCAACAGTGAGAAGAAAATGCACTCGAAGCACACATAAATCGTGTTTTCGGGTAACATTTTATATTACGGCTATTACGTCGGTAGGTAGAGAAATATTACGTTTATAAATCATTAAGAACCGCTTACCGGTGAGGTTTTTATTAAACCGTCGAGGTTTTGCGCAGTCCCTTCTATTTTTATACCTTTAGGATGGGTAAATAAATAATCGATACAAAAAAGCAGCATATTGTTTCCAGTTTTCACATTTTTCCCATTTTAGGGTGCCGTATACATCAATTTAAAAAAACGGAACCCGTACACAAACAGCAACGCTATGTCCGTCCGTCTTTACCTTAGAAGAAAGAACCACTCACTTCACTTAGTTGTTCGTATGTACTTAAGTCTGTCAAGACCCTTTGTTAAGGTAGAAGTAGAGGTATCAAACTGAAATTACCATACATACATACATCTATCCCTTACGGGGTAGACAGAGCCTAATGTAACAAAACCTAAAGGCCAAGTTTAGCATAATTGTGGGCGTATAGGTGGAAAGGGGAATCAAAATTGTGATGGGTTGCCAGCCGCATCGCCTATAACATGATTCCTAAGATTTTCGCCCATTCCCTCGATGAGCTTTTACTATCTGCGCAGGAGAAAGGCAACTGGTACATCCTATGTTTTTTCTTTGCTCCCAGACCAGCATGGAAGAGCGTTATGTAAATAAATTCACAATACCATAAATATGATTGATTTACGAGTAGATTTATGGATGTTTGTTTGTTCTCCACGCAAAAACTACTGATTGTTTTTATGAAATTTGGCACACAGCCAGTTTACAACCTGTGTTAACATAAAGGATACTTTTGAAGGAAAATTGCATGGTTCCCGCGGGAAGGCAACGAACGAACGTCAAGTTTCTAATAGAAATAAAATAGACCTATTTCATTCCATTAACACACGCCTCTGCTATAGATTATTTAGTTAATGCTCAGTTTCGTCAAAGTGTGTCATATAAACATACTAACATCCGGGGCATTAATATATAATTATATGTTTGACGCAACGGGAGTTGGGGATTTCCACTAAATCGTAAACTTCCAAGTATTAAAAGAAATCCATCGGGCACGGCGCCACACATAAATCATCATATTGGCTAGAACAAAGTAAACCTCTATATTATTAAATTTCTGAACGACACTGAAAGAACACAAAAAAATGTGACAGCTAGTAACACAGAAAAATTGGAAGGCTTACCCACCTGCTATGGGTGGTGTAGGGGTATAGCACGCGTCACGGAATGACGAGGATCCGGGTTCGATTCCCGGCCATAGCTTTACTTTTTGGATTTTTTTGTGTTCTAATTTTTAGTGTCGTTCAGATTTTTTTTTTTTTTTTTTTTTTTTTATATGTATAGGAAGGCAAACGAGCAAGTGGGTCACCTGATGGTAGGTGATCACCACTGCCCATAGACACCCGCAACCCCGGAGGGATTGCAGATGCGTTGCCAACCTAGAGGACTAAGATGAAATGCCTCTTGTGCCCGTAATTTCCCCGGCTGTCTTACTCTCCACACCGGAACACAGCAGTGCAAGCACTGCTACTTAGCGGCAGGATTAGCGAGTAAGATGGTGGTAGCGATCCGGACGGACGGTACGGTAAAACCGTAAAAGTAAATGTAAAAAATCAATAAGTAAAATTCTTGATTTCAGTTGATAGTATCTATGTATACTATTATTTTATTATAAGCTGATACTGTTTATTGACTCACTGTTGTAATTATAATCATGGACGAAACAAAATGGTGTCTTACAACAAAAAACTTTAACCAATTTCAAATGTACAGTCGGGCGCATAAATATCGATACAAGCATCATGTAAAATATATGTATCACCGACTTCATTGTTTGGGGTGTATAGATGTTTTTGACATCTTGGTAACTTGGATACATGTCTGCAATTGACTGTACCTAGTCAAGAAAACGTCCCATATCATAAAACATGATGGTCAACCAGTTTCAGGGTGCCACAAATACGGCAAACATTCACAAATGAAAACTTCACACAAACACAGTGTTGCGACAGGTCTTTACTTGTTTAAACTTGTCTCGGGCGCAGAAAATATAAAGTTTTACAAGTTCGAACTGGAAATTTAGGAGCATGAAGACTAATGTTTAAAAACATTTAGTTTCGATTTACACATTGAAAACATGTATTGCATTTGTGCAACATCAGGTTTTCATTAATGACAATTTTATTACGAATTATGATTTGTTTTTAATCACTTTATAATGTTGTGCAATTAAACGCCTTAATATCTTAGCGTCTACCTTACTTAGATCCGGTATCAGTTATTTATTTTTTGCTTTCTAGCCTACTAATATTATAAACGCGAAAGTTTGTAAGTATGGATGGATGGATGTTTGTTACTCTTTCACGCCAGAACGGCTGGACCGATCTGGATGAAATTTGGAACATAGATAGATTATAGTCTGGAATAACACATAGGCTACTTCTTATCCCGGAAAATTGTGTGGGATAGCGATAAACGAATTCTATGCAGACGAAGTCGCGGGCTAGTAAACCATAATTTGGTGTCGTCAGTGTCAGAAGAACAGACGATTGACAAAAAAGAGCGGTGTGGAACATTTTCACCGCAAATATCATTATGATATATTGTACACCTGCAAAGGAATCATTGTCAAGTTGATTGCGAAAAGTTTCCACGGTTCTTGACTTTTGTATTTATTTTTACGGTTTTACCCGTCTGAAATTATATTTCTAAACGACACTGAAAATTAGAACATTAAAGTAATGACCGGGAATCGAACCCGGATCCTCATCATTCCGTGATGCGTGCTATACCGCTACACCCATAGCAAGAAATGCATTACTTATCCGATTTTTCTGTGTTCTAATATTCAGTGTCGTTAAGATATTTCATTTCTAACGGGTAAAACCGTAAAAACAAAAACAAAAATCAAGAAGTAAATAAAATTCTTGATTCATTTGATAGAAAACATATATGTAAAAAAGTTCTTTAACTGATTTATCATCATAACAACGGTTAGCATAAGTGCATGCGAGAGCAGTGTCGCGCGCGAGATAGACTAGACTACCCGTCTTTTTCTTAGGAGAGACCGAGGCAAGTTGAGACAGCGGTGAGTTGATACAAAGCCTTTTTCTCTGCACCTATGACAGTTAGCGAGGTCACAACTTCACACAAACTGTGGAGTGTAGAAAGAGCAACGAATTAGCGAAGTTACCAGCCCGATAAACTGTCACAGTTCAGAGAAATCGGCTTTGTATCAACTCATCCTGTCTCAACTCTCCTCGGTCTCCCTTACTGTACGTTCTAGAGTCTATCGCGGTCGCGAGCTCTAGTGCTAGCCGTTCTTTAAGACGGCCTCTGCTGGATAGGCTTTGCTTTAGGCATAATTATCGATACAGCCAAACACGTCAAACATAATGTATCACCGATGTTTTTGGCGTCTTGTAACGTACCTACATATATTTACGTCCTTGTCTGTAGCAAGACTACCAAGGATCTCCACAGGTCGGTTTTGAAGTAACCTCAGTCCGACTGCTTTCCACGATCGATTCGAAAATAAAAACTGTTCTTATTTTAAAAGCACAATTTTCGCCAAACAATCTGGCAAGGTTAGCAGCAGAGGCGAAGACACGTCTTTACATTTAATTAATGATGGCAATTTCCTGATACACGCTTATTTTCGCTCTGACGTTTTGCAACAGTCCTTACGTGGGTGGGTTACGCTGAATAAACGGGCAAGAATCTAAACGGAACACGCAAACGCAATAGTTCAACTAATAATACTGACGACGCTTGCATCTAACATTTGAGAGGCTTTTCATTTTTTGATTACGTAGGTACATAAACGTAACTTCCAAGCTGGTGGCGCAAAGAAAATACATAGAATGTACCAATTGCGTCTCTTCCAGGGATGAGATGCGGTTAGCAACCCATCACTATTTTGATTCCCCTTTCCACATATACGCCCACAATCAGAGACTTTAGGTCTTGTTACCCTAGGCTCTGTCTACCCCGTAAGGGGTAGCAACTGGTACACTCTATATGTTATTTTTACTCCCAGACCAGCATGGAAGAGCCTAGCTGGATCAGACTAGCTATTGATAAAGAAAGATAAAAGAAACTGTCCACCGATCTTCAGTAATGTAGAGGCACTTGAAGACATAACGTATGCAACTTTAGGCACTTTCAAATAAATAAATAAAAAACTTTAGGTGACATTATAGTAAGTAAAAACAAAATACGAGAACGTAAACAAGACGCTCCAAAAATTACCACTTTACTCACATAGACCCATAACATTGACGAAAAACACAAGTGGAAATCGTATGCCATCACAAGTTCTACGAGTTTCCTAACGTAGCATAACAACAGCCTACGATTTAACTTGGCAACCACATCTCATTGAACATCCCTGGGATAATAAAAACACCCGACAAACAGGGAGGCACGTGTAGACCCCCCGCTTTGTCGACACGCAAACAGTGCGTGTCATACTTGTCACGACAAACGCTTGCACATTGTGCTAGAGACAAAGGGACACGCACAAAGATAGCTTATGGGCTTTGTCCTAACACTTCGTAAGAGTAATTTGGATGACAGGTCGTTTCAACATATGTCTAACTTGAGCTGAGTAACAAGCGAGTTACGAAATAGATATATTCCATTTAATTTCAGCTTTTTTTCTTTATACTTTTCGTCGAAACCACAATGCTGCTAGCGAAACAATTCGTCTGAAACATTGCATAAAAGTACAAAGATTCGAGCTAAAGAAAAATACAATCGAATTAAGTTCCTTCTCCTTTTTTTGAAGCCAGTTAAAAAAACGCGGTGTGCGAGTGAGATTTTCGTACATCATAGTACATATTTCTAGTAACAAAGTTGTGATGGGAGACCTTGCTTCTTACCAAATCTCATAATTGTATTTCAACTACCCTTAGGGTTTTGATTTCCAAGGTATCTTTTTAGGACTGGACGAGACCATCGCAAACTAATACCTCCACGCGTTTCTGAGAAAAAGGTTCAATAAAACAGACAAACAAGTACATAGGGACAACTAAGTAAAGCGAGTGAAATTAATGGTTCTTTATTTTAACGTACTAATGAAGCATAATGAACGAAAAAGATACTACATAAATAATGAGACGAATCAACTGTAAAGATTGTATTGTTAAAGGTTAGGTTCATTCACACAAAAACGCACCTTGCGCTGTACCGGCGTTCTCATACTTCGATTTCAATTTCGCGGCAGTCGCACGCGCATCCGATCTGACAGAATCCGTAGGCCGCGGGGTCGTCGTTGTCGTCGTAGTTCTAAACGATAACGTCGTCGATATAGACGACGAGAACGACGAGCCGAGGCCGAGCCCGAGCGTGGTGCGGTAGCGGCGGCGGTACATGACTTCACACGGCGAAAGCTCAGTAAAGACTGAAGCTGAAAGCATGCGCCCACGCACCCGGAAAAGCGGCCGCGATTTATTATAGTACACGAAAGCTAGACGGGTGGGAGAAAGCTGCGGCGAGACGAAAGGTCTGGGGCTCTTTGTCTGGAAAAATTTAGTACCGAATATCACAAACAGCATTAAGGATATTCTAAATAAATACCCCTTGAAAGTTTGTATACATATATGTACAAACAAAAACATTTTATTGAATCAGACGTTACTTTGCGGAGGGCCATCCATTTCAATAAACAAAAAACATTTATCTTGCTACTCCTCTACTTAGATGCAAGATAGCCAAGCCCGTGCGACATATATTATAGACCTGCCGTTTAAATAAGTCTTCGCCCCCGCGGGTACAGGGGCGCGGGCGAGGACTCATTTAAACGGTCGGTCTATAGTTTTTACATGCACTCTACTGCCAGATAAAACGTACATAAATCCCACAAACTTAATTATCCCTTACACCACACAAAACACTGACGCGTTTCGATCCCTCTACGTCAGAGGTTCCCAAACTTATTTCGTCTACTGCCCACTTTGAGAATAAATTATTTTTTAGCGCCCCCATTTTCAGCCCCCAAGCCTCTACACAACGCTCCCATTTTTTTTCTGAGTCTCTTACCGCCCCCTTTTAGGCCTGCAGCGCCCACTTTGGGAAAGACTGCTCTACGGGATCATCCTCAATATTAGAGTAGATCACAACTGTCTAGCATACCTACAAACCAATAAACCTTTGACTTTCAACATGAAACTACCGTGAGACTTAATCATAGTTATACAAACGGATAACTCACGTTTCGGACTAATAATCCATTGGGTTTTTTATACAAAAAAAATCGCGACTCCATCTGCGTTCCTCTCGAATCACTCTATTAAAAAAAAACCGCATCAAAATCCGTTGCATACTTTTCAACATCTAAGCGTACATAGGGACAGACAGCGGCAAGCGACTCTGTTTTATACTATGTAGTGATATTACCTGGCAACGGATGGCATACCTCTGCAACACGCCGGTAACCATACATAATACATCTGAATCCATTTCAATATCTGATGATCGATGATTCTGGAAGTGCAATAACAAAGTAACAAACGAATTTTGTTTTATTTATGCTTGGGACAGCAACAAGATCGATTGACCTTCACCGTGTAGGTCCCACTCTGTCGGGCGAGAGGAAATAACAACTACAATTCCAAAGGTCTTTCTGGAGAATAAGCCGAGACATACGAGAACTGTGCTATCTGAATTTCAGCTTTTTAAGTGTGACAATTCCACACAGATCACGTCTTTATCCCATACGGGGTAGAGAGCCTTGGGTCATCATCTCCAGGATACATACGGCCCATTGCTGACCACAAGCCTCCTCTCAGAATTCACGCGGGCCCAGTGCGGATTGGGAACTTCACACACACCATTGAATTGCTTCGCAGATGTGCCCAGGTTTCCTCGCGACGTTTTCCTTCACCGAAAAGCTCATAGTAAATTTCAAATGTAATTTCGCACATAAATTGCGAAAAACACAGAAGTTCGAGCCCGGGCTTGAACCCACGACCCTCTGAGAGGGCACAGGTCAATCCACTGAGCTACCTAGCCTAGGGTAACAAGACCTAAAGGCCACATTTAGCATGATTGTGGGTGCATGTATAGGTGGAGAATAATCAAAATAGTGACGGGTTGCCATCGAGTATAACAGGATTCCAAAGATTTTCACCCATTACCTCAATGCGTTTTTACCCTCTGCGCGGGAAGAGCTGGTACATTCTATGTTTTCTCTTTGCTCCCAGACCAGCATGGAAGAAACAACAATAGCATTAGCCATAAAAAAACATCTACATGATTTGAACTTCAATTTCACGCCAATTCTTTTTTATTTTTATGTTCCTGTTTTTTTAAGAGAAAAATAAAGCTGTTGTTTTTATATACGAATTGCGACTCGTAAACATCTGATGCGCAGGCGACGCAGCCGTTGATGGAAAAATTGCCAGCGTCAATTGGGGGCGAGCACAGATTTATTAGAGCACTGCAGTCTATAAAGGTATAGTAACAAGTTTTTGTGACACTCTAATACCCTTTCCATCACACTTGCTCATATGCGGTATAGCTTTACTTTTCGCATTTTTCTGTGTTCTAATTGTCAGCATCTAACGGTAAAACTGTAAAAGAAAACATAAAAAATCAAGAAGATTCTGGATGCATTTGATAGTATTTCAAAAAGTCATCAACACATCATATAACACGGCTTTATCTATTGTCTTATCTCTTGTGTGATATAACAAAGAAGATTCGCTGCGCAGACACCCCTGTGTTTATGTTAACGATATAGGAGCTACTTTAAAGTATCTATTATCATTTTTAAATGTATAAGATTCAGCAGCTGAATTTCTGCAACAAATGGAGGGTTACCAAGGAACCAACGATACATGACAAGAATACCACACATCTCTTAGCAGTATCCGTGAAGATTTACGTTCGTAAACCCAGAACAAAACAACACTAGTGTTTAACGACCGAGTGAAAAAGGTTAAGGGAAAGAGGTTGGCTAGAATTAAAACACAGGTGACAATACTAAGGATATATAGGGAACTCGGTGGGAATCAAGTTGTCAGCACGTCTAGCACGAGAGCGCAAAAGAGTCGCGTCGCGCGCGAGATTGGTTGCCCCGTCTTTTTCTTACTGTTCATCCCAGAAAGAGACGGGTAGTCTATCTGGCGCGCGACGCGACTCTCGCGCGCTCGCGTGCTAGCCGGCCAGGGCGACACGCTACTGCCTCAGTCATTCAATTTCGACCGAACACAGAATAATGCTAAGAAAAAAAAACTATGTAGTCGACAAAGTCAATGCTTTACCATTTTTTTTTAAAGTTCCCAATTCACAACATATTACAAACAGTAATGATGATTGTCATAAAGAATTTTAAGTGTCAAATGACAAATAGTCTTCTTATTATTTGTGGCGTATCTAGTCGTTATAGCGCCGACAACTTCGCCAATGTCAAAGTAATAAAAATATAATTCCAAAATCTTGTAACAAAATGTCGGCACGTTGTACGGTCAAAAGACCCCCTCCCCCCGTCGGGCTCTTAGCCAACGGACAATTATATCCCTCAGAAACTGCCAGGAAATCCTTAGCCGTTGCCCAGGGTGCACCGGACCAAGCACTGCTCTTCCCCCAGGACGGATCTGAAAACGAAGCGCAGCTCTTGACCACACGCGGAGGTAACCCGACTCGCACCCCGACAATAGTCTTTGATGTTTTATACCACACAACTGACATTCAACTTAAAGTGGCAACAGAGTATCTTGGTTGACTATGCCATCTGCTTATTTATTCGACTCCACCCATTCTTTCTCATAAACCCTGTCCAGAATCCTCTTGTTGCCCTCCAAAAAAACCCATAGAAAAATCCTAGAAGCAGATAGTAAAATAATGTTCTGTAGAAAAGGCACATCCTATCTATAATAAATACTGATATATAAATGCGAAAGTTTTTGAGTGAGTATGTTTGCTCCTTCTTCACTCGGAAACGACTGGACGGATTTGGATCAGGAATGGACATAGCTGGTACACTAGATTAAAACATAGGCTACTTTTCATCTCAAAAAATTGCAGTTCCTGCAGGACAGCGATAAACAAATTGGCATTGTTCATTTTTTTTAAGCTGTGCTTTTAACACCTTTATTTGATAAAATGGACTATTTCAAGCAACTAATTTGAATATTATGCTTTTACGTAGCTTTGTTAATTAATAATAAATATTTTTTCGCTGTTTGATAATTCGTGAATTTAGACAGAATTCCAATCTCCTTCGTTCGGCTGGCTATAAAAAAAACGGCTTTGTCTATGGTTTTGTAGATTTGACAGTGACACGTGACAGTTGCCGTAGCCAAACTTTTTTTTTTCATTTTTGTGGCGAACATTCGATGCTGGATTCTGTCTAAAAACCCGGTCGTTCGGTCAAACGAAGGTTCAAAGTACTTTTACAAAAATATCTGCAATCATAAAGTATTTTTGAAATCGGACAAGATAAATCGGATAATTGATGGTTTTCCTCGAAATGGTTTTCGAATTGGAGCATACTAAAAAAAATGAACAATGCCAATTCTTTGAAGACAAAGTCACAGGCTACAACTATAACTTATAAAGAAAACACTATGTCTATAGTACAGTCAAGGGCATAAATATTATGTACAGTCAGCATCAAATAGTTTGTGACACCCAATGTAGCCAAATACTTCGCAACATGTCATTGCTACAGTTGAAATAAACCAAGACGTCAAAAATATCTATACACCTCTGTCACAAACAATGTGTTTGACCATGTAGATATTTATGTCAATAAAGCATTTACTTACTTATATCTTCGTCTGTACACAGAGGCCATGACTTCAGCTGTCAGCTTAACAAAAACCTATTCTGTTTGCCAATTCATAAACATATTACTCAAACCTGCTATTCAAGAGCCCCAACTATGACTTGCGTAAAACTACCCAACAAACCTATTGTTATTAAATGAGCAGAAACATGTACCAAAAAAACACTCTCAAAAACAAGATAACGCTTATCACTTGCTATCTTGAATCTACTTGCTATTACTGGTTTTTATAACTATAACAAGTATTATATAATTGTTTATCAATGTAAATTAGTTGTTAAATCTTTTAAGCATTATGCTGAGATGGGACCATTTCGTGATGTATGTACTCATGTTGTTTTACTTCTTTTTGCTTTTGTAATTCATCAGTCATTATATATCTCGAATAAATGTTTTCTTTCATTCTTTCTTTTTCCTTGACAACCAACATTTTGGAAATGGGGAGATTTTTAATTGACACGCTAACCCTGGTCTATGTTTAATTTAACCAGTGATTGCTTTTACATTAGGTGATGCACATGCTTGTGTGCCCCTATCATATAAAATAAATGATTATGTTTTCTATTTTTATTTTTATCCATAAGCTAGCTTCTGCCCGCGACTTCATCTGCGAATTCTATATTATAAACCTTCCTCTTGAATCAGTCTATCTTTAAAAAAAACTGCTTCAAAATGCATTGCATAGTCTTAAAGATCTAAGCATACACAGGGGCAAACAGACAAACAGCGGAAAGTGACTTTGTTTTATACTATATTGAAGTGGTATTATTTGATACAAACAATAATAAAATAAAAAATCAACATGTGTTAAACTCAATTTAAATTACATGTTTTTTTTAAGAATTCATAACATCTGTATCCAAGGTGAAAAATATTTAAAAACAATTATTTAATTAGTCTTTGTAGCACACAAGATAACAGTAAAGCAAAAAACATGGTATTTTTCCAAAACAATTGATTTTCAAAATGGATGCCCATTTCAATTTCTAAACAAATATTGTCAAAGATAATGCCATGTGATTTTATCAATTTTTAAAGTGTAAAAGCATGTAATTAGTGAGTTCTATGCAAGGTGTTTGTTTTACTTGTTGTATCATAAATATAAGATTGTTTGCTTCTAAAGTTCAGTGTTCTTATGTTTGTGTATGTATGTCTGATTGTATTATTAGGTTGCTATTTATGGAACTCCAAAGCCCACACTGTAAACAGACTAAAACTGTTAATTTACTGACAGAGAACAAAGGAGCTGTTCAGGCAGGTCAAGTATCAAGAGCTTTGTTTTGCAATCATAAGTAAAATTATAATTTCTTAAACAAATATGTTCACTTTTATATGCTAAAAAAAACACCATTCTTGTTTCATTTGTCTCACATAAATATCAATATCAGATTTTAAAAAAAAACAAAAAAATATGATCTTGGCCTGGATCCAAGACTAGGCATCTTTTGTGAACCAATATCCTACTTGTTTTGAAGTTGATAAAAAAAATTCTTAAACGGCAGTTACATATTGAAAGTAAACACTGCATCAATATTAATTCCCATGCCCTCCAGTAGTATTAAACAAAACTTGGTACCAAAAAAAACAATGCAGATCTCTAGCTCTGGACACTGGCAGGTTGTTGTTTATTCAGTAGGGTAGAAAACTAGCAACAAAGTGACAAAGGAAGTAAACTTCTATGAAAGTTAAGCCGGTACCCAGTACATACCATTAATCGACCAGATATGTGAAGGCAGAGAGTGAGCCGCGTAGACGCGACCGAGGGCCAGTGCGGCTCCGGGGCCAGGGCCAGCCTCCTCGTTGGAGCTGGAGTCCGTGTCGGGGCTGGCCGCCGCAGAGGCCTCGTAGCTGGCCGAGTTCGGCGGGATCGCGATGGCCTCGTGCGACGCGTGCAGGTCTGGCACCGAAGACAGCGACCGCGCCCGCTGCCGGTCGCTAGACACCTGGATCCCCGGGATAGCGCGCAGCAAACTGAACCCAGCTCCCCCCGACACCACGTCGCTACTTGAGCTCGTAGAAAATGTCCTCGCCCGCGGACTCTGCCCCCCATTGGCCGTGCTCGCCTTAGCACCCATCGCTGCACTGAATGTTACGCAAAAACACCTGTCACAACACCGAGGCTTTACTCACGAGCACTCGCGGACCGCTACGCCCGCGGCGGCGGTACACATCGTAAGCGGAACTCTATACGCGGCCGATTATGCGGAAAACGACACAATTTACGCGAAAGAGCGGCCCTTCGCGAGGTAAACAGCGATGCATGTGCGGTGGCTCTCGCTTTCCTGCAAAATTTTGACAGTTCTGCCCGATTTGCCACACACCACAGATGCGGTTTGTGATTACATAAAATCGTTAATGCGTAGTTAACTGATTAAACGTCATTAGAAAAAAAAATTGGAAACTGAACCATTTTACGTACAAAGACATGGTAGCCAACAACGAACGTTTGAGTATAATCTGTGGAGTCCATTTTGTGCATTATCTGTTAAAAATGACACATTCAGCACTTGCACTTGTCACGTCAACTTTTCGTAGAAATACGAAAATAATATTAGAAATACTGATTTTTGCGTTGTTGAACGTAAATAATATTAATAACAGGTTTAAGTGAAAAAGTTCGAAAATGAACTCCGCAACCGTGAGTATCTAAAACATAGAAAACCTTTAGTTAAACTGTTTTATTGGCAAAAGTTGGCCATGTTACTTGTGATTCTTTCATTATTTACATATTTTAGATGTAAACTAGCAAGATGCTATTTTAATTTGCACGTTGATAAACTAGTGTTATTTTACAATGTATTAATAGCCTCTTTGCAGTTGAAATAGTAACATAAACCATAGTAACTTTCAATCACAACCCCCTTAACTTCTCATTTAGGTTCTTAACCTTTGTAACTTGCAATACAAAAAATTGAAATTCGTTCGACTTAAATCCATAACTTGCATGAAAATTGATTATGCTGTTATTTCATTTATCAAAGATTTTAGATCAATAATAGTTTTGATGCCAAACATTACTGTTTTTTTGTATTACAAACCAACTATAATGAAGATCTTCAGCAAATGAAATATCAACTTAATAGATTAATACGCTACTTTTTTAATTTGTGTCAGTAGAATAAGTCCATTCAGCCATATTAATTATCATTTGACCATTGAGTTTGTATGCCTTCATTAGTGCTTTGCACGGCTTGGCCTGTAGTTGTAACACTATTACAGCCAGGTGTGCCCCAGGTGCCGCTGCTAGATGACGACACCCTCGCCTTTGGGGAAGAGGACAATGCCGGGAAGAAGTTTATGTCAGTATATTTCAGTTTACTTATGAAGTATAAAGCACATTCCAGCTAAGCTTCTGCTGTAATTATATGTTAAAAACTAGTTGTTCCATGCATACATGAAACTATGTCCGTATTCTGTGAGAACAGAAACGGAGATAGTGTAAAATTTTCTATAAAAAAATAATTTTGTACTTCTGGTGATTTAAGTTCATCAATAATTCTGGACTAAACAATAATAGTTTTTTCAAAAAAATATTTGGGAAAGAGGCGTGACGGTATGTATGTATGTATGTATTTTGAATACACCCACTTTTGTTGACAACATTTAATTTGTAATTTCATCGGAGCTTCAAATTGTTAGTCAATTAAAAGTATACATAAAATATGTGTGTTTAAAACTGGATTTTGGAGAAATTCTTTCTTTTTCTCTTTTTATGACTGTCACCATAATGTGGTACTCCCTAATTCCAGCCACCCGTACATTGTGTTCTTCCACCTGGTGTTCCGGTGCTCGGCCATCGTGGTCTACATACTATGTGGCTTGTTCTCCGACTCATTCATTGCCAGCTTTGTGCTGGTCATCCTGCTGCTCTCCGCTGACTTCTGGAGCGTCAAGAATATCACCGGTATAGAAATTTTATCACCCATTATTTAATTAGATTTTATCATGAGATGACAGTTAAGCAAAGGTTAAAGAACACAGTGAACAACAAAAAGACCACATGCATTCACCTGTTGCCCGCAAGTCTCGCAATGTCATGTCAAAGACACCCCCCCCCCCCCCAAAAGAAAAGCCTAGTTAAACTAATTGTTGATAAGGTCCAATAAGGTCCAGATCTCTGCGCCTCCCTTGGGTGGCGCACACCCTACTTTGAAAATCACTGCTTTAATCACTCTGAGCCTAATTATGAGATTAATATATAAAATGATAGCCAATGTTGAAGTTAATATTAATTCCAGGTTCCATTGCATTTTGTAAAATCTTTGTTCGATAATAAACTATTGACTAATGGCGGCCTCATGAATTCCAGGTCGTCTGCTCGTGGGGCTGCGATGGTGGAACTACGTGGATGACGACGGCAAGTCCCACTGGGTCTTTGAATCCAAACAGGTACAGGTAAACATGATTTATATCTATAAACGTCTTTCACTTCTAAAGGTTGTGTCAAACTGGACAGATTAGAAACTGGATGGATTCGCATCTGGACAGATTTGTAATTTGACGGATTCGCATCTGGACAGATTTGTAATTTGACGGATTCGCATCTGGACAGGTTTGTAATTTGACGGATTCGCATCTGGAGATATTTGTAATTGGATGAATTCGCATCTGAACAGATTGGTAATTGGATGGGTTCGCATCTGGACAAATTAGCAACTGCTGTAAGGTTCAGGCGTTATTTTGCGGAGGTCCAGGTTAAACAAAATATATAACTTTACCTTGATACCCCGCAATTTGGTCTCCCACACGATGCGCCTTCGTCTGTATAGGCCTGTATGTATGTAGGTAAGTATTGCTGGGCTGCTTGTTCGCAGAACCGCGTGAACCGCAACGAGAGCCGGCTGTTCTGGCTGGGGCTGATCCTGTGCCCGCTCATCTGGGCCACCTTCTTCCTCATGTGCCTCTTCACGCTCAAGTTCAAGTGGATGGTGAGTTAAGAACCCATGACTTTGTTAGCAACTTTAAAGTTGTGCGAGTAGATCTATTAAAGAGGATCATAGATTGAGATGGGAGTTTACGAAATTTCCTCGGTTTTTTTTAAGTTTCACAACAAACTACATAAAAGTATAAAAATTAGACACCCTGGTTTGGAGCGCGAGCAATCCGTTCGCCGGTCAGTTGCGAGAGAGCGAGAGCAACTGAGCGAGCGAGAAGGTTGGTAGGTTGCGTTCGGAAATGGTATTAAGCGCGCGCTACATATATTGGTTTGTTTTGAAAAATGTCATATCTCTTGCGACGCTTCTGGAAGCCTAATAATCCTTTTGATTTGGACTTTTACATTTTAATGTGCTTGTTTGAACAAAAATGAATCAACATCAGTTCAATGAATGAACACGGTCAGCTGATGCGGGCTATGAGCGCCGTCATATTGGCTGCTCTGCCGAGCGCCTGTCACTTTAACCCCACTCTGCGTCTGGCTGTATGCGACACCCGATAGCGATACATGAACGAAAAAATTTGAGGCGATAGAAATAAAAGTTTCATTTGTTTTCACAGCTCCTAGTGATGATCGCGTTGACGCTCACAGGCGCAAACCTTTACGGCTACGTGAAATGCAAGTTCGGCGCGAAAGAGAACCTCTCGTCGGCGACCACGGACTTCGTGCGCAAGCAGATCCTGCAGAACGCGACCTCGTTCATGTTTACGCAGCCCTCGCCGCCCAATGCCGCCAGTACCGGCGTAGTGTAGTGTAGTTAGAGGGGCGAGATCATGCGCGAGGAGCGAAGCGAGCGATTATTTCGCACAGTAGTCATTATCATCATAAGGATTCGACGCCGAATGCTCGAGTGGTGTGGATGTTCGGCCGAGCGTTACAAAATTTACATTGATTGCTCGTTTACAAATGCTCGGGTAAGAATGATCTCAGTGGGGACGTTCTTATACATGCGCCTATCATTATATAAAAAAAGAACCGAAAAATCGCTCGCGCGCCATCGCTCGCGCATAGTTGTAGCTTGGCTGTTAGATGTGTTGAGTTTCTGATAGATGTCGCCTTGTATTTTTTTTTTCATTGAAACGGTAAGGGACCCAGAATTTTTAGTTTTGGTCACTTAAATATGCGCAAAAAATGTTAATCTCGGATCGTGTACCAACCAAGGTGAGAATGTGTCGGAAATTCGACACGACCATTGGACAGTGTAGAGATGATTTTTGAAAGTGTTAAATAATAGGGAATCACTTAATACACAGAAACTTTGCTATTTTAGTATGCTACGTGCGTGTTTTTAGTTTTTTTTAACAACGAAAGTAAAAAATAAAATCTGTCACCCCGTAAAACAACTAATTTTGGTTGTTACATAAAATACACCATAGATTTAGAATTTAGTAATAGCTTGGAAGCGTGAAGGACAGAGCGAATAATCTGCGTTATGTTAGAGCGAGATAAATAGACCACCACTTACACGCTATGGACTGAACAGACCGAATGTAGTGACACTCTTAAAAGAAACGACACGAAACTAAATTGTTAAACGTGGCCTTTAGACCTTTGTCTACCCCGTAAAGGACAAAGACGTGATTTATGTATGTATTAAAAGAAAAGTATAAAGATATTTTTTCTTGTGCACAAATTTTGTGGTCTCAGCTATTTCAGAGCAATTCTAATCTAACAGTAGCATTTTTATACTAATTCTATGGACACTGGTTGCCCAATGAACAGACGTCTTTATTTAATTTATTCTGAACGCTTTTTTTTTTTTTGCTATATCCAGTTTGAATTTATTTAAAATGTTAATACAAAACTAAAACTACTATTAAATTAAAATAACTAAATAAACTAAAATTAATTATATAAGAGAGGTGGGCCTCTTGGCAGGGTGCCCATCACGCAAGCAGCATTCCCGCGCTGAACTGCGATTGCGATTCTTTGCGCGAGAAGGCTGCCAGCGCGAGGGTCGCCTGTACACTTATGGACACTTGGTATAATACAGCCCATAAATTTTTTTTTCGGTTTGACAGAATAAAAATCATCTTTGCACTTGTTTGTTATTTTGTAAATAGAAGTCCTTTTAAGTATTTTATTTATTTAAGTAAAACGGATGTTGCTTGTACTGAAATTTATTAAGATATGTCCATGCTAAGCTTGTATGTATTATAACTGTTATAAGATATGCATATTCAAACATTTCATTGTGAAATATTCAACATTGTAATGTTTATCATTCCATTTTAATGTTCTATAAAATTTGTGACTGACTGTGAATTGAATTAAAACAAAATCAAATAATCTTTGTTTTCTTTTAAGTAGGTATTGAGTTGTATTATGCTATGAGACTTTCTTTTTTTTTTACCTATACAAGTTCTGACAAATGATTTTGATTGTTAGTCGAAGTTTACACAAAATATATAATTAATAATTTTTAGTTGGAAAAAAGAAATTAATAAAAAAGAACAAAACGCTCTCTAATTGCGCAAATTGTGTCAAATTCAGTAAAGACGGAACGAACGCTCATACAAAAATATGCTCCAGGTGAGGCTCGAACTCACAACCCCGGCATCTCTCACACGAACACTGTCTTATAAGTACCGTGCGCTAACCAATTGCGCCACTGGAGCTCTAGTGACAGGAGCCAAAATAGCCCAACACTTTTGCCTGACTACTTTGGTCAAATGACGTCCTGTTTCGCGAATGTAAACGTCAGAATTCAGCTGTTTTCCATTTAGAAACTGTGGCTAATGCAGTTCGTGTTTTGACAGTTATTTAACCAATGGAAAACGGTTTAAGCGACCATTGTCACTTTCTGATTGGACCTGAATACGTCAAAACGACTCTGTGTCGGGTGAAGTTGCAAATCGTTTCAGAAAATTTAGTTCTTATTTCGTGTGCATGAAATTAAAAAGTATAGTTATTCTATTTTAAACGGTCATAAAATAAAATTGTATTATTTAAAATAGTTTGCGCATTATATTGAATCGATTTGGCGATGTTAGTTATTGTTTCGAAACAACAACAAAAGTAAAACACAAATACAATTTACAAAATGGAAACGTCACTCAGTTCCTGTGTTGTGATAGCCTGAATAATGTTTTTCGATTAAAACAATGGCATATTAAAACATTCTATCGGTTATTGAACACTGTGGAGTGACTTTTATAGTCGTGCGTGATGTTTGTGCGTATCTTCGATGAGATTTCAATATGAATTGGTTCGATACTTCGGGGCTGACGAGCTTGGCGAAGACGGCTCTGAAGGAGGCTCAAAAGACACTGGACAAGGCGCTGGACATTCAAGATGAGGAGGAAGAGGCGGACGCGACCGCCTCGGACGCCAAATCCTCTCCTGGTCGAAGCGAGACGCCCCAAAAAGACAACTCTGATTTCTTCTCCTCGTGGGGCCTTACGGTCAGCGCTGAGGGCCCACAAAACGTCAACGAGCAGCCAGTAGTCACGGAAAGCCCTTCTAAGGCCTCTTCTCAAAGTCTCTGGGGTTCCTTTGCTGGTACATTCTTCGAACCCCCAAATAATAATGAAACGGATGCTACCATTGTTCAACCTCCTAAAGCTAAGTCTATGAATGTCATCAATGACTCTAAGTACGGCAGCGCCACTGATCTTTTTGCAAAGAGCCAACTTGTTATGTCTGATGAAACAGAATTTGATGTGAAGAAAGCAAAAGAGGAAGCAAAGGCTGAAGAGAGACGAAATTCATCTCGGTCTAACAGACTGTCATTAGTTTCTAGTCGGAACAGTTCGGACTCTGTTGAAGTATTATCCCAAAGCTTAAAGACAACACCTGATTCAGAGGCTGCATCAGTGCACTCGATATCACATAGCAGTAGCGTGGGTCAAAAACTTAATTCCGAATCTGTGGAAATTCTGCCTGACAGCCTAGTGAGTCCAAGCTCTATAGAATGTTTAGGCTTTGATAGTTACTCCAGTGATAAAAACAGCAGTTCGTCTTCAAATTTGTCACCAGGGGAGTTCAGTGATAAGAAATCAACTCCAGTGGATAGGACAGAGAAAGCAGAGACCGCGGATAGTGTCAGCTTGGTTGCTGATGACGATGATGACACCATGTCTTATAATTCCATCTCTGAATGCACAGCCCCAACTGTTCTTGATACAGATGAAAAATCTGTAAGTCCGTTTCCTAAAAGAGTTGAAAGTAAAAAGTTGATAGAAAAAGAATTTATGCACCTTGATCCTCCTCTGCTGCTTCAGAAAATGCAGGTTAGTGAGAACTCGTCTAATGACGGATCTTGGTCTGATCGGACGCTGAATGCTGACAATGACAGTATGGTCTTGGATATTACTACTGAAGAGCCCAAGAAAGAACCTGAAACCGAAGATACATTGATGGAAAAACTGAGTGATTCATCCTCATTTTACAATGTAAATGTTTCCAGTGAGATGCTTAGGTCGGAAAGCTCAGCTTTTGTGAATGTAGAAAAACAGCAGTGCAGCCAATCAGAGAAATCAGAGTCTCTGAAAGACAGTGTCAAGGAACGGGTATCACCAACAAGTTCAGAGAGCAAAAGTGATTTAGTCAAAATAGGTTCTGACAGAACTTCTGGCCACACTTCTGGTGATGAACTGGAAACGACAACATCATCTGACATAGAAATCATTCCGAGTCCTAATGGGGACAGCCATGGTTTCTGCCGCAACAGTCCAGCTAAATACAACTTTAAACAGTCAAAATTTGATGGAACAACTTCCCCTAACCTAGTAGATTTAGTTTTGGGGAAATCTTTAGCCACTAAAATTCGTGGACACAACCGAGAGCTGTCTGAAGCTTCTATTCAGAGCAACACAAGTGATGACAGTCAGGGCTCGGAGAATGACAGACTTATGAGAAGGCTGTGCGAGATGGCAGAGATTCTAGAAGCCAGAGAGAATAGACTGATGGAAGTGAGTAGAAGTAATGCTGAGCTTGCAGAGAGTAATGCAGATTTGAAGTCACAAATGGAGACGATGATGGCTAAGCATGGGAGCCATGAGGGGGGAGATATTAACACCATTACAGAGGACTATACTCAGAGGATGTCAGCACTAGAAAAGAAATTTCAACAGGCCATAAGAGAAAAGGTAAAGTCAGTAATTATTATGGTTTGTTTCTTGAAATTCCGATGCAGATGATAGAACTATAGTGCAGTTTGCCTGCCTTACATAGATTTTTGTTTGTGGAACAACCTTGCCATGCTATACTTATATTGTTGCTGTAATAATTTCCGATAAATCAAATGACTTCATGTTAAGTAACTTATAAGTAATCAAAATATTTCTGTTTTTATTTACTACAATTTCTCAGTTAGTATTGGAATTTACCGTAGTTGCCTGCTTATTGTCATCATCATTTTGAAAGGATTTCTACTAAAAATTACAACTGGTGGCTGCGTTAATTTGATTCTTCAAACAAAATTAAGTCACCTCTTTGATTTTACCCTTTGTGGTCAAATGACCCCATAGAGCTCTTACCCCCCTTGGGCTGAGTTGACGGGATTCATTGACTAGTGGCGTAACTATAAGGTGGCAGGGGTGGCAAAATGCCACGCGCCCCTAGCTCTTTGGAGGCCCGAACTGGCTTGGTTTAAAGCACAGAAGGGACGCTGATGCACTTCTTTATATTGAAGAAGGAGCCCCATCTGACTAATTTGCCGCGGGCCCCAGACGTTATAGTTACGCCACTGGACTTGACCCACGTAATTTTAGCTGAGCGCCTGGTTTTCAACAGAGTTCTCCTTTTTCTGAGTATACATGATGCAATATATAGAAACATTTATATACCGTAATTAGAACATCGCGAAATATATCACAGTGTGCAGCAAGTTTGTGTGAAATCCAAATTTTGTTCTTATACTAAGCGCAAATACTCGCGGCAGTCCGGCTCATATCCGGGTCCGCTATAGAGATGTGCACGCGCAAAACTGGACTGATAAAATGCGTAGGAGTCATTATGCACAAATGTGTACAAATAATGTTATTCAACTTTGTCTAATAATAAATGTCGGCAACGTTGACAGTGACACTGATTGCCGCGAGCCTTTGCATTTAGTAATATTCTTTATTTTTCTGATATCTATTATAAAATCACTACATAGTATAAAACAAAGTCGCTTTCTCTGTCCCTATATCCCTATGTCCCTATGTCCCTATGTATGCTTATATCTTCAAAGCTACACAACGGACTTTGATGCGGTTTTTTTAATAGATAGAGTGATGCAAGAGGAAGGTTTTTATGTATAATTCTACGCAGACGAAGTCGCGGGCAGAAGCTAGTATATATATATTAAAGAGTATTTGTATTGTATTGTATTGTATAGGACCAGTTACGTAAGCAGCTGGACAGCATCAAATCCGACTCGTCCAGGAAACTCTCCTCGGAGCTGGAGTCCAGCCTGAAGGAGAAAGACGAGGTCATAGCACAACTGCAGGATGAGGGGGAGAAGCTGGCGCGGCAGCAGCTCACGCATTCCAACATCATCAAGAAGCTGAGGGCTAAGGAGAAGGACAATGAGCAGGTCATCAAGGGGCTCAGGTGAGGGCGCGAAGAGAAAACATAGAATGTACCAGTTGCTTCTCTTCCCGCGCAGATGGTAAAAGCCCATAGAATTGGGCGAAAATCTTAGGGATCGTGTCATATAGGCGATGTGGCCAGCAACCCATCACTGTTTTGATTCCCCTTTCCATCTATACGCCCACAATCATGCTAGTGGTCTTTAGGTCTTGTCCCCTTGGGCTCTGTCTACCCCGTAAGGGATAAATACGTGACTTATGTATGTGTATGTACCTGAAATTTTTGTATGTAGGTTCCCTTTGAGATGTTGATTTTATAAGCAACAATCTGGAATCTGTAGCATGGGTTGAGCAGTGACCGCAAGCTGCTAGGTACGTCTATTTCTATATACAAATACGTGTTACAAAATACCCCGTAATAAATATAATTAATTATTAAAGCCAAAAATATTGTCAACCCTAGTAAGCTGTCATGTCAGGGAACCAGATTATTTAACAGAAAGGCCTACGTACTTACCTATTTTGCCTAATAATTGTCTACTTTAATAGTTTTTCTATTTTTCATTCATAAATGTTTGCTACCTCAATACACGGATGTCATCTCATCATACTCAAGTACTGGCTTCAAAAAATGACAAGTTGGAAAAAAAAATGTTGTCAATTTCAAATCTTCTAATCGATATCCTACAACTGTACATTCTGCGTAGTTTACTCTTTAATTTTACTGAATTAGGGTTTGCACATCAGTAAAAATAATAAAAAAAAAAATTTTTTTTTGGGGTATGTTATACAGCGTTACTACGGTTCTTAAATATTGTGAATGGACTCGTTATAAGGCCCCATTTAATTTAACCTCCTTTCGGCTTTACGGGTAGTTTTGTAACACCCTGTATTGTTATATCTTTAGGGATAAAATAGCAGAGCAATCTTCAGAGTTGGATCGGCTCAAGCGCGCTATTGCCGCCAAGGAAGAGCTGGAGGTGTCCCAGATAGAAGCCGTGTACCGGCTCACTACGGCCAACAAGAAAATGGAGACAGAACTCAACGAGGTAAACTTAGCCTTTGTATTGATAAAAACTAGCTTCGACCCAGTTTCAGTTTTTTTACAAGCCTTTTAGGGTTTCGTACCCAAAGGGTAAAAAAGGATAGGAAGGAAAGGATGCTAAAGGATGCGTAATGCTGAGCCAGCGGCCGTTTCACTTTTGCGAAGACACACAACGCTGATGATCTATTTTTCATGTCTGTGTTTATTTTTCTTGTTTATTTTCTATAAATGTGTGTATTTGTGTGTCTTGCAAAAAAGAATAAATGTCTTCTTTCTTTCTTCTTTCTAAACGTGGCCTTAAGGTTTTGTTACCTTAGGCTATGTCTACCCCGTTAGGGATTAGGACGTGATATATGTATGCCGACAATCTTGCTAAACGTGGCCTTTAGGTCTTGTTAACTTAGGCTCTGTCTACCCCGTAAGGGATAAAGACGTGACGTGATGTAAAAAAATAATGGAATGAAACTTATCAAGATAAATTTCTCACTTATTTCAGTACAATTCAAGTGGTTTTCCGCTTTCTTTCAAGGACTTAATACTATAAATGCTGTGAAATGGTAATTCTAGTCGGTATATGCGTTGGGTTCCCCTTATCAGTAGTAAATCGTTGCATCACTCGAAGTTAATGTAGGTACGTGGATATATACATATACACAGATTATACAGGCACTTCGTAAAAACAAAAAGACATAGAGATGGTGCGGATAGATAATGGTACGGAACCCGTCGTGCCGAGTCCGACTCGCACTTGACCGTTTTTTTTTATCATTTCATTACATATAATGAATAGTAGAAGTTCGCTTTGATTTATTTACTGATAAGTGACACAGTGTGATTGTAATCTCTTGACATACATTGCCGTATTGAATGGCATGTAGAAAGAAAAGATGTACCTACCTACCTCATGATTATCTAATTAACCTACTGATTATCAAATAAACGATTTATCTATCTATCTATCATTAGATAGCTTCATTTCCTTTATACGTAGCCTGTCTGTTCTGGCGGTTATTAGCGAAATGCTACCAAACCGATCCACTTACTTCCATATTAGTCTGGGAGAAAGAAAAACATAGAATGTACCAGTTGCCTTTCGTCCCGCGCAGATGGTAAAAGCCCATCGAGGGAATGGGCGAGTTTTAGGAGTCATGTTATAGGCGATGCAGCTAGCAACCCATCACTATTTTGATCCCTCTTTCCACCTATACGCCTACAATCATGCTAAATGTAGCCCTTAGCTTTTGTTACCTCAGGCTCTGTCTACCCCGTCCAGTCCATCTCTGTAAAAAAAATCATTAAAATTGGTTCAGTGGTTTAGATGTGAAAGCGCATTTATAGTATTAGTATGAATTTTGTCTATGGGTAGAGATTATATTGTAATGTGCAGACAAAGAGCGCGCTAGACGACACGACGCAGCGGCTGGGCACCATGCGGTCCTCCCTCGAGGCGGCCAAGCGCGAGCTGGCCGAGGCGGAGGCGGAGCGGAGTGGCCTGCGCGCGCGCTGCGGGGCCGCCGCCCGCGCCGCCGACGACGCGCAGCACGAGCGCGCGCAGCGCCACGCCGCCGCCGCGCAGCTCGCCGCGCTCCGCCACGAGATGATGCAGGGTCCGACATGTTTATCGCCTCTAATTTTTTCGTCCAGCTATCAGGTCTCTTAAAGCCGGAGTGGGGATAAAGTGACAGGCGCTCGGCAGAGCAGCCAATATGGCGGCGCTCATAGCACGCATCAGCTGACCGCGCGGCATTTACGTTCTCGCTTATTCGTGCAAGTGTTTCGCGGTGTTTGTTTATTGTTTTCAATTATTTATGTAACAACTAGCCGTCCGCAGCTTCGCCCGCGATAAATTAATTTTCCCGTAGGAAAAGGTATTTTCCTGTAAAAAAGTAAAAAGTAGCCTATGTCACTCAGTGATAATGTAGCATTATAACGGCAAAAGAATTTTTGAAATCGGTCCAGTAGTTTCGGAGTCTATTCAATTCAAACAAACAAACAATCAAATCTTTCATCTTTATAATATTACTATAGATATCGTGAATTTATCATCATCATCATCATAGCTTCGTAACCCTGCTAGCTCCGGAGGTGAGAGCGAAAATGGCTGGCGAAAGGTCTTCAACACTGAGCTTTTCAAAATCATTGAGTGCCTTATGAATGAATAGAGTTGTGCCTGTCCCATAACCTCTTCCCATTTTGCGGTATGATACGGGCCCATAAATGTCGCTTTAGGACGTGATTGTAGCGCAAAAGCTGACTTAACTTATAGCAGAGTGGGGATTCGAGTCCTAATATTTGTGTATGGTATCGCACAGAGGAGCGTCGCTGGGCGTCCCGCGAGTCGGCGCTCCGAGCGGAGCTGGCGGAGGCGCGCGAGCTGGCGGCCGCGCTGGAGGCCCGCGGGCCGGCCGGGGGCCCCGGGGACGGCGCCGCCGCCCTGCTGGCGCAGCTGGCCGCGCTGCAGCGGGCCGCGCTGCACAGGGACCAGGCGCACGCGCGGGCCGTGCGCGCGCTGCAGGAGCAGCGAGGTGAGACCGTGGAGACCTATGGGCAGAGCCCGGATTTTTCATGGCAAAACAAAACACTATAGTAATCTGGCTAGTGATAGAAACATCATTTTATCGATATCGATAATTGTGTAATATAATAAAAAACGTGACCAAATAAAATAACATACCTATCTATACAACATAAAAAAACATACATAGTTTGTATGAAGTTGTATAGAAACATATTCAATGCTTGCTTTTCAGATGAGTGTCAATATTTCATTTCTTTAGTTTCAAATATATATCGCACATAGAGCAGTATATAGTAGACGTCACTTCATTATAGACTAATTTAGGATGATTCACTATCCACGTTTTGATTCGATCTTGCACATTATTCATTGTTACTTTAATTCAAAACCGTAATATTAAATTATCAAACACGTCGATTTTAAGGCGATTTCGGTAATAAACAATATCTAACTAGACGCAATTTATATTTTATCACTATCATACGTAATGAAATGACATCTAATGTCTTATGGAGTAGTGAGTATCTATTATTAACTGAAGTGTTTATTTTGTTTATTATGTTCAATGAGGTGGTACAGATAATCACTTAGTTCAAACTTGTACCTTCCTCTTTGTTGCCTGAGTATGGCAAAGCTGAAAGGAAAGTTTATTTTATTATCGAATAAACAACTATTATAAATAATACTCGATATCGATAAAATTATGTTTCTATCACTAGCCAGATTACGATAGTGTTTTGTTTTGCCATGAAAAATCCGGGCTCTGCTCATAGGCATTAAATGGTCGACATTGTCGTGATATTGATCAAATCTAATCCGTCATATCCATGTCATTACGTATAGACAAGCGACCATTTTTTTATAGCGGAAGCAGAGACAGCTCTCGCCGTGGCAGTGGAGCGCGAGCGCCTGTCGCGGGAGGAGGGGGAGGAGCTGGCGCGGCGGCTGGACGCGGCGCTGGCGCAGCTGGACGCCGCGCGCGCCGCGCTGGACGAGCAGGCGGCGCGCGCGCGCCAGCTGGCGGGCAGGGCCGCGGCGGCAGAGGCGGAACTAGCCAGGTATTATAGGGGGAGGAGCTGCTGCGGCGGCTGGACGCGGCGCTGGCGCAGCTGGACGCCGCGCGCGCCGCGCTGGACGAGCAGGCGGCGCGCGCGCGCCAGCTGGCGGCCAGGGCCGCGGCGGCAGAGGCGGAACTAGCCAGGTATTATAGGGGGAGGAGCTGCTGCGGCGGCTGGACGCGGCGCTGGCGCAGCTGGACGCCGCGCGCGCCGCGCTGGACGAGCAGGCGGCGCGCGCGCGCCAGCTGGCGGCCAGGGCCGCGGCGGCAGAGGCGGAACTAGCCAGGTATTATAGGGGGAGGAGCTGCTGCGGCGGCTGGACGCGGCGCTGGCGCAGCTGGACGCCGCGCGCGCCGCGCTGGACGAGCAGGCGGCGCGCGCGCGCCAGCTGGCGGGCAGGGCCGCGGCGGCAGAGGCGGAACTAGCCAGGTATTATAGGGGGAGGAGCTGCTGCGGCGGCTGGACGCGGCGCTGGCGCAGCTGGACGCCGCGCGCGCCGCGCTGGACGAGCAGGCGGCGCGCGCGCGCCAGCTGGCGGCCAGGGCCGCGGCGGCAGAGGCGGAACTAGCCAGGTATTATAGGGGGAGGAGCTGCTGCGGCGGCTGGACGCGGCGCTGGCGCAGCTGGACGCCGCGCGCGCCGCGCTGGACGAGCAGGCGGCGCGCGCGCGCCAGCTGGCGGGCAGGGCCGCGGCGGCAGAGGCGGAACTAGCCAGGTATTATAGGGGGAGGAGCTGCTGCGGCGGCTGGACGCGGCGCTGGCGCAGCTGGACGCCGCGCGCGCCGCGCTGGACGAGCAGGCGGCGCGCGCGCGCCAGCTGGCGGCCAGGGCCGCGGCGGCAGAGGCGGAACTAGCCAGGTATTATAGGGGGAGGAGCTGCTGCGGCGGCTGGACGCGGCGCTGGCGCAGCTGGACGCCGCGCGCGCCGCGCTGGACGAGCAGGCGGCGCGCGCGCGCCAGCTGGCGGCCAGGGCCGCGGCGGCAGAGGCGGAACTAGCCAGGTATTATAGGGGGAGGAGCTGCTGCGGCGGCTGGACGCGGCGCTGGCGCAGCTGGACGCCGCGCGCGCCGCGCTGGACGAGCAGGCGGCGCGCGCGCGCCAGCTGGCGGGCAGGGCCGCGGCGGCAGAGGCGGAACTAGCCAGGTATTATAGGGGGAGGAGCTGCTGCGGCGGCTGGACGCGGCGCTGGCGCAGCTGGACGCCGCGCGCGCCGCGCTGGACGAGCAGGCGGCGCGCGCGCGCCAGCTGGCGGCCAGGGCCGCGGCGGCAGAGGCGGAACTAGCCAGGTATTATAGGGGGAGGAGCTGCTGCGGCGGCTGGACGCGGCGCTGGCGCAGCTGGACGCCGCGCGCGCCGCGCTGGACGAGCAGGCGGCGCGCGCGCGCCAGCTGGCGGCCAGGGCCGCGGCGGCAGAGGCGGAACTAGCCAGGTATTATAGGGGGAGGAGCTGCTGCGGCGGCTGGACGCGGCGCTGGCGCAGCTGGACGCCGCGCGCGCCGCGCTGGACGAGCAGGCGGCGCGCGCGCGCCAGCTGGCGGGCAGGGCCGCGGCGGCAGAGGCGGAACTAGCCAGGTATTATAGGGGGAGGAGCTGCTGCGGCGGCTGGACGCGGCGCTGGCGCAGCTGGACGCCGCGCGCGCCGCGCTGGACGAGCAGGCGGCGCGCGCGCGCCAGCTGGCGGGCAGGGCCGCGGCGGCAGAGGCGGAACTAGCCAGGTATTATAGGGGGAGGAGCTGCTGCGGCGGCTGGACGCGGCGCTGGCGCAGCTGGACGCCGCGCGCGCCGCGCTGGACGAGCAGGCGGCGCGCGCGCGCCAGCTGGCGGCCAGGGCCGCGGCGGCAGAGGCGGAACTAGCCAGGTATTATAGGGGGAGGAGCTGCTGCGGCGGCTGGACGCGGCGCTGGCGCAGCTGGACGCCGCGCGCGCCGCGCTGGACGAGCAGGCGGCGCGCGCGCGCCAGCTGGCGGCCAGGGCCGCGGCGGCAGAGGCGGAACTAGCCAGGTATTATAGGGGGAGGAGCTGCTGCGGCGGCTGGACGCGGCGCTGGCGCAGCTGGACGCCGCGCGCGCCGCGCTGGACGAGCAGGCGGCGCGCGCGCGCCAGCTGGCGGGCAGGGCCGCGGCGGCAGAGGCGGAACTAGCCAGGTATTATAGGGGGAGGAGCTGCTGCGGCGGCTGGACGCGGCGCTGGCGCAGCTGGACGCCGCGCGCGCCGCGCTGGACGAGCAGGCGGCGCGCGCGCGCCAGCTGGCGGCCAGGGCCGCGGCGGCAGAGGCGGAACTAGCCAGGTATTATAGGGGGAGGAGCTGCTGCGGCGGCTGGACGCGGCGCTGGCGCAGCTGGACGCCGCGCGCGCCGCGCTGGACGAGCAGGCGGCGCGCGCGCGCCAGCTGGCGGGCAGGGCCGCGGCGGCAGAGGCGGAACTAGCCAGGTATTATAGGGGGAGGAGCTGCTGCGGCGGCTGGACGCGGCGCTGGCGCAGCTGGACGCCGCGCGCGCCGCGCTGGACGAGCAGGCGGCGCGCGCGCGCCAGCTGGCGGGCAGGGCCGCGGCGGCAGAGGCGGAACTAGCCAGGTATTATAGGGGGAGGAGCTGCTGCGGCGGCTGGACGCGGCGCTGGCGCAGCTGGACGCCGCGCGCGCCGCGCTGGACGAGCAGGCGGCGCGCGCGCGCCAGCTGGCGGCCAGGGCCGCGGCGGCAGAGGCGGAACTAGCCAGGTATTATAGGGGGAGGAGCTGCTGCGGCGGCTGGACGCGGCGCTGGCGCAGCTGGACGCCGCGCGCGCCGCGCTGGACGAGCAGGCGGCGCGCGCGCGCCAGCTGGCGGCCAGGGCCGCGGCGGCAGAGGCGGAACTAGCCAGGTATTATAGGGGGAGGAGCTGCTGCGGCGGCTGGACGCGGCGCTGGCGCAGCTGGACGCCGCGCGCGCCGCGCTGGACGAGCAGGCGGCGCGCGCGCGCCAGCTGGCGGGCAGGGCCGCGGCGGCAGAGGCGGAACTAGCCAGGTATTATAGGGGGAGGAGCTGCTGCGGCGGCTGGACGCGGCGCTGGCGCAGCTGGACGCCGCGCGCGCCGCGCTGGACGAGCAGGCGGCGCGCGCGCGCCAGCTGGCGGCCAGGGCCGCGGCGGCAGAGGCGGAACTAGCCAGGTATTATAGGGGGAGGAGCTGCTGCGGCGGCTGGACGCGGCGCTGGCGCAGCTGGACGCCGCGCGCGCCGCGCTGGACGAGCAGGCGGCGCGCGCGCGCCAGCTGGCGGCCAGGGCCGCGGCGGCAGAGGCGGAACTAGCCAGGTATTATAGGGGGAGGAGCTGCTGCGGCGGCTGGACGCGGCGCTGGCGCAGCTGGACGCCGCGCGCGCCGCGCTGGACGAGCAGGCGGCGCGCGCGCGCCAGCTGGCGGCCAGGGCCGCGGCGGCAGAGGCGGAACTAGCCAGGTATTATAGGGGGAGGAGCTGCTGCGGCGGCTGGACGCGGCGCTGGCGCAGCTGGACGCCGCGCGCGCCGCGCTGGACGAGCAGGCGGCGCGCGCGCGCCAGCTGGCGGCCAGGGCCGCGGCGGCAGAGGCGGAACTAGCCAGGTATTATAGGGGGAGGAGCTGCTGCGGCGGCTGGACGCGGCGCTGGCGCAGCTGGACGCCGCGCGCGCCGCGCTGGACGAGCAGGCGGCGCGCGCGCGCCAGCTGGCGGCCAGGGCCGCGGCGGCAGAGGCGGAACTAGCCAGGTATTATAGGGGGAGGAGCTGCTGCGGCGGCTGGACGCGGCGCTGGCGCAGCTGGACGCCGCGCGCGCCGCGCTGGACGAGCAGGCGGCGCGCGCGCGCCAGCTGGCGGCCAGGGCCGCGGCGGCAGAGGCGGAACTAGCCAGGTATTATAGGGGGAGGAGCTGCTGCGGCGGCTGGACGCGGCGCTGGCGCAGCTGGACGCCGCGCGCGCCGCGCTGGACGAGCAGGCGGCGCGCGCGCGCCAGCTGGCGGCCAGGGCCGCGGCGGCGGAGGCGGAACTAGCCAGGTATAGCCTTACATTTGTTTATTAAAGTGTTTTTTTTCTATCGCCCTAATTTTTTTCGTCCATGTATCGCATGTCGCATTACCGAGTGCGGAGTGGGGATAAAGTGACAGGCGCTCGGCACAGCAGCCAAGGCCAATATGGCGGCGTCCATAGCTTGCATAGCTACACGTTAGTACCTAATCTGTGGCTTGCGTCACTTGTGTAACAAATGTTAATAATTTGCATTGTCATTTATTTATGCAAGTGCTCCGCAGTATTTGTGTTTTGTTTTCAATTACAGTTTGACAACAAAAATAATGCTCCACGATGTACCTGCGCAGTAGACCAATTTTAGTAGCGCGGGAAACTCTGGCGCTGTTATTGGTCGATCGATTTCGTACCAACAATGGCAAAATCGTGTAAGCGGGACAGAGCTAAGAATGCAAAGCAAGCAATACTCTGCCAGTTGCGCTTGCAAATAAAGTTCAATATAGATTATTTACACGTTCGGCTACCATCGGAAACTGGTCTGCGCTTCTCTGCGCAAACGAATACTGCCGATGCGCATTATATTTGTTGTCAAACTGTATTTATCGTCATTTTCCAATTATTAAGTTCAGATCAAGAACACAATTTTAAGATTTTATATGGAATAATTTTCCGACTAATTCCAGTTCAATGTCTAAATAGTTTCACTTGCTTCGTGCTTTAATGCCACACAATGTTTTTTTTTCTTTTGTAACTTAAGGTCCATTCAAGAATACATTAGAATCTAGAATCAATGATTGTAAATCTTTTTTCATTAAGTTCTACTATACTCGTAATTCGACACAACGTTAACGAATATAAAATATGTATCTTCCATACAGGTCTGGGAGTAAAGAAAAAACATAGAATGTACCAGTTGCTTCTCGTGCCGCGCAATTAGTAAAAGCCCGTATAAGCGATGCGGCTAGCAACCCATCACTATTTTGATTCTCCTTTCCACCTATACGCCCACAATCATGGTCGGCCTTTAGATCTTGCTACCTTAGGATCTGTCGATCCCGTAAGGGATAAAGACGTGATGATATATGTATGTACCGCAGTGTTGACCTTTAGTTAATGCGCCGTTGCAGCAAGGTGGGCGAGCTGTCCGCGGCGCGGGAGGAGCATGGGCGCGCGCTGGCGGCGCAGCAGCAGCAGCTGGCGGCCGCGCACGCCGCGCTGGCCGCCGCCGCCGACGCGCTCGACACCGAGAGGAAGCGGAACGCGATACTGCAAGTACGGCACACATTTAACACCCATTATTACATTTCTAAATGTCAGTGAAAATTACAACACATAGAAAAATCCGAAAAGTAAAGCTATGGCCGGGAATCGAACCCGGATCCTCGTCATTCCATGACGCGTGCTATACCCCTACACCACCCATAGCAGGTAACCCACCCATCATTATTTTATTTTTTATTTTTTTGTGTTGGCAGTTTCGTTCGGAAACGCTCTATGCGTGCGAACTTGAGCTGCGTTGAAATCTGTCAGATTTAAGATTTGTTTTGTTTTTTTCTTTTTATACCCACTGTCTCTGACGTTCGTGTCGTAATTTTAGTCGTAATTTTAGTTTTTTTTAGGCTTAGTTTTAGGAAAAAGGGTCACACTGAAAATCAGCGCTGCGGCCTGCCGCAGCAACATGCTGAGTGTGGCCCTTTTGGCACCTGCGGTACATAAGTACCTAGTTTTATTATTATTATTATTATTATATATTTTTTTAATTTTCTTTATGTGTCGTTTTTGTGTCAATAAATGTTTTCTTTCTTTCTTTTCTTTCTTTATTACTTTGATACGGGTTTTAGAAACCTTTTCGACGCCAACAACATAATATCAGCACCGCAGGTTTAACGCCAACGACCTGTATATACGCCCATTACTTCAATGCTTCCCTGCTGGTCTGGGAGCAAAGAAAAAACATAGAATGTACCAGTTGCTTCTCTACCCGCGCAGATGGTAAAAGCCCATCGAGGGAATGGGCAATTATGTTAGATTGTACAAAAAGCGCATAAATTTAATTTCACCCGACGTTTCTTTCTGCCCGAGTCGCAGGCTAGGGCAGAATGTGTTTATGAATGAGTTTTATTGGTGCGTTGTGCGCAGGAGCAGGCGTGCCGCGGCGACGTGAGCCCGCCGCACTCCGTGGCCTCCGACACGCTGTCCTCCACGCTGTGGGCCTCCGTAAGTGTACACTGACCAGAATATGAAAATTTATTTTTGCAAATTGGCCGCCAAGGGCTCTTTTACATGTCTTTTTGAAACTACCAGCGCATTCGGAAAGACCATCATTGCCAAGAAGAATGCGCCGCAAGAAACTTGGCAGAAAGTCATTTTTTCAAAATAAAATACAGTAAGAATACTTAAATTCTACTTAAATTAAATACATTTATAAAAGAGATGTAGAAGGTCCCCGAGCCTTAAATTATATTAATCTATAGTAGAGATGTATAAAGTCTCTATTAGTCAAAACAAAAAAAAAAGTTCAGTGGAGGTGTAAAACGCCTCCAGAGACAAGAGTAGCAATAGATCCTTAAAGCAAGAGACAGAGTTATAAAGGTATAATGTAAGTATTGACGCGTTTGGCCTAGTTGGTAGTGACCCTGCCTGCCGAAGCAAGCGTTCCGCGTTCGAATACTGGTAAGGGCATATGTGTGTGACAATGACGAATATTTGTTCCTGAGTCATGGACGTTTTTATTTATTTAAGTATGTATTGTACTATATTCTATTAATTTTATAAACGCGAAAGTTTATGAGTATGGATGGATGGATGGATGTTTGTTACTCTTTCACGCCAGAACGGCTAGACCGATCTGGATGAAATTTGGAACATAGATAGATTATAGTCTGGAATAACACGTAGACTACTTTTATCCCAGAAAATTGCGTAATTCCTGCGGGATAGCGATAAACGAATTCTATGCAGACGAAGTTGCGGGCAACAGCTAGTTTCTCTACATGTATAAGTATGTATATTGCTGTCTAGTACCCATAACACAAGCCTTACTAGCGCTTACTTTGGGACTACTTAAAGGTCAGTTTGTGTGAATTGTCTCTGATATTTATTTTTATAAGTACTTCAAGGCGAAATAGTTAGTGGCCTTACTGACAGTCGTAAATGAAATTAGTAAAGTTTATTTTCCTTTGATACATGCCGACGTCAAATTTTTTGGTAGCACCGTATGCTGTTGAAGACAAGAATTTTGATTGTTTTTTGATAGACGTTTGAAAAGTATCAGTTCTTTTCTAATATTATGTGAGGCATTTTTGACATAAAAGTATTTTTTTTCTTTTTAACTGTAGCTACTGTAAGTCTTTTTTGCGTGGGTGTTTTTTTTTTTTAATTTTTAATCGTATTTTTTTTATGTTTGCAGTCGGTTTTGTTTTGTTACCTTAGGCTCGGTCTCCGTAAGGGATAACTCGTGAAGTATGTACTTGCAGGAGGACACGGGCCGCACGACGCCGGTGCCGGGGGTGGCGTCGGCGGCGGGCGTGGACGAGCTGCTCTCGCAGCTGCAGCGGCGCGACGGCGAGCTGCGGGCCGCCGCGCAGCGCGCGCATGCGCTCGCCGCCGAGCGGAGCGCGCTGCGCGACCACGTGGCCGAGCTCAGGGCCCGGCTCGACGACTACCAGGTCGGGGCATACACGCGGGCGACATCTCTTGATGTGATCAGGGAACTAACATGCACTTGATGCTAGCGCCGTCTCTTGGTGTGATTAGGGAACTAACATGGGCCGTATTGATGGTAGTCCACTCTCTTGATATGTTTAAGAAACTAATGCGCATCATGTTGTTGTTAACGCTGTCTCTTGGCATGATTACGGAACCAACAAGCGCGTTGTTTCAAATTTGTCGTTTCGTATTCTTTACTGTATCGAACAGTTAAGCTGGATCAGTAGTTAAACTTAATTAAAGGTACTGACAGACGTGCTCTAAAAGAAGCATGCTCATAAGCTTGCTTAAGATTAGCATGCTCTGCAACTGTTCACGTTTGCCAGCAATAAGCTTAAAAAAATAATTCTAAACGACAATGAAAATTAGAACAGAAAAATCCAAAAATCAAGTTATGGCCGGGAATCGAACCCAAATCCTCGTCATTCCATGACGCATGTTATACCCCTGCACCACCCATAGCAGGTCGTTTAGAAATTAATTTGTAACGGTAAACCGTAAAAGTAAACAAAAAAATCAAGAAGTAAAAATTATTGATTCATTTCATAGTACCTAGCAATGAGCATGCTTTTCATAAATAAGCATGCTTAAAGCAAACATAAACCTGTTCAGACGCGCTCGGAGCACGCCCCTTCCACCCGCGCCTCAGGTAGCATGCTCGAAAATCAAACATCGATTTAATTTTATGCATGCTCTAAATAAGTATGCTCGTATTACTAGCAGTCTTGGTACACGCGTACTACTAGTGAGCACTTGCTCAATAAAAGCATGCTTTTATGCTAGCAATGAGCACGTCTGTCAGTATCTACGCATTATCTTTATTGATCGCGTGAATGTAAAAATTCGGTATATTTCACAGAGTGTACAAGAGCAGTACGACGCCTTGCTCCAAATGTACGGTGAGAAGGAGGAACAGCTGGAGGAAGTGAAGCTGGACCTGCAGGACGTTACGCAGCTGTACAAGGCGCAGCTGGACGAGCTGGTGGCGCTGCGCCGCCCGCCCAGCTAGCCGTCCTGCCCCCGCCCTAGTCTCCCGCCCTGGATGTGCTGACCTTATCACCGCCAAACTAGCGTCACTCGCAACTGTCAACTTTATCTTGTCAAATGCATTTTACATTTTAGCTCATTACCCTTTTGAGTATCCTTGGCGTTGTAAAGGTTATTATTATTATTACTATGAACCTATTGTGTGCTCTCGGTCTGCTGCGGTAAGTGTCCAGTCACTTAAGGTGACCAACTCGTCTCGCCATCGCCGTCTAGGTCTGCCGCCGCTTTGAGTTAGTGGGACTCCAATTACTGTAAAGGTTATAGCCGGAAAATTCCTTCCGAAAGCTACGGGCGAGATTATATATTTTAATTTTATTTTGTTTGATAAGTTTTTTGTTATTCATGTTTATTGACAGCGGGACTAATTCCCAACGCCTCAAACTTTCAGCAAGTAAAGATTCATTGATATATTACTAATCCAGCCATGATTAGATTCTTAGAGGCCGTTAAGGGTTGGGGGTAGATGGTATGAGGGAGGAAGGGGGGTCTGAATAAGTCAGCGATTTACTTATGTGCAATTGCTTAACTTAGGGGTTAAGCGCCGTGCTTACTTCCTGGCGGCTCTTTATTAAGATTCATTACTCTGATATTTCATTGTAATTTTAATATACAGTTATTTTTATTCAGTTCTCAAATGCTGCTAACAAGATTATTGTCCAAATTATTTTGTACATATTTACCAAGCGAGTATTTAATTTAAAATCTGCCACAAAATAAAAGTATTTGTTTTTAATATTATTGCCATTTGAGTCGTTTTCAAAACATATGTATGATAAGGGCTTAATTAAAACAAAAGTTATTTGATTCCTTTGTGTTACGACCTTTTCCCCCATATTGCACTGTAATAAAGGTGAAACGGTCGTAACACAAAGGAATCAATTAATTTTTGTTGTGATTAACTATGTACATTTTTTTTTAAAACGACTCATCTATATTTAAGACATCAACGTAAAGTAATGTTGTCAACTTAACTTTGCGCACGCGCTCTGTACATAGCTTAAATATATGTAATGTGATATGCCTTTACTGTATTACAATTATATAATATCAACGGGGAAAATGTGTCAAGCGGGAAATTATAAAGATATCCATAAATACTTATCCTAGTTATAGTAAACATATTGTAAAGAATGACAACGATTACTCAAATCGTTTTATGTTAAAAATAAATTCATTATTATATTCTGCAATATTTTGAGTATTCAATAAATTATTTCTAAGGCACTTTACTAAAAAATGTATGTTTTGTCGCATCCCAAAGCGTGGCGGTCAAAATGTTTACAAAAATAAAACAATGTTGATACATTTATCGGACATTTTACTTACCGATGTTTGTTCTAGTTTTAGTATAGTTTGAAATCAAAAACATTTATGGTGTAAATAAAAAGTCAATTCTTCCGGTAGATCTAATTTTAATCTATGGAGCTGAGAATCCGTTAAGTAATTCAAAATCGAGCCCAATGTATTCCACGAGACAGTGATCTACCAATACTTCAACTCTCACTACTAGACTATGCGCCAAATTGCCTTAGATATTTGTGTAAATTTATTTAGGCACCTTCGATGAAAACCTCTACACGCATAAGGACCAATATTCACTAAAGTTATATTCGCAAAAAATAATATTTTTTTTTTTTTTTCTTTTCTATGTAATCTGCTATCAGTCCGAAAAGACTATGATCAGATGTGTTGCAGGCTTCTTCGCGTTTTGGAGTGTGCTCTCCAGTGAGACGCAATCACTCATTTGAGGTAACCGAAATTAGAGTCGTGACTTTAGTTCCTGGATGGTATGTCTTTTGAGTCGCCTCTGATAGTCGATCATTGTTAGCTGCCGGGCCAGGACATTCGGATGGTATTTAAGTCGTGTTTGATATTTTTCAGCTGACATGCGTATTTCCTCTTTTACTGTAAGGATTTTTAGATGCTGATGTATCTCTTTATTTGTTGTGTACCATGGCACATTAGCAATTGACCTTAGTATTTTGTTTTGCAAACGCTGTAGGGTCATTATGTTAGATTCGCTGGCGCTGCCCCAGAGCTCAATGCCATACATCCACACCGGCCTGAGTGTGGTCTTATATATTAAAAGTTTGTTGTCTATAGACAGTTTTGAGTTTCTTCCCAGCATCCAATGTAGGGTTCTGTGTTTGAGAGCTATTTCGTCCCTTTTAGCTTTGATGTGTGCTTTCCAGGTCAGTCGTCTATCCAGATGAACCCCAAGGTATCTCACATGGTCACTATGCGGCAGAGTTGTGTTGCCTAGTTTCACTGGTGGGCAGTTGCCCTGTTTGAGTGAAAACGTTACGTGCACTGATTTACTTACGCTTGCTGTTATTCTCCACTTATCAAGCCATTTTTGTGTCGCTTCTAGGCCCTTCTGAAGCATAGTCGATGCAGTATTTGGGTTTTGATGTCTCGCAAGGATTGCAGTATCATCTGCATAAGTTGCAGTGACAACTCCAGGTTCGTCCGGGAGGTCCGACGTGAACAGGTTGTACAATATAGGGCCCAAGACAGATCCCTGAGGCACCCCAGCCTTAATTGGACACAACTTTGATGTGGCATCAGCTTCCTTTACAAAGAACATTCTATCAGCAAGGTACGAGTTGAAGAGCAAGTAGAATGAATGTGGTAAAGTCTTTTTGATCTTGAATAGCAACCCTTTGTGCCAGACCCTGTCAAAAGCTTGTTGTATATCGAGAAATGCCGAAGAGCAGTACTCTTTTTGTTCTAGAGCTTTTCTAATGCATTGATACACCCTGTGAACCTGCTCTATTGTGCTATGTTGTTTTCTGAAGCCGAATTGGTGATCCGGTATTGAGTTTCGTTCCATCAGCAGTGGCATTAGTCGACTGAGTAGGATTCTCTCAAACAGTTTCGATAGTGTTGGAAGAAGACTTATCGGTCTGTAGGATGTCTTTTCATTGACTGGCTTACCCGGTTTGTAAATCATGGTAATTTGTGAGATCTTCCATGAATCAGGGAAATATTGAAGTCTGAGCATGGAATTGAACAAAACAGTAATGAAGACGATTGCTTTCTTGGGTAGTTCTCTTAGAACTTCTTTTGTTAGTAGATCATACCCCGGTGCTTTTTTATTGTCCAGATTTCTTATGTACCTTTGCAGTTCCTTAGGGGTGACTGGTTTAATTGGAAGGTCTAGTTGAAGATCCTCTTGCAGTACTTGCTCCACATGCTTCTCTGTGTCATTTGCTGTTGCAGCGTTTGGTGTGAATACTTGAGACAGATGTTCAGCAAACACATTAGCTTTATCTTGGTTTGTTCTAGCCCATTTTTCTAAACCATATCTGATAGGGGCCTTATGTGGTTGTGGTTTATCGTAGGACTTTGCAGCTTTCCATAGCGAGTAGTTGGTCACTCTGGTTGCTGTTAGTGATTCCAATGTGGCTTGCAGTTTGTCATCTTTAGCTGTTTTAACCAGGTTTTTTAGCTCTTTTATGGCTCTGTTAAGCGCAGTTTTATCAGCTGGGTGTCTACTAAGTTGCCATACACGCCGTAGCCTCCTTTTCTCGGATATTTTGTTTCTTATATCCATAGGGATATTGGTTGACTTTTCCGTATGTGAGACAGTGGGAGTGGTTTTCCAGCAGGCATTTTGGATTAGTGTAGTAATACTTTGAGTTGCCAGCTCAATATCGTCTGTCGTTTTAAGATTGACTTTTAGATTGATGTTTTCAGTTATGTAGTCGCGGAATGCGTTCCAGTCTGTTCGAGAGTTGTATAGATACATAGGTTTTTCCCATTCTATTACAGTAGTACTGGCTGTTAGGATAACTGGAGTGTGGTCGGAGGAGCCGTCCAGGCATGATTCTGCCTTGAGGTTATGCTTAGATAGTCCATTTACCACAAAGAAGTAAGAATAAGAATAAGAATAAGAAAACTTTATTGACTGATATATACAAACAGAATATTACATAATATGGGTACTTATTCCAACCAGCCAAATGGCCGCCACTCAGCTATGTGTCACGATAATATCTAGGATAATATCGTGACGCTGATTTTCAGTGACGCCAGTTACACAGTTACGGAGGTGGCTGTCACCAGGCACACATCCCAGTTCATACTGGTTTACGAAATCACCCGATACCCATACCTTATACAAGAATTATGATTACAATTTTATCATTTAAATCAGCTCTATAGTACCAAAAATGTATATAATTCAACACATATTAATGTTAGTGTATAGTGTAGTGTGCGTGTGCGTTTGCGTGTGTGTTGTGTGTGTGTGTGTGTTTGTGTGTGTGAGCGTGTCTTTGTGTGTGTGGATACATGTAGCTGGGGTGGAGGGGCAGCTAGTGAGTTCGGTGACTGCCTATAGGGATTTTTGCTTGTCCGTCAGGAATTTCTTGAGACGCAGTTTGAATGACTCTATTGTATTTGAATTCCTTATCGGGGGAGGCAAATCATTCCAGCACTTTGAGGCAGCAAACCGAAAGCTACCCCTAAAAGCAGCCGTGTAATGTCGTGGGCATCGTAGTTGCAAAGCCTGTCTTATCCGACGTTGGGAGAAAATTAATTTTTTATGTAGGTAGCAAGGTTGCCTGTTTTTTATTATTCCAAATAGTAATGTCGCGAAATGTAGAGTACGCCTAGCCTCCATGTTTATAATATTACCTTTATTTAGAAATGGTGTTACGTGCCCTCGTCGGGGGATAGGAAAGCAGAACCGTGCGCAAGCGTTTTGAATCCGCTGTATGACTCTCCTAGTTCGCGCCAATATACATCCGCCAAAGACTGTGTCTGCATAACTTAGCTTGGACAGTATAAGCGTTTCGCACAAATTGACACGCACGTCCACAGACAAATACTGCCGAATTCGGTACAAGACTCTAAGTCTGTAGAAGCAGTTGCGCATTAGCTCAACAAAATGACTCTCAAAGCGTAAGGCTCCGTCCATTATTACACCTAAGTTACGAGCCTGATAAACCCTTTCCAGAGGAACTCCGTCTATGACTACCTTTGGATGTTGCATTTCAATCCTCTTTATATTTGTTCGGGTACCCATAATCATGAATTTTGTTTTGCCTGAATTTAACATCAAATTATTTTTGTGGCACCAGTCAAATACAGCACTCAAATCAGAGTTAAGTTTTGTGACAGCCATATCAGTGGAATCGGGCTTAAATGATATGTACAGCTGAATGTCGTCAGCGTATATATGATAATTACAATAACTTATGCTGTTTAAGTCTAAAAGGTCCGGTATTTTGTTGTAATCTGTCGGCCAGTATGTGGGTTCAGACGTTGAAACTGTTTTTAAATTTCTATTATCTATGGCCAGTTTTAGTTGCCTGCCTCTAGTGGTAATTAACCTGGAGCCCCAGTGTACATGCTTGGCATTCCAGTCACCTCCAGCTATGAATCGTCCACCCAGTGTTGAGAAGAACTGACTGAACTCAGAGCAGTCAATGACGCGTCCAGGAGGGCAGTAAATTGCAGATACGTTAAAGTAGCCACATTTATCTTCCACGGCTATGGAAGTCGCTTGTATTTGATTGGTTTTCAACTCTGGCAATATGTGATGTTTGATATTTTTGCGTATTACTACTGCTGTCCCACCATGACCAGTCCCGTCAGGATGATTGGTTGTATAAATACAGCACCCATCAATTTTTACACTAGTTTTATCTGTGCAATGTGCTTCAGAAATAAGCACAATGTCAAGCTTGTTGTTGTTGATAAGTAGCTCGAGTTCGTGTTTGTTAGGTGCCAATCCATTAATGTTCCAGGTAGCTATTCTAAGGCTTATTCCTATTTTGTTATTTTGTTGAGGAGGTTGCTTATGAGGTTTAGCATAGCGCTCATTTGTTGTAGGATTAAGTCAAATTTTTCAGATTGTTTTATTAGTAGATATTCTATGCTGTTGCTTTGGGATTGGTTGCCATCATTTTTTCCATTGGTTCTGGTTGCCTCAGCGTATGTTTTATTCTTCGAGTTATTATTATCAGTTTCGAATTCAGGAGAAGGGTCCTCATGATGGTCATTGGGGTTCTCTCTTTCATGCGTCGCATTAAACTTTGGTGGGAACCTTTTCATTTTCCTTTCTAAGATCTCCTTGTATACTTCGCAACCCTTGTAATTCGCTGGATGGGGGCCTTGGCAAAGAGCACATTGAGCCGGAGTACTCCGATCTTTTTTTGAGCATTCTGATGTCTTATGGTCTGAGCCACATTTCACACAGCGGAAGGGTCGCATGCAATAGTTCTTCGAGTGCCCATATTGTTGACATCTTTGACACTGTGGGATGTTTCTTTTCTTTTTTGGATCTTCTACAATAACAGATTGATGATATATGTATTTGATCTCTTTAGCTGCTTTGTTGTTAGGGTCTTGTACAAGGTTTACAAAGAAGGTGGTTGATGGCTTTTTATCAGCACCATACTTAAAGTTTATGATTTCACCATGTACTTTGTTTCCGGTTTTTTCTATTTCTTCCTTTATAGCATCATGCGGAGTTGTGTTGTGCAAGTTTCTTATGACCAATCGATAGCACCTTTCACTTTTAATATTAAAAGTGTGGCCTAATAGACCATTTTCCCGGATACAGGTGTGAATTTTCTTATACACTTCAATGCTGGCACAGGTGATGAACAGGCGATTTGGCTTGGATAGTTTAAACCTAAACTGACTTCTTTCAGCAACTGTTCTCAGAAGTTCAGAAAGTTTGTTAACGTCTTGTATTCCATCGAGAACAATGGCTGGTGGTCGGTTTGACCGTTGTTCTTTTGGTCCTTTTTCAGCTTCATCATGTGGGAGTCCGCTAAAGCGATTTGAAGTTTTAATTTGCTCAGGAGGCGGTGACTGAGAAAGTTTCTTCCGCTTGTAGCTTCGGCTTGGGTATTTTTGCCAATCTGGGGGGCGGCAATTATTTTTTTCATTCGGTGACACTGGGTTTCCATCGTCACAGGCCATATCCACATTTTCGGTATTGTTTGATGATGATGATTGATCTCCAAGCGATATGTGTCTGGTTCTAGTGATGAACAAGTTGGGGTGGAATACTTGTTGGATCAAAGTTTTTGATGTTCCTTTATTTACTTCACTTGTAGTACTGCCATGGCAAGATGTTTGGGTATCCACCCCTGGGAGTTTGGTGTTTTTGGGAGAACTCATGTTTTTGTAGTGGCAACACCGTAACTGTCAAGTTCCATAGTGGGATGTAACTTGAGGGTAGGTTGATAAATATCAATTAACAGTTTGTCACTCGCGATTTTAGAACACTGATCACAGTTTTTCTCAGCAGGATTACACTAAGATAACATTAACACAGGTTAATTGGATGGTAGTGTTCACTTTTGTAATGTTTTGATTCTAAAACCACGGGTTTAAAGTAAGATGATCAATAAACTTCAAGAGCGCAGTAGTTGCAGTTGACAGTTGACAGTTCCAAAAAAAAAAAAAAAAAAAATATAATACGCATTTGGACGCATCGCGTATTGGTCCATCAGCGTATTGGCCATTCTTTGTTATGCGTATTGGTCGTTTTGCGAATATAACTTTAGCGAATATTGGTCCTAATGCGTGTAGAGGGATGAAAATAATTAGGCTAGGTCAACAGTAGTCATGGGGCTAGCACGCTAGCGCTTGTAGCGGATTTAAAGCTATTCCTTTCCAACCAGTAGAGGGTGACAAGGATGAATGCTTTATATCCTCGTAAGTCCTCGCGTACTTCCTGAAGTACAAACTAATAGCAAGACTATAATATGCCGAATGTACACACAGCAAAGCTATTCGGTAAGCAGGATAGATACGGCGCGAGCGTGCGTAGGTGCTTACCCGATTATATTGCCGTGTGTACTATATGAAGTATTCGGACATCTTGCATGTCTTCAGGGAGAAGATTAAGTTGTCACAGTGGTCCGCTCAACTGGTTCCTTCCGCTGTGGCTGTGGAAGTTCCTGGCGCGTCTCCTACGGGATCTTTCTTTTTCACATGACTATTATTTTTGTTGCCTTTCTTGTTCTTATTCTTGTATTCAAAAGTCTATACCGAAGAATTTAATGTAAGTATGTTTACTCAATCAATCTTAGAAGTAATTAAGAAATTGTTAAATAAAAAAATAACTTTGAAAATGATGAGATTTTATTCTAAAATCAAATAACTGGGACTCGGCGGCTGGGTCTTAAGCGCTACGCGATTTATAAAAAGTCAGGACTTGCGAGGATATTCGCGATAAACGTTAGCATGTTTTAGGTAGATGGATGAGACAAACACAATAAACGGGATTATCTGAAGGCGGTCTGTGTTAAGCACATAGATTTTTAGGACTATGCAGTGGCGGATTTACCATAAGGTTGAGAAGGCTCGAGCCTAGGGCGGCAAATTTGGGATTTTTGGGGCGGCAAATTTGGGGCACGACCTTTTTTTTTTTACCTCATCATAAAAATTTTAAGAGGTCTGCAACAGATTTTGCAAGGGCGGCAAAAATTCAGCCTATACCTTGAAAATTTGTAAATCCGCCACTGGGACTATGAATTCATGACTCTTAGACACTCCGTTTTTATTGTTTCCTAAAATTTTACTTTTACTTCTTGCATATCTAATCTAATTTGACCTGCCCCAAACGTCATGTAAAGGTATTCTGAATTTGTCCTGTAGATAAAACTATGGTTTTAGATTTTGACAAGAGTCATTGTATCTGACGTAGACTGGTGTCAAACTTGTATCAGACGAACAGCCAGTGAATTTGGAACCGTCTTCAGTCAGGTGTGCGTCGGTCGTGTTTGTCTGCGGTCTAGATGTTACTATTATTTTAATGTTATTCCTAAATACTGCCTGTATGGTAATTTGTAAATAAAAATGGAACGAGCACAACTGTTTTTCATTTATTTCTAAAACTAGCTTTTGCTCGCGTAGAAATATAAATATACTAGGGTGCAAAGAAACCGGGTCGCATTTTATACAACTTTCTACGGGATGCGAGTACGTGAAATTGCGCCATGGAATTGCACTAGCGAATACGTTTTTGAAAGGGCATCGAATTGACTATACGAGTATTATAACATCAATTTTTTTAACAATCTTTGGTTCACTTTGTCCGTCTACGGAGATAAATAAAACAAATAATTTCACATACACCATTTATTGATATTGAAGAAAACATACATACACCAGCGAATGCATTTGTCAATGGAAAAAAATTACACTACATTGTCAGATTATAAATCTGTCCTGAACTCTAGTGACATTTATTTTTCTAACATCAAAGATAAAATTCCTTTGGAACTGCTGAATGTTTTAATACAAACACATTTATCTTAATTCTAAAACATCAATACTTTGCAGTTAATTTAACATCTATAAAACTTATAATTCGAACATTAAGAGCTCAAATGAAATTGGACACCGACTTATTCTGTAATCTAGATAATTGTTTGATTCGTATTTTCCAACCGCCACCTCAGATTGGGAAGATTAACATATATTATGCAACGACTGGTTGTATACAATAGCGGTCAAAAGGTTAATGTATCGGGAATATACCCTCAGCCAAATATGTTTGGTAAAACCTCTGCAGTTTGAAAAGGAGATGATTTCCAGAAAGAAAATTTATTATAAATCTTGTGCAGTTTACCCTTTTCAACGCTAACTCTGGCTAAACAGTAAAGCTAGTTTGAATGTTATGCCGTTACGCGAGGATCACTTTTACGCTGTGCTCTGAAGGATATATAGTCCTCGTTGACGTTGAAAAGGTTAAAGTTTAACCTTTTTCGAAACATGTGTGGAATTATCATTCCTTATTTGGATAAGGGCTTACATTGTGTATTCGGTTAAGGTAAATACTTTGGTACAATATTGTTCATTTAGCTGTTCATCTACACAGAATAAAACCAAAATAAGAAATAATTTTGACAAATGTCAAATGCATCACTGCCCACACACACATAGATTATGATACGAAGAATGAAAGTTACTGCTAACCATGCACACAAGGATATATAGGACTAAATATGTAATGCGGGTATCATAATGAATGGAACTCAATTTCTGCATAATTAATGAAAAAATATTAGAAAAATAATAAATCAATTTATATGAGTTTTCTATTTTCATTTATTATTTCTAAAGGAGGCGTTTTAGTATTAGCTCGTACCAAAAAAAAACAGTTGAATTCAAAATTTAGCACTTCTATATTTAAATGAAAAAGTAAAATAATAAAAAAATGTTGTTATAAAGTTTTCAAAAACAGAAAATGAGTTCGTAGAACGCTTTTGAACGATATAAAAAAATAAACACGACTACACAGAATTTATACTTACCTGGCCTTAAATTCCGTCGTTTATAAGAACTTAATGTGTTCAATACAGAATCAGGCGTCACATTTTCGACATAAATTACCAATTATCGTGAAGAAATCGTCGAACCAAGCGAAGATCTAAAGTAAGACGGTCCAAAGATGACCTTACAGCAATTTAGTGGTAATGATAAACATGTCAAACAATAATGTTCCACATTCGAACAGCTGTATCAATATCCACGGAGTGTTGTCAATTTACTAGCAAGAAAGCAAATGTAGGTTGATCTTTATCAATTCTTAATTATGTACCAGATATAGGAATATAATCTATTGTAGAATCATCAGTAACGCGAAAAGTTGGAATTTTTCAATGATTCTCAAAAGGCAGGTTCAGTTTGTCTTAAAAAAACAGCTATCGCAAAATTATGTTAACGTCAAGACAGCAATCGTATGAATATAACGACACATAAAATGTTACATATCTAACTTGGTGACAGACACGAACCGACCTGCCCTCTGTTACGGATACTCAGAGACGCTCGTCAATTACACACCTCGAAAAACATGGAAATTACAGCAAAGCAACCACGTTCGAAGGCATTTCGAAATCATCGAGATGTTAATGAGTTTTTGACATTTTCTGTTGCCAAAAGCGTCCCCACAAGCGTGACGTGAGAAGTCAGCGGTCACTTACTACAATATTATATAAGCCATCTACTAGAAACTAATCTATGTCTAACCCTCGGCCCGCCTGCTGCTCGATCCTGCCATTCGTGCCTAGTTTTCGACACAAATGTAATACGATAGACAACAAAATTTATAGAGAGCGTTCGTGGAATAAATGTCTGAATCAGATATTTTCCTATATTTCAGACGGAAGATATAAAAAAAGAAAACAAAGACGACTCGATGCAACACTACCACTGCGCGATAGACCGCGTGGCCACAGAGCAGTTAAAAAACAGCTCCGTCGACATCGAAAATCGAATCGAGTCAAATCCCAATCGCACGCGGAAGCGATCGGCGTACAAATTTAAAAGGCGGGCCGAGACACCATGCAAAATTAAAGAGAAAAAAAAACGAACCAAAAAGGAGAGATTTGTTTGTTTACGTTCTGTCATATGCCGGGGTTGCCGAGTCGGCGGCGCTAGTGTCGTCGTCTCGCCGCGGCGGTCGGAGCGCGGGGTCGCTGACCTCGGGGTCGCTGACCTCGCGGGCTCAGGGGGCTCCGGGGCGGGGCTCCGGGCGCGCGGGCCGGGCGGCGCAGGCGCGGGAGCCCGGCGGGGGGGCGCGGGCTGCGGGGGGCCCGCTCACACCCACGCCATCCAGCCTTCATACATCAGGCACAAGTTCTCTGCGTTAGTCGCTTCCGTTATCATGTATTCCACCTGCAAATACAAATTACATCATTTAAAAGTTTTTCTTGATGTATTTCCAGCTTCAGGCGCACGCGCTCCCACACGCCGCGCCTGCGCGTTGCGCTCGCGCCGGCACACACACACAGCCAGCAGCCTGTTTACCTGCTCCTGCGCGCGCACGGGGCGGGCCGCGTCGGGGTCGCGCCCCTCCAGCTGCGCACGCGCTCCCACACGCCGCGCCTGCGCGTTGCGCTCGCGCCGGCACACACACACAGCCAGCAGCCTGTTTACCTGCTCCTGCGCGCGCACGGGGCGGGCCGCGTCGGGGTCGCGCCCCTCCAGCTGCGCACGCGCTCCCACACGCCGCGCCTGCGCGTTGCGCTCGCGCCGGCACACACACACAGCCAGCAGCCTGTTTACCTGCTCCTGCGCGCGCACGGGGCGGGCCGCGTCGGGGTCGCGCCCCTCCAGCTGCGCACGCGCTCCCACACGCCGCGCCTGCGCGTTGCGCTCGCGCCGGCACACACACACAGCCAGCAGCCTGTTTACCTGCTCCTGCGCGCGCACGGGGCGGGCCGCGTCGGGGTCGCGCCCCTCCAGCTGCGCACGCGCTCCCACACGCCGCGCCTGCGCGTTGCGCTCGCGCCGGCACACACACACAGCCAGCAGCCTGTTTACCTGCTCCTGCGCGCGCACGGGGCGGGCCGCGTCGGGGTCGCGCCCCTCCAGCTGCGCACGCGCTCCCACACGCCGCGCCTGCGCGTTGCGCTCGCGCCGGCACACACACACAGCCAGCAGCCTGTTTACCTGCTCCTGCGCGCGCACGGGGCGGGCCGCGTCGGGGTCGCGCCCCTCCAGCTGCGCACGCGCTCCCACACGCCGCGCCTGCGCGTTGCGCTCGCGCCGGCACACACACACAGCCAGCAGCCTGTTTACCTGCTCCTGCGCGCGCACGGGGCGGGCCGCGTCGGGGTCGCGCCCCTCCAGCTGCGCACGCGCTCCCACACGCCGCGCCTGCGCGTTGCGCTCGCGCCGGCACACACACACAGCCAGCAGCCTGTTTACCTGCTCCTGCGCGCGCACGGGGCGGGCCGCGTCGGGGTCGCGCCCCTCCAGCTGCGCACGCGCTCCCACACGCCGCGCCTGCGCGTTGCGCTCGCGCCGGCACACACACACAGCCAGCAGCCTGTTTACCTGCTCCTGCGCGCGCACGGGGCGGGCCGCGTCGGGGTCGCGCCCCTCCAGCTGCGCACGCGCTCCCACACGCCGCGCCTGCGCGTTGCGCTCGCGCCGGCACACACACACAGCCAGCAGCCTGTTTACCTGCTCCTGCGCGCGCACGGGGCGGGCCGCGTCGGGGTCGCGCCCCTCCAGCTGCGCACGCGCTCCCACACGCCGCGCCTGCGCGTTGCGCTCGCGCCGGCACACACACACAGCCAGCAGCCTGTTTACCTGCTCCTGCGCGCGCACGGGGCGGGCCGCGTCGGGGTCGCGCCCCTCCAGCTGCGCACGCGCTCCCACACGCCGCGCCTGCGCGTTGCGCTCGCGCCGGCACACACACACAGCCAGCAGCCTGTTTACCTGCTCCTGCGCGCGCACGGGGCGGGCCGCGTCGGGGTCGCGCCCCTCCAGCTTCAGGCGCACGCGCTTCCACACGCCCGCGCCCTGCGCGTTGCGCTCGCCGCCGGCTGCGAGACGAACATACATACATTGCATAATTTAATTCCTTATTTATCATATCGCATCATTTTATTTATTTGTACTGCTTAATCAATTGCAGACGGAACCGTAGTTACAAGGATGGTCTTTGAAACTACAGAAATGATCGTGTTCATGTGTTGTGAGCCGTAGTTACAAGTATGGCCTCTGACACTACAGGGATGGTTGTGTTCATGTGTTGTGAGCCGTAGTTACAAGTATGGCCTCTGACACTACAGGGATGGTTGTGTTCATGTGTTGTGAGCCGTAGTTACAAGTATGGCCTCTGACACTACAGGGATGATTGTGTTCATGTGTTGTGAGCCGTAGTTACAAGTATGGCCTCTGACACTACAGGGATGGTTGTGTTCATGTGTTGTGAGCCGTAGTTACAAGTATGGCCTCTGACACTACAGGGATGATTGTGTTCATGTGTTGTGAGCCGTAGTTACAAGTATGGCCTCTGAAACTACAGGGATGATTGTGTTCATGTGTTGTGAGCCGTAGTTACAAGTATGGCTTCTGAAACTACAGGGATGATTGTGTTCATGTGTTGTGAGCCGTAGTTACAGGAATGGCTTTTGAAACCACGGGGATAGTTGTGTCGTGACACGTAGCCACTGAGGTGGCTTACAGGGATGGTTGTGTTGTAAGCCATAGTTACAGGGATGGCCTCTGAAACCGCAGGGATGGTTGTGTCGTGACACGTAGCCACAGGGGTGGCTTACAGGGATGGTTGTGTTGTGAGCCGTAGTTACAGGGATGGCCTTTGAAACTACAGGAATGGTTATGATGCAAGATCCAGCAACAGGGTATGCTTCTGAAACCACAGGGACGGTTGTGTTGTGAGATGTAACTACAGGGATGGCCTCTGAAACTAAAGGGATGGTTGTGTTATGAGACGTAGCCGCAGGGAAAGCTTCTGAAAGCACAGGGATTGTTCTGTTTTTAGGATGTTACAGGGATGGCAGTGCTAGGTGTGTGCGTACTGACCGTGCCTGCCGGCCGCGCCGGGCCGGGCCGCGCCCCCCCGCCGCGCGCGCCGCCCGCCGCCCTCCGCCGCCCAGCGCGCGGGGAACCTGGGGGGACACATCATAAATACATTTATTTTCACACCACCTGCTCGACAATGGCTAATTACATATCATGTAAACCTTACTCAAAGTAAGTCATTATAGCCCTTGGCTTTCGCCGGGTAGTAATATTGTACTGAAATTCATTATAACCCGTAGGTTAGTAATATGATTCTCAATTTCATAGTTTTTATTTCTATACTCTTAAAGTCCAATTTCGTAAAAATCGTACAGCTCCGAAAATCGAGACGGCCACGCCATGGCAAGCGGCGTTCGAATTTCGAACGAATGAAACAAATTTCAAATACAACAAAAGCTGCCAGTGTTTACCGACGCTGTAATATTACACGCATAGAACTGCTAAGATTCCAAATAAAAATATTGCTGTATATCATTAAGTACACAACTGGACTAATTTCTCAAACTTAAATTTTTTCTTTTAATTTTGTTTTACTGTTGTTTTAATTAAATTATTTTTCTAGTTTTTTGATTCCATTTTCCACCTATACGCCCACAATCTTGCTAAATGTGGCCTGTAGGTACCTGTTACCTTAGGCTCTGTCTACCCCGTAAGGGATAAAGACGTGATTTGTGTATGTGTATGTATGTATTTTTCTAGTCACCTTGGTTTTTATTGTCTCGCAAAAGGTGAGAAAAGTAGAGTATACTCCTCGGAGATAAAACTGTATATGTCTTGGGCGCGCTTAAATGCTTTGCTCCACTCAGGACTCAATCTTAATTCCCTCGCTACGCTCAGGAATTAACTCATAACACCCTCGCTACGCTCGGGAGTTAAATCTAGAGTCCTTTGCTGCGCTCAGGATTCAATATCGCGCCCGTGACATAATACAGTGTTTTATCCCCTCGGTGTACAATCTACTATTTCATTAATATAAAAGAACTTGATGACGCATTACGGCACACAACTGAGCGACAACAAGCATAAATGCGACATAATAAATTAATAAGTAGCCTTAGACGATGTGACATAAAATCATTACGTCCAGTCTGTTGGCAGGCGGCGCGCGCGGCGGCGGGCGCGGCCGCGGCGCTGAGGCCGGCAGCTGTGCGCTACTCACTCGATCAGCCTGGTGTAGGTGTCGGGCAGCTGCTGCGCCAGCTGTTGGCAGGCGGCGCGCGCGGCGGCGGGCGCGGCCGCGGCGCTGAGGCCGGCAGCTGTGCGCTACTCACTCGATCAGCCTGGTGTAGGTGTCGGGCAGCTGCTGCGCCAGCTGTTGGCAGGCGGCGCGCGCGGCGGCGGGCGCGGCCGCGGCGCTGAGGCCGGCAGCTGTGCGCTACTCACTCGATCAGCCTGGTGTAGGTGTCGGGCAGCTGCTGCGCCAGCTGTTGGCAGGCGGCGCGCGCGGCGGCGGGCGCGGCCGCGGCGCTGAGGCCGGCAGCTGTGCGCTACTCACTCGATCAGCCTGGTGTAGGTGTCGGGCAGCTGCTGCGCCAGCTGTTGGCAGGCGGCGCGCGCGGCGGCGGGCGCGGCCGCGGCGCTGAGGCCGGCAGCTGTGCGCTACTCACTCGATCAGCCTGGTGTAGGTGTCGGGCAGCTGCTGCGCCAGCTGTTGGCAGGCGGCGCGCGCGGCGGCGGGCGCGGCCGCGGCGCTGAGGCCGGCAGCTGTGCGCTACTCACTCGATCAGCCTGGTGTAGGTGTCGGGCAGCTGCTGCGCCAGCTGTTGGCAGGCGGCGCGCGCGGCGGCGGGCGCGGCCGCGGCGCTGAGGCCGGCAGCTGTGCGCTACTCACTCGATCAGCCTGGTGTAGGTGTCGGGCAGCTGCTGCGCCAGCTGTTGGCAGGCGGCGCGCGCGGCGGCGGGCGCGGCCGCGGCGCTGAGGCCGGCAGCTGTGCGCTACTCACTCGATCAGCCTGGTGTAGGTGTCGGGCAGCTGCTGCGCCAGCTGTTGGCAGGCGGCGCGCGCGGCGGCGGGCGCGGCCGCGGCGCTGAGGCCGGCAGCTGTGCGCTACTCACTCGATCAGCCTGGTGTAGGTGTCGGGCAGCTGCTGCGCCAGCTGTTGGCAGGCGGCGCGCGCGGCGGCGGGCGCGGCCGCGGCGCTGAGGCCGGCAGCTGTGCGCTACTCACTCGATCAGCCTGGTGTAGGTGTCGGGCAGCTGCTGCGCCAGCTGTTGGCAGGCGGCGCGCGCGGCGGCGGGCGCGGCCGCGGCGCTGAGGCCGGCAGCTGTGCGCTACTCACTCGATCAGCCTGGTGTAGGTGTCGGGCAGCTGCTGCGCCAGCTGTTGGCAGGCGGCGCGCGCGGCGGCGGGCGCGGCCGCGGCGCTGAGGCCGGCAGCTGTGCGCTACTCACTCGATCAGCCTGGTGTAGGTGTCGGGCAGCTGCTGCGCCAGCTGTTGGCAGGCGGCGCGCGCGGCGGCGGGCGCGGCCGCGGCGCTGAGGCCGGCAGCTGTGCGCTACTCACTCGATCAGCCTGGTGTAGGTGTCGGGCAGCTGCTGCGCCAGCTGTTGGCAGGCGGCGCGCGCGGCGGCGGGCGCGGCCGCGGCGCTGAGGCCGGCAGCTGTGCGCTACTCACTCGATCAGCCTGGTGTAGGTGTCGGGCAGCTGCTGCGCCAGCTGTTGGCAGGCGGCGCGCGCGGCGGCGGGCGCGGCCGCGGCGCTGAGGCCGGCAGCTGTGCGCTACTCACTCGATCAGCCTGGTGTAGGTGTCGGGCAGCTGCTGCGCCAGCTGTTGGCAGGCGGCGCGCGCGGCGGCGGGCGCGGCCGCGGCGCTGAGGCCGGCAGCTGTGCGCTACTCACTCGATCAGCCTGGTGTAGGTGTCGGGCAGCTGCTGCGCCAGCTGTTGGCAGGCGGCGCGCGCGGCGGCGGGCGCGGCCGCGGCGCTGACGGCCGCCAGCAACTCCGTTATACGCTTCTCGCGGGCCAGCAGCGCGCTCGCTGGATTGTTGCCCTGATGGAAACGATTACCTATATTTAACACTTTCTTATATCTTACTAGCTTTACCAGCAGGGTCTTGCTGGTAATTATTGTAGTGGTGGAGACAGAAACAACTTTTGCAGTCCATTTCAAATCTAATTTTAATGTAACAATTTCATGCTTATATACTAAACTATATCCCTATTGTTACCTTGTAATATTCTGTATACCTTTTTCTGTTTTGGTTGTTATATGTGATGTTCAATAAAGAGTTATTGTATTGTATTGTATATCCTACTTGAACAATCTCCTTATCGATGACCTAATCAGCTAGACGTGATCAATCTTGTAAAAGAGAAACACGTACATACATGTTTAAACTAATGTCACGCACAGTGACACGCCATGACAACCATGTGACATCCGTCACACTAGCTTCTGCCCGCGACTTCGTGTGCGTAGAATTATACATAAAAACTTTCCTCTTGAATCACTCTATCTATTAAAAAAACCGCATCAAAATCCGTTATGTCGTTTTGAAGATATAAGCATACATAGGGACACGGGGATATAGGGACAGAGAAAGCGACTTTGTTTTATACTATGTAGTGATAGTGATTAAGACGTCGGTAACTCGATCTGCGAATCCATCGAGTGTCTGCAAAAAAACGGAGCGGAGTGCGACTGTGCGTGCGAAAAATCCACTGAGATGGATCAGACATTCAATATTATTGTGTGATCCACGAATATCGTCATCCATATCACGGAATATTAACGCGTATCGCAGCGAATCCGGTCGTTTAGAAATGCACAGTATTGACATACAAGTATCACGATAATATTGCCTGTCTAATCCGCACTACTGACGTGATTACTCGATTCTCTATCCTCGCTGAGTGTGGCTTTGCTATTGGTTTTGTTTTGTCATCTCGAGGGCTGCGTGGTCAAGCACAATAAGTCGAAATAATTGACAGTTGAAAAAAGAACACTATGTTAACGTATCTATAATTTCAAAATTCCTGTGGAATGTTAAGTCGACTTATCGGGTTTGACCACGCAGCCCTCGATCTGTTCTCTCTCTCTCTCTGCTAGACGCCTGGGCTTACGAAACTTATTTTGTTACCCACGCATAAAACAAAACTGGACATATCAGCCCGTCTCTACATTGTTTATAAAGTACCGTGTCAAAGGAAAGAAAGAAAAAGTTGATTTATGATAACACAAAAATAGTTAAAAAACGAAAAACATAAAAGCTACAGAAAAATAAATGGGCACAAAATGGTCTTAACTCAGCATTTGCTGGTCTACCGTTGGGGCCATCGGGTGACGCATACTGTTTGGGTTAATATTACATGTTTGTAGTTTATTTTTTGTCTCTAAAACAATTCAAATTAGTCAGTATAAGATTTTGCTCGTTATATCAAATGTTTACTTAATTTAATTCACATTCCCGCCGTTAGATGGCGCTGCATGTCACAAAATGATGGTATACTTGATTTTATTAAATAAAATTGTCTTGCACTAGCTTTCAATAAGAACGGTAGTTAATTTATTTCTCCCACACCTTTAACGAACGGCACATAAAAGTGGTCCTTACCGAACGGATAATAAGAACTATTTTCGAATGAAGTGAATTAACCTACAAGAAGTTGTTTACGAGTTAAAGTTGAACGTTAAAAACGAACACTATTTATTTAATATTATAAAATATAGACTAAAACCAACGTGAAACGTGAATTTACAAGTGCAATAAACATTAGTGTGAACTGTGAACCTACCTAATTATTAATCATGGAAGAGTACATTGTTGATCAAGAAAACACTTATGTGTTGGTGATGACGACGATAAGTAATTTTAAGAAAACACCGAAACAAAGACTAACTAAAGGCTACGTACAAGTACGGATGGAAACCCTAACTGATTATTGGTCAAAATTTCGCGATAATCATTTGGAAATGTTGAAGTTAGTACCTAAAAAAGAGCGTAGTCAGTTCGAGTATTTTACCAAAGATTATTTTACTGAGCTGGAAGAAAAGGTAGTTGAGATTAAGGGAAATATGATGGATTTCTTGATGACAACGCAGTCTACAGGAAGTGAAATGAATACCTCCAATTTATCGCCGACCGTACACGATGAAGTAAAATTGCCAAAAATCAACATTCCTCAATTTTCTGGCGATTATCACGAATGGACTTCCTTTCAAGATTTATACGTTTCGCTAATACACAATAAAAACACACTGAATAAAGTACAGAAAATGCATTATTTAAAAAGTTGTTTGTCAGGTGCTGCCGAACAATTATTAAAGCATATACCTATCACTGAGAGCAATTACGACACCGCGTGGGAAACTCTTAAGCAAAGATTTAACAACAAAAGGATTATTGTAAATACAATATTGAGTCGATTAATAAATCAACGAAAATTGACCTCTGGAACGACAAGGGGCTTACGAGACTTACTAGACACGACGAGTGAATGTCTGAATAAATTAAAAAATTTAAATATTGCTGTTGAATCGTGGGACATACTTGTAATTTATTTAATTGTCAACAAACTCGACCCAGAATCACACAAAGAGTGGGAACAAGATTTAGGGATGCTGAGTATTAGCGAATTACCTAAACTAGAAATGCTAATTACATTCTTAGAAAAAAGGTTCCGCATACTAGAAATGATTCAGCCGTCGGGGTCAACTTCTTCGAACTCAGCGGTTAAGCAGAGAACATTCCATGCTAACACAGTGGAACACAAATGTACTTTCTGTAATCAAGATCATTTATTATACACTTGTAAAGAATTTGGAAAACTATCAGTGGAGAAGAGAGTGGAATATGTGCAAGGCGCGCGGCTTTGTTTCAATTGCCTGGTGCCGGGGCATTCTGTGAAGTTCTGTAAACACAAATCTTCATGCCGCCGATGTGGGAGAAGACATCACTCTCTGCTGCACAATACGTGGAGCCCGCAGTCGGGGAACCATGCAACGGGTTCAGCGACTTCAGTACCGACTTCTGACAGCAAAGAAGATATCAAGGAAGAAAAAGAAGATAGAAATAAAAAGTTTATTATTACTCACCTCACTACGGGGAGTCAATCGGTGCTGATGCCGACTGCATTAGTACAAGTAAAGGCTGAAAACGGGGAAAAACACTTGATGAGAGCGCTGCTGGACCCCTGCTCGCAAGAATCGTTTATCACCGAGGCTGCTGCTCAACGGCTGAGGTTACGACGGGCGTCTATCAGTGGGCATGTCACAGGAGTGGGCCAAATGAAGACCACGCTTAAACATTGCACCGAATTAGAATTTTCATCAAGAATCGAGCCCACTTTTAAAATGAAAATCACAGCGTACGTTGTACGTCACATCACCGACAGGGTGCCGACAAAAAATATTTGTATTGAAGATTGGAACCATTTAGGGGATCTGTGCTTAGCCGATCCTACTTGTCACACACCAGGTCACATCGACTTGCTCTTGGGAGTCGAAATTTGTAGTGAAGTTCTTAAACCTGGCGTGATTAAAGGCCCGTCTGGTTCACCCATTGCACAAGAGACTCAACTGGGTTGGGTCGTTTCGGGTACAGCTAAGTCCGACAACACTGCTAGTAAAAACATCGTCAGCATGCATCTTAATGTCGATTTGCACAGCATGCTGAAGAAGTTCTGGGAGTTAGAAACTATTGAAGAAGATACTCACACACTAACCTCAGATGAGAAGAAAGCAGAAGAAACTTATGAGACTACACATAAACGAGACAGTGATGGCCGCTACGTGGTGAGGCTACCATTTAAAGAAGATCCACCCACCTTACCACGTGGCTCTCGAGACATCGCAGTCAGACGATGGATTGCCCTAGAGAAAAGATTAGACAAAACACCATCTCTGAAAAGCGATTATAACAACGTGTTACAAGAGTATTTAGATTTGAAACATATGGAAAAGGTTGAAGATGAGGATATTTTGGAGAAGGGTGTGTACTTACCGCACCACGCTGTCGTCAGAGATGATAAAGAAACCACCAGAGTAAGAGTCGTTTTCAACGCATCTGCTGCCGGTTCCAATGGAGTCACGTTGAACGACGGATTACTTATAGGACCGACCTTGCAGGAAGATTTAAGAGATATTTTGCTTCGCTGGCGGACACATAAAATTGCCTATGTGGCGGATATAGTAAAAATGTATCGCCAGATAAGCGTACATGAAACGGATACAAATTACCAACGGATCGTCTGGCGATCGGACCCCCACAAGCCGATAGAAGACTATCGTCTCCTTACGGTAACATTCGGAACTGCCTGCGCGCCATACTTAGCTATTAAAACCTTACGTCAAGTGGCCATCGATGAAAGTGGTGATAATCTCGATGCACAGCGTATAATTATAGAAGACTTTTATATGGACGATCTTTTGTCAGGTGATAATACAGAAGCAAAAGCTATAAGAAACCTGAAAACAGTTACCGAAATTCTGAAGAAAGGAGGCTTCGAGATGCAAAAATGGAGCTCGAACAGTAAAAAGGTCTTGCAAGAAGTCGAATTTGAAAAAAGAGAAGAAAATAAACAACTAGAAATAAATAAACGCGAGAACATAAAAACTCTGGGCATTATTTGGAGGACAAAAGAAGACAAGCTTAAGATAACAAATAATTTAAAAGACTTACCTGAAAAAATTGTCACGAAAAGAAATGTTTTAGCGGATATAGCTTCGCTATTTGATCCCCTTGGATGGCTGGCTCCTTCAATCGTCATTGCTAAAACGTTTATGCAAAAATTATGGACCCTGGGTGTGAGTTGGGATGAAGAACTGCCAGAAGATTTGTTTAAAGAATGGCGGTCATTTAGGAACGAAATCCCTGCGCTAACAGAAGTTGAAATAGATCGATGGATACACACGGATGAAGATACGGATTTGATTGAGATACACGGATTTTCCGACGCTTCAATCAGTGCTTACGCAGCAGTGGTCTACGTGAGAGCTACTAAACGCAATGGGCAAATCAAGGTTACTCTACTTACGGCTAAAACTAAAGTAGCTCCACTGAAACAAGTCTCAGTACCAAGGCTGGAGCTATGCGCTGCTGTTTTGTTGAATAAGCTATTAACTCATGTTGCAAAAATATTGAAGTTGAGAAAGGAGCAAGTGTTTGCATGGTCCGACTCACAAGTAACCCTAGCTTGGATACGGGGTGACCCCGGTCGGTGGAATCAATTTGTCAAGAACCGAGTGACTGAAATTAAGAAAACCGATTCAATTCAAGACTGGTACTATGTCAACACCAAACAGAATCCCGCTGATCCCGCATCACGTGGCGTGATGCCAAGCAAACTGATGTCGAATATACTTTGGTGGAATGGGCCCAGATTTTTGCTGGAACCAGTGGTTTCCCTACCCAAAGATAACATACCTGAAACAGACTTAGAATGTCGAAAAAACATTAAGACATTGGTGACGGAAATTAATAATATAAATGAAGAAGAATTTATACTTACCTTAGCGCGCAGACACTCGTCCCTCCGGAAACTAGTAAATACCGTTGCTTACTGCAGAAGATGGATGTTACACCTGAAAAATAAAAATAAAGAACACTTACCACTTTATTTGACTACGGAAGAAAGAAAAGAAGCACTTACTATATGTTTGAGAAAATCCCAGGAGCTGGTATTCACAACAGAAATTCATGATCTGAAACATAAAAAGCTTGTTAAGAAAGGAAGCCGCTTGTTACCACTCTCCCCCTTTTTAGATTCAAAGGGTGTGCTAAGAGTGGGTGGTCGCCTACGCCATGCAGACCTAACAATCGACCAGAAGTATCCTATCATTATTTCGAAAGACAATGCTCTGTTGCCTCTTCTTTTAGCTGAAGCTCACAGCAGTACTCTTCACGGCGGCCCCCAACTGATGATGACTTACCTGCGATCAAAATATTGGCTGATTAATGTTGGAAATGAAATCAAAAAATATGTACGCAGGTGCGTTATTTGCATAAGGCAAAAAGCAGAGACTAGTACACAGCTGATGGGAGACTTACCTGCTGTTAGAGTGCAGCCAGCTAAACCGTTTCTCTTCACGGGAGTAGATTTTGCAGGACCCATCAATGTGCGTATGAGCAAAGGACGCGGGGCCAAGAGTAACAAGGCATACATTTCACTTTTTGTGTGCATGGTAACCCGCGCCTTCCATATCGAATTGGTAAGTGACTTAACCTCTCAGGCATTCCTAGCTTGCCTTAAGAGATTTGTGGCGCGACGGGGGAGATGTGCAGAGATATGGAGCGACCACGGCACAAATTTTGTTGGGGCTAAAAGGGAGTTAAACACTATGAGGCGTCGGTGCACCGCTGGATTACCTGATGAGTTGGTGGCCCAGCTGGAAGACCTGCATATTAAATGGAAATTTATCCCGCCTGGAGCTCCTAACTTCGGCGGTTTGTGGGAGGCGGGCGTGAAATCGATAAAGCACCATTTGAGGAGAGTCGTTGGGAATTCGACCCTCACAATCGAAGAACTGACGACTGTGCTAACTCAGATCGAAGCCTGCCTTAACTCTCGCCCGCTGTACCCCCTAAGCGATGATCCTACCAATTTTCAACCGCTGACCCCTGGCCATTTTCTGGTTGGCGAACCTCTTGTTGGTATCCCAGACGACGATTTCACAGATTGGAAAATTCACTGTTTGTCTAGATGGCAACTGACGCAAAAGATGGTCCAAGATTTTTGGAAAAGGTGGCAGTCGGAGTATTTATCACGTCTTCAACAACGTCCAAAGTGGAATCGCGTCCGAAAAGATCTAGACTTAGGCGATTTAGTGCTGATTAAGGATCAACGACTGCCTCCCGGCCAATGGCTGATGGGCCGTATAGCTGCCAAATATCCCGGTTCTGATGGGTTGACCCGAGCTTACGATATACGTACGAAATCTGGTGTTATGCAAAGACCTATAACCAAACTATGTGTCTTACCAATGTAAAAGGACCCCGTCCTTTTAGGGGGAGTATGTTTGGGTTAATATTACATGTTTGTAGTTTATTTTTTGTCTCTAAAACAATTCAAATTAGTCAGTATAAGATTTTGCTCGTTATATCAAATGTTTACTTAATTTAATTCACATTCCCGCCGTTAGATGGCGCTGCATGTCACAAAATGATGGTATACTTGATTTTATTAAATAAAATTGTCTTGCACTAGCTTTCAATAAGAACGGTAGTTAATTTATTTCTCCCACACCTTTAACGAACGGCACACATACATTAAGATAAACATATGTATATGCATATTACAACAATAAAAACAAACACAATATAATATTATTTGATGCGGTTGTGTAGACACAAACCCCTTTGCCTTTTAAAGGAGAGAAAAAAACAAAATAAGCATAGACAAATATCAATGAAAGGGGTGAATTAATTAAAAAAAAATTAAGACGTAGTACATTAACAGACGTGTTCAATCAAATAGGCCCAACCACCTGTCAAGATATTCCAGATTAATTTGAATACACCCTGTATAAGAGGCGGTGTAAGAGCGAAAGCGTTTGACTCACATCATTGACGGCCTGCAGCGCCTGCAGCGGCGGCTTGACGTCTTGCAGCAGCTGCGCGCGGGCGGCGGCGGGCGCGGCCAGGGCGGCGGCGCGCGTCGCCAGCAGCTCCGCGGACGCCTTTGCGCGTCGCGTCAGCGTCGCCACGTCGCGCGTCAGCGACGATATTATGTCCAGTAGCAGAGCGTTTACGTTCTCCACCTGAAAAATAAAGTCGTTCTTGGATTTGATTCCTTTACCAAAATTTACCTTCCAATGTGTCTTTCAATTATTTTCATTTCCTCTCAATGTTTTAAAAAGTGTATTAGAGATTTATTGAAGTAGGTATTTTACTATATTATACTTTATTTTATTGTATGTATGTATATATGTATGTACCTATGTGTGTACATAGGCTCAGGATGGTGCTGATGTTAATGTTTTAACGTGTTTCATATTTTTTGGATAATGTTAACTGTACTACTTATTGTTATTTTATAGGAAACTGTAGGTCTATTTTTATAAAATCAAATCCTAGCTTTAGCTAAAATGTAATATTATTGTGTAAGACTGTTTGTTTCTAAATAAATGAAAAAATATTACATCTGCCTCAGCTGGAACAGCAATTGCTGGATTCGTAACTTTAAAAAACACTCACCTGCGGTTCGTTTTTTTAAACCAGTAACCCATCCAGCAATGGGGGCTATCGCGTGTGAATTTGCCACTAGAGGCGCTAGTGTCGCGTGAGGTCCAATAACATTCACTTTTCACTGGTTTTGGCAGGCTTCGTAAGATAAATTACAATTTCTTTCATTTACCAGTTGAAAAGTGAACTCCTTCGGGAAATTATCGCAAATATTGATTATTTGGCGATTAATGTGAACGCTTTGAAAGCGGATTTACTTTTTCCGAACAAAACGGAACTGCACTACATCGCAGTATAGTCGATATGATGATAGTTATTTATAATTAATAAACTTAATGAGATTCAAGATTTAAAACTTCGGCGCCGATCTTATATTCGCCTTTGACAGCTATACCTCTGGACCTTAGTCAACAGTGGCGCCAACTGGTGAGCAAAGAAACGATAGTCCCCATTGGCTACTTCCCAGGCATCGGCATTATTATTATTATTATTATTTTTTTAATTTATTTAGGAAACAAACGGTTACATTTAAATATTGTAACACACAATATGAGTTCATAAAAACCAACAGTTCCACATATTATAAACAAATTTAGGAATCATGCCTACGCTAACAAAACAGTTTTACCTACATACATTGCTTATAATCATTGTAATCGCGACAAGCTCGTCTGAAGAAAGTGTTACGCGCGTAATTTGATCGACAAAAACTAACGTGAAAAGTGGAAAAATGTCGTGAGGGGATACGACGAGGGCTCGGAGTTTAACCTCTGCAAGAAGGGCAGCAGAGTCGATGTGATGATTTAATAATTTGAACAAAAATATTTGATCAAAGTAGACTCGACGCTTCTCAAGAAGCGTCAAGTTATGACGTTTAAGACCTAGGCCTAATCGATAATTAAGAGATTTAATAACCTTTCGTTGTACTTTTTCTATTCTGGATATATGAATCTTATATTGGGGGTTCCAAACAACGCAACCAAACTCGAGAATACTCCGTACAAAAGAAAAGTACAAATTTTTTTATGTATTTGAAAGCCTAAATGGTTTTGAAAATCTGAGTATTAATCCTAAACGCTTATAAGCCTTCGCAGTAATAATATCTATGTGAGGGTTAAAGCTTAGTTTAGTGTCCAAAGTCACACCCAGATCCCGAACCAGAGAGACCCGTTGAATGATAGCACCAGAAAGTGTATAGTGGAAAAGAATGGGCTGTTTTATGCGAGAAAAGGTTATTGTATGACATTTATCTGGATTTAAAAAGTGTTGATTATTCTACTATACTTCGACAATCACCGATCATAATGAATAATGAAACCCTGAAGTTAATATACTCGCCAGCAAAAAAAAACGGGTCACTTTCTATACAACTTTGTATGGAAGGCGACCCTTCTTTTTGCTCGTCAGTGTAGTTGTTGTACTGACCCAGTGCTGGTCGATGCTGCCCTCGGGATGCAGCATCTCCATGAGCGCGTGCTGCGCGTCGGTCACGCGCAGCGAATACTTCTGGGACAGCGTGCACGCCTGCAAACACATTTTACACTTAGAATAAAGAACACTGTGTGCTTCCATTATTGGGGCTGTGGTGTATGTCTAGCTAGATAGATAGATTAATATATAAGTTGTGTATTCATTTGTATGTTTTAGTCTTTAAGATACTCTCATTGAATAAACACGTATCTACTCAATATGTAGTGTTTCAATACTTCGAACCGTACATGGCGACCCTGCCAGTCGTCGCGCGCCGCGAGTGTTCCTTTTACGGTGGAATGTGAACTATAAACAATATCAATATGTGTCAAACGGACAATGTGAAGTTAAGGGAATTGGAGGACTTTTTAATGGAAATAACTAAAGATTTTTTCTGGGGGGTCCTCGCTGTGATAATGTTGGCTGTTTTATATAAACTTTGTTCTCGGCCAGGCGCGCCGCCAGCGCCGAGCGCGAGCCCCACGCCGCCTCCAGCTGGCTCAGCTGCTTACCTTCTCCCAGTGCGCGAGCGCCTGGCGCGCGGTCTTGGCGGTCTTGGCGTGGCGCGCGCGCATGCTGGCGGCGGTCTTGGCGTGGCGGGCCAGCGCGAGGCCGGCGGCGGCCAGGCGCGCCGCCAGCGCCGAGCGCGAGCCCCACGCCGCCTCCAGCTGGCTCAGCTGCTTACCTTCTCCCAGTGCGCGAGCGCCTGGCGCGCGGTCTTGGCGGTCTTGGCGTGGCGCGCGCGCATGCTGGCGGCGGTCTTGGCGTGGCGGGCCAGCGCGAGGCCGGCGGCGGCCAGGCGCGCCGCCAGCGCCGAGCGCGAGCCCCACGCCGCCTCCAGCTGGCTCAGCTGCTTACCTTCTCCCAGTGCGCGAGCGCCTGGCGCGCGGTCTTGGCGGTCTTGGCGTGGCGCGCGCGCATGCTGGCGGCGGTCTTGGCGTGGCGGGCCAGCGCGAGGCCGGCGGCGGCCAGGCGCGCCGCCAGCGCCGAGCGCGAGCCCCACGCCGCCTCCAGCTGGCTCAGCTGCTTACCTTCTCCCAGTGCGCGAGCGCCTGGCGCGCGGTCTTGGCGGTCTTGGCGTGGCGCGCGCGCATGCTGGCGGCGGTCTTGGCGTGGCGGGCCAGCGCGAGGCCGGCGGCGGCCAGGCGCGCCGCCAGCGCCGAGCGCGAGCCCCACGCCGCCTCCAGCTGGCTCAGCTGCTTACCTTCTCCCAGTGCGCGAGCGCCTGGCGCGCGGTCTTGGCGGTCTTGGCGTGGCGCGCGCGCATGCTGGCGGCGGTCTTGGCGTGGCGGGCCAGCGCGAGGCCGGCGGCGGCCAGGCGCGCCGCCAGCGCCGAGCGCGAGCCCCACGCCGCCTCCAGCTGGCTCAGCTGCTTACCTTCTCCCAGTGCGCGAGCGCCTGGCGCGCGGTCTTGGCGGTCTTGGCGTGGCGCGCGCGCATGCTGGCGGCGGTCTTGGCGTGGCGGGCCAGCGCGAGGCCGGCGGCGGCCAGGCGCGCCGCCAGCGCCGAGCGCGAGCCCCACGCCGCCTCCAGCTTGCTCAGCGTCGATTGCAGCGCCGGGTTCGCGCCTGCGCCCCATTTCACTCTGAAATAACAAAATATTATATTGTTAACGCTAAACGTTCTTCCTTGTCGTATCCTCACGAGACAAGACTTCCCTCGCCCCATCAGTCCATCGGGTTGGAGATCTTCCACGACTCCTCTTTCTTTCCACATGACCGACTATCATTATAGTTTCTCTATGTTGTCAAGGTCTCATCTGGCCACGGGTCTGAAGTTCTGGAGAAGTCTTTGCATATAGGTATAGGCCAGGGTCGATACCTTTGAAAATGATAAAAAGTAAAATAAAATTATAGTAGGATGAAACCCATTAGAAAAGGTAGAGAATATTACAAAAATTAAAGGAAAAATAAATTACGGTCGATCTGAGGTCGGGAAGGGGGGGGGGGGGGGGGGTGAGTTTTTAAGAGTGAAAAACGGTTTATCTCGATTTCCGGCGAAACTACAAGTCTTATGAAAAAAAGTTAAATGGCAAAGTTGTAGGTAATAAAAAGATCTACAACTTTTGCTTTTACACTTTTTTCACATAACCTCAAAATTTATGTGAAAAATTCAAATAACCAAGTTTTTGGTTTTTTATTTTTATCTTTTGCAAAAATAATAATTTTTTCACGAAACTTGGTGAAAACTTACCTTTTTATGTTCCAAACTTACAGTAATTTTTTTGATTTAAAAGATTCATTTTTTCACCTTATTTTGACTTAATATCGAAAAAGCATCCTAATTTTCAATCGAAAATTCTCACGTCAAAATATCTGTTTTTTTTTAAAAGTCGGTGGCCTTTTTGTTCGTTGAAATCTCTACTTTACGATGGTATAAAAAAATATATACATTACAATGGTAATTTTTGTCAGAAAATGCAAATAAAGGAAAAAAACATTATGTTCAATTTTGAGCTATTTATTTAAAATTTACACCTTAATTACTCGTTAAACGTAAGATTACATGTTACATTGATAAACAAAAAAATTACGAATCCATAAAACATAAAGATTGGAAAAAACATGCGAAAATAATTGTTCTAAATATTAAAAAAATTGGATTTAAAGGAGATTTCATCTAAAAAATGTGACTGTTGCAATATTTTTCAGTAATAAAGTTGATTTATTAAATTCGAATTACATTTATGTCATAGAAAATCTCATCTTACTAATATTATAAATGTGAAAGTTTGTTACTCTTTCACGCCAGAACGGCTGGACAGATCGGGATGAAATTTGGAACATATATAGATTATAGTCTGGAATAACACATAGGCCACTTTTTATCCCGGAAAATTGCGCAATTCCCGTGGGATAGCGATAAACGAATTCTATGCAGACGAAGTTGCGCGCAACAGCTAGTAATATATAAATATACATGTAAATCGTACTATTAAATTTTGATACTTTATACTGATTACGTTATTCATAATAATTTTCTTAAATACAATAAAAATAGGATTTGAATCCTATTTTTAAATATTTAGAACAACTATTTTCGCATGTTTTTTGCAATCTTTATGTTTTATGGATTCGTAATTTTTTTGTTTATCAATGTAACATGTAATCTTACGTTTAACGAGTAATTAAGGTGTAAATTTTAAATAAATAGCTCAAAATTGAACATAATGTTTTTTTCCTTTATTTGCATTTTCTGACAAAAATTACCATTGTAATGTATATATTTTTTTATACCATCAGAAAGTTGAGATTTCAACGAACAAAAAGGCCACCGACTTTTAAAAAAAAACAGATATTTTGACGTGAGAATTTTCGATTGAAAATTAGGGTGCTTTTTCGATATTAAGTCAAAATAAGGTGAAAAAATTAATCTTTTAAATAAAAAAAAATACTGTAAGTTCGGGACATAAAAAGGTAAGTTTTCACAAAGTTTCGTGAAAAAATTATTATTTTTGCAAAAGAAAAATAAAAAACCAAAAACTTGGTTATTTGAATTTTTCACATAAATTTTGAGGTTATGTGAAAAAAGTGTAAAAGCAAAAGTTGTAGATCTTTTTATTACCTACAACTTTGCCATTTAACTTTTTTTCATAAGACTTGTAGTTTTGCCGGAAATCGAGATAAACCGTTTTTCACCCTTAAAAACCCACCCCCCCCCCCTTCCCGACCTCAGATCGACCGTAATTTATTTTTCCTTTAATTTTTGTAATATTCTCTTCCTTTTCTAATGGGTTTCATCCTACTATAATTTTATTTTGTCTCAAAAATTATCGACCCTGGCCTAGTAGTGGAGAGACGGTACTTGATTTTTAATTCAGCAAGGATGCATTTGTACGCTAATCGTTCCAGGACATAAATCGCTCAGACGTGGCTTTTCTGATTTCCGCCATCGTAGGTCCAAGGGACAATATTTAAACTGTACGCGAAAAAATTAAACAAAGACCACGTTCGTCACCATTTTTATCTCAAAACTGTCAAAATGTTATCTGCCATCCGAAATAGTACGAAATTTACACCCATTCTTGTGTCAAAATGTCATCCTTTTGATTTTAGCATTCGCAAAAAGTTGCAAATCTAGAAACGGTAATCTACAGACATTAACACTTAGACATTTAAAATAGAAGTTAGTATACCTTTGGTGAGCAGCAGTGAGCAGGCCCTGCGCCTTGCCGGCGGCGGCCGCCAGGCGCTCCACGGCCGCGGCCAGCTCGCGCGCGCGCCGCGCCAGCGTCGCCGCCTCCATAGGCGAGCCCAGCACCTGCAACCACACCATAGTTTATCAATATACATATAAATAATGTGTTGCTAAACGCCAATTCGAAAATGTTTGGATCAGTGTTGTCTTTTAGTTCTTGATGAGTGATGACACGTCAATTGTTACTTGTCTATGACTTATAGTAAAGAGAGTTCTGGAATGGAGTCGACCATGAAGAGAACGACGTCCGCGCGTTAGAACACAAGTGCGCCGAATTGATATAAAGAGAGCGGCTGAAACGAAATGGATACAAAGAGTCCAAAACAGAGCGGAGTGGCATAAATCGCAGGGGGCCTGCATCGAACTGATTGATAAATGCTAAAATGAAGAAGAGGAAAGAGTCATACATTAATAAAAATCCGACGGAGATTCTTACGAGGAAAAAAATCAGAAAAATCATAAAAAGGGATTTGACAACTAAACGTACTAAACGCATATGTACTCGGTGCGCGCGATTCGCTTTACATGTTCCGTGTAGTGAGGGTTGAGTGTAGCTATGCACTGACCTCCGCGTGCAGCTGCGTGTGCGCGTGCAGGCGCGCATGCGCGGCGTGCAGCTGCGCGCGCGCGGCGTCGGCGGCGGCGCGCGCCACGGCGCTGCGGCAGGCCGCGGCCCGGCCCGCCTGCAGCCTGTAGCTATGCACTGACCTCCGCGTGCAGCTGCGTGTGCGCGTGCAGGCGCGCATGCGCGGCGTGCAGCTGCGCGCGCGCGGCGTCGGCGGCGGCGCGCGCCACGGCGCTGCGGCAGGCCGCGGCCCGGCCCGCCTGCAGCCTGTAGCTATGCACTGACCTCCGCGTGCAGCTGCGTGTGCGCGTGCAGGCGCGCATGCGCGGCGTGCAGCTGCGCGCGCGCGGCGTCGGCGGCGGCGCGCGCCACGGCGCTGCGGCAGGCCGCGGCCCGGCCCGCCTGCAGCCTGTAGCTATGCACTGACCTCCGCGTGCAGCTGCGTGTGCGCGTGCAGGCGCGCATGCGCGGCGTGCAGCTGCGCGCGCGCGGCGTCGGCGGCGGCGCGCGCCACGGCGCTGCGGCAGGCCGCGGCCCGGCCCGCCTGCAGCCTGTAGCTATGCACTGACCTCCGCGTGCAGCTGCGTGTGCGCGTGCAGGCGCGCATGCGCGGCGTGCAGCTGCGCGCGCGCGGCGTCGGCGGCGGCGCGCGCCACGGCGCTGCGGCAGGCCGCGGCCCGGCCCGCCTGCAGCCTGTAGCTATGCACTGACCTCCGCGTGCAGCTGCGTGTGCGCGTGCAGGCGCGCATGCGCGGCGTGCAGCTGCGCGCGCGCGGCGTCGGCGGCGGCGCGCGCCACGGCGCTGCGGCAGGCCGCGGCCCGGCCCGCCTGCAGCCTTGCCGCCAGGGCCGCCGCGCGCGCCGCCAGCGGGGACGACACCAGGACCTTCTCGCACAGCGACTCCAGCGACACGCTCCACGACGCGCCTGGTGACAAGCGACACGGTCATAATAACCTAACCTACAATTGCATTTAAATACATTTTTTTTTGCTGACTGTACTTTTTGTTGATTGTACTCCATTATCATCTATCCTGCATTGTGCATACCAAATTTTAAGTCAATCGGACAAACCGGTGAAGAGTTCCTTTCCATGGAGACGGTCCCGGCTGGCTCACCAGAATCACGAGATTATTGTATTGTCACCGGAAGTGTACCAAATTACACGTCAGTCTGATCACTCGAAGTGGGTCAAAATTCACTTGCAACATTTGATTACAGACAAACATCGGGACATGTGAAACTAAATAAAAAACTGTAAAAACGATTCTAGACTTAAAATCCGGCCCGCATAAAAACAGCTTCCCAGTCACCCCTCTCCACCGTTGTTTAGTTAAATTTTATTCTGCTTTGATCAACTTGCTCAAAAATTTCTTTGAAGTTAGTTTTGCAACATTTTCTTTTACTGCTACTTATTTAAATCGAGACTTAAATAGGCCACTTTTTATAAAGATACTTACTTGCTGTGTTTGCGTGTTATTTTTTTTCTTTTTTTTTCATTTATTTAGAAACAAACAGTCTTACACAATAATATTACATTTTAGCTAAAGCTAGTTATTGTGGTAGTTATTGTGTTACTATCACTCTGTTGTTATCATTAACATATTGACTTATTGTTAATAATCCTTACTAATATTATAAATGCGAAAGTAACTCTGTCTGTCTGTTACCTTTTCACGCTTAAACCGCTGGGCCGATTTAGTTGAAATTTGGTATACAGATAGTTTGAGTCCCGAGAAAGGATATAGGATAGTTTTTATCCCGGAAAATTGCATAGTTCCCGCAGGATAGCACAGCCCAAACCATTGGAATTTTTCAAATTTAAGGCGGAACAAAGTTCGCCGGGTCAGCTAGTTTGAAGTAAATATCAACTGGCTAGTTATCATGGTTCATGAGATACGGCCTGGTAGCGTAAGACATCCACCAAAGAGAGGGACGGACGACCTGGTTAAAGACGCGGGTTCACGGTGGATGCAAGCCGCTTCCTACCACTTCCAACCAAACAGTGGACGTCCTACTGATATGATGATGATGGTGATGAACAGGCAGACGGATAGTGGAGTCTTATAGACTACAAGCCCATGGAAAAAAACATGTGAAATGAACCAGCGTGAATGAAGCTCAGAAGGCTGTTACTATATCAAAAAATAACTGAGCGCTATGCCGTCATTTCTGAGCGGTACATTTATGGAATTTCTCAGGTACAAGTGAGGAATTACGACTAATTATAAATATAAAGTGGCGGTGCCGGAAGTTAGTACAATTTTTTTTTCAATGTATGAGAAAAAGCTGTACCGCTCAGAAATGACGGCATAGCGCTCAGAATTATTTTATGATATAGTAACAGCCTTCTAAGCTTCATTCACGCTGGTTCATTCCACATGTTTTTTTGTCCATGGGCCTGTTGTCTATTAGTATTAGGGTCCCGTTGTCACCTTATGGGTAGGAACTTTAAGAGTGCGACGTGAGTACAGACCGATCTCCTTCTGCTCGACCTCTGCAGCCAGGTCGAGGCGCCGGCGCAGCAGCAGGCACAGCGCCGACGCCAGCGCCGCCGAGGCCACGCCCAGCACGCAGCGGGACACGTACTCCGCCGTGAACCTGCACACACACATACACACATACAGCCAAGGAAATGCGTTCACGTATACATAAATTACCGAGACTATGGAATTGCATATGCCAGGGATGGTGAACTAATGCCAGTGTTGGCACGCCTCAAAATAATTCAGGCACGCCTATAATAAAAAAAGTGTGCGAGGTTTATTTTGTCCATTAAATCTCTAACTTAAGATTTCTTTATTATGAAATAGGGCGGAAAACAGCCAATGTAAAATCATATGATGGTAAAATAACAACACACTTTTAAGACAACAAGGTGTTTGATGATAGGTCAGAGCCAAATATTACTTTATTTGTGAAAAAATGGCACGTCCACCGAAAAAGGTTCGCCACCCCTGGCATATGCAGTGGTATTCAACTTAGTAGCGTAGTAGTTAGTAGTGGTAGCCTAGTTTGACCAGTGGCCTCTCAAGCGGAGGGTCGTCAGTTCGAATCCCGGGCTCGCACCTCCGAGTTTTCCAAACTTATGTGCGAAATTATACATTAGAAATTAATTAATTAATTAGAGCTGAAAGAGATAATCTTCAGTTTTTTCAAAACATGTCATAGGCCGTAGCTGCCTGGAGTCGCAAAGTAAATAATTATTGCAGATTATACTATCAACATCGCTTATTAAGTGTAAATCCTACGCGGACAAAGTCGCAGGCAGAAGTCTAGTGTTTAGATATTTTTGAACAATTGCCTGTATGAAAATGAAAATGAAAATGAAAATTTATTTTTGCAAATTGGCCGCCAATAGCTCTTTTACATGTCTTTTTGAAACTACCACCGCATTCGGAAAGACCATCATTGCCGAGAGGAATGCGCCGCAAGAAACGTATAGATATTGGAGCACTCGACTGTAAGTACAGACTGACCTCCTGATGGGCTTGCAGAGCGTGGCGTCGTCGTAGACGGCGAGCGGGCCGGAGCCCCGGAAGGCGGCGGCAGTCTGCGCGCACAGCGCCAGGGCTTCGCCGACGGCCTGCACGCGCCGCACCAGGAACAGGTCCTCGAGCACCGCGCGCAGCAGCGGGTTCTGGAGCGCCGCCTGCGAATAAACACACACACACATAAATCACGTGTTTATCCCCCACGGGGCAGACAGAGACCCAAAGACCACGTTTAGCATGGCTGTGGGCGTATTTATTTATTTATTTATGATAAATTTGCACCTTAACAGCTAAAGCCAAAACGGCACAAACTTACAGATTAACACAAATTATTATCTAGTAAATATGAAATAACACTACTTTAGTTTATAGAGCTCTCAGGCATCTGGCCTTCAGCCACCTTCTTGCACTCTGTCATCAGCCGCCCTATTGCACTGGCAAACAAGTCTACGTGCGGCGCCGCCGCGAGCACAGAGTTGAGCAGCGCGAGCGCGCGCGTGGCCGGCGCATGCGCGAACGCGCGCGTGCGTCCTGCAGGCACTGACAGCAGCGGGTGCCGTCGCGCGCGCGTGTAGCGCTCCGGGACAAAAAGGCGCACAAATACCGACACGAGATAGACGCAGTCAATTTGGTTTCTTACTATACCAATAACAAACTTGGCCAAAGACAGCAGTCTACGTAATTGCAGAGAGTCGTACCCCAAGTACCCCTGCAAAAATAGAGTTGGGTACATGTAGGGATAATACGAACAGATCCTCCTGTACAATGATCTCAAAAATTTCTTTTGAATTTGTTCCAACATGAGGATATATTTACTCTCATGTGGACTCCAAACAGCTGTATTCGTTTCAAGTATGCTCCGCACGAGAGCAGCATAGAGGACTCGAGTTGCGGGGACGGTCAGTAACCCGGCATTACGGAGAACGAACCCTAGCCTTTTGTACGCAGCGTCGGTTACCGCCTCGATGTGATCATGGAACGTGAGTCCCGGATCAAAGAGTACACCCAAATCCCGCACTCTCGCGAAGCGTGCTATAGCAGTGCCACCGATCGTGTATTGAAACTCGCGAGGGGTATTAGATCGCGTAAAACTCAACATTTCGCACTTGTCGCTATTGAAGAAAAGCTTGTTAGCCATGCTCCAGCGAAACACCGCATCTATGTCCCGCTGCAGTTCATCGCAATCCTCCTGACCGTGAATCGGCTTTATCAATTTGACATCATCAGCGAACAATAGCAAGAGAGAGTTGTGGACCACGGCAGACAGGTCGTTTATGAGCAGCACGAACAAGAATGGTCCGAGGTTAGAACCCTGACTGATGCCGGAGCGCGTGCGGTAACACTCGGATATGTAAGGCCCGTACTTAACATACTGCTCTCGACCGGAAAGATAGCTAGCAAATAGGTTCAAAAGTCTGGGTGTAAACCCCATCACGCTTAACTTCAGAAGCAGAATGTCGTTATCCACACGGTCAAAGGCTTTTTGAAAATCGAGGTAAATTACATCAACTTGGGTCCTCCTATCCAGCTCGCACGACACAACCTGAGTTAGAGTGAGCAGGTTAGTCGTGACTGACCTTCTAGGCAGGAACGCGTGTTGAGCACCCGTGATATGAGCTCGACACTGAGGGAGCAAAGCACTGTGCAGCGCCGACTCGAAGACTTTAGCCAGGATACTTAAAATAGCGATGGGACGATTATCTCCGGGGTTGCGGGTGTCTATGGGCAGTGGTGATCACTTACCATCAGGTGACCCACTTGCTCGTTTGCCTTCCTATTCATATAAAAAAAAAAAAAAAAAAAAAAAAAAATCTTCAACCCTCGTCTTAGACCCCTTTTTAGGAATTGGTGTCACCCTCGACTTCTTCCATATAGATGGGTAGACTCCAGTCTTCAGAATAAGGTTGAACATAAATACAATAGGGCCGACCAAGTCATCGACACAAGCCTTCAACACAAACGCAGGCAGCGCATCAGGTCCCGGCGCCGCCCCAGGCTTCAATTTTTTTATTGATTGCCGTACCTCGGCCATAGTGAAGGAACTGACGTCTACATACCTCGAGTCGGCGGGCAAAGTTGCACAGGCCACTCGGGGATCAAGTAGAGGTTCATCTGGTAGAAAAACTGAACCGAAATGAGCAGCGAATGCAGCAGCAGCATCAGGACCAGAGTACTCTACATCACCCCGCGTCACCTTCGGCTCCTGACCTTTTTTGCACCGTAGCGAGTTTATATGAGACCAAAATTGGGCTGGACTTGCCGTTAGTCTATTTGAAATATGATGCAAGTAACTATTGTACGCGTCACTAATTGCACTCTTGACTTTGCTACGAAGATGGCCAAATTGCTCATACACTGACACACTACCAAATCGTTTCCATTGACTATGGAGACGAGCCTTAGTCTCAATGTCACGGATTATTGCTTTCGTGTAGAAGACTGGATAAGTACGACTGCACGATCGCTTCCGTATTTTCTTTGGAATACAACGGTTGAAGATATTGTATAGAGTACTGTTGAACAAGTCTACAGCATCGTCGGTTTCACCCATCTGGTACAAATGTTCTCACTCGGTGTCTCTAATCTCGCAATATAATTGGTAGATCGTATATGTGGAAAGGAATCAAAATAATGATGGGTCGCTAGCCGCATCGCCTATAACGTGTTTCCTATGCCAATTCCCTCGTAGGGCTTTTACCATCAGCGCGGAGAGAAGCAACTGGTACATTCTATGTTTTTTCTCTACTCCCAGAGCAGCAAGGAGGAGTTATTTCTTTATATGCGTATGATTGATTCGAATAATGCGTGGGGGAGGGGGGTTTATAAATTAACTCCCGTATTCATAAACGCTCTGTAGGCTTCAGCTGACTTAGCAATCGTTTGTCCTTATCTGTCGCTTTGACGTTTACCTTTCACAGATAAGGACAAACGATTGTTAGTTAGCATAAGCGTATAGAGCGTTTATCAATAAGGGGGTTAGAAATGTAATGTCGTGAGCACTGACCGCCATGTGCAGGCTGTCGCTGACGTGGTCGATCTTCCGCCAGGCGGGCGGCACGGGCGCCTGCAGCGGCTCGGCCAGCTCGCGCGCGCGCAGCTCCACGGCCGCGAACAGCCCGTTGCAGCCCATCAGCAGCATGCGGCCCGCGCTGTCGCCGCCCGACAGCAGCGCCTCGTAGCGCGCGCGCAGCTCCGCGCACACCAGCTGGCAACTCGACGCCGGCGGCTGCAAGTCCAACGTCACCTTTTTTACTTCTTCATTTAAATTTGAATCATGAAAATTAAAACACAAAAAAATCCGAAAAGTGAAGCTGTGGCCGGGAATCGAACCCAGACCCTCGTCATTCCGTGACGGGGGTACAGCTAGCAATTACACAATTACAATTACAAACGAAATGACGGAATGACGAGGATACGGGTTCGATTCCCAGCCATAGCTTTACTCTTTGGATTTTTTTTTGTTCTAATTTTCAGTGGTGTTTTGAAATTTCATTTAAGTATAACTAAAAACTATGAAATTTTCAATCAACAGTTCAACACAGCATAAACGTTTATCTACATAATTATAGTCGAATAAAAATATATCATTTACCTAATCCAAAACACAAAATATTATCGTACTAAAAACAAATCTATTATCGTACAATATATTATAGCAACATCCCCGAACTTAACCCGCGCAAACTTCTCGAGTAACAAATCTCGATGCGGGCCGCGTCGATAAGTTAGACTTGCGATACGGGCAATGTTACCAGTAATCAACTGACGACATTGCCAAATGTATTATTTGTGTAATTTGCGAAGGGCCGTTTCGCATCAATGATCGACGCACAATTGCGTAGAAAACACCTCTCAAAATGATTTTGAGCGCTAAAGGCAATGTCTAAAGTACTTACACAGATTCATAATAGTAGTCTATTTCTTGATTTTTTTCCTGATGTAAGTAATTCACAAAAGTATTATATTTTTGTTAAATGAATCGTAAACTCTGTATAGCCACTCTATTTTGTTAGAAACTTGAAAAATTCTTATATCTCGGGACAAATCATGAAATGTGGCAACTTTAGATGCGGGCAACTTTGGGCCCATTCAAGTTGAAGGTAATGCGGGCTATCGCGAGATGTGTCTGAAGATATACAACCACTTTTAAGATTCAACTATTTAGTTAAACTTTTTTATGAATATTCTTTTTACTATTTTTGTTAGAGAATTAAAGGTATTCTTAATCGAGAACATCTTTAGTTATATTTAATTTAATCAAAATTGAATTAGTCTAGTAATCCTCACGGTCATATAATACAATAACACAAAAATTGGCGCACATAAGTTACCTCCATGTCCATTAGCAGATATCTGAAATGCATCTCCAACTGCGTCACCAACTCGTTCAGCGGCACCGGCGTGTTCATAATCACCGCATTCAACTCGCTGACCATCATCAGAGCCGACGGGTCTTCAGAGTGCAGCTTCTTCAGCACTTCGGGAAGTATTATGGTGCTGTAGTTATAGTTCAACTGGACCAAATCAGCGAGGAGGAGATTCGCGTTGCGAACGCACTCAACTGCCACCGGTAAGGCGGCGTCATCCGCTGAAGCTGATTGTAGTGGAAGAAGTGAGAGCAGTTCCACTGATTGCATCGACAACGAGCTCATGTCGTCCAAGAACCATTCCCCTTCGCGGGACGTGAGGTCCACGAGGCAGTCTCCCGCGCTCTGGGCGCCATTTTCCAAGACCAAGTAGCGCCTGTTCAAGTTGCAGAGCATCCCGATCACGACGCTCTCCAACACTGAACCGGCGCCTTCCTCTGACCGCACCCAGCTATTGATGCTGGTCTTCGCTTCGATTAAACTCTCTTGTGCCAAAGCCACAGCGTCTGGGCCACCTTCGAGTTGCAAACGGTCCATCGCCTTGTTCAAGTTCGCGTTAGCTTCTGCCGCTAGTGTCTGTAATCGGTAATTGTAGGCGACTATTTGCTCAGCATTGTTCGAGTTGTCAGCGTTGACTAAGGTAGTTACTTGGCTGGAAACCTCCCTGCACACTTCAGGCGATTTGCTTTCTAGCGCTTCAGCCAGCCATTTGCGGAACATCACCACTCGATGGTACTCCGTGTGGGTTTGAGGATAGTACTGAGAGACTACCACATATTGCGAGAGGAGTTCCAAGCAGGACCTGACGAGCACGTTGGTCTCCTGCACGCTTTTATTCAGGTCGTTCTCGGCTTGCTCGCACTGTGTGATCATTGAGCTCTGACCGGCGTTAGTGAGGAACTCCTTTATATGGTCGAATATGGGTTGGTCGTCATCTTCGTTCGGTCCTGAAAATTCTTGCACCCAAGCCATGAGCTGCGGCCCATTGATTGCTTCGTTGGCAGCTGCGAAACTCTCTATTTGTGTGTCGAAATCGTTTAGTATTCTGACGAGTGCTCTCATTGAATCTTCGACGGCATTCTTTGCTTGTTTGTACGAGGAGTACTTCTGCGAGATGGCGTAGAGCGGGTGGCTGCTTAAGTTGGGTCCGTACGCTTCTATCTCCTTGACCAGAGCCATCTGCTGGTGGCAGTCGTGCAGCCTGGCTTCCACGGCTTTTAGTTCTTCCGTTTCTTGCAGCCACTGGTCCGCACTCTGCTGGACGTCAGGCAGGGCGGCCAGGAACTGTTCCCTGAAACAAAAGCGTGTCGTGAATATTTGAGAGTACGGAATGCTCAATAATGCAAGCCAGCAGGAAGTGCGTAATCAAAGTGGCTTTCAACGGAATATTCAATTAATAATCCTGCAACACCTCGTGCTCTGAATAATTAATAAGGTTCGGAGTACGAGCTCGTGTACACATTAAAAGCAAGTTCACAAAACTTTGTGTCAACATTATTATTTTGTTATGGAAAAACGGATACTGAAAACACGTTAATTTGTTATACGAATAAACGGAAACTGGAAAGTTTGATTGGGCTTTCGTACACACCGTGTTAGCTTGAAATCCGGAGGGGTTTGTGTCCAAATATTTATGAAGTTCAAAACGCAATAACCCTTAGCAAAGGCACTATAAAATTAGTAAAGTTATGGGCTAGACAGTGAAATTATAAATGTATAGTGACGCCGTGAAATGTCGAGTGTGAAATGTCTGAATAATAGCTCAGTAGCATCCATTACTCATCAGCTTTCATTCTTGATTGCGCTCTAGGTCAGCTAGTTAACTAGGTCCCGAGATCTTTATTTAACACGTACATCCCAGCTAAGTTACGGCAGACATTCGTTCTGTTATCTCTTTTATTTACGAATTCACACTCTGCTGGTTATCCGGCGCATAAACACGGGATATTCGTATTTATAGCAGCAAACAAACATCGCCGAGAGTTTTTATTCAGAGCAAAGGGTTTTGAGTAGAATGCTAAATTGATTTATGTATCGCGCTCAGCTCATGTTCGATGCAAGAGGTATGATAACGCGAGCGCACTTTTGATGTTTACGGAAAGATATATTATTTCTTATGAGATATATTATGCAGACGGTCCGACTATATGATTCTGAATTTAGGAGGGCATGTTGCAAATGTATTAGAACGATACCAGTGATCCATTACAAGGATAATATTGCAGTCGAAATTCGTGATATTTAATACATACATACACAAATCACATCTATTTTCCTTACGGGGTAGACAGAGCCTAAAGGTAACAATACCTAAAGGCCTGATATTAAAGATCATTAAAAATGCCTAGTCTCGTGACCTAAGCATATTATTAATGGAATTATTAAGTTCATCATCCCATATCACATCATATTAAATGTATAGGTACCTAAACTCTCTAATGCTCACAAAAAACAATTATAGTATATACATACGTAAATCACGTCTTTATCCCATACGGGGTGGACAGAGTCTAAGGTAACAAGACCTAAAGGCCACGTTTATCGCGGGCGTATATCTGGAAAGGGGAATCAAAATCGTGATGGGTTGCTAGCCGCATCGCCTATAACATGATACCTAAGATTTCCGCCCATTCCCTCGATGGACTTTTACCATTATAGACAAAAGGCAATACGTATAATGTTGATATCCGTATGCCAAAAAGGAGATATCTTCCAGCTAACTGATTATAAAAGAAAAATTCATAAAAACAGGCAAGCAATCACGGGTAACGTTAATGCCGTCGCATGCGAAGCTGTATACCTCTGTGAACCAGCTCGCTAATGCATATTATTACCCAATGTGTAATAAATTAATCGCCACGACATTACAGCATAACAATTGCTTATTTATGCCGTTTACGAGTTTAAACAGTAACATTTAGGCATAGAGCCAACAACCTAATAGAGAAGAAATACCATGTATAAATAGACAAAATTAAGCCAAACCGAAATTGGCGGTGGCTGCTTTCTGATTGGTCGGAGCAGGTCATAATGGTTGAGCAAGCAGCTATTATGATCAATATGGTTAGATTGTTTAGTCGTTGTGTGGCATAGTGAGTGAAACTCGATTAATTTTAATAAAAACTAGAATGTAAATATATTATCAAAATTCTAATTACTCAAATGACTGTTCCGTGTACAAAATAAAGCATAAACAATACTAGACTACAAGCCCATGGACAAAAAAAAACATGTGAAATGAACCAGCGTGAAACACTATATCATAAAATAACTCTGAGCGCTATGCCGTCTTTTCTGAGCGGTAGGTAGGAACAGATTTTTTCCCACACATTGAAAAAAAAATGCACTAACTTCCGGCACCACCACTTTAAAGCGGCACTACGTCTTTCGACATTTATTTTTAATCATCTATAAGCTATAAAAACGCCGTAAATTAATAATTAGTCGTAATTCCTCACTTGTACCTGAGAATAAGCTTGAACGTATGCAAAATGTCTGTATCCGGTTCATATTCGGTTTGCGGAAATTTGACCACGTCTCCTATTTTCGCACGCATCTCAAGTGGCTCCCTATCCGTTTTCGCCGTAACTCTCACATTCTTTCTCTTTTGTACAGTATTCTTTTTAATCCTACAACTCCCCGTTATCTCCAAGAGCGTTTTAAATTCCTGACTTCTCTCCGGTCTGCGCAAAATCTCCTCCTTGCTGTTCCTGCTTCTTCCTCTAAGTTCTATCATGACTCCTTTCTATGACCTCTATCCGTCTGTGGAATTCCCTTCCTGTAGATCTACGACGAGCTAAAACTCTACCTATTTTTAAAAACCTACTCAAGTCTCACTATTTATCACTAATTTAATCCACTTCCTGTCTTTAGTACCTTATCTTTTCTTTTTGCTTCTGATTAAATCCTTTTCTGTTGTATGGCCTTCTTATTTTTCATTGCTTCTCACATTTATTTTATCTTAAGTTTTATGTTATGTGTATATGTATGAATTATTTTATTTTATTTATTTAGCTATGTATTATATTTATGTTGATACTGTTGTTTTTATTATCCCTGCGTTTATCCTGTCTATTTGTTTCCGCCACCTACTTAAACTGTCTCCAACTTATTTAGCTTTTTGGTTGTCTGGAAGAGATCGCTATTAAGCGATAAGACCGCCTATTGTCTACATTGTTCTTTGTTTCTGTATTGTTTTGTACTGATTTGTGGTGTTCAATAAAGAGTATTTGTATTGTATTGTATTGTAAATTCCATAAATGTACCGCTCAGAAAAGACGGCATAGCGTTCAATTATTTTATGATATAGTAACAGCCTTCTAAGCGTGTTTCACGCTGGTTCATTTCACATGTTTTTTTTGTCCATGGGCTTGTAGTGTATACGTGGTACAGCCAGCGTCATATAGTTTGAAGCATCCAAGTCGGCCATATAGTTCGGTAGGTACACCATAGAAATAGTACAGTGTGTCGAACTATTTGGTCACCTTGGATGCTTCATACTATATGACGCTGACTATGGCACAGTGTATGTCGAAAAAGCCTGATGTGTTGCCAGATTTTCTGGCCCTTATTGCCACTCTAACTGGTTATATCCTCTATGCAATCACGGCATTAAATGCACACGCCTCGTGGCAGCCGCGCGACCTTGAGCTTGCAGGCCTGCGCTATGCAGTGTATGGCAGAGTATGCAGTATGCAACGTATGCACTCTGCAGCATAGTGATGGGCCGATCGTGGCTTTTGCCTCTCATCCCCACTTAATATAATCTATATATCTATATATATAAAAGAAAGTCGTGTTAGTTACACTATTTATAACACGAGAACGGCTGAACCGATTTGGCTGAAAATTGGTAGGGAGGTAGCTTAGGACCAGGAGACGGACATAGGATACTTTTTATCCCGATTTTCCCACGGGATTGGAAAATTCCGAAACGTTGTACTAATAAAGCTACAGACATTAAATTTAGCATGCCTACACATTATTCCTTGTAATATAATAATAATAATAATATAATATAATAATTATTATAAATGCGAAAGTAACTCTGTCTATCTGTCTGTTACGCTTTCACGCCTAAACCGCGGAACCGATTTTAATGAAATTTGATACAGAGGTAGCTTCAGTGCGGGGAAAGGACATAGGATGGTTTTTATCCCGGAAAATCGCACAGTTCCCGCGCGATAGCTATAAGCGAATTGTGCGCAGACGGAGCCGCGGGCAACCGCTACTACATACAATACATACATACAGTCTTTGAGCTCTTAGAATGCAGTTCGGATTGTTTTGCTGTGTTACTTACTCTAATGGGTTTGATACTTGAATCGGCCAAGTGAAGGAAACAACAAAGACCCGAATGCTGAAGACATGGGCTTTGCATACCGTGACGCCTCTTTCCGATAGAGGTAGAGAGAGGCTAATTTGTGCGTCTTGCTACGAACCTGACATACCTAAACGCAAACACTCACACTCGCCATATTAAATCTGTCTCTCGTATTTGGTAAGAAAAATGACGAGTATAGTCCGACCGCTTAAATGAGTCCTCGCCCGCGCGGCTGCGGAGCGCGGGGTAGGACGACCGCGGGGGCCGAGAGAGGTGCGGGCGGCAGGCGCACTACCCACCCTCATGACAGAGCTCCCCGCCGTAGTCCTAGCCCGTGTCCCGCAGCCGTATACAGTATATTGTCAAAAAGTAGAGATATATTTTCGATTCTCTAGCCTCTCCCCCATGCCTCCCCTTCACACCCTTGATGCAGGGCCGCAACTAGCCTTTTTTACGTAGGATGTAAACCTTTCCTCAAAAAATTGGCCGCCAAGGTCTCCTTTACGTGTCTTTTTTGAAACTACCATAAACGCTGCCTTACATTTATAAATCCAACACTTGATCCCTGGTCATTATCGCACAAGGATCAGCGCCAGCGCTCTCACCGCCCCACTAACGGTACTACTGCCAATGACATACGAGAGATACGCGGCCAGCTGCGACAGTTCAATGCCTATTTTATGAGAGCGACGCGCTTCGCAACATTTAATACCACTCCACTAACGCAATGTTAATGTGACATAGAAATTCGGAAGCCGTGACAGCCTACACACTGCGTTAGCATTAAATTCCAAAGTCAAAGATGGCCGAATATCACACTCATAAACGTAAGCAAGTAAGTAAAAGCTTTATTGTACAAATATAAAGAAAGTCTTCTATGCTGGTCTGGGAGCAAAGAAAAAACATAGAATGTACCAGTCGCTTCGATGGTAAATGCCCATAGAGGGAATGGGCGAAAATAGTAGGAATCGTGTTATAGACGACGCAGTTAGCAACCCATCACTATTTTGATACCATTTTCCACCTATACGTTCACAATCATGCTAAATGTGGCCTGTAGGTACCTGTTACCTCAGGCTCTGTCTACCCCGTAAGGGATAAAGACGTGATTTGTGTATGTATGTATGTATAAAGAAACAGGTACAATTCAGCAATCTGAGGGATGGCCTGTGGCCAGCAGTGGGACATTATGTAAGCTGGAGATAAGATGCCATCCAAATTCGTGACCAAATTTTTTTGTTCCGCCTGGGCAAAAACCTTTTTCTCTTTCCATACCTAACCAAATAGCGTTTGTTCTCCGTACATAACTATTTTACATTACCAGGACATTCTAAGGTAAAATAAAAGACTATTTCTAAATTAAAACAAACATGTTGCTTAGGGGTGGCCCAGGGGCCACCACCGCCGCACCTAAACCTAAATTATTATTATTTTTTTTTTTATATGAATAGGAATGCAAACGAGCAGGTGGGTCACCTGATCGTAAGTGATCACCACTGCCCATAGACACCCGCAACCCCGAAGGGATTGCAGATGCGTTGCCAACCTAGAGGACTAAGATGAATGGCCTCTTGTGCCCGTAATTTTCCCGGCTGTCTTACTCTCCACACCGCAACACAGCAGTGCAAGCACTGCTACTTAGCGGCAGGATTAGCGAGTAAGATGGTGGTAGCGATCCGGACGGACCTTGCACAAGGCCCTACCACCCGCAAATTAATCCAAATTAATCATCCTACATTGGTTTTACCAGTGCCGGTTATGTAACTTAGTTATCTATGCACGGGGAACAACCCCCAAAAAGTGAGTATAAATAATTGTCAGAAGTCGTAAAAATATGTGTAGGTACACAATGCCAGTGTGCATTTTAATACGTTCAATACTAATGAGAACCACAATCAGCCTGGCACTTAAACTTTAATAACCACAGCAAACAGAGAAATAAAATTGCATTTCTGTGGAAGCAACGTTAAATTAAGTAGGTTTATAGCACAAAAAATATAATTGACACCAGTAATATGGCGCCGTAAAATATCTAGACATTTTGCCGTTTCATCGTTGGTAACCGAGCGAGTGGGCCACTATGGTAAGTGAGCACAACCACCCACGGACACCAAAATTAGAGGATTGCAGACGATCTAAGATCGTATTTATTGAATTCACAACGAAGATGTATTATGTATTTGTGTCCAAAATATTAGGAGGCCTCTACACAAGACCGGCACACACAGCCACTCAGAGTGACAATTTAACATTACTTTCGTTCAATCTATTCGTGACAGCTTCAGTGAATCTATCTGTACAGTCTGGCTGTACAGCTCGAAGAATGTTCGGGTTTCGGGTATCACCGGCCGATTCAATTATCAAACCAATTAGACTGAGTGAGACAGCAAAACAAATCCGAATGGCATTGAGCTCACGAACAATACCTAACAGTGGCGCCATCTTTTGCCCAGTATGTGAGTTACATTAAAACAGCTACTCGACAACAGATGGCGCTGCTTCACACTGTATGATTGAAACTAACTAGATAGTGGTTACTTACGTGACATCGGCGAACTGCTGCTTCAGCTCGTGCGCGCGCACGGCCAGCATGGCGACCGCGGCGCGCAGGTCGCGCTCCCCGCGGCGCCGGCGCGTGCCGCCCGCGCCCCACTCGACCAGCGGGTCGTACACGAACGCCTCAAGCAGCGTCAGCAGCGTCTCGCGCCCGCGCCGCATCGTGCGCAGCACGTGCTCGCACGCCAGCCGGAAGATGCCCTGGGAAAAGAAATTAACATTTATATATTTTTCTATGCTTTGCTATGTGCGTGTCTCAAACAGTTTGTTTGGCTAAGTTTGGTCGCGCTTGGGCGCACGCGTACACAAACACTATGGCGTAGTTCATATCGGCCTGACTTTAACACCGTTACAGAACACCGTGAACATTTCGGTATTTTTTTTGATACACACATAAATCACGTCTTTATGTGCAGTGGTGCTCGTTTGTAACACCTTTTTTTTTCATGATATTTTATTTCTAGCAACACCGGTTGACAGGCGTTTTTCTGCATGGACAAATTTACCAAAGCGTTGGAAGTTTGTTGGCTCATAGCTCGGGGATTACTGAAGGGTTTTGTTTCAGGGTAATTTTTATCGTTTCAGGATTAATTCTGGCTTGCATTTAGGTATCTTTCAATAATTTTCATGATTACAAAACTTCGTTTGTCGAATGCAAAGTGTTTCCATGTATATGCCCGCGGTTGAGCTGTTGGAAAGACGCCTCAGACGTTCTGTCAGGTGAATGATGGAGTGCTTTTCATGTTTCGTCTCATCAAAATGGCGTAAGGCCAGCTTTCTAACAATAAAATCGTGATTTCTTTAGTAAAACCTCATTGAAATGGTGAGTTATATGCTGCATTCGACGCCCTAGACCTTCCGAGTTCCGCGTTAACGAATTTACGGCTCAAATGGTATTTCTTTTTCAGTTGTGAACCTCCATTGGCTGCCGTCGACGTGTCCTTTACGAGAGCATTATTTGCGCCTCGGATGATGATATGATCTCATATGTTAAACTAATTCAACTGGCTTTTACCCCTACGAACCGGTAAGTAAAAGCATCGCTTTGACAAGTCAAGCGCATTTCATGTAATCTTGTGCATAAAGGTCTGAACATTTCCCCTTCATTTTATTTCAGTTGCGGCATATTGTGATTCTTTCTATACGGAGACGAGACCCGAGCGCTGGCCTACCTCGTTAAATAGGTCCAGGGGGGCCTGAAGCCTCCGTCGGATCGTAATTTAGGCGAGACCCGAGCGCTGACCTACCTCGTTAAATAGGTCCAGGGGGGCCTGAAGCCTCCATCGCACCACAACTTAGGCGAGACCCGTGCGCTGACCTACCCCATTAAATGTGTGATACAGTCGACCTGTGAGTTCTCCTGCCACATCACCAAGTGCCGCTGTAAGGCAGCCTGAAACCCACACCGTTGGTAAGCTAATATTGTTGTAGAATTAAAATAGGGAGTGCCAAGGCACCTGAATGCAGGTTATTATACTGCAACTTTCTTTGTTGCAGGGTTTTTAGGTTCAGTGTCAATCTGGGCCCACTTCCCAGGATTTCCACCATCTTCGGAGTCCTGTTACCCGTGGTCCATGCCGCTGGGCCCATCTTGGATATCAGGGGTTTTTCTTTCTTCTAACTGGATGCTTCACACGCTTTGTTTACATACATACACACACACACACACTTCTTCCTCTGCCTTAATTGATGATAAAGGTAGCAAACAGAAAGGCTACACTTGGTTATATGGTATAAAAAAAAAATAAGAGACAAAGATGTTTGGGGTGAACGAGACTTTATTTAATATAAATAAGGTGTAACTATTTTTTTGTTAGGTTAAATAGTGATAAGGATTTATTGAAAATAAACCAATTTAACTTACGGGAATACCATTTGTGCAATTTCACTATACCCAATCCTGTTTGTAGCCATACCCCTGGCGCCCACTTGTATAAATTCAGGAGTAATTGCTCTCAGGCCCTGAACCACCTGCCCTGAGCTGTCTCATTTCTAGCCGGGAAAATCTAAGTGTTACAGTGGCGTTCCCAACGTTGGGCCTGAAGGATTGGGTGTTGTTGATTTTTTTTGTTTTTCATAAATGGTGTTCTCTGCTTATGTATTGTGACAGTGTGTTTACTTTCCTGCTGGCACACTTTTCGGCTTTTCTGTACTTAATCGCTTTGGGTGCTTAGCAGGGGAAACACATTAGTGCACAAGTAAATATATCTGAAGCCTGTTACTGCTATTTATCTTCGAAATGAATCCTGTAAAAATTGAATACCTTGTTAAAGAGGAAGTTGTACATGAACTGAGAGCTTTGCACATACCATTCAACACTGAACACACATGCGATGACTTTTTTTTTTTTTTTTTTTTTTTTTTTTTTCAAATCAATTACAAAGAGAAAACATTATGTGTGAACAGCGAGCGAAAACCGCGATCGGTTTATCTGCTACTGTTGTCGCACGCTTACAACGCGTTATTTCTTACATAACAATTTCAAACTATACTAAATAACCACTTAAGTATTTACCAACAGCATCGATTTTACAATTTTTTTACAGTTTTGTGGGTTGTTATTTAGGTTATCACAAACCGTTCCAGTCCAGCCATTTAGAATCTGGGGCAGAAGGTATTTCCAAGTTCGCTTTCCATACATGTTGTTACATGTTGGTAGGATATACTTTGACAGTACGGTACATTTCTTAGGTTTTGAGCTCTAGTTCTTTGTTTTAGTAAAGTTAGGTTGCTAATTTCGTCACATACGGTCATCATTTTAAATTTATCATATACATTTATAAGTTTACAGTATTTAAATAGTTCTTTGTCATCACCGCTGAGACTTTTTCTTATACAATTTGGTACAATTATTTTTATCATACTTAGCTGTAGTTTATAAATTTCGTTTATATATGTTTTAAAGGTTCTACCGTAGCTACTTATACTATAACTAATTATCGACTCCCCCAGCGACATGTATAACATCTTCCGCGTGCTAAAGGGGATTTTATTTTTTAACAATGTGAGTTTAGATATGAGCGCTCTAAGTTTATTACATACATACTGTACGTGTGGTCCCCAATTAAAGTTCTTATCAATGATGAGACCAAGGTATGTGTGTTTGTCTACTTGTTCTAATGGCACGCAATCACAGCTGCTTTTTGCGTTATTATTATGCAAACATTGGTGGTTGTGTGCTATGATTATAGGGTTTGTAGGATTCTTTTTATATGCGGAGTGAACTTAAGGAAGCTTTTGAGACAAACCCGCTCACTTGTTAGGCGCGGCAGCTTGAAACCATCGCCGCCAGCACCAGTGGATTTTCAGGAGGAAATTGTAGCTTGTAGGAACAAGATACAAGAGCTCGAGGCCGCGGTGTCCAGCAGCAAGTCGTTGACAAATGCTCAACACGACAGGTTAGTGGGTCGTGCTAATTATTATTTGGGACGCCTAGCACAAGTGACCGGTTATGAGGCCGAGGTGAATGGTATGAAGGGCTCCCTAGTCAACTGTCTGTCTGTGTTGAACCCTGAATCCGACTCCTCTGATTCTGAAGTGGAGATATTTAGTTCCCCGGCACGGGGGGCATCTAAAAATGTTTGCCATATTGAGCCACGTTACAACTTGTGTAGCCTTAATCTTAAATATAAGGGTGACACATGCGTGCGGGCGTTTATAACCCGTTTAGAAGAACTAAGACTTTCTAGGGACATCCCCGAGAGGATCATCCTTAATGGATTCCCTGACCTGGTTGATGGACCAGCTTTGTTCTGGTATAGGGGGAACAAACATATGTTTAGTTCCTACGCTGAGCTTGTGGCTGCCCTCAAGGCAGACTTTGATATCCCCGACTATGACTTTAAACTAAAAAGGGAAATAACCGCTCGTACGCAGGCTAGATATGAATCCATAGTTGTATATTTATCGATCATGGGTGGTTTGTTCTCACGGTTAACTGAACCCTTATCAGAGATGGAGAAGCTAAATATCCTCACTAGAAACATTCGTCCCGAGTATAGTCGTGAACTAGCGCTGGTAGATGTCTCGACAGTACAGCAGCTTAAAACCTTATGTGTGAAGTTGGAACTAGCTAGCTCGCGTGCTGCAGACTTTGTTGAACCGTCCTCATCTAGGTACACGATCGCACCGGATATGCAGGTTCGTGCACTAAATACTCGCGGCCCTCGTAAGGAAGAAGTGGCTTCTTTTGACAAGCAGCCGTTGGAGCGAGCGTCCTACTTTTGTTTTCGCTGTTCTGAAGCTGGGCACCCGACAAATCGCTGCCTCCGGTCCCGCGAGGTGCTTTGTTTTAAGTGTGGTTATAAGGGTGTGCGAAGTCCCGACTGCCCTTCGTGTAACAAACCGGTATCTACTCCAAAAAACTAATTCATTCCGTCTCACGGGGTTCTATGGCGTTTAACCACCCCGGTGAGACATACTTCTTGCCGCCTGTGAATGACTACCGCCCTTACGTAACGGTTCAGGTTTTTAATGTGAAGATAAGTGGTTTGTTGGACTGCGGGGCGTCATGTTCAATATTGGGAAACGACGCTCATAAAATATTCCTGAAATTAAACATTGAGATGTGTCACTTTGATTACCCTCGTAGGTTAAGTGTTGCCAGTGGGGAGAGTTTTATCTGCCGTCATTATATGAATATACCCATACAATTTAAAAATAAAGTAAAACTAGTGCTGTTTCACGTTCAACCGGAAATCACACTTCCCATCCATTTTGGAATCAACTTCTGGAAGGCGTTTGGTTTGGCTCCTGACGTTTTGGCTTGTTTGCGTGATAATGCTCCTTCTTTCGTGAATGGTCGGGTGAACAGTGTCGAAGAGGATGGATTACGAGACTACGACTCTTTAACCATGGGTCAGAAGCGGGAGATGGATAGAATTCAACTCTTGTTTGACAATATTAATACTGATAAGGTTGGGCTAGGCCGAACCTCACTAATCCAACATGAAATTAATACGGGCACGGCGGTTCCGATTAAGCAGAAATATTATCGCCTCAGCCCGGAGAAGTTGAAGCTCCTGGACGCTGAACTAGATAAGATGTTACAAAACCGTGTTGTGGAACCTTCCTATTCTCCATGGAACTCGCCTGTAACTATGGTACCTAAGTCTAACGGGGAAATGCGCCTGTGCTTGGACAGCCGCCGTCTCAACGCTGTTTCCAAGACAGACGCTTACCCTTTGCCGTATATTAATTACATAATTGATAATTTGCGTGATGCTAAATATTTAACGTCCTTGGATCTCAGCGCCGCGTACCATCAGATCCCTTTGCATCCAGACTCTAAGGAGAAAACGGCTTTTACCGTCCCCCGTCGGGGTCTTTTTCATTACAATGTTATGTGTTTCGGTCTGGTCGGCGCATCTGCGACGATGCAACGGTTGATGGATGGGCTCTTCTCGGCTGAATTTGATAATAAGGTATTTGCCTATGTTGATGACGTAGTCATTTGCACGTCGTCCTTCGACGAACATGTGAAAATTTTGGAACGTGTGTTCGAGAAACTGAAAAACGCCAACTTAACCATCAACATGAGGAAATCCCAGTTTTGTCGTAGCGAGTTGAAGTACCTGGGGTATATGGTCGATCGTTTTGGATTAAGGACCGATCCTGCCAAGGTTGAGGTCATCATGAATTTCCCCACTCCCAAAGATCCCAAGGACATTAAACGATTTTTGGGAATGGCGGGTTGGTATCGTCGATTTATCCACAACTTTTCTCAGGTTGCCCGTCCATTAACTCGCCTTACCAGCAAGAAGGTGCCGTTCGTGTGGACTGACGAAGCGGATGAGTCCTTCAATACCTTGAAATCTGCACTTATTTCCGCTCCGATCTTAAAGTGCCCGGATTTTAGTAAGCCGTTCTATGTACACACAGATGCTAGCTCATTTGCTATTGGGGGTGTTCTCACCCAGAAGATCGACGAGGTGGACCATCCCATAGCGTACTGCAGCAGAACTCTGAACGCGCAGGAGGTCAATTATACAGCCACGGAGCGGGAACTCTTAGCGGTGATTTTTGCTTTGGAGCAGTACCGGGCTTATGTAGAAGGTTCCCGGTGCTTCATAGTCACCGACCATGCCTCGCTACAATGGTTCTATAAGCTGAAGAATCCTATGGGCCGGCTTAATCGATGGGCGTGCCGCCTTAGCCAATTTGACTTCGAGATAATACACCGGAAGGGGAAGGAACATGTTATTCCCGATACTTTGTCCCGTATTAGGATAGGCTCTGTCTCCTTTGACCCTCACGATAGCCAGGACCCTTGGTATGTCCAGCGTATAAAGGATTGCTTAGATCGGCCCCGCCTATTTCCCAACTTCGCGGTGGAGAACGGCCAGTTATTACGTCTATCTAAAAATAAATTTAATCTGACTTCTCAGTTCGAGTGGAAGGTGGTCGTGCCGTTGGAATTTCGTGAGGAAATCTTAAAACAGTATCATGATGAACCGGCCTCTGGGCACTTTGGCGTAGCTAAAACCCATAAACGGATAAGTGCCGTGTACTTTTGGCCTGGGCTATACCGCGACGTGGAGAAATATGTGGGAGCGTGTGAGGTCTGTAAGTGTTACAAACCTAGTAACACTGCCAGAGCTGGACTCATGGGTAATCCCCGTGTGGTGAGTCGACCATGGGAAGCCATTTCGTGTGATATACTGGGACCCTTTCCGCCGTCGTACGCTCGAAATAAGTACCTCTTCGTCTGCTTGGACTACTTTAGCAAGTACGCCTTACTTTTCCCACTGCGCAACATAACTGCCAATGCCATTGTTAGGTGTCTCGAGAAGGGAGTGTTTCTGGTGCATGGAGTTTGCAAGTTTATATATGTTGACAACGGAGCCCAGTTCATTTCCAAGGAATTTCGGGACTTGCTGTCAGCTTATGGGGTCCCTAACATATTTTACAACCCCCGGTACCATCCCCAAACTTGCCAGACTGAGCGCGTGAACAGGGATATTGTCCGTGCCATTGCCTCGTACGTGCGTTCTGACCACCGTAAATGGGACCAGAACATTCCCGAGATCCAATGTGCCCTTAATACTGTCGTGCATGAAGGCACCAAATTTACTCCGTTTTACTTGACTCATGGTAGGGAAATGGTAACCGACGGGTCGACCTATCGCCTAGACGAGCCCGTTGATCGTTCTGATGTAGAGGTGAACCTACAACCGTTCTCGACCAATTTACCTCGGTTAAACGACATTTATAAGAAGGTCCAGGCACACCTCAAAAAGGCCTATACACGTAACGTTAGGTACTATAATCTTCGGAAACGCCCAATCGAATTTGAGGAGGGGCAAGTTGTCTATAAGCGATGTTTTCCTCTTTCCAATGCTGCAAAACATTTTAGTGCTAAACTATCCCCCAAGTTTGAAAGGTGTGTAATTGACAAGAAGCATTCCCCTTTGGTCTATTCGTTAAAGTCGATCGATGGGAAGCCTTTAGGGCGTTTTCATATTAAAGATATTCTCGAACGAGGTATTGAACCTCCGGACGCAGGTCCCGTTAGTTAAGGATAATTTAGGGGGTCGGTGGTATCCAGTTCCTAGCACGTGGTATACTTAGCTAGCGAACGATAAACACGACCCAAGACTAGTACATGTTTAGGATAAGCTATTCAATGTTAAATGTTTGCGTGTAAAGGTAGGCGCCACTTAGTAGATTTAAGTTCTTTAACCTCGGTATGTTACCATTGAGTTAAGCGTGTTTTCGTCCGAACCTGCAGAGATATATGGCGTTGGTATAACATTTGTTCTGACTGTTGGCTATTTTTAGGAATGATTACTGGAAAGATATGTCTCTAGAAGTCCGAACTTGCCGCGAGGGGGCGCAATTTTTGAATGTTCTGACTGTTGGTTTGCTTTGGGAAGGGTAACCGGAATATCGGTATGGTATAGTTTCACCTGGAGTTGGTTTGAGTTGGATTTGGTTACAGGTTTGGAGCAGTAAAGTTAATTTTAGTTTTATCCCGGGAAAACTTATTATAAGAAATAGGTTAGGATGGATCCATACGTGCCGTCTTGTGTTGTTGGTAGTTTAAGCCTACTTTAGCGCATTGTTTAGTTTAGCGCGCACTAGTTTAGTTATCTATTAGTGCTGAATTACAATCAGTCTTTCTAGTATTAAGTTCTTTTGTTTACCCTGCGAGTGTGACCGGTTAGCGATAAAAAACTGTTCTGTGGTTTTATCTTATTTTCGTGATTAGTAGTTCGGAGGCAAGCACTTTGTTACCGGTTGACAGGTGATAGTGTTTTGTCCTGGTGTAATGCTGCTCATTATCCTATTAGTTAGTTCTCAATCACTGGGTATGCCTTTCTGGTAACTCCCACTTTTCGGTATAAGACGTGATGGGTGTCCCTCCGTGTATCCTTTTCCTTTAGCATCAGCTGTGCTTATTAGGGTGCTGTTTTTTTTTGTACGATTTGTACCGGGGTAAATCCCCCCTATTCTTTATAAGGTTGGATGTGTGTCACTCCCCTTTGTACACTACTCACTACTCCCTGGCGAGTAAACTAGTATGTAAGCTGTAGTAGGTTTGGGATTGGATTCCCACGTCCTTCGCTAGTGGCCCAATCCAGAACCTACGATTTCACTATCTTCCCTGATATGGCGGAGATATACTTTTTTTTTTATGAGGTTGGATGTGTGTCACTTCCTTTTATACACTACTCACTACTCCCTGGTGAGTAAACTAGTATGTAAGCTGTAGTAGGTTTGGGATTGGATTCCCACGTCCTTCGCTAGTGGCCCAATCCTGAACCTACGATTTCACTATCTTCCCCGATATGGCGGAGATATACATATTTTTTTTTTATGAGGTTGGATGGGTGTCACTTCCTTTTATACACTACTCACTACTCCCTGGTGAGTAAACTAGTATGTAAGCTGTAGTAGGTTTGGGATTGGATTCCCACGTCCTTCGCTAGTGGCCCAATCTTGAACCTACGATTTCACTATCTTCCCCGATATGGCGGAGATATATATTTTTTTTATGAGGAGTAATGTGTGTCACTTCCCTTGTACTAGCGTTTGCTTTCTGTTAAGGAAGTAAACTTGTATGTAAGCTGTAGTGGGTTTGGGGTTGGATTCCCACGCCCTTCGCTAGTGGCCCAATCCTGAACCCACGATTTCGCTATCTTCCCCTACATGGCGGAGATATTTTGCCCGAGTCAGATTTTCCTTGCACATGAAATGTGCAGAATAATTTTATTTCAGAATTTTAGACAAATTCTGAAATAAAATTATTTCCCCAGCCGAAACTGTACTGTAACACCTTTTTTTTTCATGATATTTTATTTCTAGCAACACCGGTTGACAGGCGTTTTTCTGCATGGACAAATTTACCAAAGCGTTGGAAGTTTGTTGGCTCATAGCTCGGGGATTACTGAAGGGTTTTGTTTCAGGGTAATTTTTATCGTTTCAGGATTAATTCTGGCTTGCATTTAGGTATCTTTCAATAATTTTCATGATTACAAAACTTCGTTTGTCGAATGCAAAGTGTTTCCATGTATATGCCCGCGGTTGAGCTGTTGGAAAGACGCCTCAGACGTTCTGTCAGGTGAATGATGGAGTGCTTTTCAAGTTTCGTCTCATCAAAATGGCGTAAGGCCAGCTTTCTAACAATAAAATCGTGATTTCTTTAGTAAAACCTCATTGAAATGGTGAGTTATATGCTGCATTCGACGCCCTAGACCTTCCGAGTTCCGCGTTAACGAATTTACGGCTCAAATGGTATTTCTTTTTCAGTTGTGAACCTCCATTGGCTGCCGTCGACGTGTCCTTTACGAGAGCATTATTTGCGCCTCGGATGATGATATGATCTCATATGTTAAACTAATTCAACTGGCTTTTACCCCTACGAACCGGTAAGTAAAAGCATCGCTTTGACAAGTCAAGCGCATTTCATGTAATCTTGTGCATAAAGGTCTGAACATTTCCCCTTCATTTTATTTCAGTTGCGGCATATTGTGATTCTTTCTATACGGAGACGAGACCCGAGCGCTGGCCTACCTCGTTAAATAGGTCCAGGGGGGCCTGAAGCCTCCGTCGGATCGTAATTTAGGCGAGACCCGAGCGCTGACCTACCTCGTTAAATAGGTCCAGGGGGGCCTGAAGCCTCCATCGCACCACAACTTAGGCGAGACCCGTGCGCTGACCTACCCCATTAAATGTGTGATACAGTCGACCTGTGAGTTCTCCTGCCACATCACCAAGTGCCGCTGTAAGGCAGCCTGAAACCCACACCGTTGGTAAGCTAATATTGTTGTAGAATTAAAATAGGGAGTGCCAAGGCACCTGAATGCAGGTTATTATACTGCAACTTTCTTTGTTGCAGGGTTTTTAGGTTCAGTGTCAATCTGGGCCCACTTCCCAGGATTTCCACCATCTTCGGAGTCCTGTTACCCGTGGTCCATGCCGCTGGGCCCATCTTGGATATCAGGGGTTTTTCTTTCTTCTAACTGGATGCTTCACACGCTTTGTTTACATACATACACACACACACACACTTCTTCCTCTGCCTTAATTGATGATAAAGGTAGCAAACAGAAAGGCTACACTTGGTTATATGGTATAAAAAAAAAATAAGAGACAAAGATGTTTGGGGTGAACGAGACTTTATTTAATATAAATAAGGTGTAACTATTTTTTTGTTAGGTTAAATAGTGATAAGGATTTATTGAAAATAAACCAATTTAACTTACGGGAATACCATTTGTGCAATTTCACTATACCCAATCCTGTTTGTAGCCATACCCCTGGCGCCCACTTGTATAAATTCAGGAGTAATTGCTCTCAGGCCCTGAACCACCTGCCCTGAGCTGTCTCATTTCTAGCCGGGAAAATCTAAGTGTTACACGTTTACCATCAGATGACCCATTTGTTCGTTTACATTTTACATTCCTTGTCGTATAAAAAAAATTGCCATCGCCACATCACGTTAACATAAACGTATCGCAGTAATCCGTATTAATGTTTGCATTTTCCTTTTCAAAGCTGAATTCAGGTCAGCATAGCATTAGCTGATACATCACGTATTTCCGATACTCCGGCCCCCAGTGTTGCCAGGCTAGCAATGCTGGCAACAGCATAAGAATTATGCACGGGTACACAGTCCAGCTGACAACAGTACGAAAGGGGGTTGCGTTACAGCGCCCGACCATAAAGATTGCACATCGGTCTCGGCTAATTTCGGCTTCGCAGAGCGTTATCTCGCTCTAACTTACGCGACGCCAATTGTCTCTTTCTAAAGACCGAAGTGCAACCTTTATGACCCGGTAACAGTATTACAAGTAACAAGTGTAAAATTCATATTGTCTGTAGACTCACGTATGTAGATGATACACCGATCGTGTTTTGTTTACATGCGGATAAAAAACGGTTTAAGATAACCAACGCAACAAACGATAACGTACATAACGTGCTTTGATTACTTAACTCGCCATTTTAAAACGAGTCATTGTAATATTATGCCATGATGATTGCAAAATATTACGAAATCATGACGAGTCATATCAGTAGAAGTCAACAACGCGTGTGTTTCCAAAAGGAACTCTGCGTGCTGAGGTTAATTCATCAGGCATCTAACCTAACGTCAAGTAATGAGCCAATCATAACTGTCCGGAATAGACCTCGAAATGTTGCCTTAAATTCTCAGTGCCCAAGAATTTCTCGGAAAATATCGTGAAACTTTTCGACTAGTATTTTAATATTCTTGCATAGGAGATTTTAGAGTGGTCTGGGGATTAATAAAGCCGCGTACCGTTTTAAAAACATGTTTCTTTTTAAAAACGTCTGTATGTATAGGCAAATGTGGGCGAGAACAGTACTAAATAGCCCAAAGAAGAATTATAACTTTATAACCTATCCCCACTGAACACTTTAAAGAATACAATGTGATACTTATTTTGCGTAGGGAAAGCATTTATACGAAAACTTACAGTAATAAACTGATAACAAATATGCCTCTATTTTGAAACAAAATAAAAACGTATTGCAATCGGACCGTAAACATAACGACCAACACACACCAGAACTAAATAAGGCTTAAAACAAACAACAACTTACAGTTCGCAACAATGTAATACTAGAACTTTAACCTCTATAATAGACTAGCCTAAATCTCAGTACAACAAAGCGCAACCTGAACTCAGCTAAAACAGATTAAACAACCGAGCTGCAGTGTTGCCGGTCTAAGATTTTTTACCCCCCACTTACCCTATTTAATATGGAGGTAATTAAGGGAAACTTTTGCTCAGAGCGCAAAGCTGCTACCTCAAGTTTATAACCCCGTTTTATTAATGAACTATGAAAAAACTGTTGAATATTCCTACCTTTTACAGGTCACAAGGAAATTAGCAAAAAGTCGTGATAGCCTAGTGGTTTTATCAATGGCCTCTCAAGCAGAGGTTCGTGCTTTCGAAGTGGTCGAATTCCGGGCTCGACCTCTCAGTTTTTCTTAAATTATGAGCGAAATTACAATTTGAAATTTGTCATGAGCTTATCGTTGAATAAAAACATCATGGTCTCATACCCATGCGAGACAATTAAATGGTGTGTGTGAAGTTACCAATTCGCACTGGGGCCGAATGAGAACTATAGCCCAAGCCCACTCATTATGAGAGGCCTGTATAGGCTAGATGTTGAGATGATACTGTTGTTGTGCCCATAGCAGGGGCGCCGACTCCGTGGGTGCTCGGGGGCTCGAGCCCCCATGAGAAATAAACAGTGGGTGCCGAGCACCCCTGAGAATAGACATCACGAAACAGATCGTAATCGCCTTTTAGGGATAGGTGATTTTTCATTACCTGACGACCCGTTTACGAGTCATCAAATAAGCATGAGCACCCACGAGGTTTTCTAAAAGTCGGCGCCCCTGGCCCATAGGATTCACATTAATGCTACCTAATTCAAGAATTAATGTATAATGTAAAATGCAATAAAGTACTTGATGAACGTCTGTTGCCAGTAATTGATACACGTGTACGATAATCATCTTATTTTCCGGCTCCACGAGCAGAATTACTTGCAAATGGCTATGTAGGTGAAGGAATCAGCCCCTGGGCCGTCAGTAAGCCCGGCCCGTGCCCAAGTCAATACGTACCAAGTTACAACATCAAACGCCATGGCTTTACCTTTGTTACGCGGCAGGCTGAACATTACAAGCTAGGCTTATACTCCGACACTGAAATTACAAATTCATTTTGTGCTGTTGCGCTCACACAAACAGTTATTCATATAAGAGTGGAAGAGACGGTATGATAAGCGCTTCGAATTCTGGATACCGGAGTAGCCCCCGAGGCGCGTTGTTAACTGGAAACATCTTATATTATTATATTGAAGAGATTTTAGCGCTTTGCGTCTGATCCGACTCCGAGAAAACACGACGAGTAACCCTTCATGACGTGATGGATGAATACAAGAAAATATTCACTGCCGTGATTATGCGTAAACTTTTTGTATTGTCTTAACGCTAAAATTAAAAAAGAATAGAGCGGTAAAGCTATTATGTTTCTTTGAAACATTTGCTAATCACTGTTGTTGCACCCCGTTTCGCCTATTCACTTAGCGCAAATATTTCTATTGATATGATTAAACATTTATTATGTATTTATGAAAAATAAACTAAACATATCCATAATTTTACTAACTAGATTAGACATGCTTATATGTAGAGGATAAAGGACATCTTCCATGCTCGTCTGCGAGTAAAGAAAAAACATAGAATTTACCAGTTGCTTCTCTTCCCCGCAGATGGTAAAAGCCCATCGAGGGAATGGCCAAAAATTAAAGGAATTATGTTATAGGCGATGTGGCTAGCAACCCATCACTATTTTGATTCCATTTTTTGCCATCTATACGCCCACAATCTTGCTAATCGTGGCCTAGGTCTTGCCACCTCAGGCTCTGTCTATCCCGTAAGGGATAAAGACGTGATTTGTGTATGTTCATCAAAATCTATCGCTAGGACTTGCATCGACATAGAGGAATTGAAAAAAAAAAACAATACAGAGAAAATACCGACACAAACCACGAGACTCTACAAGATTAAAACGATTACTTAGATACTGACAATAATAACTGCTTCTAAGCAGACTAATTACACGCCCAAAGAGCATAACAGAAAATCATTTTATAATGAGCTAGCGCAGTTCCTTGTTAAATTTCAGCAGCGCAAGTCCCGGGTAATTGGGCTCATCTTTTCAGCTCGCAAAACGTTACGGACGCTTAACATAATTCGGCGTGCCGCGCCGTGGATGCAAATATTTGCACCGACGCGCGCCTCGCCTGCACAGCGCATCGCAGCTACAGAGCTACCGGTGTAAACTACCGGCTTAAATATCGCAGGATCATGACTACGAGTGTTAGAACAAACTTCTCTTTCATTTTAGAATGAGTACACTGTCGCATGTTCCGCATCGATTTCTCCTTTCGCCTGGGGCATCTCGTTCTTTCAATTGGACTTATTATTATCAACTCCAGCAACATTGTACGTATCGGTTCTAAATACAAGAAATTCTAAATACAATGTGACATAATTTTTGGAACGCATTTGAAGCAGTTTCGACCTCGATTTTCTACGTCAAACGAATGTGCAACGTCTTCTAGTGTTCTGTTTAACCCACGACCACGACGCTTGACGTCGATGTCTGTGGCGTCATAGCTCTCATGCGCATGAAACGATTTGGATACGGTTTTATCGTTCAAAAGCCAATTTCCTTGCGATAGCTCTTAGCTATGTTTGGCAAAAATCGGTCCAGCAGTTTGAAGAGCATCAGCTCTTTTCCAAAGTGATGTAAGGCATTTTTGGCATAAAATTAAATAATGCGTGGGGGGTTCAATGTTATGTTATTAAAGACCCAAATGTCACAACCATACAATGCTTCTACCAGTCAGTGATATGAATCACGGCGTCGGCCGAGAGACATTTAGAAAACAGAAGCACTACCTACGTAGACGATAGGCCAGATGTAACAGCAGTAAATGTGTAACGATTCAATTTCGTTGTATCATACACGTAACGCCATCTACCTTGAAGCGGAAACACTACGAAGTACATTATTTTCAGCGCCATCTAGCGTGTTGGTGTGACTCCTCATCGTCTCTTCAGTAGGCAACGATTGATTTGTTTATTTGTTTATTTTTATAAGCTACAACTTATTATTTAGATTTAAACTAGGGCATCAAGAGGGGACATTTTATTATTATTTTACATGTCAAAATAAACATTGAACTTTGAATGTTTCGAAGAAACTTCCTATTTGTTGCAGTACCATTATGCTTGTCTATGGCAAGGCTTCACTAGGGCTGTGACGTTTGGATATTGACATGGCATCGATCCGATCATTTTATCAAGCGTGCCGTGTTATTAAGTTTTGCTTGCCAAATATTTTGGAACGCCTTTCGTGGAAGTTTCGTTTTGTGTTTCGAGAATGTTGGACTATTCCCGGCAGGTCAAGGAGGCTTGCAGTTATTTGTTAGTTAGAATGCACTTCATCGAAATTTCTAACCCATCGATAGAGATTGTCGACCAGGGCACAGCACTAGCGGCTTTTGATGCTTTATAACATCACTGCAGGTCACTGGTCGGTCTCTTTTGGCTTCGGGTCTAAAATAATCCAATACAAACCTTTCTTCTGCTTGTGACGGTGTACCTACTTCGGGAGCTGGTGAGTTCTACCTGAAATTTGTTACTTTGCATCGTGGGCATCATATTTCGCTTGCACAAATCCCTAACCCAGGATTTGTTTCAGTGTGTGACGCCTTGTTATTCGAATCCGCTGCTTGCTGGGAAGTTCTGAAGCTACGCTAATACAAATCCAACAGTTGTTTCGAATCCATTTCTTTCTCCGAGTAAGTAATATGCAAACTCATCTTCTGCGACCTAAAACCTACCCTCTTCTCTCTGTTTCCTATGCTAAGACCTTGTTTCGCTTACAGACTATTTGTTCGGTCGCTTGGCGTGGCCAACTTTCTCCGTGGACTCCGGGTATCGTTTCGGTGTGCTGCCAGGGCACAGCAGCTGACGACGTGGCTCGCTGTAGGGCCAGTCTACCCACACACACACATCATATACAATCAGGTGATCACGTTCCTTTTTGTTCTGCGACTTCATGAACCGTGATTAGCTCCCGTAACGTCGGTACCCTCTTCAATCCATTCAATTTTAAGCTGTCCTTGTCAGGCACCATTTAAACCTTTCTTTTAATTTTTCTGTCTAAATTATTCGAGCCAATAGAAAGGCCGTTTTCATTACCTCCATCGCCGGACCTATCGCTAAGTAATTCTGTACACTAGATTTAATTTATTTTGGTCTTAGCGCTAAGTTGTATTCTAATTTTTAAGCAAACATTGTTCCCGTGACCCGATCCAAGAGCGTTGTATTTTTTTTATTATAATATAATTTATTGAGTGAAAGCAAACTTATTATTTTACTCCATTTCTTTAACAACCTTTCAAGCTTTAGGTTTTCTCTTATTTTTCAAAGCTTGTGGCGCCTACTTCTTTTCTCTGTTTAGTTTTCTTTCTTTTTTTATATTAGTTTAGTCTATTGGTAGGCTGGTGTCGAGGAGGCTCTGTTGGGACCCACATCCTGAAGAGCTAGCAGGCCCAACACCAAGCGTGGAATAGAACTAGTACGCCACACGCCTTTTACATTTGTCGCCCAACCGGTGGGGCCACCTCGACTAAAACTACCCCATTCTTTTTTTTCTCTTTTTTTCTTAACGTTTAATTCCTTGTTTGCTTTCTCTCAGTAGTTATTTGCTACTAGGTAGGTTTTAAAGGCCTGTGTGACGGAAACTTGTGCGTTTTGGTGACTTAATAAATTTTGCTGTTATTTTTTTTTAGCAAAATCTACCCACAATTTTTTTTTCTTTTCTCCTTTTTTTCTTTGGGTTTGTAATAGTCTCAAAGCGCACAATCTTCTTTAAATCTGTCCCTACTGTTTTTTTACGTACATTGTCACACACTTTTGCCGGTGGTAGGACTTTTGTGCCAAGTCCGTCCGGGTTGCTACCACCATCTTACTCGCTAATCCGACCGCAAGCAGTAGCTTGCAATACTGTGAAACGGTACGGAGAGTAAGACAGCCGGTTACATCACTTGCACTATAAGGCACTAACATTTCAGCCTTGAGGGTAAGCAGAACAAGCACACAGTTATCCTACATTCTGGTTGCTACCAGGATAATTTAAAGCTTTGGCATAAAATTTTTTTCCTCTTGCTGCTTGTCTGTTTGCCATCTATTTTTTTTATTTTTTTGATTTTTTTATATGTGTAAAAGCACATATCCACTGGCCTGGTTGCCATCTCATTTTCATTTTTTTTGTCTTTTTAATGAGGGTTTTAGGCAATAATTAATTATCCTTTTGTACCGCCTGCCCGTTTTGAACTTAATTTTTTTTTGTGGTTGTTTAGTGCTATAGCACATTGGACACTTGCCTGTTTAACAATTCATTTTGCATTTTTGCCTTGCTTTGATTAAGTTGTATAAGCTCCTGTATAACAGTAATTTAAACTGTAGAAGAATAATTCTACCCACTTAATGTAACCTGACTCAACACTTTATATTTTTTTTGAACTATTTTTAAACTTGCAATTTCATTAGAGTTTAAACTCATTTGGAACACTGTTTTAGCTTCAACAGTTTAGCTTTTCACCTTAGTACTGAACTGGTTATTTGTACTGACATTGGATCCTTATACACACATCAATTTTTTTTAATTTTTTTTATCATGTCACTTCATGTGGACGTAGATTGCCTGAACAAGGATGAACTAATATTTGAGTTGAAATCGAGAGGGATAGACCTACCTAACGTACAAACGGTGGATGAACTCCAGCAACTTTTTAGAAAATCAAAATCACAACAAGACCTCACAAAAGCATCTGGTTACATTTCAGCTTTGTCGCTTGACGAGGAGTTCCAGGCATGCGAGGAGAAGCTGAATGCAGTGCTGGGCGCAGATCACTCGTCGTTGTCATGCAGGCGTCGCTGTCTGTCTCGACTGTCACATGTCATTTTAAGGTTAGAGCGTCTACACATAAGTACCAAAGAACAACAGCTTCGGAAAATTGCATTGGTTACGAAGGCCTATGGGTCCCTTCAAACTTTGAAATGTCGCAAGGAACCTGGTGATTCATCGTCCCATAGTGCAGATGTTCCTGAACAGACTGTAACTGCTGTCGATTGTACATTCAAACGTAGCTCGCAGGTGTTAAAATGGAATCTGTCTTACGATGGCAGATCTCCGGTCTATGATTTTCTGGTTAGGTTGAAGGAACTAATGTTTTCGTCAGGCGTGTCTGAAACCGAATTGTTGAGAAACATTGTACACTTGTTAGCCGGGGACGCTTTGTTATGGTTCCGTAATGGTGGGTCACACATGAATTCCTTTGCTGACTTTGAACACTCTTTAACCACTGAATTTCAGCCAGTAGAGTATGAACGATGTTTACTAAATCAAATTAGGGCTCGACTACAGGGTCAGAATGAAAGCATAAAAGGTTACATAAACATTATGGAAAGCTTATTCTCTAGATTGACCAGGCCATTGACAGATACCGAGAAGTTAGACATTATCATGACCAACATGGATCCATTCTATATTTCCCGTTTAGCGTTAACTGAGGTCAACTCAACTCAGGAACTCAAGGCCATTTGCTCTCGACTAGAAGTAGCTCAATTTAAGTGCCAGTTTAGAGGCTTTTCTAATGTTGGTGATAATTCTGTCATTCCCAATATATTACAAAACCAAGTTCCTGTCACTGAGTCACATTCACATTCCAGGCCTAACAACCAAAGGTCTACTGTCACATGCTTAAAGTGCAATGGCCCTCATCACTATAGTCGATGCAATGTGTATGTAGGTCAGCATTGTTTTAGATGCAAAAAGCCAGGCGTAGATTCGCGATCCTGCAATTGTTCAAAAAACTAGGTGTCCGGTCAGCTGTATCATCGAGTGCTGCCCTTGATGCTTCTGACCGTAATTTAAAAACTAACAGGAATTTCACTTGCACACACAGAACTAAACCACTATTTAAAGAGGAGGCTGGCGATTCCAGACCTTACCTCTCAATAGGTATATTAGGACTTGAATGTAATGCATTGGCTGACTCTGGTTCATCCGTGTCAGTGATGAGTGAGTTAGCATACCACTTATTGCAAAGAGAGGGTCTAAACTTTCCTTTGCAGACATGTGATAATAAACTATCAGTTGGCAATAATGCCACACTGCAGGTGTTAGGTAAAGTTTCTGTTCCTATAGAGTTTAACATGCAGGTGAAGTTCATGGAGGTTTTTGTTTGTAAAGACATAAATATTTCAATTATTCTAGGTGTAGATTTTCTGAGAATGTTCAACCTTTGTCGTGACATATTAAATTCTAAGTCGACATGTGTGCGCACAGGCAGGATGAATCTTCTTAAAAATAGTGAGGTTCATCTGCATGACTTTGAAGATTTAACTTCTCAACAAAAAGAGGCTTTGAAATCTGTTGTGGATAGTTTCAAGCTCATTGCAGCGTCTGATGACACTTTAGGTTGTACTAGCTTAGAAGAACACGAAATAGATACGGGCGATCATCTTCCGGTGAAACAAAAATATTATCCAATTCCATTTCACCATAGAGAGTATGTCAAACGCGAGATAGATAGTATGTTAAAATTGGGTATCATTGAGAAGAGTACTTCTCCATGGAATAGTCCTATACTTTTAGTGCCCAAAGCCAATGGTGAGCTCAGGATGTGTCTGGATAGTCGAAAACTAAACAGCCTAACTAAAGTAGATACTTATCCCATGCCCAGAGTTCAGGAAATATTAGATTCACTTAATAATGCCAAGTATATGACATCGCTGGACCTTAAGTCCGCCTTTTTTCAAATTTTACTGAAGCCCTCTTCTAGGGAAAAAACTTGCTTTTCAGTGCCTGGCGTAGGAGCTTTCCAGTTCCGACGAATGCCTTTTGGCTTAGTTAATGCGACTGCAAGAATGATGCGCTTAATGGACAAAGTATTTGGACCTGAATTCAGCAACAACGTCTTTTATTATGTTGATGATGTGATTTTGATATCTGATTCGTTTGAGGAACACATCTCACTATTAAATAAAGTACTTTCAAAATTGAGACAAGCAGGACTCACCATTAACTTGGACAAATCGGCCTTTTGCCGCTCATCATTAAAGTTTCTCGGCTATGTTATTGACAGACGTGGTTTACGTACAGATAGTGATAAGGTAAAATCCATAGTTGAATTCCCGGCTCCTTCCAGTCAGAAAGAACTCCGCAGATTCTTAGGAATGGTCTCTTGGTATCGAAGATTCCTCAATAACTACTCAACTCTGAGCGCACCGTTAAATAAGCTTACTAAGAAGTTGCCCAAGGGAGTTTCATTTTGTTTGGATGAGAAAGCTTTAGCAGCCTTCAACACCATTAAGACCTTGCTTATCTCTGCTCCCATCTTGAGTGTGCCGAGGTTCGACCGGCCATTCACTGTCACGACGGACGCCTCCGATGTGGGTCTGGGTTGTGCCCTGTCTCAATTTGATGATGAAGGCTACGAGCATGCAGTGGCGTATGCCAGTAGAACTCTCTCTAGCTCTGAAAAAAATCATTCCACAACAGAGAAGGAGTTGAATGCCATAATATTTGCCCTTGAAAAGTTCCGCGGATATATTGATGGTTCCCCTTTCAGAACCAAAGTTTATACTGACCATAGTAGTCTGAAGTGGTTGGTCAGTCTAAAATCACCTACAGGTCGTTTGGCACGATGGGCACTCAGACTCTCACAGTTTAACTTCGATGTTGAGTACCGGAAAGGCTCAGAGAATAAGGTTGCCGATGCTCTTTCCCGAGCACCAGTTGTAACTGACAATGTTAATGTCATCTCTCCTTCTGACTCAACCATAGATCTATGGTATGACAAACTGTTTGAGAAAGTTTCAAAAGACCCTCAAAAACATCCTGACTTTAGAATTTTAGATAACACCCTTTTAAAACGTATTCGTAGCAAAAACCCCCTGACAGTCGAATGTGAGTGGAAGCGAGTGATTCCTAAACATATGAGAAACTCTATTTTAAAGGAATGTCATGATAGACCTGATGCAGCACATCTAGGCACCTTCAAGACTTTTAAGAGGATTTCTCAAAGTTACTTTTGGCCAAAAATGCTCGGTGACATAAAAAAATACATTAAAGCTTGCTCAATCTGTCTGGCTTATAAAAGTACAAATTTACCACCTTTCGGGCTAATGGAACACCCCAAGAAGGTCCAACGACCATGGCAGATGATTTCAACCGATATTCTGGGTCCATTACCCAAAAGTTATTCTGGTTACCAATATGTTTTGGTAGTTTCAGATTATTTCACCAAATACACTTGTTTATTTCCCATGAGGAATTCATTGGCCAAGACTGTGGTACGTTTAATTGAAAATGAAGTACTAATGAAGCACGGTATCCCTCAATGTATCACTATGGATAACGGGCCCCAATACATCTCCAACCATATGAAGTCTTTGAAGGAAAAATACAAGATTAAGACTTTCTTTTACAATTGTAGGTTCACACCTCAAAATAATCCTTCAGAACGAATTAACAGGGTTCTATCGACAGCATTAGCATCATATGTTGGTGATAACCATCGCACCTGGTCCGATCAGTTAAGTCAAATAGAGTTTGCTATTAACACTGCAGTGCATCAAGTTACTGGGTATAGTCCGTATTTTTTAAACCATGGACGCGAAGCTATCCTTTCTGGAGAGTGGTACCCAGCTCGATCACTGGATGACCTGGAACTGCAATTTTCAGACCGAACTTTATATGCCTCTTTATTACCTCACTTGAAACCAGTTTTCGCCAAAGTCAACAAGTGCTTAGCTGAATCCTATCACAAAAACAGAGTTTATTATAATAGGAAGAGAAGGATTGTAGAATATGATGTAGGTCAGATAGTGTGGAAGAGAGAATATCCTCTTTCTGACGCTTCAAAATTTTTCACTAAAAAACTGGCACCTAAATTCAAAAAGTGTGTTATTTCAAATAAGATTTCGAGTGTGACCTATGAATTACGGGACCATGACTCTAACAAACCTATTGGTGTTTGGCATGTCAAGGATATTGTCAAATCAGAGTTAGGTAATTAGCGGGTTGTTTGTTTTCTTTTTTTTCAGGACCCGGACAAGTCCTTAAACTGTGACCACATACACACACACATACACACACACATACATACACATACACACACACATACACGCACACATACACACACACACACATATGCACACACACACACACACACACACACACACACACACACACACACACACACACACATATGCACACATACACATTTATCACCACATTTTTTTCCTTTCATTATTATGTTGATATGGAGAGTTAGTGTTTCATCACCTGCACAAGGGAAAGAACACAACAATTTTGATATATCATAGTATTATCATACCCTAACACTTCTGCTTGTGTCTAGGGTTGTCACTCAGCACGAACATAAAAAAAAAAAAAAAAAAAAAAAAAATTTTTTTTTTTTTTTTCTTTTCAAATTTTTTTGGTAAGGAGGTAATGTAACGATTCAATTTCGTTGTATCATACACGTAACGCCATCTACCTTGAAGCGGAAACACTACGAAGTACATTATTTTCAGCGCCATCTAGCGTGTTGGTGTGACTCCTCATCGTCTCTTCAGTAGGCAACGATTGATTTGTTTATTTGTTTATTTTTATAAGCTACAACTTATTATTTAGATTTAAACTAGGGCATCAAGAGGGGACATTTTATTATTATTTTACATGTCAAAATAAACATTGAACTTTGAATGTTTCGAAGAAACTTCCTATTTGTTGCAGTACCATTATGCTTGTCTATGGCAAGGCTTCACTAGGGCTGTGACGTTTGGATATTGACATGGCATCGATCCGATCATTTTATCAAGCGTGCCGTGTTATTAAGTTTTGCTTGCCAAATATTTTGGAACGCCTTTCGTGGAAGTTTCGTTTTGTGTTTCGAGAATGTTGGACTATTCCCGGCAGGTCAAGGAGGCTTGCAGTTATTTGTTAGTTAGAATGCACTTCATCGAAATTTCTAACCCATCGATAGAGATTGTCGACCAGGGCACAGCACTAGCGGCTTTTGATGCTTTATAACATCACTGCAGGTCACTGGTCGGTCTCTTTTGGCTTCGGGTCTAAAATAATCCAATACAAACCTTTCTTCTGCTTGTGACGGTGTACCTACTTCGGGAGCTGGTGAGTTCTACCTGAAATTTGTTACTTTGCATCGTGGGCATCATATTTCGCTTGCACAAATCCCTAACCCAGGATTTGTTTCAGTGTGTGACGCCTTGTTATTCGAATCCGCTGCTTGCTGGGAAGTTCTGAAGCTACGCTAATACAAATCCAACAGTTGTTTCGAATCCATTTCTTTCTCCGAGTAAGTAATATGCAAACTCATCTTCTGCGACCTAAAACCTACCCTCTTCTCTCTGTTTCCTATGCTAAGACCTTGTTTCGCTTACAGACTATTTGTTCGGTCGCTTGGCGTGGCCAACTTTCTCCGTGGACTCCGGGTATCGTTTCGGTGTGCTGCCAGGGCACAGCAGCTGACGACGTGGCTCGCTGTAGGGCCAGTCTACCCACACACACACATCATATACAATCAGGTGATCACGTTCCTTTTTGTTCTGCGACTTCATGAACCGTGATTAGCTCCCGTAACGTCGGTACCCTCTTCAATCCATTCAATTTTAAGCTGTCCTTGTCAGGCACCATTTAAACCTTTCTTTTAATTTTTCTGTCTAAATTATTCGAGCCAATAGAAAGGCCGTTTTCATTACCTCCATCGCCGGACCTATCGCTAAGTAATTCTGTACACTAGATTTAATTTATTTTGGTCTTAGCGCTAAGTTGTATTCTAATTTTTAAGCAAACATTGTTCCCGTGACCCGATCCAAGAGCGTTGTATTTTTTTTATTATAATATAATTTATTGAGTGAAAGCAAACTTATTATTTTACTCCATTTCTTTAACAACCTTTCAAGCTTTAGGTTTTCTCTTATTTTTCAAAGCTTGTGGCGCCTACTTCTTTTCTCTGTTTAGTTTTCTTTCTTTTTTTATATTAGTTTAGTCTATTGGTAGGCTGGTGTCGAGGAGGCTCTGTTGGGACCCACATCCTGAAGAGCTAGCAGGCCCAACACCAAGCGTGGAATAGAACTAGTACGCCACACGCCTTTTACAAATGAACTACCTGATTCGGAGCTGTATCTTCAGTTAACAGAAGTTTCTTCTACAATACGCTTTGAATTTCGAATCAAAGAAACTGGTTGTACCCACTGTATTCCTGTATGTTGCCAGTCGGCGTGCATAGAATGTGCGCAGCAAAAGGTTAAATGGCTGCAAAATTCAGCTCAAACTATTATCAAACCAGCATTTTCCGCTGATTCCTGAATACTTAACACCTTTACATTTCAGCATGTGGTTGCCAGTTAACTTATGGAACGTTCAAGTCCGTACCACATTTTGAAGCAAGTGGAAAATGCAAGTAACGGCCGAGTAAGCCGACCGAAGTCGAGTGTTCGAGTCGAGATTTCGCTTATCACGCTCCAGCGGATGGGAGTGCCGAGGCGGTATACTTTTATTGAATGGAACGATTGTATACTTCTTTATAGAATGGTATTTGTAAATGATACGTGGATCTGGTAGAAGAAACATAATTTAAGTTAAACAGCGGTAATGGGATTACATAGCAGATGCATTTTTTTATGAAATGCAAAAATAAAGCAAGAATCGAGGGAATGGGCGAATCATTTTATAGGCGATGCGGTTAGCAACCCACCACTATTGTGATTCCCCTTCCAACCTACACGCCTACAATTATGCTAAACGTGGCTTTTAGATATTGTTACCTGAGGTTCTGTTTAAACACGTGATTTATGTATGTATACATGTGTATGCAAAAATAAAGTAAATATAAAACGAAATTTCCTGACTGACACATCACCGCCTCGCCTAAACCCATAGATCTAAATCATTGAAATTGTGCATTGACGTTCCTAAACGACGAAAGACAAAGAATAAAGTAGAATTCTATGAATAACCCACGGGATAGGGTTCCGCGACGAAAGCACTGACTCAAGAACAATGAATCCACCTTCATAAGAATTTCTTTGAAGATACAAAAAAATGGTTTAATGTTATTTATTCAGCTTTTCAGCACTGTATCACCAGGCCAAGGTCACGTGCGAGCGAGACTTATTGCCGTCATTTCGGCACCAAGCGACAATTGGCGACTAATTTATACGCTCATTTCGCACGATAATGTAGCGCTCGGCTGCCATTTCGCGGCGCATCGACAAATGGACAATGACGTTATGCTTTAGTATGTCAAGAGTTCGCGTTTTGGGGGTAGGAACGAAAAATATCGCTAAGAAATCAAAAAATAATTTTGTCACGCATAATATACATTCTGTGACAGATAATATTTTTGAACCAAATAAAAAGAAAGTAACGCTGAAACTGTACAGTATTTTAACCGGTTCAATAAATTTGATATGTACGGAACCCTCAGAAATCAGAACTCAAAAATACTATCAAATTACGTTCGTGAGAATAACCAACTTTAACGGAGGCGATATTTATACACTAAAATATATTATCTATGACGCGCTGCGTCTTCAAAATTCACTACATCAAGTCTCCTCGAATAATCTAGAATACGAACAACATTATAATATTCCCAGACAAGCCCCCGGCCATCGCGTCTAATGCTAGTCAGAGCGTTGTTAAATAAAGAAAACTAGCGCTAGTAATATTTGCTTTTCCATAATAATGCTATGAAAAAGTCGATAGCTTATAATCTGCATCCGTATCGAAAAACATCGAGTATTTTCTCAGTTTAATAATGAGTATCTAGTAACTGTAGCTTATTAGAATCACTGAACAAACACGCGAACAAAGAATATTTATAGAGTTCAGTTGCTCACAGTACTCATGACGGAAGATCATCAATATAGCAGTCAAGCACCGCGAAGTTTTTTAATAAATATAATATCACGACAGAGTCTCCAATGAAAAGGTATTGAAGAAAATGAGCAAGAAACTGGAAGTTTTTAATGCCGTCAAGATAAGGAAATTGGAGTACTTTGGTCATATCACGCGTAACGACAAATACGAACTGCTACAGTTTTTGATGCTAGAGAAGATTGTAGGAAGCAGACCAGGAAAATATGTACGGGCTCAAAAACCTTTGAAGGTGGTTCAATTTGAGCACTAGATTTCTGTTTTGGGCAGCAGTGTCCAAGATAAAGCATGATAGCCGCACTCCGGTAGGAGATGGCACCATAAGAAGAAGAAGAAGCACCAAGCACCAATGGTAATGGGGATCACGGACTTCGTTAGTAAATAACGCTAGTCGACGTAACGTGTAGGAACAACTAATTTGTAAAGTGTAGGTATACCCCACTCCCACGAAAAGTGGCAAAAAACAAGTAGTGCAAAAAGCAACTCTGTTTATTGGTACTTCATAAGCTGCCTTTTCCTCTCGCACACACTTCCAAGCCTCCAGCGGGTAAGTCAGGAAAGGATTAGTTTTACAAAGTGGCGATTAAGATGATTTATTGTACAATAAGTACATAAATAATTTCATATTGCTAACGAACAACCAGATACTCCCGAGCGAGCTGAGCGAGCTGTAAGTGTAAGGTCTGCATGCGCTCGAGCGTGCATCTTAAACAAATGAAAGTCATACTTGTGTCATGATTCGAAGCTGCACAGAACCCTTTGCCGCTGCCCGCCACGCTGCACGCCCCGCCGAACGCTCCGCTTCGAGCGTCCGCTTAGGCCTTACTCTAACCGCAACTGGTTAGCGAATTTTTCTATCCGTTCCTAGTTGTCGCGTGACCTTGTTACTAAGCGATTTTTTGTCGCGAAACGTCATCTGTTTGAATGATGTGTCTGTACGACACAATTACAAACTCCCGTGTAACATCTACTACTCACCAGGGACGAGAGAAGGCGCTGTTTTTCAAATGATAGGTACTATCAAATTAATCAAGAATTTTACTTTTTCTAATTAGAAATTAAATTTATAAACTAATACTTTGCACAGCAGAAAAAGTTTTGGAGCATAATCTGCAGAGAATTATGAAAAAACTGGAAAGTTCAGTCAAATGTATTTTTAGTTTTTTTTTCTCGATCATTATAACGTTGTTCACGCAATTGAAAAGCTTCGTCTAGAAATAATTGGACTGTGTGTAATATGATATCCTGTCTTACAAATTGTATCCGCCGGATGGTCAACTCAATATAATTAATCGTATCTTGCGATAATTGTGAAGTGTACGGGACATCCGCAGCAAGCTCGGCACTGATTAATACCTATCACTTTTCATAAACAAGCCCCTCCTATGTATTGCGAGAGCGACTTCGAGAACGGCTGGACCGAGCCGACAATGTTTTTGAAACTATGCGTTGAAGGTTGTTGAATGTGAGATCACACCACAGATAAACGATACGTAGACAAACATCAAGTAAAACCTTTTACAATACTTTTTTAGAAAACTAAGTCCTTAAAAAACTATGGTTATTATGTTGTTTCCTTTAATCGAAAAATAATTAACAATACAAGACCAACTTCAAAAAAAGGATCGAGCAGGTATCCTATTGCTTGAGACTACTCAACAAAAGCAAGCGTTCAAAGTAGTGTCGTTTAAAAACATCGTGTAAATTACAACCGAATCTTTTGCCCAGAGGCTAAAGCACGCAAAGGCCTATTATCAAAATAATAACCCTAATTAGCCTTCAAAGGGCACGTGTTGGGTGTAATTTATTTTTACTGGCACACGCTGTGCTCAAAGGCTTTTCTCAGAGTTCGTTTAATGATATTAAACATCGAGTTCCCTTATATTATCTACTCCTGTCCCTATACCGTGGTATATACCTGGAATAATTAACATTTGGATAAACCCACCCATTCCATTTGGATAACAGCTGTAGCCAGTGGTTTGACCTGTGGCCTTTCAAGCAGATCGTGAGTTCGAACCCGAGCTTCGCAGCTCTGAATTTTTCGAAATTTATTTGCAAAATAGTATGTTGATAATGATGTTGTGGTGCAAAATTACAGTTTACACTTACCAGGAGCTGCCCGGTGAAGGAAAACATCGTGAGAAAACCTGCACACACCTAATTTGAAGTACTTCAGTGGTGTGTGTTAGTTACTGCTGTCAATGACAAATGAAATGCTTTATTTCACTCGCATTGCATTCAATTCAGTCTATCTAAACTATTTTATACAAAATAACAAGTAGGTATACCATTTAAAGGTCCGGCTACACCAGTGCGCAAAAGACGATGACGGTGCGTTAACGCACCGGTGTAGTCACACCTTTAATCGTGTCATTCTAATACATACACATAAAGCAAAATCGCTTTCTGCTGTCTGTCTGTCCCTATGTACGATGCGGTTTTTTTTAATAGATAGAGTGCAGGTACAAGTGCAAATACAGGTTTATATGCATAATTCTACGCAGACGAAGTCGCGGGCAGAAGCTAGTGTTTTATAAAGCTTACATTAGCAATATGTCAGCTCCATCCATCATAAGTGAGCGTTTTAAATTTCATCTGTATAGAACTAGCTTACACAGACAGTGAAATGTTTCAACATATTGTCTAGACTCCATGACAAGGCGCAGCGAATTGAGATAAATTCATTTTCAGCTGCAACACGACCGTAGTTTCAGTTTCGGAATTGAAAGAAACCAGAATAATTCATGATTCATTGTTTTAGAGGAAAATTCTAAAACTGCTGCAATCATATTCTCTATAATAAGAATAGTAAATACATATAGTTCTGTTGGTGTAAAATATTATTCGCTATAGCTTTACTTTATCCCCCTGTCGGCTTGCGAAATCGCCTGAAGAAGTATTGACACACACACACACACACACACAAATCACGTCTTTATCCCATACGGGATAGACAGAGCTAAAGGTAACAAGACCTAAAGACCACGTTCAGCATGATTGTGGGCGTATAGGTGGAAAGGGGAATCAAAAATAGTGATGGGTTGCTAGCCGCATCGCCTATAACAAGATTCCTAAGATTGTCGCCCATTCCCTCGATGGGCTTTTACCATCTGCGCGGGAAGAGAAGCAACTGGTAAATTCTATGTTTTTTCTTTACTCCCAGACCAGCATGGTATGTCTGTGTCTAGATATACCTACTCTCATAATAGCTTCCCCATTCTGGCAGCTCATCAAGTTACTAATAACTTGAACAGCTTACCACTGTAGGTATTATACACGCTTCAATGACCGGAGGCAGCCCACGGCAAACACGATCCAACTGGGGGGCTAATACATTCCATTTACCATATTCGTAACCACACCGTCCCTCTCACTCGCAAACTAATCCCTATTACTGTGAGCGAAACGGCACGAATGAACTTCTAAAATCGAATGTCGTAGAATAAGGCCTGCTGGCCTGTCTGTGACGTCACTTGACATGTTTCGAGTGTGGAAGTAATAGGACCAACAAGCGCTATTACATAAATATACAATACGACATCTCCATTACTATTGTTGACGCAAATCCAGTGTATATTATAGTTGATTCAATTCCGATTTAGTTTAGGTTCGCTCGCTGTCAGATCCTTACTAAAATGACAGCTAAAACCTGAACTGAGTCGGAATTGAATCGCATTAAGCTCCTGTTCTAAACTTACGGCTAGTTAGCTGTAACCAACTGCTCTACAATAAATCATATTTCATTTCACGTAGAAACCTTTAGCGTAAATGTGTTCGAGACGGCCGTTGACAGAAAACTTATTTGACACAGCAATAGTAGATTAATGTCGAGGCCTGGGAAGTAGCCAATTGCTGGATGAGTAACTTGTTTAAAAACACGAACCGCAGGTGAGTGTTTTTTAAAGTTACGAATCCAGCAATTGCTCTTCCAGCTGAGGCGGTTATAATGTTTTTCTAAAACATTGAGAGGAAATGAAAATAAATTTTGCACTAAACTTCCTCGCAACTTAGGTGGTTTTCATGTTAGACAGAGCCTAAGGTAACAAAACCTTAAGGCCACGTTTAGCATGATTAAGGGCGTATAGCTAGAAAGGGAAATCTAAATAGTGATGGGTTGGGGTGTGATGGGGCTTTTTTCTTAAGTTTTTTTTATGTCATCAGTCACCGTAAGCTATTTGTGACATTGATAAAACCGTTAGACTCGAATGAAACACGCACTCCTGGGCCATCGACTTGGCTGTCTGACATTGTTGACAAAGACCGAAGTGCAATCTTTATAGCCGGGTACTTGCCGCTTGCTGCCCGCATGACCACATTAATATACAATGCTTGCGGATGCATCCAAAGTATTTTTATGTCACTACAAACACTAGATGAACCCGAAGACTTCAACTTGCTCGATCATGCGACAACACGTCTTACGGCGCGCGCGCCGCTCGCCGCGAGCGCAGTGAGTGACAAGTTGAGCGCAGACTTCGCTTGCGCTCGCGGACCTGTCTCCATTGCATAACGCGAACATCGTGACGTATGAAAATCGTGGCATACCGTCCCTCCGACTATTAATTAATCATTGTTAGTGTGAGCGACACAGCATGATACGAACTTCGAATTTGAGAGTATAAAGCTACGTTGGCAGTCATTGTCATTATTACATCGTTACAGTCTAAGTCAATCAAATATCTGAACACGCTCTTACTCCCTTGACATAAGGGCGTGTACAGATATATTTGGATACTTTGACCGTAACGATATATAGATGCTGACTGCACACGAATTAGTCTAGTTAGGTTAACAAATGAAGTGGTTTACAATAATAAAGTTCCCGCGTGACCAATGAATGACCTTTCAATGAATGTTCGCGCGGCAGAGCCGTTTCGCACGAATAGTTTAAAATTAATGTGCGAAATCAAATTTGAAATTGACCACTCGCTAGTGAAGCATTTCTGTGGCGTGCGTAAAATTTCACCCCGGACTAGGTTCGCGTGAGAGACGATACGTCATCGAAAATGATAACGTTAACAACAAAAATTCACTGATAACAAACCCACTATAAAAACAGGATACGTCGCAGTTACCGCGTAGGCCAAGCCCAAAACTCAAGTACATCCAACGTGTGACGTGACACGTCACCATATGTCAGGGGCAGTGCAATGGGCACGCGCAACAGCGGCCGCGAGCGGCGACACTTCATTAAAACTTGGAACAAGTTCCCACTCACAAAATACCGCCCGGATGCTGAGTAAGCCAAATTTATTTCCACAGGAAAGCTAGTTTATTGACGCAAATAATTTACATAAATTACAAGAGCTTCAAAAGTGTCAATCCGTGACTTACGGCCCGCCGTTGTTTTCTGTTAAAATAACATTGATAATAATCAATACAAAAATTCATCGCCCAGAGAAAAAAAAACTATTACTTTTATGATAACAATTTAAACATTATGAAAATGAAAATTTATTTTTGAAAATTGGCCGCCAAGGGCTCTTTTACATGTCTTTTTGAAACTACCAGCGCATTCGGAAAGACCATCATTGCCAAGAAGAATGCGCCGCAAGAAACTTGGCAGAATTACATTTGTAGAAGCGATTCAGCCTATCAATGATAATATTGGCACTTTCTGCAAATTTTACTATAAAAAGCTTCAAATATTATTTTAATAAAGAGAAAGACAAGAGACCTTCGTCACTGTAAAGTGTAAACCATTTAATTTGTCATGTCAATATCGAACATAACATTTGTCTACTCAGGTCTAGGGTCCTGTTCGACCTTGGGCAGGTCAATCGTGTAGCAATCGTCGCAGTGTTATGGTTTTTTTTTAATTGAAATTATATACATGTCATTTTCACCTTAAGGGTACTTTAGCTAGTCCTGCTGCCACTTGGTCCGTTTTATTATTTAAGTACCAAAGTGCCTGAGAGCACATAGTTCAAACCCTCTACATTGCGTCCCTACCAGCCCAACTTGAAGAATAGTCCTAATCTAAATATTTTTCAGCAAAGAACTTACGGTGGATATTGAGCCAAAGAAACTTTTTGCGAGAGGTGAAGAGTAAGCACGAGACACACTTGGCACTTATTAAAATTCTATGTTTATAAAAATACAGCAGATGAGATTTTTTAGCAGACCATAACTAATCGATATATAGTTTACAATAACTGTCAAATACAATAAATTATTTTAAAATCTATACTATTTCCACTGTTACAATTAAATGTTGTATGTTAATCATGGAATCGCTTTAATTTCGTACAAACAAAATTATCGATAAAGACCATAGAAAGAAAAAACAAAAACATTCATTGCCCATGTAGAAGACGTAATAAAAACAAATTTATAAAGTCATTTCATAAAGCCATTGAGCCAGATGAGCCGGCTATCAGATTACCTATTACGCCGACGTTTAATCTAAAGTGGTGATTGTTGAAATTTCATCAACGGGAAGGTCCCAAGGAGGATTTTTCTCAAATTAAACTTGAAGTTCGACAAACAACGGCTTTCTCCGTTCGCGGAATTAATCTGCGCGATCAAACAATCGGAAGTTAAATTAAGTTGGTAGCGCTGTGCACTCAGTCGTGAACGTGTACAAAAAAATATTGCTTCACCAACTTCCCGCATTTGAGTTAATTCCAGCAGTTCTTCGTTTTACTTCTTAAAACGACCTTGTACAACTGTATCTTGTTTCTTAATATGTGTGGTCTTCAAAAATAGCACTCAAACAATGAAATCTCACGTCTAAATGTCTATTCTAGTCAGACCATCAATCACTACCGCACGTATGAAACCTATTTTTGTACTTACTTTAGGTTCGTAAATTAACAGTGTATCTCTTTCACACTATATTTTGAACCAATGTTATCATAATTGCCTGTTTATATCTCGCTGTCGCCGCAGGAATATGTTTTAAACGGCGGCGGCTCGAAGGCCTTTTTAAATTTCACTCTACAGCATCTGCCGCCTTTCAGCCTGTGTAGATTAAACTGACGCCTGTCACGCCTCTGGTTCCTGTACCTCTTTGTTTCCAGTTTCAACAAGCATATTTTCCCTTTATTGTTAACCCTTCAGTGGGTATTATATTATTCCGTCGTTTTTTTATCCCGTGAACTATTTTATCGGATGTTAAATGAGCACACGACCAGCCATGGACGCTCGATACACAAGAGGCTATATTTTCAAACGCATGGCCGCTTTCAATTGCAATCACCATTTCTTCCTAGCCTCACTCTTTACAATTTGATAGAAAAACATGACGAAGGCAATAGTAAATACGAGTGCATGAAACAATAACAAGCCTCAAATCAAAAACAACATGGGAAATTTTCCTGTTACTCTTATAATATTTGCGCCCAAATCAATACCGGGCAAAAAAAACACAACTCATTGATGATAAATCTGATCTCACGCACGTTTGAAGCCAAGTAAACACCGTGACATAGGACCATTTGTTATTGTAATCCGGTCTTGTGCAAACAACGTGACAGTCTGTCATGCGGGCGACAAGGATCGACTGCATCGCCAAAAATAGGGGGACTTTGGGACGAGTGGGTTAAAGCTTGTAAGTGGATTTAGCACCGAAAGGAGGGTTTTTAAATATTACAAGCGCAAACGAGCAAGTCGTCGTATCTTTAATATTTTAGTCACATGACCTAGGTCTTGTAACCTTAGGCTCTGTCTACCCCCTAGGGGACAAAGACGTGATTTATGTATGAATGTATGTAATAATGGCTTCACTGGGCTAATACAGGGGATCTACTAGCCCCGGTTAAAAAAATAAGCAGATTGGTTGGATAGAGACCATGGCTTCATTTCGTTGCATAAATAACTAGGTAAGTACCTATTCCGCGAATATTTTGCAGGTTCCCTTGTCATTTTTATCAACATTATACAGGGAACCTCTACTTAAAATTTGCTTTACGTTTGCTGAAATTCATACATCTTTTATGTTGAATAACTCCACCGTTAAATTAACAACAACTTGAACATAGTTTTTAGAACAAGACATAACCCTCTTTGTTGTCGACAGTAGTCGAAATCAACTTCTAAAAACAATGGACAAACTATCACATTTCCATGTAGCTGCGGGCGTTAAACCAATTGTTTCCCGATGACAAATTCCGCATTCAAATTGCCAGTGCCTCTGATTAAAATTGCAAGCGTTAATGAACACGAAACGCTAATATAATATTTACCCGTACCTCTGACCCGGTTACCCATTAGAGCGCATTACCAGGTTTCATTCGGCGTTCAATTCAATCGTACTTTTTATTAAACTACAGTGAATAAGTTGCAGTTTGCAGCAAAAATCTTGGTGAAGAAGATAACAATAGTGAATACGCGAGATACTTTAAACCCGAAAAATACATGTCACTAAAATACAATTCCAAGAAAACTGATGGCTATTACGACAGTTTTTGTCTCGGATACCACATTGAAAAACTGTTGGTGGTCCGCAAATAAGATAGACCATCGATCAAGAGGGAACTTTCCTACTGGACCGACAATAATGTAACACACAAAAATATAAAAACAAACACAGTAACTATATCATTCAGATATTAGGTATCTCAATGACCCCGATATGGCGTATGTAGTATCTTTATCCCTGAACATGATACTAACCGTTACCTGTACCGCACATAGCACAATTTCATCTAAAATTCTACATACGTGCAATGTAAATTTCATGAATCCTAAAAAAGGTTTCAACAATAAAAACGTCGTTCGCCGTGACGAAGGAACACGCGTGCCGAAACCAGGCTCGCCGTGAACACAGGAGGTTGCTACAACTGCTTGTGTCTAGAGATAATAATGTGTAATATATGTCTAATGTTATACACTAGGCTAGTGATCAAGGTTGAGTATAAGATAGTGCTCGTGTTATGTACGTAAAGGGTGTTTTGCTAAAGATAAGATGTCGTAAACATATATTCTTGCTTATGCAATATGTAGTCAATTTATTCTTTTATTTATTAAGTAACATTCAACTGCTAAGATTTGAATTGAACATTAGGTAAACAAGGTATAAATAATAAAGCAGCTGCAATAGTAGAATGAAACGATACGAGTAATTAAATAGGAATCATGATGAGACATGCTGGTCTGGGAGCAAAGAAGAAACATAGAATGCACCAGTTGCTTCTCTACCCGCGCAGATGGTAAAAGCCTATCCAGGGAATGGGCGATTATAATACGAATCATGTTATAATCGATGAGACTAGCAACCCATCACTATTTTGATTCCATTTTCCACCTATACGCCCACAATCATGCTAAATGTGGCCTGTAGGTATCTGTTACCTTAGGCTCTGTCCCCGTAAGGGATGAAGACGTGATTTGTGTGTGTGTGTGTGTGTGTGTGTATGACGTATTTTCTACTTGCATTTTTTTCTGTTCACCCGTGATCAAGAAGCTCGCAACTACGACGACGCAGATTAATTACAAAACCACGGGAGCTCATCAAAGGTTATCGCGGTCAACATCCCCTTCATAACAGCCTATCTCAATTACTTAGCCACAATTTCGTGAACCCCACTTTCCAATAGACTCTCCTCCCTTCTGGGTACACATGCTTAAAAAAACAATTGCCAGCGCCACACATAGCAAAGCTCACGCAGATTGAAATAATAATGAGCGAACTTGACTGCTCCGGAGCCCCGGGGTCCACCGCCATGCAATATTCATACGCTTACTCAATGGTTCGCGATCCCGATGCCAGATGAAGTACAATCGCAACTATTTGCAGGCGTTTTGATCGTGGTAAATAATTCAGAAGTTTACTTTTGTGCGGTATGGTTTAGTATCAATGGGTTTTATGTAAATCGTTCTAGTTTTAATGCTGCTACGAGTTTACGCCACCAAAAAATCCGCCTGTCCTAAAAGTACAGAAAAAGATAGAGAGATACTAAACAAGTATACCTAGTTTATTTGTTGCTTTGTTCGAAAACAGTGGATATTTTTACATACATATATCACAACTTTATCCCTTACGGGATAAGGTAACTAAACCTTAAGGCCACGTTTAGCATGATTAAGAGCGTATTGGTGGAAAGGGAAATCAAAATAGTGACGGGTTGCTAGCCGCATCGCCTATAACGTGATACCTAAGACTATCGCCCATTCCCTCGTTGGACTTCTACCATCTGCGCGGGAAGAGAAGCAACTGGTAAATTCTATATTTTTTCTTTACTCACTTTCTATTTTTAGGAACTATTAAAACCGATTCAATATTCTTTCACAAACAGAAAGCTAGGCAATCCCAAGTTAACACAGACAAAGTGTGTGCAATGATTTAGTAGTTTATTTTATGTTTTGTTTATTTTACTTAGATATGTACGCTCTATTGTGGCTTTTACTATCTGGAATTTTAAACTTCGGTCCCTCGTTTAATGCTCCTCTCATCTACTCAAAGGTTAACTGGTAGAGATCCCTTATAGGGATAAGTTCGCCTTTGTGCATATATTAATGTTATTTTTATTTTTTTGTGAATTGTATCTGTTTCTTTATATTTATACAATAAAGCATTTACTTACAAAGTCTTGGTTACTATTCAAAACTAAACGATCCTGTAAATCAGAAGGTTGAACGATCAATTGATCACGTGCTCTAATATTTCTATAATGTTCTTTTTTGCGTCAAAATAAAGTAACAGCATAATATATGCGATACAATTCATACTTCGGTATCTTTTCTCATTAGCCACGGGGTTGAGAACACAAACAATTTCAATGTAAAATATGTATTACTTTCTCTAATAACTAAAACCTACATATTCTGTTTAACTAAACGAATCCTAAAATAACATATTACATGTTTCATTTGAAAATCCTTTCTACGCTGGCTATTTTTAGACAGTTCTTTGTCTGTATAAATTCTGTTGTATAAAGGTTTGGGTGTATGAAAGGTTATGCATATTGCAGGCTCCACTCGGGTTCTCGAGGAAGGATTTTAAGTATTCTGTCAACAGCAATTGCCTGACGAAGCTCGCTTTAATAGAGGACGGAGAGATAATGTTTGATGTTTGCAGCACCATTGTACGTCATGTTTAAAAATTTATCTGGAAAATTTCACAACGTAGATGTGTTAGATTAACTAAAAATATGTACCATCGAAGAAATTGATTCCCGACCCACTGTGGAACCCTGTGAGAGGGTTCCACAGTAAGTAGTAGTAGTTTGTGATTGTGTCGTACAGACACATCATTCAAACAGGTGACGCTTAGCGACAAAAAATCGCATAGTAACAAGGTCACGTGACAGCTAGTAACAGGTAGAAAAATTCGAAGACTACCCACCTGCTATGGGTGGTGTAGGGGCATAGCACGCGTCACGGAATGACGAGGATCCGGGTTCGATTCCCGGCCATTGCTTTACTTTTCGGATTTTTCTGTGTTCTAGTTTTCACTGACATTTAGATTTTTTTTGTCATAGTGACGTTACATTGAATTGACAAATATTTTTACCAAACATCATTTGATGTTCAAAGTGTAGAGCCGTCAGGGTGATTTTAATTTTGAATCAGAAATTACGATCTTAACCTTAACAGTTTCCAATCGAACTAACCCCACCACCAGCTGATATATTTCAGAACAATATGTATGTATGCAAACTCTTTATTGTGCAAAATAAACGTAAAACAAAATATAGGTAATTGACAAACACATGCACAAAGGCGGACTAATACCTTTGAGTGGATGAGAGGAGTACTTTACAAAGGCCGGACAACGAGTAAGTTAAAAAATTTACAAATACTGAGATCCACAATACATCATTTTAATACACCTTGTATAGTTTTAATCGATTTCAAAAAAGAACGTCTTTTCTACCCTTTTGGGTGAAATATTGTTGAAAATGCATACTATACGTATAAGAATGTTATACAATGTCGATTTATGAAAAAGTTTTATAATTGTGTGTAGGTATATTAAATTTGAACTTTACGTTAATTTTTCTATATTTTTAAATAAAACTTAAATAATTAGATTAATAGAGAATAAGATAAGATAACGCGATTTAAATAATTGAATACATTTTCATACAAGCACAAGTTATAAATATAACTTATATCCCGTCAAAGTAATCGATGTATTATATTCAAAGACGTGTATAAGCTATACAAGAGTTAATCCAGCTATGTTGGCCACGCTGTTCCAGATTAAGATATTTATTTATTAAAATTCTTATACCGCAGAAACCGCAATTTGTCGATAGCAATCTCTTGACGAGAAATGAGTTTGCAGATTGAGGCACATCACAAAGTACCTTTATTATATAGTATAAACAACCTTATTAACCAAAGTACTCATACATTTTGACGCTTAATTCAGACGGTATTTTTGTGGCACAAAATATGAACGCAAATTTCAAGAAAATTGTACAAATAATACCTATGTGCCATAAATTTGTCTATCGTCGATACGTTTGTACTGATAATAAATATTTTGTCTATTGGGTGCTTAAATTATAATATTCTGATATTATTTTAACAGGAGGCCAACAATGGCGGGCAGTCCCTAGACGCACATAAGCAGCGCTTGTTCTTTGCTTCCAGGTCATAATACATACTAATACCTTCTTAAATTATAATTTAACATTCATTAATATTTGAATAAAAACAAAATGGTGACAATAGTTCAGAACGCGGAGCACTTTAAATTTACGCGCACTCCGCTCCTGCGCTAAAACTGACGAAAGGTTCATACTACGACAATTTAGGCACTTCATCCCGCCGCCTAAAGTCTTGCATGTGTGAATTCAATTTGCGTATGTAATCTAGCGTCCAACACGCGACACAGACAGTACACTTACATGTTACGGACGTATTTTGTGTACAACACATGCATGCAACTACTGCGGCAGGACCTAGCATTCATGAACCGTTCGGTCGTAGACAATATACGGAGTCAGGTGTCTCGTACTGGTCAGACTACGTGCGTTGACCCTACATTGACCAAACGTCAAGACACCTAACCCCATATGGCTATTTAGGACAGAACGGGTCAAGTTATGATTGCCTCTAAAGGGAATTTCGCTTCAGCCAATCACCATGCAGCATTTTGACGCATGCGCGAAAAGACCTCGTATTATAGGGTGAAATGCGGCCATGTTTTGGATTTCATTTGCCAAAACTCGTAATGTTCGGAGTTTATGATTGGTCAAGTTTTTTGTTGATTTCTTTTGATCGTGATATTGTAATTCTGTTAAAGTTTCTTATGATATTTTGCTTAGCTCATGAATTAATTAGCGTTCCAATTACTAAATATTGTGTGTTTTAAATAGGTACTAACTCATGGCATGGCCTTGGCCTCTATTCGGGTTTGTGTGTTTGTGAAAGTTAGTTCGTGGCAAAAGTGGTAGGTATTTCTGAGTATTTTTTGTAGATTAGTTAGATTACACATTAAAAGTAATGAAAAGTAGCGGTACCTAATTAACTTTTAGTTGGCAACAAACTGCAACTCGACGATTTCACGTTAAACTTAGTTAAATAGCCGTCCTAATTTTTATTGACAACTTGATTTTGTCCTTTGCATAATATTATACTGTGAGTTCTTTCCGTCGAATGCACAAGTGATAGGCCCGCTTTTCTTGAATAATCATTGATGAGTGCTTCAAATTCACTACCAATGATTTAAATTTAAGTTAATAAAGTTTTCTTATTGTTTACGGTCAGTTGTAGTATAGCAAAATTTCGCACGCCTCAGCGTACATCATGACGGCTCAACGGTGAGTAAGACAACTGCGAAGCTGGTGACCCGAGTTCAATTCCTATACTTTTTTAATCTTTTTCCTTTTTTTTTTTGTTTTTATTAATTAACATCAGAGTAGTAACGTACGTTGCAGTGACAAGTAATACTAAGTAAACGACTGAAATAATAAGGTAAATTTTATTATAAGTGAAAAAAAAACTTCAGTGTACTGGAAAGTTTTTTTGAATAGGGTGGTAAACAGGCAAGCGATTATGCTTACACCTCGAAAATGTCTACGCACGCCGCTGGTCAGGCCAAATTGTCTCACACACTCAGTATTGCAATCTGTAGAATATTCTTGCAAAATTTATTAGGTAATTGCTTTTCGTCTTTCTATTTCGTATAGTTTTAGTGGATGACTAAACAGACTATATGATTTAAGTGACAGCCCTATCCGGTATCAAAAATAAGCATGCATTTACAGAAAACTACATGAATGCATAAATACATATTGCCACATGTTTCCAAAACACAATCACATCGAACCAGTAACAGTTCAAGGACACCGCCATTTTGTATTCATTGTCATGCACCGCGGTGCAATGAGAACATCCACTGGTATCGCTAACACAAAGCATTTTCAACCTACTTGCATAGATAGAAGCGCATAGAACGAGTTTGGGTATAGCATAATATTTGTATCGCGCTCGTCAGGGTCTACGACGTAGAGGCCTCTACGGCGTAGACGTGCTACGAGATATTCGAGTCGATGCAGATTCCTTTGGAATATTTTATGTGAAGCAATAAGTAACAATGCAGTATGCGCTAGAGCGGCAAAATGTGAGCTCGAGGTTAAATTATTCATATTTATCGACGTTGAAAATATGAAACAGCTTGCCCTAAAATCTTAACCCTTCTATACACCGACAACGGACATCGGTTCATGATGATGAGTGATGTGATTGGTCGATTACACCCTAACTCTTACTGCGGAACACCAAAACGAAGCCAATAACTCCACCAATCAGAAGGCAGCCAGCGCAACCCACTCGCTGTATCTGCAGAGATACGTCGCCTGCGCCTGACCTCAAAGCTTTGTGAGCCCACGGCCCGCCATGCACGAATGTCGCTGGACGGTAGTAACACACTCTTGGTTATTTCCTGTACATCTTGAGACTAGACTATGGTAGAGACTTTATACATCTCTACTATAGACTAATATAATTTAAGGCTCGGGGACCTTATACGTCCCATTTATAAATGTATTTAATTTAAGTATTGTAGTAGCTTGATGTGTTTTATTTTGAAAAGATGACTTTCTGCCAACTTTCGTGCGGCGCATTCTTCTTGGCAATAATGGTCTTTCCGAATGCGGTGCTTTCAAAAAAGACATGTAAAAGATCCCTTGGCGGCCAATTTGCAAAAATAAAATTTTGAATTGAATTCAATTGATCAAATTGATTTGTTTTGCTTAATTTATAGGGTTCCGTACCCAAAGGGTAAATGCGGGACCCTATTACTAAGACTTCGCCGTCCGTCCGTCTGTCTGTCACCACGCTGTATCTCATGAGCCGTGATAGCTAGACAGTTGAAATTTTTAACAGATGATGTATTTCTGTTGCCGCTATAACAACAAATACTAAGAACCAGAATAATGTACCTTATCACTACATAGTATAAAACAAAGTCGCTTTCTCTGTCCTTATGTCCCTAAGTCCCTATGTCCCTATGTATGCTTATATCTTAAAAACTACACAACGGATTTTGATGCGGTTTTTTTTAATAGATAGAGTGGTTTTTTAATAGGAAGGTTTTTATGCATAATTTACGCCGACGAAGTCGCGGGCAGAAGCTAGTGTCTGTATATATAAAAACCAATATAAAAGTGACCCCACACTGCGTACATGTTGCTTTGGAGCCGGGCTCTGCTTACTTTATAGATATTAATAGACAATATTACGGAACCCGTCGTGCGCAAGTCCGTCTCGCACTTGGCCGCTTTTTTAAATTTCATGAAAGGTAACATAATTTTCTTATCAACAATTTCGCCATATAACAATTAAAAGGCATGCCGCATCCACCGCTGCCAGGCAATCAGGAGCCGGAAGGGAATTTTTCCATTACCCGCACGAAATATCGCGGACAATGAAGAATTAAACTGAGAGATCAAAGGCGAATTCAATTATACACACCAGGACCCCGCAGCCCGGAGATGGGGTCAGCAGACAGGTTGCAAGAAACCGGTTAATACGTAAGAATTTCATGGTCCACTGTCTTAACATTTTCAACTACAAGAGCAAGAGACGTCACCTATAAGCAGAGATCGGACAAATTTGCGTCATTGCTCGCAATAAAGGTGGACATGACTCAAAAATTAATCAAATAATTAATCATTTAATTAATTTCTCGAAATAAAATTTGAACTCCCGGAAATAAAAATTTAAAAATGCATAAAATTATTAGCAATATGGTAATTAAAGTGACAGTTGTTAAGTTTGCCCCATTAACATCAGGGGAGTGCGAGCGGAGTTTTTCAGCACTTAAGTATATTTTTGATGTAAAAAAAAATAGACAGACTGCAGAAAATTTGGAAAAAATACTGTTTTTTTTTTTAATAAATCTAAAATAAACTTTTGTATTTATTGACTAGGAATTAAAATTTAAGTCAAGTAAGAAATTAATTAAATGATTACATATTTGATTAATTTTGGAGTCGTGTCCACATTATTGCGAGCAATGACGCAAATTTGTCCGATCTCTGCCTATAAGTCAGACTTCTTTATTGCGATGCCTTAAGCTGAACCTAAAGCAAATTGAACGAAGGTTAATTTTGCATTGAAGTAATGGACGTATATACGTGTCATTGGCGCCGAAAAGGTTAAAGGATCTTCACTGAGAGCATACGGCGTCAAATATTCGATTGGAATAGACAAGCCGAGCTAGTTACAAAGCTTAGATCGATTGCTCGTTTGCAAATGCTCGCGTAAAAATCCTCTCAGTGTGAACGCTCCCTAAGGTCCGACCACACAAAACGTTGACGGTGCGTTCACGCAATAAGATGCGTAAAGAAACTGTGAGAAAACGTGACGCCTACAACACGTGTTAGTATAAGTGAATATACGTCAATAATCTACAAAAGAGTTCCTAAGATGTTTGCAAAACGCGACTGCTCGCCTATGTTTGTTAAGTTTTCCTCTCTAAAAATGTTCCCTATGTATTTTTATAATCAGCTAGCAGACGAGCAAGTGGTTCACCTGACTATCCAATCAGCCCACATCCACCCACTGCTGAGTAAACGCTTCATTTTCACGCCACTTTGCCCGGTCCCGTGCCAGTCTCATCCACAGTTTTCCAGCCGAATGACAGTTGTCATTTGACCAACGGGCTGATGGTCTGCCCACTGACCTTCGACCCAGTCTTCAGTGTGGTGGATGTCGTGGCTATAAGTTATCACCGAAAAATTGTTAAACACTTTCTTGGTCGACTATACAACATTGTAATATAGTCTTAGGGCTCTAATACTCTCATACACGTACAACCTTTTAGGTTAACAATAATAAGGAACGTCGAAGTTTGGAGGCATTAGCGCTCGCGGCAGGGTTATCACAGGAAGCTACTAAGTACACACGTATATAGCTTTACGCAATTTAGAAGCCTAAAGTACTAACCCATCTCCCTGGGGCTCAAATAACGCGTCCTTATTTTGAAACCTAAATAAGGTTGCGCATATTATTTTCGAAATAAAACTGCCGTGAGACACATCGTCGAAATAAATCAGTTTTTGTAAAAAAAAGAAATTACAGGAATTTTTCGCTGGCTGTCCTTTTTGTTACCTGTACAGCAAGTTTCAAGGCAATCCGGCCACTAGAAGTGGGTCTTATTAATAAAAAGCCTAAAGTAACAGCATATTTATCATGTCATATAACTTCAGCCAAAGTGCCTTGAAAAGTGCACCTTCTGCATTCCCGCGCTCGGGGCAGCAACGGGGGTATGACGGGCTCTCCAGCTCACCGCTACCTTCCCTAATGGAAGGAAGGGAGAGGCCTGCCGTCCAAAAACCGTCACGTTCCCTCCTGGCCATGGACTGTGAGCGTTACGAGTGCTTATACGTGTCTATGCTGGGCACAGAATCAGAATGAGCTGACAAGGACTATAGTTTCCAATCGGGCACAGTGCGGGTTGCTAGCTTTACACGCACCATTGAATTGCCTGACATGCGTATGCAGGATGTAATTTCGCGCATAAATTCTAAAAAAATCGAGCACGGGAGTCGAATCCACATCATGAGACAGAGGCCTTAGATCAAACCACTAGGCCACCACGCTACCACATAATTGCATGGCAACATACTTGCCTTTATTTTATTAAGGCTTAACCGCAACTAAGTCTCGGTACGTGACAAAGTATGTGCTGGATTCCGACATGAAACTGATAACTTGGTCCAAGTTTATTGGATATTCACTATTAATTTCTATTTCTTGGGTATCGACTATCTATGTTGCCTAAATCTCTAGGCGTTTATTGAAGTTAATACTTACTTGGTGATGAATTTGTTCTATGTACGCAATAAAGGAAAAACTGTCGTGAAAATTAAGTGGTATAGTACGATATAAGGGTGTTTTCCAAAAATAAGTCCACATGAACATTATTCCAGAATTTAACTATTTTGGGTTTCTCTTATTCAGAATCGTTCAGCCTATCGATCCTTATACAAGAAAAAATGTGTTTCAAAATTGTCATTCCAGTTCGTCTCTTTTTATAATATAAGTATGTATGGAACGTGACGAACAGGAAAATAAATTCCATAGTTAAATCTGAGACACACTTTTTCGGTTCATTTTAAACGATTCTGAGTAAGAAAAACCCAGAATATTCAAATTCTGGAAAAAATGTTCATGTGAACTTTTTTTTGGCAAACGCTCATAACACAAGCAACAGCGCTTGCGCTGTGTTCCAGCGTGGAGAGTGAGACAGCCGGTGAAAATACTGGCACAGGATATATTCCATCTTAGCCATTTACGATACTAATATTGTTGATGAATTACATAAGACATTAAAAATTGTAATTACCTGGTTATCATCTATGAATTTAAAAGTCAACTTGGATAAGACAAAAATATTGCAATTCACTAACTATAAACAAGTACCACAAAAAATAAATATAGTTATTGATATCAAAGATATTGAACAAGTGACTAGCACAAATTTTCTAGGTATTTCAATAGACAGTAACTTAAACTGGAAGTCCCATATTGAGAAAGTAAATAAAAAACTGTCACAAAGCTGTTATGTAATTTCAATCTTGTCTAATATAACATCAATGGAGGTAGCAAAGACAGCATACTATGGTAATGTTTATCCTTTTCTTACATATGGTGTAATATTTTGGGGCAATTCAGTAAATGTTCAATCTACATTTATACTTCAAAAGAAATGTCTACGTATTATATATAATATTAAAAATATGGAGTCTGTAAGAAGCATCTTTATAAATAATAAAATATTAACGCTGACATGCATATATATACTTGAAATTTGCTTGTTTGTTAAAGAACATAATGAGTATTTTACAAAGAAAAGCGACTTAAAGGAAAACTTACGATCACAATATAAATATGATATGTGTACAGTCCGACCTTCTAGCTATATTCTTAAAAAGAGCGCCTATGTAAACGGTATAAAGATTTATAATCATTTGCCCGAATATATAAAATCTTTAGATGGTAATAAATTTAAAAATAAACTAAAGGATTTTTTACTTTCAATGTGCTTTTATAACTTGAATGAATACTTTTGTACAAATTATTAAAATAAAGATATTAACTACCTAATAATTTATAATAATAAATCTAAATATTGTACGTCCGAAATGGATAAACTGTTGAAACTTATAAAAATTATGTTATCACAATTGTACACGGTTTTATACAATAAACGTTTCTTATTTCTTATTTCTTATTTCTTATTAGCCCTCCAGGCTGGCAACGCATCTGCAACACTTCTTTATCGCAGTTGTCCGTGCTTGGTGGTGACCCACTTGCTCGTTTGCCTTCCGTGTTGTGTTGTAGGATTAAATAGCTCGTATTCACTCTATTCCTTTGTCTATGTGTTTTAAAAATCTCGCGGGTAAAAGAAAAATTAAAAGAAAACCTTTGCCCCTTTGTAAATAGAGCCTCAATGGGGTTGTTTAATTGGGCCATTTCGCCGGGACGTCCGACGTCCTGCTCTAATGATAGAAAAGCCCAGAGTAATTAAAAGTTTTTTTACCGACTAGGATGTTCCCGAGTCTTTCGGATTACGCTGCCTTTGAGCAAATTGAGTCGTACAGCAAATGAGTTTGTAAATATTTTAAGAACGAATCTGACTTGCAAATCGGGTTACGCTTTTATTTGAATTATTAATGGCCACTTTGATTAATCCCTGGCTGGGTAATTAGCTACTTCTTCGCGTTGCAACTGACAGGGACCACCTCGATGGATGGCGTTCCTCCACTGTGCGGTTATTCTGTGTTTCTTGCCCCATACAGCAAGGGGAATATACTCACGTACCACCGTAGAACCCTGTCGCAATAAGGTGACATGTCACTCGAGCTTGGATGACGGCGGCCTGTCGATTGCGACAGGGTTCCACGGTGGTACGCGAATACTTTTGGAATAGCTAGCGGCTGAGGTATTCCCGACTAACTCCAAAATGAGCACTTTGCACCGCACTCCCGTTTATCGGTTCAATTGTAAAAATATATCTGAGGCACATTATGGGTATAGTGTACAGTCGACCAAGGAATCCCTTCACCAATCGAAGGTTCAATGTCATGAAAGGTGCTGAAAACATCAGACTATTTTAATGTGACTTGTCCGGTGTTTTCCGACACTACGTCTTATAAAAAAAACGATAAAGGACTTACGTAGTCGACTCGGTATATTACCGCCGTCGCACACACCGACCCACACATTTTTACACACACGCACACACACACACGTCCACGCCGCTCACGCACGCACGTAGAACGTTACGTCGTCGATAAAAACAAAAAGTATCTAATTTCGTTCTACGAACCACGTAAAAATTATACGTGGTAAAGACGTAAAAACAAGCAGTAAAAACGCGTTTGTTGCAAAATATTTTTTTAATATAAGCTCTATTTTGTTGACTGCACTTTGTTGAAAAACAAAGTAAAAATCAACACAGAAATCAGGCACACATGTAGGCAAAGAAGAAGTACATTCCATTAGTTCTAATTCTAATGGAGTTCTACGCTAATTTAAAAAGCAACCAGCGATATGGAATTTCTTATTGGTTGTGGGATCATGGTGGGTACCACCCGACGGCTACCGGTGGCACGGCAGCCCGAGGCCGAGATAGCGAGATGACAATAATCTCTGGGTATTCTAGTATTGTTTAGAAATATAATTTCTAACGGGCAATATAAAATAAAAATACAGAAATCGAGAAGTAAAATTCTTGATTCATTGATAGTAACCTACTGTTACTCTCATCAAAGGGTCCATCTGTAGTAAAGCATACCTACGTTACACTCTATTATTAATGCGGGTTATATGTATGTATGTAATCAAGCCCCAAGCGATAAATCTGTAATAGCACTAACCGGGACCCTCCGCCATTATTAGCTTTGTTAACCGGTGTCACGAGTCTTAGGCAAACGCTTGCAAATTAATAAACTTTGAATAATGATCCGCTGACGAGAGCGGTCAACGTTCAAGAGGTAACTTTCCGCTTGAGAACGGAAAGTAACTCTATGCACTACTAGAAGTATACGAGTCAAAACTGTTAGCAACACAAACCACAGTAAAATTTAAGCATTCATTCATTCCCGTGACCTCAATACACTCTATCTTTCAACTGCCATGGCTGCTCTTACTTGCTCCAAAAATTAAAAACTTCAAGTCGTTTGTCCTTCCGCCTAATTTGAACTAGCGCTTCAGTTTACTCGTGACGATACAATAAACTGTGTAAGTATACTTCTTCTTAGTCGTTCAGTCTTGTCAGAGGGGTCATGCTTCATCATCTGCCTATAAAGAAACGAAAGTTCAAATGTTCATGGAGGATTGCTATCTCTTCGCACCGTCTCCCTTGCGATGTTTATCTGCTTGATGCGATGGCGTTACTAGAGGCGTTACTAGAGCATGTCACTACAGATGTCGGGGTGACTGACTTTATAAGGTCCGCCCATTGGGTAGTGATCGCCTTCTAGACCTCTTCCCTTTGGCCTTGAACCACCAGACGCCCAATCCCTCGTTCTGTTCGTTCGTAAGTTCCATAAATAGCTCTGATTCCAGCAATTTCTGGACAACTCTGCTAGAGTATCTCATGACATCGCTAAGTGGCAACTGCTTATCTCTCCAGACATTATTATGTCACAAATTTAAGCGTCCCACGGCGTCTTTTTAAAGATTTCCCCCGTATCGTACTAGGATTGTCACCGTACACACAGACAACATTATTCCCATGAAGGGCCATTACACCGGCTCGTCACAGATAAACCACGATACGTCCGGCAAGCCCGGACACGCGACATTGCGAGAACGGTGTGCTTGCAAGCGGGGGACGTGTACACCATCGCACGGCCATGTACACCATAGACGGTGTGCAAACGCGTAAAAATCCGGCCTCAATAGCGAAATCGTTAAAGTCACGGTATTATATGGTGTAGTGACCTTGAACCGTAAAAGGAAAGTTGCCGAGTTGAGCCGATGTTGTATCACTCGTGTGCTAAGATTCTATTCCACTAAGACGTTGTCGCAGTGGTAGTTGATCAATCAAACTGGGAGATTAAGAAATGTCACAAGTAGTTTGATCATGATGTAGTGGCGACTAAGTCTCAGTTTGCGAGCTCCTACGTCACACTTTAAGAAGATTAACATGTTCAATCGCTAGTTGAGTTTGAAAACACTACAACATTTCTCACCAGTAACAAGTGTAGTGGCTAATTATAAATATAGAAAGAAAGAAGACATTTAAGCTCCGGCCACACCAGTGCGTAAAAGACGACGACGGTGCGTTTACGCACCAAAATGTATGAAGAAACAGTGAGAGAACGTGACGCATGCGACACGTCACTGAGTATACGCAGCAATGTGGTCGCTCCTTTATTCGTTTTTGGAAGGCACACAAATTTAAGAGCATACACACAATTTTATAGAAAATAAACAAAAAACTTCTTCAAAAGTCTTCGCAAAAGTGAAACGATCGCTGGCTCAGCATTACGCTGAGGTGTTGGACAGCTGCAGCACTGATTTTCAGCCATATCAAATCTTTTGCATTAGATAGAATGATGAAACTTTTAAAACCAAATAACTGAAACAACGTTCATTTGCAATCCGGTCACGATCCGAGGTTTTAACATGAAAACTTTCCACCTATACATTTCAACTGTATGAATATTAAAATCTCTAGAGTGCGATACGGGCTCGTAATAGCGTATCACGCGTTACTACGTGAGTTACGACGAGGGGCGACCAAAACGAGACAGACGAAAAGGAAGCTGAAAAATTGTCTGTGTTGCAGTTGCCTCGCCTCGGATTTCTGTCACGACGGTGTCTTGGATTTTGGAGCTAATCTAATAAACACCAGTCTTGCAAATAATTTATTTCTGATAAACACCGATATATTAATAACTAGCTTTTGCCCGCGGCTTCGCACGCGTGAACCATGAGCATTTCAAAGAAGCTAGCAATCAAGCAAGCGAGCACCCAACCCTGCTAGCATGTAAATATGCAAGCAGACATGCAAGCAGGCATGCAAGCAGGCAAGCAAGCATGCAAGCAAGCGTGCAAGCAAGCATGCATACAAGCAAGCGTGCAAGTAAGCATGCATGCAAGTAAGCACGCAAGCATGCATGCATGCAAGCAAGCATGCAAGCATGCATGAAAGCAAGTATGCAATCAAGCATGCAAAGCAAGGCAAGCATGCAAGCAATTGCCCCGCTGCCTTAATTTTTCTGAAACTGTAAATATTGCAAGATTTTTATAAAACAAACCTAACCTAACCTAAAGGGCTGTCCTAAAATATACCTACCTCAAATAGCTTTTGCCCGCGACTTCGTACGCGCTAAGATGTAAAACGAAAAAATAAGTTTTTTCCCGTTCCCGTGAAAATTTTGGGGAGTGCTTTCGGAGTACACTTAAAGCCTTTAAAGAAACACACGTTATAAATGTTAAGTCTCTTTCTTCCGCTGTTTCGTCTGGAAACATAAAATCCCGTTTTTCCCGTTTTAGTGTTCCCCTACACTCCCGAATAAACCTACGTGACAAATTTCAACTTTTTATGTCAAGTAGGTAAAACGTAAAATCCCGGTTTTTCCCGTTCCCGTAAAAATGTTAGGAAATCCTTTGTTAATGCTCCCTTACACTCCCTAAGGAAGCTAAATGCTAAATTTCATCTTTCTACGACCAGTAAAACGAAAAATCCCGTTTTTCCTGTTCTCGTAGGAATTTCTGGAAATCCTTTCTTAGTGCTCCCATACACTCATCAAGGAAGGCTCTTACCAAATTTCAGCTTTCTACGACCAGTAAAACAAAAAATCCCGTTTTTTCCCTATCCCGTGGGAATTTCGAAAACTACCTTCTTAGTGCACCTCTAGGATACTCAAGGTATATGTGTGCCAAATTTCAAGTTTCTAGCCATATTATGCCTACCGCAGTATTTCTTTGTAAGCAAATATTTTTCCCGTTCCCGTGGGAATTTTGGAAAGTACTCTCTTAATGCTCCTCTGCACTCCCGAAGCAACCTACATACCGAATTTCAGCTTTCTGCAACCAGTAAAACGAAAAGTCCCGTATTTCCCGTTCCCGTGGGAATTTCGGGAAATCCTTTTTTTAGTGCTCCCATACACTCATCAAGGAAGGCTCCTACCAAATTTCAGCTTTCAACGACCAGTAAAACAGAAAATCCCGTTTTTTCCCTATCCCGTGGGAATTTCGAAAAATCATTAAAACATTATTTTACTATTATAATCACCTACTTCTATGCCAAATTTGAACAGTCTAGTAATTATAGTATAATCGATCCCGTAGAACTGAATATATAAATCCCGTTTTTTTCCTTATCCCGTGGGAATTTCCAAAAATCCTGAAATTAGTTTCTTCGTTTTGTAATCACCTACTTTTGTATCAAATTTGAAGAGTCTAGTTATTATAGTTACTGAGATAGCGTCACTCGGAGTCGAATATATAATTCCCGTTTTTTCCTTATCCCGTGGGAATTTCCAAAAATCCTTCCTTAATGGATGCCTACATTGTATAAGGTATCTATGTGCAAAATTTCAAGTCTCTAAGTCCAGTGGTTTGGGCTGTACGTTGATATATAGTTAAGTCAGTCAGTCAGTCAGTCAGTCAGTCAGTCAGGACTTTGAATTTTATATGTATAGATTATTATTTTAAGACTACGAGACACGCACACGCGCTAGGGAGGCTCAAGGAACAATGCCCAAAAATGTTTACGTTAAACCCCATAGGGACGTGACCAATGCGGTCCAAAGCTAGTGATGTCACTTAATCGATGAATTGATGAATTCCGCCTAACAGTTAAGACTGATTCCGACTGGCCAACTTAGACTCACAACGCACCAGAGCTGTCTGACAAACCTCAAGAGAAAACTTATGAGCTGCATCTATTTTATTATTACATGCTTTTTATTAACTTGCAATGTATATATGCATGTAAGTATGTTTGTCCGGATGGAAAGTTGCAACTCAATTTCGAAGCAGATATCTTCAACCGATTGAGCTGAAATTTTGCACACTTGTAGAAATCGGACAAGAAAACAATAATCTGGTTGCAGAATTCCGGTGGTCTAGCCAGGACCGTCTCCGCAGAAGGAAACTCTTCAACGGTTGGTCCGATTGACTTGAAATTTGGTACACATGGCAATGTAAGTACAGTCAACAAAAAGTACAGTCAGTAAAAAAGTTTTAAGTTAGGTTATTTCAGTAGACGGACGTTCCGAGACCAAATAGGAGACGTTTTGAAAAAGGTCAGGTCAGGAGTACCCGAAACCGACGAGCATTCATGAAGAGATTGATGACTGTGGATGAAGCGAAAGAAATATGTCAGGATCGTAGCAAGTGGAACAAAGTAGTCTCTGCCTACCCCTGTGGGAAAGAGGCGTGACGGTATGTATGTAGGTTATTTCAGTCTTAAAATATGCCTCAAAGACGTCACTTCCCACTTACCTCAGCAGACTATAAAGCGATCCACTGTCGCGAACCTAATACTAATGGCGTGCTCGAGTCAAAGGCTTGAGAGGGGACGCAAACTTAGTCGAACTTTTTTATCTCAGGCCGAGTTCAGACTTGTAGAGCGAGCCATAAAGATAATTGGATCTAACTGACTTAATAATTATACATTTAAGTCACAAGAGGACTTCAGTTTTCCACAGTGTTATAAAGTAGCCGTTGATGAAACTTTTTATTACAGCAGTGTGATATAGGTCAGTACTGCACAAGTTCCATTAAAGAACTGTTATCATTATGACTTTAGTTCAAATAAAATTGATAGTGCTTACGAGTACATGTCCGTTTAGACTCTCGGACCGTAACTTAGATAGATACAGCAAAAAATAGACAAACAAGACGCATACTTATGAACAAACAAGAAATCATGACTTATATAAATATTCCTATTCAATAAATAAATAAATAAATGGATTTTCAACCACTTCCAATGCTTAGGGTTGACAAGAAATTTGTTATGTACCAGTGGCGTAGCGTCAAGCATATCAGAAGGCAAGCCGAAGAGAATTTAACTAGCTTTTTCCTCTAATTCTGCACAATAAGTGCCCAACTGCCTTAAAATAGGCAAGCCGGTGGGAATCGAGTTCTACGGACACCACGCCACTGTTATGTACCTTACCTCATGCTAAATGGGCACCACCACCCACGCACCCTAGTAACGTCAGAGGAATGCAGATTGATTGCCAACCTAGATGTCTAAGATACCTCGTGTACCAGTAATTTCACTTACTTTCCACTCCAATACTTAAACTTTTACGGGTATTAAGGTTTAAAACTCTGAAGTTCCATACACTAAAGCTGCCTCTGGAAGACCCGTTTATAAGCGGGTGCAACGAGTGCCTCAAACAGAGCGAACTGCAACTCGTAAGAAGGTCAGGGGTGCCACGGCGCCACTTTGCGCCGCGCCCGCTCTAACGACTACCGGCCAGAGGGTTGTCACATACGATAAAACGTCAGGATTTCACCGTCACTAGCTCGATATTATAATATATTATGATCTTTAACGACTCTCCTGTCCATTTTCTTGCCACATAATGTGAGGACGTAGAATCAGCTCCGGTCGACGTTCCAGCGACTCTTGGGTTAGCTGGCCCCATGATGGGCAGCGGTAATTTTCTCCCAATAACAATAAAAACAAATAGTGACTGGACAGATTAAAAAGGGGGGAAGGAAGGCTACCGTTTAAATTACCTGCCGTTTCCTTGGTGAAGCTTAAAAACACCGCTTTTCTTAAAGACCGGGCTTAAAGACGCGTCTCGGTAGAAGCCTATGTCCAAGTGACCTGGCTGACAAAACAATACGCTTATAATCTTTGACTTATCATAATTTTGCCAATTTGCTAGTTCAGCCAGTATCTGCACATCTAGCACGAGAGCGCACAAGAGTCGCGTCGCGCGCGAGATAGATTGCCCGTCCTTTTCTTACTGTACCAACAAGAAAGAGACGGGTAGTCCAACACGCGCGCGACGCGACTTTCGTGCGCTCTCGTGCTAGCGGGGCTAGCATGGTAACAGGCTCAGAACAATAACTAAAGCATAGAACCCGGACTAAAATAAAAACTAATTATTATAGTGCGTTGCTTCTTATTCCAGTGTACTGAAACGATAAGTTAAAAAGAGAACAAACTTGTCAGTTTCTTCTTATTTTTCCGTTTCGTACCTGTCCAAACGTCAAACTTGGTTCCTTTACGTCACTTGGTTCCGATATATGATGCCGATTTCAAGAGTCAGATTTCTTAGCCCAATGACTTGTGTTGAGTGTCAACTTAACTTGTCTGTATGTGCTTATTGTGCTTCGGATGCGTGAATGACGAACAACTGTTGGAGAATTTTTTGTTTATTATTGTTAAAAATTGATTAAATAACGAATATTGGTAAAGCCAATTACTTAGTGAAACTAGAAAATGTCTTGTGCAGTGCCAGGATGTAAATCTAATGCGTCCAGAAAACAAAATGATAATGCGTTTATAAGTTATCATCGTTAAGTGATTTTAATCAGCTTCAGGGTCGCATTAAAATATATTGAGAGTGTGTTCTATAAAATAACACCGTTATTGAATCCTGTTTGTCAAAGATATCCCTATTTACATATTATTTTAAAGAAAATATGAAAACAGTATAGGTTATCTTAGTGATGTGCCTGTGATATCGACTAAACTGTCAATCGATATTAAATGTAAATATAGAGATATAATTAAATATGTTTAATTCTTTCAGTTTTCTGACTCCATTATTGTTCCATATTGTTCCCTTTCTTTGGCCATAACTTTACTATTTCACTTTTTTTTGACTTGGCAAGTTTTTACTAATCTATAGGTATGCATAAATGTTCCTTTTATAGGGTTCCGTATTCAAAAGGTAAAAACGGGACTCTATTACTAAGACTTCGCTGTCCGTCTATCAACAGGTTGTTCATGAGCCGTGATAGCTCGACAGTTGAAAGTTTCACAGATGATGTATTTCTGTTGCCGCTATAGCAAAAAATACTATGAATAAAACACATATGAATATAACAATAAAATGAATATTTAAGGGGGGCTCCCATACCACAAACGTTTTTTTTGCGATATTTGTTCGATATCAATAGCGGCAACAGGTAGACGCTTGAAATATTCAGTTTCATATTCACTTTAAAAATAGATAATTAAATCAAAATAATAGTACATTACTGCAGAGGCCGTGAAGTAAGGGATTGATGGACGAGTTTGGGGTAGGTGGCCGAGTCGAAGACGAGGCCAGATAGAACGAGTCCTGCAATCCCTGTTCCGGCCAAAGCTTGTATAGTGCTTTTCTCAAACAATGTGAGGAAATATTAAAATTAAAATAACTACTAGACAATCAAGTAAATCATAGTTTATTATAGGGAAAAAGTAATTTTCTGAAAAGGAGGTTGTCCGGGTTTCTTTTCGCCAGTTCATGAAAGCATCGTATGTTTTCATGTAAATCTCTTTACTTTTTTCCGGTAGCATATTTTGCATAGCTAAATTTGAGTACAGTTCATAAGTTCCCCGTCACTTTCATCACTAGAAGTCATTTTTATTTCTGTTAAATTATAATAACAATCACTACGAAATACGCATAAGCAGAAAAACAGATTTTCGATTTGCCACCTTTTTTGTTTTTTAAATGTACTAATTTGATCCAGCTATTTGAGCACCATGTTTAACCGCACATAAATATAGTACCATAGATTTTTTTTTTTTATGTCGCAATTATGCTTAGGTACAGATTGTGGTGGTGGTTGGCTGTATGTAATTTTTTCCTTTGCCAATTTAATTTTAGTATAGAAATTTAAAAAATTAGAGCAGCGGACAAAAATGGATTTTCATACTAACTTTTGTGGCCTAAGCCAAGAAGTAATGTAGGGAGCCATAAACGAGAAACTTCATGTCCTCATATCGGGACATTAACGCATACATTTCCGAGCATGTTTGAGAAAAATTAATATTTATCGGGTCCCATACAACAAACGTGATTTTTTGCCGTTGTTTTGTTACCAACCAATTCAAATACGAACGGACAAAAATGTGTTTTTGTTGTACGGTGAAACGGAATTCTCGGTGCGCGAGTCCGACTCGCACTTGGCCGATTTTCATAATAGATTTTTTTCATTATAATGATATCCGTTTAATATGTATTAATATCCACGACCGTCCCCATACCCATAAAAAATATCGATTGAAGACTAATCAATGACGGTTTGTTCCCTACACTAGCGAAATATATACATGTATAATTTAAAGCGCTTTGTATAGGTTACCCTGGTACGGAACAGACAGACGACTGTCTCGTGAATAGCATCTTTGTCTCTTTTTAACTTATTGTTTTAGTGCACTGGAATAAGAAGCAACGCACTATAATAATTAGTTTTTATTTTAGTCCGGGTTTTATGCTTTAGTTATTGTTCTGAGGTAACAGGTTTAATTCACAAATATGACAGCAAACAGACACTCGCGTCTGTTGCCATCTGGTGTTAACAATGCACGCAGCTTATGAACGCCGTTATTATTTAGAGGTATAAGACTGGTAACCCTACCGGATCCCAAACCATAACAGTCGGCAGGGCGTTGGTCGCGAAATAAAAGTAAACTGCGAGACACTCGCGTCTGCTGCCATCTGGGGGTAACAGCACACGGTCAATTACAGTGTTATTTTTATAGTCTTTATCACGCAAAACACGACTAACTTTGCTTGTATTTGGTACTGTAGGAACTTGAGTTTGTTTGTACAAAGATTTGTACAAACAAACCAGCGGGCTGGCAGGTAATGCGATTATTTGTAATTTAAGTTTAGAATTTTAATGGGATAAAGAAACAGTGTGTTTCTTCAGGGCATTACCTGGACAGCTGCCTCCGAAGGCATGCCTGTTGTATTATAAATATTTTAAGTTCCTAAATCTGAACATACGGTTAAAGACCTTAACGGTTTTATTAATTGCGCGCTGCGTGGAACCCCTATATCTTCTCGCGCTTAAATCCAGGAGTTTCCTGTTAAGTTAGTGTAGACCTGGCTACAGCCCTCACAGTACCAATGTTTTAAAATTATTTTGCTTTACACATGCTGAACAGCATCCCGAAACATCAACAACTAAGTCTAGAGACATGACATGACGTTACACAAGCACGGGCAATCTTAATGCAACGTTAGTGAAAGCCACAATGTAATTTTCCATAATTCCCACCGGAATGACGGGATAAGGAGACTTACTAAATAACATTTCAGCTGCCTCATCTAGAGGTTCGCACGAGCGGATAAACAAGCTAGTATGATTTCCATTAAAAGCTAGATTTTTCATCAAAGGGCTGTCCCTGCCCCGCCAGCCCTCTTTCTTTGTGATTCTTCAAACCTCGCATACGAAATCTCATTATGGCCGCGGCAATCACGGCAGGCAATTGTTTTGTGACGTTACCTGGACAGTTAAACGAAATATATTTAAAAAGTAAACAAAGCCGTCGCGAAATTGTTATCTAAATGTTACCTGCAAGCCTGGATTTTAAGAAATATTATTGACTTTAAAAAAAAAGAATAATTTCGTTGTAACCTATCCTATACTAAGAACAATACTTATTTGCATTTATTTCAAACTAGCGACCCGCCCCGGCTTCGCACGGTATATTATGCATGTATAATACATATAAACCTTCCTCTTGAATCACTCTATCTATTAAAAAAACCCGCATCCAAATCCGTTGTGTAGTTTTGAAGATATAAGCATACATAGGGACACGGGGACAGAAAAAGCGACTTTATTTTATACTATGTATTGATGGGCTTTTGAGCGCGAAAAATATATACTAAATTAATTATAAAATATGTTTCATTCTTTCAACACGAAACTTCCGTGAGACTCAATCATGATTACACAAAATAATCGTTTCTCTGCCGCCGGGGCGAGCGCTCCAAGAGGAAGGACTACGAAACTAGTCCGAAACATGACGAGCATCATTCTACTTTTATACGCGAGTTATCCGTTTATGTAATTACGTTTCATTCTATTATCAGCTCGGTGAAGGTCGATTTAGGTTCGGATCTTTTCAGAAGGAGGAGAGCGAGATGGAGCGCGAGGCAGATCCCCTCGCACCCCCACTCCAGCGGAAACGAACGAACGGGGAGAACGCGGCGACAATATCTCGCCGCGGTTCCCCCTAGTGGCGCTGGTTGTTAGGTGCTTTGGGATCCCCTAGCAGCCTAAAAGAGGGGGATCACGCATACCCGATCCCCACTCTCGGAGAGGTTCTGCTCGGGTGGCTAGGCCGGCCAGCGGGTGCCGTGGTTCACAGTATGCTCCCATAGCACCCGCTGTCCGGCAGTCGAGGGAACACCGGAGGTTTTAATGGGTATGCCTTCTACATTCCTTCGCTCCCAAATAGGAAGGAAGGAATGGAGTAGGAGAGCCCCATACACCCCGCCGCGTCGTCCCAAGGGCGCGGTGGATAGTGCGTAATGCATTTTCCCTCCGAAAAACAAAAAAGAAACGGATCTTTTACTAATTATGATAATGATGAACGAGCTTATACAAAAAGTATCTCACAATAATTATAAATGCCACGTGTAATCAATAATTCAGTCAGCGATAATGACTTCGTTTTTTCACGAAGCTCGGTCGCCAAGTGCAAAATAATTTCCTATTCAGCAATATTCCTTGCTTCCTTTTACAAATTATTTAACATCCAATAGAACATTCTGAATCTTATTAAGATCTTCCAATAAATATGTTAAATAGGTATTTCAGTATATTAATAAATGGCATTTCTTTAGGGAAATCAACAATTCCCTAAGAAGCTCTGGTTGTACGGGGAGATATAATAAATTACTTTATCAAATTAATCTTTTAACTACTTCAGAATTTTATTCTGCGTGAAGATGTTCAATTTCGAATTAAAAGTGTAGCGAACATAGATACATAAATCACGGTAACAAGACCTTAAGGCCACCTTTAGCATGATTGTAGGCGTATAGGTGAAAAGGAGGAAGGAGGGCGTAGCGAAAAAATCACAGATAAGAAATACTGACCCAGCAAACTTAGTTTTGTCTTAAAAATATTTTCTGCCATTTCATCAGAGATGGCGCTGCATACGAAACATTAGTTACTAGCGTCTGCCCGTGACTTCGTCCGCTTAGAATTAGACTAGCATTATGCAGCTGCGACCTTTGATATGTTTATCGCTATCCCACGGGAGCTCCTTAATTTTCCCGCAAAACTTCATTTAAATCGGTCCAACAGTTTCGAAAATTAGCGTACACAGACATAGGTAAATAAACACATACATTACATACTACAGACAGATCAAAATTATAAAATCTACTTGTTTGTGTTTAATTTATTTAATGTACCGACACGAACTTTCTACTGATTTATTATATGTATAGATTCCTATTCAGTTATTCGGGGCGGAGGCAAACCCAACACGTCAACGTTCATACAATTCGGTGAAGTATATCTTGAGTTATAAATGAAGTAAATAACCAGACTTTGTTTGAGCGAAGAGAAGATAAGGAATTGAGATGATAGCGCACGGAAACTTTCGAGATGAAAATTCAAGACCTAGTTAATTGCCTAAACCATAAATTCAGCCAGACACTATCATGAAAATCTTAAGTATTATTTCAAAGCTTTAAAATTCTAAAATTTCAAAGTATGATGAACTGAATTAGACATTAATCTAAAGATTATCGATCAAAACAGTAGGTACGAATGCTTCCTCATTATATATAAGCAAATGGACCGATATCGATGCGGTTTTTTTTCATTCAAAAGACAGTTTACTCACTGTTGTTCTAGCCACATACATACATACCATCACGCCTCTTTCCCACAGGGGTAAGCAGAGATTACTTTGGTCCACCTGCTACGTTCCTCACATACCTCTTTCGCTTCATCCACATTCATCAATCTCTTCATACATGCTCGTTTGGCACGTTTGGTAAAAATCGGTCCAGTAGTTTGAAGAGAATCAGCTCTATCCCAAAATTGATTACTCGATTAAATTATCAGCGAGAATAGGCGAATTTTAAAGAAAATATTAAATTACTTGCTTTTCGAGGTTCACGCAAGCGCCAGCCAAGCTATTTCATAAATCCAGCCGGGTCAGAACGTGTGCAACAAAACCTTTCGACAAACAGCGCGTCTCCAAACCATTAAAACACCGGGCTTGGTGCAACAAGCGACAAAGTGCAGCTCGTTACACCTGCGACGCTACTGAATAATGCAGCCGGGCTCACTCCGCGATTGTGGCGCATTCTGATGCACTGGAAACCGTCTCATCAAAGACCCTTACATATTTATAAAACAAAATTTACTTCCATACAGGGGGTTACCATGATGTCATGACGAGAGCCAACATTGGGGGCGGCAGACGTAAGCTTGCCTTCGGAATCCAAAACCTTATTGGTTACTTACTTGACATGAAATATGTTTCTTTCATTAAAAAAAATTCTCTTCGACATTGGAGATATCTCCAATTCATTTATTTGACGGTGGAGGCGTTTTACACCTCCACTGAACTTGTTTTTTTTCTCTTTCTTTTTTTCCATACTTAACTACTTTGTTTTACATTGACTAGACTGATTGATTGAGACTTTATACATCTCTACTATAGACTAATATAATTTAAGGCTCGGGGACCTTATACATCCCTTTTATTAATGTATTTAATTTAAGTAGAATTTAAGTATTCTTAACGCATTTTATTTTGAAAAAATGACTTTCTGCCAAGTTTCTTGCGGCGCATTCTTTTTGGCAATTGGCATTGTTCATTTTTATTAAGCTGTACTTTTAACACCTTTATTTGATAAAATGGACTATTTCAAGCAACTAATTTGAATATTATGCTTTTACGTAGCTTTGTTAATTAATAATAAATATTTTTTCGCTGTTTGATAATTCGTGAATTTAGACAGAATCCCAATCGCCTTCGTTCGGCTGGCTATAAAAAAAAACGGCTTTGTCTATGGTTTTGTAGATTTGACAGTGACACGTGACAGTTGCCGTAGCCAAACTTTTTTTTTCATTTTGTGGCAAACATTCGATGCTGGATTCTGTCTAAAAACCCGGTCGTTCGGTGAAACAAAGGTTCAAACTACTTTTACAAAAATATCTGCAATCATTAAGTATTTTTGAAATCGGATAATTGATGGTTTTCCTCGAAATGGTTTTCGAATTGGAGCATACTAAAAAAAAACCGGTCAAGTGCGAGTCGGACTCGCGCACCGAGGGTTCCGTATCATTATCTATAAATATCTAAAACCAGTGTAAGCAGAGCCCTGTTCCAAAGCAAAATGTACGCAGTGTGGGGTTACTTTATATTGGTCACTGCTATATACAGACATACATACACATTTACGGTTTTCGCAATTATTCTTTAATCTGTGCTATAAGACCTACCTTCATACCAAATTTCAAAATTCTGCGTTCACGGGAACTACCTTGTAGGTTTTGATTCCCTTGAGAGTTGAAAATTTGCGGAAATTTGCGGCATAAACGGCTGTATCTTTTGATTGCGTTGGCTTAGAAGTTTGATTTTTTCACAGCTTCAAGGGACAGTAGACCTGAGTAATTGATATAAATTTCAGCTTCATCTCCTCGCGTTACTGAGAAAAAGGGTCTTGACAGACGGACAGACGGACAACAAAGTGATCCTATAAGGGTTCCGTTTTTTCCTTTTGAGGTACGGAACCCTAAAAATGAACAATGCCAATTATGGTCTTTCCGAATGCGCTGGTAGTTACAAAAAGACGTAAAAGAGCCCTTGGCGGCCAATTTGCAAAAATAAAATTTTGATTTTAGCTGTTCATATATATCTCGTATCTAACATTGATATACCTTCACTGAACAGCCTGAAATCCCTAAAGTAATACCCGCCGACTGTCTGGCATGCTTATATTGAGGCCGGCGGGGCATCGAGCGGCGTATCGTTACAGCCAGATGCGTCGGCTAAAAGTGTCAGCGTATTGAACAGAGAAAGCAAACAGGGACATCAGTGAAGTAAATGCATTGAATTAGACGCTACTTTGCTGAAGTCCATTTCAACGAACAAAAAACATTCACTCTACCACTACTCACGTGCAAGACGCGAAACATAATACATGTTTTTACATGCAAGCCCTCCTCTGCAGTACTACTCCTCCTCCTAAAACATACATAAATCCCACAATCCCAACTATTTTCACCACTGCAGAAGAGGAAGGTGGGCTTGCATGTAAAAACATGTATATTCGCACAAGCTTGGCTGTCTTGCACATGAGTAGCGGAGTGGCGGGGAATGTTTTTTGCTATCAGTAGAGGTTGTTAGATAAATTATTTTTCTATAATTTACAACAACTATTAATAAATATAAAAATACAATGCTATAACATTTCGCTATCACAAAAAAACACTCCTGAGTAATAAAAATGTTATCTATCCCACCATGATATTGTTAACACCAGGGATCGGAACCGGTTTTGAAATACCGGTTAGTATCGTACAGAAAACCGGTATTAAACAAAATTAAAAGTATTAAAATAATTTCAGTGACCGGTTAATAAAAAGAATGAAATTTCGGAGCTCGCGCTCACCGATACCTAACCGGTTTTACTCAAAGCAACGCCGTCCCCACCGCACGCACTGAGTCACGCCGCGGAGCTCATTCTATCTCTTTCCTGCATGCGCTAGCTACAAATAATCTTTAAAGAGAGATGACAAGAGATGGTGTTATATTACAACCCAAGTTAACCGGTTAATTTCGCTCTAAAAACCTTAATTGTTGCGTAACCCGGTTTCTTTCATAACCGGTTAAAAAACCGGTATCCAAACCGTAAACCGTAATCAATTTCGGTTTCGGTCATTGACCCAAACCGGTTAATTTCAAAAACCGGTTTCCGATACCTGGTTAACCCACTCGCATTATACCTTCACGGGAAGCCTATACGCATCGTTATTTCATCAACGCCCCTAATCCGCTTGACCATTAATCATTGATCTCTGGAAAGCACAATACGCATGAATAATGTATAGTTTATACACAAGGACAATAAAACATCAAGGCCACGGCAAATTGGAACGGGCGAGGCTTAAGTAAGATAGCGAAGGCGCTATATTCCCGCAAAAAGGCTAACTTTATAGTTCTTTGTCTTTATTAGCACTACAAAATTGTCTTATTGCATCATTAAAACGTTATATTTTGTGTTACATATACGTTTTGTTAGGTAGCAGTTCAAATACGAAATGTCTTACACTATACTAAACCACGATCAGAATGGGATTGCAAGATCTTTCATTTCATATACAATTTTAAGTAAGCATATGGATTACAGTCAGCTGCAATCCTATTTTAATTAAGGTTTAATAATAAAATGCTTCATTTTGTGTAGTTTTTCTGTAATGGCAGCTGAAGAGTACGCAAATAAAAAACTACCAATCAGATTACTTCCTACTAGCCTCACTTAACGCTGCTTCGGTATTGATGGATTTTTTGTCGCACACCTCTCCGCTTCCTCGCACATCCCTGGATGTGCAGCTTTATCCAATTCTATCCACTACTTAGTTAATTAAAAAAAATAAATTTAGAATCCAGATGCGAAACGTAGACATTAGCCAGAACTAGCTAAGGTACTAAAGAAACTTCGTAATTATAGCAATAAAAGGTTAAATTGTAGCTTCACGCGACAAAGTCTCAATTACGACGCGGACGCGTTATTTGTCGTGCGACACTGAGCGATGCGGTGCATTCTGTCGCCCGTTCACGTTGTAACAACCAGAATAACAAAACCTCTAAATTCCTCAATCGTCTGCGGCACGCAAGTTCACAACAGCTGGGCGGTCACGTGTCAACCAACCGCCGTAAGAAGACTTTGGCAACAGTAACAGGTTCTTTGTGACGAAGATCAGTGCAATTTGGTCCTGTAACATTTTGCCCGAGCACGTCCTCGTGCTAAGACCTGGCAATGTGGATTTTGTGTTGGGTTTTGAAACAAATTAAACACGTTTTCTTGTAGTAAACGAGAGAACAATGTCATCGACTAAAACCAATTAATAAGTGATACATCCATGCCATGTACTGTCAATTCCGTAACCCTGATGTGTACGGAACCGTCAGTGCGCGATTCCGATTCAAACTTGGCCAGTTTCTTCCAATCTTTTAACGCATAACTAACGTGACCATACGTCTCGGTTTGGGCGGGACCATCCCGCTTTCAGACGTCTGTCCCGGTGTCCCCAGCGAGACCGACATAGTCCCGCTTTCAAACAGACCAAACGATGGTTCAGCGCCGATATTTTGAAATAAATTTGTTCAGGCGACAAAATCAAAAATGCGACTTAGAAGTCACGCCACTACTGGGGCTAGTAAGCCGTGCCTACTTAACTATTTTGTATTTTCTAAAAGAAAAAACTTATAAAACACTAAAAACTTTTTTCATTATATAATTCCGTCCCGTTCTGGCAAAAAAAATGGCCACGTTACGCATAACCTACGAGAGCACAAAAGGTAAAATGTAAATCTTCAACGCCAAATCTATTTTCAGATGAAACTCAAGCACAAGCAATTTAAAACTCAAGTCATCTCATTCAAACTAATGCATTTAAAATTGAGTTATAATAATAAAGTAGGTATCTAAGAGCAGTCGAAATACAAAGTATAAAATGGCGCACATTTTAAAAGTGAATTCGTGAGTTCTAAATTTGATTATTTTAATTTAAAGTTGGTTCTGCCGGCGGCCAGCCCGCCCTTTGGGGTGGGTCGGGTGGAAAGTTGCTCAAAACTATACTGCTTGTACGTAGGTAGGATCATGTAATGAATGCTTAACGAGGTGTTCAAAAGGGTCGGAATAATCTTTGCTGTGAAATGGGATGTTGATTGATATAAAAAAGTTAATAACACTATTATACGAATTGATAGTTTGTCACATAGATTCTAGATTGCTATTGGTGTAATATACACCGCCTTGCAAAAAAAACGGGCACCCATGGTTTCTGTATTTTAAATATATAAATCTTAACTTTTTAAGCTTTAATGCCTAAAAGTCTGAAAAACCATAGGTGCCCGATTTTTGAAGTGAAAACATCTTTAGCGGCGTTGAGCACTTTTGGTATGGGTAAAAAATGTTAAACTCGCGACAGATAAAATTCGTAAGATTGCTCATAATAATACGTACGGTGATTTCATCACTCACTCGTAAGCTACGTTTGGCCTAGTGGTATAAGGTGTGGAATAACAGTGCGTTCGCTCCGGTTCATCCTCGTGTAGAAAAAGTTTCATTTTATTTTTCTTTTTGAAGTGCGTTGTGTAGTTTCCACTTCAGCCGGCACTCCCAGAGTGCAACCCGTCCGTTTTTTTGCAAGGGGGTGTATTTGCACTTTCTCCTTGAAAGTATATACGCACTAAGTCACTTACTGCATTTACTCATGTTAATACAGTGAATGGACCTCACTTCGTATGAGAACACATTTCACATACTTTCCATTCCAAGTGGTAAGCAATACACATAAAAAAAGTGCCTAATCCACTTTACCAAACTACAAAACACATAAAGATAACTCAAAACTTATTTCGCCATAAGAACGCATGCTGATCTATTTTCAGGCATGACATCTATAGCACAGACCTGAACTTTAGACTATGAACTTGATGAAGGTCGATAGACAATGTTGAAGGGCAATGCCATAACTTTACCATAGAACATGATTTAAATAATAGATCTTAACGGCTTTATCCCCTACGGAGTAGACAAAGCCTAAGAAAGGAAAGGAAGTAAAAAGGGGAATCATAATAGTGATGAGTTGCTACTGTTGCTAGCCGTATCGCCTATAACACGATTCCTAAGACTTTCGCCAATTCCCTCGATGGGCTTTTACCATCGGCGCGAGTAGAGAGGCAACTGGTAAATTCTATGATTCTTCTTTGTTCCCATAACAGCATGGCAGAATAGAAGTTAAGTTAGTTAGATACCAAGAAAGTTTTAAAACGAATTCAATACAATTGCTTGTAGTTGCTTCTACTTGTTCCGTTTTACATTATTCCTGTAGCGTACAGCCCGTCATTGCACAAAGACACGCTCCACGTTCGAAGTTGAGGGGATGTTAGTGACTTGAAACCGTTGAGAGAATTGCATTGTACGAGGTTACGTGTCCGTAGCAACGGCGCAATAACGACTTCTGAATCAGACCGTAACTTGTTCCAAACATTTAAGAAAACATATGGATACAACAGCAAAATATTCACATTAATAACACAGATAGCTACATGCTTTTTTGATCAATGTCAAATGGTCTCATATATATTTCAAGTGTCTGGATGATGATGGTACGTTTTCTAAAAATCGAAACCTAGCTAGATCGAAACCCCCTGCATACTAAATTGCATGAAAATCGTTAGAACCGTTTCCGAGATTCAGATGCAAGAATTGCTCGTTTAAAGGTATTACATAGATTTATAATTGTAACAGCGGAAGCATGCTTTACCTTAAAGCAGAGCTAGTTATTTCGTATTTTCATAAGGCTCACTTTCTACCTCATAACAAACTTAAAACTATTGATAAGGTAATCCGATATTGTAAATCAATCAGTTTAGCCTTAACCTGTGTGAATTACCCCCACCTCCTTCCACCTTCCTATTGACTACGTCAATCTGCTCTTTGTATCAAATTTTCAACAAACGTTATTTAAGATCTAATAATATCATTCCAACAAAGCGCCACCCAGGAGGCAACTTAAAATCACGAAATGGACTCAAATGCAAAACCTATCAAAGCAAACGAAAAATCTAAAAACATTAAACAAAAGGCTGATACTCCTCATTTGTATTTGTATTTTGTCCATTCATTTGAGAGCTACGATGCCACAGACTGAAACACAAGCACAAAAAGAGATACATCAACGCCAAACGTAAATAACACCCCACTTTTTGAGTCAGGGGTTAATGCCAAAGTATTGCAGCACCACAAAAAATCCAGTCAACCGAAACGAAACGTAAATACAGTCAAAAGCCACCACGTCAATGCTCCGCGGATTAGGTGCAATGATTTCCGAATAGCAGCGACAATCGCATGCAAAGCGCGGGTTTAGCGTTCCCGTAGCCAGAGGCGCCTCATTTGAATAACGTCCAGGCGCCGAGCGAGGAATGTAGTTAATTTACACGACGTCCGATTCATTCTGACGGCATGGAGAGAAACAAGTGCCGGCAGTAGGGAAAGACTATCATAGGATTAAGATAATAAATTAACAATGAGCCAAAGACATGACATGATGTGAGATATAGTGACTGGGATAGAAAAAGTATGCTTAGTTGGTTTGGTTACTTAGAAAGGATGGACGAAAAAATAACTAAACAGATATGGCGAGTGTCGAGCGGAGAAGGCCTGTGTTAGATGGTCCGTGCACAAATTGGCGACGGTTTCAGAAAAGTTCAGATCAAGAGAATCCTGAACCGACGAGCATGATCGTAGCAAGCGGGACCTATGGGAACCTATGGGAAAGAGGCATGACGGTATGTATGTAAAAATGAGCTAAAGGCAGTCAACAACAGCTGTACCTCATAATAAGATTGTTAAGGTTGTTAAAAAGGATATCGAAACAGGGGCAGATCGAAGTGGAGATGGAAAGAGCATGCTGTGTGTGTGTGTACCTACTAAAGGCAAATGAGTAAAAGAGGAGAGGCCTTTGCCCAGCATTGATCACGAAATAGGGTAAAAAAAATTATTGCGTAAATAATTTCTGGCAGCTGAAAGAACGGGTGTACTGGGAAATATGAGAAATAGAAAGCTGGAAAAGAAACAAGATTCCATTAGCCAGTAAATATCTAGAATGTTTCAATTTCATCACCTACGGACGAGACAAATCATCGATATATATTATGAGTTTTAGCTATCTTAAACTACTGTCGGCATTCCCTTATTGTGGCAAGAACTTGCGATGTCGACCGTTTGTTTATTGCGAGACGTTTTCGGTCTGAAGGACCTTTAATACAGACTCTTGTTATCTTGGACTACGTATTTAAAGCTGTTGTCTGCATTCAGGAATTTTATGGTACTGGAATTAGTCGGTTTCAAAAACATAATTAAGATCATTTAGATCAGCCCGGCTAGCAAGAGAGCGCGCAAGACTTTCGTCGCGTGCGGGATAGACTACCTGTCTCGTACGTGTCGTGTGTTGTAACGAACAGTAAGAAAAAGACGGGGAATGTATCACATGCGCGACGCGACTCTTGCGACTCTAGGCGTGCAGGCAATGAAGTCTCATTGTACTGTACAATCATCAGGTACATCTATGAAGTCTGCTAAGGGCTCGAAAATATCAGAACAGTACACAGTTACACACTAACCATGCACTAATTTCAAACTTGCAACAAAATCTGAAGTTTGCGAGAAGTAGGTGGCCTACTGGCGGATAAAGGCCTGCCCTTCTTACCGTCAAAAACGAAAACCTTTGATTCCGCAAAGCCGTCTAAAAATAACAAATAAAATAAGCAACATGATACTGCCCCTAAAACGATGTAGTATTGGGGACCGACATAAATCTATGTTGCCACTTAAGCATCCCTTTATGCCCAATTTGTTTTCGGCAACGCGGTCAAACCGATCGCAAAGGTTGCGAATGAAACTTAAAGAGCTATCGTTCATTTTGCATTCCTGTAAGCACACCATTATGGATCTGAGCATCTGTTGATTGATTTGTGGATACTCAGATCGTCAATATAACAACGACATGTCAAAAGTAAATGTTTAGCTAAATCTAGTAAGATTATTAGTGGTATGGAATATTTACTCTTCGTAGTTCTTAAAAATTGCCAAAACTAAACCAGATTTTACCAAATCTACACATTCCATTAAAATTTACGTATGTCATCAAAAGAAAGCCCATCGATTGTAAAATCAAACGCTCAATCTCCTTTCACAAGATTTTCACTAATGACAGAGAACCCTTTCGAGTCTATCCTAGGGATCTATCCAGTATGTTCCGTCGCCTCTAGGTCTAGGCAGTATACCCCGTGAATCATCCAAAGCAGTCCATCACGAGCGTCATATCATCTACATACGACTCGTTCGGAACTCGACGCGGCCGGCTCGCGTTTCGTTTTTTCTTTACGATCTTCCGGGTTTATTGAGGTCGGTTTTTTGCGTATTATTTGGGTGTTAGCGACTTCATAAAGCTGGGCCGGGATTTGGGTATTATTTACTTCAAATGGCGGTGGTACTCTGTCTGAAATTTACTCGTTTTTCGTCTGACAATTTTAATAGCAGCGCACTGTCGAAACTGTAAACAGATTCTTGAAATCTTTGATGGGAAACGTTGGTACCTATTTATATAAGAAAATGGTTCTCATGGGTTACTATTCGATTGGCTCGACAGCAAATACTTCACTTGTAGAAACAATTAAATCTCGACTTAGTTGCCCAATCTGATTTACAGCTCGACTTAAATCGAAATTTAATTATTCCGACAAGACGGCCTTAGGGCTGCTTGTACAAGTTAAAAAATCAATAAACCTGGGTCAGGGAGTTAGGGATGACCGTCCCATACATTTTGACACTTTCTTTACCCTGGATTAAATGTTAACTCAGAACTTTAGCCCTGGTTCGGGTAAGCCCGTCAAAGTTAAACAATGCTCTTACAGTAGAAGACAAAGTTCATGTCAAAATTATAAAGTAATATGTCATCGAAAAACTACCGCCTAATTAATGGCAGTTAATCTTTGCATTATAACCAAGCAGGGGCGTGCAGTGGATTTTGACAGAGGGTAGGCGTATTGCCAACAAAATCCGTATTGGTACGAAGCGTGTCGGGCACATTTACGTATGCTTACAAGCACTGCTTATATGCCTGTAAGAGATGAACGCGTCTGTAACCAAGACATTATTCCTATCATAGAGGTATTTAATATCAGGGAATCGTCCCAAATTGGATAATAATGCCGAATGCTCGCGAGCCGCAATACCAGACGCATAGCTTGATGAGAATGGGAACAAGTCCCAGCTAAGATTGATAGGCTGTGGTCCAGACTACTAAATTCCACGTTTATAACCCAACCTCTAGACTATTGTACTATATTACTAAAGGGATTAGTGGTAACAGCATTAATAACCTTATAACTCAATGAGAGACATTTGGGCTGTACAAAAGAGAAACGAAAGACATAAGTAGTCAAGACACCATGCTAATTGTACCATAGTCCCAAGATAAGCGAAGATTTTACTGTACGATATATAAAAGAAAAAGTCGTGTTAATCACACTATTTATAACTCAAGAACGGCTGAACCGACTTGGCTGAAAATTGGTGGGGAGGTAGCTTAGAACCAGGAACCGATAATAAGATACTATTTTTTTTTCTTTTTTCTAAAATCTTTAAATTTCGCATACCAATTATACACACACAAATCACGTCTTTATCTCTTACGGGGTAGACAGAGCCTAAGGTGGCAAGACTCACAGGCCACGTTTAGCAAGATTGTGGGCGTATGGATGGCAAAAAACGGAATCAAAATAGTGATGGGTACCAATTATGATATCTTGGAAACTGATTTTTGGATCTTGCGAAATTCCCGTGGGAGAAAAAAAAGAATCATTAAATGTTTGGTTACTTAATACAGATCCTTGGTATTTGGCAGACATATTACTTGAAGATCATAGAGCAGCACTTAGACGGAATTTTACAAATATTCCACGGGATAAAACGACGGGATAGGAAGTAATGACCTAATATTTGAATGATGGATGAAAGCGGTATGTCACTTTGACGTTATCTGCGTGGACGAAGTCGCGTGCAAAAGCTACTACTCACGATAAATACACAAACTACAAACATGAATCCGAGCCCGGGATCTCAAGCTTCATAGTCAGGGTATATCTGCTAGGCACCAAGTCTAGCAAATATTGATGCCCCTTAAATACGAGATCAAGGCACTACCAATAAGTAATAAATAAGTTGATTCTCTTAACTACTTAACTGAATGAAATGATTCTAACAAGAAACAAAAGCCAGGGCTCTCAAAAGATCTAAGATAAGTTCCAATCCAATAACTAGCAGTTTGTCAAGCACAGTTGTTACTTCAAACATCAAACACAGAGCCAGCCTAGACCTATGTAGGCATTCAGGCTTCAAGCGGAACAGTGGAGGTCACCCGCAGGGTTGCTACAGCCAGATTACATTAAACTTAATACAATGATTTAAACTAATACGATTTTCACATAGAACTATAACGACCACTTTGAATTTAATCAGGATTTAGATTAGGTATTATAAAATTAATACAGCGGTGCAACGGCGGTGCTGGTCACGACTTCTTTAGAGTCTACTCCTGACGAGTAGACTTCTTAAGAGTCTACTCCTGACGAGTAGACTTCTTGATGTCTACTCTTAACGAGTACTCCTTGAGAGCCAGTTATTTACAGCCGCTGCACAAGTCTCGGTATCCCTACAACAACTTTATAAAGTACCTAGTTTTGATTGTGGCTGTACATATAATATGATACATAGTCATAAAAACTTCCATATTATAATAAAATATCTGATCATTTGTTCACCATGTCAAATAAAACAAGATTGATAAATCATTACCTATAGTTATGGGCGCTGTGATTTTATTACGCAAGTTTCATGCTCGTCATTTCAGATTTTTCAGATAAGAAACAATCGCTTGCTCTTAGTGAAAACATATATGTGTATAAAATAATATTGACCAGCTGACCGTAAAACATACCTGCGTAAGTGTGAAATGCACCAAGTCAATGTAACAACAGCAATAACCATAACTGTAAATATTAACACATATTTCATAGATTTTCCGTCAAATATATGTCAAAATTGGCAGTTTTAGTTATAACTTGGTACAACTCACACTTATTGAACTGAACAAAATGTGGTATATGCAAACTCGTAAATTTTTCTATCGCAAAATTTCCACCACGTTTACGTTTTTGGGTAATGACAGTGAAATTTGTTTATGGAGACTTCACAGCGCTAGCAACCCTGTTCTAGAAGTTTCGGCGCCGCTCGCGGACTGCGGTTATTAACGATCGATGCTAAGACAAATGTGGGGGAAGTATTACGAGGTAGCCTGGGCTGGCTAGACTAGACGAACCATTCGCTTTCTCGAAACATTTTAAGAGATAAATTAAGTAATAATATTACCAAAAATCATCCCTTCGCGACATATTCTAATGAGCGACTGGAATCACAGTAGTAGCTGTAGCTACCTACCCATCTAATCCGCGTAATTGCCGCTGTTTGCCGAGGTCAAGCTATCATAAAAACTAATATGAAACAATCATAAATAACAGCTAGAATGTACGCAGTACAAATGCTGGCCATTTCACCTTATTAGTGGAGCACTTGACCTGATTGCAGCGAGGTCGAGGGCAGATGCAGTTCGGCCCCGAGGGTCTGATCGATTGTCTGAGAGCATTCTTAAATCATTATATCCAATGACAAACGTGACGAGCCCCATTCTGGGCGCCACTCACAAAATTGCCTATAACCTTCAAGCCGAATGAAATCTGTTACGTCCTTACAGTGAAAATCAGAATACGTTTTAAGCTCCGCATTTCGGAGCATATAATAAAAACGTCTGAGCGTCATTGATAATTCGGTAGCACGCTATACACATACGAAAACAATTCCATTAAAATGAAATGCCTGTAAATGCCTGGAAATAAAAGAGTTTTAATAAGCTTTAACTTTATCTTTGGAGCAGAGAAGTCAAGGGCGTTCGTTAATGTCAACTGCCAGGCCGTAGTGAACAAAGGCCGGGATACAGGGTGTAATAAAAGTCTAAGATGGGCTGGAAATATCTGAACACGACATCTGCCACTGTTGTCACAGAATCGAATTAAAATAACTTGTTGTTTTGAATATTCAGGCTGATCGTGGTGATATTGATTCGTCTGTTCGTGATATTATCTGTACATATCCTGTGAATGATGTGAAAAAATACACAATATCCGCGTATAATGAACATGAGACATGATAAAGCAGAGCTCATGTGTTTCTATAGATTTCTATAAGCACGTTCTTCCAACCATGACATACGCTAAGTGATTTGACAAGCCAGAGACGATGTCACACTAAGATTGATCGCTACTCGCATCATCCCAGAGGAGCTATTAATTATGACAAATATTATCATATTCATACGCATACATAAATACGCCGTAATATCATGGTCATGCAATAAGATATACATGAAAACTATTTGGAAGAAGTCTCATGTTTCAAGAAAGTCGTCGATGTAGCAAATATATATCATATCCGGTCAGGAAACAGTCGTATCTGGGTCAAAAACATAGCCGGATTTTATCCCATTTATCAATTTAACGCTGCTTTAACATTACTACATATTTATTTCTGTTCATTAAACCACGGAACGCTCCTCAGCTGGAAAACCTTTTCAAAATAAATTGACGTGCTGACTTCCTAAGATGGCATTGGCGTGTCATCATGAGCGGCTGGTATTATATTGAGTATAATTGATCGATGGATAGATAATGAGGTAAAGCTGTGTTTATTCTCTACTTATATGTAGGGGGTAATTCTTGGAACTACTCCTACACACCACTCCGCTTCCTCTCACATCTCAAGGGCGTGCTCAGTAAACCAATTAGTGCAATGTAACATTACCTAAATGTTGTAAAAAGGCCCTTAGGCCGCGGCCGCACTGGTTAGGCAACGGCGACGCTATAGCGATGCGACGGCGACTCGAATTATTATTATTCTCCGCATTAACAGCAACGACGAACAAGCGAATAGCCAACACATCGCGAACATGCATGCGGACACGTCAGTACATTATTAAACATTGAAATACTTGAAACTAAATTATAATTTCGTCGCCTATCGCTTAATCATACTTCCATGCTGGTCTGGGAGCAAAGAAAAAACATAGAATGTACCAGTTGCTTCTGTTCCCGCGCAGATGGTAAAAGCTCATCGAAGGCATGGGCGAAAATGTTAGACAGGAATCATGTTATAAGCGATGCGGCTAGCAGCCCATCACTACATTAATTCCCCTTTTTACCAATACGTCCACAATCATGCTAAACTGGTCTTGAGGTCTTGTTACCTTAGGCTTCGTCTATCCCGTAAGGGATATAGACGTGATTTCTGTATGTTCGTGTGTGTGTGTTTGTTTTAGTCGCATCGCTGTCGCGTCGCCGTCGCGTTGCCGGTGCGGACCCGGCCTCAAGGTAAACCAAATACGTTTTAATCCAGTACTACCGCAGTTCTCATTTATCATTAGCAAACAAAGTCCTTTGTGAGGATTAAAAAGTTTAACAATTTCAGACGCGGCTTACGGCCGTAAGCAGCTTACTCTGCTTCGCTACCACCGAAAAGGCAACATATCTGTCGTTGTTTTTTTATACTTTTAACCAGCAAAAAGTCATAAGCTAAGCACTACAGCGAGAAGGCAGTACAAGAGACTTCTTAATCAGTTTGTTATATCTTTTACTTTCATATCACAAATCAGTAAATCTTTACATAACCTCCAGGTTTTGTCTCACGAAAGCATATTTTGTATAAAACTGTAGTTAGGTACAAAAAGTCAGAATGCATCTGAACATTAAGATTTTTTAACACAGAAAATCTTAGTTTCCTTGTATTTTTACGATTTTCTTCTTCGAAATAATGTAGAGAATTATCTCGTTCTCAGTTCTTACTTTTCTGGTATTTCTTGTACCTACGTCCTCGTCTCAGTAGAAATTGAAATAATCGCAATTAGCTCTGTAACTTCAGTTAGCTCTGTAACTAAAACTGTCGAACACAAACCGCTTATCATTGAAGCAACACCGCGGTAACCGTAACCAACAACGACATAACCACTCCGATATCTGTCGGCTCAATTTAATTGCGACGAATATAGACATATTTTCATCGCTCTAACAGAGGCCAATTATTTCCAAGCAAAGGCTTCTAATCCACGGCCACTGCAATCCATGGACACCGTTAAGATAATGGATTTTGCTTTATCCTATGCGTAGAAAAATCAGCTTACCCGACAAACATTCGCAACACAAACACATTATAACGCCGCGCCGAGGGAGACCGCGTTATTAGCTCCGACACAGACGGCCTTTGCTCTAAATGAATTACTGACTGCACCAGACTTGAGGGACAGTTGATACACTTGCCCGGGAAAATTGCAGACATTTGTACACAATCATTAAAATGAAAAGGCTGTAGAACTTAGTCCCAGTTTATTTGTCATACTGCAGAGAATAGTGCCTCATCTTGAAACGTAAAGGCTTTGGCTGTAGTTGTTAAGCCGGCCTAGCGCGGATTGACAGCTTTAGATATGGCATTGAAACTCCAAATACATGTTTAGATACAGATGACAGTAGTAAGCACTAACATCAAAATGTAACGAAGGTAGCACGAAGTATGAAGCCCAAGCGGGAAAACTATGATTGTATTCGAACCAATCGATATATGAAAACACTACACAGATTCTCTTCATTAACTTAGCTGACCTTGCTTTCTGTGCGCCGGCAGGCGAACGATCAGTTTAATTATGAATACAGAGGCCATATGTGCCGGAACACCAAGTGATCGACGCTCGAATGTTGCTCGCGGACGAAGTTCGGGGCGAGCGCGGATTTATTCAAAGCTATGTCAAATTGATTTTCTAACTAGGTATCCCTGGCGTTTTATAATTATAAGTATTCCTCTAACGTTTTCACCTTCGGCAATTGCCTTTTTTCCTAAATGTTTTATAAGTTATTCAAGGCGTGAGCCCCTATCGAACTTCATTATGCATTCATTTGACTTCGCAGTTTTCTTGCTCATTCCTAGATATTGCTTCAGTAAAATTGAGCTTTGCGAGCATTAAATTATTAATGTAAATCCCACCAGCCGGAATAGAATCATAGCAACCGAATCTGCAATTCTAAGTCAAGTGGTCAGACTATATCCTGTGCTTGTATTTATACAGATCCGAAACGTCGTTCACTGTATACCTAACTTGGACAGATTTCGTATTTACTACAATAGCGCCTACGTCATAGCCAGCGTTGTGCGTGATCAAAATAAAGGAGGGTAGAGCAATTTCAATAACCCTCAGTGACAACAAAACAACGAGCAAATCAGGACAATCGCGAATATTACCGGTTGTCCTTGGGCATCATATAAATATGGTAAACCCTCAAACGCGCCGTATGAATAATTTACGTACGATGAGGAGATTTCGCCTCTTAGACGTACGTGGATAAGTCTGTTTATGTTTAACATTAACTAAAGCCGAATATAGTTGGGAATATTACTGTAATTATAGCTACAAAGGGGTAAATATTGAAATCTAAAGGCACAGTACGCCAGTTTTATGCGTTGGTGCCGGGCGCGGTAAACATATGGAAATTACGAGTATCTATGACCGCAGGAAAGATATGTATAAAGCAGAAATGTGAACCTCACTTATTCTTATTGCTTTATTTGACTGAATAACAATATGCTACTTTCTTTCGATCTGAAAATAATGTAACTGTATGAAAATTCAATACATTGTACCTACGAATATAAGCGCTGTGTCAAAATAATTCTATCAGGATGCGTCAAAGCAAGATATAAATACACCAGGACTATTTACAATAGTATTTTTTATAACATCCATCTAAAAATTACAGTCGTTCTTATTTGTGATAAAACACGAATTCTACTTACTGACGATAATTTGCCTAATTTGAGCGCTTGAAACACTCAAAATTTTGGCTATGTACCCTGGGTCACTGAATAACCATATCGCAGTAAGTGACCGGCTTGTTATTTAACTCTCAGTCTCAAAGTAAACCGACGTTGACTGTGAAAAGGTTCTACAGTAGCCTAGTAATGTTTGGCCGACTGTACATGCTTACGTGCATTAACGTCGGCGGAGTATCCGAGTGCCTCACGTAACTCCTTTAGTCAGGTCAGCCCGCAATACCCGTACGTGGGGACACAATTCTTTTAATTATACGCATTTGATTGCTATTGGATTTTAATTTCATCACTTTATTATCTTCTAAAGCCGTGGCAGCCTAGTGGTTTGACCTGTGGCCTCTCAAGCAGAAGGTCGTGGGTTCGAAACCTTCGCTCGCACCTCTGAGGTTTTCGGTGAAGGAAAACATCGTGAGGAAACTTGCACACATCTGCGAAGCAATTCAATGGTGTGTGTGAAGTTCCCAATTCGCAATGGGCCCGCGTGGGAACTATAGCCCAAACCCTCCCATAAATAGAGGAGGCCTATGCCATGAGGCACGCCGAATAGGCGATAATTTTACATAAAAAAAAACTACACAATGTACTTAAAATGTAGCGAAACGGAATAAAAGGGGCTATATTATTATCTTTTCATTACACAAACACGACGTTTATTAATAAAGAGATACTAGATAACATACTTATTATCCTAACATTTAAATTGGATCTCTTGGGAGGTCCCCAAATTATACGAACGATATAAACTCTACCGTATCTTTTTATACTTCCCTATGGGTTGTTTTGTAGTTTGCTATAATCTCTCAGCTTTGCTGATCAACTAATAAATAATTCCAAAATTCCAGTCTTACCCCCTTATTCATAAACGCTCTATAGACCTATGCTAACTTAGCAATCGTTTGTCCTTATCTGTGAAAGATAAATGTCAAAGTGACAGATAAGGACAAACGACTGCTAAGTTAGCAGAAGCCTATAGAGCAGGGGTGGCCAACAGGTCGATCGCGATCGACCGGTCGATCGCGACTGTTAGTCCAGTCGATCGTGGCAAGGCAAAAAATATAAATACGTAGACCAGACTGCCCAACGTTATCACCAACTGCATATTTAAGGTTTCATGAAGTATGTAATTGGTAGATCGCACAGGGTTTCGTTAGTAAACAGGTGATCTTGGGTCTGATCAAGTTGGCCACCCCTGCTATAGAGCATTTATGAATAAAGGGGTTAATAAATAGTCAGCGTGCGTCATATTTCAAGTCAAATTCGAGTTATTAACCCCGTCAACGTCAAAATAATTAAAAACCAAATGAATACTTAAGCCACTTAAAAGCTAACAATGCAGCGTCTGCACCGGCTGCGGAACAGCGTAAACTGCAGTCGCAGTGCACCGGTGTGGAAGCAGATAGACCGTCGAGGTCGCTGCGCTTCACGTGCCGTACTTACCTGCGAAAGAGAATAACATTGTTAATGCCACATAATTACGAGAAACAAGACAAGAGATAACGTAGTAATGATAAAATAACAAAAATGCCTTACACCATTTTGGAAAACAGCTGACACTCTTCAAACTGTTGGGACCTTACCATGACGTCTTATTGCGATTCAAATCCGAATCACACACACACACACACACACACACAGGCATCGACGCCAAACTTACAACACCCCTCGATTTTTACGTCAGTGTTTAAAAATATATCACGTTATAAAACAAATACATATCATTAGGGGAAGAGTAAACAAGATTTCGTACGCACTACGACAGCGTATGCATTTGACTTTGTGTGTGTGTGTGAGCATCGAATATTCCAGACGTTACAAACACGAGTCATCACAACGTCTCGTTCCATGCAAATATCGAAACGGACGCCCGATCGTATACCTATTCGCCTAACATAAATGAAGGTTTCAATTTTGTATTTACTAAGAACATGATGTGGTTGCAACCCACACAGAACTTTACTAATAGTATTAAAATTAAAGACTAACTTCTCGCGAAGTGCAATTTACAAACTGGAAAACTCGTAGTTTATGTACAAAATTTTGCTGAGAAGCAAATTCTAGTTGCAGAGCCGCGGGATACTAACGGCCGTATAACCAGTACGAGCGACGCGGAGCCTAGCCTACTTGATTAAAAACACATTACGAAACCGACCAGACGTTGCTCAGTAATAAAAAGGGAAAGAAAAGTCGGATATCGATCCGGAGACCCGAACGGCTCGCCGTTTCTTTCGGAACATTGGTTCTCGCTCGCAATTCAAGCAGTCTACTTTCGGCCGTTACTGTAAAAGAAACCTAATGTAATTGTTACAGCGTCTGCAGAAAAACGAAGTTACCTAAGATAGCGAACTCGTCTGCTTGATGCAATAATTCTCGAGTGTTCAAGGTTTCAAAGCTCGCAAAGGCAATGACAGCTGTGGATTCTGATCACGTCCCCTTTAGTATCCAGTGTCGCGTCAGGGAGTTATACTTCAAATCAAGCTAAGTGCCTCGTGGCACGAGCGAAGCGAACAATTCGCGGAACCGGCCCTCGAGGCACAGTAGCGGACGCGAGCCGAAAACCGATCAGGAAAATTGAATAGTACATGCAAACAAACACATAAAGATAGTGCGACCAAATTGAATATGCTCAATATTGGCGCCCAACGTGGGGCTAGATGACTTTTATTACGCCGTATCACCTAAGTTCGGCAGTTAATGTCAAGTACACGCCAGCTCCAGGAAAAATGAAATGATATCTTTTCAGGTGGATATGGCGTCGGCTATAAATAAAACCAATATCGGATTGGGATAGGTGTCCCGTTTAGAAACAACCAGCCTTATCTACATTATTGAGAGTAAAATTCGATGTCGTAGCTTAATGTCCATATACGACTTCATCGGGACGTCAATATAGCTTACAGTCTAGGAAACTAAGTTGCCATTTACTAGATTGGTACCAAAAACAAACGGAAAATGGACAACTTAGTTTCAAAGTCAATTATCGAGACACGAGTAACGCCAATAGAAATGTTCGAGTGGGGTATCTGATTACAACCGCTAACATGTTTTCTCTTCAAGTTGTTTCACGTTAGGAAACTTTTTGCTCGAACATCCATTCCCGAAAATGGGACGGGAACAGGTAACGATGTTTCAATACATTGATGATGTACAGAAACAAATAATCATCTTTGGTGTTAAGAGAATTATGTGGTATTCAAGTATAGTTGAATTATCGAGAGCGTGGAATTGCATATGTAGTAGTATTGTTTGTTTACAGGCATTCTATATTTGAATTTTCTATTTTCTTGTACTATCAGCATACAAAGAGGTTGTTATATATATATCGAAGAACTAAAAACAAAAATAATGTCAGTGTGAAATTGTCAATATTATTTACGTTGTGCGTATATTTTTACATCTGATTCGTCGAAAGTGAAGAAAATAAATATCGATGTCAGGAAGGAGAAATGGATCAAATAACAGACAATTTTATTATCAATACTTGTGACAGCTCAGATGAAGAACATGATAGCGAATAAAAGAAAAAAACAGAGGACTACTACTTATTCCACTTCTTGGGTATGTCATTTTATTAAGAGAAAATTATTCTCCTTTTGTTGCAAACGGTACAACCACTACAAATGCAATTCCATCTTCTCGATAATTCAACTATAACAGCATGGCATTAGTTGCCAACTCATTAAAATTAACGTAACAATTAAAATTAACTTCGTCAAAAGCGTTATTAAAAACCAACATGTGACTGCAACACTAATAAATGTTACAATTTTAACGTGTCTTCATCAACTTTTTTATTGCCAGCGTAAAACCGACAGCAAAAAGTCGTTTAGTCGGAACAAGTCGAAAAAATGAGAAGCAATAACCATTTATTTGCCGCCCAACGTGGGGCCGTGCAAATGAAAAGTACAAATATAATACACAGCTCTAAGTGTGAGTGTACGAAACGACGGAGGAAAAAGGTGGCTTTAGTTAAAGGCAGCACTTTATATGCATTTTAATGCCATCCTAGAGTGCAATGTGTTAAGAATGCTACCGGTATAGTGCTGATCGTCAGACTGAAAAATACTAAGGGACAATTAAAACGAAATCTAGATTTTGATAGCTATATACTAGCTCACACCCGCAGCGTTGCTTCCGTTGCTCCCTTTACGCTACAACAGGAATGTTAAATAGAAAACAACAAAGCAAGGCCATGTCTTTTTTCTCTAAACAAAAATGTCCTAACACAGGCAAGGTACGAAATAATCTACTTACACGCCGCTACGCCGTGAACCTGATAAAGTGCGAAAGTTTCGTAATTTAAACTTTCATGAGCTAAAATGTACACTTACTACCGGGATTACTAATTTAATTTATTATAATGTACAAAACGTGCGTAAAGAACTACCATTTCAACACTTACCGTGTTTAATGGGTTGGTTTATCCCACATACATTCATACATACATAAATCGCGTCTTTATCCTTTACGGGGTAGACAGAGCCCAAGGTAACAAGACTCAAAGGCCACGCTTTGCCTAATTGTGGGCGTGCGGGAAAGGGGAATCAAAACAGTGATGGGTTGCTAGCCGCATCGCGTATAACATTACGCTTTTTAGGGTTCCGTACCTCAAAAGGAAAAAACGGAACCCTTATAGGATCACTTTGTTGTCCGTCTGTCCGTCTGTCAAGACCCTTTTTCTCAGGAACGCGTGGAGGTATGAAGCTGAAATTTATATCAATTACTCAGGTCTACTGTCCCTTGAAGCTGTGAAAAAATCAAACTTCTAAGCCAACGCAATCAAAAGATACAGCCGTTTATGCCGCAAATTTCCGCAAATTTTCAACTCTCAAGGGAATCAAAACCTACAAGGTAGTTCCCGTGAACGCAGAATTTTGAAATTTGTTATGAAGGTAGGTCTTATAGCACAGATTAAAGAATAATTGCGAAAACCGTAAATGTGTATGTATGTCTGTATATAGCAGTGACCAATATAAAGTAACCCCACACTGCGTACATTTTGCTTTGGAGCAGGGCTCTGCTTACACTGGTTTTATATATTTATAGATAATGATACGGAACCCTCGGTGCGCGAGTCCGACTCGCACTTGACCGGTTTTTCTTTGCACCCGGACCAACATGGAAGTTTATCAGTAGAGATTTAGTTTCAGTGAGTAGAGTCAAACACGCCTGCACATTCCAATATTGCTAAGGTTATGGCTATAGCAGCTATTTGCCAAATCAACATCAAGTCTGCTCAAGTACTTGCTCTACTTAATAATGCACGGAAACAGTTCCCCGGTCGTGCTCAACACGAAACAAACGGAGAAGCTCTTTGCAACCCAAAGTTTCTGTTTTACCGTTTAAGGTTGAACTCGGGAAGCGTTTATTAAAGCTATTCCTATGTGTGCAATGGAGATATTGTATATGTGCATTGTATGTATGGTTATCTATGCTTGTATCATAACGAGGTAAAGATTTTGAGATCGTGACGTTATAGAACCAATTTTGAAAATTCTTGTCCAATAGAAAGCCACATTATTTGTGAATGTCATAGGCTATACTTAATTCAGGCAACAGCTATAGTAATGAGTCCTCGCCCGTGCGGCTGCGGGGCGCGGGGTGGGACGACCGCGGGGGCCGAGAGAGGCGCGGGCGGCAGGCGCACTACCCGCCCGCACCGAGAGCTCCCCGCCGTCGTCCCACCCCGCACCCCTGTGCCGCGCTGCCGAGGACTCATTTAAAGCGGGCGGTCTATAGTTAAACTTTTAAAGTCAGTGATCGAATTCGAGACTAAGAATGTATACTAAAATGGTTTTTAATTTTATTTTTATTGTATAATTGTAATGTTACGTAGGAACATACATACATATCGTCATGCCTCTTTCTCAGGGGTACGCAGATACTACTTTGTTCCACTTGCTACGATCCTGACACTTTCGCTTCATCCACATTCATCAATCTCTTCATGCACGCTCATCGGTTTCGGGTTTCTCCAAAACATCCCCGATTTAATGTTATGTAATGTTATTGTCTAATTTTAGTTTACGTTTTATATCTCCTATTCTATCACCAAATTTAGACCACCACGGCTTCCCACCATAATACATACATACATACATACCGTCACGCCTCTTTCCCACAGGGGTAGGCAGAGACTACTTTATTCCACTTGCTACGATCCTGACATATTTCTTTCGCTTCATCCACAGTCATCAATCTCTTCATACATGCTCGTCGGTTTCGGGTACTCCTGACCTGACCTTTTTCCAAAACGTCTCCTATTTGGTCTCGGAACGTCCGTCTAGGCCTTCCCCTCCCAACGCAACCATTCGTACTCCCCATATAGATCTGTTTAGTTAGTCTACTTTCATCCATCCGCTCTACATGCCCAAACCAACTAAGCATACTTTTTTCTATGCTAGTCACTATATCCTCTTTCACACCAGCACGTTCCCTTATCAGACTGTTCCTTATTCTATCTTTCAGTGATACACCTTCCATACTTCTTAACGCTCTCATTTCTACTGCATTTATTCTACTTTCATGCTTCTTTTGCCATACCCAAGTCTCGCTACCGTACATTAATGTTGGAACAAGCACCCCTCTGTGAACAGCCAGACGCGCCTTCTTCGACACCCACCATAATATCACAGTATATATATAAGCTAAAGCAGTAAGGAACCTACGAACAAATCGGTTGAAACGAAACACGCACACAGGCGCGCGCTTTACACGGCCCCTAAGGGGACCTGAGCCTGAGCGGAGTGGACGAGGTCCGCTTAGGGGCCGTGTAAAGCGCGCGCCTGTGTGCGTGTTTCGTTTCAACCGATTTGTTCGTAGGTTCCTCACTGCTTTAGCTTATATATATACTGTGATAATATTTACTCCATTCTGAATTGTGTAACAGTATCGAGAGCATTGTCGTCGGCTCGGTTTTCCAATTAGATGCGAGAGCCAGCGCTTTCAATATCTAGTTCGATCCCCAACGATATCGAATGACTGAAAGCGTCAATGCATGGCATGCACAAACTATTTCAAGTTTACTTTCTGATAAGCACGGCGAATCACTTCAAATTTGGTTTATATTGTAGGTTAGATGACAAGGCAAGTACAGTAAAAAAGTGCAGCAAAAACAGCTTATAATACCTACTCAAAACTTACGAGCTTACAAAACGCGCGTCGACAATCGATACGGAGCGACATTTAATTTATTTGACTCGCAATCGCCATTGTGTTCACTTTGACAGTTCACGTATGAGCTGACAATTGGCATCGGAATCAGCTAGTTGTCACATTCATACATGAACTGCCAAAATGAACACGATGGCGATCGCGAGCGAGTTAGATAATAAGCCTACTGGTTTAACAAATGTCCCACATTTTGCATAGGCCCGTCCCAGCCGTGTCTCAGTGGAGCCCATTACGACCTCACTCCGAACTAAACATGAAAACACTTTTTTATCAGGTAACTCTTTCACTTTTCAGGATTCCGTATACTCGTACTAGAGGTGCGATACTCTTACATATTTATTACTAGCTGACCTGGCAAACTTCGTTTCATCTTAAAAACAGTATCTGTTATGCCATCAGAGCTGGCGTTGCGGACAAAGTACCTATTTTCTTTTCGTTAATTATTATGCTAAACGTGCAAGAAACAAATTCAACAAAGCAAAGATCACACGATAAATCGGTGCAGCCGTTCCGAGTTATAAATGATGCAACGCGGCTTTGTTTTATATACATAGTAGATTAGGAGGGCAATTTTGCCTGAGTATTTCGAGTAATACACATACACATACACAAATCACGCCTTTACCCCTTACGGGATAGACAGAGCCTAAGGTGGCAAGACCTACAGGCCACGTTTAGCAAGGTTGTGACCGTATAAATGGCAAAAAATAGAATCAAAATAGTGATAGGTTGCTAGCCGCATCGCCTATAACATGATTCCTATGATTTCTGTCCATTCCCTCGATGGGGTTTTACCATCGGCACGGGAGGAGAAGCAACTGGTAAATTCTATGTTTTTTCTTTGCTTCCAGACCAGCATGGAATTTTCGAGTAAAAGACAGTTTTAACTACCATAACACTAGCACAACAGGAGGTAATCCCACTAGCATTTTACATTTATAAAATTGAAGCGAGCTAACAGTTAGGCGATGCTATGGTGTGGTGACAAATCTGTTATACTGCACAGAACCCCATGTAAGTGTTTAAGTTAAGTACATGTTAAGTCATAAACGCATAACGGTGATATACACGTCTTTCTGCCTATACAATATCTATACACAATTAAAAAAAAAACAAATATGTAAAGGCTCGGGGACCTTATACATCCCTTTTATAAATGTATTTAATTTAAGTAGAATTTAAGTACCTATTCTTACTGTATTTTATTTTGAAAAAATGACTTTGTGCCAAGTTTCTTTCGGCGCATTCTTCTTGGCAATGAGGGTCTTTCCGAATGTGCTGGTAGTTTCAAAAGGACATGTAAAAGAGCCCTTGGCGGCCACTTTGCAAAAATAAATTTTCATTTTCATTTTCAATGGCCCGTTGGAAAATGTAATTAAGTACCTTAAGTACTGCGTACTACAAAATTTTATTCTACCCTTTCTACAGAAAAAAAAACGTAAATCATTAAATTCATAACATGCATGTGGAACTCTAAAAATAATTACGTGCTGGCTCCGCTCAAAGAAGTGTCACTTTGGTCGTCGTTTGAAGGGCTCCGCAATTTGCATTCTAATTGTATAGGCGACATGGCTATCGCCGTACAGTCAGACGCGGGAAAATCTCTCTCTCTCTTCAGTCCGTCTCCATAAGTTGATGACCATGACTCTAACAAATGTCATCCACAATTCCTTTCCACTCGCTCCTGTCCGCGCGGTGGATCGCTGTACCGAACGTCATCTCCAGATTTTCGGTGATCTGATCAGACCATGGTTTTGGGCTACACCTTCTGGGCCTCGTACTCTCCACTAAGTCGGTCATCAGCAAAATAGCGGGAAAAAGAGCGGAAATATAAGTTACTAGCTGTTGCCCGCAACTCCGTCTGCATAGAATTCGTTTATCGCTATCCCGCAGGAATTACGCAATTTTCCGGGATAAAAAGTAGCTTATGTGTTATTCCAGACTATAATCTATCTATGTTCCAAATTTCATCCAGATCTGTCCAGCCGTTCTGGCGTGAAAGAGTAACAAACATCCAAACATACTCACAAACTTTCACATTTATAATATTAGTAGGATGTTCAAAATTTAATTTTCAGTAGGTACATGCTATTTTTGGCTGACTGGACTTTTCTTTAACGTACTTTGCATTTCCATCTATCCTACATATATTTCACACAATTTCAAATCAACCCCCTAAAAGTGGTCTCATTTAACTTGCAAGATTGTCAAATCAGTTCGGGTCACCGAAAAAACATACATACTCGTACATTCTGTATAAACATTGTTTATTCTCAAAAATTCTTACGATGAAAAAAAAACTACTCCAGGTAGACTGGCATAATGATTAATTAATTAAAATTTCACGTGACATCGTCTCTGTAATAAACATATCGCTAATATATTTTTGAAGCGAACTGTACTCTTCTATTGCACCAGATGGAAATTTCCCATGGCGATTCTAAACGCAATTAAAATTACACAGGCCACTGCCTGATGGAACGACGAAGTAAAAACCTCACAATATCGATTGTTAGTCTAACTAGTTTTTGCCTATGGCTCTCATCAAATCCGGATTTTATTGCTACCACATTATACAAAACACACACACATACTTTATCCCTTACGGGGTAGACAGTGTCTAAAGTAACAAGACCTAAAGGCCACGTTTAGCAAGACTGGAAAGTGGAATCAAAATAGTGATGGGTTGCTAGCCGCAGCGCCTATAACATGTTTCCTATGATTTTCGCCCATCCCCTCGATGGGCTTTTACCATCTTCAAAAAATGACCATTATACAAAAAATCTAAGCAAATGCGCGTCTCGAGACTCACGAGCTTAAAACATTAAGTAAATATACACTTCCATGCTGGTCTGGGAGCAAAGGAAAAACATAGAATGTACCAGTTGCTTCTCGCCCCGCGCAGATGGTAAAAGCCCATCGAGGGAATGGGTGTAATTCTTAGGAATTATGTTATAGGCGACACGGCTAGCAACCCATCACTATTTTGATTCCTTTTTCCACCTATACGCCCACAATCTTGCTAAACGTGGCCTGTAGGTATTGTTACCTTAGGCTCTGACTACCCCGTAAGGGATAAAGACGTGATTTGTGTATGTGTATGTACATATATTACGGGTTAGACAGAGCCAGAAAATTCAGTGATCAAGTCAAAAGTCATAACCGCAACCCAATGGGGTGACAATAGGGACTCCAATATGATGTCGGTGGTACTTGTCCAAAAAAAACGGTTTTAAATAAGGGTGTCATATACGAAACCGCGTGGTGTAGAAATTTAACCGTTATCCAAACCTCGTCTGTGACACACGTTGCTAGCGGCAGGAGGATCGGCACAAAGATGTGTATCTATCTCACACGCTTTCACGTTTAGTTGTAGAGTAGCAAGATAATCGACATCTCATTGACAGGGACTTCTGTATCGCCCGATTCAGTTTTAATGATACACCATTAGGTCAGTGTTCTCATTGCTTACCCTAACAAACTCCACCAGCACAGCACTCACTGCGAGCTTGATTGAGCTTGCACGTATTGCCTCCCGAGCATACATCCGCACTCCTAATACCCCCTGCCCTGTGTTGCCAGCGTACGACATTACCCTAATGTAAAGTAAAGACCATGCTGGTCTGGGAGTAAAGAAAAAAACATAGAATATACCAGTTGCTCCTCTTCCCGCGCAGATGGTAAAAGCCCATCGAGGGAATGGGTGAAAATCTTAGGAATCATATTACAGGCGATGCGGCTGGCAACCCATCACTGTTTTGATTCCCCTTTCCACCTATACGCCCAGAATCATGCTAAGCGTGGCCTTTAGGTCTTGTTACCTTAGGCTCTGTGTACCCCGTAAGGGATAAAGACGTGATTTATGTATGTATGTAAAGTAAAGACGGATTAGGGACGGACTGGCAGACAAGACAAGCTTAAACGTGTTATGGCTTGCAGGGGGAGGGGGGGCAAGGTAAGCGGCGGGTACAAATTGTGATGCGTCACCTATTCTGGTGACCCCATTACACACCACTGAACATGTGTACAGTACCCGGTCATAAAGACTGGACATCGGTCTGCTCGTCTAATTTCGGCTTCGTAAAGTGTTCACTCGTTCTAACTTACGAGTACGTGACGTCAATTTTGACGCCGTGGTTGGCTTAGTTGATAACTTGGTAGTGACCCCGCCTGCGAAGCAAGCATCCCGGGTTCGAAACCTGGTAAGGGCATATTTTTGTGTGATGAGCACTAATAAGAAAGTATGTGTAATAAGTGCGATAAGTATGAATTTCTCTATTTAAGTATGTACAACGTTGTCTAGTACCCATAATACAGACCTTAATAGCGCTTACTTTGGGACTAGGTCAATTTGTATATGTTTTTTTTTTTAAACATACTACGTAATACGTGCTTTGCTACGCTCGAACTATCGCGGCTATTGTCCGCCAGTAACTCTTTAAAAAACCGTCTATAATAATGATTGATTTGGTTCCAAAATATATATTTCTCTATATTATACATTTTCTGTATTGTTTATTACGTAAACAGTATTCAATAAAGATCCATTGTATTCCGTAAAATCCACACACACAAAGGGCTCGCTCGCAGTAATTCTTCATACAAAATAAGTCATTTTCTAAGGACTTTTCAGTTTTTCATCTGGCAACCCCATCTATGCCTCCAATAATGGGTCACTGCATTCCAATTTGAAGCCGCCTTCATACATTTGCGGCAACCAGAACGATAGATCCAACGACTTTGAGCTTTAAGAACTGGAGATTAATGACGTGAGAAAATTGGCGAAGGCATAGCGAGGTTGGTTGGTAAGCTAACTGATTTTGCAAGTCTGAATGGTGGGACTTCGACGATTATGTTTAAGAGGCAATTGTAGGACGAATTTGAATGATATCTGATTGATGCTCTCATTTTAATTGGAATGACGGAATTTTACGGCGAGACTTCTACACTTGTTCAAGTTAAGAAATTTTGCTGCATTAGCAAATATGATTTACGACTCTAAGTTTTCAAACAAAAATCGTCTCGAACGTGTTCACGCAAACGTTTCAATTACAATGAAAAAATTAGCAGCGCCACTAGCGGATCGAAACGACACCTAACTGTTCTCATAGTATTTTACATGACATATTTTGTGAACGAAAACTTACACCAAACATACAGAATGAAATTCCATTCTAGGTGTTTTTATGGAAGCATGTTGTTCATCATGACCTCTTCGGTAAAAGTGTCCAGAAACAACTAAATGTTGCAGCGAATCGTTATATAATAGAAAGAAAGAAGGCATTTATTCCTTTTTGCAAGACACACAAATATAAGATAATATACACAGTTTTATAGAAAATAAACAAGGTATAACAAAAAAAAAACATAGACATAATGCAAAAAAACATAGGCATAATTGCGTCTCTTCCCCCTTAGTCCACAGAAACCCACTGATCGACAAAGGAAAAAGGTCACGCCATGCTACTCCTAGCTGCTAGCACAACAGGCCTAGCCCTGGCAATGTGCCAACCGGGACACTTTCACTCGCATCGATTAGGTATTTCTATTGGGTCTGTGGGACGAACGTGCAGGGTTAGCATAATGGGATCGACGCATTTAAACCTCAATAGAGTAGAAAAGAACGAGGTGTATATTAATAATAATAATAATGTAAGAGCAAAAGACCAAGATTTAAAAAAGGCCTCGAGCTGACGCCGTGCTGGGTGCAACAAAGAGCCTGTTACATACTGCACATGGACATATTATCTGCAGTGGCGAAGGTCGCCATTCCAGTGCAAACTAGAATACAAACGATCAAATTTACCTTCTGCACCAGCTACAGCAGAACCTTTTTCTTAGCTTGATTGGGTTGTCAAGAGGAGGACATACTAATAGTCACTAAGCACTAATGTAATCATAATAAAATTAGGAGCTATCTACTCGTTAGACGTCAGGTATTTCATTAAAGCTTGCTTTTGTTGCGTCTGTGTTGATAAAAACGGACTAGAAAAAGTGAAAATAGTTTTAAAACATTCATCCTTTCATAGTCTTAACAAGTACCAACATTGTTCACTACATCCAGTTTTAGATCTGATAATTTGAAATTATTACCATGGTAAAAGCTTTTATTCGAATCGCAATAATTGTCTGTACTTAATACGTTTCTTATCTTGCAGGTGCACTTCCAGCGGTCGGATCGACTTGAAATTTGTTACGTGTATTCGATAGAGCCGTAATGGCATGGCAATGCACAAGTAACGGCAGCGAAATACTTCGAGTACAAAATGAAACCGAAACCAACGACAACCTAAAATAAGTTAAATTATTCATAAAAACCTCATTATACTTCCTCAGGCAAGGTTAGAGTATATTCATGGTAATGCGGTTCCAATATCGGTTCGATTGCGCGGCGAGCGATAAATCAGCGGGAGTGCTCCCTCGATTCGTTGGCAACTTTCACACTGCGTTTGTGAAACTAATCTACAGCTGCACTAACATTGTAAAGTGCACATACTTACTCGTATTTTAAACTGTGCTGCCACAGAAAATATAAATCCAAGATACCACACGACAATGTTTACACAAGTAAACTCCACTAAACTATGAATAAACACACAGCATAACAAATAAACAGACTGACCACTGATTGACACCTATCACACCTGATGGAACCTATTGCCTAGGTTGTATCGACAGTATCACGTCTCAAGTAACCTAGAAGACATGTAAGAAAAGTAACGCTTCAAGAAATTTTAATATCGTTCACGTATTTCAACCATCCGCCGTACAATATCGAAAAGCAATATCATGCCATAACAAGTTGTTTCATGAAGCGACATTGCTTCGGGCGGACATGGCTTCCATATGCAAAATACAAGTGACACCTATCAACAGTTTTACCACGCCGTCACTTCGTAGTATACAGCTATAGTATAGATTAGTTTTTATTAGAACAGTTTCTGCTCCGAGCACAGCTTCTGTTTTAATCAGAAGTTGACGCAACTTGACATCCCTTACGGCTAAACTTTGCTTGTATGCTGTGCATATTTCGAGGTCGAATGCGAGTGAAATTTAGAACTCTTTTAAAGCATGTTAAAAGATAAATCACAATTTCGAAATTTACGACCTCGCATGTCACGTGCTATTATTTATATGCTGTTGGCGACGTACATTTGATAAATGCATACATACACCAAAAGAGCGTGTTATTTTGACTAATCTAATAAATTACCTTTTCTTGGCTATAATAGATCTAGACATTCGTTTTCCGTTTCTAAACCATTATAGAAAAAATCTTCGGGTGAATTGTGTTCTACGATACCTGAATCAGAAATTGAATTATTTTTATTCAACATTTAATTTGTTTTCGCCCCTCTTTAGATAGATTGCCAGCAAATACAAAGCTTAAATTAACTTTATCAGACTTTAAGCGCTTTTATAACAGCTGTGCGTTACAAGACTAAGAGCTTTAATGCTATTATGTAATTTAGAACCCTGAATACCTTCCCCAATTAAGTATTCAGCAAGAATAAGATAAAATACAGTATGAACGCTGGAATTAACTCAGCCCTGGCCCGTCTCGTTATTGTTGGAGCCAGCCTAGCGAGCGTTAAGCAGCAGTTAATTTATTAACAAATCTGGTATAAAATTACTCTTTCCAGACACAAGTAATGTGTTCGCTGAAAATGAATAACTAATAAAGGAATAGAAGTACCCAATTACAATTACAAAGTATGAACGGTGTTTCTCAGAAATACTATCAAATCCAGATCTCGTTTCGTGTTTAATGTCAATAAATCTCGCTCCACCTCAAACTCCGTAATCTTTATCCAAGGATAAACGTAATGAGCATTATTTCAATCTACATATTGCCGTTATATACCTACATATGAAGTAGATATTTTGACTAAGCATTCCTGCATACCTACCCACTAGATTAAATTCGAATGGAAAACTGGTACCACAGTATATATATAAGCTAAATATCCATTTATTTACTGTGCAGGTACCATGGCCTTTACGCTAGGCTTGGAGGCCCATAACCTTTTGGACACCAACGACACTTATCAGCACCGCAGGTTCAGCGCCAACGACCTATATATACTCGTACGTCCATCACTTCAATGTAAAAGCAACCTTCGTTCAATTAAGTTCAGGTTCAACTTAAGGCATCGCAATAAAGAAGTCTGGCGCAGTGGCATGCACAGTTTCGAGACAGGTCAGACAAAAAAAGTAACTACCTAACCTACCAAAAAGGCTGCTTGTTGATTTTGTTGTCAAGTCGGTTAATTATGACGTAAGTGATTAACCACCTCAAATATCCGAAAACAGACGGCAATTACAGCAGGGCAGTCTAACCCCCTTATTCATAAACGCTCTGTAGCCTTGTGCTAACTTAGCAATCGTTTGTCCTTATCCGTCACTTCGACATTTACCTTTCACAGATAAGGACAAACGATTGCTAAGTTAGCAGAAGCCTATAGAGCGTTTATGAATAAGGGGGTATGTCTTTTTGTCTTTATAACCACGCGACTGGTGTGGCGTATGGGTGACGTCTATTTTTATATGTAGATCGCCGAAGTCGGAGACACTCAAGCTCAGTCCCCCAAGACACAGGTTGTTACCTAGTTTGGGGGTCGAAATTTTTGACACTTAATGTGACTTCTCGGTACATTTTTGATAGTCCCTAAGTACTGTACTTGCTTGTGTTTTGATTGTACAATAAATCATTTTTATTATTATTCTGTATATTTATTTTTATCTCAAGTTAGGTTTTTACAATATTCATACAAAAAGTAATAAAACAATATTAATACAAAATATAAAAACATTATAAAAACCTAACCTAGGGTGCCGCCGGCAGCGAGACGAGGCCTAAGCTACCGGTGGTCAGGGCGACAGAGAAAGGAACCTTATTATTATTATTATTTATTATCTGACGTTGCGGCCAAAAGGTTAATAGCAAATGCCTCAAGATATGAAACGCTAAGAAAATTTTAAGACAATGGCTTGTCAAAAGAATAATGATACTATTTTTGTTATAACCCTTCCTCATTCAGCCATCTCGGAAGACAAATTGTTTTTTTAAGCTCAGAGTGACTTGTATCGGCCTTGCTCGTGCAGAAACAATGTTTTCCAGAATTTAAATAAGGAAAACGTGTTTTTTTCCTGCACCATTGAGGCTGGTTTCTAAATTATTAACATTCACGTTGTTATCTTTTCAGTCTAAGATTTAATTTAAGGTAAGTTTTCAAAAAACAATAATCGCGTTTACACAAAATCTGTAGGCGTATCGTCTAACTCGCTCGCAATCGCCATCGTGTTCATGTTGACAGTTCACGTATGGGCTGACAATTGGCATCGGAATCAGCTAGCTGTCACATTCGTACAAGAACTCTTAAAATGAACACGATGGCGATTGCGAGCGAGTTAGGTAATAAGCCTACAGAATTACGTTTAGTATTTGGTTGCGAGAGACCACAACTAGGATTGATTTTCATATTAATCACGTAAAAAAACCACGACAGCCTTGTAGTAAAGCTTTGGCCTCCCAATCCTAAGGTCTTGGGTTAAAACCCGAGCTCGCAAATCTGTTCCCGAAATTTATTTATCGTCATAATATCTTGCCCCAAGTACTTTGCATGGACTCCATGCAAGTCTGCTCGCTACAGCAGGTGAGGTGATCGCCCTTACCACCGATATAAATAATTTATAGCCAGAACGGCGCCCCGCAAATAAATTCAGCATTTTAGTATGCAGATACATTTTCATTTCTATTCCGTGCATTTCACACGCAAAACGACGTATCTGCCGTGAAGGTTTAAAAAAGAGTCGACGTTTCTATTCTAACACGGTTTTATTGCGGAATTTTGTGCAATATTTACCTGTCAGATAGAAAAGGTTGTAGGTTTTCATTTAAAAATCTTCATCACTATACTTTGGTCGTTATTTAAAGTCTAAAGATTTATTACTTTCAATAAGTCTGAAATATCTTTGGAAGTATACTCAGAATACTGGGTGACTAAAAAATAATATTACAATATTAAGTTTGATCACGTAGAGAAAGATATTGCAGAGACCTTATAAGGTTTTTGAATTACAACAATGGATTTTAAATTCCATTAGAGTTCGTATAATGAAACTAGATTGAATTATGTTCAAATCATGAAGCGTGCAAACTTTTTACATTACCCTAACCCGTATTATTTGTAGCTGGATACAAATAACATATTATAATATGGTTTTGCATTATGTAATTTTAAACTTGGAAAGAAAAAGTTATGAAAATTCATCAAATATTGGGTTAGTATCATTTCGTCTAAGATGCAAATGGTCTATGTAGCAACTGGTCTAAAAAGCAATTGGTCTTTACTATCAAGTCGTCATAATATTGGTTCGTCTAATTAGTGTTTCGTCCAGAACGCAACTGGTCTATGCCGCAACCGGTCGAAATAGCAAGTCGCCAGTAATAGCAAATCGTCTTAAAATCAGTTCGTTTAAGTAGTGTTTCGTCTAAAACGTAACTGGCCTATGCATGAGATGTATGGATGCTTATTACAAACGGAAATCTATTTCCAATAATATGAATTGAAATATGATCGCCTAGTTGTATTACAGGTTATTAGCTTTTGTGTAGGTTAAAACGTTCGTTTCCATGTTTTCATCACATTTCTTTGTTTTTTTTTAGCTTTTTTAAACTTCCATGGGTCTTTAAATTGTGAACAATTTTAATGAATATCTTACGAGTAGATTAAATACGTGTCGGATATTTAATATGGTACCAATGTAGTGCACGGGAGCAATTTCTGGCATTTTAATTAAGCTTCCAATAATTCCAACTGCTCAGTGTTTGTAAAACGCATTTTCCCAACCACACAGCGATACACACGAAAATACCTAAGCAAAATTTTAAGTTCCCGCCAAAACATTGACACTTCAATGTTTTTTTCTCTTTTTATTACTATTCGGCCAGTCACACCAAGACGTTTCTTTTTCAAATGAGGTTTATCACGTCTCTGTATCAACATACTTACTTATATTTTAAGTGGGGTTTTCAATTGATTGTTAGTGTTTGCTTAATATGTAGAAGTAAGCAATTGCAGTCAGCAATTATTATATCATCATCACTTCACTACATAGTATAAAACAAAGTCGCTTTCTCTGTCATCGTGTCCCTATTTCCCTATGTCCCTTTGTATGCTTATATCTTCAAAACTACACAACGGATTTTGATGCGGTTTTTTTTAATAGATAAAGTGATTCAAGAGGAAGGTTTATATGTATAATAACATCCATAAAATAGTGGAGAAATACCTACTGTTATTTTTGAGGTTTCTAATGTGATGTCGTAAATAATTACATTTTTTCCGCTTACATAGCAAACGCAGGCTGAACCCTACGAGATTTATTGATTTTAAAATGTAAACTGCAAATTTTTACGTACTTTATGAAATATTGACTAGTACTTACTTAAAGAAAGATATTCCTTTCGAAACCTTAGTGTTTCGGTGGCTGTTTTTGCAATTTTTGAACGCACATTGTGGCATTTTGACACGTCCTCACGTTGGCCGAGGTTGGCGCATACTGTCAGAAATAAGACCACAAATTTATTTTGTGGCCTTATTTCTCGAGTCGTTTTCAGAGCTATCACCGTGAATCTAGTTGTATTGTTGATCGAAGATGGAAATAGTTATTTTTCATCTCTCATACTCGGAAAGTGAGGCAAATCATATCTGACATACGGGAGGATAACTATTATTTTCGCAAGCTCGGGTGCCAAGTTACCTCGTGTGATATTGGTTCGTTTCCTCCCTTGTTGAACGACAGGGATCAAAATGCTACTCTTCTGTTCAAGCTACTTTTTTTTAATTTATTCATTGGCATGTATCATTTACGCAATGTGCCAATGAACACAGACCTTTAAAATAATCGATTGTAATTTCGTCGTAATCGGTTAAAAACGAACATAATAATATCGTGTTTTCACTATAACAACGTTATATGAAAATTGATGAATTTTAAATTATACAACGAAAACGATGTTTTTTTTAATAGCAGATTGTTGTGATAGGGAAAGGTTAAATGTTAAAAAAGACTAACAGTTGTTTTATTACATTTACAGCATTTTATTTGAATTTTAAGTTGGTGTGAAAAATTTTATGTGTCACTCAGGAGCAAAATTATTTTCGTCTTGGGCGTTACCACTTGAATCATTCGTTACTTCGTAGAGTATTATTTAACTCTCCTTGCTCTTTTATATCACCCTACAGGATCAGAATACAATGATTTCTAACACTAGGCAAACTGCCAATTTTAGACCATTTGCAAATCAGACCATTTGCAATTTAGACCATGTACAAATTTAGGCCATTTGCAATTTAGACCATGTGCAAATTTAGACCATTTGCAATTTAGACTATCTGCAAATTTAGACCACTGCCAAGTTAGACGACATGAGAATTACATGTTTAGACGAAATGCTTTTTAGACTAGTTGCTACATAGACCATTTGCATCTTAGACGAAATGATACTAACCCAAATATTGTAGGGCTAATAACAAAAGTTATCGTCTTCACAATTGGTTTTCTTTCTTCAATCTGGAGTATTTTTTTTAATGCATTATTTTCACTTGCTAGCAAAATTTAGGGCAGTTTTTGCACCGAATTGTTCGTAATAAGTTATTTATTGACATGACAGGACACATTTTGTCAGTGATAGCATTTTCCTCGAGGGAACGGGCGAAAATCTAAGGAACCATATTATAGGCGATGCGGCTAGCAACTCATCACTGTTACGATTCCCCTTTCCACCTATACGTCCACAATCAAGCTGAACGTGGGCTTTAGTCACCGTAGCCTCTGTTCTCCAGTAACTAAAGGACAAATACGTTATCACTATCACTACATAGTATAAAACAAAGTCGCTTTCTCTGTCCCTATGTCCCTATGTCCCTATGTATGCTTACATCTTCAAAACTACACAACGGATTTTGATGCGGTTTTTTTAAATAGATAGAGTGATTCAAGAGGAAGGTGTTTATGTATAATTTTAGGCAGACGAAGTCGCGGGCAGAAGCTAGTTTATATATATTATGTATTAAGTTCTGTGTGAGATAGCTCCGCATCTGGTGAACAACCAGCCACAGCCACAAACTTGTACTACCATACCTCAGCGTCTCTTGATAAGCTAGTCCGTTTGATACACGGCTACTCGGAACTGCGACCGTGAATCTTTATAAATAAGCCAGTGGAATTGAAAAAGAAAAGTATATAGGAATAGTAAAATGTAAAATCACTACATAGTATAAAACAAAGTCGCTTTTTCTGTCCCTATGTCCCTATGTATGCTTATATTTTCAAAACTACACAACGGATTTTGATGCGGTTTTTTTAGCAGATAGAGTGATCCAAGAGGAAGGTTTTCATGTATAATTCTACGCAGACGAAGTCGCGGGCAGAAGCTAGTGAAGGATAAACAAACAAAGCTTTTCAATCGCCGAGGATCCTTTGACGAATTCGTTGTTTTAAAATGTACGTGTTTTGGTAATGACTGTGACGATCTATAACATAGTCTATCACATTATACTTTTATGTATTACATAAAATAATCTAGATTATTTACGCCTCATCTTTGGGCACTAACGGTTTGGGAAGTAGTTCCTGCACCGCCACTAGCTGAGCGTTACGCGAAAATTATATAAACGCAAAAAAAATCGCCGTGATTCTTTTTAGAACGTTATTAATGTACAGTACCAAGTATTGATTTATATCGAAGTAATTTAATTTTGTATTTATTTTGCTGTCAATAATTTCATGAACGCTAGCAGTTACATTCTACAGATCTGCCAGCCATGCCTTCCTTATTGAAACATACCGTAAGAAGGACTTTTCACGAATGATACCGCTCTCGAGCAGCGGCCACCACCCACCTCGGCTAAGCTAAATTGTGATCATTTTCAAGGATTTCGCGCTCACAAAACTGCCAAAGGATCCGTCCACGTGTACACTGTTCCCGGCACAACCCGCAAAGTAATCGACACCAGTATTCAGAGACACGCGTCCGACGCCGTTCGTCGGTCATTCATTTACATTTTAATTGCTGTGCAAATTTGAAAAGGTCGTATTTATTACAATGAGAGCCTGGCTCAGCGGATGTACATTTTTAACTTAAAAACTCTCCGTATTCAGATTAAACACGATGACTTTTAATCGGTGGTCAGGTGCCAATTTTTCTAATTCAGTAATTGAAAGAGGTCACGTTAAAATCGCAGTTAAATCGAACCAAACACTTTTTTTTTCAATGACATATTTAATCACGAGTAATTTTTAGACCAATTTTCACTGTCGCCCAATTTATGGTTTATTCTATAAACCTACAACCTCTTACAAAAGCTTGATACTTAACTTCTGAGTAATAAGTTGTCATTGTCAATTCTAACAAAGTCGTGATAATTGACTCAAGATTTGGTTAGGTGTGCACCGGGTGACATATTGTCAACTTCAAAAAAATTGTATTTCCAAAAAAACACATAGAAAAGCCTTGAACAGAAAAGTTACACTTTAATCCCTTTCGACAGGGAGCAAAACTTACTTTTCCGAATGAGAGGTGTGAAAAGGTTTATCACGAGGTCTGTTCAAATCTGCCCGGCGGGACGACAGCGCGATGAATTTTAATTTGAATCCAGCTTGCAGGGTCAACATCTCTTATTTGGATGAGGGTGAAAAAGCCGCGTGTACACGCCGCCTACACTAATTTCTAATTTAGGGTTTAGATAAACCTAACTATTTACATGTCAATGAACAAAAAGTTTGTCAAAAATTTAATTTTTTAACACACGCCTTTTTTGCTGACTGTACTGTACTTGCATTGTCATCCGTCCTACATATATTATGTGCACCAAATATCAAGTCAATCGGACCAACCGTAGGAGTTCCCTCCTGCGGAGTCACTAGGACTCCACTAACGGATTATTGTATTGTCATCAGACTTACACAAGTATGCAAAATTTCAGCTCAATCTGATGAAGAGATTTTCTTCAAAATTAAGTCGCCAAATTCCACCCGGACAGACATACATACATACGTTGCAAGTTAACGTTCAGCCACTTTAGCGTGAAAGAGTATCAAACACACGAACACTACTCACAAACTTTCGCATTTATAATTTACGCGCCGAATTAAAATTTCTATCCCAGACAGCTTGACTTTTCCGGACACTTCCAACTTCACGTTATATTTCAACCAATTAACACCAAATCCTAAAAAATTATACACCAGAACCTTCCTCATTAATCAATATATCTCTCGGTGAAAACCGCATGAAAATCCATACAGTAATTTTTGAGTTAATTAGTTACGAACAGACACGCAGCGTAGGACTTATTTTACTGTAGTATTATAAAATCTGCCATGCTGGTCTTGGCGTAAAGAAAAAACATAGAATTTATCAGTTGCTTCTCTTCCCGCACAGATGGTAAAAGCCCATCGAGAGAATGGGCGAAAGTCTTAGGAATCATGTTATAGGCGATGCTTCTAGCAATCCATCACTATTCTGATTTCCCTTTCCACCTATACGCCCTTAATCATGCTAAACGTGGCCTTGGTTTTGTTATCTTAGGCTCTGTCTACCCCGTAAAGGATAAAGACGTGATATATGTATGTATAAAATCTACTTTTTTGTGTTTTATTGCTCTGACACGAACTTTCTACTGATTTATTAATATGTATAGATAATGTAGTAATAAATAATATTAGTAAGATTAAACCACACGTTCTTACAAGAGTCATACGTTGCTTAGAAAAGCTTGTGTTATTTTTCAATTTTTCAATGGAAACTATTAGTTTCTTGAAACTAGCTCCGAATGAGCGGGAGATGGGCAATCGATGACGACCTCGCTCGCTACGAGTATCGATTCGGGGCGCAATAATGAGTTCCAGATCAACTCTTTCATTGGACGCGATAGATTGACCTTTGGGGATAAACTAGGCTTTAGCTTTTAGTCCAAGTCTATAATTTATTGAATCAGGCGTTACTTTGCGGAGGTTCAATTTAATTAAAACATATATTTACCTTGCTACTCTGTTACACAAGCGTAACAAGAGTAGAGTAGAGTAGAGGAGAGGAGAATGGAGCGAGTAGCAGTTAGCAAGGTAAATGTTTTTTTGTTTGTTACTCTTTCACGTAAAAACTATTCAATGGATTTTAATGAAACTTTACAATAATATAGCTGATACATCAGAATAACACATAGGCTACTTTTTATCCCGAAAAATTGCATAGTTCCCGCGGGATAGCGATAAACATGTCAAAGGTCGCAACTGCCTAGAGTCGCGACGTTAACAATTATTGCAGACTAGCTGTTGCCCGCAACTTCGTCTGCATACAATTCGTTTATCGCTATCTCGCAGGAATTACGCAATTTCTGGGATGAAAAGTAGCCTATGTGTTAATCCAGACTATAATCTACATATGTTCCAAATTTCATCAAAATCTGTCGAGCCGTTCTGGCGTGAAAGAGTAACAAACATCCATCCATCCATACTTACAAACTTTACGCGTTTATAATATTACTAACTTTTGCCCGCGACTTCGTCCTCGCAGACGTCAGAGTGACGACATAAAAAAGATATTTTTTTTTAAATAAAAAAGTATCCTATGTCACTTCTAATACCTCCAAGAATATGTGTACAAAATTTCATGATGATCGGTAGAGTAGTTTTCGCGTGAAACCGTAACAAACAAACTTACATTCGCTATCACTACATAGTATAAAACAAAGTCGCTTTCTCTGCCCTTATGTCCCTTGGTATGCTTATATCTTCAAAACTACACAACGGATTTTGATGCGGTTTTTTTAATAGATAGAGTGATTCAAGAGGAAGTTTTTTATGTATAACTAGCTGTTGCCCGCAACTTCGTCTGCATAGAATTTGTTTATCGCTATCCCGCAGGAATTTCGCAATTTTCCGGGATAAAAAGTAGCATATGTGTTATTCCAGAGTATAATCTATGTATGTTCCAAATTTCATCCAGATCTGTCCAGCCGTTCTGGCGTGAAAGAGTAACAAACATCCAAACATACTCACAAACTTTCACATTTATAATTTATTAATTAGTAGGATTCTACGCAGACGAAGTCGCGGGCAGAAGCTAGTATTATTACATTCCAGCAGTCTGTCTCGAATAGATGCCTAGATTAACGAGCAGAATTAGCTCGTCTAACACCCATTCTTACATAATCGGGTAGCGTGTTTAAACCGCTAAGTACATAATTGGTTTTAAGCTCTAATATTGGTACGCCGCGAAACTTTCTGTCTATAGAGATTCGACTCAAGGTTAGATGGATAGATAAGAGATATGTTTTGGATGCCCCTTCTGATATCGATACTCCATTACGTGATATTAAGGCGATGCTTGAAGAGCCGGCTTTAGCCAGCGCACTCGGGTTCAAATGGTTAATGAATGATACTCTGTTTCATAAGGGCTCATTTTACGGGTGAGAGGGCCTCGTGCCAGGTCCGCCCAGGACGCTGCCACTTTGTGACTTACAGGCCTATACAGGCCTTACTGGCTGAGATAGCGCTAACTAAACAAAAAGCGTTTTAATTTTACAAAAAGTATATCGACAACTCTAACGCTCTATTGGAGCGTAGGTATTTATTTAAAAAAAAAAAATACAGACGAATTGAGAACCTCTTCCTTTTTTTGAAGTCCGTTAAAAATAAGCCTAGATTCCTTACTGCTCTATTTATTTACTGTGGTGATATCATGAGTTACATAAATATCACTTGTCGCGTGATGATGCCCGCGTTGCAATTAGGCATAGCGTGTGACATCGTGATAATAGTCGCTGATATTTCAAAAACCTAGCGTAAACCCGCAGCTTTTTCTAAGTCTAAACTTTCTATCCCGTGGGAAATTTGAAACATTTCACTGCCTACCCTTGCGAACCCCACTGCACGCCACTGGGCATTATTTCAGTTTTCTCCAGCAGTCAGAGACTTGTGGGTAAAGCCAGCCGTCTCAACCACCATAAAAAAGAACCTTGCCTCGAGTATCACAGAGTTTAGTGCCAATTTTACTAAATTAAATTTCCACAGGATAGTCCCCCATAAACTAGCTGACCCAGTGAATTTCGTACCGCCTAACAGTCGATTCTTTATTATTATTATTTTTTTCTCTCCGTAAGAACCATCCCTATCCTTCAAGGAATATTCTAAAAAAAAGAATTAGCGAAACCGGTTCAGCGGGGTATCCCCTTATTTGCTATAAAATCAATGGCTATAAAATCACATTCTATAAAACCATTTGCTATAATGATTCACTTTCTATAAATTCAGATGCTATAATCATTGCTTGCTATAATGCTCACTTGCTATAACACTTAAATTCTCTAAAGTTACTTTCTATAAATTCAAAATCTATAACATTCATTTGCTATAATATTCATTTGCTATAACATTCATTTGCTATAATATTCATTTGCTATAACACTCATTTGCTATAAGGATTGGATAGTATAACATTTGTTTTCTATAACTATTGAAATCTCTAAACTTTACTTAGGCAGCGGTACTACAACTGAAAAGTCGCGGAAAAGGGGGGTGGGGGGCAGGGCCCCCCACCTGGGGGGCTCGGGGGCGCAGCCCCCGCCATTAGAAAAACACGTTACCAACATCCAATTTAAGACAGATAGGTTTGTTAGTTACCTTGTGTCCCTCAGAGCAGAAAATAGGAGCCCCGCGCAGCGGGGCTCCGTCGACTTTACATTTGAACACCTGGCTCTGTTTTATAGATTTTGATGCTTATAGAATGTGAATGTTATAGATTATGAATGTTATAGAAAATAATCATTATAGAAAACAATTTTATAGATTTTGAATGTTATAGATTATGAAATTATAGATTTTGAATGTTATAGATTATGAATGTTATAGATTTTGAAATTATAGATTTTGAATGTTATAGCATGTGACTTTTATAGCAAATGAATGTTTATAGCAAGTGATTTTATAGCATATGAACTTATAGATTTTAAATTGATAGCTTTTGATTTTATAGCAAATAAGGTAGACCGGTTCAGCGGCTCTCGAGATTTGCGCTTAGCAACACATTCTTCGATTCATTTTTATATTATAGAATAGAAGATGCATGAGGACTTCCATTATTGACCATGCTACGTCAATGTAAACAAAACCTTATTGAGACTACCCAGGTGCCGAAATGTATACCTACTTAGACGGTCCGAAACTCTAAAAAACTAAGCAAGTCAGGACTTTGCGGTGGCACAGACTGAAGCGCCACCACAGCGAAGTAGGGAGGTGTTGTTAATTGCCAATCTACGCAAGCCGCCTCACTAGGATTACTTCCTTTAATAATCAGCGGAACGTCTTTTGTGTTGTTATTTCAACCAGAGTTTTGTGGCAAGTTAGGCTTGTTGGTTACGTCAACCATTCTACAACACATTAGTGATTTTTCACCGTCTTTTACACAGCGGAAGGAAGGCTCATGCGAGCTGCTGTAATGTAAAAAAGGATTAAGGACGGAATTTTGGAATATCCCGCGGTATAAGGCAGCAAATTAGAAAGCGTTTTACACCTCCACTGAACTTAATTTTTTTTTGACTAGTAGAGACTGTTCTTTTATAAATGTATTTAATTTAAGTAGAATTTAAGTATTCTTACTGTATTTTATTTTGAAAAAATGACTTCCTGACAAGTTTCTTGCGGCGCATTCTTCTTGGCAATAATAGTCTTTCCGAATGCGCTGGTAGTTTAAAAAAAATGCCAGAGCCCTTGGCAGCCAATTTGCAATTTTTTTCTTCCATGCTGGTCTGAGATTGAAGAAAAAACATAGAATGTACCAGTTGCTTCTCATCCCGCGCAGATGGTAAAAGTCAATCGAAGGGACTAGGCGAAAATCTTAGGAATCATGTTATAGGCGATGCAGCTAGCCACCCATCACTATTTTGATTCCCCTTTCTACTTATACGCCCACAATCATGCGAAACGTGGCCTTTAGGTCTTGTTGCCTTAGGCTCTGTCTACCCCGTAAGGGATAAAGACGTGATTTATGTATGTATTTATTTTTTTGCTTAAGTTAGTATCTCCCTATTCCATTTTGTGCCAGCTCTGATATATGTCAGTGTGTACAAGCAGAGAGAGTTTCGCTTCTAGTAGTAGTCTTTTATTTAGGGTGTTTTTGTTGTATCGATTATCGTTATCAGTTATCACGAGTCCGGCATCCGCTGCTATCGCCCCACCCGGTTAATTAAACCGTCATTTCACCCGACAAACAACCATTTCACAACCACAAATAGCAGTTAATGGTTTTCATGGTACACTAGCTTATGCCCGTGGCTTTGCCCCATGGAAAGTATATCAAAAAAGCTAATTCTGTCTCGAGCTAACTTCGAAAAACCTTGAATGCACTTCTATGATGCTCAAGAAATATATCAGTCAAATATAAAGTTCCCACGCGAGCTTAACTAGGTACTAATGTAAAATAATCCTCTTTGCTTATCCCGTGGGAAATTTATAGTAACGAAGACAAGGCCAGTCTCAAGAGAAAATATAAGTCACTTTTATCACCTTTCGTTTGATTCATAATCATATTTCAGTCTATGGTCCAATGGTTTTGGTTGTGCATTGTCTGTTAGTCAGTCTGTCACTTCACTGTTTTATAAATAAATATATGTATATTTTTACTTACATAGGGTAAAAAAACAAGTAGTAAAATTTCTTGATTCATTTGATAGTACCTATCATTTGAAAAACAACGCCTTCTCTCGTCTCTGGTGAGCAGTAGATGTTCCACGGGAGTTTGTAATTGTGTCTTACAGATGACGCTTAGCGACAAAAATTCGCATAGTAACAAGGTCACGTAACAGCTAGTAACAGATAGAAAAAAACGAAGGCTTATCCACCTGCTATGGGTGGTGTAGGGGTATAGCACGCGTCACGGAATGACGAGGATCCGGGTTCGATTCCCGGCCATAGCTTTACTTTTCAGATTTTTCTGTGTTCTAATTTTTAGTGACGTTTAGAAATTTAATATAGGGTAGCCTATCGTTATTATATGAATCAGACACGGGAAGGCTATTTAAATAGCTAAAAGGTTCTGTTCAACATACCCCTAAATGATATACCGATTTATCTTTTACTTTGTGCCGTGTTAAGTAGAAATTGAAGCTCAAATTAATATAAAACTTACCATTTATTTTTAGTATCTTCGTGCTGCTGTTAAATATGTATTTATTTTTCCACTGGCTGTTGCCCGCAACTTCGTCTGCATAGAATTCGTTTATCGCTATCCCGCAGAAATTACGCAATCCGTTCTTAGAGAATGCCTACGTCATAGTAGCTTTATGCATGCAAAGTCTCAGCCTGATCGGTTTAAAATTGACAAAGTTTCATACAAACTTTCATCCCCTATTTTATTTTACCCGAATTGATCAAAATCCTTTCTTAGCGGATGCCTTCGTCATAACATCTACCTGCATGCCAAATTTCAGCCCGATCCGTCGAGTGGTTTGGGCTGTGCGTTGATAGATCACTATGTCAGTCAGTCACCTTTGAGTTATATATATTTAGATTTGTGACACGTCTAATACATCCTTTTTTTTGTTACGCGAGACTATGCTATGAACTGTATATACACAGTTCATACTTTGTTATTATCCATCACTATTTTCTCATTTACTGCTTTACTGCACCATTATCATATCATTAATTAATAACGAATCATTACACATGACATATTTTAACGAGCAGAATTCATGGCTTTAAAAGTCTGTTTCATTATATTTTTGTTGACAGACTTTGCTGTCATTAATTCATTATGTCATGGCGTACGGTACACAAAAACAGTTACAAATTATATAAGTATTTCTTTTACGTTGGCAAACTATTACTATCACTACAGTCCGACACGTCTGTCTGCCTGTTCACGATAAATTGATAAACTATTGAACGGATTTTATGCGCTTTTAACCAATAGATTTACGAGGAAGGTTTAGATATAACTACAAGTTTTTGCGTAAATTGTTTAAAATATAACGATACCTGTTAGAAAAATCGGGAAAAGCCAAGCTGCCCGGCATGGCGGCATTAAAATTTTAACGAAGTGGCGGGCAACAGCTATATAGTATACTATATCTATGGTTTTACAGCTTCACTCCATCGTCACAGCTTCCTAGTATATTCCTATGTACATCGTCCTCAGTCTTAGATTAAAATAGCTGCAGCCAGGTCCAATCCCGAGGCCGGCTGAATTATAAAGGATCTTTTATAGTTGTTAATCCCGCGAGATCGCGCGCATTAGCCCCGTGCCTCGCCAAATTATAGTCTCCTGTTCGCTTCCACCAATTAACTTGCCTTTGTGCTATTTTCATTATTCCATGAGAAAATAACGACTAAGAAAATGAAGATGGAATTTGAAATGGTTTATAGATAGAGATAGGTTTGATTCTGTGTCTAAAAACGGCTAACCCGTCCACACTGTAACGAATAACGAAACGTAAAATTGAAATTTTTAACAAGAGATTTCTTCTAACTGTACTTGTATTGAAACCATTGTAACAATCATGCTAAACATGGCCTTTAGGTCTTGTTACCTCAGGCTCTGTCTACCCCGTAAGGGATATAGACGTGATTTCTGTGAGGAGGCACTCACTCTACGACGGGATGATGTAGCGCAGAGGGCACAATATACTATTTATCCCTTTAATTAAACTGCATTTTCTTGAATATAAGATCAGTATTTTATTAATCTTTTTAGCTTATAAAATAAATACATCTGCTTCCAATGGAAGCACTAAGCAGACTGACTATCTTCTTGTTTCGATTTCTATTTTATTTTTTAATTTTTATACTTAAACATTTAAGATTAGAATTCGACAAAGAGTAAAGAAGGAGTCTTTACAGTATGTACCTATGTACTTGTATACCAAATTTGAAATGAATCGGACAAACCGTGGAAGAGTTTCTTCTCACGGAGACGGTCCTGGCCGGACGACTTGAATTTCACTTCAAAATCATTACCTATTGACACCTGACTCTATATCCAAACTAATTAGTATAAAGAGTCTCGGAATCTACAGAACCGATTTCAAAAACTCTTTTACCAATAGAAAGCCAAATTTGTGAGCGTCATACTCTACGTTTAATTCTGACCCGAACACGCACACATGGCCAGTTAAAACAAAACTCTCTACAGATTGTCTTCGTGTCCGCCATCCCGATCGAACCGGTCAACAAAGCTAGATACACTCTATAATGCAATGTCGCCGTCTCTTAGTCCGGAGCTCAGCTCAGAAATGCTGCGGACATCATTTGTGCAACTCGGTTATTGTCGGAACGCTGTTACTAGCCCCCATTAGTGCAGCATAAGTGCTTGCTTGTAAGATTAGTTCTGTCTGCTACCCATATAATACCACATTGTATATTCCGATGGCCAAAATGAGACTAGTTTTATGAAGCTAGTCGAACTATGTTTGTAAACGTGCGACATAAATACATGCAGAATCACATCTTTATCCATTCATCATCATCATCATCAGCCTATGTTAGTCCACTGCTGGACATAGGCCTCCCCTAATGAGCGCCATAGCGCCCTGTCTTTAGCTTGTCGCATCTGCCTGCAGCCTTTATCCATTACGGGACAGATATAGCCGAAGGTAACAAGATCTAAAGGGCACGTTTAGCACGATTGTGAGCGTCTACCTAAGTGAAAAGGGGGTACAAAATAGTGATGGGTTGCTAGTCGCATCGCCTATAACATGATTCCTAAGATTTTCGCCCATGGGCTTTTACCATCTTCGTGGGAAGAGAAGCAGCTGGTACATTCTATGTTTTCTCTACTATTCTATTCTATTCTATTCTCCCTTAATGGCGGCCGTAAGGCTTGGGCCAATGTCAGTTTATTTACACATAATGTATTACACATAAATAATTTATTTACACATATTTACAGATAACATGACGTTGACATTTGCCATCTGCCAATGTCATCGCTCTGTCCAACAAGAGCGTATTTGAGCGCTTTTTCCAAAAAAAAGTCCACATCATCATTTTTTCCAAATTTTATCTATGTTGGGTTTTTCTTACTCAGAATCGCTTACCCTAACGATTTCCATTCCAGTTCGTCACTTTTTTCATATAGGTATGTATGGAACGTGACGAACAGGAAAAAATCCATAGTAAAATCTGGGACACATTTTTTCTTGTATGAAAATCGATAGGGTAAACCGTTATGAGTAAGAACAACGCAAAATATAAAGGTAGGTTTTAATTTGTTAACTTTTCCAACGAGACATCCAGTAATGTTTCTGCGTTCGGCTATCGCACGCTAATATCGTTATCTGCTGCACGTGTGACGTCCAACTCTCCAATCGGTTTGAATGTGCAAAACTATTTTCATGAAAGTGCCAATTCAATTTCAAACGAGTCTGAATCACAATTGACAGTTTGTAAACTTTATCACCCTATTAGTCTGTTTTATCACATGAGTAAGAACGCGTCCAGTGGCACGGAGAGTACATGGAGTCGTAACAAAAAAAATGAGGGTAGACCGAGTTTAAACATTAACATCTACCCGCATCTTCAGTACACCCGTGATCATGATGCATGCAACTGCGTCGAAATATCCGGAGCTCAAGTAGTGGCAACACTAAATCAAACGGGTGGTAGGGCCTTGTGCAAGGTCCGTCCGGGTCGCTACCACCATCTTACTCGCTAATCCTGCCGCTAAGTAGCAGTGCTTGCACTGCTGTGTTCCGGTGAGGAGAGTAAGACAGCCGGGGAAATTACGGGCACAAGAGGCATTTCATCTTAGTCCTCTAGGTTGGCAACGCATCTGCAATCCCTCCGGTGTTGCGGGTGTCCATGGGCAGTGGTGATCACTTACCATCAGGTGACCCACTTGCTCGTTTGCCTTCCTATTCATATAAAAAAAAAAAAAAAAAAACAGGATAAGGAAATTAACTAAAACAACTTACTGAACTCACATTAGGTCACTACAAATAACCTCTCTTTGACCACAACCTACAAGTTTAGTACTAGAACTACACTGACGTTTAATCTAAAGGCTGAACATTGCATATCACTACATAGTATAAAACAAAGTCGCTTTCTCTGTCCCTATGTCCCTATGTATGCTTATATCTTCAAAACTACACAACGGATTTTGATGCGGTTATTTTTAATAGATAGAGTGATTCAAGAGGAAAGTTTTTATGTATAATTCTACGCAGACGAAGTCGCGGGCAGAAGCTAGTAGCAAATAAACAAAACATTAAACAAAAACAAAATTTACAAATGGAACGACAACACCCGAGCATAATATTATGATATTTCTGATACAAAACAAACACGGCACAGATACAATCTTCGTAGCCCCTCTACGGCGTAGAGACTACGTAGCACGTTGAATCGTAGCTATGTATTTTTAAAGAGACAATTATACCATATTCGTCTACTCTCCTCAGTCCCCGTTCATCCATTTCCTAGTTGGTTCACTTATTTTAAAAAAAACATAGAATGTATCAGTTGCTTCTCTACCCGCGCAGATGGTAAAAGCCCATTGAGGGAATTGGCGAAAATAATAGGAATCATGTTAAAATAGGCGATGAGGCTAGCAACCCATCACTATTTTAATTCCATTTTCCACCTATACGCCCACAATCTTGCTAAATGTGGCCTGTAGGTACCTGTTACCATAGGCTCTGTCTACCCCGTAAGGGGTAAAGACGTGATTTGCGCATTCACTTATTTTTCCAGTTCTTCATAGTCTCTATTATAATGGTGGTATGAAACGGAGTTTATATTAGAGGTTGAAATGCTATTAAATAAATAACAAGGTTAATAATAAATAATAAGGTTAACTGGAAGAGATCCCTTTTAGGGATAAGTTCGCCTTTATGCATGTGTGTTATCCTGTATTCATCTTTTTCTTGTGTTTTATGTACAATAAAGAGTTATACATACATACATACATACAATATATATAGTTAGTGACACACCTAATTTTATGGCCAGTAATTATTATTTTTAGTTTTCAATAAATTGCAGTGTAGATTTTCACGATATTTTTATTTAATGAAACAACCGTTCTAGTTCAACAATTTTCATACGGCTTTTCTCCGCAGAAAGAACCTCAAGGGAACAGCGTCGAGATTCGCTGGAATTTAATCAGGAAAGGAAAACAAGGTTTTATTCAAATATATGTTAATTCTTTGTAATGTACGTATTATACAATTAGACCTACTACTATACGGTTTTAATCAAGTTAATTAAAAATAAGTTGATCATTAATACGTAATAATTACTAATTAAAGGGTATTTTCAAATGTCGACGATTTTAGTGATAGCGTTAATTTTACTTATAATTACTTTTTCTTCCAATAATTTAATTATCCTACCAATCATGCGGATTCCTTTCTTTTTTTTTCCATCCATTATTCAGCCATCCATCAGGGCATCCATTATTTTTTTCTTTATATCATTGTTGAGCGTTTATCCTATCGATTCTCATTTAAGAAACAATGTGTCCCAGATTTTACTATGGATGTTTTTCCTGTTCGTCACGTTCCACACATACCAAAAAAGTGACGAACTGGAATGGGAATTTTGGGACACATTTTTTCTTGTATAAGGTTCGTTAGGGTAAACGATGCTGAATAAAAAAAAACCTAAAATAGTTAAAATCTGGAATAAATTATCATGTGGACTTTTTTTTGGAAAACTATGACATAAAAAATATTAAGGTTCGAAAGACATCGCTACGACATACAGACAGACAGGTACGAGCCCTAAAACGTGTCGTCATATAAATCACGTTCCACACTATTCCACCTTCCTCAACATCATATAAACCTTGCACTATACTTAAAAATAACAGCAAATAAACAAGGCAACCTGTTAATGTTGGCACTACTCGTAAAGTACACCTCGGTATAAAAGGCTCCTTTGAATATAGCAGCGCGTATAAATACGTACATACACAATACGAGTTTATCCCTTATCTTATCTTAGTGTAGGGGTCCCTACGGATACACTTCGACCAATTCGTGGATCTTTTGTGTAATTACCCCTCCGTCGCACTATTCCATCGCTTTTACCACCTCATTCATGAATTGAGTGATCCGGCGCAGTGGTAGTGCCTTGAAATCTCCCGGTTCAGGGTATCCGATGCCGAGAAGTTTCATTCTCTCTATCCCTTACGGGGTAGACAGAGCCCTAGGGTAACAAGACCTGAAGGCCAAGTTCAGCGTTATTCTGGGCGTATAGAAGGGGAATCAAAATAGTGATGGGGCTGCTAGCCGCATCGCCTGTAACATGATTCCTATGATTTTCGCCCATTCCCTCGACGGGGTTTTGCCACATGAGCCCAGTCGTTTCAGCTTTGCCGCCTTTTGACCAACGTCTGTGACTTGAGTCATGGAGCGCAGGTCAGTGCTAGTTATACACCTAGCATGCTGCGTTCCATGGCTCGCTGGCAAACCCCGATTTTGGACTTGAGATTGAGGATTAAGATTAATATAGGGGCCATTCAAGTATTACGTAAGCAGATTTTCTACATTTATTTACCCCCCCCCCCCCCCCTCCCCTTGTCAGCAAAAGTAAGCAAACCTCGTAACCCCCCTCCCATGCTTACGTAATCATTGGTACCTATATGCGTTTTTCTTTTAATGGATTCTGTTTTTTATTGATTCGTGAGCAGCAGTTCGAATCGAAACTGCTGACGCAATCACCATATCGACCCCCCCCCACCCACCGTGTCATCAAAAATAAGCAAAGCAAAGACCCCCCCCCCCCCCTCAAGCGCTTGCGTAATACTTGAAGGCCCGATATTGATAAGATTGCCTTGAGAGCAGGTTTCATTTCATTTCATTTATTAATCACTTTCATGACTACGGATCTTAAACCAACACATTTCCCAAACATGAAACCCTGTAGGCACAACCACAATAACTTTGACCAACTCTTTGCAGAATAAGCCGCAAATATAACCAAACCAACAGTTACTAAATGTATCCAAGCTCACCCGTATACAAAGGCGCGAATACGATACTCATACATACTCAAATTTATCTGTTTCCAAGGCCGCAGACGTGAACCGTAACAAAAACGAGTTGGTGCTTTTTGCACGAGACGTTAACTTAACGATACTCAGAGTAAACAAGCACGAGGGATTATGATTACACACAGACAGTTTCTCTTACCTTAAAAGCTAAACATTGAATAAACAGGAAAATCCCCTTGTTGTAATCCTCTTTGTTGGTACGAGAAAGAAAAAAAGAAGACATTTATTCCTTTTTGCAAGACACGCAAATATAAGAGAATATACACAATTTTATAGCAAAAAAATAAAAAAAATAAAAACAAAGACATTAAAAATAGATGCTCAGCGTTGTGTGTGTCTTCGCAAAAGTGAAACGGTCGCTGGCTCAGCATTACGCTGAGGTGTTAGACACCTGCAGCACTGATTTTCAGACAGAACCGTCTATGACTCACGAAACGATACACAGATAAAATATACTACACAATCTATAAACTTTTACGTAAACAAACTAATAAATAGATAAAAAATACACAAAAAAAAAAAAAAAAATAGTTTACAATAAACAAAAAAATAAAAAAGGAGGGAAAACTAAATTGTTCAAAAACAACAGGCTGGCATATTAATGTGCAAAGTGCTGGAGGACTATTGTAAGGATTTTTGGAGCGTCAATAAGTAAACACTAGTTTATACGACAACAATTCAAACGAGCAAGTGAGTAACAGCTAGTATTAAATAAAACAAGTTTTGTTTCCAACCTTGATAACCTCGGTAACCTCCGGCTATAACACGTGTCGTAACTCCAGAACCAAACCGAACAACCAGCTTCAATCAACGAAAACAAACCAAAAACCGACCTTTTTAATTTAGCAAAAGCCATCGATGACCAATGGGGAAAAACCCCTTCATACCCAAAGGAATAACCGTAGCTTTCAATCTATAGACAAACACAATCACATTTTTAGGGTACCGCGCCTCAGAAGGTAAAAATGAAAACCTAGTGTCACTCGTGTCTGTATATGCGTCGCCTGAGCCTCTAGTGTAAATTTCTGACACAAAAAATATTTCGCACGCATTCGCGTATGCGTCTTAATAACTATAGAAACATTGGCAGCGCCACTACCGGCACAAAACGGCAACAATCTAACGTCATAGTATTTGTGTTCAAGACTTTTTTTGTAAAGAAAATCATACGCAAAGCGCTCTGGACTGATTTGGAGTATTTTTGTTACACACATGTTATAGGCGATTCGGCTAGCAACCTATTACTATTTCAATTCCATTTTTTGCAATATATACGCCCACAACTTGGTAATCGTGGCCTAGGTCTTACCATCTTAGGCTATGTCTACCCCGTAACGGATAAAGACGTGACTTGTATGTATGATTATGTCAGAGGAAAAAAAACGTGTGACACATCAAACATTTCAATTTGCGAGAATCCAAAAAAAAAATTCTATTATTTGTAATAAAATAGATTTGTTATTTTAATAAATACAATACAATAACTCTTTATTGAACACCACATATAACAACCAAAATAGAAAAAAGGTATACAGAATATTACAAGGCAACAATCGGCGGCCTTATCGCTACAGAGCGATCTCTACCAGGCAACCATAATGGACTGGAGAATAGAACAGATGTGAGCAGGTGGTGCAATTTAGAATCCATATTAATATACTAAATACTGAAATACATAATATATTATACATGAAAACACATTTATAATAAATGGAGATATAAATAGACGCATACCTAAAAACGCCAGCTACAAGATTCATGCACAAGATGACAGATAGAGCTCCTTCAACATAGATTTAAATATGGGTAAAGATTTAGATTTATGGGTAAATACGCGAAAATGTATGTATAAATAATTTCCTTTTAATTTATGTCTTGCTCCCGTAAGCACTGTCTTTCTACACGAGTTCGACTCGCACTTGTCCGCTTTTTTAACGGACAAAGCCCCTAACAAAATTGCCGGTCATTCCGAACTCCATGTCAATATACAGCCATCCTTATTTATTAATATCGGTGTGAAGAGCGCGGGTTCAATAATCCTCACGTGTAAATAAAAGTATCGTTCTGCGGTTTGAATATAAAATGCTGAGCGGTGGGAGTTGCAGCGGGTAACCGAGAGAGATGTGACAATTGATAGTGTTGCTGTCTCGCTTTGTCGTATTGGTGTGCGAGAAAGAAAAAAGAAAGAAAGAAGACATTTATGTATTCCTTTTTGCAAGACACACAAATATAAGAGAATATACACAATTTTATAGAAAATAAACAAGAAAAAAACACATACACACACACGAATAACGTCTTTATCCCTTACGGGGTAGACAGGGCCTAAGGTAACAAGACCTACAGGTCACGTTTAGCAAGACTGTGGGCGTATAGGTGGAAAAGGGAATTAAAATAGTGACGAAAAAAAACACAGACATGAAAAATTGATCATCAGCGTACAAAAGTATTTATTAATAAATTTTGCATGAAGTATTATTAGTTTGGTAGTATTTTAATGTGCGACGACAGACTATTGATGTACTAACCTGAGACATAAGTAATTATTAACAGCAACAAAGAAAGGCAATAATTCACACTGCATCCCCAATTGTGACTGTTATTATAGACATTAACTGAAACTCAGTTTTCCAAACCGTTACTGATCAAATCAATACGCACATAAATTTAAGTCCTACCCAACATGTTTCGGCCCAACGCGTAGCCGTTATCAAGGAGTGCTCGCGCGGCTGGCAAAACGAGTACTGGCTGTACACACGCATGTAGAGCAAAACTCGACTTAATACACGCTGTTAAACCGTTCCTATCACCTTATCTAACTCTCACGGTAAAACGTAAAGTGATAATAAAATGAACCGTTGCTTTCCATCTCCGCTGTAACTGCGGCCACGCCTCGTCCGAATGAATTTGAATATAATGAATACAGCCACAGGGGCGTATATAATTCAGGGGAGCTTCGGATTTATAAAGCAGATAGTTCTGCTTAATGAACGACGCTTACAGAGTTGGGGCCCTTACACACTAGCGATTTATCCGGCGATTCATCCGGCGATTTGCCCGTGCACCGCGATCTTGCGGCGGGCAAATCGTTGAGCAAATCACTGAGAAATCGCCGAAAAAATCGCTAGTGTGTAAGGCCTTTAGTACGTGCTCAACTCTCAGTTTATTTTGATAGTTTCCGCTTACTCCAGCATTACGATTACAAAATCCTTATTCGGGAGTAGTATTTGAGCCGGTGCACCCTGGGCAACGACGGCAAACTAATTTATTTAACGCGAAAAGAATTCAATGCAGCAGCTTGTGTATAATAAATTAACACAGACGTTGTGACCAATAATGAGAAGAATAAATTTACGATTCGCCTGCTGGCATTTCATGTCAATTTTAAATTCCAAACCCAAATTAAACTTGCAACTTAAATAAAAGCTTGTATAGACGCAGTAAAAAAATACAATTTTACAGCAGAATAACCGAAACAACAGCGTAGCAGATATCGATCTAACTCTCAGACAGTGCCATTCTAAAATAACGAACAGAGCGAACGAATAAAACGGAAAATAAAGTTGAAATCAAACCAATTCAATAACAAAGTATAACGGACAGTATCGAAAAATAAATAGGAGCTCAGAATCGGAACCTGTCAATTCCCTCAACCCCCGTTTTTCCGCTGAGAAACATGTTTACTGTATCAAAAATTCAACTCTCATTTTATTGTGCACAAGAGTAATTAACCAATAGTGATAATACGGGCTATCCAAGATTGATCATTCAGAAAATTCGATGGCATTAATACTCCGAGCATCACCGCTGCGTTTTTTAAAAGTAAATTCAGATGCGTCCGTGTCAAAAGCCAAAGCAAACTTATCGTCGCCGTTCTTCCATGCTGGTCTGGGAGTAAAGAAAAAACATGGAATGTACCAGTTGCTTCCCTTCCCGCGCAGATGGTAAAAGCCCATCGAGGGAACGGGCTATAGGAATCATGTTATAGGCGATGCGGCTAGCAACCCATCACTATTTTAATTTCCTTTTCCACCTATACGCCCTTAATCATGCTAAACGTGGCCTTAAGGTTTTATTACCTTAAGCCCTGTCTACCCCGTAAGGGATAAAGCCGTGATATATGTATGTATGTATGTAAATTCAAATTTTGAAATAGTCGTTGAAATTCGCAATCACATTTCGACATTAACAGACCCATATTGAGAAGGTTAATTTACGAAATATATTCTAAAATCATATGGTTGCTGATTGAACAGTTCGCTCAATTCGTAATTCGACAGTCTTGAAATACTCAACGTTTGCGCCTCCTCGGTCCTCCTTAATGAGAGTCCACCCTTAAGGCTTACGCAGGTACCACTGGGCGGAGCGTCGATAAGATATTCTTATCAGCTTATCACCACTATCTCCGCTATCACACTGTAATTACTGCAAGAAAAACACTTCACAAACGCGTACTCATCACATCTAGTGGAAATGATAACAAGAAAGTTCCCAACACCAACAGTAATGTCGCCACTAATAACTTTGCGCGAGTCATTATTCTTCATTTCGCGGGACTGTGAAATTGTTTAAATGAAAAAGAACAAGCTATTTTGGCTTACTGTCTCAATATTACAAAATATGTTTCAGAATTTCGCACAAGAACTAGGAACGAGGTGATAAAACGGTGTTGGATTTCCGTGATAAAAAGCGATACTCGCTTTTTGAAAAGTCAACGGTATATTAGAACATAATATATGCCTAGTGGAGTCGGATCAAACGAAGAACGAAAAAACGAAGTTGTATTACAGAGGACCCCTTCAATATTTAGATTTGTTGTAATAATGACCAAGTAATATACTTTTACACTCTATTAAAATAAGTGTCTACCTATGACTGCCGAAAAATTTACTACGGTAACCTTTGGGTAAGTACGAAATTCCAACTTAAACGCTAAGTTGACCTAATCACACAAAATGTATCTTGATACGCCATAAAAAAAACATTGTTACTCGGTGACGCATTCACTTTTTATATGATAGAAATACAATTGTACCCAACACAGCGCCTTGCGCAACGACCGCCGCAAACATGTCCCCGGTTAAATGGGCATATGAATAAATCATCAGCAGTGCATACGCGAAATTATTAAACTACCACAACCGCACACAATCGTCCATTATCTAAAAACCGATGTTGACCGAGTGTTCGGGAAACAGATAATTGAATTCACGCAATTGGTTCATGGATATACATAATGAAAAAAAACGGAATGGGAACATATCAAACGGATATTAAACATCGTAACAGGAGTGTCGCATCAAAAACCAATTCCATATCCATACTTCACCTCTTCTCTTCCAATCTAGATGTTCCCAAATACTAGGAGTGAATAAGTCATAAAGGTTAAATGAATTACGAAATAACAAAGCATAAAGGTGATAAAATCGGTGTAAACTTCTGGATATTGGACTAATTAAATCTCCGTCCAAGGCACTCAAGGCGTACCGTAATGTGTTGCATAGCGAAAAATATACAAACGAAATCCCTAACATCCCTTCACGGCAGAGCCGACACAATGTGACGCTCTGTATCAATAATCACCAAGCACCTGGCGCCACTCGGCACCGAAATCGGGTCGTGAAGAGTTACACAATTCAAATACAAGGCATCGACCCAATTCTGTTGTGAGAAAACAATACTTTAAGGAATTAAACATTTTAAGACTGTATTTCTAAGCGACACTGATACTGGAATCCAGAACACGTGGAAAAATCCGAAACGTTTTTTTATAAAGCTAGAGAGGCAATCGAACAAAAGTTGGCAAGTCAGTGGCGTTTTGTGAAAACTTCCGATAGGCCAACTGAAAAAAACATATCACTTATCTTAAAGCTGCAAGTGAACAAAGAAAAAAAGAGAGAAGTTGGTAGAAGAACTTGGCGGAAAACAAGTTGTTTGGATGCACACCACTGTAAAGAATGATTGCTGAAGGCTCTCATTATACAGCCATGACATGAGATAGGGCATAGCTGATAAAGACCTGATATTTAGAAGAAATATTTTTTAAGAATCATTAAAGTGCACTGTGAAGGATTTTCCAAAATTTTCACAGGATAGTGGACTATATTAAACGAGAGCGAAGCAATGTAACATAATTCGAACTTTGAATGAACCCTGAAAAATCCCGGCACGTAGGGTGATATCACTTCACCTATGGCCTCGCCGATAAAATCCATCGTTGCCATGACTCTCGAAGGTACCAATAAGGTTCGAAGTAGCAAATAATCGAAGCAACCAACAATTAGGGATTAAGTATACCAATAGCCAATGTTGTATCAACAATTTTCATCATCACTACACACTTATAATAAAACAAAGTCCCTCGCTGCGTGTCTGCTTGTCTGCCTCGCGATAAATTTAAAAACCGAACGGATTTCCATGCGCAATTCAGCACATCCCTCTTTAGCTTCCAAGAACTTTAACACTGAGCCAACAACACAACATTGTCGCCATTGATTAAAACATCAAGCGTACTCAAGGCAGTTAATTCGCACAGAACGGAGAGCGTCGGAGGAAATCCGTACTCGTACAAACACTGGGACACTGCGACGACAGCCGCCACTCCATCTTCGTTAGTAATTTAGCAGACTCACATAAAACAGACGATTTAAATACGCGTACCAATACAAGGACTGATATAACAAAATTCAAAAAATTCAAACTCCGGGGACGCATTAATCGAGTAATCATACGTAAGTAACAAAAAGCAATTTATGCCAAAAATGCATTGCATCATTTTGGAAAACATCTGCTACTCTTCAATCCACTGAACCTATTTTTACTAAACAAGACTCCAGCAACGGTGCGTCACTACCCTGCACGCAACAAATCCCATACTAATCCTCAATGTACATACCTCTACATATATCTGTAATGTGCTTACTTCTTTTGCTAAATATAAGTTATAATTTGAACCACGGCAAGGAAACACACGCACGCACGTCCTTGGTTTTTTGTACTAGAGGCCTGAACTTTTCTTCATCTTAAATGTTCTGAGATGAGTCCCTAGTTTATAAAACGTTTTGGGGTTAATAGAGAGCGAAAATAATTAGTCGTTACGTAACCCTGGTTACAAACTGGAAGGAGCTTACGAGTTAATTTGCGAACCATTAATGGTTAGACTTTACTTTCGTAACTAAGTGTTTATGCAGTTACGAGCGCTGTTCAATTAGTAATGAGAATGGCAAGGATGCTGATAGATTTTAATTAAATTTATTTTATTTTTCGAAATATTCATCTTTTTTCTAAATATAAAATTGGTTGTCTAAAAAAATATTCTTCTTGGCCCCTTAAAAAATACATAATGGTTCGCTGCCGCAAAAAGTTTAAGAAACACTCTTATAAAGGTTTCATTTTCCCTTTAGAGATACGGAACCGTAAATATAAGTAGTAAAGAAGTTTATTGGTCAACTAATATAAGTCTTAACTGTGCACTATGTTTATAAAATAAAGGAACTAGGGGACGTAAGGGAGTTGCTAAATTTTTACCCGGAAGATGGCAGCACTATGCAAAAGGTACAAAAGTATTGCGCAGTGCAATGCACTCCGTCGAAATGCAATTTTGCCATATCCACAGTTTTCAACTAAGTGCTACGATATTCAATTTCGCCTGCAACTCGGAAACAGAACGTGATGAAGTTTAAATTAACCCACATAAGGCAATAGAGTAGTTCATAAAGCAAATTGTTCATTTGACAAACATGAATTGTATCCATCTATACTTATAATAAATCAGTGGAAATTTCGTGTCTATACATTAAATAAATTCATCGAAAATAGAGTGGTAATGATTAGGGAAGAGTAATAAAGCACAAAAAGTAGATATTATAATTTTTGTCTGTCGGTATGTATGTATATACTCGTATGTATATCTGTGTTCGCTAATCTCGAAAACTGTTGAACCGATTTAAATGAAATTTTGCGTGGCACCTGGTCAATATTTTTTTTGCTCACGGGGAATTCCCCATCGGTATCCGATTAGCTTCAATAATTAATGTAGGATGACCACGTATCCAGTTGTTATTGGTTTTAACAATATCATAAACATAATTAATTAAATAGTGAGATAATCGCGTAAGACCTCACCTATTCAATTAAATTTTGATTGGTTGTCAATATTTTTCAACTCCCGATCACCGATTAAAAATCATCGTTATAAAGTAAAAAATTGAAAAAATCAGAGTAATCGAAACCTATAACCTCAGAAATAACCTAATAAAGTCGTCAAAACGCGATAAAGTTTAGTACAGAGCGTGGAACAAAGAAAGGCACTTGGCAATGATTTACACATAGCTACGCCGTAGCAGGTGTAGACGCGCTACGGCCGGCCGTGGTGCTACGGGCTACGCTTTCCGTTATTTATGAACGAATTTAGAATAGTATGAAACTAGAACAGGTAAGTCTGTTTTAAAAATATTGCTAATACTTCTTTAGAATTTAGGACGCTGCATAAACAGAGAAGACGATTGCATAACATATAATAGAACATAGAGGAACCAATACGGCGATTACTGCAGCATTTTTAGCTAGCCCAAGGTCAAACAAGATACTAGAGCTCAAGGTATAGTCATCAAAAAAAAATTATTTATTTATTTATTATTACATTGTAATGTCATGTACATTATATTAAAAGATGTTACAAATGATTGGTCAGTCCATGACGCCCTGCAAGGGCACACAATAACAATTTATCACTTAATCTAATATCAATTTAAATGTCAATATGTAATATTATAATAATGTAAATCATGCAATTTTATAGTATTTATGAAATTAAATTTAAATTAGCTATTTTTTATCTCAAGGAGCTTTATAAATGATAAAACGATTCAAATAAATATGAAAAAGAAAGAGGTAAAATCCGCATGTCAAAAAATTATATTAGTATATATATGTAGAAGATAATTTATAAATTATAAATGTCAAGACATGTATAAAATTTCCGTCTTGATTGAATTTATTAATAAAATCTTGCAGTCTCATCATTCAAAAACTCGTTGACCGTATAATAGCATTTCTCAATTAAAAATGTCCTTAACCTATTCTTATATATATTTATTCGTGATTCGTTTCTGATGGATTCCGGGATGTGGTTAATTATAATGTAAACAAGCTGTTACCCGCGTTTCAACTCCCGTCTGCGCAGAATCATGGCTATACCGCAGGAACTACGCAATTTTCCGGGATAAATACTATCCCATGTCCTTCCGCGGGACTGGATCTATCTCTATACTAAATTCCAACTAATTCGGTTCAGCGTTTTAAGCTCGAAGAGGTAACTGAAAGACAGACCGACACACCTTCGCATTTAAATAAGTATATATAGGAAGTATGTAAGTAGTAATGGGTCTACTTTCATCCATCCACTCTACGTGACCAAAACAACTAAGCATACTTTTTCTATCCTAGTCACTATATCCTCTTCCACACCAACACGTTCTTATCACACTATACCTTATTCTACCTTTCAATGATACACCTTCCATACTTCTTAACGCTCTCATTTCTACTGCATTTATTCTAGTTTCATGCTTCTTTTGCCATAGCCAAGTTTCGCTACCGTACAATAATGTTGGAACAAGCAACCCTCTGTGGACAGCCAGACGTACATACAAGCTTCTATCAAAAGGCCAGACAATGGTTGCCACGTACATCTGCGAGCGTCATCAATGCAACAACGCCTGTCTATCTGTCTCGTACAGGAGGCTTTGAAATTCCACTAATCTCATAAATGCTGTTTGTGAACATGTTACACTGTATCTTTGTTCCTTTTTCACAATAAAACGGCTGGACGCATTTGTAAGTGGTTCTCCCTTTACTTCCATACTGGTCTGGGAGCAAAGAAAAAGTATAGAATGTACCAGTTGCTTCTCTACCCGCGCAGATGGTAAAAGCCCATCGAGGGAGTGGGCGAAAATCATAGGAATCATGTTATAGGCGATGAGGCTAGCAACACATCACTATTTTATTATTATTATTGAATTATAGGCGAGCAGCAGAGTTGCTGATGTGCCTATCTCATAGTCCAAGTTTAAGTTTAAATCAGTCCAGTATAAATATTCCATTGTATTGTTTATTTTGATTCCATTTTCCATCTATACGCCCTCAATCAAGCTAAACGTGGCCTGTAGGTATTGTTACCTTAGGCTCTGTCTACCCCGTAAGGGATAAAGACGTGATTTGTGTATGTATGTATGTATGTTTCCCTTTAATATAAACTAGCTGCTGCCCGCGACTTCGTCCGCACAGAATCAAATATAACCTGTGACACTCACAAATAATGTGGCTCTATTAGTAAAAGAATTTTCAAAATCGGTTCAGTAGATCCAGTGATCCTTTCAACCTCATAAACTGAAAAAAAAGGTGTCAGACGGGATTTGAACCCACGCTTACAGGATAAACGCACCAAGCGTCCTACTAACTGGACCACCGGAACTCTCGGCCAACTCACCGAAAAACATAATCGCTTTTTATGGCATGAATTGGGATTGTGAACTATCAACAGCTTTTAGAGACATGAAATTTTTCACTAGTGTTCCTCATACAACGTAAATCAAGACTACGATGGGATTTCTGAGAATGTTACCCAATATATTAACTTAACTTTAAATTTCTTTTAGAATCTATTTTACACTTTAAAGCAAACATGGCTGAACCTATTTTAACAAAACATATCGAATAACCACCGTTAGAAAACACGCTTCCAAATAAAAAAACCTTATGCAAATCGATTCATTAAAAAAACTATGGAGCCACACAATTAGCGTACAAAATTATAACACCTTTCTGCGTCGAATGTTAACAAAACCGCCTAATTTTACCTTGAAACAGCTCAAAAAAACAATAGGTACATAGATACATAAATAGAGCGAAATGAAAACATTCATCTTCATCCGTTTGTCCCTGAATATCCGGCCCGTACGGCCATTTGTTCCGGGCATCCGAACGTGACACGCCGGCACGGGAAACCGGATAACGAATACGTTTTCCGCGAAATATCAACGCGCAGAAGGAAAACAGTTCATTGAAAACTACTGACTGTAGGCGGCAGTAGATATTGACTGTCTTCAAACTAACCTAACCTAAAATTTTTAGTTGACTGTACTTGCAATTGTCATCCGTCCTACGTATGTGTATCAAATTTCAAGTCATTCGGACCAACTTTCGAAGAGTTCCCTGCGGAGACTCTCCTGACCGGGTCACCAGAATTCTTCTACCAGATTATTGTATTGTCATCCGAATTTCACAAGACAAAAAATCAGCTCAATCGGTTGAAGATATTTGCTTCAAAATTCAAGAGCAAATTCGTTAAAATAAACAATTCTAACTTTTTGATCGTAAATGACGGATATGTCTGTAAAATACATACATAGCATGTTAATTAGAAGCTTGTAATTATTGTTCTGGAATACTTAGTGTAACTGTTACACTGTAACTGAATACCACTGCAAAAGTTTCTCAGTACGTTTTTATTGTAGTTAAATAAACGTTTTCATACAACAAGCAAACAAATGAAAAACAAATTTGAGTCCCGTGTGTCAGGTTATAAAACTAAACTATCGAGCCAAATATAATCCTAAACCATAAGTTTTTTTTTCAATGTTTAAATCACCCTATGGTCCCAACGGAGGACCAGCGCTGGCTGGACAGCAAATGCTGATTTGGACCATTTTGTGGCAATTTATCTATCTGTTGTTTTTACCATAAATAATTCTCCTTTCCTTCAAACAAACCACGTACATAAACACACTCACAAACTTCATATTTACAGTTACCATATTATCCAAATTAAATCGTCCAAATTTTTCAGGCCAAATGGACAAAAAAATGCTTTTAAAAGCATGGCTAGCAAACCATTTCGTTAGCAAAATGCGCGCGAAATCTAGCATTTTCCAAGCCTGGACCAACACCAACAGACGCGCAAAGCCCTTGCGTAAATACGGGAGTTGAAATAAAGGGTTTAGATGGTATGGTTCTTTCATGCTGGTCTGGGAATAAAGAAAAAACACATAATTAACCAGTTGGTTCTCTTCCCGCGCCGATGGTAAAAGCCCATCGAGGGAATGGGCGAAAGTCTTAGGAATCATGTTATAGGCGATGCGGCTAGCAACCCATCACTGTTTTGATTTCCCTTTCCAGCTATACGCCCTTTATCATGCAAAACGTGGCCTTAGGTTTTGTTACCTTAGGCTCTGTCTACGTCGTAAGAGATAAAGACATGATATATGTATGTATGTATGTGAAACAATGCAATGCAGATAATACTGTACATAATGTGAAACCGGTTATTCTCGTTATATTATATCGTTAACTTATCAAAATGTTGTAAACCGTTGAAACTTGCCAGCCCTTGCTTGTTTGTTTATATTGTTAGATTGCCTTGAAATTTGTACACAATATGAAAGACGACAATGGAAGTCAACAAAAAGTACAGTCAGCCAAAAAAACTTGTACTAAAAACGATAAGACAGAGACAAGGACTCGCAATTGCGATACAAGAAGGACCCTACTTAAGGGTCCAAATTTATTTAAATTTTTAGAGTAAGTTTTATTTTTACTAAGTTATTTTTAAGGTAGCTATAGTTTATAATTGTATTTTCCATACTTATATGATTTTTCTTATAAAAACTTATTTTTAGACGAAACTTTCTTCTTTTTCATTTATTTGTAAAGTAGTGTTCGATTTCTAAATATCTGTCGAATAAAGATATGTCAGTCGTCATTCAAAGAGTATGACATAGAAAAATGTTTCTTAAACGTTATTTTCCGAAAAGGTCAAGCGCCAACGACCAACTCGCAAATTAAGCCACAAACTTAAACACTCCAAAGAAACAAATTTTCACTTAATTTGTAACTCGCCGAATAAAGTTCGCGTTCGTTAAGCGAGTTGTTCAAATAAGTTACGAGCTCCTGATTGTTTTTAGAGTAACTGATTATAAAGAGGTTTTATCAATTAATCCGCACCTAAAAAGTTTTTTAGTTTAATGGAAATTGGGGTGATTTTTATTGTAATATCAGTGATTACGCGTGTTAAGAGGTTTTTCGATTTAATATTTCAATCAGAATATGCCAGTTACATAAAAAGGGACACCTTCATTACTTCTACTCTTTTACACGGCAATCTAGATTTTTAAAATGCATAATAAAGCCTTGTATCAAAACAAAATTCGCGAGATTTGGGCGCGAGTAAAAGCGAAACGATGAATCTCACAAAATATCACTAGAAGGCGGGTAGTATACAGAGGCAAATAAGAACACGTTTAGGTATGCACGCCCCCTGCGGTTTCGCATGTTTTTCAAAATGGCGGACAAGTATATTTTAAGGCTAGCAAAGAAAAATCTACATCCTCAAGTACGCAATGGTTTTTGTAACTAAATGATTCCAATTTCTTTGTAGACGGAATATACGAAAGAACACAAGAAACTAAGAGGAGCGACGCGCCAATCTAATCCGTCGATATTTATTCTGTTCAAGTATTTATTAACGTTAATCCGTAAGAGCTACAACTCATTTAATCAATAAAACTATCGAGACGCGTGTTCGAATCGTGATTTAATACCGACCTTGGTAAACAGTCGATAAAAAGCTGAAAAGGGCCACGAATTATCAGGGACACGCGATAAAAAACATTCCAATTGTAAGCTTCAGGGCCGATAAAAAAGCACTAGAAATCTAAAGGATCTTCCTGTTTTATACAAGTCTGGGGGGCTCCGGAATCCGAAACACAATCAATCTCTCTCGCTCTCATGTCAATAAATATTACTGCTAAAAGAACGAACGTATGATTGAAATTAAAAAAATAACAGAAAAATTACATTAGTAACGCCAGCAGCTTATTCTGTTAAGGCCAAGAGAATAAGTGTAGAAAATGTCTAGTGAATTACAGACAATGAAAATAAAGCTGTCAGTAGGAACAGCCGCGACGAGGGTAGATATTTCCACGTCCCAGCTCGGTACGGGCCTTTTGTTGCGGTTGCAACAGTATTTTTTTAGCGACAAGGGAACGGCACGGCGGGGAAGACCATAAAAACAATGAGAGCGACATTAAATATGTGGACGGATTGTTTAAATTGTACGTTCACTGCGGCAATTGCACAATTCCTGAAGAGGTTGAAGTTTCAAGTATTTCAGCGGAATATCACTACATAGTATAAAATAAAGTCGCTTTTTCTGTCCTCATGTCCCGATGTATGCTTATATCTTCAAAACTACACAACGGATTTTCATGCGGTTTTTTTTTTAATAGATAGAGTGATTCAAGAGAAAGGTTTATATGTATAATACATGCATAATATACCGTGCAGAGCCGGGGCGGGTCGCTAGTTTTTGGTACAGCAGTGTACAAAGGCTTCCCCTATTACATTTTGGCTGAATTAATTGACGAAAAAGGTGCGTTTTAGGTTTTAACCTCGTACCGGTAGCGTAAATGAAACAAAAGTAATCGATAAATTGATCCCCATTAGTGTATCTACTAAGAGATACTCTATTTTAATGGCACAACCAAGAGTTAACGATCGTCCCGAAATCACGTTTCACCGCCGGACGTCTTGTATTATTTGTTAAAAACTCCTTTGTTTGAAGTCCATTCAAGATATCCACAAGCCATTGCAACAATGACAGGAAAATCTCGAAAGTTATTCAATTACAAAGATGGAAACTTTGACGGGTTTCAATTCAACTTTTAAAGAAAATAGTCGAAGTCGCCGAGAGCGAATGTAGAAAGAATTAGACCGGCAATTCTCAGACCATCGACATTGCCAATTTTAATAAGCAAAGTAAACATCGAATTTCGACGCCAAAAAATGTTAGATGAAACATTTTAATAACCTTACTTTTTTCGCATTTAAAAAAGTAAACAATGTTGATGTCTTATTGAAAAAAACTTTTTAAAAATGAATTACCGTTTATTGTGAAAGCATGAATACAAATTAATTTATTCTGTTATTTAATTGCTGTTCGCTGTTACTTATTTACAATCTTATTTTTCAATATTAACATGTCCAAGAATGTTACATCTTTTTACTAAGGCGAAAAAAAAGGTACCTATCAGTGATGTTTCGTGAAAATCTCCGTAAGGGATTACAGAGCGAGTGAAAAAAGCAGTTAAAAAAAATATTAGTGTTTTACCGACTAAAAAAGAAGGAGGAGGTTCTCAATTCGGCGGGATCTTTCACATACTTTTCACTTTGCCCTGAACTTGGACTTCGATTAAAAAGTAAGAGAAATCTTTACTTCACACCGTCGTACATTGACCTCTATTAAAGCAGAAGTAAACGAGAAGTAGACACAACACCGTAGGGGCCTCACCACGACTACGCGCGACCGACAGCTTCGAAGGCGTATTGTAATACATTGCGTGTGTTGTCAATAAACAATTGCGCGGTGAGCGTGTCAACCAAGCAATGAAATAAAGAAGCTAATTGTAGCCGAGCTGTGGCACAGAATCCACCCCACGGCTAATTCAGCAGAGATGAGTTATTTAAGCCAGCCTTCTGGCTACAGAGCCCCATTACCTGACTGGAGCGGGGTTCTATTACCCGCTTAATTTCCTAATTTTGGTGTCAAAGCGTTATCGAGCGCTACCAGAATCGGCGCTTTGGCATCATTTAATTTGTTATTGTTACGCAAACCGAAAACCAATTGGGTATATTAATGTAGGCACTTTTCAGAGATCCGTAGCAAAAATAGTATATTGGAACCCTTAAAATTCGTCTTGCCTGTCAATCTGCCTTCATATCACAGCCGTTTTACTCTAAAACTTTTAAGTATTTTCCGTCATTCATGTTTTATCTATAATATATGTAAATGAATCCCTATTTCAGCATCACGCGTGAAAGGCTGGAACGATTGCGCTAATTCTTTTCATTGCTGTTTGTAAGAAGATTCTTCTGAAAAGGAGGGGACGCTTGCTTATATTTTTAAAGAAAGGAAGAAGAAAGAAAGAAAGAAAGAAGACATTTATTCCTTTTTGCAAGACACACAAATATAAGAGAGTATACACAATATTATAGCAAAAAAAAACAAGAAAAAAAACACAGACATTAAAAATAGATGCTCAGCGTTGTGCGTGTCTTCGCAAAAGTGAAAAGGTCGCTGGCTCAGCATTACGCTGAGGTACTTTACATTTTAATTTATTTTTAATAATCTTTTTAACATACACACACACATAAATCACGTCTTTATCCCTTACGGGGTAGACAGAGCCTCAGGTAACAAGACCCAAAGACTACGTCCAGCATGATTGTGGGCGAACGGATGGAAAGGGGAATCAAAATAAAAAATAAAATCTTTTAAACTAATAATAATCTTTTGAAACACGCGTTTAAGCGCGACCAAGGCGAACTTACCCCAGTCAAAGTCTCTATTAGCTGCACGACACGTGTCATTTCCCTTCAGCGTAAGAGCTCTCCTTTAGTTTCCGTTTTTCCAACAATAGTTGCTATGTTGCTACGATCAATATCTCGGGACACAGAACGTCGTAAAAGCCACAAAACACTTTAACTTTTACGGCTTCATTTCACACTACTGCGCCCTATCAATTTGTGCTTTGCTGCACAGCATTAAGGCAGTTAATTGCGCGGTAGTTAATAATTTATATTCTCTTAAAAAACGACCAATAAAAATCCCGGAAGCCGTAACGAGCCTGTTTTCCGGCTGTAAAACCGGAGAGAATTAATAACGAAATTATCGTCGGCATTATCATTAAATAAAAATGTGGGGCTCGCTGGAAGGAAGTCTACAAATCGCCTTTGAAGTACAGAAACTATCTCAAGACTTATTTGTCACAGAAGTATGGAGAAAAATTAATTCCGATAATAGCTTAATCTAGTTTACGGCTTGATAGTTCCATATATTTTGACAATCTATACATCATAATTCAGTAGAAAGTTCGTGTCTGTACATTAAATAAATTCATCAAAAATAACGTGCTAACGATCAGGGAAGAGCAATAAGACACAAAAAAGTAGATTTTATAATGTATGTATGTATGTGTTCATTAATGTCTGTACTCGCTAATCTCCAAAACTACGCAACGGATTTTATTGCGGTTTTTGCAAATAATTATGACTTATATCAGGGCATATATTAGGCTTTATTTTATTGAAATATAATGTCAGCAAGAAAAGTTATCGTCATTTAAAGTTTTAAGTGTTAAGCGTCTGTTCAAATATGCACAGCATTATGTGATTTCCAGTGACATATGATCTTTTACATACATACATGCATAACATACATACGTACATACATAAATTACGTCTTTATCACTTACGGGGTAGAAGTTACCTACAATACAAATTCCACGCAGACGAAGTAGCGGGCAAAAGCTAGTACTAACTAAACGAGTTTAACACTAAATGGAGATTAAAAAATGTCCAGCTAGTCGGCTTAAGTCTAGACCTGAGATGCTGTACTTTGACAAACTGCAACTTCAATAACTAAGCAACATCCCGTCAACTCCTTACATAAAGTCCTTTCGAAATCAACTGTTGAGCGAATTCGCCGAAATTCGGCGACAAATCAGCTTAATAGCGCCGACAATTGCCCGAATTCGACCAGGGATGAGCGATGGAGCAATCTGCGACGATTTGTGACGCTGGTGCAGCAACTCATTTTTTAACGGCGATAAAATTTTATGGGTACATAACTCTGCTAGAACATTTGATAGTTATTAAAAGACTTAGACAAAACAAAATGTTGAAACTTTTATGGCGTTACTAAATCCTTATTTGTTAAACCTTAATGTACGATATGATTATAATGTAATAAATGAATTATGAATTCCAATAAAGACAGACATGTTCATCCCTGTCAGAGTTGGGCGTAATCAATTACTTTTGGAATTAATTACACGATTACATTGCAGTTATCGATTACTTGGATAATCAAAATTACTGTAATACTGTACTATGATTACATCTTGTAATCCATCCCTTTGGAATCAGTATTATAAACCACTACTGTAATCAAGTACTTAAGTAATCTGAATTACTTAACTTCAGTTCCATACTAGATTACTTCATTGGCAAACCTTATTTTATAATTTTGTTAATGTCACTCAAATAAAATTGATTTTGGTTTACATCATTACATGTTATTCTAGCATTTCACTTTCACAATAAATTTTGGTGTTGAATCCGTTGACAAGTAATCATGTTAACAATTCCAATAATTTGGAATCGACATTGATTCCCAATTACAGGTAATTATAATATTTGTATAGATGATTACTGATTCGTTAATATGTAATCGTAATTCACCGTTTCGCTTGATTACATTACAAGTAATCTGACACCCAGTAGTGGATTACAAAGTGAAATCAAGTAATCGTGTAATAAGGAATCGATTACGAAACGCCTTCTCTGAACCCAGTACCGCGCAACTATACTACTTCAAGTTTCGAGTGTAAAAAAATTATGAGTGTTGTGACTTTTGATTGGGCCGAGTAGCGTCAGTATGAAACATCAGTTCAAAATTATCAGCGGAAAACAAACATATCATATCATATACCTATTCAATCGAGCCAATTGGATGCGACCAATATACGTACTGGAATGTAAGACTTTGATTGCGCGACCCAACAATGCACGACCTGGTGTACCGTATACTTAAGTTAAATTTGGATTCTTCCATGTTGGTCTGAGAGTAAAGAAAAAACGGAGTTTACCAGTTGCTTCTCTTCCCGCGCACATGGTAAATGCCCATCGAGATAATGGGCGAAAGTCTTAGGAATCATGTTATAGGCGATGCAACTAGCAACCCATCACTATTTAGATTTCCCTTTCCACCTATACCTGTATTGTTTTGTACTGATTTGTGGTGTTCAATAAAGAGTATTTGTATTGTATTGTATACGCCCTCAATCATGCTAAACGTGGCCTTAAGGTTTTGTTACTTTAGGCTCTGTCTACCCCGTAAGGGATAAAGACGTAATATATGTATGTATGTAAATTGTCAGTCGCACATACCAAGCCGCATTGGTCGCACTCACTAAATTGACCGCCATAATTTCCCTACATCGGCTTTTCCATATTTACAAGCGTCTCATACAAAAGCCGACATTCTATTAATAGATATAGTAGACAGATGAGCCATATAAATGTCTATTATCACATCTTTTATGACGGCATTTCGAACAAGCCATAAAGATATGGCGCGTAATAAAATTTGTGTGCCCTCATCGCCTACCTCGCCCTGAATTAATCGTGTTTGCCAAAGTTTACGCCATGTTTCGATCTGCCATACATCCATCGTCACGACACCCATTAAAACAGAGACAAAACTTTCATCGATTTTCTACTCTCCACTATCACTATAGCAAATTCGTCTGCAAAATTACAAAAAAAAAAACTACCAATAACATGAAAACTACCGTCACATTCAAATATCTCTACCAATATTATAAGAAATGCGAAAGTAACTCTGTCTGTCTGTCACGCTTGCACGCCTACGTCAGTAAACCGATTTTAATTAAATTCTGTACAGAGATAGTTTCAGTCCTAGGATAGTTTTTATCCCGAAAAATCGCAGTTCCAGACAGAGTCGCGTGCAACCACTAGTAGTGAAATAAGTCCAGTCCTCTAGGATAGCAACACATCTGCAATTCACCGGTGTTAACACCCGCTTGCACCCGTAGTTGAGCTTACAGGGTGACCCGCTTTCTCGATTGCCCACATTCCCAAAAAAAAACTGCACTCACCAAATTCCCATAAATAATACCGATAAATCCAAACAGCCGTTAATCTCGAACGGTCAACAGTCCCAACTCTAAACCGCAAGGCTTCCAAATCCAACGATGGTGAAACTAACCTTGGCATTAAACACCCACAATATGGGTCAGTGCCGTACTCCAGTGCCTGCCAAAACTTCAGCACTTACTTACACGAACGCACACTGAATTCTATTTATACCACTTTTATGAGAATGCTGACATTGCCAAAAATGTGGCAGTGTTCTTTAGGGCAGAAAAAACGCGTTTTTTTTTTATATGAATAGGAAGGCAAACGAGCAAGTGGGTCACCTGATGGTAAGTGATCACCACTGCCCATAGACACCCGCAACCCCGGAGGGATTGCAGATGCGTTGCCAACCAAGAGGACTAAGATGCAATGCCTCTTGTGCCCGTAATTTCCCCGGCTGTCTTACTCTCCACACCGGAACACAGCAGTGCAAGCACTGCTACTTAGCGGCAGGATTAGCGAGTAAGATGGTGGTAGCGATCCGGACGGACCTTGCACAAGGCCCTACCACCCGCAAAATCTAATGCGTGGCCCTAATCCCTTCTACTCTCCACCTATACACCCAGTCTTGCTAAACGTGGCCTGAATGTCTTGTTACCTTAGGCTCTATCTACCCCGTAAGGGATAAAGACGTGATTTGTATGTATGTGTGTGTGTGTGTGTCTAATCCCTTAGTTAGCCTGACAACATTGACTTCAGTTTCTAAATGTCCTAGTTACGTTAAGAGCCTGTATCACCACTCTCTGTTAAGTTGCAGTTATCTTAAGTATCAGTTATCTACGACTACGTCTCTGTTTGTTTAGTAGTAATAAATAGAGACGGAAGTTCCCACATTAGCCCATACAATACAATACATCCCCCATCCCATCGCTCATCTGCCCATCGAGGGAATGGGTAAAAATCATAGGAATCATGTTATAGGCGATGCGGCTAGCAACCTATCACTATTCTGATTCCCCTTTCCATCTATACGCCCGCAATCATACTGAACGTGGCCTTTAGGTCTTGTTGCCTTAAGCTCTGTCTACCCAGTAAGGGATACAGACGTGATTTTATTACAATTCTAGAAATAAAAAGACAAGGTAGAAAACAGGACGTCTAATCGCTTGGAAGCAATCTTTACCAGACAAAGAAATAAGTCCTATCAGCTGATCCTACACCTTAATGCCGTATATCGTCTATTTTGAAAGTTGCTGATACATTCACAGAGTGTATTAATGTAAAACACCCACGTCTAAAACTTGATGAAACAGATGCAACAATGTACAGCAAAAGTCTAAAGTTAACTCCACCTCATACTTGTTTCACACTACAACGAAATAACTTTGCTTCCTATGGATACATCGTTCGTGCAATTTCATTGTCAATTTTCTCTTCCGCTATACGTCGCCACATAAAACGATCGATGTGTGAAATCATCAACTTCAGTAATAAAACAAGTTTTATTTTTGTCTTTTAGTTTTATTTTAGCTATTGCAGAAAGTCAATAGTCGACGTTCTTGATATAAATAGGGAACATTCATGTTTTTTGTTTATACATACATACATATATCACGTCTCTGTCCCTTACGGGGTCGACAGAGCCTAAGGTAACAAAACCACGCCACGTTTAGCATGATCAAGGGCGTATAGCTGAAAAAGAAAATTAAAACAGTGATGGGTTGCCAGCCGCATCGCCTATAACATGATTCCCAAGACTTTCGCCCATTCCCTCGATGGGCTTTTACCATCTGCGCGGGAAGAGAAGCAACTGGTAAATTCTATACTCCCAGACCAGCGTGGAAGAACCACGTGGTTACTTATTACTTATAATAATCATTTGCATCTTTATAACACAGAAAAAAATATAACTATATATATATATATATATATATATATATATATATATATATATATATATATATAGCTGTTGGATCTCCGTAAATAAATAAATAAATAAATAAATAAATAAAAAAATAAACCAGGCATGAAAATATTCAAATTGTTTTTTTATAACATTCAATCAATTTGAGCCGTTCAAAACGCCAGCATTTAAAACAGATGTTAAACCAATTAATGATGTTTGCACTCTCTTCCAACCTGAAGATGAGCTTATTAATTGTCAAAGTAACTCTTATCTCTCCATCCATCTGTTCGCTACTTCTAGTCCGTAGCTTTACTAACCGTGATGAACTTTGCAAGATAAAGTAAATTACATAGTTCCCGCGAAACACAGCTAAATGAATTCTTAGAAGTGAAGTTAATAAATCTTCATTCGGCGTATCTGTATCGCGACATTCGAGTGATGAACACCAAACGAACGCGGTACCGGCATCGCACCAGAATAGCCGAGAACCCTACACACACGTCTACAGACACAAATAAAAACATAAGACAGTCACAAACGATAAATCCATTCCATCGCCAACTATTACCGATATAAATCGGCAAGGAACCCATAACGTCGTTAACACCGATCAAAGTATACGGATATAAGAATCGATGGGCCGGTGTAAGTCTGCGTGGGGCAAGGTCAACCGGCACAGCAGTCTGCTGGCAAATGCCATTGACATTGGCAAACTGGCACAGTGCCAGAGCAATGCTAACACGACCTCGCACGACACGAAACGCAGCCTTATTTCGCATGTTTCTAAAGTCCCTTAAGGATGACAATCGTAAAAGGGGATTACAAGTAGTTATAACGTCGGATGGGACCTGGCGGAAGTTTTTACGTGTCTGCCTACCCTTTGTAGATAACACGAGCAAAGTTAGCAGCGATGGCAAAGGGTATTCATAAAAATACATCGCTTTATGTCTAAATATGAAACGATTTCGCGACTTGCTTTTATATGGCAAGAGAAGAAATAGCAACGGAATATTATCTATCTACATTTGTATACTGTGCTGATATTATCATACATTCGCTCGGATTTCCTTTCAGCTCCTAATAAGAATTTCCTTAAACATTCATAAGAATTGACGGATTTCTCGCTCAAGTTATCAACAATATTAATAAAATAAAAGCTAATCCAACGAGTCCATGCGATGAATCACCACTTCAATAGATAACTCATGAATCATGAGATAATAAGCTTTTAAAAAAGAGTAAGCTTCATCAAAAGCGATCTAAATGCAAAATATGCAAATCACTTACCACGAGCTGCTAGATAACCCCCGCTTTTGGCAACAGTCGCGACACCAGCGACACCACTCTAGATAAGTATCATTCAATTCCGTCCCAGACTGAGTAGCCTTCATTAACGTTGAAAAATTCATTAAACGTTTACCGTCCCGATGGAGAATTAGGAATTACCACTTACCTGAAACAAAGAGAGGTACTTTTTTAAAAACGTATTCTACGTAATTGAATTTTAATTCAGTTTTGTCCAAATGAAAATTAGCTAAACCTCTTAGATATTTAACACTTTTACAACCATTTGAAGCATTTCATTTCATATCATTTGACAACTGTCAACTGTAGCTTACATAATATGTAGTATATTAAGAGATTCGTTTACTTTATGATCTAAATCACATCTCTACTATAGACTAATATAATTTAAGGCTCGGGGACCTTATACATCTCTTTTATAAGTGTATTAAATTTCAGTAGAATTTAAGTATTGTAGTAGCTTAATGATTTTTATTTTGAAAAAATGACTTTCTGCCAAGTTTCTAGCGGTGCATTCTTCTTGGCAATGACCTGTCCGAATGCGCTGGTAGTTTCAAAAAAGACATGTAAAAAAGCCCTTGGCGGCAAATTAGCAAAAATAATTTTTGAACTGTTTTTTTTTGTACCTGGACAACTTACGACTAAAATACACCCCTCAATCACATAGGGCCTTTCTGGATCCGTACAACGGATACCTATATGGCGACATTCTATCTCACTCTTTTGCGCAATGCAAAACGATCAGCTCAGATCAGTCTTAAGACTAATGTCAGAATGACGGGCCGACTCGGAATACAAGCGACTACGCGACACCAGCGCATTTTGTATTACATCGTGTGCTGCCAGGTAACCGCTGAGCGGTCAGCGTCACCAACGCGCAATGAACAGCTTAGAGAAATCGACGCCGGTTGCGTACGGTCGCGGTCGTAAACGTTTGTATACCACGGCCTCAGGTGCGGTTCCGGTGCACATTTCACACCAAGCCCATAAGTCCACAGATAATTCACTAAATCGTAAATCGTCAACAGTGCTTTGTATTTAGTGTTAAGCTCAGTTTAGTGACGTCAAAATGTAAATAAAAATCATAGTTATATAATATTGTGTATGTGTACCCGCTCGTATACACATGGAATCTATTTACTTAGATAAAATCTTACGTCAAATCTGTATACCAAAAGCAGGAGTCGCAAACAGCCAAAAGCGAAAATGTTTCAATACCCTTTGAAATTGTCACAGTAACATGCGACGCGCGAAGTTAAAAGTGAACCAACAGTTGCTCTCATCAGGAGAAAGTGTACTTGACATTGCCACTGGCGGTCGGCCAGATGCCGCCACAGCAGAAATCGATGAAACGCCAAAGCCGACTCGGAACATAAAAGTGACAAGTCAGCGCGAATGTGTGGGTATGATTGTTAAACACAAGAGTTAGCGAAGCGAAACTGTAGTCATATCAAATCCCTAGTCTAAACCCCTAAGCTTCTAAAATAATAGAAATGTGTATTGTGAGTTTTAAATTATCCCGTTTTTTTGGGCATGATACAATTATCCTACTACAAAGATTAAACAAAGAGGTTTAATGTATCACTACATAGTATAAAACAAAGTCGCTTTCCGCTGTCTGTCTCTATGCATGCTTAGATCTTTAAAACTACGCAACGGATTTTGACGCGGTTTTTTTTAATAGATAGAGTGATTCAAGAGGAAGGCTTTTGCGACTATGTATAATTCTACGCAGACGAAGTCGCGGGCAGAAGCTAGTTTTAAATAAAAACTTTCCTATGCGGTTATTATCTGACGTACCATTTATAAAGTAAACGCTTTTTGTCCATAACATAAGATTTTAGAAGAGGACTCTAATTTCTTAAATAACAATCTATAATTAAATAATTAACAGCTAATTTTAACAATGAAATCAAGTTAATTTCTTATCGATTACATCAACTGATCTACGATCAAGTGTTTTGTATCCAATTTGAAGTCAGCCGTATATTCATGGGTTTAGTATACAATTCCTATCTTCAGTTTGGTTTTTCTCTGAAATAATTGAGACGACAACAAAACAAACAGCTGTCGGCGCGTGTCTACGGAAAATAAGTTTTATTACTTTAGCATACTATTATCACAAGCTAAAAGTACGTGTGTTTATCTCTCTTTCTCCTGAATGGTCCTTTACGGCAGTGCAGTTTAATGTTTCAGCGATTATTAAGACAAAAGTATCACCCGTCGCAATTGTTCGATGTCAAACTAAAGGAGACATAAAGCTACTTACAACAAGTTTCAATCAACGCGCTTCATTTCTAATTTAAACTCAATCAGAGTTAATTACAATTTCTTTCTAAGATCGAGCAATAGGCTTATTACCTAACTCGCTCGCAATCGCCATCGTGTTCATTTTGACAGTTCTTGTATGAATGTGACAGCTAGCTGCTTCCGATAAAAATTGTCAGCCCATACGTGAACTGTCAAAATGAACACGATGGCGATTGGGAGCGAGTTAGGTAATAAGCCTACTGTTAATTTATAAGACACTAGCCGTTGCCCGCAACTTCGTTTGCATAGAATTCGTTTATCGCTATCCCGCGGGAATCACGCAATTTTCCGGGGATAAAAAGTAGCCTATGTGTTATTCCAGACTATAATCTATCTATGTTCCAAATTTCATCCAGATCGGCCCAGTACTTTTTGAGCCTATTCATTACAAACATACACCCATACAAAAATAGGTACAAATCTTTCCTCTTTATAATATTAGTATAGATGAACTAGACGGCGAATGATGTAATAGGTTACAATAAAATAACGAATAAAATAATTACGACCCATATCAAATTGTTAAGGAAATGCTTAAATGTATATTGCGTGTAATTAATTATTTAAATTGGATCACGTTAGCCTTTCCTGCAACCTGAAACACAGGAATTGCCTAGTTCAGGTACTTGTATTAGTTTTCTCTCTTAATAAGTACAGCCTTTAAGTTTACATACATACATACACAAATCACTTCTTTATCCCTTACGGGGTAGACAGAGCCTAAGGCAACAGGTACCTACAGGCCACATTTAGCAAGATTCTGGGCGTATAGGTGGAAAATGGAATCAAAATAGTTCCATGCTGGTCCGGGAGCAAGTAAAACATAGAATGTACCAGTTACTTCTCGTCCCGCGCAGATGGTAAAAGCCCATGGAAGGAATGGGCGAAACTCTTAGGTATCATGTTATAGGCGATGCCGCTAGCAACCCATCACTATTTTGATTCCCCTTTCCACCTATACGCCTACAATCATGGCAAACGTGGCATTTAGGTCTTATTACCTCAGGCTCTACCCCGTAAAGGTATATAGACGTGATTTGTGTGTGTGTATGTATGTAACGTTAATTAAAGGGAGTAACTCAATAAGGACGCAATTAAAACGCGCACAATATACGCCATTACTTTAAACCATCATTAATTTACACACCCATCACAAAATAACGAATTGAAAGGACACCGCTACCGTTAGAAATTAATGATGCGAAAAACAACGGGTTCGAACTGATCCCCACTTATCTTTACGACCACCATTTAACATTGCAAACAAACTAAACACATCAAATGTTAGGTTAGAGTAAACACTTGCAATCGCACAAACAGAGAATTATACGCCTAACGACGGACAATGAGAAATGACTCCTTCTCAAAATGATCAATTCTCGAAATAACCAAGATGGCCGTTTCATAAAATAAATTATTTTTTTCTGAAAAAAAAAAACAAAATGTCATTTTTGTCGCTAAGCGCCATCTGTTTGAATGATGTGTCTGTACGACACAATTACAAACTCCCATGGAACATCTACTGCTCACCAGGGACGAGAGAAGCCGCTGTTTTTTAAATGATAGGTAACTATCAAATGAATCAAGAAATTTTTATTTCTTGATTTTTATGTTTTACGACACAATTACAAACTCCCATGGAACATCTACTGCTCACCAGGGACGAGAGAAGCCGCTGTTTTTCAAATGATAGGTAACTATCAAATGAATCAAGAAATTTTTATTTCTTGATTTTTATGTTTTACTTTTTCGGTTTTACCGTTAGAAATTAAATTTCTAAATGTCAGCGAAAATTAGAACACAGAAAAATCCGAAAAGTAAAGCTATGGCCGGGTATCGAACCCGGATCCTCGTCATTCCGTGACGCGTGCTATACCCCTACACCACCCGTAGCAGGTGAGTAGTCTTCGAATTTTTCTACCTGTTACTAGCTGTCACGTGACCTTTGTTACTATGCAAATTTTTGTCTGGTTTATGTCGGTTCGACGTGTTTATAGAATAAGGTACTATTGTTGCCTTTGTGTGCGTTCGTATCGTTGAATAATTAACTTAACCTGACTAAGACGTGTTGTCGTTTCAGCCAACATTTGACTTTGTTAGCCTTACACAACATTTTACACAAACAACTCTCCAATCAATTAAAAAAAATGTTGCAAAACAACCGGTATAATTTACAGGTTTTAAAATTGGAATTCAAATAAAAACCGGAACTGAGTAAAAAACTGCGCTCAGCCTCAATTTTTTGCATATCCGGTGTGAGCGGGCTCAAAGCCAAATGACGTCATAACTCCACTCCGTAACAATATACGCGGTAAATATCAAACACGGGATAAAATTTGTCCAGGTAAAGCTAAACCAACGGTTAATAAAAGTAATTTACCTCAAGAAAATCTAATTAAAATAAAACAAACAATAATTACGCCATTGACGCCATGCTGCTTTAAATATTAGTTTTGTAAAGAGAAACATAATAACAATGATATTCTGATATACTTATCAATAAAGAAAAACCAAATCAGTGCTGCAGGTGTCTAACACCTCAGCGCAATGCTGAGCCAGCGACCGTTTCACTTTTGCGAAGACGCACACGACGCTGATGATCTATTTTTCATGTCTGTGTTTTTTTTTCTTATTTTTTTTCTATAAAATTGTGTATTTTCTCTTATATTTGTGTGTCTTGCAAAGAGGAACAAATGTCTTCTTTCTTTCTTTCTAAATACTTGACCAATATGAAACTATCATGAGACTCAATCTCTCTCCCAAACTCATGCGGCGGCGGACGGGGCGAGCGCTCCAGGAGGGACTATGAATTAGCCCAAAACATGTCGAGCATTAATCGACTTTTATACGTGAGTTATCCGTTTGTCTAACTATACCTTACCAATCTTAGTCTAGGGGCCCCTACGGATACACTTCGACCCATTCGTGGATCTTTTGTGTAAATACTTTACCAATACTTCGAGATACAAATAAACGATAAATTCCATCTCGTCTATTTCAATACAGCACTACCCGCATAAACCGAAAACCGTTCACATATAGATGCAAATCTATTTAAAATAGATGATACGCTCAAAAATTCAATTAAGACGGGAAAACAGAGCTCGCTTTAATGGAAAACAAATAGCAAGAGCGGGATTTTTCAGACGAATCATGGAGGCGAGTAATAATTAAAAGAGACACAATGGCGCCGTTTACTCTGTTAATGAAGGATCGAGGCGCAGTCCGGAAGTCCCGAACCGCTGATATTTACCACATCGTTGAAAGGAATCATTAGGAGAGTTTTGTTTAAATTTCTATATAGCTTACAGAAGATTTAGCAAATTGAAATCGCTCCAGACAAGCAAAGCGTTGGAATGTTGCCGAGTTACGTTTCACAACGATACAATAGTAGCTAGTGATGATTTTACCGAAAATGTTAGCAATTTAGATTCACTCGAATTAGATAGGCGAATGACTGAAGACTAAAACAACGATATTTAAATTAACAACCGTTTAATTAACAGACCAAGAAGCACAAATTGTATTTCTTGTAGACAAACGTTAACTATCTAAGACTCGTTAACTTAGTTGTCTTAAGTGGGCCATAACTTGGCGAGACACCGTTCTTGGAAATTACAGACTTTATTTAAAAAATTGCTTTTAATCAAGACTATATTGTCATGTCCACGGGAAAGACGCGAAGCTAAAGCTGAACAAATTACTTAACAGATGACTAGATCTAAAACAAGCCACAAATAACTCAGATTCGAAGTCCCAAAAGTTAGGTTTGTTCGAGCCAGTCGACATTAATCAATTCTTTGCTTTGATAAGCTCTATCTGCCGCAAAGATAATATTAGCATATTCCTTTTCCACAAAACTTCTGCGATTGTTTCCAAGTAATTCTATGACGTCGACTTTCACTGTTCAAATTATTTCCAGACGGTGGTGTCGCAAGAAAAATAAAAGTACATATTCGAATTAAAAATATATAAGTTATAATAATCTTATAAAACGTTGTACAACTAATAATCTTATGTAACAATTTTGCAGTCAAAAACTAGTCATGATAAAGAACAAACGGCGCCATACTTTGAGTTTATTTAAGGGAATCCATGTTCCAGGCAAACAATGAAATAACTAAGTTAGCGCTAACCGGAGTCCATAAACCACGGCTTGCCGCAATTTATGTCTGAGGCAGAGCTCAAATTTTCATGAAGATAATCCAGGCTCCACATCTAAGCATTGTGCTGCCGCTAATTATTTTAAACTTTATTTATTAACAAGTCCGTTAGCTCAGCCGCGGTCTCTAAAGAACCCCGCGTAGCTGACAGTGACCTAGTTCCAAGCACGCTAATTTTCGCATAAAAATCTCGAGCGCCGACATAATCGGATTGTGGCCCACAAACAAAGTAATGTCATCTGCTTTCTCGTTTACCAGCTAAAACCATGACCTTTGCCACTGGTGCTTAGTCCACTAATGCCTATTAGAGACCTCGAAATTGGAGTTTAGACGTCGCGTGCCGGCGGCGTCGGCTTCCACAGTTAGTTGTGTGCCGGCACCCGACGCGGTCGTACGTCTCCGCCGCACCCCGAGGGAACAACCCCAACGTTGCCGTCGGAAAACTTGCAACGACTTTCATTGTAAAAACATTAGTGCTCTTTAATTTTCTTAAAATATTTGGTGTGTCACCGTATGATGTAGCGTTGTTGTGATGAGTTGTTTTGGCGGGAAAGTGAAACTATAGGGTCGCATCGTATCACCAATGGCGACGTCGTCGCTAAGGTAAATATTGACGCCAGTCGGAATCACGGAGCTAACTCGCGGACTGGACAATGCCCACTACACCACTATTTGCTGAGCTGTCGACCGTCCATCCACGATCACCATATTGACACTGACACGTCCATTGAAAGGAAATCGGAGTCCAATTCAAACTTTAAACAGTTTACCTAACAAAAGTAGCACGCTCGGAACATAACGCCACTAAACGAAAACAAACACAGTTAGCGCAAATTGAAACACATTAAATTCCACACCCCTAACAAACAGTAATTACGAGCTCATTCTGTATGTGTACCGTTTTAGCCGGCTGTTAAAGTGACAATAGCGGGATGTCGCTTGGAATATGCAAATGTGAGTGGTGCGAAGTAATATTAAGTAGACATCGAGTCAGCTGGGCGCACCCGCGAGGTGCGAGCCTCCGCCGCACCTTACGTAAGCCTTCAGCGGCTAGTCTCCACCCCCACTTATGTAACTGCCCGATTTGAGCGGAATTTTATCTTAGGGATTCAATTAGAGAGAATATTGGATTCCTTATCCAATAAAAATCTATTTTCTCTGGCGCAAGTCAAAAAAGCATTCGTAATCTACGCTCACGAATAACGAATACATCTATTCATCAACAAATACACAAGAAATTCCGCAGCGGGCCTCAGGTTTCCCTTAGCAGTTCATGTTTATCGTTTGTTTCATCTGAAGGCTTTATGTTTTCACAAAGCGCAAGCAAATTGAATACCTTCGGGAATCGAAATTCTTGCGACACACAAAAACCGGAGAATGAAGGCCACACAACAATTCACATGAAAAAAAAAACTATGCCAGCCTTTCCGAACTTAGCTTTACATCACAATACCTATTTGAAGTTAGCTGACAGTCAAACTGCGATGATTTACAAATCTAGGGAATGCGGTGAAGATTCCTATTACCTCTGGGTATTAGAGCCAATCAAAAACTTTTGTCAGTCTGATGACAATCCGGAATGAACACTGATTTAGTTCGCAAGTCTTACCAGTCGCGACTGTAATCTTACGAGAACTAAGCCACAGCTCCAGGTTAGTTAGTTCCAATTGAAGCTATCTGATGTTATTCGAAGTAAATTCATGTAATTTGTCCGGGCATTTAGTCGAAGGCTTTTAGGAGCTATTGTGTGCAAACACTAAGCCTGACGTCGGAGAATTTATTACGACCCTCGGTATCGCGTGCACAGCGGATAATGGAGACCAGACAATTATGCTTTCTTTTTAAGCGACCTTATGAGCTAATAAATCATGATATAATTTCCGGGAACAACAGAAAATGAAACTCACGCTGATGAATGAACATCATTCGATGTCACTTCAATAAAGTGGACGAGGAAGCAGCGTGGGCTTGTCACGGCCTATTTAGTACTATTAATCCCATTAAAACGTACGACCACGAACAGATACCTACACAAAAGGGCAATTAGAACAATTGCTATATCATTCGAAGCAGGTAATGAAAGTTTCTAATTTAATCAAAATAGAAATTGGGTCAAAACTAAAAACATTGAAAACGAAATTCCATGTGTTCCGCTTTGAAGCCACGGTTTGCAGCATGCAATTGAAGCAATCGATTCACTTTAGCTATCGAAAACAGCAACAATAGTAATAAACAGCTTCACATCTGTAGCTATTTATTTGCGTGTCAGTAAATACATTACAGGAGAGGCGTTACAAGCGATAAACCGCGATCGTGCCTATTTGAAACACGCGTAAAGTTTGCTAACACGGAGAATTAGGAAACTGGTGGTGCAAAGCCCATTTAACGACGTGTCTAATTAAGTGGCGGAGCCTCCATAAAAACAACCAGCACTAACTAGAAATTGTCGACCCAATCGACTATGACCATGAGTAATTAATTGTATTGTCTACGTGGGTATTATATTAAGGTACGACTAGCTTAGTATACACTGAAACTCGTAAACAGCAAATCGAGTTACGCTGTTTAATACAATGTGTGGTGATCAACGCGTGGGTTATCTTTATGAGCTAACCTTAAAGTTTCATCAAGATGGAAAAATGTGGGTAGTTTAATAAATGTGTGGAATGAATTTCCCGTCATCAATTCTCAATAGGATATCCACCTAAATATACATTGCAAGCACTCTTTGTGGAACAGATGCGTCTCTTCAATGGAAATATGTTTTAAATTGTCTATCGTTTTGCGATTTCGTACTGCGCAAAAAAATTCAAAAATCGCACATTGCGTGGTCAGAATAAATATTCAAAAATGAACTGGACTTCGCTATTTGGTAGATAGTTGTTATATTTTAGGTTTATTTGCATGAATGGCTTATCAAAATTTCATCTGACTGGCGCCTTGCCTCTTTGCGTGTCAAATACAGTAAATTTGGAACGAAATTAAGAGAAATCGAATGCAACTTGGGACATAAACGGACGAAACATCACGGAGAAATGGCTTCGCTCGTCCGATGGCCCGGCGAGCCAATTCAACTGTACTGATGAGTTATTCAATTGCAAAATCAGTATTTTCTACCATGTCTTCGGAATATTAATAACTCAGCATGTTTTTTGATATCTCAATCCAAGAAGCTTCCCGAAAATCCATCATCTACGATATTGGTGTGGGTTTATGCATTGGCTGAAACATTTCATGAAATTATTTGTTGTTTTTGGGGCGAAAATGGTGCTCTGGCTTCACTATCCTACCTGTCGCAGGGTCATTATCATCCGAACCGTAATAGGCAGGTACTTGTCCTTTTCACTGAGTGCGTAATACAATAGCGGTTATAAATACAAGCAATGTATGTTGCGATCTTTTCGCTCAATTTTAATAATGGCCATTGTTCATATGATGGTATGGTATAGAACCGTATTCTTGAAGGAATATAAACAATTGTACCTATGTTCATTCAGTTAGTATGTTATGCTATCGAAAACTATCGTCTGGAGTGCTACACATTTCAAATGCGAGCAATCTAAAACGAAGTGACTTTTTACCCTCGCACGGTTCACTCCTCACGACATTTCGTTTCCAACTTTGACGGCAAACTTTTGTTTTAAAACGAGACATTTTTCTCCGTAACACTTTGTCAGAAGGCAAGTCAGCATTTTAAAGCTGAACACATGACATCATTGCATTGTTTAGATTAGAACATTGATTGGCAAAAACATGGTCTTTACTCGCGCTAGTCATATCAAAGCCATAAATAACATAGCAGCACGTAATAAAATCACTTAAATCACTGATAATAGCGGTAGAAGTCTGAAGTGTGACTGCAAACATGCAGTTGCGTGTAATAGCGCTGATAAAACTAACTGTGATAAACAACCCATAACATTAAACAACAACAAAAGTAATTGAGTCAGAGTCAAAGTCAACATAGTGGGTAAAGTTGCCGGTAACTCCGCGCGTAAACAATACCTACAGACGATGAATTCAGCTCCGAAATCGACAATAAACAAATCTTGTGATAAATGATAGTAAATTTAGGACTCTCGCTTTAAATAGAACAACATAATTATAACTACGGAGCAAATAAAGTCATCATTTACGATAAATTTTATTAAAAGGGCATATTTGAAAACAATTCCAGTTAATTAAGGAGGTTACAATTTCCATAATACTATTTATTTCTAGCAATACAACCCGGTTACGCTTCAGAAAATAAACAAAGTTCGTAACAAGCCCTTGTAATATCAATCAACAGATTTGAAACGGAAAATCCATTCTGATAAGTCACAAACCGAACAGTGTCGTTGGAAACTTCATCCCAAAAACTTTTGATTGAAAGTAACAAGGCCTGAATCCCGTCGAGCGTCCTCGATATTTAGAGTTTTCAGACTTCAATGAAGTCTGAAAGGTCGTCGCGTCATAAGGGGTATTCTATGAGCGAGGGTTCACTTTATTTGCTTTAGTCAGTGTACACAAGAGGCGCACCCTCAAGCACACAATGTATGTGATACAAGCGTTTACGACTGCCTTGTGGGATGGGGAGAATACAATACACGTTGAATAAATAGATATTCCGCTAGCTACTACGACAACATTGCCAACAGACAGTATTCTCAGACTGTTTACCGAACCTTTTTAAGAAAGCCGTCTCATGGAGATTAAAATAGAAAATCCAGAAGGACCATTTCAAACAAAATAAATTCTAATTTAATCAGAAGCCAATTGAAATAATATCACCTTAGGAAGTTACAAATTACAAAATCAATATAACGCGAGATGTAACTCATGACGAACCTAAGGAAAATGATCAGAATCCATGTCTAATCTAATCTTATTTTCTTAAGGTAGAATAACATCTTTACATAATTTGTATGCTCTTCCCACCGTCTTAATTTCAGGCGATCAAAAGCCAACATTACATTTTTCCAATATGAAAAAGCAAATTGCTTCATCCGACGTTAGTAGAGATGAAAGAAAGTTGTCGAGACATGTGATACCAGCGAAATTTCAGAGTCCATTTGGGACGCGAAAGTTTTAATGTTCCGCCAGACCCTCGGAAACTGTCGCCGCCGTCGGGAAGCGTGATACAAATACATTTTGCTCAATTTTAAATGCTACCGCGAAGGATCCGATGAGAGCTCTCGACGGTAAACCTCAACAGCTCCTTAATAGCTCGTCCAAATGCAAATAGCCGCTCTTATCAGGTGAAACACTCCGTTTTAAAGATCACAAATGACCCTTGTGCTACAAAACAAACTGTTTAAAATTCCGGCACGGAACCCTGTCAGCTGATAAATGGCTAGTGACCCCCCAGCCCCTGACCTTGAGACATTGATGTGGAGCGGCAACTCGCGATACAGATCTATGGGTGTGACGTCACGCCCCGCCTGTTCTTGGCGAAAATCGACTTATCGCGTGTCACTTTGCCCGTGGTCGTACATTCTAAATTAAGAACTCAAAATTTGTCGTTAGCAAAGAACCTTACTCCAATAAACAAGTCATTTCAATTTGGCGTCTTTTAACGCGCAACAGGCGTACGTTAATAAAGAACCATCAATACTAATGAAATAACGGTCTAGCAGCCAGTCTCAGGGTTAGTGACGATTGTCAAATTAACTAATCATTATAGTGACTCGCGTTTGCAATGTCACTGGATCAATTAGCCGACCAAAACGTAAAAGTACCGCTTCGTGCGGAATTATTGCGTTAAACGGTTCGGACCATGCGATACGCACGTCTCGCAAATAACCACACATAACCCCAGCATCAAGACAGTTGTAATTGAGGAATTATCCCCATTAAAGAGCGGCCAGATGAAAGGGATCAGATCAATATAAAAGATGACACGATCCGCGAAGAATCTCGATTCAGCCGCAAAGCGGTTTCTTAGATAGAAGAATCCGAAAATAGCTAACAAGGATTTGTTTCCTTTTGTCGTGTTCGTTAGGGCAACAATGTCACCGGATTTTGAGGAAAAATGATAACATCTCGTACAACAGATGAATATCATATCATTGTATTGCTACTTTTTCCTTTAATACAAACAAACTAGGTATGGTTATAAGCAAAAACGAAATAAAAATATTCATCACGTACCGTATTAGGTCATGTTTCGTTCTTACAAGTTTTTATCAGCTTACAATGTCCTGGTTAATCGTTTTAAAAATTTACAAAACATTTTGCGACCGCTTTCAGTAGTCAGATAGATTTGGAATTTGGTACACACGAAGATGACAATGCAGATAATCAGCAAAAAGAGCTTGTATAAAAACAGACTTTTTCAACAAAAACTTATTTATCCCGGAAATATTTTTTATGATCCTCTATGCAGAGAAGCTGTGTTAATCTCAACTCTATTTCGCGAATGACGACATACGTAGCATAAGCACATCTTGACATTGTGATGACAGACTATTAACCTCAAATCGTACAACTATTTTGTGTGCAGTTTTTTGCGTCGCTGTTAAGATTGCCCAACCTTGGTTCTCAAGAAGTCCTCAATGAGATCATCGCGTAAAACAAATTTCACAATCACATCCGAAACGTGCTTGAGTAAGACGTTTAATTAGTACTTTTATGCAATTGCATGTTCATCGCAATACAATTTTAAGGTTAATACGATCGTTACATATAATTCATTTCGAAATTAACATTGCAGCCGGATATTAATTTACATATTCATATAGAGGATTCCGTGTAACCAATTGTTAACTACTATGGAAATAAAGCGAAAAAAAAACGCCGAATAAAATACACTTCCTATATGCAGACCCGTTTTACTATACAACACAAAATCTGTGAAAATTCCAAGTGTCTACTGTCTACTGTCTGGTATTGGTACCTACCTATTACGATATACAAGATACAGCGCTGAAACGGATGAACAGACAAAGGGAGCCTTGGTAATAGGATACAGCACCCTAAAATGATTATAACTGGCACGCCAGACATTTGTGAATGTTAGTTAATCTCTTTATAAAATATAATATTACCTCTCATTATGTATTTACATTGTCGCTCAGGACAGCTTGTTATATCCAGTGCCGACCAAATACCATTATCTACGGATGATGACACGTTCCACAATGGATACGGGCAATAACATTGTCCTTCGGGCCAAGCAATCCGTGAAAATATGCAAGGAAGATTTAACGTGACAATGTTTACAAACTATAGTAATCCAATCGTATCAAACCATTGTTAAAAATCCACATTTTAACAAAACACTGTCAGAGTTGCGATGTTTTTCGACTTTGTGTATCAGTTTCCTTGACATTTTAAATCAGACTCCTGCTCCGTCGCGAGCTTATTCCATCCAACGTAATCTTACTCCAGGATTGGAGGCCGAATTTTTCCTAACTCCCATATAAACCCGGCTCATCGCTATTACGGGAATAATTTATATGAGACGACGCGAGTACTTAGGTTACGTCAAACTCTGTTAACCAGGATTTTCAGGTTAGAATTATAATTTTTGCTGGAAACTTCTGAATTCTAAACTAGGCCGGAATCAAAATGCGTGAGACGCACGATCCGCGCCGCACATGTCAAACAACATTAGCTAGTGATTGGCCACTAGCATCGCATATTAATGCGGTATCATTGGTCATGTAGAGCCTGGTTAACACTAAATAGTGGGCAATAATGTGTGCGGCAGAAGGATTGTATTCGGTTGTGTTGTCCCTTTGATTGTGCAAGTCGTGCGGATCAGTGTATGCACACCGCTGGGCGCCAAAGGGCATTTGATGTTCTAGCCCCATTGTCGCAACACCACGCTGTGACCGGAATACGTTCCGATTGATTTCGCTGATCTGTCCGTGACAAACATTGTTTGAAGCCGCTCAAGTGACTAAAACAAAAGCGATTTTACCACGACTTCTATCATGTATGGCATCCGTAATATTCATAGCTTCATCAAGAACAATTATTTTATATTACAACAGTTCTATTCTTTTGTAATAGCCGACAGTAATTTGTTCAAAGCGTTATTAAAACAAAGGGCAATTCAGGTAACAATTTAAGTAAATTCGAAACGTTGAGGCCGCCTTCAGTCAACGCCACGAAAAGTGTCGTTACAGTAAAATTAATAGTTGTTTAATTACGTAAAGTAACATGGCGACTGCTCGCGAGTAGCCAACCGCAGACGCCTTATAAATAATTGAACGCGTGCACCGTGCACCTCACCTAATACGTTAGAAGTGCAATCTGCACTCAAGACCTATCTCATAGAATCTCATCTGGGACGGAATAAACAACTCCACAATCGGCAGCAGTGACACAAACCGCGGATAATTATAAAGCGGTTGACGAATTGCTTTCAAATTATGTTCAGCTGACGCTTCATTCATCAAACATGCATGCTCGCTATTCTCTAATACACAATTACACGTTCCATTAATATAGCGAACAATAACGCCGTCGCGACGTCCGGCGCGGTGGAATCCATTTAACGGCTGATCAATCTTGTCCGATCCATTTTTCTTGCGCAGTCTACATTGTCGATCGCTTTTTCAACTAGATTAGGATGACGAGACGTCAGAACTCTGATGAATTGAACTTATCGTAAACAGGGTGTCGAACCCGAGACTGCACGACCTTCTTTCTACCAGAATCGATACGCTTCCTCATACGCTACATTTGCATGAAAACGCTGTAGCGATCATAAATTAAACTGTAATGGACATTCCATTTAAACTTGAGCCGAAACGAAATTAATGGACTATAATTTAATTACACCTAATTTGCCAGAACAGTAAGACTGTCCAACTGTCACATCGTTCTTAATTTCCATATTTCAATTGAGTTTTTTTAGCAAGCAGTTAGCGGGCTTGTTAAAATTTATGTGCTAAGTCTTTGATCAGATCGCATTTGAAATTCTGATTAACGTCGCCGGGTGTCCCGAGCCAGGGCGCCGGGGCTCCGAGGTTATAATTGACACCGTCAGTTCCAGCCCGACTGAATATTTCAACGGAAAACAATACGCCTCCCGAATACATTAACAAAGACGATTAAAGATAAACAAGGCTGTAGTGAAGTTTTATGAAGGTGGGGATATCGCTGAGTAATGGCATAACGGTAGCCCGTATCTCAATCCCTGAAAGATCTATACCAGCAGTGGCGACCGGCACCGCAACACTTTTGTTACCGCATGTATAGCCACAGGCGCCGGCATTCGTGCTGCTCGAGAAATTCCACTTCATTCCGTATCTCTACGAACATCATCGTCTCAAACGGTCCGTACTACAACATTCGTTTCTCCTGGCTGTTCCGTTAAGCACGCTGCTAAGTGCAATTTTAAAGTAAGATTAGCTCACGACAACTTTAATATGTAGTTACTTGGCGTGATGTTTTCATTTCCTTTGTGAACAAGTGTTTCTTTACGAAATTGATCCATCCATACACAAACAGTTAGACCTTGTTACACAAATACTTCTGAATTAACTATAGGAAAGCCCAAGGTTTCTCTTTGGACGTTAATAAACAGTTACCGAACACAATCCGACTTACTTTATGGACCACCGCATGGCCTTCGTTCTCTCAAAATAACTCATTTATAGCTGTACATCAATCGATTACGCTGCAGACAGACAAAGCTCATTCTGTTCATTTTGTAGGGTATAAATAATTCATCGCCAATAGAGCGGGCGTCCGCGTGACAACTTTCGACGCGTCACGCGTACCCCTAAGAAAAGTTCCTAATGTGATTTAGAGACGCGAGAAGTGGAGCAAACTAGCCTTAGTTCCCGCTGCGAAGTAATTTGTTGGGGCAACGCGTCCCCGCATACTGAGCCGCGCCTCGCTGCCCGCACTGCCTTGCATTCACAAGGAGCCGCGCTCACGTCCGCTCTGTTCGCTCATTTAATCCCAGCTCCACCCCTCTGTTCCAGATGTTCGAAACGGCGAAACTAAGAGTGCAAACGGTGCAATGTGCGGCGGCCGCCGGCTCGGGACTAAAACAGTGCGCTAAAACGCGAGTGACTAGTGACAATAACAGTTAAGGCTATGTGCAAGTGAGGTTCGGCCACGACGTCGAACTACTCGGGCGGGGGGCTGGCGACCGCGGCCAGCGATGGTATGGACGTTGTCTTCGGCAATGAGAGCGAGTGGGCGAACGCGACCGACCCGGGCGCGGCGCAGGACCTCTACAACTACTGGCCGTGGAGCATCCTGGACGGCGCGCTCATGCTGCTCATCGTCAGCGGCAACACGCTCACGATCCTGGCCGTGACGCTCAGCCGCCGCCTCTCCTCGCTCGTCTCCAACCAGTTCGTGCTCAACCTGGCCATATCCGACCTGATGGTGGGCCTAACGCTGCCCTACCACCTCACCTTCTACATCGACAGTGACTTCGGCAAGATCAAATGGTCGTGCCTCATGAGATTCATCCTTATAATACTGGCTTGCCTGGCGTCCATATACAACATCATAGCTATAGCTGTAGACAGGTAAGAATTGTTTTTAACGGTTACTAAAACGAAACAATGCTTTGAGAACTTAATTTTATCCGATCATAAAAGCATGTACAAAACGGTAGCACGCTATGACTTGTGCCGCAGCACGAGGCATGCCACTGACCCCTGTTCGTGTGTTAACGTCGCTTGCAGCAATATGAGAAAACTATTCACAAGTAACTCCGTATCTCGAACTCTAGCGACAATTTTCAAATGATTTTGTTTTGTATCAACTTGCAATTGTGCATGCAAGAAATCTACATAGAGTTATTTAAAGCTTTTCGTGCACGTGGCATCGAACGGATCGAGCTATTTCCAGTCAAGTATGTCTCACAAAGCTTACAAGCATTATCGGTAGCACGCGATACTGCTCCCTTTTTATCGACGGTAATCTTTATATCTACACCCACTGCATCGCAGCCAGTAGCTAGGCGAGAGGAGTAGTTAACTATATTTTATTACTGACTCCAATTTACTTGTAACTGTTGGAACAAGCACTCAATTATTTTTAGAAATAGATTTGAATGACTACTTTCTTAAAACATGATGTTTTCATAAGTCTTTAAAAAAATACGTTTTCAATACAACCTTTTTATTGCTGACTGTACTTTTTGTGACGGTACTTGCATTGTCATCCATCCTACACAGGTGTACCAAATTTCAAGGCGATCCCACCACCAGCAGTGGGGCAAAATTGACTTGCAATATTTGACCCAAACAATACAAACAGGGGCCTTAAATACAATGATGTCTTAATGCGATTCAATTGCGAACCAAAGTTGGATCGATCGCTGTCAGGTCGAATCGCATTAAGACGTCATAGTGTCCCAGGGTTAAATAAAAACTTTCGATAATGTATTGCAGGTACATAGCGATAGTGCACCCTCTACACTACAGCCGGTACATGACCAAGCTGGTCACGAGGCTGCTGATGAGTACGACTTGGTCGGTGGCGCTCTGTATCAGCTGCATTCCCATGTTCTGGAACGACTGGCACGAGGGCGTCGCATGCGAAATGAACATGGTGAGTCTACATTAGATCCTTACGGGGCAGACGGAGCCTAAGGTATAAGACCTAAAGGCCAAAAGGCGTAAAGGTGGAAACGAGAATCAAAATAGTGATGAGTCACTAGCCGCATCGCATTCCCTCGATAAACATTAGTTAGATCCATTCAACAAAATTAAGAAAAGTAGAGAAAAACGCTTTGATCTTACACAAGCCGTATGCAAGTTTGAAAATCGTCAGAAAATGCGAGATTAATCGTGTTTTATAGATATAGATATAGATTCTGAAGTGTTGTAACTACCGATAAAAGACAATAACGTGTATGGCACAGTACCAAAATAAACACAGAAGCTTTCAAACAGTATTCCAAATGGCGGAACAATTATCTCTCCCCAAACACTTAGCATTTTTGGCACACTTCATATATTGCAACAAGTATATTATACCAAATTCAATTCAATCCATTTTAATAATGTCAGTGATGTATTATCATTATCTTGAGATGTTTCATGTTCTCTGATATTGTCCTCGTTCATGGATCCGTCGAAGATTACTGCGTCTGTTCTACCTTTTATTAATAACAGACGATAACGCTATTTCGATAACCATTTCAATATTAGTTTCATAAACCTGCGTATTATGGAGAGCAGATAAGATAACTTTCAGGGAGCTTCTGGTTACTGTAATGCTATTACCGGCTTTGTCGTATACATTTCGGCTCATTGGTTCACCTGTTGAATGAACATTTGGCAACAGTTTAAATTACTACGAACGAGTTGGTTTATTTCGTTTACTTGTAGTTGTATCTATACGTCTTGGAGTTATCTCATTTAGCCCGACTTCTTCCAAGCTATCGTGAAGTATGTTCCTAGCTAACAGTTATTGTGAAGCTAACGCCAACACATAATCATCATCATCATCATATCAATAAAATATTCTTTCATAATTATCAGGTGGTGCCAAAGCAGTACACAACGAGCATCCTGGCGCCAATGTTCTCTCTCATCTGGGTGGTGATGTTCATCCTGTACTGGCGCATTTGGCGCGAGGCCACATGCCACGCGCGGCGCATGCGCGCCAACACCTGCTGCCCTACCGGCGCTAACGATTGGAAGAGTATACAGGTAGACAAATGTTAATTCATTACGTTTCTCAAGTCATCCTCTTTTGTTTCAAATTATAGATTAACCACCATCCAATTAGACTAAATTGCACGTGTCCTTCACAATAAATCTCAACGCCTAACAGTACAAACATAACGAACCGTCTGACCTCCATCCAAAAGCTACCTCAGCAACATAAACGTTATAACTCCGTATGACGACTCACCCTAAATTTAACGAGTCGTTCATAAAACAGACTTTACCTTTACGATGTCGCTACAGACCTAATAAAATATGAAACAACTGTGATAACGTACAACTTTTTAAAACTCAAATACCTTATACGTTAAAGATACAAGAGTCATTTTGATGTTGACAGATTGGCTCCAACCAATATTTCAACTTTACATCAAAGCTATTGTTACCGGCCGTGACAGGTTGACACTCGATTTACAAAGATTAATTGTACAACGATAAATAACCCAGATTATATCGAAATTTCAGGTGGTGTTGCTGGTATTGGGCTCGTTTTCGATCTGCTGGATGCCATTCGTCGTGGTGGCCTGCGCCCAGACGCTACCGATCGTCAAGCTGCACAATCCGGTCGCGTACCGGCTGACCTCGTCGCTAGCCATGTCTAACTCCGGAATCAACCCTCTGATATACGCTTGGAAGAACGCAGGCTTTCGTGCCGCGTTCGTGAAGCTGCTGCGCTGCAAGCGGCCCGATACCTCAGAGTACAGGGGATCCCCAGCGCCGGAGAGGAAGAGGGGTTCTGTGGCGCTTCGAGAAGGTTCGATAACTCGCTCCAGCGCTCCTAGCGCGCTGTCGAGCATGGGCGGGCGGCCCGCAAGGCTGCTGTACGTGGAGCGCGAGACAGACACGGCACGGTGCCGGATCATCGAGAACGCCGGCTATGTGGACGCGGACCGGGGCGACGCGAACCCGTCCTACGCGCCGGACCCGACGCCGGTGCACCGGCCCACCTCCCGGTCCCCTGACGTAGTGTAGTGTAACCTAAACGTTATAGACGTTCTGTGGGAAACGTGAAACGCTTCTAGCATTTAATGTTGTTAGTGACTTTAGGTACCCTCTTCGCATTTAGGTACCTGTTTAAATCTACGCTCAAGTTTATAAAAGCTTTATTGTTGAATTTTATTAATAGATTTTAATGAGTTTCCTGCCGTAATGAAATTCTTATAACAGGTTCTCTGTCACATAAATAAATTGAGATGTTTAATGATAAAATTATAGCTAAATTGTTCGATGTAACATTAAAATATATCATTCATATGGTCTACATTTATTGAAAATCTAATTAGAATACCCGAAGTAACAAAACTAATAAATTTGTTAAGTTAAAGATGAAGAAGACGCCATCTATCCGCTACATTCAGAACTAGCTTTCATAACTACTTAGCTGTGACGACACCACTACGCCGACCGTTTTAGCGCCTACATCACAGAGGGCGTTTTCGTCAAATGAATACGATCATGATTTACATGAACTATTAGCAAAATAATACAAAAGTAATAAATTAAAAGTCAAATATATCTTTGTCCGAAGAGTATACAACAAATTGTAAACACACGTTCCAGGTTACGTAATCGATAAGATTGAAACGATAAAGTATTTTTTCTAAATTTGCGAAGCATTGTGCAATTTACGTAGAATTTAATAATCGACGCTAAGTTGTTAAAGACTGATTCAAATTATACCTTAGTAGCCATTGTCATTTTTTTTTCAATTAAATTCAACTTCACTATTTAGTTTCGGATTTGATGTTATACCAAAGGACAAAAAAAGAGTTCAAGAATAAACATAATGTAAAACTAATACCTAGAGTTAAGTCTATAATTTTAAATAGAGAAAATTTCAGTTCGATGAAAATGGAGTTAGAGTTAGAGACAAGTAAAAAGTCCCATAAATATGACTTACAAACATACTTAAATCACGTCTTTATCCCTTGCGGGGTAGACAGAATCTAGGGTAACAAAACACAAAGGCCACGCTTAGCATGATTGTTGGAAGTGGAAAGGGGAATCAAAATAGTGATGGGTTGCTAGCCTCATGAAATAAAGCTTTCAAAATATGAAACATTTCGAAAACGGCTTTAACAACTGCGATGAAATTTAATTTGTTATTCATTCAGGAAAATAGGCAGTGATTTTGCAAACTAAACAAATAATACTACACAGAACTACGACTAACAAGTAAAAATTAAATAAACGAAGACAGACAAGAAAAATAGCAGTCTAACAAACTGTTAAACCTCGTCATCGTATGATGCCTGACAAGAAAAATCACTAAAATATTAATTGCGATAACGTTCTACCATAGGTCTCAATACGATTTCAATAGTCCGATAGCAAAACTAGTTATTTTTTCTGTAATTAAAGAACGATCAATTCGCCCATCTATACCAATATCTATTATTACGCTATTAATGTAGATTAGCTATTAATGTAGATTAAACTTTTCCTTTGACAAATTAGGCCACAGGTCAGTTTAAATAACTGGCAACAATTTTCATTTGATATAGCATTGAGTTGCTTTCGATACCGTATGAATGTACGTAGGCGGTTCAAACACTCCGCAAAAAAACTAAAATTACAGCATAGAGGTAGGACTCAAAATTACTAAAAGTTGCACTAAATCAGTAAACGTTGCTTCTTGCAACACCCATTATTTTAATTAGCATTAGAATTGTTCGTTGCTTAACGATGGAAACGATATAAAACGCAATAGTACATCAACAACCAGGGCAGTAGTATAACACTGACGAGCAAAAATAATGGCTCAATTCTCGTACAAAGTCGTATAAAAAATTGATCCATATTTATGCACGTCACACGCAGCCAAACAGTGTAAAAGCAACTCAAAATAACTCACCTCAACACCAGTCACGCCAAGCGCCGTCACCAGGTTCGGAGTCATCCGGAACGGCACCTTCTCCGGCACCCGCAGCGTCTTTCCCTTCTCGAAGCACACGTTATAGTCTATATGCACCACCTCACCAGATGTCAAGTCCACCATCACGTTATCCAAATGTCTATCACCGAGACCTATAATATAGCCGATGGTACTCATCACAGCCACAGAGTAACTGTACCGGCGGACCATTTGCCACCACTGCTCGGGAGACACACTGCTGCACCATAACTCCCTCCACAGCAAATCATTCGGCGTCTCAGCCGCCAGCTCTTGTAATACTTGCTTCAGTATCGCCACGGGCCACTCCTTTCTGTTCTCAGTTGGGATGCCAGCTTCTTTCAAGAGAGGGTTGAGTTTATTATAAAAGAGCTCTGAAGGACGAAGCACGTTGATAGTCTTGTTGGTTTTAGCGGACAGTATGGCTGCCTCTCGGTTTTGCCAGCGTTTGTAGAGCGCGAAGAGCGGTGTCACGTTGTCTACCCAGCTGATCAAGCCTGAACGCGGGCCCAATGGTATCACGGAATAATGCCGCGCTCTGTAAGTCTGATTATCGTTGTTCTCAGAATCTCTCGCCATCATGGTGTTGGTTATAGACAGAAGCTGCATGATTCTCTCGTCCAAATGCAGATCTTCTAATCCCTTGAAAAGGTAAGTGTACGCCTTGCCATCCGATCCGTAGAAAACCAACTTCTTCGGTCTGGTTTTAGTTGGTAAGATCGATACGTTATTCTCCACAGATCTAATTGTTACTCTGACAGTCCTTTGGTTTGTATGGACTCCGGGCATTGTAATCACTGTGTGCTTAAGTTCGGCCAGCACGGGACTTATGTCCGACATCTTTAGAATGTACGATGTTCTTTTGTTCACTTTTTGCTGAAGTTTGATCTGCAGTTGCTTCAATGGTGCCCACGAGTCTTGAGGTTTTTCAGGATTGGTCGGATTTTTCAATTTCTCTATAACGTCAGTTATAAGGGCCTGGAATTTAGTTTGGAACGCAGTTTCGTGCGGAGTTTCTGGTTTAGCTGACGTGATATGGTCCAGTTGTTCCAACACGTACACGACTGGTTCAAATATAATACGATGTTTCTCTTTGATCAGCTTTTCTTTATCCTCTGCCGAAAGATTGGCGTTGTCTTTTACACGAGCAACCTCTGTTTCAAGTTGGGATAATCTTTTGTTAAATTCAGAATGATGTTGAACTAGCGTTCCCAACCACAGTTCGTCCCACAGGAGATTTATCCGTTGTAGCTCCTTCACCAACAATTTTACTTGAAGTATCGTCTTCGGGGCTTGGTTCGCCAGTGTCTCCACCATATCTAAAAAGCAGGAGTTTAATTCGTTATTTATAACCTTGTCACTAGCAGCTTCATCTAAGTCGCTGTTATCTTCACTGCTGTCTGCATCGTTTGACAGGTAGGATCTGGCCACACTGAGCTCTGTTAAATCCTTTAATTCATTTTCCACCGCACCCACTACTGCTGGGAACGTAATCAGATGTGGCGTATCTTCAGCCAGTCGGCATAGCAGATCAGAGACGCATTTTCTAACATAAGTCTCTGGGTGATTCAATCTTGAAAATAATTGAGGAATAATAACTTTCCATGGTTGAGTCGGGGTATTCGCCAGTCCTGACTCCAAGACAGTCTGTAGTTCCATGGCATGCTTGACTATGAGACGAAGCAGCCGCAAAGTTGCATTGACAACTGCATTTTCACCGCTATGGTTGATGTAGTCAGAGGCGCATATAAGCTGCAAGAATTTGAAGTAAGCGTCAGCTGACAATTCGAAATAAGAGAACACTCTTTTCTGGGCTTGACGCCATATATCAACCAGCAATGCAAGATGTTCGGGGAATGCGTTGCTCAGAGATGGCACTGTTCGCAGCTGACTCTCTATCATTTCCGACGTGTTTATCTCATTCCAATCTATGTCTTCGTCGTCACAAGTTGCTTTTGTTTTTGATAAAATCTCGCAAACCGCTTCGAAGTCCTGCGGTGAACACCCGATCATTACGCTCTCTATCTGAATTTTATCATTGTCGGTTAATTGTTCCCTGGTCTTGGAGCTAAACTCGACCATTTTTCTGCCCCACCTGAAACACCAGGCTGCGAAGTTGGCCCAGGCTTTGGCCAGCCCCGGGCATTGATTGACGCCGAACTGTAGCAGCTTGCCGACGGCAGAGTCAGCCAGCGGGATCACATTTTCTGAAATGTTATTGTCCACGAGACCGATTTCCGGCAAAGCCGACACCAGTTTCATCAAAGGCGAATCGGCCTCCAGAATGTTTTCATTTTCGTTTTGACTCTGAATCCATTTAGACAGCGTCAAAAGCATCCGAGTGCCTTTCTCACGAAGTTCGTAACTCTGCTCCCCCATTGCCAGCCTTTGCGAGAATCCGAGGGATATGTTTGAGCACATATTGATAGCTTGCATTTTTGTTTCTTCTTTTGCATAAGTTAATTTACACAACTCCATCAATGCAGTCGCATTATTTATCGTCCAAATGTCTAAATCGTACGTGTTTGTCGACATTGTCAGCACGTCACTCAGCTCTTCTAAATCTTCCACGTTACCCAAATAAAGTTGTAAAGCAGAATTCTGTTTGAAGTGTTTCAGAAGTTCGTTCTTAGCCATCCCTAAGTTTGAGTGTTTTCTTGCACTCTTAATTACGTCCAACCGGAAGCATTCTGCGTAGAAGATGTTCTCTTCTGTCATATTCAATTTCGTGAAGTACTGGTTCCACCATAATATACGACTGAGATTCTCAAAGTTCGTGCCGTACTTGTGCTCTTTAATTACTGAAGGTTTAAATGGATTCGATATTACTTTTCCACACTTTACAATGTTTCTCAGTCCCAGGTTGGCTAATTGCAGAACCGCGATATCTTTCATGAAATGTACGACATTCGTTCTGGCGAATTCCTGCGCGCTCGATTTAAGTAAAGAGTCGCAGTCCATTAACAAACGCTCATATTGTTCGACATTGTCAGTATAACACAGGTTCACAGCGGTGCACACTAATGTTGATTCTACTTTGCTTATCAAGCTTTGATACGAGCACGCATTTTTAGATATTTCATTAGTACTCATATCAAGGATGTCCCAATTACTGAGTTCATCGGGGATGTCACTATTTCCCTCAAACACGTGCAGAGCTGTAAACGAGTTCCAGTGCGAGTTGTGCTTCTTGCGATGTTCATTATCTTTCCACTCTTGCATTTGTTCCCAATTCTGAATATGCTTGTAGCTATCCATCATTTGTTCATCAATGAACTTGTCACTTTTACTTTCAGTTTGAGTACAGTCGCCGGATTCTTTATTATCTTCTTGTGGTTTTAAACCATTTAACTTTTTGTAAAACTCCAGAGCTAGTTCGTGTCTTGAATTAGCCTGCTCCGCTGCGCCCTTAAGCCAGTACAGTTTTTTGTCGAATGTATGCTTTATCCAAACATAAAGACCGTGTAATACTTCCGGCTCTTGAATCTTTACGAGGACTCGAGTAAGATTCAATGTGATTGCCTCGATGTCAATGTTGGTTTTAGAAGTTGCAGCAGTCTGTAGGATCAGTGACGCGTGGTAGATAGCAGCGCCATAATGTCCTGAGTACTGGCTCACGGCGAGCGATGCCGGTCGTAGTCTATTTTGCCAGTCGCGGCAAGTCGTCCAGTTCGTGTGGAAGAAAGTCCTGACAGGCTTACTTACAGGGGGCAATACTGTGGCTGTACCTTCAGCAGCATTGTATACATACTTTTCCATGAACATCATAAACTCTGTGATCCAGCGGGATCTCATCTGCTCCGCAACAACTACGTCTTTTAACGTGCGCTGCTCTGTCGCCATGTACTTTGTCTCCAGTGAGGAAGTATCTCTCGCGATTCCTTTTAACGCTCCTTCTATTTTCATGAAGGTCTCTTGAGGTTTCCCCAGGACAGTTCTTAGTTTTAATGTCACACAAGTTAGTGCCAATTCTGAAAGGGCCCAAGTTATACAAATTGAAGCAAAATTAGTGGCACATTGTCTGAAAAATAGTATGTTATTCTCATCTCCATCTTGAGATTGTAAAGGCCAGGATGTTAAAAATGCATTTAGTAAAAGATTTTTGTCTTCTAATGTTGATTGTAGGAGGCAACCTATTATTGCTTTGAAATGGTGATGGGACAATGCAGAAAATGATCCTTTCATGAGGTATTCCTTAAGCGAATTTGCTTTGCTGTCATTGTTGAGCAAGTACAGGCTCATTTTCCTACTTCTGAAAACTTTTATAGCTTGCTTGTCAAGTTCTAGCTGCACAATGTCCCACGGCAACTCAAACAGCACCTCCATGCAAATATTTGAAACTGCATTGTTCTGATTGTCCATGTGTAACACACATAAAATTGCAATGGTCTTCAATACCATTGTATTCATCGTGAGATTTTTGTTTTTCAATAGAAGTTGGCTATTTTTCATCACAATATGCACTATGTCATCATCAAAACTGTAAGCCAAAGACAGCATATTCGTAGTTAATATCAAAAACCCTTTTGTCATGCCAACTATTGGTAGGTATTTGTCTAATTGGGCGAATATATCCGAAACCCAATGCAGGACAAGCAACATGGTTTCCTTGGAAACATCCTTCTCCAAGATAATGCTCAATGTATTGAGAATAACAGCGAGATGACCCGAAGTAGGGCTGGTTCCCTTAACTTCACCAAGATTAAGATTGGACAAGCCAAATATATCATTAGCCCTTTGCTGTGTATTTTGCAATTTCACTAAATCGCTTGATGCTATGAAATGATTGTTCTTTTTACAGTGTGAATAAAGTAGATACAGCACAGCATATTGCAGGGCAGGCTTCTCCCGGCTCAACTTTTCATTGTTGGGACACATTTTTATAGCCAACAGTTCTAAAATGCTTGGCTGCAGAGCCCACATACCGATTATCGAGTTGCTCGCGTTTGCAAGCTCTGACAGACACTGAAGGTAAAATATTACATTTTTTTCGGCATCTTCTAGACATATTTCGTCGTTGTAGTCGGGTTGTATGATTTGTATATCAGGAATGATAACAGAATAAGAATTCTGAATGTCAGTTAGCACATATTTGTATGTTTCTTGCAGGAGCGGAATATTCTTCAGGTTCAATAGGTTACTGTACACTGTCATAACACCATTTAAGATTAGGGTACTCTCTGCATTACGTAGCTGACGCAGGTTGGACTCTGGCCCTATGGTCTGAGTAATAAACTCAATGGGAAGATTTGAAGCAATCTCTTTCACTGTTTTTGATATCAAATCAATGACACTGAGGCACACACTTTCTTCATCCTGTAAATACGTAGTCATTTCCATAGATATCAGCGAGAACAATGCTGGAAAGCATGACATGGATTTGGTTTGCAAATGCTTCAACAGCAATGTGATACTCTCATTCCCGGCGACTATTAAGTCTGGCTCTGCATCATCCTTTAATGTTTTAGTCAAGACTTGAAGGATCTTTGTTATTGCCTCGGTTAAGAAAGACCAACTGACAGACTGAGACACGGTCGGGCTGAGTATAGTGCCTAGACTCTTTACTACTGTGTTAAACACATTCAAAAATGAGGTGATCTTCTGTAAACAATCTTCTTGCGATGTTGATTCTGTGTCTGTATCACTCTTGTTTGAGTCCAGATCACTCGAGTAAGCTACCATGTCCTCAACAAATTGATTTAACAGGTTCACTGAAAATCCAACATCTGCCTGCCAATGGCGACTCAGTTTGTACAGTGATTGTAGAGCAAAATCCTTAATCTTCTTAGGTTGAGCATTGTCAACATGCCAGCCCACTAGTATATCCACCGTATCCACAAAGTGGTCTGCAAAATGTTCAGGGTATGAATTTGACATTACTATCATAGCAGTTATAGCAGCTATGAACACTTCAGCTGAGTCAGTGCTTTCAATAATGACTTGAAGACGGTCTAAGGTTGTCTTGGCAAACTCTGTCAAACTGGGTGTCTGGTAGTCCAGCTGGAAGGTTTCCGAAAAGGACAGTATGAGTAGATGTTTGATTGAACTATTGTGTCCTGTAAAAGTAGTCTCAATCCATTCTAAATGTTTGCGAAAGTCCGGTCCCATGACATAACCAATCCTGCCAAGCACAATGGCGGCATTTTCCTTGGTTTCTGGGCCTGGAGCATCATACAACACGTCAAGTAATGATTCAACAAGTATGTCATAGGATCTTCTTATATATCTGGCATTCTCCGGCATCATGACGGCTTCTTGAAGCTTGCTGCAGATCACGAGTGACTTCTCGACGTCCACCTCGGCGCACAGGCGGCGCAGCAACTTGGAAATGCGAGGGTCTTCAGGCAAATGGACTGCTAACTCTGACCGCTCATAGAATATCTTGTTAGAGTTACCCTGCGACCAAGAGTCGGCCCCAGAGTGGCCTAACGGTTCGTGATATTTGTAAGAACCTTCAGCGGGATCGCGGTCGCCTCGGGGCGGCAGGCCGCGGCCCCGGCCGCCTCGCCCGCCACCACGCGAGTGCCGGAACTCCGTGACCCGGCCCCGCGGCCGGAACCGCCCGTCCCGACCCGGTCCGCCGAACGACGAAGATGCATCGTACGAACCAACATAACCTCTGACCTTATCATCGGCTGTGTTTTCTTGACCGATTTCTTCCCTTTCTAGAACATCGGGGGGCTCCGAGCCCCTAAGGTTTTTCACTTTACTATTTGACGTGGTCGATAACATCACTATAATTGTCGATAACGGCACGGATAGGACCACACATTGCCGTAATATTACGCAAAATTATGGGCAAAACAGTCGTTCTCGGCCAACACACAACGAAAACGCCATAGACAAAGACGTCACAGCTGCAGCTGTCACTTTCAAGAAAAACAATAGACAAAATTAAACTTCCGAACGAGCGGACGATGTTTTGTAAATTTTAGCCGACTTCAAATTTTTTTTCATTAATCCAATCATTTTTACTGTGAAATTTTGTAAGTTATAACTATCTCGATAGGTTTTTAGTAAAATATATTTCGTATGTTCGAGTCTGTTTAACCCAACTTCGAACCACAAAGTAACTAAAATAAGTTCCTGGACGAAATCGCTACGTTATGTCAAAAGTAGTCAAAACAAAGCAAATAACCTCGAAAAGTTACACTGATTGCAGGCATGTTTTGCTTTAGTTATTAATTAATTGAGCAACGGAACTTAAATTCTAAATGACAATAATCGAAAGTAAAACTATGAAGACTACAAAACGACCGCTTAACTTCAAAGGTTAGTAAAAAATTCCATTGAAATAACGACACCACCTGTTGTGTTGTTTAGCGTATTACATTATATTTTTTTTATAAATGATTTACAGAGAAATCTCGTCTAATGCAATATATTTGAATTTCAGCTCTTCCACTCAAAGTAACTGAAGATTCAGAGTCTCCACATACAATTTACTTCAAAGAGCATTCAGTGAGAGACCACACAGCAGAGAGGCCATCCGGGAAAACATTGTTCGTTGTCAATATCCCTCCATACGTAGACAAAATTGGCGTTAGAAACGCATTCCAAAAAGCTGGCTCTATAAAATCAGTTGAACTTCTTGAAAAACCTGGACCATCAGAAAAAGCAACCATAGACAAATTCCTTCCTTCAGTTCAGAAACCCACATTCAAAGTGGCCTATGTTGTATTTAATAAGGTATCACAATTGAACCAAGCTTTAGCTCTTACAGAGTTAAGTCCATTGAATAATGACAAATACCAAGTTAAATGTGGCTTACAGAAGTGGATAGAAGAATACAACAATTCTATTTTACTGGCTAAAGAACTGAAAGAGAAAGTCGAGACATACATGAAAACTTATGATGAGAAAAAGAAGCAGGGAGATGAGAAAGAGAAGAAGCTAGAAGAAGAAGACGACGAAGGTTGGGTTACTGTGACCAAAAGAGGTAAAGTGCAAAGCTTTGCTCGCTCAGAGAAGGTTGAAAGCAAAGTGAGGGCTAAAGAAGAGCATAAGAAAAAGAGGAAAGAGTTGCAGAACTTCTATACTTTCCAGATCAGAGAGTCTAAAATGAAGCATCTTGTTGCCCTTCGCCAGAAGTTTGAGGAGGACAAGAGAAAAATTGCACAGATAAAGCAAAGTCGTAGGTTTAAGCCTTTCTAAATAAAGTATTTTAGTGGCTAAATGTGTTTTAATTTACCTTACTTTATTATTACAAATTAATTAAGAAATTACATTGTTCTTTAATAATTAATTTGTTAAGTGAAAATATTTAGATTTTTATGTGTATATTTCAATAAAAAGACATGTCAAGATTGTTCACATTTAGTTAATTACCTAAACCTTTCTGGTATAGTTTCATTTATTAGCTCAGCTCAGTATATGAAATGACTGCATGTCTGTTTGCTTCCAATTCTGAAAACCAATGAACCAATCTTGTTCAAATTTGGTAACCATATTGTACATACCTATGCAATGAATGTTTGGCACGCAGACACTAGCAATTGATTAAGACATCGATGGGAAGCAGTATACACAAATATTTTTTATTAATAAATTGCAGGATAACTTGAATGAAGTTCAGGAATGGCTTAATAAGTGGAGGGTCAAAGTCAGTCCAAATCACATTCGCATTAAGAAGAGGGAACTGCCCATCTGTCAAACTCGGGGACCAACAACTACCCCATAGCGACACAGTTAAATACTTGGATCGTAAACTGACCTGGAGAGACCATATCAGAGCAAAAAGAGATCAACTCAACATCCGATTTCGCGAGCTTTACTGGCTACTCGGAAGGAACAGTATTCTGTCTCTTGACAATAAGCTCCTTATATATAAGACTGTTCTGAAACCAATTTGGACTTATGGCATCCAGACTTGGGGCTCAGCATGCAAATCGAATGTCACCATGATACAGAGAGCCAAAGACTCTATCCTCAAAAAAATTGCCAACACACCCTGGTTCATTAGGAACGCAAGAGGTCCTCCACCACCACCTTAACATCAATACGGTAAAAGAGGAAATACGATCCTACTCGGCCAAGTACAAGGGGAGACTGCGACATCACCCAAACCAGCTAGCAGGCCTGCTTGCTGAGCCTGATGGGATAAGACGCCTTAAGAGGCGAGGAATCCTAGAACTGGATCAGCTGACATGAAGACTCAGCCACGAATAGAGAAGCTTCCACTGGAGAGCTGGCTCTGCACGACATGAGACTCCCACACCACATCTGCTCATAGTCGTCCGACTGATCGCAAGATAATAAATAACAAAAAAAATAAAAAATAAATATGGTTTACGGTATACATATGAATTAAAATAAAACACAAAATTCAATTTAATATATTTCATTTATCTTAGAATATCTGTACAGCAACAAACACTATTTACAGTCTTAAAAACCTGGTGATTTCTAGGCTTAGTCATATAATTTTAATACCATGTGTCACAAAAATTTATCCTGTTATTCAATGTCTTTCCGTAAAATTGGTACAAGGCTTAGGATATGCCTTCTTGATTGGGTTGGATGGGATGTCAGATGGTGTGCTATTCTTCGTTATGTTGACATTTTAAAAAGGTAAACAAGTTACAATTTTAAACCTGTGAAATATCATGAGATCATGACTTGTTTTGTTATGGCTTTGTATGTTTCAGTTACCGATTTAAAAAAAAATGTTTTTCAGTAAATAGACAACTAGATTGTTTACCTTTTTTAAAATGTCAAAAAACGAACTATAGCTCTAGATACGCTGTCAGATGGTCAGCAAGGACTAGACACACTGTCAAATATCTCTCTTTAATATACAATAAGGCAAGCGAGTGGTCACTTGACCGCCCATAGACAACCGCTACACTAGAGGCATTGCCAATACATTACCAACATAGACCACTACTCTGCAGGGACACACCATAATTTGTACGAGCCACCTATCCTAGACCATAAAAAAAAGAAAAAGCTGAAGTTACATGTGAACTAAACACCCATGCCACCTTTATGCGCAAATCGCATGAATAAACGTCAGTCAGTTCGAGTAGCAGAATAATTCTGACAGAATCCAATTTTCTCGAATGTTCCGCTGTCATCAGTTAGGATTTCAATCACTGAAACCTAAATCCCACTCAGCAGAGTTCATTTTCTAACGCACTTATTTTAACGACATCTATTGTGCAATAGCAAAACTATTATTTATTTAAACCACTGATATGTTCAGACTGTAATCTTTTGGCAACTTTTATATACCGGTACAATGGACTTTTAGCGATATGATGTGGATGGAAAGTTCAAATTACATTACCGATTCAGAATATATTAAATTTTTACAACTAATGATTGCTAAGATTTCAAGCTAGGAGTAAACTGTCGATGTAAGAGTTTGGCGAGACCGGTTTCCCTAGCGAATGTGACTTATCTCACTTCTACTTTGTCTACGTTCTGTGCTGGAGACCCACTACACGCCGTAGCCCCTAAGATGAAATGGCTCCTGTGTTTACTTCACTTGTCTTAGATTTGTAATCAGATTGTCTTAGATGTGTGGTCAGATCGTTTTAGATGAGTGGTCAGATAGTCTGCTGGTGGTGGTGGATGATGATCCGCAGCAGCCTGTTCTCCGGCAGCGCGGCCAGCGCGGCCAGCAGCTGCGGCACGTTGCCGAACACGCAGCCCGCCGCCAGGGCCACCTGGACGGCCTGGCCTACGCGCTCCAAACTCTCCTGGAAACGAAGACCGATTTAGACTATATTTCAGTTTTATTTAGCGAAGAAATGAGGCAAACGATCTTGCATGTATTTTTATCGAAAAACACTTTTTTAAAATCGGTAACTGGAAAATTTAAAACCATATCAAATGAATCGTGAACTTTATTTTTTGATTTTTTGTTTTTATTTTAACGGTTTTACCCGTTAGAAATAAAATTTCTAAACGACACTGAATATTAGAACACGTAAAAAAACCGAAAAGTAAAGCTATAGCCAGGAATCGAACCCGGATCCTCATCATTCCGTGAATCGTGTTATACCACCCATGTGAGGTGAGTAAGCTTTCGAACTTTTCTATCTGTACCAGCTGTCACGTGACCTTGTTACTATGTAATTTTTTGTCGCCAAGCGTCATCTGTTTGAATGACGTGCCTGTACGACACCATTACAAACTCCCGTGGAACATCTACTGCTCACCAGGGACGAGAGAAGGCGCTGTTGTACCGTAAAAATAAACATAAAAAATCAAGAAGTAAAATTCTCGATTCATTTGATAGTACTAATTAATCAGCGATTAGAAAGAGAAATTCGATTTGTCACAATGCCCATATAAATTCCACATTAAAAGTCTGTTTTTCTAGAAAAGAGACAAATGTTTGATAGCTTTATCTGTTATTTTTGTAGTTTTAACTTTTTATACTATTATACTATGTATAATTGAGCTTTTAATTATTCTCTATTATCGAGTTACTGAAATAGGGGAAATAGGGGTCATGTGACCTGTACGGGCGCGGGCAGCGGGCGCGCGCGGCGCGGAAGCAGCGCCAGCAGCGCGGGCGGGAGCGCCGCCAGCGAGGCCGCGTGCACCGCCGTCGCCGGCCCCGGGGAGCGCCGCGCCGCCCGCAAACTGTTCAGGACTCCTGCACCACAAAATATTGGAACACGGTTCAAACTTCAGAGTATGACGTTAAAGGGACTCCAATTTGAATCCTTACCCTCGCTTTCGATTATAGAGAGCATCGACAAAATAGGTATCTAAAAATTGCATTATACATACGAGCTTTTTTGCTGACTGTACTTTTTATTGACCATACTTCATTGTCATCTATCTTGCATATGCGTACCAAATTTCAAGTCGATCGGACAAACCGTTGAAGAGTTCCCTTCTGCAGAGACGGTACCGACTGGGTCACCAGAATTTCATTACAAGATTATTGTATAGTCACCGGACTTACATAAGTGTATCAAATTCCATGATAATCTGACCACTGGAAGGGGGTCAGATTTAAATTACTAGATTATACGCAAACAAATAAACAAGCAAATGGGGCAAGCTAAATAAAACTTGTAAAAAAATAAAATTTTAAGTAAAGCTAGTCATAAATCTTATACACTGAAAATTCTTACCTAAGTGTAGTTTCACGTATAGCTCTGACTCCGACAACACCTTAGGCGGATGTGGTTTCACGACGGACACGTTCTCGCCCTCTATTTTGATTTTCTTAGGCGGAGGCAGCTCCACCATCTCTGTGTCTGAAAATATTAACGTGCATTACTCGCACAGGCCGTAAAGTGACAGACAGTTTAGATGAGTGTGTTTCTTAAACATTACAATACAATACAAATACTCTTTATTGAACACCACAAATCAGTACAAAACAAATAGAAATAAGTTGGAGACAGTTTAAGTAGGTGGCGGAAACAAATAGACAGGATAAACGCAGGGATAACAAAAACAACAATATCAACATAAACATAATACATAGCTAAATACACATATATACATTATAAATATAAATATATACATTGTAAGGAAATAATAAAAAATGCTATGAAAAAAGAAGCTTTTCAAATATTTTTTCCTTGCTTCAGTCTTCAATACAACATTTATTTATTCATTTAATACCTCTAGCAGGAAGCAGTGTCTGAGGATGTTCTTAGTACCTGTTTCATGGGTCGGCAAATCTACTCCTGGTGGGTGTTTTTTTTTTTTTTTTTTTTTTTTTTTTATGTGAATAGGAAGGCAAACGAGCAAGTGGGTCACCTGATGGTAAGTGATCACCACTGCCCATAGACACCCGCAACCCCGGAGGGATTGCAGATGCGTTGCCAACCTAGAGGGCTAAGATGAAATGCCTCTTGTGCCCGTAATGTGTGGTTCTGCCGAGTCACTGACCTGGCGGCAGCAGCAGCGGCGCCAACGCGCACCAGTGGATGAGGCCGGAGAGCGGCGTCACGGCCGCCATGGGGATGCAGCCCGCCGGCAGCGCCGCCGGCTGCTGCTGCGCCGCCATGCACAGCGACGGGTTCGAGAACACCTGGACAAACCATATGCACAATCACATTTGACCAAGTTCGTAGCTGATTTGGGAAAAAAAAATTACTTTTCCATCTTTATTTGAGCTAGGTATGAAATTGCTAATATCTGTCACATTTTGGTAAGCTACATAAATAAAATAAAATAAAAAATAAAAAATAAATAAAAATAGCCTTTATTCACTGATACATTTTGTTGAACTTAACCTAATTTACTCCCGCCTCATTCGCATCAGGTTGCCCGTAATGGACATAGGCCTCCTCCAGTTGCTAAGCTAAGTTGGTAAGCTACAATGTGGAGGTAAACCATCTGTATTGCAGAGCTGGCTATCACCAGTGTCAGTTATTTATAATTCCCTCTCTATTTCTTACTACGATACAGACAGAGACGACATCATAGATAACTGACGCTTAAGATAACTGGAACTTAACAGAGAGCGGTGAAACAGGCCCTAAATGGCCCTTAATTGTAGATTTCAAAGACATTAAAATTAAAACAACAGTGCTACAAGCTTAAGTTTATATTTATGATAAGTCATGTTTACTTAATTTTGATACTGAACATATTTCAATATCATAGAAATAAAAATAAAGTAAATTATATCAGCATCACAATAATACCTAAGATTATAAAATAAAACCTTCACAATTTGGAAGTAACCGATCGCTGAATCTGATGAGCCAAAATCAAATACCTCACTACTCTAAACCTGTTTGATGCAGGCAGTAAGTGATAATATTTACCCACCCAAGAAGTGATGACTTCCAGCAAATTCTTGGGCGGCAACTTCCTGACCCCTTGGACTTCTTGCATGTACAATTCCGTAACTGCTGTAATGAAGTTAGCTATGAACTGTGGTGCGCTGGTTGCAAGAGATTTTAGCACTGCTTGGTTACAAGTATTTAAATGGAAGTGGTCCCTGATTATGTTTTCAACTAGTTGAAGAGACGGTGGTGAGGAGCACCCCATTTGTTGCAGCCACACGCCCACTGCTAGCAACACCTGTGGGACATATTTAAAAAAAATTGATGAGAAGAGAAAGAAGTATAAACTACTCTAGATTCTTTTCATTATAACAAATTACCGGAGTGCTGGAAGCTGACACAGCCATGCTGGTGAGTATGGTCAGAATCTTTAACCGCTTTTGCGTGTCTGCACCTCCGAAAAGAGACAAAAATATCGTGTTCTTCGTGGTCTCATTGGTACAGCTAGACAGGTACTCGCAGATCACGTCAATAAGCTGCAATTCTTGAAGCGGGTTCAGGCCTCGTCTGTCGCCGCGGCGTGTCGACTCACAAAATACAAATTCAGATATTATTTCCATTGCTATGTCCAGCTGCTTGCTGCTAGGTGCTGAACGACCCACCAACAGTTGCTCTGGAATGCATAAAGTAAATAAAACAAAAATTAAGTGTTCATTAACACAATGTAAACAAATCGTAGCACCAATAGGAAAAGTGAAGAATTTAACCTGTTCGAATGAGTGCTTCTTTAGCACATACTGGGAATTCATATTTCCGTAATGTATGCTTCAGATCTGATATAGACATATTGGCCATTTATTTAGTTAGTTTAACCATAAGATTCCACCGCTATGTAAATGTAAATGTAAGGTAAACGCAGTCGAGTCGTCGATTCGATTTGACGTTTGAGTTTGACAAGCCACTTGATTGACGTTAATGAGGTGTATTTTTCTAAAAAAGGCTTCATTTTTATTTCTGAACCGAATCGTGTGTTTGTTAGGTTGGCATTCCGATCATTCTATCTTGTCTATGCTCTACTCATTACCATATCTCTTAGTAGTCTGTGGCTCATTACAGATTACAATTACACTGTCAAATGCTTGTCAACGCTGCATCTAACTAAAGTGTACTGAGATACGAATAGGAGCATAAAATAGCAGTTTTTTCAATACAAATAGTCTCATTTAAAAACTCCTAATGGAGGTTATAGTAGCTAGCGTAGACCATATTAAATTTGATATAGATTTTGCTTTAGACGAGCAATATGGAGCTCTACCGTTACCTTTTCCCGGGATGGACAGTAAGTGCCAATTTACGCCTAATAAAACCTCGATTTACTCAAAATCATGCTTAAATGCAACTGCCTATTTTAAAAGAGTTTGCTTGTCATTCTGTTGAACGTGTAATTTTCAGAATCTACAGCAGCAGTGTGTGAATTTCATAGTCAGGCCGGAGGATGTACCAATGGACCACAATGTCCCTACCGACACGTCCGCGGCGACCGCACCGTCGTCTGCAAGCATTGGCTACGAGGTCTTTGCAAGAAGGGCGACCAGTGCGAGTTTCTCCACGAGTATGACATGTCTAAAATGCCGGAGTGCTACTTCTATGCCCGCTTCAATGCCTGTCACAATAAAGAATGTCCGTTTCTCCACATAGACCCGGAGAGCAAAATTAAGGACTGTCCTTGGTAAGCAATTTATTTGCAAAGTCACTACAACTTAATGAGCAAGAACATGCTATTTAGAAACCTAACTCTGTTTCGCATAGCTTAGAATATTAGAGAGTTCCCTTCTTTAATGCACTAGCTAGGGCCTTCATACAATTTTCTACATTGAATTATATATAATTGAGGCAAAATAAACTACAGTCAAAAAAAGTACTGCATTCTAGTCTCATCTGTTCCAATACTCACAAAATCTGCTGATTTAAGTAAAAATACAAAAAGATAAAGTCTTTAATACTCAACACTGTCCAAATGACATTGAACCTTAGGATGAGACATTAATTTTTTGGTCAGCCATACCTACATGTTTTCTATGCAAAAACTTACCGTCAACATCCCTGTTCAAGCTGTAAACATTTTCTTTTCAGGGGGAAGGCAAAAGAAACTTAGTCCATGCAGCAATAGTCCAGTATTGTTTATCAAGATCTAAACAAACTGTCAATTTTTTTTTTATTATTATTCTAGGTACGACCGCGGCTTCTGCCGGCACGGGCCGCATTGCCGGCACCGACACGTGCGGCGCGTGCTGTGCACTAACTACCTGGCGGGCTTCTGTCCCGACGGTCTGGCCTGCAAGTACATGCACCCCCGCTTCGAGCTGCCCGCGCCGCCAGAGCAGACCAAGGACGCCAAGAGGCTGCCTGTCTGCCATTACTGCTCCGAAGTCGGCCATAAGGCCTCTACGTGTAATAAGATACCACCTGAAGTAAGTGTCTTTCTTCTGCTTATGGTGCCATCTCCTACCAGAGGTCGGCTATCATTAGGGTTATCTTTTTATCTTGGACACGCTGTCTGGAACAGAGATCTGGTGCTCAAATTGAACCACATTCTAAGGTTTTTGAGCTACAAGGTAATTGTCCAGTGAAAGGTATTACAATACGCAATGAGAATAGAATTGAAAGATCTGTCAGCTCATACACAATTGACAAGAATATGAAATAACTGTCGGCTCTTATCCTATTCTAATTATACTAGAATAGTATTAGTAGTTAGTTATTAGACTAGAATTCACATAAATTTTTTGTAACATTAAAACAAAAATATTTCAATTATACTGGAAGAGGCCTTTACCTCCTAGGAGGGTTCTGGTGTAATGTAATGCACTATTAGTGCACTATATGGTGATAGTTTTACTGTAAATTTCACTTTTTTTATACTATGTTAAATATTTCTAGCATGCGATGTAAGAACCAGAAATAAATAGGCTTTTTTATTTTTATTTTATTTATTTATTTTATTATTTCAATTATCCATCCCAATTATCGTCCCAAAAAAAACAGATTTGATTAGAAATAAATAAACACATGAGTTTAATTGTAATTTTGGCATATTGTATAGGAATTTTGCTGAGTACCTAAATTGATTCGTATATTTAACTTATGTTTGTTATTATTACAGCAAAGAGAAGCAGCTCAACGGCAGGAGGAGGCCCGTTACAGGGCTCTTGGCTACATCAAGCCAGCCAACGAGCACGAGAACAACGAGGGCCCCCAGCGCGGCCAGCGGATGATGCACAAGCCCCTCGAGGAGGTCACTTGCTTCAAGTGTGGCACCAAGGGACACTACGCCAACAAGTGCCCCAAGGGCCACCTCGCCTTCCTCTCCAGCCAAAACCAGAATCTGAACCCGAACAGCCACCAGAACCAAAACTACCACCAAAACCACCAGCACATGTTTAAAAAACCCAACTAGTACAGATATGTGAAGCCTTACTGAAGGCTTCGTGAAAGACTGCAGTGACCAGTTATGTTTTTTAGGTAGTCTTAAGATTGTACATCCTGATTTAGACATGTTTGACTTTGAATGGCATAGTCTTGTCAAATGTTTACTGTTTGTTTGGAATATATTAATTCAGCTGGAGTTTTAGTTTTCAACTATAGAATAAATCTCTTTTTTTTTAAATGTTACTTTTGGTTTTTACCGGTGTGGCCACTGCATTAGACTTAAGGTTGTAATAAGTAGTTTTAAGGCATAAAATAACTAACTACCAATAAAGGAGGACAGTTTATATGGATTTTATGATTGTTACACCATATTCATACGCAGTTACAGTTAGGTACAGTAACATTGAAGAGACAATGTCTAATGTTATAGACCTGTTTTTATCAACCTGTGGGTTGCTGTACCTCTTTAGGGCAGGGACTAAAGTCATCATGCTAAATGTGGTCTTTAGGTTCTCGTTCTGTCTACCCTGTAAAGGATAAAGATGTGATTTATGTATGTACTAAAGTCATACGCTCATTATGATGAAACAGAAGTATTTATACTGTATCAAAGAGAACTTGCGACAATGATTGTCTTACAAGCCGTTCTGAACATGATGTCAAATTAGTACATTATGATACAAGTGTGCTATGTTGGTAATTACACACGAGGCGTATTGTACGCGCGAGCGCCAGCGAGCGCGGGTAAGAGAGCCGAGATGTGTAATTACCAAAGCACACGCGTCCCATACGACGTTTTTCAACACATTTGCGAGGAAAAATAAATGAAATTCTTAATAAGTAAGTATAAAAGAACTTTAGTTTACCTTTGTTACCAGACTTTGCTTAACTGGAGTGGAGGCTTTAGAACTTTTCTTTGTCATTTGGTAATTAACACCTTAGATTTCTTACTGACGCAACCTATCCCAACATATTTTAGTATTTCCTGCGACGGACACTATTTACATTTATTTTTTCTTTATAATTTGAACTTGTAATTTTTTAAGTAATAACAAGGTCTATAAATCAACAAACTCTGTGAAAGCGTGAAAGATGGCGGCAGTATATTATTTGTCGGCGCCAATCCGCGCGCAGCACTCGCGCATGCGCGCTGTGCACTTTGCACGCGCACGACGAAGACACTGACAACAGCTGCTAAACAGCCTAATATTAAAATTATAATATAATAATTAATCAATGTTTTAAATAGATAAAAATGAATAATTTGTCGAAATTAAATGTTTATTTATCATCCTTAACCTAAAATAGTTTAATATTCACGAAAATATTCCTTGTTCCTATAGATACTGAACCGTTTGCTGAGATTAAAAAAAAAAATTATATTACCGCACGAGTGCGGTAATATATTACAGCACTTGTGCGTAATAAGCTGTATTACGAGTTTAAATGCGGTGCAATAAGACTCACTTTACGAGCAACTGTGTTGAAAAAAAATTAGTAATTGTGCAAAATAAAACGTTAGTTTTCCTCATGTAAACAAACTGTCGACACATTTTGTTCCTATTTTTGTAACCTTTACTTTCTAAACTTATAGTAAGTATAAAACAATATGCATATTGACTACAACTTTTGTGTGTTCAATCAAAAGATACTCGAAATTGGTATTTTTACCGTTCCCTGAAAGACCTAACTAAACTACCCAGAAATTCAGCATCTCATTACTCTCATTGGTCGGCAAATCATTCGTTCTGTTTAATTGATACTCAAGCCACTGTTTTATTTTTATAATATACTAATTATCTATCGAACAACTTAAACAGAACTGTATGGCTCTATTTTCGGGCACTTACCGGTGGTCCCCCTAGTTTTCGTCTATGGCTCTATTTTCGGCCACTTACCCGTGGTCCCCCTACAGTTTGTTCCTCTAGTTTTCGTTTATGGCTATTTTGCCTTTCTAACTGAAGATACAATAGCAACTAATCTAACCTACCTATTTTTGCATTAAAATATTTTTGAGTGATTTAAAATAATAGTAGCATTTTTTCTAGGTGGGACAAATTAGTAGAACCACGGGTTAGTACGCTTATTTTCCATGTCCACAACGATTTGGCAAATGGCTAATTTTAATCGATTTATAATGTTAGAGCCTATAACTTACTTAAAATACTTTGTGGCATGTTTGGTATCGCCCTCTCTTGCCAAGAAGCTGAATTACATCTATAACAGCTATTTTACAACAGATGGGAATGCTCTGCAATGCAATGTGGGAGGCGTATCAAAATAATTAGGTAGACTAAGTATTTTCTTCCCGTCACAACTCTTGGGTAGGCTAGGCAAGTATAAACAGGTAAAGCGATACTATAGTAACTTGCACTTGTCTGGGTAATGAATTAACTTTGTCGAGCACTTGACATATTATGTAGGATCGATTCAATCACAAAATTTCAAACCAATTCTAGTTTTAAAATTTGTCTCAAACACACTTGCAGCCACATGAAAAAAAATAACGATGCTTGGTTTGGTTATGGTTTGGCTCTGTCTGCTGTCCTATCTGTCAGTCCACTCCTGTCAGTTTCACGTTGCTTTTAATTTATACGCGCTAATCTTAAGCGGACAGAAAACAATTTGATTAAAAAATATATACTTTTACGCGATCCACGGATTCACGGATCCAGTCAACTTGCATCATTATCCTCAGTGAAGCGAGAAATCGCCGAGAGGTGTTCATATAGTCTTCACAACGCACGCAGAAAACAAAAACGTTGTCATGGTAAGTCCACGTGTTTATTAGTGTTTAGCATTTCAAAACAATAAAATAAGTTATTCTCCTTTAAATTACCCACGATACTTAAATTATTATTAAAATAAATTGTTTGCTAGGTTTTGTGAGAATCAACAAAGTTTTGAGGTTATGTTACCGCGCTGCTACCAACCAGACTTAGTAACTATGAAACATGTATAGACCGACCTAGTATCATTATTTCAAGACCTCTATTTCCTTTCAGAGTGAAGCCGAAGCCGCAGTAAACCCGAAGGCGTACCCTCTGGCCGATGCGCCATTGACGGCCAAGATGTTGAACCTCGTACAGCAGGCCGCTAACTACAAGCAACTCCGTAAAGGCGCTAATGAGGCCACCAAGACCCTCAACAGAGGTCTCGCCGAGTTCATCGTCATGGCCGCAGACGCGGAGCCTCTAGAAATCGTTTTACACATTCCGCTGCTATGTGAGGATAAGAATGTTCCGTACGTGTTTGTGAGGTCTAAGCAGGCCCTGGGCCGAGCTTGTGGAGTCTCCCGGCCTATTGTAGCCTGCTCTATCACTATTAATGAGGGGTCACAGCTCAAGCCGCAGATCCAGAGTGTGCAGCAAGAAATTGAAAGACTATTAGTTTAAGATGAAGTGAATACAGATGTATTTTTTTAATATAAGTTTAAAATTTATGTTTTGTTTTATTTCATAAACTAATCTAAAATCTGTAAGTGATGCAAACAAAGTTTAGATTAGAAATAGACATCTGTACTGCATGGTATTTTTTTCATCTTTTAAGTTGCTTGAAAATGCAATAATAACACAAAGGTGATTTTTATACCTATAAGTATATTTTCAACTGTATATTCCAGTGGTATGTTTAGAAACCAATAGAATTCTATGATTTAATAATTTTACACAAAATAATTAACCTTTTGACCGCCAAGTCGGCTGTGGCCGACAGAGGTTATAAGTGTAAAATTGACTTTCATGCAAAGGCATAAGAATGAAAATAGCTTTACTATGTAGCTAAGCCTGGCATTCAAAAGGTTAAAGGGTAAATCAGTGAATAACCATTATCCTATGAACTGATACTAAATACAAGGGTGAATTTCATTATTGTTGGATGGAAAAAAGAAACAGTTATGCATTATTATTACATTATTTTATTAATCATTATAAAATTATTTGGCCCCAATTAACAATAATTACTAAAACTAAATTGAGATCATGTTGTGAAGAACTCTTTAACTCTGATGTCCCAGTTGGCTTCCCATCGGGACATCTGGAACGTTTCTAATTCTTTCCTCATGGCTGCCGCTACTTTGTTTTGCTCCTCATTATTTGGAAAGCCCTCGAACCATCCAATTATCTGCTTCGCAAGGTCATCACTGGTTTTAAATGTGTATCCGTTTACTCCATGTTTCACCAGTTCATCAATGCTGAAATTAAAAGAAAAATGTGTTTTTTTTAACCTCAAAAAGCACTGCTGCTTGGCGGCAGGTTCTTTCTTGCCAAATGATTATTTTTTATAAAACAACTAAAGAATCTAAACACTAATTTGGAGATTTTTTTTTCTCCAACATTTATTTTATTCTTATTAGCTCATTTAAATAGTGCCTCACAGCACAGACTAAACAGCAGATACCCACCAGCTAAATTCGAACGCGCAAACTGGCAACCCAGCTCCAAACATATCCACAACCTTCATTGGTAAGTCTAGACCAGATGAGCTAGTGTGTAAACACACGCCTAAATCGGCGCTTGCAACCATGGTGGGGTAATCGCAAGCCTCCAACCACGGGGTAACTACTTTTATGTGTTGCCAGCTTTTGGTTGCAATCTGCTCAATATAATGTCGCTTCATAGGACCTTTGCCTGTTATCACACAAATAAGTTTGGGCAGATTCTTTGCGACAGCAAATGATGTTTCATACACTGAAAAATAAAATTATTATGTTACACAGCAGTTTTTTTTGCACTCAATAACCTAAATAATCTATCATTTCTTTTTGAAAACTTAAAAAGCTTCATTCAAATATAAAAATTAAACAGATTAACCTAACCTTTCCTAATTAATCTTTCCTATCCCAGAATTAAAAAAACTTGTTTTAAAATCTTTTTTCACTATTACAACAATCTATACCTTGTAATGCATTCATCAAGATTCCAAAATCTTCATCAGGAGTCCAACTCGTGCTACTGAACAGCAAACCCGGTGCATCGTGCCTCGCTTCAACCCTGTTATTAACAAAGTTAGTGAATGCTGTCTTCGTGACGGAGTCTCCAGCAGGGTGGTTGAGTAGCTCCCGTCCTGGACAGCTGAACTCCGAGTACTGCTGACTCATCTTGAGGAACCACTGGTGCTTTTCTTCTAAAGTTATCGGCTGGAAAATTCTGGGTGGTCGGTCATAGAGGACTTTTGCTCTGAAAGTTGTAAATGTTATTAAAACTTACATTGTTCTTGCTAAATGCAGATAAGGAGCAATTAGTTGTCTTTTTTAGGAAAATGTACTTGATTAGTGATTTGATGTGTGACTTAATGTGATTGATTAGTGATTTCATTACTTACTTGATTGTAATTTTACTGCATTTAATTAATTTATTAGAATCAATATGCATCTGAATTGTAAGGCTAAATAAATAAATAAATAAAATTCTTACTTGATACCCCAATTCATCATTAAATCCGAATTCATAGCATAGGTCACACACATGTTGTAATCTGCAGACTGTCCAAAATATCTTTCTATTGCTGTAGCTAACTTCAAAAGCATTCTATTTGGGGATGCGAGGGCCATTATAGAGAATGCATAGTTGTGCCAGTCAATTATAAACTTAGTTTTAGTTACCAAACAGTAAAACCTGCAGACTGGCAAAGTGGGTATCGCTGGAGGATTCTGGCACAGTAAATAATGGCATTTTCCGGTCACGAACAAAGTCAATAACAAACTTATCGCTTGCCATATTGCTTTCATCCCATACTGTATTATCTTTGGCCCTTTGTTAAATATTAATGGATGTAATTTCGTTATAGTAATTTGCTGATGTTCTAGTATCTCGGGAAGCGGTGTGCTGTCCACGTAACCGATAATGTTTACTTTTAAACCGGTATTTGCGAGTGATAACGCGTGATATTGCATTCGGGGACTTCGGCCGATGTCTCCCAGTACTACGACTTTTGCAGTTCTTCGCGGTGGTCCCTCCGTCATATTTTGCTAATTAGAACTTCTGTTTTACAGTAAACGACTTAGTTCGAGGAAAATTAAACTTTTTCAAAACAAGACACCAACACAACAGCATTTGACAGTTGACTTGACAGTACCGCTGGTCTGACAGATAATTCTGAGGGCTGCCATAAAACAAATATTAAGGGGTAGCTACCATGAAGCTTGTCTCGCTGTGCTTGATGGTTATGAAGTGAGTAGACGCTAAAACTACCTGCTGAATCCGCTAGAAGTTACTGATATTAAAACGAAAAAGAAAGTTCATCGTGAATCTAGGGTTCAAAAAAAGCACTCCTAATTTTGCTTTGCCCTACATTCAGGTGACTAAATTAAAAAAACACTTTTTTTGACATTTGTTTGTGACAGAGACAGACCTTTGATTTGCCAAAAAAATCAACTGTGAGCAGTTTTTATTGAATGTTATAGTTTAAGTTCAAGAATTTGAAGATTACCTCGAGCACATTACTGAGCAAACTCTTAATAATGTCTAAAGTATTAATAATCAGGCACCTTCCCACAGCACTTACACTTCATGAAAAGGAGCAGCTTTTGAAACATTTTGGCGCCGAAAAAGTGTGGGAAACCTCTGCTAAAAGAAATTATACTTTCGCGTCATTTTCTTCAGTGAGCACAGCGCAACAATCATTAAATCGCTTGCACCAACTAGAAATCGCTCAGCGAAGGCTCGTCGTCGAATATTCGTTTGAAAAAGAACCAATAACCGAAAACAAAGAAGACGAAGAGCGCAGTTCGCTCACTACAAAACATGTTAAAGATTTTTTAAGGAAGTTGAACGCTTGGAACCCTTCTGTAGATTTCTATCAGCCTCCAACCAACTATGTGAAATACAAATATCCAGAGATCACCCCAAAAATTGTTATAAATATAATACGAGCATTATTTTCGCACAAACCCCTTTACATTCAAACCCTACACTTGATGAACAAGATGTGCCTCCCAACACCTTTTGTAGAGAACGAAAAAGCTTTTGAATACTTCAAAGAAACATTCAGAGAGTTTTTTCTTGATGAAATAGCCGAAATACCTGTACCAGACATGCCAAGTGAACAAAGTGAGCCAGAATCAGAAATATCAAGTGACGAGGCAGACAGAGTAAGACTACCCCAACCTGCAGTTAGTAAAAGAAAACATACCCTACCAGTAACAAGAAAGAGACCGGCAGCTGTTTTAAAGACTGCTGTTCTACCAAAAGTTAAAAAACAAGCAGTGAACCAAGATGAAGTGTTTGAAACAGTGACACCAGTGCAAGAATCAAAGAAGATATCTCTTGTTGTCCATCAGGATGCTCTACAGAAACCAACTGAGGAATCAGAAGTAGTTGGAGAACTAGGCAAATTCCAGAAAGAGGAACAAACTATACAAGAAGATAATCCTACTACAGAACCAGAACTACCAACCATAACAAGGAAAGAACTGCTACAAAATAGAATATCGCACAGCAACATGAAAGTAATGAAAGTATTCAAGAACTACCATCCTGGACCACCATCAATGAGGCTTTATATTAAAAACTTAGCTAAAACAGTGACAGAGCAAGAATTGAAAAGAATATATAAGAGATATGTTGAAGGAGTCACAGAAGAGGAGCAGATAGGGTTTGATGTGAGAGTTATGCAGGAGGGGAGGATGAAAGGACAGGCATTTGTGACATTCCCGTCTCAAATTATGGCAGAAAAAGCACTGAACGAGACAAATGGATACATGCTGAAAGAGAAGCCAATGGTTGTACAGTTTGCAAGGGCTGCTAATAAAACCATGCACTGAAATTTGATTTTCTTAATTTGATTATTTAAGCTAGCATTATTCCTTATTAGTCATCATTTTTGTTGTTGTTGGCCATAAATAAAACAAGGAATCATTTATTACTAATTATATTTCCATCAATTCAATAGAATATGGCAACACATCTTCATTATCATCCCTGGGTTTGGTGTAGAGCACCTTATGCATCTGTGTGATTGTGCTATCCACTACTCCCAGCTGATCAATCATGTTAACTAAAACTTGTAGCATTTTTTCAAGCACTACAGTCACTTTGTCATCTTTCGTCATCAAGTATTGTTGGTAAAATGAATCCATTAACAAGGCACACCAGTCTAGCAATCTGCTTTCCTCTATTTCTAAATCTTTCTCAGTACCAATAAGTAGGTAAGAAATGTATGCCATGAGGAATAGAGCATCATTGAGGCGCATGCCACTCCGTAAATGGGGTATCAACAATGCATCGCTAAACATTAACCCTAACAAGTAGTCTAGGAGTTTGAATTCAGCTGTGAAAGAAGAAACAGCATTTTCTATTTCAGCATTATCAGTGACATCAACTGTATTCACAGTTTTCATTACATGATTTATTAACAGCAGTACTACTGTTTCTGGCACATCTTTAAACTCTTTTAAAGTGCTCAAAATGATTTCTATATTTGTACTTGATTTGCTGTCCAAAATATCAGATATCACTTGCGAACAAATGGTTCTTTCCGTTAATCCTTGTTTTACTAGTGGCTCTACATCTTTACTGACTTCAAAATGTGACGTATCCGTTGAGCCCCAGTCTGCAATCTCCATGTGATCATCTTTAGCTATTTCGTAAGAGCCAAGCAGACTCGATAGGTTTCGTTTCAATTCAACAACATATGGTAATAAGCCGATGTGATTGGATGCTTCTAAGATGATACGGTTGTCGAAACAGAATAGTTTCGCATCTTTGGAGTACATTTTCATTGGGTACCGGTAAGATCCAATACCGAGGTTGATGTTATAAGCTACGATGATTGCACCATCCCGCTCCAAATTGCTTCCAAAGGCTACAATGTGACCATAATTCATCCACATGAGTGAGACACTGTCTGTTGTGGATATCCAAGGAACGGTGCCTACAGTACTCCATGTCTTACTAAACAAGTTATATACAGCCATTTTTGAGTCACTCCCTGCAAAAAAGTAGTGCACATTAGTGTTATGTTCAGACACAATAAAAGGATTAAAAGCCGAGTTTGACATGATACACAAGTCATTTAGACTAGGTATACTTTAAAAAAATATGTATGTGTTGTCTATTTTAGATACTCATCAGAGTACCTCACACCGTACAATGGCTGATTACTAAACAAGTAGCCAAACAAGTCTTCAACCTCAATATTGGCAGAATCATCGACAGTATTGATGGAGCTAGATCTTTAAAAATTGAAATCAAATTGAGGTATACTTACATAAGATGTATACAGCTTTCTCAGCTATCAGTATGAGATGTCCAACAACATACACATCCTCAGGTCTGGTGACCTTTACTCTGTTAATCTTTGATTTATCCAGGTCTCCCAGCTCCACTCTCAATGGACAGTGTAGAATATCATAACTTGATTCACTCTTTACGATGAAGCAGATATCTGTCTTATTGCTGTCAACAGATACTATTTCCTCTGTGTCTCTTATTGAAGCTTTACTGTCGTATGATTTGCGGTTTTCTATGGCATATGTTAAGGCTGCGCAGTTGCCATTTGCAAAGACTATGTGGTTCTTCAGAACTTTATATATTGGTATTTGGAACTGAAAACAATAAAACATTAGAATATTTTGTTTATTTTTAGCATTTTAGAGTAATGTTACCCTTAAGTTGTGTGCAAGAAAGCAGAAAAAATTGTTTGTTTTCTTTTTGATCATTAATTTATTTGTGCTCACCTTATATTTTTTTACTTTGTCCAAATTGTCCGAATCTTCTTTCCACATTTTTATGGTGTTGTTGTTGAAGACTCCCACATAACACGCGTTAATTTTGTCGTAAATAACCGGCGCAGTAATGTGGTCTTTAGAAGTCCATCCTCCAGTCTGCTTTTGGTCTGAAAGCTAAAAAAAATGTTTGTATAAATATAACCTCGAATATACCTCACATTAAAAATGAAGGACAGTTCTTAGCTAGTAAACCTTAAAATGTATATTTATTGTTATCTTGATATTTTAATGTGGTTGTGGTATTTGTTACTTACCCTGTACTTATTGACCACATTTCGGCCCAATGTAACAATAACAGTTTCTTCCTCCTTATCATGTGCTACTCCAAGGAAACTCTTCTGATCAATCAGAGGGCACAGTACGTAATAACTGTGCAATTTAGCCATTGTTATCAACTAATTGAAAGTATAAATAATTATGGATAGCGATTTCAAAGATGAAAACCACATGGGACATGGGAATGTTTTGGATTCCGCTGCGTTCAGTGCGTTCTCTCTGGCTCTGGTACTGTCACTGTCATTCATGTCACGTTGCCGTCAATAACAGCAAATGACATTGACAAAAATTTCGTTTGACTCACTTATTGACGTTTTTTACGATAGCTCAAACAGTCCTGATCACGAAGGCATGTTGTATAGTAAACAACCCAAGTTTGTTATGACGGCAAAACAACAAATTTGTATTGTGCGTGTGGTAAAAATACAAATTCTTTGCTCATACGGCAAAAGTCTTGCAAACATGAACCTTAATTGCTTATAATTATCTTATACTGATAGCGCTATCAACAAAATTCAGTGTAAGTTTGCCGACGGTTTCTTGTTTTGGGTAGTGGTGTTGCAGACTGTATGGACAAGTTTCACATGAATTTTAAATTCATGTTCAAGGTCGCGGCTTATCGCCAGTTTCTATTACATCACTATTTATAACCGTATTCAGTTTCAGTATCTTTTTTTATCGTTTAAGTTGTCGTATCAATTAATTGGTTATCAATAAGTGGCGTGAAGAAAATTCGATTCGATCGTTCACTTAATTAATTTACTTTTCGTCGGACCGTCTACTTGGGTGGACGTATACCAATAAGCCGGGACCTTATCAACATGTCGACAGCTGGGAAAGTGATCAAGTGCCAAGCGGCGGTCGCCTGGGAGGCGGGCAAGCCTCTATCTATTGAAGAGATCGAAGTAGATCCCCCTAAAGCTGGCGAAGTACGTGTTAAAATCACCGCAACCGGCGTGTGTCACACGGATTCCTACACTTTATCCGGAAAGGACCCCGAAGGTGTATTCCCTGTGGTTCTAGGGCACGAGGGAGGTGGTATAGTAGAGAGTGTTGGCGCCGGCGTTACTAGTTTCAAGGCCGGCGACCACGTCGTCCCATTATACGTCCCGCAGTGCAACGAGTGCAAGTTCTGCTTGAATCCCAAAACTAACCTCTGCCAGAAAGTGCGCGTGACGCAGGGCCAGGGCTTCATGCCTGACGGCACTCGCCGCTTCCGCTGCAAAGGGAAGGAGCTGTACCACTTCATGGGATGTTCCACGTTCAGCGAATACACGGTTGTTGCAGAAATTTCTCTATGCAAAGTGGCGGAGAACGCCGCGTTGGATAAGGTATGTTTGCTTGGCTGCGGCATTCCCACTGGGTATGGCGCGGCTCTGAATACCGCTAAGGTTGACGCTGGGTCCAACTGCGCTATCTTTGGTCTTGGCGCTGTTGGTTTGGCCGTTGCCCTCGGTTGCAAAGCGGCTGGAGCTAAACGCATCATCGGCGTCGACATCAACCCTGACAAGTATGAGGTGGCCAAGAAATTCGGTGTTAACGAGTTTGTTAACCCCAAGGACTACGATAAACCTATCCAGCAGGTTCTGGTAGACTTGACTGACGGTGGTCTGGATTACACGTTTGAGTGCATTGGTAATGTGAATACCATGCGGGCAGCATTAGAAGCCTGCCATAAGGGTTGGGGCGTGTCGGTCATCATTGGTGTAGCTGCAGCTGGTGAGGAGATTGCCACTCGTCCGTTCCAGCTTGTTACTGGCCGTACATGGAAGGGAACGGCTTTTGGTGGCTACAAGAGCCGCGACAGTGTCCCAAAACTTGTTGATGAATATCTTAGCAACAAGCTGCCCATTGACCAATTCGTAACGCACAATGTCCAACTGAAAGAGATCAACGAAGCCTTCCACTTGATGCACACTGGCAAATCAATTCGGGCTGTGGTCCATTTCTAATTTCTGTCATTTCATTGTAAAATATCTATAAGCACTTATCTATGTTGATACCAGTTGTAACCTGCATTTTGGTGAAAGAATACTCTATATTCATACAGATATTTTGTTTTATTTATTATTAAATACCTATCATTTATTAGTGTTATCATCATCTCATCAGAGAATATTCAGATAACATGGAATATGGCCAACAAATTAGCCTTTCGGTAATTGTAGAACAATTTTACATTAAATTTCATCAATAAATCTGAAATAGTGTTAGCTAAATGCTCACGCTATAAATGAGATGAGGTTCTAGCTAGTTTTAGTGGACTACAAACAAATGAAGTTGACTATAACTACAATTATGTAGAAGTCAAGGTTAAAGTTTAACCTGAATTGTTAATGAGTTCCACGTCAATTACAGATTACGTAAGAGTGGTTAAGTAGGTATCTGTTTTTATTTAGAATAAAAAGAAATGTGATATAAGAGTAACATCGACATTTATTCATAAATACATTAAAATATACATTTTGGTAATAAACATCAATTCATTAAAAAACCGTTAATTTCTACAAAACAATTGTAATTATTATTTTGCAATAAATATAACTGAACATTATTTTTCATTAATTCCTAAGGTATAATTGGTATGGAAAAATACTTTCATTCACATCCAGATTTAAAACACATTACATTTATAAACAAGTAACAGGCTAAAACAGGTTTAATAATAAGAACTGATTGAACCCTTTTTTCGATCAGCCTACATAAATAATGATCACAGATCAATTTCATTTCCTTAGTACTAGATAAAATCGGTGGATCAATTATTTCTTGTCATTCTGTCATTAGCGATGGGACAAGAAAAAGTTGATTCAACTCAAATATAATTCACTACCTTGCGTCCGTGGCTTCACCTTCGTCCGTGAAGTGATTGCTGCGCTCGGTAGACTGTTACAACTTGACCTGATAGCTAGCAGGCATTATACAGAGTCAGGGGTCTTTACTTAGGTGGTATGTTTACTTTTGACAATAAACTCTAAGACTGAATAATATCTATGAGCGAAAGATCAAGTTACGATTGTCCCCTGCATCATTAATTATTGTTGAGCCATTTTTATTTACGGTCGGCAAAAGCGCTAGTTCCCCGTACATAACTATTTTACATAACCAGGACATTCTAAGGTAAAATAAAAACTATTTTTTAATTAAAACAAACATGTTCGCGGCTTAGGTACCCGCCGCACCTAAACCTAATTTAATCCAAATTCATCATCCTACATTGGTTTTAGCAGTGCCGGTTATGTAACTTTGGTTATGTAACAAGCTGGTAAAAGTGGTCTATCAAATATTTCTAGCCGTTCTATGTCGCTAAAGTCTAAGTTCGAAGTTGGCGTTCACGTCTTATCAACATTATATTTTGTGACAGACCACATATCTGGCTGAAGTATACACTTCTTAGACTCGACTTTTTTCTGGGATATTTTTTTTTCAGTGTATCTACTACTACACAACAAAATAAAAAATGACCCGCCCTCTACGCACACGTGTAGATTCGTAGTTACCGTTTTATTCAGACATTATTTGCTTGTAATATTCCACGTACGCGTCACATTGCTCGCCTGTAACAAAATTAAAAAAATTACATACACATACATATATCACGTCTATATCCCTTACGGGGTACACACAGCCCATGGTAACAAGACCTAAAGGTCACAGTTAGTATAGTGGGCGTATAGGTGGAAAGGGAATCAAAATAGTGATGGGTTGCTAGCCGCATTGCCTATGACATGATTCCTAAGATTTACGCCCAGTTAAAATAAAAAAAGTTGTTGGTATAAAATTGAATCAGGACAGACTAATATCCTACTAATATTATAAATGCGAAAGTTTGTCCTTCAGGCTAAAACGACAAGACAGATTTGGGTCAAATTTGGAACGAAGTCAGCTGGTATATACCCTAGATTAAAACATAGGCTACTTTTTATCCCGGAAAACTGCATAGTTTTCGCGGGATAGCGATACACAAATTCTTTGCAGACTAAGTCGCGGGCAACAGCTAGTGTAAAATAAATAAATGGTCGAAACACAATACACGTTCATAGGCTGTTGAGCACGATACCCACCTTTACGACGCAGTCGGTTAAAAAAAGGTATTAAACTATTGCGCCATGGTTTCTCCGAATGACGTTACTATCATGAAATAAGATCATGCCATAACCAAATACTCCATGACACCATGACTCCATGATATGATAATGGCGTGGCATGGGTCAGATGATAGGTGCTTTATCAATGTAATAAATAAAGTACAGTGGAATAGAAGCTAATGTGGCTAGTTTATCCTATCAATTAGCGTATATGAACTAAGTATAATATGTTGTTTACGCATTTGGAGTGATCGTTGTTATTTTTATAAAACCGCGGCCAAGCGCATAATGGTTGCGTGGTCTAAAAGTTAAAACAGAATGAGAGGTCTTGCGCTCATTTATTTGACGGTGGAGGCGTTTTACGACTACCCTGAACTTAGTCTTTTTACTCTGTTCTATTTTTGACCAGTAGATACTTTCTTTACATCTCTAAGAATATAAGGCACTTAAGTTGGGTACCTTACACACCCCAGAAAATAGATATTGTGAATTATTTGTATAATTATATTAGTAGAACTTATATTACCTATTATAAATAGCCAATCATGTTATAGGCGATGAGGCTAGCAACCCATCACTATTTTGATTCCTTTTTCCACATACGCCTACAATCATGCTAAACGTGGCCTTTAGCTTTTGTTACCATAGGCTCTGTCTACCTCGTAAGGGATATAGACGTGATTTATGTATGTATGTAGGAACTCATATTTGTTTTGAGAAAGAAAATGCCCTTCGGCCAACTTTCTTGGCAATGCTGGTCTTTCCATGCAATTTTTACTTGCCGAATTTGTACGGAGCTCTCGGTGCGCGACTCAGACTCGCACTTGCTCGGTTTTTTTCTTCAAAGAGCCGCAGCTTGCCAAGCCCTGGTATACTTAGATACCTATGTGGTCCATAGTACTTGCGTCAGAATCCATAACTTCCAATCTACGTTAGATAAGACGATAAAGTCGACAAATAGCTACACCACCATGATAAACATGCAATTACAAGATAACAAGCCGGTTATGACATCAATTTTAATGTCACATTTCTCGGGCAGATATATAATATACCAATTAATTTGATTACTAGCTGTTGCCAGCAATTCTGTGGGAAAAATTTGGTATTTTTATTGTTATCCCGAAGGAATTCACTTTACACATACATATACAAATCACGTCTTTATCCCTTACGGGGTAGACAGAGCCAGGCCACATTTAGCAAGATTGTGGGCGTATAGGTGGGAAATTGAATCAAAATAGTGATGGGTTGCTAGCCTCATCGCCTATAACATGGATGTTGTACATGATAGATCGCTACATTACTACTTACGGACGTTTACTGTTGCCCCTGATAGATGGCGTTGAACATGAAATCAACGCATCGTTCGGCGAACAGTTCGCCGAGCTGCTACAGCGTATGTACCTTTAAGGAAATTGGGCGTGCCCCGTAGCTTCTCGTTCCTGGCTTGCAACGCACGGTATATAGCGGCGAAGGGTCCAGGGTCGCCCTGGTCGGCCAGCTGCTTGCCAGCTTGCAGGAGCTTGCGGGCGGGGATGGCGTGCCAGGCCTCCGGGCCGGCCTGCTTTGCAGCCCCGATGGCGGAGATCGGCTCGTTCCAGCTTAAGAGGACTTCTTCTATTTCCTGCATTTTTTGGGTTAAAGAAATAATTAGTGAAAATAAATAACGGTAGTTTATTGATGGTGTTTGTGTACAGTAAAAATCATAAATAAAAGGGTAGTTTGGGAAAATATATGAATGTATGTACATTATGCTTATTTATACGGTTTCGAATCAGTACGACGTTGGTTTGCATGTGTAACAGTTGTGCTTATTAAACTTTGATAATGATCTTGTAGAAGGATCGAAACGCGTCAGTGTTTGTGTGGTGTAAGGGATAATTAAGTTTGTGGGATGTATGTGTGTTTTATTGGCAGTAGTGGAGGGAGGGATTGCATGAAAAACTTGCACGTGAGTAGCGGAGTAGCGGGGTAAATTTTTTGTTCATTGAAATAACGGGACCGGCTGAGTGTCAGAAGTACAAAGTATAAATCTGATGCTGTGCGATGTCGAATGATTCTGTGTGTTACTATCAGAGATCGGACAAATTTGCGTCATTGCGCGTAATAATGTGGACATGACTCCAAAATTAATCAAATATGTAATCATTTAATTAATTTCTTACTTGACTTAAATTTTAATTCCTAGTCAATAAATAGAAAAGTTTGTTAAAGTATAGATTTATTAAAGAAAATAATGAGTATTTTTTTCAAATTTTCTGCAGTCAGTCTATTTTTTTTTACATCAAAAATATACTTAAGTGTTGAAAAACTCCGCTCGCACTCCACTGATGTTAATGGGGCAAACTTAACAACTGCCACTTTAATTAACATTTTGCTAATAATTTTATGCATGTGTAAATTTTTATCTCCGGGAGTTCAAATTTTATTTCGAGAAATTAATTGAATGATTAATTATTTGATTAATTTTTGAGTCATGTCCACTTTATTGCGAGCAATAACGCAAATTTGTCCGATCTCTGGTTACTATGCAATGGTGTGTGTAATGCTGTGTTCTTGTGGCGCGTGTTAGTGTCATGCTGTGTTGTACCGTGTTGCTGAAAGGCTGTGTTACAGCGTGCTGCCGTGTTACAGTTTAACGCTATGTTAGTATTATGTAACTGTGTGGGTGTCACCTGCACGGCCTTGAGCCGCCACATCATGTCGAGCGCGAGCTGCGCGTGGTGCTTGGCGTGCGCGAGCGCCAGCAGCTGGCAGGCGAGCGGGCGCGCGTCGTGCAGCGCCCCGCGCCGCGCCAGCGCCCGCAGCCGCGCGCCCGCGCCGCCCGTCACCAGCGCGCGCACCGAGAGCCCCGCCGCCGCCGCCTGCACCGCGATGCCGTGCCGGCACAGCGACGCCAGGTACGCCGTCACCACCTGCCCACCCCCAGGACAAGAGCCTTGGTCATACGTACTGTATGACTAGGTAGTATAGCTCATCGGGCTGGCTGGTAAGAGGTTAATCCCGAAGTTCATAAATCGAACGCTCGTGGATTTGATTGTTTTTAAGAACTCGGAGACGAGCCTCAGATCAGCTCGAATCGGGAACGAAATCGCATCCCATGTTATTAATTGTTTAATTTAAAATAATGGAATAAAAGAGGGTAATATACATTAATTGTTTTAATGCACAGCCGTCAGCTACACAAGTTTGATTAGGAAATCTATAACGAACCCCGTACAGATGGCAGCGTATCCGGTCGTTTCGAAATCCACATTCCTATATTGACATACCAGTATCACGATAATATTGACCGTGTAATCCATGCCAGTACAGCGGCGGGACAGCAAATTCCCTATCGGTACTCGGCAGAAAGAGGGTGAGTGAACTCAGCTTAGTAAACAAAATGGCATGAATTAGCACAAGACAGACAGACAAACAGACAAATATAAATCACGTCTTTAACCCTTACGGGGTAGACAGAGCCTAAGGTAGCAAGACCTAAAGGCACAAGACACTCAATAATACCACCGAGGAAGACGATAGGGATATTAAAACAACCTTCTTACTTAAAAAATTGTTCAACTCGTACAGACGTTTTTTGTGTGATCTTTCAAAGGCATTCGACACGGTTGACCACAGCATTCAGTTGGCTAAATTATTGTTTTATGGCGTGAGAAACATCAATGGCCTACTGCTTCAATCATACTTTAAAGAAAGGGACCACACTGTTCAAATGAGTGATAAAACATTAGAAGTTGTAAAATAACAAAAGGGGTCCCCCAAGGCTCCGTGTTAGGGCCATTATTATTCCTCATTTACATAAAAGACCCCGTAAGTGTTATCGCTAATCCTTTTAAGTGATATTTTGATGTAATGAACAATGTCAATTCAATGATGGACGCAAAGAGCATGGTACCGTGGTGTTACCTGCACGAGGTTGTTGTGCGGCTGCAGCAGCGCGCAGACGTCGTCCTGCGTGACGAGCACGGGGAAGCGCGCCGCCGCGCCGCCCGCCCCCGCCGCCGCCGTCGCCGCCCCGCACTCGCCCGCCGTGTTGCGCGCCACTTCTTGGTCCGCCCATTTTCTACATCCGTGCACAAAGTAGGGAAGCGAATTTGAGAGCGATTGATTATCAGAGTGGAAATTACATATAAAAACAAATGATTTCGTCGCAGCGCCCATTGTCGCACTCTTGATTGGCCAGCCCGACGTCGAGCAGAACACTAGAGTTGGGGAAGCAACTATTATGATGGGATGTCGATAGTTTGAGTTTAGTCATCGCTCGACATAACTAGAATAGCGAATAAAACTAACATGTTTTTTTACGAAGGAAAAGCGGAAACTGAATAAATATTGTTTAATTATATGACTGACTGACTGACCTGTAGACGGAGTTGATCTCGTCGAAGACCCGGGACAGCTGGACGAGGTAGGCGGCGGGCTCAGCCACCAGCTGGTGCAGGATGCTGTAGATGGCCGGCTTGCCGTCCGTCCGCCTGAGGAGCACCGCCACTATCCTCGGTATCTCGTCTTTTGGCACCTTCAATATTCATTTCAAATTTGTCATTTTTTGAAATAAAATATTACACCGCGTAAGGTGGATCAACTTTTTGTTGTTACTAGACTATAGATTTCAAAGACTTTAATATTTATAGTACCTAACTTGACGACCTTATACATCCCAGATAATAAATATTCTATATTCTTTGTATAAATGTATTATTAGTTAAGTAGAATTTAATTATTGTAAAGGTATTTGTTTTAAAATAATAAAGCCGAATTGTGAACATCCTCCTTTTTTTGAAAGTGGTTAAAACATCTTTGTGACAAAAAGTTTTTGCGGCGCATTCTTGGCAATGCCAGTCTTCCCGAATGCGCTGGCAGTTTAAAGAAAACACACGTAAAAGAGCCGTTGGGGCCTATTCGCAAAAAAAAACTTTTTTTTTTAAATTTTGACCAGTTTCTTTGTACTCACGGAATGCGCCATCCCCGAAGGCACGAGGTGTACCCGCCATAGGCAGCCGAGCCGCGCGTCGATGATGTAGTCCGGTTGGAACACCACCCAGTTGCCAGAGTCTGCTTAGAGTTAGGGTGTCACTGTTCAACTAAAAAAACCGGCCAAGTGCGAATCGGTGGCACCGAGGGTGGCGAGGGTTCCATACAAAGTAGATATGTAAATAGTTCCAGTGTAAGCAGAGCTCTGGACCTAAGCAAAATTAGGCAGTACACGTGTATTTTTATATTGGTGATTTTTAGTTTTTTTTTTATTAGCAACCAGAGCAACAGTGCAACTGACAGCTGTCATATCTACAGCAGGTTTAAGTAGCACTCAAACAGTTTAAATATTGCACAGGCGTTACTTTGCGGAAGTCCATTACAATGAACAAAATAACATATACCTTGCTACTCCTCCGCTACTGAAGGAAAAGACAGCCAAGCCTGTGTGAAATATAATATGTTTTGCATGCACCTAATACCTTTTCTAATGACTGTATCTTTCGATTGCATTGACTTAGAATCAGAAGTTTGGTTTTATCACTGTTCCAAGGGGTAGCAGATTAGAGTGGTCGCAAAGCTAGTTCAATCTCACTGTAAAAAATACATACATACACAAATCATGTCTTTATCCCTTACGGGGTAGACAGAGCCTAGGGTAACAAGACCCAAAGGCCACGCTTAGCATGATTCTGAGCGTATAGGTGAAAAGGCGTGATTTATGTATGCATGTATGTGAGTTATTCGTTTGTGTAATTATAATTTTAAGACACTGCATTAATGACGGTACAGATGTCAAAGGATACACATGGGGCAGAGCTGGTCGTCCCGGTAGGCGGGGCGCATGCGCTGCGCGGGCAGCAGCGGCGCGTGCACCGTCACCTGCAGCTCCGACTTCACCTCCTCCATTATGTCGAAGATCTGCGACGTCTGGCTTGACTGTGGCCGACAATTTATTTTTCTCAAACATTGTCGTAAATGTCGTCATTGTATTCTAAGTAACAGAACACGAAGGGCCTTGTTGTCGGTCGAATCACATTGCAGGCGCGATTTTCTGACCATAAATCGGATTGCTGGACTGTTTTTCATTTGTTTTTAACTTTTTTTAAAGTCAAAGAGACTATGGAATAATGAACAACAATGTCATACAGCCAAGTCGATGGCCGAGGGGTGCGCTTTTTGTTCGAGTTCAATGTTTTTATCAATGTCTCAAATAGCTTACGATGACGATGACATAAAAAAAACTTAAGAAAAAAGGCGGGAACGTGAAAACCACCTAAGTTGCGAGGAAGTTTAGTGCTGGGGTGCGAGTCGGGTTACCTCCACGTGTGATTAAGAGCTGCAGTTCGTTTTTGGATCCGTCCGGGGGGAAGAGCAGTGCTTGGTCCGGTGCGCCCTGGGCAACGGCTAATGATTTCCTGGCAGTTTCTGAGGGATATCATTGACCGTTGGCTAAGAGCCCGACAGGGGGGGAGGGGGTTCTTTGACCATTACCGTACAACGTTGCCGACATTTTGTCACAAGATTTTTAAATAAAAAATTTTACATTGACATTGGCGAAGTTGTCGTCACTATAACGACTTGATACGCCACAAATAAAAGAAGAAGAAGAAGAAGTTTAGTGCAAAATTTATTTTCATTTCCTCTCAATGTTTGAGAAAATCATTATATCTGCCTCAGTTCGAAGAGCAATTGCTGGATTCGTAACTTTAAAAAACACTCGCCTGCGGTTCTTGTTTTTAAACAAGTTACTCATCCAGCAATTGGCTACTTCCCAGGCTTGGGCATTAATCTACTATTTTCTCAACGTGCAACGAATATGTTCCTTATTATAGACCGCTGCTTTGAGTCTTCGCCCGCGCGGCACAGGGGCGCGGGGTAGGCGACAAAGGATGCCAAGCTCTGTGCGGACGGCAGGTGAGGGTGCGAGTCGGGTACCTCCACGTGTGATTAAGAGCTGCGGTTCGTTTTTGGATCCGTCCGGGGGGAAGAGCAGTGCTTGGTCCGGTGCGCCCTGGGCAACGGCTAATGATTTCCTGGCAGTTTCTGAGGGATATCATTGACCGTTGGCTAAGAGCCCGACAGGGGGGGAGGGGGGTCTTTGACCATTACCGTACAACGTTGCCGACATTTTGTCACAAGATTTTTTAATAAAAATTTTTACATTGACATTGGCGAAGTTGTCGTCACTATAACGACTTGATACGCCACAAATAAAAGAAGAAGAAGACGGCAGGTGCACTACCCGCCCGCACCTCTCTCGGTCCCCTTTGTCGTCCTACCCCGCGCCTGTGCCGTGCGGGCGAGGACTCCGTTAAGCGGGCGGTCTATAAGCAGCGAAGTGACAAGTTTCAGGTGCGACTTGATGCAGATCTTTAATGGGATCCAGCATCCGGTCCAGCCGTTTGCGCGTAACGCCGTGACCAAGGGAAATAGGGATTCATTTTTTATATATATATTATAAAGAGGAAAGATTTGATTGTTTGTTTGTTTGAATTGAATAGGCTCCGAAATTACTGGACCGATTTCAAAAATTCTTTTGCCATTAGAAAGCTACATTATCACTGAGTGACATAGGCTACTTTTTACCGCGGGAAAATACCTTTTCCTACGAGAAAATTAATTTATCGCAGGCGAAGCTGCGGACGGAAGGCTAGTTTTTTTATATTTAGAATATCTGTTTGACTTCCATTCTATTAGAAGTTAAGTAAAACATGACGTTGTTTTGAAAAAAAAAACCTCTTCTTCGAAAGCGGTGGTACCTAGTCTAAACATGAAATGAAAAAGAAGACTGCGTCCATTTTACAAAAACGATTTGATTTAGATCCTGTCATGAGTGAGGAGTAACTGACCTGGTGATGGACAGCTACCAGATGGTCGATGACGCTGACAGCGAATCGACCAGCGAGCCCCATCCGGAGTATGTGTGTCTGACTGCATCCACTCGAGATGGGCATCAGCCATAACTGTAAACAATTTGATACGGAGTTTAGCCACAATAGGCACCTGGCGACCTTTGGGTCTACGTCAGCGACTTTCTTGTCAAAACTTTTTCCATATAGCGACATTTGAAGCGAAATTTTGCAAAAACATAGCGACTTTTTTGTCAACTATCAGTTCTTTATACATTTAGCGACGTTTGTCTATATCCATATCTATTGTCTAACCACCACTTCACCATCCCTTTCTGTCAGACGGTAAAGCATGAGGGTAGAGAGAGACGGTGATTGGAAGCTCCTATGCATTAGACAATAGAACTGGTAGCGGGTACCTCAGTGGGTCCGGGCGCATGCGCTGCGCCGGCGCCGTGCCGGAACACGGCGCACCACGTGGCACCGCACAAACGCAGCAAGATCACGTCGCGCTCCACCACGGGCTTCGCAGACTCCACTGCAACATCATAAGGCTGAATACAATTTCTCTTAAAATTTAACTTTGAACATTGCTCAATGTGTGAAAATGCCCGCGACTGCGCAGAAAACACTTATTGCTATCTCGCGAGGGCTACGCAATTTGCCGAGAAAAACTATACTAAGTCCTTCCCCAGATCTGAAGCTATCTCTGTACCAAATTTCATTAAAATCAGTTCAGTGGTTTAGACGTGAAAGCGTAACAAAAAGGGTTACTTTCGCATTTATAATTCAAAAATCCTCAAAAATATTACCTACAAGGGCTATTTAGTAAAACTGCCCCAACCCCCTGGTGAGATATTCTAGAACAATTTGAAGAGACTGTTTTCATTTAGAGCTTACATTCCAGTTTCTGCATCTTATTTATCGTAGAGTTGTTCAAAGCGAACGGTTGCAGCAGGGCCCCGTTGTTCCCCGCTAGCAGCACTATGTTGCTCTGGGCACACCACGAGAACCAGGCACCACTGAAAACCACATGACAATTACCCACAATGATATTTTAAATGTACGTTTTTTTTGTCTTATTGTCTGATAATAGGTAAAGGCTTCAATGCTTTAAGCCACACAACTCACAATGTACTTTACGGTAGTAAAAACAATCTCCTAGCTGCCTTTGTACAAAATTTTAAGTAATCCAAATACAAATCACGACTTTATCCCTTAGGGGGTAGACAGCCTAAGGTGGCTAGAACTACAGGCCACGTTTAGCAAGATTGTGGGCGTGTAGATGGCAAAAAATGGAATCAAAATAGTTATGGGTTGCTGGCCGCATCGCTTATAACATGATTCATATGATTTCGCCCATACCCTAGGTGGGCTTTTACCATCTGCGCGGGAAGAGAAGCAACTGGTACATTCTATGTTTTTTCTTTGCTCCCAGACCAGTATGGAAGTAATCCAAAGTAATCCAGTCAGTCACAATTCACTCGCAAAACTTGAAACAGACAACTGTCATAAATAAAAACGGTACTTAATTCAAATAAAAATTTGTGGGTGTCTCTCGAGTTCTAATAAAACTTATGAACAAACAAGTAATACCTGAAAGAAGTACTTTTCAAGCTCTTCAATTGTTTTTTCTCTGGAAATACTTGCAACAGCTCTATCCCATGGTCCGTAATAAACGCTATCTCATTAACCCGGGGCCACACAAACCCCAATATCTTCGCGTTCTTCCATTTACAAGTGTGAGAGTACTCCATATTCGTAGGCGCCAGGTCTTTGAAGTTCACGAATTCAACATTAGCACTCATGTTGTCCAAGTTACGTTGGATGGCCAAGATATTGTGGTCAGGCGAGAATTTTATAGAGATAATAGGACCCCTGTCTTCCATTCTAAATGATGTGGACTTGGAATCGTCCATCCCACTGGCTGTGACTCCTGTGACGCCCCCAGAACGTACTGTGAAAACCTAGAACACAAACACTGTTTACAGTTTTCCTCAACCAAAGAACGCAAAGTAACCTGACTCAGTCAATTATTCTCAACCTTCAACTACTCTCTTAATTTCAGCTATTCGGTTTAGTTAAATTATAAACACAAAAACTTACGAAAGCATCTTTATTTACCTGTCCATTTGTATCGTCGAAAAACACGTTTGTAACCGGACTATCGGCATCGAATCGTTTAGGTTGGTCAGTTAGCGCTAAATAATATTCATCACTGTCCTTTAGGCAGAATTTTGCCATGTTTATTGCATTAAAATATGAATAATTCCCTAAATAAAGACAAGTTTCATTAATTTCCCTTTCTTGTTTTGACGTTTTTGTTTTTGACAATTGACAATTTTGACAGCGCACAGCATGCTGCTGTGTTCCAATTTTCTCAATATTATGTTTCGTTTCGAAGAACATGGTGGAACACTTGTTTGCAGGATAGTTTGAGCCATTTGAAAAGACGACTAAAATGTCTAAACAATTGGAAAAAAATATGAACGCGTTCGAAGCCACTAAAAAATATTAAAGTGAACGTTGCTTTTATCTCTATGACAACAAATATGGCGGAAGTTATGAAAACAAATCCTTAAGAGTCCGCGAATGTTTTATGTTTTGAGGAATCTTAAGTGAAACTTGTAAATAAACGAAGAATAATGACCGAAAACATTGAATTAAAATCTTTCTCCAGCAATTTCAAAGCAGAAAATGATGGGATCGAGGAATATCATGAAATCGATGAAGAAGCTGTTTCAGAACCAAGATCGCAACACAAAACATCAAGAAATCGTACAAAAACTGTTACAGAGAACGACTTCTTTGTCCAATACGATGTAAAATCGGCGCACAAAAAACCAGGAAAGAAAAAACTAGACAAAACTAAACGTATTTCATCAAATTTAATGGATATAATTAATTCGGAATTGGCGAGTATTTCTGTGCCTATTACTGAAGAATTAGTTACGACTAAAGTCGATTATAATACGGCGCAACGGAATACTTATCTAAGGACTTCCGGAATACGTAATCCATTTAAAAAGGCATTTGGTTTTTTGCCAGAAAATGGGTAAGTTTGTTCCCAAAAAGTTTATTATTACTTAGCTACTTGTTTAGTGACTTGATTTTTCTTTCTTGACTTAGGTATTATTTTGTAAATTAAAACTTTGAAATTTTAGATACGGTGATAAATTACTGACTGCAGTTTTGAGCCCTGTATATCCGAAGGTTCTCGAAAACACCATTACTGAATACGAGCCTATTCCAGTTCAATATATCGAGGCAGCAAAATTTGACGACATTGTCACCGACAACGAACCAGTTGAAGGACACAGCAAATTTCTTGAATTTGCCATAAAAGACCTAAAATTTAAATATCATCACGAATTCTGTTTAGAAGAATTACTTAGCATCAAACTTGTTGAATATTGCAATGAATATGATGACAATGAAAGATTGATAGGCGAAGTTATTCGAGATATTAAAGTTAACAGGGAAACTAGAGATATCCTGAAAGAAGATATAAAGAAAATATCTGCTAAACAAGAAAGTATTCGATTCGATGAAACAATTAGGAAATACACTGCGAAACTATTAGAACTCAAAGATAAGTATTTTGAGACATTAGGAACTAGGAAGGAAGTTATGCATAGGATTGGCTCGTTATGGTCTGATATAATAATGGTAAGAGAAAAATCAGGCTACACGAAAACACCTCACGTTTTAACTGTAGAAAAAAACGAAAAAGATGTGGAGGATTTTGAAAAAGAATGGTCAGCAGTATTTAATACTGAGTACGCTGACATGCTTGATAAATTAGAATATAACTATGTGACTAAATATTTAGAGTACAAAAGTGCAAAGGCTATTAAATCTGATAAAATAATTACTAAACCGAAGTTAGAGTTTGATGAAGAAACTTTAAAAATGGAAGCAGAAACTGTTGCGAACAAAACAGTTACAAGGGATAGAATTGATATTATTCTAACAAAAGATGATAGAATTTTAACAGACGTAAAGAAATCTAGAGTTTACAAATCTAAAAAATACTATTTCAAAATTTTCGTTGATGACTTGTTCGTTTGTGAATCAGAAACATACCAAACTAGTTTAACTAATAAATTCAATGTAGAATTTAGTGAATCGTTTTCAGTACAAATTCTTCCTCATAATAGCACAGTTACTATAGAACTGTGCGAGCAAGATGAGACCGTGTCGTTTTTAAAAATAAACTTAAATAACGTTAAAGTTACAAATATTAATGCCAATTATGAAATTGAAGAACTTACCTACAATAGTATAGTAGAACCTAATTCAAAACACGTTGGTAGTGGTCATAATATCAAAGAAATAGCAGCAGTAAATCAATTGAGACTGATAAGCAGCAACTTGTTTAAAGGGAATTTGTATACTACATGTGAAATAAGTTTGCGAATTGGCTGGAATATAAAACTAGGTGAAAACGAGATAGAATCGATCAAATCCTCTATGGAAATAGGAAGGCAGCTGAAACGGCTAATGCATGGAGTCGAAAAACCAAATATAGATGTATTAAAAGACATAATAGAAAAAGTTTATGAAAATGATATCGGTAACGATGAGGAAATGATAAATACATTGAGGAAACTTTGTAAAATGGACGTACATACAGATTATACGATACCTATAGATGAAAAGAGTCGTGAACTAGTTCGATTAAAACTTTTACACTTAAGGAATAACGGAGGTTTTACGAATATAGAAAATAAGACTGTCCCTTTATTAGCAAGCCAAATTTCTACTGAACAACTGAATTGTCTTCAAAAGAGCATTGAGAACGAATTCAAAGTGCAAAACTACGATAAACATGATATGGATCCTATTGAGGTACAAAGATATATTGGAGCTAAATATGTCGAGAAATTGAATAAGAATATGCTAAAAAATTTAAGTGAGCATCTTCTGAAGAAAACGCATAAGGATGTCGTCAGAGATTTCAAGGATTTGAGCTTAAGGTTGGTTATGTTATAATATATTCATAAAAGCTTGGCAACAAATTTAAAGTAATGCGAGGCATTATCTTTTGAACGTTTTGTATACGCTATAGGTAAGTTTTGTGCACTAAATCCATTCATAATGCGGAGGTAAGTACCATTCGTTTTGTTTTCGGAAACATAATATACATTTAAATTTTTCTACCTTAATCATATCTGCAGCTCATTATAAATAAATTATTAATTCCAGAAGTATTTTCTCTACCCAATCCAACTTGGCCCTCTCGCTGTCAACGACGACACGGCAACAGCGAGTGTTCGAAGCCCTTCCTCATGAGCAGGAGCTTCGTGTGACGGTGTTCAGAGCACTCGGTCTACGAGACCGGATCGCTAGCGTTACAGATAATGATGATGACGATGAAAAAATAGCCGGTAAGGGATTTTTAAATTGGGCTGACCGGAAATGCAAGTATATGAGGGCATTTCTCATTTTTGTTTACACTATCATTTCCATGGTGTCACTACCATTCACGGGGATGTAATTACTCTTTCGAATGTTTTGAGAAAATGTTGATGTTATGATGGATTTAAAAATTATGTATGATAATTGATAAGTAAGCTCTTGATAAGATTAAAGCTTTTTTAATTTGAAGTATCAGGCAAAGTAATTGCTTCCACGTTAGTGACACCCATGGAAGTGACAGTGTGTACAAAAATGAGAATGACCATCAATTGAGCGCAATACTTTTAGCTATTTGATGTTTTATGTAATAGTTTTTTATTGCAGGCTTCAAAATCCGACCGCTCCGTCCATTTGTCCGAGTGTCGTACTGCAAAGCATCCGCTCAAACTACTTCGGCAATTGGCTGCCATCCCACTTGGAACCAAACTTTGAAGATCAAGACAAAGTAAGTACCTACGTTGTACACAGCACCAAAAACCCACTCGTAAATGTGATATTATCTGGTTCAAAGGACCAAGGGAGGGGCATAAAGCTCGAAGGACCAAATCTATAAATAAGGTTTTTATTGACAACAATGTGATATTATCTTCTTCATTATACAGGCTGACCCCTCTCTCCTGCATCCAAGTGAATATTTTCGATGAGCAAAGAGTGCCGGTAGCAGATAGCTCAGAGCTCGGTATTACGCACTATCGGTGCCAGAACAAGTGGCTGGGTTGCTTACAGGTTCCAGTGAAAACTGTGCTGGACGTAGGCTTGGTAAGTTTCCATGTCGTCAACCATTTGTAAAATGTCCTAAATATTTTTAGGTAGAAATTTCGATTGAAATTTTGACAGAAAATGAAAACGCTTTGGTCGGTTTGGTTGGCTTGGGGTCTTGGAATGAGCTAGACCATTCCGACAACCTCGAACATTGACGAACCTTGCGTCAACTTCAGATTGCCAATCGCAGTTTTGCCTGATAAATTCAGACCAAGATCTACAATAGCACTAAAAGAGGCACAAATCAGAAAATGTTTCATTTCAGCTAAAAGGAACGTTCAAGATGTCCTCACCTCCTGTTCTCTTGGGCTACGAGAGTGGTCCAAAAACCTCACATTCTCTCATTCCCGAGGTGACCCAGTTGTTGAAGAAGGAGGCAGCTTTCGTTTCGCTGCAGATCACTAGCAGTTTGTCACATTTGGGAGGTGGACAGGTGAGAGAAGTCCCACATAGAAACGCTAAGAATGAAGTATAAACTTCTGAAATTATTCAGGAACTTGAAAACTCAACTCTAACCATTGCCAGAACACTTTTAGTATATGTTCCTTACGATTTTTGTCCCCCATAGCATTAGCTTTACTTCTATGCCATCAAAGCCAGAACTACTAAGAACTAAGACACAGAGGATCCCATTTTTAATAATGCTCATTCTTACCAGGTTTACAACCAACCAGTACCAACCGACCCTGATGACTACATAATACGTCACTTAAACACGTTCGTGACAGAATACACAAACGAATTTCCGTCCAGAAATATTTCCCTAACCTTCATAGACAGTGCTGGCCAGAACAAATCAGTAACTCATTTCCTCCAGCCCATACCACCTCCAGATTACGAGAATTTTCCAAAGAATCCCAAAAGTGGTTCTGCTATGTCGAAAAGTTCTGGATTTTCCGGTAGTAGTAGAAAAAGGGAGGAGGAAAGGAGCGAAGGATCTGGTTATAGCGGTTTCAGTGGGAAGGGAGATGGACTAAGTAAGTTGATGGATGCTTGCTTGAGATATGTGTCGTTCATTCCGTGTTATGAGGTTTCGGAGAGCCATGTTGTTACGTTGCTTGGGGTGGTAAGTTGTATGTTACTGCTTTTTTGTAGTTATTGTTTTTTTTTTTTTTGCTTGCTATCTGTCATCCATAATGTACGTCCCACTGCTGGCTTAAGGTTCAAGACTCCTCTCAGAATGAGATAGTTAGGGCTATAGTTCCCACGCGCGCCCAGTGCGGATTAGGAACTTCACACGCACCTCTGAACGTCTTCACAGGTTGTGTGCAGGTTTCCTCCGGTTTTTCTTTACCTAAAAGCGTATTGTAAATTTCAAATGTAATTTTGCGTATGACTTCCGAAAATATCAGCGGTGCAAACCTGGATTTGAACTCAGGGCCCTCCACTTGAGAGGCCATAAATAAATCGAACGCACTGGCACGATTTTTGGACAGCTAAGTTGGCGGTATAAAGTTATTCACTTCGATAAATTCTAAAAATAGTGGCGTAGCTTAGGTCTATCAAGATTTCTAGTCAGAGTATTTTTTCTTCAAATTCATGCAGCAAAATGGTTTTTCAGGAGCTCCTTAAAGTCCTACACGGATCACCCCTAGACCATACCATCTTATTGGCCAGTTACTTTCTACACCTAGGCATAAAATGTTACATAGCCACAGGCTTTGGCCTACCTCGAGGCATCAGCTACTACGTTCTGACAAAGTACGACCTTAGTAACCACAGGATGGTTCTTTCCAATGATCAGTTCAGGAGTAAAGGTTTGTTCAGCAGAAATGATGGGTCTGTGTGGTACGCGTATGATGCCGTGACTGGTGATAAATTTGAGCTTCGAGATGTCAGTTGCCCTTTGAAGAGTGTAGAATACGTTTTTGACAACGAAAACGTAAGTATTTTTAGTTCTAATCATTATTATTGTATGTAAGTATTGAGTACTGGCATTGTGCGTAAGATTAGTCAGCCCTTCTAAAGCCCACTTGAACATATCCTTATCGACAGTCATTTCATTCATGAGAGCTTTGGCGACTGTTCTTATATAGCTGTTCTTTTGTCTCGAATTATATTGTTTAAAAAGAAAATGCTATAGATGAACCAATAATGACAGGTCTACTTGCAGATTTGGGTGAATATGCAGGCCTCACTGGACTGTGAGAGCGTCTCTTTCGATTTTACGAAGTCTTCTGACTGGCAGCCGGTTAGTTTATACTTAAAAAGACTATTAAGTACTTGGCTTAAAAATAGCGTAACATCTTTATATCTTTATCCTATTTGCGCTTAAAAATCCTCATCTGCCTGTCACATTCCCGTTTTGATCCGAAGTACATTTGAGGATCTTGCGGCATAGTATTTTAGTAACTACCCACCTCTTTTCTCTCCAGGTATTTGACAAGTCCATCTTCGTGATGACGCTCCCGGTGGTGACTGACCAGAGTTTGTATTCACCGGCTGTCAACGTTGACAGCTTGAGACAAGCGCTGGAGACGAAAATTAAAAACAAAGTGCAGCAGTGGCGCCCCCACGTTAAGACTATTTGGAACAGGTATAATCGAGGACAGGTTAAAAACGTCGTAAAACTTTCATTTATCACAGCAACTAATTCATTAAACTGTAAAACGAGCATAATTGGTCCAATTGATTTCTGCATTGAAATAATTTTTAGTGAGAAGTTTACCTATTTCAGTCGTGGTGAACAACTTTTCTATGCTCTCTCTCATCTAGATACTGCAGCAGTCTCCTCCGGGAAGTATTGCCATACTGGGAGCACCACGCGTTCAACCCCTCTGAACAAAAGCCGGGGCTGGGCCAGCGGCTCAAACAGCTGATGGTCACCCATAAGGTACTATTAAAAAGTTATTCTTGCCTTTTCAGATTTTACATTTAAGTTAACAAGCCTGCATGTAATTGCAGCTTACACATATTTGTGCAAATTCCTTGCACACATAAGTAAAACTGGGTTAGGTTCGTAAGGACTAGATTACATAACGACTCTATAAGCAAAACGTCTTAGTTACATAAGGTCTTGGTAGCTAAATGTCTAATTGTACAAACGTCTTAATAGTAGAATGCCCGGGTTTAAGATTGGACTTAGTTCTATTACGTCTTGTTTGTATAACGCCCTAATATCAAAATGTTGTAATAGCAAAACGACTAGGTAGGCATATCGTCAAACATTAATAACGTCTAAATGGCATAACGACTAGATGGTTGAATGACAAGAAAAATTTAAACGTAGTTTGTGAAGGAACTCTTTGATAAAGAAACTTTATGCCGGTATGCAATCATGACGTTTTGCTACCAAGACCATATGCTATCCAGACACTTTTCCTTATGCGTCGTTTTACAATCAAGACTTATTAATAACTTGGACGTAAACTCTATTAGTCATTTTGCAACTTCGGGCGTTATGCTATAGTTGTCGATCGAACAACTAAGACATTCTACTCACTAGGGCATTCTGCAAAAAAGACATTGTGCTTACCAAGACCTTATGCAACTAAGACGTTTTGCTTATAGAGTCGTTATGCAATCTAGTCCTTACGAACCTAACCCGTAAAACTTCATACAAATTTATGACACGAGTGTCCAAATACACAAATATGTCCAAGGCACTTGTATTCCCGGCCTAACAAGTACAACAGCGAAATGATGCGTAGCTCAAGGTTACTTCTACCCACAAAAATTTAACATTTTTTTCATATGGAGCGGAATGTATAACTCGCTAAACTCAGGAAAGTTTTTTCCTTTTAACCTCGTAAGGCCCAACGTCCTATTTATAGGGCACTCTAAGCACATCTAAATATGCCATTTTTCAGATTTTATAACAGGGCTAGTATAGTCTAAAATTAGTACACTGGGTCGTTACAATAAACTTCCTAAAAATATGTCGGGGCTTACAGAAGACATATTGTACTAAAAAAAATTACTACCGTAATTTTATTCTAATTTAATTAGCTACACAGTAACGGTTTACTGCCTAAATAACGTTCGCACGCATCTCACTACCTGGTACCAAGTCGATTTATATGTTCAAGGACAGTGCGAAAAATGTCTATTCTATAGCCTAGTAGGCTTATTACCTAACTCGCTCGCAATCGCCATCGTGTTCATTTTGACAGTTCATGTATGGGCTGACAATTAGCAACGGAATCAGCTAGCTGTCACATTCATACAAGAACTGTCAAAATGAACACGATGGCGATTGCGAGCGAGTTAGGTAATGAGCTTATAGATCTTGTTAGCCCTAACGAAGCTTTATTTGCTGCTGGCCTTTAGCTAAGAGTTCTACTCTACCCATTTTACACCATACTTTGTATATCTTCAAATTTCGCAATTAAACACTCCTCTCACATAACAAAGTTCGATTTTTAGATAATGTTCGAGGGGTTTCCCATTGTATACCTAATCGGCCAAGGAATTCCTTTACCCATCCTAAAGGCCTAAATTTAGACTTGTTAACATACAGTAAGGCAAAAGTATTCACGCACCACCGTAGAACCCTGTCGCTATTGACAGGCCGCCGTTACATCGAGCTCCAGAGATGTTACCTTATTGTGATAGGGTTCTTCTGTGGTACGTGAATACGTTTCCCTTCCTGTACAACGTACTACATAGGTGCGAGCTAGGGATTCGAACCCATTGTGTTCGTTAAATATTTATCTAGCTATTCTCGGGGGACGACCTGTTTGTTAACAGAGATGTGAGCCTTTCGTGTCTTTTTATTAGAAAATATTTATGTCGCTACATAATTCCCTTGTAATTATTTTTGCAGATGTTCGGCTTTCCCCTAAACATGTCATACGTGAGCACAAAATCCGTCATATCAAGTGTCAAAGCGACAGGAGTGCACGTGACCGGCGACCCTAACGCGGAGTTCGCGCTCGGCGTCGAAGTGTACGGCTACCCTAACAATGTGATCAGTGTTTGGGTGTTTCTGGCCAGTATTACTAGAATATGAACATTTAGGTTAGTGACATTAGACGTCAGGGCTTGAATCCCCGGTATTTGACAGGATCCGGAGCTTAGGAATCGGTATTATACAAGGTTCTCTTTTTTTCCATACCGTTTATACGCTCATGGAAAGTTATGCCGTTCATTGGTGGTGACAAGATCTTCTCATTTGTTCTACCTATTTTTTCACTGTCAGTTTTGTAACGACAGAATTATGTACCATTTTGTAGGTACCTACATGTCTTGTTTTTGGGAAAGTCATTAAACAAAAACCCTTTACAGAAGAGCAATATAAATTTATTATTAAAACTATACCAGGATACTTAAAAAACAGATTTAATTTAAATAAAAAATATCGGCGATGTCTTTTTCGTTTTAATTTTAATGCTAACAAAATAAAATTAACATTTATTCCATCGTAGTATAAAAATATACGTAAAAATAGAAAAGAAGTGTTTACCGCAGCGAGCTAATACCGCCTCCTCTTACGATGTCCGTTAGAAAAAAACGCACGCGCACCTTCAAAAGTGAACTCTATGTCGATAAAATAAATACCAGACTCGCTACAAATCGACATTTCTGAGGGTTGCCACATCAAATAATTTAAAAGGCAAAAAATCTTTACAACTACAAATCGCGTGAGTTTTTCTCCTTTCCAACTGAGACGCGTTAAACAACAATGGCTCTTATTCAGTTCTGTTAATAGACAAAGTTGGTATAAGACAAGATCCTAGCCGAGTTTCAGTCCACTAACTTAACCTAGGGCTGGCAGATACTTTGAAAATGACAGGCCAATGTGAGTGTCCGGCAGATTTTTACAAAACTTCAATTTATTAAGAAAAACATTGACATATGTAAAAATGACAAGTGAGGAGCTATTTAAAAAAAAAAAAATTGTACCATCAAATACGGCAGAATCGCGAATTACTGTCTTTTTCTTGGCTTGATCCCTTTCCTCAGTAGTTAAACATGTTTGTTTAATGCATTAAAAAAATAGTTTTAGAAGAAAAAGTTTTTTAAATAAGATTGAAATTAATAAATTTTTGTACTGGATCAATAAAATTGTGAAATTACAGATGTTTCTAACTGGTTAGCTTAGCTCGCTCTTTGTGAGTTTGACATATGCCCATAACAGTATTTATAAGACTAGTTTTGTATTAAATCAGTTAATTAAGTACATTCCGCAAGCAATTTTACTAGCATCAGAGTTGCTGATAAAATCTGTAGGATCAACGTACTTTCTGCGACGCCAACGAAATTGCCTGCGGATTATCATGACTTTACAAAATTTTGTTTATGAGAGAATATTATTTAAGCACATTATTTTACAATAATAAACATGGATTATTGACTTGGCGGCAGCGGTCTGAGCGATAAGCAGTCTAGTACGAAGTAGCCTTCAGAAGTTGTTTGTGATTTGTTATTTTTAGTATTAACATGATGCTCAATTCAATGAATGCTGAATTATTTTTCAGCTTCCGCCAACGCCAACCCAATGAGCTCATAAAGTACATTCCATTGACAGAACTATAATTAATGCAAGACCTTTTGTCTAATTTCATTACACATTATATTAGACTTCAGTTAGTAAGTTTAATAATTAAGTGATTCCTTGCACATCCTGATTTAAGAAAAGGTTGGCCTAAGACTTACCTTTATTCATAAAAAGCTACTTAATCTTCACAGCTTGTTAGATTGAATAACATTTTGGTCATAGAGTAAATGTACAAACATGTTAGCCATTGTACAGTAATAAAAATATCTTTGATGATGGTTTTTTCGAATGTGCTGGTTGTTTAAAACCAAGACATGAAAAGAGCCCTTGGCTGCCTGTTTGCAAAATAAAGTTTTGATTCTGATTTTTACTTTAACAGCTAAATTGTGTTGTGAATCCAATTTCTTCCAGAGGCAAATGTCACAATGTTCAAAGTGATAGTTGAACTTTTTTAGCAACATAATAGCGTTTAGAAATTAAGGTGTTAACATGTAAGCAGTTCCATTCATTATTTGTCGTGCATCATTACTATACAATTTCCAGTAAAATTGAGTTTGGTTCAATTTTAATTTAATTGACAATGTTTATTTATCATGCTCTTTGTCTTTGTCACTTTGACATCTGCTTTTGTCAGTAAACAAAACATGCGTTTCGCTACAGGAGGCTCGTAACTTTTTATGAATAAGAGGGTAAAGGCATTAAGTTTACCATAGTATAATATAGTGGTGTTAAAATTTAGTTTCAGATACAAATGTCAATTAGAGGTATTGTCATATTAATTCTGCGCAAACCTTATACTAGTTTGGTCGAATCGCAACCTTTATTTTTTTTACAACATCAAACATTGAAATAAAACAGAATAAAATCCAACTACAACCAGTTTACACTACAACTGAAGAAACATCATACATCAAGCAATGCGTTTAAAACGTCTAGGTTTCGAACCAATCCACATTATTTCCAAAATGAACAATATTCGAATTTCTAAATAAAATCTATGATCCATATCTGTTGTCCTACGGCAATTGATTGAAATTACTTTGCACTGCACATTGGGCTATTAAAAAAGTATAAAATGCCTGTCCAATAATAATGAATAAAAAAAACGTTTAATATCTATTACAGTAAAATAAGACCTACTTCAAATTCGACAGTAAAGAGTACAAATTAAACGGACGCGCCACAACTGTCACATTTGACATAAAACCCTAGCACATGGAAACACTCACAAAAAATTTACACTCTTCACCGTCGAATGTAACGTTTTCAGAGACTCTTTACTATATAGACAACAAACATGGTTAAAAAAAAGTTCTGCCAACAGACCTTGAAGCGTCAGCCATTTTCTTATACCAGGTCACTCACACAGCCTGCCAGTTAGCGTTGCCGCAAAATCGATAGTTTCGCTATCGATAGTTTTAACGGAAAAATGCCATAATATCGATAGGCTTATCGATACTGGCAACAGCATCGATAGTATCGATCACTTATTTAAAGCAATACTATCGATTACCAATTACCAATAGTATATTATAGGTACCTTTTCGCCGCCACATTAAATACAAAAGACGTCACTCATACGCCAGACTTCTTTATGTGATGCCTTAAGTTGAACATAAACGGAATTGAACGAAGGTTGCTTTTGCATTGAAGTAATGGACGTGTCCTTGGCGTTGAACCTGCGGTGCTGACATATGTGTCGTTGGCGTCGAAAAGGTTAAAGAAACAAAGGTAACAATCGACTGTTCAAAACTATCGACAGTATCGATACCCTCTATAGTATCAACAGTTTATGTAATGAAAAGCAACTTTATCGATAGTTTGTTCGGCATCAAGAATCAATACTGTCGATAGCTGTAGTCTACCAAAACTATCGACACTATTGTCTTTGCTAAAACTATCAAGTGTATCGAAACATTATCGAGCGGCAACACAACTGCCAGTTACGCGTTTAGCTCCCATCCGGATCCGGCTTGCGGCTCCTACGCAGCTGCTGGAGGTAGTGCCGCTGTATGGGCTTGTGGAGCGCCAGCTGCGCGAGCGCATCGTCGATGGAGAACCACTGGCGCTTCCGGCCCATGAGGCGCGCGTCCTCCCACTCGGCCAGCTCCTGGGTCACGGTCATGACGTACACTTCCGTTCGGTGCTTGTGCTCTCGGTTCTGAAAAAAAAAAAAGTTTTGTAAAAAAAAAACGTCTGACAGAGATGGGCATTAATCGATGAATTTTTTAATCAACTAATCAATAAGAATAAGAATATTTATTTGCAAAAATGTCGTGGTGAATACAGATGAAGAAGCGTTTTTGAGCGCGTACATTTTACTTAAACAAGCATGCAAATATTACTTATAAACTAGGGTTACAAGATCATTATAATATTTATAACAATCGTGAATGTATTTACATACATATAAATCACGTCTTTATCCCTTACGGGGTTGACAGAGCCTAAGGTAACAAGACCTAAAGGCCACGTTTAGCATGATTCTGGGCGTATAAATGAAAAGGGGAATTAAAATAGTGACGGGTTGCTTATCGCATCGCCTATAACATGATTCCTAAGATTTTCGCCCATTCCCTTGATGGCTTTTTACCATCTGCGCGGGAAGAGAAGCAACTGGTACATTCTATGTTGTTTCTTTGCTCCCAGACCAGTATGTATTTTATTTTGAAAAAAAAAGACTGTCAAGTTTCTTGCGGCGCATTCTTCGTGGCAATGATGGTCTTTCCGAAAGCGCTGGTAGTTTCAAAAAAGACATGTAAAAGAGTCCTCGGCGGACAATTTGCAAAAATTAATTTTGAATTTGATTAATTTAGTTGCGATTGAATTACCATACATTTTTGAACCGGTAACTACAATTCCGTATCCAGCCATTAAACAAATAATCGGATGTCGGACGTCCCCAGACTGGTACAAAAACTGGTACAGGTAGTGGTTGCTCGTTTGCCTTCCTATTCACATAATAAAAAAAAAAAAGAAAACCTCCAGCAGTAATTAAAACTGTAATACCACAACAAACGCCCGAGACAAGGTCGGGGTCTACGACCTCCGCTAAGACGCCGCTAATCGAATTTTGCAATGATTCATTGTACACGCACACGCTTACGAGCAAACATTCAATATGACGTACCCGGCGAGCCTTTAAGCTGCACCATTTTTTTTTTATCATCGCCTTTGTCTGTGACGACATCTAAATATCTACACGCTAATGAAATGAAATGATTATTCCAGACTTGCATCCATAGGTATATAGAATTTACAAAATAAAATATTAAGTGAAAAATAATATTAAATGTCTTAAAATGAATAAATAAATTAGGTCAAGTTAAATCAAATTAAATTAAATTAAATCAAATCAAAATTAAATTATAAACATACTAGCTGTTGCCCGCAACTTCGTCTGCATAGAATTCGTTTATCGCTATCCCGCGGGAATTACGCAATTTTCCAGGATAAAAAGTAGCCTATGTGTTATTCCAGACTATAATCTAGCTATGTTCCAAATTTCATCCAGATCTGTCAAGCCGTTCTGGCGTGAAAGAGTAACAAACATCCAAACTCACAAACTTTCACATTTATAATATTAATTTAGGGCCTGTTATGACCGCTTAAACGAGTCCTCGTCCACGCGGTGCAGGGGCGCGGGGTGGGACGACAAAGGGGGCCGAGAGAGGTGCGGGCGGCAGGCGCACTACCCGCCCGCACCTCTCCGTCCTCTGTCGTCTTTCGCGCGCCAGCGCCGCGCGGTCGAGGACTCATTTGAGCGGTCGGTCTATAGTTATCTATTATTCCGTCTCTCTTTATTACTACGAAACAGACAGACGTCATCATATATAACTGACACTTAAGATAATTGGAACTTAACAGAGAGGTGAAACAGGCCTTAACGAGTTCTATTGTGGCCTCTCCCCATAACCGAGATTTTAAGGGGGTACACATACACAAATCACGTTTTTATCCCTTACGGGGTAGACAGAGCCTAAGGTGGCAAGACCTAGGCCACGTTCAGCAAGATTGTGGGCGTATAGATAGCAAAAAATGGAATTAATATAGTGATGGGTTGCTAGCCGCATCGCCTATGTCCCTATGACATGATTCCCATGATTTTCGCCCATGCCCTCGACGGGCTTTTACCACCTGCGCGGAAAGAGAAGCAACTGGTACATTCTATATATTTTTTTGCTCCCAGACCAGCATTTAAGTATTTAAGGGGGTAAATATTTGAAAATCGCAAGAATTGCAGACTTATGATGCCGTAATTTAGACGTTAGTAAAATAATTTTAACGAATAAAATAAACAAAAAGAAAACAGAAGCATAACATCAATTTCATAATCATACTGAAAAATAGGACTGTTAAGTTTTGAAAAAAATATTAAGATTTTGAAAGAGACATTTAGGAATGGTCGTTCCATCAGTTTTCTGTAGGTATCATCAGTCTGGGCTGCAGTCATCCCTTTCATACTCTTTCCGGAGCTATGAGACAGTGGGAACAGCGATACTTTAATCAAATATCTACTTCTCAAAAGTCCATGACCCGATTCCGTCCTAAATGTTCATGGTGCTAACTAAGTGTAGTTTTTGTATAGCTTGTTTGGTGTCCCATTGGCTGCGCAAAGGTCTCCTCTCTTTCCACCCGCCTGTCTGTTGCGAGGCTTCCCCAGTCCGCCTCAAAACTCCAAATCGTCGCCATCTCCCTTTTCTGCCTCTGCTCCGGTCCAACGTTCATCAACATCACAACAACCAATTGTTCTGTTATTCTTAGTCACTATTATTATGTACATTTCCGTTACAAGGAAGCGGGAAACCGCCGTCCGCTAATTTGTTATTGTTAGAGATTACATTTGACTTTCAGATTTGAGCAAGGTCGCGCAACAAACGTAAGATACAAAGTTGATTAGACGTCTCAATCACTTCACTTCTTAATTACGCAGACGGAATACTATAAGCCGGCCGGTTAAATAAGTCCTCACCCGCAGGGGCGCAGGGGCGCGGGGTGGGACGACCGTGGGGGCCGAGAGGTGCGGGCGGCAGGCGCACTACCCGCCCGCACCTCTCTCGGACTCTTTGTCGTCGTATCCCGCGCCCCTGTGACGCGTGGGCGAGGACTCATTTAAGCGGTCGGTCTATAAAATATAATATTGTGTGAAATCGTTAGTGCGAAAAACGTTGAACCTATAGCCGATGATATAGCCTATGTTAAACAGGGATAATGTAGGATACTAATGATATATGCCCGTCCCCCGCCATTAAGGTCCTCGAGCTGTCAGACGCACCAAGTGTTCCCGGTGCATCTACAGTGAAGGAACAAGGAGGCAACAGTCTCCCGAGGCCGGGCCCTGGCAAGGGCAAACTGCCGTGCTACCGGGGCCATGGATGCGTTGAGTTCCCACAGCCCCGGAAGCAACACGGCGGAGAAGCGGAACACCCTGGGGTTTTTAGTGGGTAAACCGCCCCATTCTGGGGCGGGACTCCCACATAACCGCCGGCATCCCCAGCCGGTGGTATCCATAAAGGATTTTCCCCAGGCAAAAAAAAAAAAAAAAAAAAACGATACTAATGACATAAGAATTTTTCAAATACGTCCAGTAGTTTCGGAGCCTATTTAATGCAAGCAAACAAAGAAACAATCAAATATTTCCTCTAATATTAAGCTGGGTACTGACCAACGTTACCCAACCCAGCTTTACAATACAATACAAATACAGAGTATTATATAATAAAGAGTTATTGAACACAACAAATCAGTACAAAACAATACAGAAACAAAGAACAAAGTAGACAATAGGCGGTCTTATCGCTTAATAGCGATCTCTTCCAGACAACCAATAATAGAAAGTGCTTTAGTGTGGATAGTGTAGACAAAGTACTCCGCGCGTACTTCCTTCCGTTATTGGGGTTGTAAAGGGTCGTGACGCAGGGTCGCGCATCTGTACGTTTGTCTGTTTGCGATAAACTCAAAAACTATTGGATTTTCATGCGGTTTTCAACAATAAATAAAGTGAAGTTTTTTTTTGTAAATTAGTTAAAATATGAAGATAATTGTGGCGCCGTGTTAGTTATCTTCATTGCACGCGTGCGAAGCCACGGCGAGTCGCTAGCTTAATAATTGAGTTTAGGTTTAATTGTGTTAAATGAAGAAAACTTACGCCTTGCAATTGGTAAAAGAAGTAAAAATTGTTTGAGTATGAACGACAGTACGCTACAAACTTTGAATTTCGAACTTTGAAGAATGTTGCAAGTTTAATAAAACTTTGTAAAAAATAACAATAAGGAATGATCGACATTATTGACTTACCAGCTATAATAAATCTTTGACGTTTCCTAAACTGTCAAGTGACTCACCCGAGGTGTGTACACAATTTTACGTCTCCCCAGGCCAGGAAGTGGAAACTTCCGCTCGAGTAGCGGGCGGTAAATTGCTACTTTACGGCCCGGTGCGACGTAAATTAATATCTGTCGCCTATATTTCACAAGGAGTTAGGTTTGCTTTTAAATTATAAAGGCACTGCTAATTATTTCCACCACCTCACGAAGGTTTCTTAACGCAAATAAATAATGTGTCACAGTTATTTGCAAGTAGTTTGTTTATGCCTTTACTAAATGACTAGCCAATGCAAATCTGACAGAATGCAGAGAAGCAATAATGACAAAGTCTTGTTCTTATTTTTATGAGGTAGGGTGGCAAACAAGCAAGTGGGTCACCTGATGGTAAGTGAGTACCACCACTAATAGACACCAAGAACAGATCTGATTGCAGATACATTGCCAGTCTAGTGGACTAAATTAAAATATCGAATGTATCAGTAATTTCAACAGTTACCTTTCTCATGTCAGTCCGTTTTGCTTTTTCAAAACAGGCCATATATCAGGTAATTATTGTGCAGGTTTTAGATATGACAGGGATAAAATATTGAGTTTTATCAAAATACATTTATTTTAATTGTTATGAGGGAAAACTAAATGCATAAATGGTGCGATTAGTATGGCGTTGGGCCTTGGATCAAGAAAATATTACTTTCAAGTTGCTTCACTACATAGTACAAAACAAAGTCTGTTTCCGCTGTCCGTCTGTCACTATGAATGCTTTTTTTATGAATCTTTAAAACTATGCAACGGATTGTAATGCGGTAATACGCAGACGAAGTCGCGGGCAGAAGCTAGTTATCTATAAAATAAATTGTAATCTCTAATTAATACTTTAACCGACATCTCTGAAAGTGGCAGTTAGAGAGGTCGATGAACCTTTTCCCGAAGGACCATGCACCAAGTCCTCTTGGCACCCTATTGTTACACTATTGCCCTTATAGACTACAAGCCCAAAAAACATGTGAAATGAACCAGCGTGAATGAAGCTTAGAAGGCTGTTACTATATCATAAAATAACTCTGAGCGCTATGCCGTCATTTCTAAGCGTCTCATTATATTATCATGCTTAATAGATGACAAATTATGGCTTAAATTCACCACAAAAATACATTTTTGACAAATTTTAAACCTGTAACCTTATGTTTTAAAGTGTGACCGAGGAGAACGTAACCACAGCAACAAGTGACAAGAAAAAGTTGATCACATCTTTTAACAAATACAGATGTGATTCACCAGTGTTGTAATTTTGGTGATCATTACAGTTTTTAAAAGTTTGTCATTGATAAAATGAATATGTCATTGAATAATTTATCCTTTCTATAGTAAATTTGACAGTTATTCTTAGTATTAATTTGTTCTTTATTAAGTACTAGCTTCTGCCCGCGACTTCGTCTGCGTAGAATTATACATAAAAACCTTCCTCTTGAATCACTCTATTTATTAAAAAAAACCGCATCAAAATCTGTTGTGTAGTTTTGAAGATATAAGCATACACAGGGACATAGGGACAGAGAAAGCGACTTTGTTTTATACTATGTAGTGATAGTGATAGTGATGTGGTGACTCACAAGGTTCATAATGATGTAAAAAGCTTATTATTCAAACAATTCATTAATGTGTTCCAAGAATATGAATCAGTGCCAGCAATTTCTAAATATGCTAATAGCTTAATGTTTCCAGTTTAATAATGATTGTTAATGTTCTTTTAATGACATTGTTAGTTGTTATAATTAGTTAATTGATACAGTGATTTACAAATGATTTTGGCTTGGCTAGCTTTGAATAAAGGTTATTTTGGAGAAATTATGACTCTGGATTCAGAGGTTAAAGATATTATGGATCACAATATTTTTCAGCTTCCATGCTGGTCTGGCAGCAAAGAAAATATGTAGCTGCTTCTCTTACCGCGCAAATGGTAGCCCATCGAGGGAATGGGCGAAAATCTTAGGAATTATGCTAAAGCGATGCAGCCAACCCATCACTATTTTGACTCTCCTTTCCAGCTACACGCCCACAATCATGCTAAACATGGCCTTTAGGTCTTGTTACCACAGGCTCTATCTACCCCATAAGTGATATAAACGTGATTTGTATATCTGTATGTTCATGATAAATCCTAAGGTAATTTTTGTAATCATGGCAGTCTGGAATCAAAAAGGTAAAAGAAATATGCTAGTGCGACCAGAAACAATCTACTGCTAAATATTTTTAAGGATTCCAGATACAACTAATTAAATCTAAAAGGAAGGTAATGAAATATGACTAAGTTTCGATGAAGAATCAGATTGAATTTTAGATTTTTTAAAGACCACCTTACAGAAATTGTTCTCAATAATGCAGTTGTTTTTGAAGTGCAATAGGTACAAAAGTTTACCTTCTTTGGATTAATGAACGTCACCTCATCTCTTTACAGCTAATAGCAGTACGAAATTACCATAAGACAGTGAAACATATCAAATAAAGTGTTCCAAGCATATGTTGTGGTCAAAGTTGCCGCGTCAGATCAACACGTACCTCGAAGACGCCGAGGCAGCGGCCGAGCTTGCCGATGACGCCGGCCTCTTCCAGCACCTCGCGCATCGCCGTCACCGAGGGCTCCTCCTCGGGCTCCACGCCTCCGCCCGGCACGATCCAATTGTCCGGTCGCCGGGAAGATGTCACTAACAACACCTGCCCCAACACAAATCAATTTTAACACACAGGATCATAGAGAAGTGTCGAATAGGTGCGGGGACCAACAGTTGTTATGCTAACCTCCGTTTCGGCATCCGATCGCACGCATATACAAGCAGCACGGCGTCTGAACCCTTCTTCGTCGTAGATCCGGATAGAGTTAGGCTTTTCCTTCACCATTTCGAGTAAACACGTAAACGCGAACGAAACAGACGATCACGAACGAAAAACGGACATTAAATATAAAGTAAATTATCAACCGAACGAATTTTTTTAGTGATCAACAAACGCCATAACCGAGGTATCCTGTGATAAACGTATCCATTTTCGACTAATTGATGAGTTACACAACGTACATGTAAAATGAAACTATAATAACGATAACACTACAATTAGAGCAATATTTCAGCTATAACTAGCTCTTGATCGCGTATTTCGAGCCCATGTTGAATGGTGCCTGACGTTTTCTTTGCGAAAATCGAAATAGGTTTTGGAAAGCAAAAGCAAGGGACTATCAGCTGACAGCCGGAAGAAGGAAACAAGATTGCCATGCCACGCCGTGGCTGCTTAGAATGTTGCTAGCTGAGAACGCAAATGGCGTTTCGACAAAGGTTATAATGTAGAACCAAAATTTTAAATTTTATTTCTTAACCAAATATCAAAAAAATAAAGCAATTTTATGGAATATAATAAATGCCATTGTAATTTTATTGTAACATTTTTTTTGGTATGATGTTGGCTAACGTATAAAAAATCTGAACATAACTTTGAAGCATCGCCTTTGGTTTTTCCATCAAGCAAGCCTTAAATTGTCTATGCTCTTACTTTTTTCTGACATTTGACAGTGAATGCAGTTATTTTAAAATTTTGATTTACTTGTTTGTTGGTTTGTGTCTAATCTAATTTTGTTTAAGTTTTTTTTTCAGGTTTGTAATGGGTAAGTAATATTATTTTACTAATACCCTTCGATTTTCTATATGTTTGTTGTTAGAACGTTTAGAAAGAAGATTTGTGAAGTAAATTAGGAACTTGGTACATTGAAGATTTGTCAATGAATTTCTTTGGTTTTCAGATAGAAGCTTCGACTTAGTTGCTCTGTTGAAGCAGCAACCAACGAAGACCCACAAAGTTAGGCCGTCGCAGTTTGTGAGCGTGGCTGGAGGGGTACTGTGTAACATTTAATTAGTGATAGTATTGTAATCCGCAGTATACTTTAAAATGCATGCGGTAGGTGACCAACGCCTGTCTACTCTTGGTGCCCGAATTATGAGTACTAATTTAATTAGTGTAACATCAGTTTTTGTAACAATATTTGTGTGAAACAAACAAATGAACACATAATTCAGGCACCAACTTACCTTACAGTTCTGTCAGTAAGGACCACAGCTACTATTAGCCCTGATAGAATGAATTTGCATTACAGGTTCAAAAGCGGCTGGAGACCAATATAAAGAATAGAAAAAGTAGCCGCCTGTCTATCTTTGACCGGATACGGAACATTCCTAAGGAGAGTCCTCGTCCACCTCAATTGTCTGAGGTGCAATTGAAAGCGCAGCACAGGAAGCAGCAGCTAGAGAAATGGAAGGAAGAAAAAGACAAGAAGAAACAGGCAGCAGCGGCACAGAAGAAGAAACCTTTTGTTGCAGGTGTTTCACACCGGAACACCTTTGGGCCTCCTCCACCGCCAAGACCGATGCCAAGTACCTCTGGCCGTATCACAAGGTCCCAAGCCTCGAAGCAACGTGAGCAAGCAAAACAACCCCAGTCTTTCGCACCAACTAATGCCGCTTTTAAACCACCACAGTTTAAAAACACAAAAGTTCCTACTCTGGCACCCATAACAAAGAAAAAGACCAATAGTAAATCTAAACCAATCCTGACTTTCGAGCCAGTTCTACCAAAAACGACTCAAAACAGAGCAACACGATCTAAAACAGTATTAAATAAACCAAATATCCAAACGAACAAAACTGACAGCAAAGTGACTCGCAAACCAAACGAAAATACCAAAGGGAAGCTCAAGAATACTCCTAAATTAAAAAAATCTATCTTTAGCTCTTCAGAGTCTGCAAAATCTTCGGACTCGGAATTTACTTCATCATCAACTACATCTATAGAAATGAGTACACCTAAAAATGTTCCGAGAAGTGAGTCCAATTCAGAGGAAAGACTTCGTTCCCCCAAGTCCCCAGTAACGTTGACTCCGGAGCAGATCATTGAGGAAGTCAAGAATATTAGTCCGTGTGTCACTATGTCCCGAGGGAAGGCTAACGCTAGAAGAGAGATGAAGAAAAAGCTGGATGAAGGTATAAATCATTTACAACAGAACTCTTTGTCTATTTATAAGTAACCAGCTTATGCCCGCGACTTCGTCTACATAGAATTATACATAAAAACCTTCCTCTTGAATCACTCTTATCTATTAAAAAAAACCGCATCAAAATCCATTGTGTAGTTTTGAAGATATAAGCATACATAGGGATATAGGGACAGAGAAAGTGACTTTGTTTTATACTATGTAGTGATAGTGAAGAGACTGGTGTCCTATCTGACTTAATATGTATGTATTTTATAGCGCATTGGTTTCGACTGTAATGCTGTAATTTTTTATTGACTAAATAAATAAATAAATAATAAATAATGTATAATGAAAAATAGCTATAAAAATTGGTGTTTACTTTCAGGACTATTGGATGAAGACAATAGCAACATGGACAGCGTGAACCACTTCCGGAGGCAGCTGGACTCTGAGATCACTCGCATTACGAGCTTGTGTGAAGCTTGGGACAAGATCTTTGCGCAAACCGTGTTGCCAGAACCTATACAGGTAAGCTTAGGCCTTGCAAAATTTATAAGTGTCTAATTTTTAACAGACTTCAAAAAAAGGAGGAGGTTGTCAATTGTTTTACTTTAATTTTGTGAAAATTTGTAACTAGGTATTTAATTATTAAATTAAATTTTTGAAAAATAAATAAAGAGAAATGCAATAAATTTTTCAAGAGATTTTGATAATACAATGTTGCGCATAGTGAAGTCTTAGGAATCATGTTATAGGCGATGTGGCTAGCAACCCATCACTATTTTGATCCCATTTTCCACCTATACGCTCAGAATCTTGCTAAACGTGACCTTAGGTCTTGGTACTTTAGGCCCTGTCTACCCCGAACGGGATAAAGACGTGATTTGTGTGTGTGTGTTTGAAATGGTTACTCGTAAGCCGCTTAAGCCTGCACATGGTTTCCAGGAGCTGGTGCTGACGGCGGTGGGGCAGGCGCGGCTGCTGATGTCGCAGAAGATGCAGCAGTTCGCGGGGCTGGTGGCGGCGTGCGCGCGCCCCGCGCCCGGCGCCGCGCTCGTCACGCCCGCCGACCTGGCCGGCTTCTGGGACATGCTGTTCATGCAGGTATATTGATAACATAACAAATTCACAGAAACTGATACCTTAACACATTAAGAACTAAAGTTTAGCAGCGGTTCTCGCACTAGGTCGAGCCTGTATCGCGAGAACCAGTCGATATTGAGGCGATTTTTTTGTATTCGGTAGGTGATCCGCCTTACAAGTCAGTCGTACTACTTAGAAAGAAAGAAACAAAGAAGCCATTTATTCCTTTTTGCGAGACACTCAATTTTATAGAAAAGCAACGAAATACACAGTTAGGTACTATCAAATGAATGAAGAAATTTACTTCAGTTTTTTTATGTTTACTTTTACGGTGTTTGCTTGTTGAGCCTGATGGGATAAGACGCCTTAAGAGGCGAGGAATCCTAGAACTGGATTAGCTGATACGAAGACAGCTATGAATAGAGAAGCTTCCACTGGGGAGCTGGCTCTGCACGACATGAGACTCCTACACCACATCTGCTCATAGTCGTCCGACTGATTGCAAGATAATATATAAAAAAAAAAAACTTTTACGGTGTTACCGTTACAAATTAAAATTTTAAACGACATTGACAACTAAAACACATAGAAAAATCCGAAAAGTAAAGCTGTGGCTGTGAATCGAACCTGGATCCTCGTCATTCCTTGATGAGTGCTATACTGCTACACCACCCATAGCAGGTCACAGCTTTGCTTTTCGGATTTTTCTGTGTCCTAATTGTCAGTGTCGTTTAGAAATTTAAAAAACACAGACATGAAAAATAAATCATCAGTGTTGACCTTGTGTGTGCAAAAGTGAAATGGCCGCTGACTCAGCATTACGCTGTGCTGTCTTACAGGTGTCTATATTCAGATACAGATCTTTTACGGGTAGACGGGTAGGTGTACGTAGGACACTCGTTTGTCCCACTGCAATCGATAGTGCTCATGACACCGAGGAGAAAAACCGGAAAAAGAAAATAAAATTCTCAGAACGCATGTTATAAAAATGGCTTATACGGGTGAACAATTTCCATACGTCACACGTGTGTACACAGCTCAATCGTTCCGTGTGGCAGGTGGAGAATGTAGACATGCGCTTCAAGAAGCTGGAGGAGCTGCGCGCGCGCGGCTGGGCCGACGACGCGCCGCCCCCCGCCCCCGCCCGCCGCGCGCGCCGCCCGCACGCGCCGCACCCCGCGCCCGCCGCGCCCGCCCCACCCGCCGCGCCCTCCAGCAGGCTCAGAGACATTATTGCTGGTAAGAGTGTTCTCACATTATCCAATCCGAATTTAGTAAACAAAATGTATGAATGTTGCGTTCGAGGGAATGAACGAAAATCTTAGGAATCCTTCTTAGGGACCCATCACTATTTTGATTCCCCTTTCCACCTATACGCCCACAATCATGCTGAACGTGGCCTTTACGTCTTGTTAGTTTAGGCTCCGTCTACCTCGTAAGGGATAAAGACGTGATTTATGTATGTATGTATGTAAATGTATGAAATACCAGTTGTCGCACGCGACTTGCCTGCAAAGACTTCATTTATCGCTCTCGCGCGGGAGCTACGCCATTTTCCGGGATAAAAGTAGCCTGTGCGTTATTGTAGACTGTTATCCAGATCAGTCCAGTCGTTCTGGTGTGAAAGATTAACGAACGTCCATGCGTGCTCGCTCACAAACTTTCGCATTTATATTATTAATGGGATGTATCGGATCTGACATCGATATTAACTATTGTCTTTTCACATACATATATCACGTCTTTATCCCTTACGGGGTAGACAGAGCCTAAGGTAACAAAACCTTAAGGCCACGTTTAGCATGACTAAGGGGTGTATAGGAGAGGAAAGAAAAATCAAAATAGTGATGGGCTGCTAGCCGCATCGCCTATAATATGATTCCTAAGATTATCTTATTGTCATTTCAGCTGCAAGAAAAGCTAAAAAGGATCAAGAGTCTCAATCCTCCGACAATTCAGAATCTGAGAAGTCTGAATCCACTCCCCCAGAGACGAAGACCTTTGAAGCTGGCTTCTTCAGTGTGTCGTCGCCGCTCAAGAAGCCAGGTTCCTCGGTGCCGGGCACGCCCGCCAACAAGTCCAGCTTGTTGAAGAGTGTACTCTCCAGCGAAGCAAGGAAGGCTTCTGCGTCCAAGGTTAGTCACAGGAGCGAACCCACAGACGTCAGATGTACAATAAATTACGTGAATGCGTTTACTTCGCGTGCCCGAACCCTGACCAAGCATCTTCAGCTGAATCATTTCAATTGGAGGAGCATCGGTGTTCTTGAATCGGTTTGGAATTAATCATCTCTATCTCCAGCCCACATATGTCCCACTGCTGGGCACGGGCCTCTCAGAATGAGAGGGCTTGTGCTATTTTTTTTTTATTTTTTTTATTACGAACTGACCAGTGATTGACTTCTATCTCACTTGGTGGAAGGTGCAGATGAGGCCAAAGGTGTAACTCCCTGGTTCAGTAATAGCCTATTCACTCTAGCCTTGAAGAGCCCTAGGTTGTATCTGTCCGGAAATACAGACGATGGGGGCGAATTCCATTCCCTAGCAGTTCGCATTAGGAAGGATGAAGCAAACCGTCTCGTGCGGGCCAATGGTATGTTGACAACAAATGGGTGAAAACGCTCCCCCCGCCTGGAAGTCCGTTGGCGAAACGGAGATGGAACTATAAGGTCGTGCAATTCCTGCGCACACTCACCAAAATGTATCCGATAAAAAACAGACAGACATGCAACTCTTCGACGGTGTTCGAGACTCTGCAGCCTGTTCTCGATTAACGAGGCATCACCAATGAGCCTACGGGCTCGCCGCTCTACCGATAGTATAGTTCCCACCCAGTTCGCTATAGTTCCCACGCGGGCCCAGTGCGGATTGGGAACTTCACACACACCATTGAATTGCTTCGTAAATTTCGAACCCACGGCCCTCTGCTTGAGGGTCAGGTCACACCACTAGGCTAGCATGGCTTTTTTAATTTCGGCTGTGGCGTCACAGTAAGTTGTTAAAGTCGGCACGCTTGGTTTCAATACAAATCTTGATTTTTGCGTGATGTATGGCATATATCTGATATCTGTGCGCGGACCATGACTTTGCGGAGGTTCTGATAGTAATTGTATGGCCCAGGGAGGGGGGGGGGGGAGGGAGTTTCTTAGGAAGGAGGTGCATCCTACTAATATTATAAACGCGAAAGTGGATGGATGGTGGTTTGTTACTCTTTCACGCCAGAACGGTTGGACAGATCTGGAGGAAATTTGGAACATAGATAGATTATAGTCTGGTATAACACATGGGCTACTCTATCCCGGAAAATTGCGCAATTCCTGCGGGATAGCGATAAACGAATTCTATGCAGACGAGAGTTGCGGGCAAGCGGAAAAGTGAATCGTAAAAACTTTTTCAGACCTCAACTTCGTTCGCCATGCTTCGAGCGTCGTTGAAGAGCAAGAATGTGGACATTGACGGCGTTTCACCGCTCATGGTGTGTATATTCGACGTTATTTTGTAGGCAAAGAAGCAGTGGCGTAACTATAGGGTGGCAGGGGTGGCAAAATGCCAGGGGCCCCTAGCTCTACGGGGCCCCGGACCGGCTTGGTTTAGAGCACAGAAGGGACGCTGATGCACTTCTTTATATTGAAGAAGGAGCCCCATCTGACGAATTTGCCACAGGCCCCAGACGTTATAGTTACGCCACTGCAAAGAAGGGAAACAAATTGGTATTATTCTGTGAATGTTGCGGCTCCTATTCCAGAAGAATTGTAGGTATAAAAAGGGGGATTCTTCAAGGAAGGTGGGTACCCTTGATACGTGAGGCGTCTTCGTTTTTGCGGATAGTGTAGGATTTCGGGAAACGTCTGCCATCTTGCCGCCAAGCAGCAGTGTATAATGTGTTCATGAGTTCTTCTTAATGTACGCCCTAACCAGAGTTTCTGTTATTTACTTTGTAATAATTTCTGATCCAGCAAACTCCAACCATGACCCCTGTCAACATCTACGCCACTCCGGCGCGCAGCATCCTCAAACAGGGCAACCCCGTCAGCTCCAGGAAGTCGGAGAAGCTGAAGATGGTGCTGTTCCACGAGGAGACCAGCTCGCCAGTGTCGTACACCAGCTGCGGGTACGAGGAAGATGTCAAAGAGGTCGAGGAGGTGGTTGAAGATGTGCAGATTAAGGAGGAAAAGGAAAATAAGCCGGCGACTAGGAGGAGGTCACGGTAAGTTTTATTTAACACTGTCTATATTGATATTAAAATTACTCGTAGTTTGTATCTCCTTTCTTATCCAGTGTAACGTCTTTATAAAATAACTTTGTCTAAATTAAGATAGAATAAGGAATAGTGTGATAAGGGAACGTGCTGGTGTGAAAGAGGATATAGTGACTAGGATAGAAAAAAGTATGCTTAGTTGGTTTGGTCACGTAGAACGGATGGATGAAAGTAGACTAACTAAACAGATGTATATGGGGAGTGTGAATGGCGTTGGGAGGGGAAGGCCTAGACGGACGTTCCCAGACCAAATACGTTTTGGAAAAAGGTTAGGTCAGGATACCCGAAACCGACGAACATGTATGAAGAGATTGATGAATGTGGATAGGTATTTTTTAAACAAACAGTATGACATTATCGCTATTGTAACTTTGCAAACATTTATTTATTTATTTATAGGAACACAAACAGTCATACATGGCTCATAAACAAATCACAAAGAGTTTATATCATTGACAAAGTGTTCACATTTAACATAGCACATTTGTGTAATTCCTAGCTGAATGTGACGGACGCGTAAGGACGCGAAACAAATATAAAAAATACTGAATTTGAATAAAACATAAGGACATTTTCAAAAAAACACGTACCCTTGACTTTTTTTTCAAAATGATGACATTTTGGGTTTTTCTGAATCAGAATTATTAGCACTATTTATTTTTGTAAAGAAAAAAAGTGTCCATTGGTTTTTTGACATTTTTGTGACACTATTTTCATACGATTTATATGGGGCGTCACAAAACTGACACGAAAAAGTTGTATGGGAAATTAAGGTAATCTTGTTGTAAAAATGGTACACGTTTTTTTAAAAATTCCCGCAAGCTAAATTTTTTAAATAAAAATAAAATAAAAATTAAAAAACTTATTAAAATTACTATTCTCCAGCTTGTCCCGCCAAAATGCAGAGGACAAGTTGAGTCCGGTGATGACGCGCAGCCGGCGCAAGAGTGCGCAGACGCCGCTCCTCCCCGCAGACAGCAACGCGGGCGCCGGCGCCGGCGCGCGGCGCAGGCCCGACGCGGACACGCCCAAGCGCTCGTCCAGACGACGGAAGAGCGCTGCTGTTGTGTAGGCAAGTGTGTTTTTAGTGCCAATAGATTTGAGCATTAATATTGTATAAAAACAAAAACAGTTCAACAAATAGGAGACGAACATTCGTAGGACACGTACGGCGATAAATGCTAGCCGTATAGGCGCGACAGGGCGATCGCGGGAAGGTGAGGTGCGAACTGTAATGATCATTCTAGTGTTATTATTATTACGGGTTAAGCTCACAAAAAAGGGCGTTCTAGCCAGCACAGCTAGCACAAGCGCGAGCTGTGTGACGCGCGTATACTACCAGTCTTTTTCTTACCGTTCATTCTAGAAAGAGAGGGCGACACGGCTATCAGTCAGACTCATTTTGTGTCGCCGTGTGAATGAAACAATAGTTTTATAGAAAATAGAATGTAACAGAAATTTCGCGACTGAATTTACGCGATTGATAACTCGAAAATTACGCTCGCCCGGCCTTACCCTAAAAGAAATTCCGTGACATCCACCAGGCTCTACTATTTCAAACTGAAACTATTTACTGAGTGTAAAATGTTGTTACAGAGATCCTATATGTACCTATACATGCAGCGTGTTTGGATCCCCTTTATAAAGAAATTGCTCTAGGATCTGAATAGCGAAGCTGACGTCACGAGAAAATTCAATGCTCGATGTTCTTTTACAATTTAATGCTCACGTCCGTCAGCATCTTTTATGGTGAGAAATGGTGGTTACACTGTTTTGTAATAGTTTTTTCTACGTGTGTGAGGAACCTAAGCGCCAAAGTTCGACTTTGCTGCAAATGTACAGTACCGGGCGTAAAGCTTGCACATCGGTCTTCTCGGCTAATTTCGGCTTTGTAGAGCGTTGTCTCGCTCTAACTTCGTGACGCCAGTTGTCTCTTTCTAATAACCGAAGTGCAATCTTTATGGGCCGGTAATGTAGTTTAGTTTGAATATAGGCTTGTACCTTGTTGATTTGGTGATAGCTTTATTCTGATTATCGACTGTTTAATTATGTTCTGTTTTGTTAGTCTTGTAGAAGGGAATATTCGAATATCATGTTATTTTTATACATTGAATACTTTGTTAGTCGTATAATATTCGGAAAATAGTTGTGAATGTCCACTTTTTTAGACGTATATGGGATTACAAACTTGGAAAACTGTTTAAGATTCGAACGAATATGGAATTGTGTCCAGCGGCCATCTCGCTTTTGTACTCTTCATTGAGGGACTCATAATATGCGAGTTCCGTTGAGTATAACAGTTAGGCACATGATATTGTATCACAATAAGGTAGGAAAAAGCAGGAATTAATGATGAACGATATTTTAATTTTTTGTGATCGATTTTAGCAAAAGAATTATACTCGCTATAAAATTAGTTAATTGTCATGTATAATTTTTATTGTAGTGACATTAGATTTGAGATTAAGCAAATAAAATTAAGGAAAATGACACTTTCGAAATAATGAACTAAGCGGTAGTTTTGAAACGCACACATCTTCTTCATTGAAATAACAGTATTGTAATTGTGTCGTATTTCTTGAAAGTAATTTTGCATTCATCCAAAATTTTCAACCAATTCAGTGCGAATTACTTGACATTTCACAATAATTACTGTAACTTACAGGGCTTAATTATATTTTAATGTTACAGCCTGGCCTTGAAACCGGGACCAAAATACCGGTCGGGTATAAATATGGGAACCGAAACGAAAAAGGTCGGTATATATCACTCTAGTACCGGTATTTGGGTACCAGTTTCAACTTCTGACGCCGGATTTTTTAACGATCGGCCATCTCACTAGAGTTTTATCCATTACCGGTATCGATACCGGTATGCGATCGATATCGGCACTAATAGTACATGTAGCACAAATGTCAACCAAGCTTACTACCGATGTCTGCCAAGGGAACATTTTGAAAATACCGGTATTACTCATTTATTTTATTATTACAACCATGGCATTACAATGTTGGTAACTAATACTAAAGAAGTTACACATGGACCCCGGTGGGGTGTAGCCATACAATAGGTAGTACAATAACACCCAACAGGTAGCTAGTAGGTAACTATACAGGTTACAATTTATCGTCTAAGAAATCAGATACGGATGACTTCTAGCAACGTGGCTCTAAAAACATATTTTTATGTAATTAAGTCCTTTGAGTTAAAGTGAAAGATTAAAACATTGCAATTCACAGTAGTATCAAAATTGTAACCAATGGTTCAGCACATCTGGCACAAGAGCGAGCGAGATAGATAGCCAGTCTTTTTCTTACTGTTCGTTGTAGAAAGAAATGGGTAGTGTATCTCGCTCGCTCTCGTGTATGCCGGGCTGGAATAATAATGTGAATGCCATTTTTTTTCTACTTAAGTTTATTTTTAGTTTATATAAACATTATTGAGGTCTTGTCCAATATTGGGGCGCTATTTAGACTAAAACCGCCATTGTCTCTGGCACGTGTGTCATGCGTCTATTATTATGTTGAATGTGTTGTGTGAACATTGTATGTATGTTGGTATATGTATAGTGTCGTGTGAAATGTAAAATATCTAGGATTTAGTATTGACGAACGAGGTGTTTATGTTTAAATAAAGTTAGATACTTGATTATTCTTGTTTTTTTACAAGCTCTTATTTGGTTTCTGTCTAAACAAAACTTGCAAGTGCAATTTGACCCGTCTTGGTTTCCAATTCGATTGAAATTTTGCACGCATACCTATGTACAATGTACATAGCGTGACGATGTTATATATTTATATATAGATGTATTATCTTATAATTACACTAACGGATAACTCGCGTATAGGTCGAGTCATGTAAAAAGAACGCTGAAAAGAAGTAGAGGACCCCCCTCTGCTCATAGTGTACCTATGCGCAAGCACCCCCTCCCCACTTTCTTCCATATTAGTATAAAAGTCGAGTGATGCTCGATATGTTTCGGACTACTTAGTCCATACGTACGTACATAAAACACATATAAATACCACAACTTAAAATTTTCTTAAAATTCCCACAAACGTTGGTTTGGCATGTGTAACAGTTGTGCTCATTAAACTTTGATAAGATTCCGTAAAGGGATCGAAATGCGTCAGTGTTTGTGTGGTGTAAGAGATAATTAAGTTTGTGGGATTTATGTGTTTTATGTGGCAGTAGTGGAGGGAGGGATTGCATGAAAAACATATATATTTCACACAGGCTTGGTTATCTTGCACGTGAGTAGCGGAGTAGCAAGCTAAATATTTTTTGTTCATTGAAATGGACCTCCGCAAAGTAACGCCTGATTCAATAAAATATTATTATGTAAGGTAGATGAGAGCGCTTATGTTAAAAATGATTTGTTTAGACACTTATTAACATTCAGATTTAAGATAAAATTGTTCGTGGGCCATTTACACAATAGTCCTGGAGCGAGCCAATTCGAAGTATTTAACAGCGAGATATCCTGTGCCCTAGTTGCTGCTCTGCCAAAAGCATCATGAAAGTACACCTCAAAATGTAGGAGGCATTTTGTAACCTTTTTTACCATGCAGTCTAGTACTATGACAAGAAAATTCTACCCGTGGTATTAGGTACTGGTAATAAGTACTACCGGCAAAAAAGGTTTAGTACTGCCCGATTTTCGAAAGCACCAGTTGAAAATGGAAATATTGTATTTTTGCTACAAAACTACATCCTAAATTAGATTTTCGACTTGTTGACTAGATTAATTACAGCTGTAAGTCATTAAAAAAAAAATGTACATAGTTAAGGCACAGTAGTTAAGGGCTTAATCACAACAAAAAATAATTGATTCCTTTGCGTTACGACCGTTTCACCTTTATTACAGCGCAGTAAGGGTGAAAAAGTTGTAACACAAAGGAATCAATTAACTTTTGTTTTAATTAAGGCCCTAACTATGTGCATGTGTTTTGAAAACGACTCAAGTATCTTTTATTTTACTTCAGCACAATTTATAATTTGTAAACCACATACCTAAGTGAAAATTTGTTTAAATATTGGAAATTGGACAGATGGAACCACCGTAGCATATTTATTTATGTACTAACGGCACATTTTTTTCTACAACAAACGTTTATTAATATACAAACTTTAAAAACTAAATAACAATAAGGAACACTAAAACTAAGAAAGTTGATTTAAAGTATTATGTTAAAAATTATTAAAAATTAACCTAAAATATGCCCCCCTGTTTCGTGCCTGGTTCAAAGGTTCCCATTATGCTGGCCGCGTTGCCTCTTTGAACTGCAATGGAAACCCTTTGAACCAGCCACGAACCAGAGCGGGGATCGCAGCCCCTATCTCTTAGTTTATGTACTTAGGTATATGTTATGATGTGTTAAGTACGTATATCCTTGAATATGGTAATAATTTCGTAAGGGAAGTTCAAAATGGAAATTCTTTCTGCGAGGCTCCTGGCTTCGCAGCGCGGTGGCCTGGATCACGGCCAGGCGGCCGCGTATCCGCACGGAAGTAATTGCACAGTAATGACTGTTCGGATTCATATCATGACATACATATAGGCTAAACTAATTTACATGCGCCGTAGTTATGTGAACTGTCGTACAGAATTATCATTCTTAACAAAAAGTCTACTAGTTTAATATATTAAATTAAAAACACAAATTGACCTAGTCCCAAAGTAAACGCTAGTAAGGCTTGTGATATGGGTACTAGACAACGATATACATACTTAAATAGATAGAAACATTTATGATTCGGGAACAAATATTCGTGCGCATCACACAAATATGCCCTTACCAGGATTCGAACCCGGGGCTCTTGCTTCGCAGGCAGGGAGACTACCAACTAGGCCAACCTCGTCGTCAAGTTTAGGTTTGATAAAATTGAGCTTACTTAGGAAACCTAATATTATTGACTAGTTCTTGCTCGCGATTTCGACCGCACAAATAATGTGATATAGACAAATAAACGAAATCCCGATTACGAATAGAAGAAAAACAACCTGAATCTGCGGGAAAATTAAAGAGAATTAATGAAATAAAATTACAACTACACGCCGGGGCACTTACTTCTCTACGAATATGATTTATATTCAATTTTCCCTTGTTCTTCGTACATAACCAAGTTACATTACTCTGACATTCTAAGGTAAAATAAAGACTATTTCCAAAGTAAAACAAACATGTTCGCGGCTTCGCCGCACCGCCGCAACTAAACCTAAATTAATCCAAATTAATCATCCAACGTTAGTTTTACCAGTGCTGGCAATGTAACGTGATTATTTACAAAGAACAAGCTTTGAGGTTACATACGAATAAGCAAATTTTGATGACCGAATGAATAAAAAAAAATACAGGTGATGTGGCATGAAGAAGAAAATTAATGATTTATTAATTTACGGCAGCTAAACAGCGTCTTATTTCACGTCCTGATAAAGCGGACTCTGCTACGAGCTACGAGGCACAGTCGGTTGCTACGTTGGCTCTATGGCCAAACACATAACTGTGCCACATTTATTCATGGCATGGTTAAGCATTGAAAAAACCCTCACCAAAGTGGTTATTTATTGGAGTATTTTCGCACGACCAAACTGCATCATTTTTACCAGTTTTTATTTTAGTACAGTCTACGTCAAGGATATCTTTACACTTATCTTTATCTTGTCGTTGTAACTTCATGTTTGAACTTTCATATGAAGTTGTCCAAATGCTTGGAGCGAGCAAGGCAAGGCACTAAAGTGTAAAGATATCTGACGGCGACTGTACTTACCTGCTTTGTTAGTCAGTAAATACGAAGAATTTCAGTAATTTCCGATGATCGGAATAACTAGAAAGGCATACTCGTAATTTGAACAAAAAAACAGGGTCATTTTCATACAACTTTTTAAGGGAAGTGGCTCCGTGTGATTTATAGATTTCTTTTAAAACACAAGTAGTGGTTTTAATTCTCTTTTGAGACATATCACATGTGCAAGGAAGAACTGTTTGTTCATTTTATTCGCTCAAGGTACCTAATAATTTGCAGTAGATACTTAACAAACTTCTAACAAGCAAAACAAGCTCGCGTAATTTCGCTCACAAAGTAGGTACTTTACAATTAAATAAGCAATTAAAAATGGCAGCGGCAGCCATGACAATAACAATTAAGAAGGCCCGTTAGATAGCGGGTCAGATTACCTAAATCTATGCAAATGCGGGAGACTGTAATGGGGTAATTTCGCGTTGAACCTGGCAACCCCGGGACTGGCCGGAATGCCGAGTGTCATAGACAATAAAATTACACAAGTTTTTTCTTAATGGCGGGAGATTTTTCGGATGCAATACAAGGGATTTTTTTATAGCTAAGAGTTTGCTCAACAAAAACAAAGTTTTGAAATAAATTAAAAAGTTACAAATGTTACTTACGAGGTTAAGGCACAGTCTAGGTAGATATATACTTAAGCTTTTAAAACTTCCAGCAATGCTCCTGTCGCTTCTAACGCTAAACACAACCGCATTAGGCAAATTGGCCCGCAATTTAAATTATTACCGCACGGCGCACCGTAAATTCACAACTACCCTTAATTCATTTCCCTTCGCGTTGAACTACCTCAATATTTTCACATCTTACGTGTTCCGCGCACGTATCTCGAATTCACACTCAAGTTCGGAGATAAATTGTATGAAATACTAGTCCCTTATTCATATAGAAACTTGGACGGTAAATCACACGCGAATAAAATGGCCACAAAAGGAAGTTAGTTTAGTAAGTAGTTTGCGTAAGTTTCGCTAATTTGTGACTAGCGCTCCGTTTGGCGTTGTTTTGTTATGATGGAATACAGCTTTTTTTTGTGCAGTAGGGAATATTCATTTTCTTTTATTGTTAACGAAAACGCATAAGTAACAAATAATAAAACTACGACCTAAATGGATTTTTGAATAGAGATTCATAAGTATAATTTAGGTATATGTATAACCTAACGTAAAAATGTAATTTTTGATACAACCTTTTTTTATCTGCATCCACTTGTTTCCCGCAACTCACGATGTTGCCGGTCCACGTAGTGGGAGGCCTGCCAGCACTGCGTCTTCCGTTTCGTGGTCGCCACTCGAGAACTTTTCTCCCCCAACGGTTGTCTGTTCTACGAGCGTGGCCTGCCCATTGCCATTTCAACGTAACATACTCCGTTACATACTTAGGTACATACTCCTCGAGCTATGTCGGTGACTCTAGTTCTTCGGCGAATCTCCGTATTCCGGATTCTGTTGCGCAAAGAAACTCCGAGTATAGCTCTCTCCATAGCTCATAGGTTCAATATAACGAAGATCCTTGGATATGTCGGTAAACAAGTAAGTAATCTTTATTCGCGAATAACATGATGTAGATACAGACTTCAGTTTTAATTTATTGTTGACATCTAACTTCCCGCTGGTCTCGGAGCAGAGAAAAAACATAGAATGTACCAGCTGCTTCTCTTCCCGCGCAGATGGTAAAAGCTCGTCGAGGGAATGGGCGTATATCTTAGGAATCATTAACATGCGGGTTGGCCGCATCACTATTTTGACTCTCCTTTCCAGTTAAACGCCCACAATCATGCTCAACGTGGCCTTTAGGTCTTGCTACCCTAGGCTCTGACTACCCAGTAAGGGATAAAGACGTTATTTATGTATGTATGTCACATATCTAGCGTGCAAATTAATATTATATAAAAAACTAGTGACCCGCTCTGCCTGTATCACTATCACTATCACTATCACTTCACTACATAGTATAAAACAAAGTCGCTTTCTCTGTCCCTATGTCCCCATGTATGCCTATATCTTCAAAACTACACAACGGATTTTGATGCGGTTTTTTTTAATAGATAAAGTGATTCAAGAGGAAGGTTTTTATGTATAATTCTACGCAGACGAAGTCGCGGGCAGAAGCTAGTTATACATATATATAAACCTTCCTCTTGAATCACTCTATCTTTTAAAAAAACCGCATCGGAATCCGTTGCGTAGTTTTAAAGATCTAATCATACATAAGGACTGACAGAGGAAAGCGACTGTTTTATACTATGTAGGTTAGGTTATAATTTTAATTACGTACGGACGAAATCGTGGGCGCAGCTTGTCAGTTCATATTTTTGGTAGTCTTTGTGTATTGTGTCTCCACTTTACAAACGATGTTTCCAATTTCAATGAGCACGTTTGCTTTGAAATAGAAAGTCAATGGCAATAAGAAACGTTTTCGCTAAGCCGTTCGTGGATAAAGGGCCGAATCGCGTCTTCGGATTACACGTCGAAGTACAGTGCAGCTTTATTAAGTGCTGCACCCCGAATAGTATCGATAATCGATAAAATTAAATACAATAGCGTCCTCACTGACAGCATTCGCATGTGAGCATTCGGCGTCGAATATTCGAGTGGTGTGGACTTTGAGCCGAGCATTACAAAGATTATATTGATCGCTCGTTTACAAATGCTTAGGTAAGAATGCTCTTAGTAAGGACGCTCCATTACAATAACAAAACACAGATATGTCTAGAAAATTTTAGGTGAGCAATAGGCGGCCTTATCACTTCAGAGTGATCTCTGACAGGCCAAGCCACCTTAAATTCAAATTTGAGTGAAATGGGACCCAAACTGTGGGGTACGTTTGGTTATCTGTTTTTTGTAATTAGTTAGATATCTGTTTGTTAGTGTTGTTATCGTGAAGTTTTAGAACCTAAATAAAATGTTTGGTCTCTTTTCTTACTTTTCTTACTTCTCTTTTCTTACTTTTTCGATGTAATTAATTATTTAAACTTGAATAATATTTTTATTATTATACAAACTATTAAGAACTAAATAACAATAAAGAACACTAAAACTAGGAAAGTTGATTTAAAGTAAAGTAAGTTAAAGATGATTAAAAATTAACCTAAAAATTCCCCTCCCTGTTTATTGGTTTCGAATATTGACCACTTATTATTTTGCAGGTTACAACCTGCCGTAATAGTGATACTTCGGAAACTAATACATATTACTCAAGAAGTGCCGTTAAGTTAGTAAATTTTTTAATTTTTAATGTACAGATTTTGTTTACTACAATAAATAGAAGTGCCAACACACTATCGTATTTAGTGATTAACGTATATATCCATTAAAATGAAAATGTGTACCACCTTAACTTGGTTGTTTGTCATCAACAATGGTCTCTCGTTGAAGTGACCATGGGCAGGCACAAAGCACAAAGAACAGATGGTCGATGGGACCGAAAGGTTCTCGAGTGGAGACCGCGAGCAAGCGCAGTGTAGGCCGCCCACCAACGAGGACGGATGACTTGATAAAAGTCGCGGCTTTACGGTGGATGCAAGCCGGTGGACGCAACTGGAGGCCTATAGTGGAGGCCTAAGTCCAACAGTAGACGTCCTACGGCTGATATGATGATGATAAACAATGACCTGAAGAAAGCCCAAGCAGACGTGACGACCCAGAACCGGTTTAACTGGCAAAAAGAGACAGGGAGAGCCGATCCCAAATGAAATAGGATTATAATAAGAATAAGAAATCTTTATTGGCTAATTCAGAAACACAAACAGGACATTACACATGTATACTTATTCCAACCAGCCAAATGGCTGCCACACAACTATGTGTCACGATAAGATCCAGGATTTGTGATTTGTGATTGATTTTCAGTGACGCCAAGGCCAATGACGCCAAATTAAGGCTAGGCAATGAGAGAGAATACGAAACTTTATGCCTTCGATGCCAAATAGCTGATGAACTTTTGTTTTAAAGCCTTATCGATATCGATAATCGTCGCCCCATCCCTCTGTTGTAAGTAGATTTATGTCGACGTGTCGCACCGCCGAGTTGTACATTTTATTTCATCCCGTTTCACTCGAGTCGCCGCTCGCGACAAATGTAATGGCGATTATGTAACTCCATCTCATCGTTACATTCCTCGGTTTAAATTCATAGCATTATAGGGGTAAGGCCGAGCGTCTCAGTATCCTGTGCGCTTTTTAAATAAATAAATAAATTTCGTTCATTTTTGGTAAGTAATCACCTGTGTACATTTCAAAGTTACACAAGTAAAATTAAAAATAAACTAAAAGAAAGAAAGAAAGAAGACATTTTATTCCTTTTTGCAAGACACACAAATATAACATAATATACACAATTTTAAAGAAAATGAACAAGGTAAAACCAAAAAAACATAGACATGAAAAATAGATCATCAGCGTTGTGTGTCTTCGAAAAAGTGAAACGGTCGCTGGCTCAGCATTACGCTAAAAAAAATATTAAAACTAAAAAAAAATATATCGAAAATTAAATTACATTAAACATAAACATAAAATCCTTAACTTATAACCATCTACAAAGTAAACATAATTTACTTCCATACTGGTCCGTGGAGCAAAGAAAAAACAGAATATTACCAGTTGCTTCTCTTCCTGCGCTGATGGTAGAAGCCATGGAGGGAACGGCCAAAAATCTTAGGAATCATTATTGTAGGTGATGCGGTTAGCAATATACCTTTCCATAATACCTTCTTTTACTTTCCTCATATTCGAAATGAAAAGTAGAGTGTTCAACTCGGGTGAACTTACCCATTTCGCCCTCGAACTATTGGCCAGAAATATAAGAATAATAAGAATAAGAAAACTTTATTGACTGATATAGATACACAAACAGAATATTACATAATATAGATACTTATTCCAACCAGCCAAATGGCCGCCACTCAGCTATGTGTCACGATAATATCCAGGATAATATCGTGACGCTGATTTTCAGTGACGCCAGTTACACAGTTACGGAGGTGGCTGTCACCTGGCACACATCCCAGTTCATACTGGTTTACGAAATCACCCGATACCCATACCTCCAATCACACTTCCGATACCCATACCTTATACAAGAATTATGATTACAATTTTATCATTTAAATCAGCTCTTTAGTACCAACAATTTACATAATTCAACACATATTAATGTTAGTGTATAGTGTAGTGTGCGTGTGTATCTGAGGTGAAATGGGTAATTTCAACCCTTGTTTATAATTCTACTATTCTGTGCCTTCACATACGTCCTTTAGAACCCGAGCATCGTTTGTAATAAAGCAAAACATGCCCAGTTTTTCGTGGAAAATATGGAAGCCATGATCCCGGCGAAGACGGCTGTAATGTAAACAATAACGTGCGGTGGCGCCGTACGGACACCACGCTGCGGGATTACGGAGGACAGGCCTCTGTTTCACCAGCTTGACAATTGTCGGTGACCTTTGACAATTCGACATGCAAGGCGCATTGAATATGAAGCCAACCGGCGTAGAATCTAAAAAAGAATAATTTAAAAATTCAACTTATTTTTGCAAATTGGCCGTCACGTCTTCTTTTGTTCGAGTCGAGTTTGTAGTGTAAACGGAATTGTCACTTGTCACCGACAGTTGTCGCGTTGGTGAAATAGCTGTCAGGTCTTCATTGTTCTAAAACAGGTTCCCAACCTTTTTTTGGTCGGGGACCATTTTTATATTATTCTTGTTAGCAGGGACCATTATAATAAAAATAAACTGTAATAATCAGCCAGCGGCACCAATTTTCCTGGACCGATTGTTAAAGGGTCGGCAACAAGCTCTTAACGCTCTATGTTATGAGTGTCTATGGGTGACCCGCTTGCTCTCATAAAAAAAAACAAACTAAAACATTAGTTACAAACTCAATAGGAAATCATTCGTGGACCATATTTATTTTGGTTTCTACGGACCACTGTTTGGAACTCCTTTTTGAATTCCATACCTACTATTTTAAAAGGATCGCTGTATTGTTTAGTTAATAATTCTTTATTCAGGCATCACAATTATAGTTTCAAAGCACATTTCGAGAACCATAGATTCTAACCAAAACAGATACAGTACTCGGTCATAAAGATTGCACATCGGTCTTCTCGTCTAATTTCAGCTTCTTAGAGCGTTGTCTCACTCTAACTTACGTGATGCTCACTGTCAGATGACCCACTGCCACTCTATTTCATAAAAAATACTCCAAAAAATTTGGCCCTTAGAAAAAAAAGATATGTCCTCAATTTTTAACCATCATGGCGTCCCCACTCTACATTCTCTCTGGTTTATTAAAAATTGGATCATCGCATCGGGACGCGGGCATATTTCACGGTTGTACGTGCCTCATACATTCCGCGTTTACCTTGTGAGGAACAATGCTGGCCCCTCCACCCTCTTGTATTGTTAGGGGAAGGCGAGCAATGACAAATTACATCAAACGTTACTTTACGGAGGTCCAGAACCTTGAACTAAATGTTTATCATATTACTTTGAGAGCACACGTGTTTGTACTATGTTAAGACACATGTCTTGTATATTTTTGTGTAAGGATCCCCTACCTATGGCCACCTAGGCAACATAATATGTCACACAGAGCCTAACACGTGTTGATTAATAAGTATAAAGATAAATAAGTTGCTGGCTTTTATATTAAAATACTAGTGGTTGCCCGCGACTGCGCTGAATCCCCTTATCGCTATCCCGTGGGAACTATACAATTCGCACCTTGAAAATCAAACCGTCACTATACGAAATTTCGATATTTTGAGCTATCAACGCCATCTAGCCATTCAAGTTACAAAGCGTGCAATGCAAAGACACCCGTCGCTCTAACTCCATTAGCTGCCACAGAGGGCACTAGTGTCGTTTTGGATATTGGAGGGGATGCGCGAGTGCGGCATGGGAACAGCGACATATTGTCATTAGTGGCGGGGATGCTAAACGTATTACACCGAGTACTATGCGGAAGTCTGTCATTTTTGGTTTAGCGACGATTTTCCATGAAATTGATAGGTAAGTACGATTTTAATTTACGGAATAATGTATCTATGAATAATGTGTCACTCTTGATTTATAATTCAGACTCAACATTTTGATTTAACAAAAAGCAATAGCGTATTTTTTTGTTTCGTAACGTTTTTCCTTTAGTATTTGATAATATTCCTAAATGGACTAATGTTTCTATCAATAATGTGTCATTTTCATTTTTTAATCTAGTATCATAACAAAGTTTTTACTTAAAGCAACAGTGTTATTTTCATTTTAGAGCCAGTTTTTCGCAAGTATTTGTTACTTTTAGTTGAAAGTAAAGTGGGATAATGTGCTTAATAACATTTTTGCATTTAATTCAGTACCATAATGCGGTCTTCGTTCAATGTTTTTCTGACTTTTTACGTTTAAAGACAATTTTCGTCTAGTATTTGGGAAAGATAGTAATGAAATAAAACGTTTTTAACGGTTTAATGACAATTTTGCTTCAATATTTTTCGTCATAATGGCCGTTTTATCTTATTAAACTTGTTATTTTGAGAATAATGCCGGTATTCTTAAATTCTCGCCGATTTTACTTAAGCAGTACGTTTGAATTTGACTCTTGATCATTGTGTCAGCAAGGTTCAAATGAAAAGTTAATTTCAATTTGCGTTGATTTGATTCATTGTTTGAGTAACTAAATGCAACAATGTTTTTATCGTTTAATGTCATTATTCTTCATCAGAGTTCAACTTTAAGGGGTGTAGGTATAAATATATTTTTTTACTGTTAAAAACGTTGCAACGGAACTTAAGATCGCAGAAATTTAGGGCAATCATTAAAGAAATTAATGCAACCACAACTGCAGAAACTAAGATATGATGTGAAGGTATATTCTGTCACAGATTTCACAAATTATTAGTAGAGGGATTGAATCGCTTCAGTGTTTTGTGTGCTGTACTGTAGGGGTAGTTGAGTTTGTGGACTTTATGTACCTATGTTTTATGTAGCAGTAGAGGAGGAAGGGATTGTATATAAAAACATGTATATTTAGCACAGGCTTTGCTATCTTGCACGTGTGTAGCGGAATAGCAAGGTAATTTTGTTCGTACAAGTATTAATCCGTTTTTTTTCTTCAAGGTAGACTGTAATGAACCTCGATTCAAGTCATCATCGTCTGAAGAAAAACATATGCCGGAAATTGCTGAAAATTTTCAAGATACGTCTTTCCAGTTCCAGTCTAGCTCCATATGGCCTGCGTAAATCAATATCTTTAGAAGCTTTCGCCTTTTTTTTATGGTGTGGAAAATGCGCCTTATGCATCCGCCTGGTACGCGTTTACCGTGTGTATGTGGGGCTCTCCCGCGACGGCAGGCATACCCAGTAAAAACCACACGGATTCCCTATTCAGTCGTATGTGAGGCTTTACGGGAGCACTCGGTGTCACCGCGACGCCCCACGACCACCCCGGGATGGGGTTCCCTCTTCGCGGCACCTGTGCAATGCAGGTTTGGGAAAACCCGCCCTCCCCCGCTGGTGCCGCTTGGATTTTTTATAGAGGTTTTCTCCTCGTGGCCCCCGTCTTGAAAAAGACAGCGGCCCATGTTGCGACCCCAAGGGCCAGGTTACGTGTTGACCGACAGTGGCCGAAGCCACGCCGCTCCGCGATCCCGTCCCTTACGGGGCGCACCGCTCCGACGGCAGGCTTATGCCCGCCGACCCTCACGTCAGCTCTCACACCCTCATGTACTACTCTGAAAGCAGAGCGGTACCGAAGGCATGATCGCGTCCGTCACCAAAAGCACCCGCGGGTACGACCCTCTGGATTTTTTATAGAGGTTTACTCCTCGCGGCCCCCTGTCTTGAAAAAGACAAGCGGCCCAGGGTCCGACCCCACGAGCTGGGTTACGTGTTGACTGGCAGTGACCGAAGTCACTCCGCTCCGCGATCGCAACCCTTGGTCGCACCGCTCCGACGGTGAACTTTCGCCCCCGTCCAATAAGGCTTGCCCTCACCTGTCCCTGCAGGTACTTGGCTCAGGTTCACCTCTGTCAAAAAGGCGCCCAGAGGCGCCGCCCTCACTACAGGTCCATTCCTGGACCCGCTGGCTCATTGCTGGATCCCCCGCAACGAATTGCGGGTTCATCTTACCATCCCTCCCCCCCAGTCGGATATTAGCCAACAGTTAACTAACTTACAAAAGAAATTAATTAACTGTTGTTGCCCAGGGTGCACCGGCCTACGCGTTACTTTTCGCCCCTCCGTGAGGCCAAGAGCGTCTGTTAGAAGAAAACTATGTTATTAGGTATTTATAGTCGGTAATATTTTCTTACTTCATAAACTCTGTTACTTTTTAAACTTTGGTGGAATTATTTTTACTGGCTGTGTTAGGTGCTAGACTTAATAAATAATCTCTAAAATTGAATAAGATCTTTTGTTTACAATTACTTGCTAAAATAATCAGTTTTTCCTATGAAGACATCCAAAATGAACAACTATAGTGTCATTTTTACTTCCAACACGAATGATACAAACTGGTAAAATTAGCAGAAAACTGGCGATTAGTGAAAATAAACGGAAAAATGACACTATATTTTTTTAATTTCGATTCTTTACAGTATTTAATACATATATTAGACCCAATTAATTTCTAGTAGAAAGCTAGTACATAAAAGTAGCTAATAAAATGAATAAACTAGTATTTTTCTTTAAAATAACCAATTTAAAAATGTATCTTGATTTTTGGATTTTTAAACGTCCGTTGCCAAAAAATGCGTTTTTTGGTTAGTGACGGTTTGATTTTCAGGGTGCGAATTTTCCAGGATAAAAACTATCCTTTGTCCTTCCCCGGGGCTCAAACTATGTGCATACCAAATTTAAACTAAATCGGTCAGCGGTTTAAGCGTGAAAAGGTAACAGACAGACAGCGTTACTTTTGCATTTATAATATTAGTAGGGACGTGTCAGTTACAAACATTAGAGGTTCAGAACCGCTTCTAGAGCTTCTAATGTATATTATGTTTTTGACGTTAGCGTTAACTCTTAATTACTATGTCAAAATTGACAGCGCCACTAGCGGTATGAAACGACAACGTTCCCAACCGCGTTCGAGAAGTATTTTGTGTTTTGCGTATGATTCCCGCGCGAGTGTGACAGGCACTTTCCAACAAAGTCCGTCTAGTGAGCGTGGTATTTTTTTCTGCTTGTAGGTGTACGTTTGCAGCCGCCGTCTAGATGCAATAATGTTCAGGTTTACGAGAAAGGCCAGGGGCCGATAAAATAAAATTCAACACATTTTTATACTATACTATGGTAATAATTGCATAGTTCCCGCGGGATTGGGATAGACATCTCAAAGTTGCTGCCTAGAGTCTCAACGTAAATAATTGCTGAATATACTCTCAACATCAGTTATTAAGTCTAATTCTACGCTTACAAAGTCGCGGACAGAAGCTACAATACAATACAATAAAATACAATACAATACAATAACTCTGTGAGGAAAACAATGTCGATTCTTCTAAATCAGTTTTAATCCTATTATCAAAAACAATAATAAAAAAAAAATAAAAAAAATACAAATCTAAATTTAAAATCAAATTATTAAAAAAGGTCGCTAGTGTTTGCGACAAACTCTTTATTGAACACCACATATAACAACCAAAACCGAAAAAAGGTATACAGAATATTACAAGGTAACAATAGGCGGCCTTATCGCTACAGAGCGATCTCTACCAGGCAACCATAACCAGAAGCTAGTTTGTAATATAAGTTCATTTTTTAATGAACTCTGTCTTCGTTACAGTGGAGAGGGGGTGCTTGCGCATGAGTACACTGTGAGCAGAGGGGGTCCTCTACTTCTTTACAGCGTTCTTTTTACATGACTCGACCTATACATTGATTTAAATGTCTCAACTTTCCCATACGATGTGGCAACCCTACCCTAGCTATGTCTACTGGTGGATACGATTTAGTATTTATCCTTTGCCCTCAAAGCGTGCTCGCAACATGGTGCTGTACGCTAGCCTGCACTGAAACACTAATTAGTAACCCAGTTTGCTTAGAGTTTACAAGCAAATAAATTTACTAAATAAAATAAAATAAATAAATATCTTGGGACAAATTACACCAATTGACCCAGCCCCAAACTAAGCAAAGCTTGTACTAAGGGTGCCAGGCAACGGATAAACATACTTATATAATGTAGATAAATACATACTTAAATACATACAACATCCATGACTCGGGCACAAGCATTCGTATTCATCATACAACTGTCTGCCCCTACCGGGATTCGAACCCAGGACCTCTAGCTTCATAGTCAGGGTCACTAACCACTAGGCTATCCGGTCGTCTAAAATTAGCTAACGTTTAGTCTTCCATCCAGAGGCCTTAACATGACGTCTTAATGCGATTCAATTCCGACTCAGTTCAGGTTATAGTTGTCATTTTTAATTTGGATCTGTCATGATAAGGCATTGTCTGGGAGTAAAGAAACAGAATACGAATATAGGACGAATTTGCGGGCAGAAGCTAGTTACATACATACATATATCACGTCTCTATACCTTACGGGGTAGACAGAGCCTTTTTTTATAACGGAGAGGAAATCTTTATGGATGCCCTAGGCACGGGGATGTCTAGGGTTATGTGGGACTCCCCCCCGAAGGGGTATACCCGAACTAAAAACTCTCCGGCGTTGCCTCAATCCGGTGTGATGGGGACGCAGTGGGATGCCACTAGGGTTTCACCACGGACGCCCCCCCGGTGGCCCCGGCGCCCGCCAGGACCGCGCCAAGAAGGGGAGGGCCCGTACGCTGGGCCCGTGTTCCCTTAGACAACGAGACCGTGGCAATGCGGGTAGGTAATGGGTACACAGAGCCTAAGGTAACAAAACCTCAAGGCCACGTTTAGCATGATTAAGGGTGTATAGATCGAAAGGGAAATCAAAATAGCGATGGGCTGCTAGCCGCATCGCCTATAACATGACACCTAAGAATTTCGCCCATTCACTCGATGGGCTTTTACGTGCGCGGGAAGAGAAGCAACTGGTAAATTCTATGTTTTTTCTTGACTCCCAGACCAGCATGGAAGAAATCAAGAAAGCAAAGAAGCTAGTTGCATAGTAACGAAATTGTTTAAAAACAACAGGCTGGCATTAGTTCAAGTGTGAAAGCGTAACAAACAAACAAAAGAACCTCACATTCGCATTCTTATAATTAGTTATGACAATTTTCAAGACACGAGTAACGTACCCCTCTGCCGTCGCCGTTTATCCACTTAGAACAGCATCTTTCAGTATCTACCTCTAACCCTATTAGGCATCCATTAGGGAGCCGGCTGTTGACCCCTAAGCTAATTTCCCCATCTGTCTTCCGCCGCCATCGCTAACGCGTCAAGCGATCGGCAAAAACCAATTACAACGAGAATACCGAACCACTTCGGGCCACGAAACGGTCACAGGAGAATTTATAAGGCCACCACGTTAGGTGACTTTCAGTGGTGCCAACGTAACCTATTCCTACTTCACTATCACTACATCATACATACATAAATCACGTCTTTATCCCTTACGGGGTAGACAGAGCCTAAGGTAACAAGAGCTAAAGACCACGTGTAGCTAATTGTGGAAGTATGGATGGAAAGGGAATCAAAACGTTGATGGGTTGCTAGCCGCATCGCCTATATAACGTGATCCATAGAATTTTCGCCCAATCCCTCAATGGGCTAAGCTTTTACCATCTGCACGGGAAGGGAAGTAACTGGTATATTACTGGTACAATTTAGGTAGACACCCCGTAAGGAATACAGACGTGATTATGGTGTATTGGTGTATTGTATTGTAATATTTGTAATGGACCTCCGCAAAGTAACGTCTCATTCAATAAAATACATAACCAGAGAGTTTGTCATAATAATTCAAATATTTTATCTAATATTATAAAGAGGAAAAATTTGATTGTTTGTTTGTTTGCATTGAATAGGCTCCGAAACTATTGGACCGATTTCAAAAAATCTTTTGCCGTTAGTAAGCTACATTATCACTGAGTGACATAGGCTACTCTTTACCGCGGGAAAATACCTTTTCCTACGGGAAAATTAATTTACCGCGGGCGAAGCTGCGGACGGAAGGCCAGTTTCAAATATAGGTACGTCAAAATCAGCTATGATCATTGTTAAACTTAATGCTACTCACAATATTATGTACTTAAACAAAGCTTGTAAAATCTTGATCATTTAAACGCCCCTTTTGCACTGCGCCCTTTAAAAAACAAACGCACTGCACAATCCTGTTGATACCAATACGCCTGCCCGGCAGTGCACGAGCTAATCCGCCCTCCGGCCACCGACACGTCGTCGTGAAATATGGCCGGCATTCTTCACCCTCCTAGCGTAGTGGAGACCGCTACAGCAGGCCCACTGGCATAAAACACCAATATTTTTTACCGGACTTTGCCCGCCGCTTCTTTACAATACTATACAATAACTCTTTATTGAACACCACATATAACAACCAAACAGAAAAAAGGTCTACAGAATATTACAAGGTAACAATTGGCGGCCTTATCGCTACAGAGCGGTGTTCTTTACCGGTAGCACTAATCATATTTCCGGGATAAAAACTATTCTACATCCATAGGTCGGTAACGCGTATAGGTACATAGGGCTGGCTGTTCCCCGGGGCAACGAATAGTGGTTGCTGTAAAACGAGGAAACGCAGCCATTCTTATGGGCACCCTGCCCAATGGCAACGATCTGGGCGAAACATAGGTTTTTACATATATACAGTCATAATCGTGTCTTTATCCCATAATCGGGGTAGACAGATTAAGGTATCAAGGCCTAACCTAAAGGTCACATTTAGCATGATTGTGGGGGTGTGGGTGGAAAGGGGAATCAAAAGCTGAGATTCTTTATTAACAAGCAAACTATTAAAAACTAATTAACAATAAAGAATACTAAAACTAGGAAAGTTGATTTAAATTAAAGTAAAAATGATCAAAAACTAACCTAAAAAAAATGCCCCCCTGTTTTGTGCCTGGTTCAAAGGTTCCCATTATGCTGGCCGCGTTGCCTCTTTGAACTGCAATGGAAACCCTTTGAACCAGCCACGAACCAGAGCGGGGATCGCACCCCCTATCTCTCAGTCTGCGCCCCAGCTCCCTGACTAGGAATCAAAATAGTGATGGGTTGCTAGCTGCATCGCCTACAACATGATTCCTATGATTTTCACCCATTCTTTAGATATCTAAAAATAGGTTTATAGATTAGATTGCTAGTAGTTTAAGGTTTTGCTTTTTTAAACGGACTAACGTTATTGTTTGAAGCAGCGGTCCTTCTGTCCCTGTCTCTCGTACGGCGGTTATGAGGGATAGTTATAATGAGCCCTTGTTTGCCAGCCTACGGGACCCGGAATTAATTCTGTTTGCAAACTTGGAAAGAGCTCTCAGTATTAATATTAACAAATGGTTTTATTTCAATTTAATAAGCTCCGAGTTTTGTTTTTCTTTTGATTTTCAGAGGCTTTGTTGTTACCGCGAGCTACTTTCAATTCAACCATAAATAAATAAATAAATATCTTGGGACAAATTACACCAATTGACCCAGCCCCAAACTAAGCAAAGCTTGTACTATGATGGGTGGAGAGTAAGACTTTAATTTAATAGTAGTTTTAGTTTTGTATTTACATTATAAGTATCTGTTTTTTCATTAAGTTTATCAACAATAAACTATTCCAATATGCTCATAAATGATTAAAAATAAATGTCGATAAACCTAGTGCCGCTTTAAAGTGGTGGTGCCGGAAGTTAGTGCATTTTTTTTTCAATGTATAAGAAAAAATCTGTACCGCTCAGAAATGATCAAATGACGGCATAGCACTCAGAGTTATTTTAACTTTAACAGCCTTCTAAGCTTCATTCACGCTGGTTCATTTCACATGTTTTTTTCCATGGGCTTGTGTCTATGATCTATGACTGTACCAGTATCATAAGGTTCATGTAGGTAAGAAATGTTTTTGTAGCTTTGCGCTAATCCGTATTTTTGACCTAGCACAGGTAAACTGTAACAGTTTGGGAATCCCCGATACAAACAACATCGAAACCGTGACAGCTACCGATTAGTGTTGCGGCTCGAATCGATAGTCTATTGTTTGTTTGAGCAAAGGCAATAGTATCGAGTAATCGATAGTATCGATAGTATTAATCCTTGATGTCGAAAAACTATCGATAATTGTATTTTCAATATTACACAAAGTACTGTCGATAGTTTTGAACAATCGATTGTTACCTTTATTTCAGTAGTATTAATAGTATTTCTTCCATGCTGGTCTGGAAGCAAAGAAAAAGCATAGAATGTACCAGTTGCTTCTCTTTCCACGCAAATGGAAAAAGCCCATCGAGGGAACAAGTTAAAATCTTAGGAATTCTCCTTTCCACCTATACGCCCACAATCATGCTAAACGTCGCCTTTAGGTCTCGTTTGTTACCTTAGGCTCTGTCTACCCCATAAGGGATCAAAACGTGTTTGTACGTATGTACGTTTGTATCGAGGTACTATTGCTTAAAATAAGAGATCGAGTCGATACTATCGGTATAATACTGTTAGACTTATCGATAGTATGGCATTTTTCTATTAAAATTATCGACGCAGCAACGCTACTACCGACACGGTACGCCAAATCGTCGACGAAACGCCGGTCATCGTGTAACATCGGGTGACTTCGGCCTTCGGGTATCTCCGGGTAACTCCGGACGGCGGGTGGTCCGATCGCACCAACGCGCGCGCATCCCGGCACTAATCGGTTCGACGCGGTAGCCGGTATCAAAGAACAGTGAATTTGGGGTTTCACCAATACAGTGTGGGAAGTGTCACAGTAGAGATCTCTCCAGGCAGATGGCTCCTGGGGACCGAGTCCGAAGGAAGAGCTGGAAGTTGTATTTATGCAGCCTACAAGAAATACTACAAGAAACTTCGCTGGCGCTATGTAGAACGTTGTGATGTCATCGGCACCTGGTATTCGTGCGCCGTAGCAGTTTATGTGGTTGATGACTAGGTGGCGCTAGGGTCGCTATAACAGGGTGAGGTTATAATGGTAACTTATTTGGTTAAGTAAGTAAGTAAATGCTTTATTGTACAAATATAGAGAAACATTCACAAAAAATAAAAATAACATTATAATATGCACAAAGGCGAACTTATCCCTACTTGCTTTCCTTGTCGTTAAAAATTAAACTATTGCACCAGCGCCATATTCGCTTTTCCATAACATTGAATGTGTATGTAGTGTGTATGTTTGTTCCTTCTTCACGCTGAAACGACAGGACAGATTTGGACAAAATTTGGAACAGAGATAGCTGGTATCCTAGATTAACACTAAAGCTACTTTTTATTCCGGAAAATTGCATAGTTCCCGCGGGATAGCGATAAACATAAAGGTCGTAGCTGCCTAGAGACGCGACGTACAAAATTATTGCAGAATATACTATCAACATTAGTTCTTAAGTCTGATTCTACGCGGACGAAGTCGCGGGCAGAAGCTAGTACTAAATATTTTCTCAGAATAACACCTTTTGAAGCTGCACAGCAAGTTAATAAAACTAGACAAGAGCTGTCTTGGCGGCGCAGGCGACTCAGGCGACTGACGAATCCATCGGACCACTGGCGACTAAGTCAAGAGACTGGAGCGGGGGATTGACGACCAAGTTAAAGGTGGAAGCGGGTATCTCAAGAGTTAAAATCCATACTGGTCTCGGAGTGAGGACAATCATAGAATGTACCAGTGGCGTAACTATAACGTCTGTGGCCCGTGGCAAATTCGTTAGGGGCTCCATCTTTAAAAGAAGTGCATCAGCGTCCCTTCTGTGCTCTAAACCAAGCCAGCTCGGGGCCCCGTAGAGCTCGGGGCCCGTGGCATTTTGCCACCCCTGCCACCCTATAGTTACGCCACTGGAATGTACCAGTTGCTTCTCTTCCCTTCTCTTCACTTATGGTAAAAGCCCATCAAGGAAATGGCGAAAATCTTAGGCATCATCCTAATAGAACCTAATAGAATTGATTGAGTCGCGCGACCGCGTCGTGCGTTTGTCAATTAGGCCACCTATTCGAGTTCAACATGTTTGATCGCGTGTTCGTACGAACTAAGTTCGCGCGAATAGATTTACAAACATGGGAGTCGCGCCACCGCGACGCAAACCCATAAGAGTGAGTGAGACCACAAGACAAATCCGAATGGCGTTCTAAGAGCACACGGACAGTCATATTTATATACATACATACATAAATCACGTTTTTATTCCTTACGGGGTTGACAGTCCTAGTTAAAACAGAAGAAACGCGTTTCTTCCGTAACTTGCACCCTATCCACTTATAAGAACAAAGCAAGAACATAATGAAGCGAAAACTGTATCGTAATGACGTTCATTACGCCACTCCGTGGACTATTATACGTCAAATAATTAAAATCAAAATTGTATTTCAATTGCGTTTTTTGTTGGTCGTAATTAATATGGTAAAAGAGAAATTCATTCGGCGAGATTAGGCTGCGTTAATAGCAGAAGAGTTTCGAAAAACCGGCCAAGGGCGAGTCGGAGTACCATTGACATTTTAAAAAATCATAACCCTCCTTCTTACTTCCATGCTGATCTAGGAGAAAAAAAAACATAGAACGTACCAGTTGCTTCTCCCGCGCAGATGGTAAAACCCCATCAAGGGAATGGGCGAAAGTCTTAGGAATCATGTTAGGCGATTCGGCTAGCAACCCATCTCTATTTTGATTTCCCTTTCCAGCTATACGCCCTTAATCATGCTAAACGTGTGGCCTTAAGGTTTTGTAAGGCTCTGTCTACCTCGTAAGGGGTAAAGACTTGATATGTATATGTATACGTATTAGTATTTATGAATGACTTTCTGCCAAGTTTCTTGCGGCGCTTCTGGCAATGATGGTCTTTCCGAATGCGCTGGTAGTTTCAAAAATGACATGTAAGAGAGCCCTTGGCGGCCAATTTGCAAAAATAATGATTTTTGATCTGACAGCGAGCAAACCTAAACTGGATCGGAATTGAATCGCATTAAGACGTGAAGGCCCCAGTAGGTACCTATATAATGCCATGACTGTACCTGTTGCATAATATTCTTCGAACCACTCCGTGCGACATCGAATCTGGCTAAGCCGGTATAATTAGAGTTGAACAGACAAATGGGACGAACAAATCAATCACACTATTTAATGGTGCTCTAAAATGCGTTCAGAAACTGTAGGAAATGACCAGCATTAATACACCATTAAAAATCTTACTGTAATATGTATATGAATAGGAAGGCAAACGAGCAAGTGGGTCACCTGATGGTAAGTGATCACCACGGCCCATAGACACCCGCAACCCCGGAGGGATTGCAGATGCGTTGCCAACCTAGAGGACAAAGATGCAATGCCTCTTGTGCCCGTAATTTCCCCGACTGTCTTACTCTCCACACCGGAACACAGCAGTGCAAGCACTGCTACTTAGCGGCAGGATTAGCGAGTAAGATGGTGGTAGCGATCCGGACGGACCTTGCACAAGGCCCTACCACCCGCAAAAGCACTTTAGATTTGATGGGCGGTTTTATTTACAGAATGATGGATTGGCAATGGGTTCTCCTCTTAGTCCACTAATGGCAGATATTTTTATGGATAACTTTGAGACTCGGTACATTGTTGGTAATAATAATATTGTTTATTATTATAGGTATGTTGATGATTTGATTATTTGCTGGAGGGGAAGTATGAGACAACTAGATTTATTTGTTAATGGCTTGAATGATAGACATCCAAGGATAAAGTTCAAGAGAGAATTAGAGGATAACCACTCATTAAATTTTTTAGATTTGACGATATCTAGAGTAAATAACAAGCATATTTTTCAAATTTATCGTAAGCCTACGCAGACCGATGCTGTTATCCCGGCTGCTTCCACTCACCCTTGGCAGCATAAACTGGCTGCTTTCCATTGCTATATACATAGATTATTAACTGTCCCTCTTTCTGAAGAACATTACGATTCCGAGTTAAGTACTATCTATCAAATTGCGGTTTCAAATGGTTATAGTGTAGCAATGATTAACGGTCTAGTTAGAAAGAAGCAGAGGCGGATAGTGAATAGCATGCTTTACGCCGCAGTACCCACTCAGGTTGCTGAGAAATATAGGTCTAGTATTACTTATGTGGGTTATTTGTCTGATAAAATCCATAGTTTATTAAAATCGAAAAATATTAATGTCGCTTTTAAGACAAGTAATTATTTGCGTGCGAAACTGTGCAATAACAAGGAAAGGGTGGAAAAAGGAGGTAGATCGGGGGTGTATAAGTTAACTTGTAGTGAATGCAATAGTGTGTATGTGGGGCAGACGGGTCGCAGTTTCATTACTAGATATAAGGAACATACTGCCTCGTATAGGCTTAATCACCCAGATAAGTCTAATTTTGCTAGACATTTATTAGAAGAAAATCATTCGTTGCCGGATTCAGTGTCTTTCGATATTTTGCACTTTTGTGAGAAGGGTTTACGGTTAGATATACTGGAGCAGTTGGAGATAATTAGGTACAATAATAGCGGTCCGATAATTAATGATCAGGTGAACTTGGGTTCATCGCCTTTATTGCGTGTTCATTTTGACGAATAAAAAATATTTTTGTAAAATACATAACCCTATTTGTTTTTACTGTAGTCGGAAAAATTTTTGAAGGTAGTTGTTAGTGTATATTAAAAATCATAAATAATAGGGTAGTTTGGGAAAAAATATGAATGAAGGTACATTATGCTTATAAATACGGTTTCAGATCAGTACGACGTTGGTTTGCATGTGTAACAGTTGTGTTCATAAAACTTTGATAATGATCCCGTAGAGGGATCGAAACGCGTCGGTGTTTGTGTGGTGTAAGGGATAATTAAGTTTGTGGGATTTATATGTGTTTTATTGGCAGCAGTGGAGGGAGGGTTTGCATGAAAAACATATATATTTCACACAGGCTTGGTTATCTTGCACGTGAGTAGCGGAGTAGCAAGGTAAAATTTTTTGTTCATTGAAATGGACCTCCGCAAAGTAACGCCTGATTCAATAAAATATAATAACAATCACTACGAAATACGCATAAGCAGAAAAAAAGATTTTCAATTTGCCACCTTTTTTATTTTTTAAATGTACTAATTTGATCCAGCTATTTGAGCACCATGTTTAACCGCACATAAATATAGCACCATAGATTTTTTTTTATGTCGCAATTATGCTTAGGTACAGATTGTGGTGGTGGTTGGCTGGATGTAATTTTTTCCTTTGCCAATTTAATTTTAGTATAGAAATTTAAAAAATTAGAGCAGCGGACAAAAATGGATTTTCATACTAACTTTTGTGGCCTAAGCCAAGAAGTAATGTAGGGAGCCATAAACGAGAAACTTCATGTCCTCATATCGGGACATTAACGCATACATTTCCGAGCATGTTTGAGAAAAGTAATGTATGCAACTCTACATAATTAGGCTTTAAAACACGAGTGTTTTAATGACCCTCATTATGTAACGGTTGCATAAAATACTATTACGTGGCATGAAGCACCATCTCACTCACTCACACTTTGTATCCTTTTTAGCGTTCTAGGCATATAGGCTGGCAAATATTAGTAGCTTCGGCCGAATGGGCGTTGAGGGCAAAAACACTCGCAGCACAGGTCACTTAAGCGCGGTACACCACCGAATGGCGTTAGCGGGAAAGAAACCCGCGTGTTATTGGCCCCAAATACTATGAGCACCTACCCTCCGATCTTAAAAATGAACAATATGACGAAACATTTGAGCGTTGACTGAAAGTCCTTTTGTTAAAAAATAAATTTTATTCTGTAAACGAGTTTCTGGATATGACATTTTGATTTATTTATTTATTGCATTGTTTATTTCATTAATTTTGAAGTTATATTAAATTAACCCTTTTATATTTCATTGTTTACCTATAAGCAGTGACGATCCCTAGCGGAGAATTCATTTAATTGTACCTAATTGTTTTATTATGATTGTTTTTGATTTTGTCAATTTTGTAATATTCAATTGATTTGTATTATTTAATTTAATTTACTCTTGACGATTTCAATTTAACACGTTCACTGCGGGAAAGTATTTCGAAGACTTTCAGTTAGAGCGTCATAGGGTATATAAGACCCGACAAATAACTTTCTGTTAGAGCGTTTGGGGGTCGAAAGGACCTGTTTCACATGCTCATCTATAAGGGCCATTATCCGCATAGGTTTGATGAATATTGGTAAAATATGAATTGTAATTCATAGACAAGAGTTGCTCTTGGCACAGCTAAGTTCGTAAGTAGATGGAGCCTCTCAAAACTAATCAAATGTATGTTTAAACTGTCGGATCTTGTATGCCCGATATCCGCACTGACATAAAAAACTATCGATAAAATTTTAGGGCTATAGGGTGTTAAACAAAACATCGATATCGAGCAACATAAATTTTGATTAAAAATAATTGAGCTTGAGATTAATTGAGAAAAAAAGAATTTGATTAAAATTACTCTTACCCAAAGAGTTTTTCAGGTTACACATATCGGTGGGCGTTTTTTGTAAATGTTCTTCTGTTTTTGTGTTGTTTTTACTTTCGTCACCATTAGGCATTAACAGTTTCCATTTAAATCGCTTCATTTTCACTCATTCCACAAATAAAAAAGTCACAGTGTATATTTCGGTTAATTTCAGAAAAACAGATGGGGGTAACTATCCTTTGTTCTGCACACCCGCACTGCACTAGACAAACTAGCGTTTAATCTAGTGCGGCTATCGGGTCATTGGGCATCGGGTCACTAAGACCCTATAACGCACTAGACGATATTTTTTTACGTTCAGTCGGCATAGGGCATAAAGGATCCGATGAAGTTTTTTTAAAGTAACCGACTACTTTTGGAGAGACAATACCAAAACACTAACTATCTCACTTATGCTCAACAGATAACCTGTATAAACTTGTCCCGCACCAGCGGTGGTTCAAGGAATTTTATCGCCGCACCGTAGGCTAGATGTGCATAGGATCTATTCGACCCGAAACCGCAGTGAACGTGTTAAATTCTCGTAACTTAACAATGTATGTTATGATGTAATTCTTATTGAATGAAGCGAAATTTTCTAGTGGAATGTTCTCAGAAATAAATTATTAATTATTAATGAGAACATGATAGGTCCACAGGATAAAATCATTACTCGTTTCGACAGATTGTCTAATGAAAATCAATAGAATAACGCAGGCTTAACGCATCTGCTAACAGTTACTTGTATATCGACGATTTGTTATCGAAACTAGAGTTGGCACAAGCTATGAAGAAAGCAATCAACAACAGTTCTGCAACTGCATCTTCCAACGTCCTATATTTCTGTTGACTACTATTAAAACAGTATTCTATAATAGATGGCAATAGGACAGACTTCAGATTGTAGTTAAAGTTTAGCTTAGAACGTTGTCGTGTTGAGTCAGAAAGCTGCCAAGAGAAATGGTGGCTGTCAGAAGCGGGTTCGAACAGTTGGACAAATATTAATTGAGATATTGGTAAAATGACTAGGCTCTACATAACGACATGGAAGAAGCAAGATCTATCTTACAGATTTTAATAATTGTACTTGTAATTATATTGAGAGAACCAATAGCTCCTATCTTACATTAATCCGAAATTTTGCACTAAACTCCCTCGCAACTTAGGTGGTTTTCACGTTCCCGCCTTTTTTCTTAAGTTTTTTTTAATGTCATCTGTCACCATAAGCTATTTGAGACATTGATAAAAACGTTAAACTCGAACAAAACGCGCACTCCTCGGCCATCGACTTGGCTGTATGACATTGTTGTTCATTATTCCATAGTCTCTTTGACTTGAAAAAAAGTTAAAAACAATCCAGCAATCCGACTTATGGTCAGAAAATTGCGCCTGCAATGTAATTCGGCCGTCGACAAGGCCCTTCGTGTTCTGTTACTCAGAATACAATGACGACATTTACGACAATGTTTGATAAAAGGTATATTTTACTGTCCGCGGACCGGCAAGTATAGTGTAGGATCTCCTTTTTTTTTTTTTTTTTTTATATGAATAGGAAGGCAAACGAGCAAGTGGGTCACCTGATGGTAAGCGATCACCACTGCCCATAGACACCCGCAACCCCGGAGGGATTGCAGATGCGTTGCCAACCAAGAGGACTAAGATGAAATGCCTCTTGTGCCCGTAATTTCCCCGGCTGTCTTACTCTCCACACCGGAACACAGCAGTGCAAGCATTGCTACTTAGCGGCAGGATTAGCGAGTAAGATGGTGGTAGCGATCCGGACGGACCTTGCACAAGGCCCTACCACCCGCACCTCCTCCTCGGACTAGGTGGAGCGATGGTCTTCGCAAGGTGGCTGGCAAGACTGAGGCTGGTGAGAGCCGAGGATCATGCACAATGGCGTATAGAGGAGAGGCTTATGTCCAGCAAGTGGACTAGTAGCTGATGATGATGATCTTATTTTCCATTTACTACACAGTTACCCTACGCAGTCGCTTGAAGGCGTATTGGCTCGATGGATCCTCTTAAATGAATGTGATGTGTTTTGTAACTTTGTGTGTGTATGTATATATCTATATATTATGTAGTATATTTTACTTATTGTGTATTAATTTATCGTATTTATCTATTATGGCATTTAAGATTATTTTAGGTTTCGATCGGTTCTTTTACTTTTTCTGTGTCTACTCTTGCTTAATACTTATGTCCTGTCAAGCGTTCAAAGGTTAACTGGAAGAGATCCCTTTTAGGGATAAGTTCGCCTTTGTTCATTTTTTTATATGAATAGGAAGGCAAACGAGCAAGTGTTATTGTCCTGTATTCATCTTTTTCTTGTGTTTTATGTACAATAAAGAGTTATACATACATACATACATACAGTTCTACAATATTTTACCTTTTTTATTCCCTATAAATTCATAAGTTCTTAAATATTCTTCAATAACCAAAACATAAACTCCTGACTCAGCGCTCATAAAACACCCTAAACGGATTTTCAGCCCTTAAAGGAATCAAAATGAAAAGAAGCCATTCAATAATCAATAAATCATCTGAACATACTTAACTCGATCCTCGTACGAGGGCCATGTTGGATTGAAAAGCGTAAAAAAACCCTAAAAAACCTCTAAAAGTCCGTTCGAGGCGAACGCCGTAAATAGATCAAATCTCGGGGCATCATCCCTCCCCTGACGTGAGATCAATATTACAAATATTTTATAGAAGCGACACTTCACTGACAGATTTCGGATTCATCAAAAAGTACCTACCTATTACCGCTTGGTACTCACATAGACAGTCAGACAAAAAAAATGGAATTTTAAATTTATTTAATTTGTACTGTAAGAGCTATCTTCAAATCAAATTTCAAATTTTTAGGACATTTGGAAATACCCCAAAGGTTTTGATAGCATAGCAATTTGTATGGAAATAACTTTTCTAGACATACACTGACAACAGAGTGCTCATGCAAGGCTTCCGGTGTTTTCCTTTTGAGATATGGAGACCTAAAAAATGACGATTATAACCTCAGCCCTCTTGTTCACTAATACACGGGTGCTCTCAAACGCATTTACCATCTCTTTCTATACAATGCGATTGCGATTACGAGTGCGTTATTCAATTTTATGGCACCAAGTCACAAGTGATGTCGCACGGTCGCATGTTTTACCGACAAACTTTTGATTGAATGCATCGTTTGGCAAATACTTCATTTCACAACCCTTTGTTTTCTACTAACATATCAACTTTATGGAAAACTTACAAAACCAACCCAACCTAACCTAATGAAAGCCACATCCAAAGGTTTTCCATTTTTAAAAATTTAGGTTTTCAAAATAATTCTTCCATGCTGGTCTGTAAAGAAAAACATTGAACGTAACAGTTGCATCTCTTCCCGCGCAGATGGTAAAAGCCCACTGCAATGGGCGAAAATCTTAGGAATCATATTATAGGCGATGGGGCTAGCAACCCATCACTATTTGGATCCCCTTTCCACCTAGTCGCCCACAGCCATGCTAAACGTGGCCTCTAGGTATTAAAGAAAGAAAGTTGTAGTTACGTGTCGTGTCTGCGGCCTGACCCTTCATCAGCTACAAAGATAACGACTGCCGAAACGCAAACCGACAGCCTCCAAAGAGGATCCTCCTCAAATTTTACCTTTTTTATCTCAGCTAGTTTCTTGTGAGAAATATTGTGATTGGGGAAATTGGCTTTTTCAGATTTTTTCCGGGGTTTTTGGCATTTTATTTGCCACCCGTTACAGTGTCTAGTTGAATGCACCGTTTGTTGCCAGCCTTCAAAAGTCCTCCATTTTTTTTTATTTATCTTGGGACAATGGACAACCAATAGACCTAGTCACAAACTAAGCAAAGCTTAAATGTCTATATGTCACTGAATATTAGAACACATAGAAAAATGGCGTTTTACACCTCCACTGAACTTAAATTATTTTTATTGTTTTTTTTCTCTTTCTTTTTTCCATTACTTACCTTATACATTCTTTTTATAAATGTATTTAATTTAAGTATTCTTACTGTGAAAAAATGACTTTCTGCCAAATTTCTTGCGGCGCATTCTTCTTGGCAATGATGATCTTTCCGAATGCGCTGGTAGTTGCAAAAAAGACATGTAAAAGAGCCTTGGCAGCCAATTTGCCAAATAAAAATGTTTATTTTCATTTTTTGATTTTGATACTGCCATCGTGTCAAATATTATATGCCATCGGCCTTATTGCTTATGACATTAAGATGTAAGGATGTTTTTGACGACTTGATAACCTAAAAGACCTAGGTAAATAATATACACGCCCTTGACTCTACACATTAAAATTAGCCACATCTTTTGTTACACGACTCTCTCAAATGTTAAAAACAATCAACCGTTGTTTTAATTGCCAGTAACTTTTTCTGAAATTACATTGTTTCATTCCAAATGAATGACAAGAAAAATGAGATCCAATTATTCCTGAGATTTCTGAAGTTATCTCGGGAACGTTTAAACTGATAAGAATGTTTGGGGCGCCGCCCTCGAGAAGCCCGATTTAGGGGTAAAAGGCTTAGTCACCCAGTCTTGACAAATCATTGTTTATCTTTTTTTTCAAGTTGGAGACATTAGCGAGTTCAAATCAAATAAGAAACTTGAATTAATCAACTTGGTATCAATTTAGGTACGTACGGAAAATACATAGGTAAATATCGACAAGTACGACAATATAATACTACTAACCTACCTACGGGAACCAAAAAACATAGAAAATGCTTAACAACATTTTTTTCATACATAGTCTGTGTCATTCCAATAGATTTTTCGAGAAATTAGTAATATTCAACATCTTGTTTGCCTATCTGTAATTTATTAATTTTAGATACTTTTAATCCCGGAAAATAAAAGGGTTCCCGTGGGATCGTTAAAAAACTATAATAATTTACTTATGCAGCTTAGTATATTCAGTATTCAGTATTTATTCAATTGCAACATTTTTTACAAAGTTTTGTACATAATGATGCCCTGTTAGGACGTAGCAACTTATAATTAATTAATAATTATAGCTAACACATGGCAATGCAGCAAAAAATTATACAATTATTGTATAAAACATGCTTAGGCGAAACTTTAAAATAAATTATATATCTAAAGACTAACTGGGATAGGTACATACTTTATGCTTTAAAATAAAATAAAAATGACTTACAAAATACGGTGAGATGATATTCTTTTATAATAACAATAACTAGGTATAAAGCTATAAGGAGATCAGTTATTTTATTCTTCTCTTATTCTTACGTATACAACAACTTAAGCATCTAATTAAATAAAATTGGCGTGCTGACACCTTATATGCCGCGGTTACATTAAACATACATACATAATTAGTTGAAATTTGGTATTAGGCCGGGAGATAGTGACACAAATTATTGGGTCATTTGTACCAGTATGGCGGTTCTTCAAGGGTCTTAGTACGCAATGACAAAAAAAAATGATGGCCATAGCGCTGGTACCGGCGGCCCAATCGCGTGGGCGTTAGTCGAACTCGTCGGATAAAATTACGAGTGTCAAACGATTTGTACCTCAAAAATTTTAGTATTTTCCGATAGTCCATTAAAAGAAGTAGGCGGTAGTGTCATGCCATACTTCTCCGGTGTGACTCGCCATACCGATGCATACCGATGCATAGCCGATGCATAGCCCGCCATACCGATGCATACTGGTACAAATGACCCAATAATTTGTGTCACTATCTCCCGGTCTAAATACAGTTAGTTTCAGTCCCAGGGACGGACATAGGATAGTTTTTATCCCAGAAAACAGCATAGTTCCCGCGGACGGAGTCGATAGTTCGATAAATTTTACAAATACAAATACAAATACAAATACAAATACAAATAACTTTATTTCGCTTGAAATATGGTACAAAAGGTGTTAAAATACGATAATGGGTCACATATTTCACCAGCATCTGGCATGCAAAATGTCACAACTTACGACTAAAAATTTTACATTATAATAATCAAAATGTCACCTAATTCAATATTGATAAATGTCACCCAATTTATTATTGATCACAGGAAGAAAAGTATTCGGTAACTGAGTAGAAACCCTTTAACACCAGCCAAGCTTTAAGTTTTCGCTTAAACATCGCCAAAGGTAATTGCTTGATGTCATCACCTAGCCCATTATATATTTTAATTGACATGCAAAAGGTGTTTCGGCCATATAGAGCTGTTTTTTTGCGAGGATGTACTAATCTATCCGGGTATCTCGTATTAAAGTTACATATGTCTCGATATGTTGTAAACAGTTCCGGGTTGGTTTTAACAAATACACATATTTCATATATATACATGCATGGAACCGTTAAAAGTTGTAGATCTTTAAAGGATGGCCTACAGGATGTCATAATATTAATATCACATATTGCTCTGACGCATTGCTTTTGAGCTATTAGAACTTTACCAACATGACACGAGTTTCCCCACAAAATGATGCCATACCTTAACAGGGAGCCGACATATCCGTGGTAAGCTTGAATGGCAGCCTTTTTGCTGCAAATCCTAGTCAATCTCCATAAAGCATACGCAAATGAGTTTATTTTATTACATAATTTCTCAATATGACTGATCCAAGAGCACCTATGATCCAATATGACACCAAGAAATGTAGTTTTAATGGATTCTTCGATAACTTGATTATCGAAGGAGACCCTTAATGTCGGTTTTCTACCATTATGATTGATAAATTGCATGTATGTCGTTTTTTTTATATTCACTTTTAGGTTATTATTATGTAGCCATGTTATTATTTTACAAATAGTGTTGTTTATGTCATTATTATAATTATTAATGTCAGAGGAAGGGATTACTATGGACACGTCGTCAGCAAAAAGTGTGCAGTAAAATTCAGTTATGTCAGGCAGATCATTAATATACAATAAGAAAAGCAACGGTCCCAAAACACTACCTTGTGGTACTCCAATTCTGTTTGTCTCTATGGAGGACTCATGTATCGTGACAGTACCTTTATCATCAATACTAGTCACCTGAACAAACTGTGTTCTGTCACTCAAGTAGGATCTCAACCATTCATTTGCTTTGCCCCTGATTCCGTACCATTCACATTTTTTTAAAAGTGTTTCATGTGACACAAAATCGAAAGCCTTGCTCATATCGAAAAACACAGCGGTAACAGGTATGCCCTTGTCCATAAAGCTCAGAACTTTATGCATCAGCGAGTAAGCTGCTAGGGATGTTGACTTGCCTTTTTGAAATCCGTACTGTTCCGTCTTAAGTAATTTAAATTGATTAAGAAATGTTATAATACGTTTATGCATTGTCTTTTCAAATACCTCCGAAAATACTGGTATCAAAGATATTGGTCTATGATTTTCTAAATTTTCTTTTTTATTCTTTTTATGTATTGGCTTAACTAACGATACTTTTAGAGGTTCTGGGAAAGTGCCATTCGTAAAAGACATGTTTACTAAGTAGCTCAGTACGGGTGAGACTAAATGTGCACACGATTTTAGAATACTCGTTTGTATGTCATCGTATCCCGTAGAGTTAGTTTTTGAGAGAGAATTTATGACTTTTCTTATCTCGTACTCATCTGTAGGAACCAGAAATAGGTTAGAGTTACTAGATTTAACATGTAAATTATCTAATGTTTGATAATGATAAGTATTTTGATTGCAATTTGTCGTAGTAATGTAATAATTATTAAATGCATTGGCGATGTCAGAAGGATTTACTAATGTTATATTGTTAACAACTAATTTATCTGTAGTTGCTTGAGGAATATTGCATTTAGACATGTTTTTTATGACATCCCATGTAGCTTTACATACATTGTTGGATTTCAGTAGGTATTTACAATTTGCTAGTCTCTGGGCCTGGTGTATGCATCGTTTTAGGAGACGAGAGTAATTACGGTATTTGCTTTTGTGACAGGCATTTTTACTTTTTATGTTATTATAATAAGCAAAGCGCAGTTTCCTTTTCGTTTTTACTGATGCTTTCAAACCCCTTGTAAACCAGTTTATAGATCTGTGTTTAGTAGTCCGTTTTACTCTGACTACAGGAAAGCAAAGATAGTAAAAAAGCTTAAAAGTGACGTAAAAATTTTCAAACGCCAGAGCCGCGCTACTGGCCTCGTATACTTCGGTCCAGGACAGCCTGCTGAGACAGTCACAGAATTTTGAAATATTTTCTACGCTATAATCTCTTCTGTAATAACAAATAAATTGGGTCGGACTAATTTTATTTGTAATGGCAAATTGAATACTCTGTGCAGTGTCGTGATCAGATAAGCCTAAACTATGTATTTCACTTTGGGCGTCATGAATGTTAGACAGTATTTGATCCAAACCGGATTTTAAACGAGTAGGACCAAGTATGTGCAGTTTAAAATTATTGTTTTTTGCTATTCTGGTTAAACGGTTTGAACTTTCTGTATTTTTAAGCGTATCTATATTAAAATCTCCAGTGATGACGATTTTATGTTTTATCCTACGTTTTAACCTGCTCATGAGTCTAATTTAAGGAGAAAGACGGCCGAGTCTGATGTTGGAGTTCTATAGATACAGATAATTATACATTTACTAGATATTATTTCCAATCCACAGCACTCAAAAACAAAATCTTCCGACAATTCATCCAAAAATTTCAGTCTCTGTATTTGAACCATAAACACCTTGTAATAGTTGAAATAATCACGGAAATCTATATATATATAAAAGAAAGTCGTGTTAGTTACACTATTTATAACTCGAGAACGGCGGAACCGATTTGGCTGAAAATTGGTAGGGAGGTAGCTTAGAACCAGGAGACGGACATAGAATACTTTTTATCCCGATTTTCCCACGGGATTGGAAAATTCCGAAATGTTGTACTAATAAAGCTACAGACATTAAATTTAGCATGCCTACACATTATTCCTTGATTAGTATAAAGATGCACTTACAAAGGAATTTTTCAAATTTCCCACGGGATAAAAATACGACTATTTTATAACTCAAGAAAGGCTTAACCGATTTGGCTGAAAATTGGTAGGGAGGTAGCTTAGAACCAGGAGACGGACATAGAATACTTTTTATGCCGATTTTCCCACGGGATTGGAAAATTCCGAAATGTTGTACTAATAAAGCTACAGACATTAAATTTAGCATGCCTACACATTATTCCTTGATTAGTATAAAGATGCACTTACAAAGGAATTTTTCAAATTTAAGGCGGAACAAAGTTCGCCGGGTCAGCTAGTATTATTTAAATCTGAAAACGTGTTTGAATGCTCCTATATAGCAGTTATTCTCCATAATTCTTCAGAAGCCACGTCCGTAGTCACGGCACGTCCATTATGCACTACACTGAATAGGTCGCGTCACGTACCTTTCGTTTGTTATTTCATTTTTATGCCCTCGGGAGTTTGCAGCGCCATGTTGGAAATGCATTAAGTGCGCGACTTTGTTTTGAATTCACTTGACGTGACGATAAACAGAATATGAGGATCATGTTTTCTGAAAGTTATCATATGCATCAGCGTTACCTTAACTTAGGAGTTTTTCTGTAAAATGTATAATTTTGTATTGTTGTACATACATACCGTCACGCCTCTTTCCCACAGGGGTAGGCAGAGACTACTTTATTCCACTTGCTACGATCCTGACATATTTCTTTCGCTTCATCCACAGTCATCAATCTCTTCATACATGCTCGTATTGCTTGCATTGTTGTATTTGTCCCTTATTGTTATACTAGCTTCTGCCCGCGGCTTCGTCTGCGTAGAATTATACATAGGTACATAAAACCTTCCTCTTGAAGCACTCTAATTCATCAAAATCCGTTGTGTAGTTTTGAAGATATAAGCATACATATATATATATATATGTATATATGTACATATATACACATATCAATATTTATACCAATGTGTATATCAATGTTTGTCAATTGTATTTGTCTTGTTTATTTTGCACAATAAAGAGTTTACATGCATACATACATATATAGGGACAGAGAAAGCGACTTTGTTTTATACTATGTAGTGATTTGTCTCTAGTCTTCGTTACACATCTAATCTAATGATAATGATTCCAGTTGGTTGAAATAAATATTATTAATGAACTGCTGAACTGCTTTCCAGTATATCTTTCAATACTCCGAATAGGTCTAAAAGATATCACCCGCCTATTTCACTTAAGCATGGTGCAACTAAATATCGCAAAAATAGTTTTTTGAGGCGAGCTTGTCGTAGTGTCAATGAGGTGGCTGAGGAGCTTGATATTGATATATTTATCTGTAACATTTCTACAGTGCGGCGGCGGTTGGCGGAGAGGTGGTTTGAGTGTGCTTTACATGTTTAACATATAGTGACTGCAGCTTCAGTAATTAGATATTTGTTTGCTTTTAATTTGTTGGTGTGTAGTGTATAAGTTTTACTGTATTCTCTTCTATCTTTGGTTGCGTGGTGTGTGTTTGCGACTACGCGCATACTTTGTTTGGTTTTTTTTTCTTAATTTATCTCTAGTTGTGAGAGCCTATAATTGGCTTTAATGTCACTACTGTAATCAACTCACACTGTATTTCATAGCTGTTGGATCTCCGTAAATAAATAAATAAATAAATAAATAAATATTATAGTGGTGAGACGGCACGATTCGAACATACGATTTCAAATTTTAATTTAAAGGAGCCGTAATAATTGGCACCTTTGGCACATTAAAAAAAACACCTTAATGTAACTCTTATCAGATGTCTGGAGGACTTCCTTTCTAGATCTAGATCTAGCTCAAACAAAAGTCCGTTCGTTGGCAAGCTAGCAATATGCGTTTAAAAATAAACAATTAATTATTCAAATTTGTAAACGACACTGAAAATTCCGAAAAGTAAAGCTATGGCCGGGAATCGAACCCGGATCCTCGTCATTCCGTGACGCGTGCCTACATCACCATAGCAGGTGGGTAAGCCTTCGAATTTTTCTATCTGTTACTAGCAGTCACGTGACCATGTTTTTGTTATTTATGTTCTGACAATATTTTCACATTTCGTGGTTTTATATTTATTATTTGACATTTTAAATTGCTTTTAAAATAGGTTTTATTTAAATTATTATTACTTAACTCGCTCGCAATCGGCATCGTGTTCATTTTGTCAGTTCTTGTACGAATGTGACAGCTAGCTGATTCCGATGCCAATTGTCAGCCCATACATGAACTGTCAAAATGAACACGATGGCGATTGCTACCGAGTTGCAAGTTTCGACAGCTATGACATTTCTAAATGTTGCTATATGAATAAACAAGTTACTTAAGCGAAGACGTAAGAGGTACCTTCAGTCCAAATCCACGCTGTATATCCCAAAACTCACCTCCGTGAAGTGAACAATCCTTGCACAAATTGCGCGGTTAAAGTTCAGCGACCTCAATTAGGCGTCGCCACCGTGCACTCAAGGCGGAGCCACGGCAGACATCTAGTCTAATTGCTTTAGCTGGCATTGCACTAAAAGCTGTATTGTTAATCGAGGGTCTGGTATTACACTCTGATGTAACAAATTCGAAGTTCGTTTAGAGCTATCCGCTCAGACTAATAGGACAGTATATATATAAGCTAAAGCAGTAAGGAAACTACGAACAAATCGGTTGAAACGGAACACGCACACAGGCGCGCGCTTTACACGGCCCCTAATAGGAAGGAATAGGTAACCATTGTTATTGCCGCACACACGCACACACACACACTTTCTAACTATAAAATAAATAAATAAATAAATATCTTGGGACAAATACACCAATTGACCCAGCCCCAAACTAAGCAAAGCTTGTACTATGGGTACCAGGCAACGGATAAACATACTTATATAATGTAGATAAATACATACTTAAATACATACAACATCCATGACTCCGGCACAAACATTCGTATTCATCATACAACTGTCTGCCTTTACCGGGATTTGAATCCAGGACCTCTAGCTTCATAGTCAGGGTCACTAACCACTAGGCTATCCGGTCGTCAAAAACCAGTGAAAAGTGAATGTTATTGGACCTCACGCGACACTAGCGCCTCTAGCGGCAAATTTACACGCGATAGCCCCCATTGTCGTTATTTCAAACCGTTACATAGAATATTCTGAATTACCTTAGGCTCTGTCTACCCCGTAAAGGATGAAGACGTGATTTGTGTGTGTGTGTGTGTGTGTGTGTGTGTGTGTGTACACTGAATATCCACAACCAAATGGATCTAACCTTACTTTGTTACTGTCCATGACTCTTAGAAGGACTTCGAGTTTCGGATACCATCGGCTTCAAGTATCAGTCCCCATAAGAGATGAGACAACATGACAAACTAGAACGTCGTTCTAGGAGCTTATGGACTGTACTCCGCGGAATAGTGTCGTTAATAATAACAGAATAGCTGCACCTGAAAGCGAAATTGAATGAAAATGAAATGAAAATGAAAAATTATTTTTGCAAATTGGCCGCCAAGGGCTCTTTTACATGTCTTTTTGAAACTACCAGCACATTCGGAAAGACCATCATTGCCAAGAAGAATGCGCCGCAAGAAACTTGGCAGAAAGTCATTTTTTCAAAATAAAATATTTTTCAGAATAACTGTACATACATACATATACACATATCACGTCTGTATCCCTTACGGGGTAGACAGAGTCTGAGGTAACAAGACCTAAAGGCCACGTTTAGCATGATAGGAGGCGACTAGGTGGAAAGGGGAATCAAAATAATGATGGGTTGATAGGTTGCAAAATAGTGAAGTTTAATTCAATAACTTACTAATTGATAATGATAACTGATAATTGCACTCGTGACTAGTTCCTTTATTTTAATTTAACGTCACATAATACTTAATGTTTGGTTCCTCTGTTGCTCTCCAATAAGTATCTAAAGGGCCTACGTGATCACTATAGACCCATTATTCTCATAAGAGACGCTTTATACATTATTAAGAGTAACACAATTATAATGCTGCACCTGCATGCTGGTCTGGGAGTAAAGAAAAAGTCCATCGAGGGAAAATCGAGTGAGCGAAAATCTTAGGAGTCATGTTATAGATACAGTTGCAAAACTTCTGAAAAATTCTGAATTATTCCGGAATACTTCTGGGAAAGTTTCTTTAAATCAGAATTATTCAAAATGAATTTAATTAAGATTTTTTTTTTGCTGAAAAATCGTATTTTGCATCGATCGTCGATCGTCGCCGCGCGCCGCTGCGCTCCTCGAGTCGTGCGTGCAGGCAATGGCGGTGCGGGGTGCGGTAAGACGGGAGATGCTCCCCGGAGAAGTTTTCCCTCGCCCCGCGAGAAAGATTCGTACCCCGCAATCGAATGTTTCCGCGGAATATTTCGCCTGAATAATTCAATGGGAATAAACGTGTTTGTTTGTGGTGTGGTGGGTGAGTTAATTATTGTTCAGTGGCACATACGTAAGTAAAATATAAATGTTTATTTTATTATAAATGGAATTGATTAAGTATATGTTGATATTTTTATAGGTAGATAATTATGTTATTATGTACAACCATAAACTTAATATACCTACCGCTCACAACATAACTAAAATAATCTATTTTACAACTTCCAAGCGCGAAATAGGTAGTAAGGTCGATTTTCCTGGTTTTTTTTTGACAGTTGAAATATTCCCAAAGCTTCGGAATATTTCCGAATACTTCCGAAGTATTCAATGGGAATGATTCGGAATTTTTCCCGCCAGCATCTATAGTTATAGACGATTAGGCTGGCGACCCATCACTTTTTTATTCCCCTTTCCACCTATACGAGGAGGGCTTGAGTAAGATGTGGCTCAAACCATCTCCTTAAATATTGTATGATTGTACTCGTATTGTATGTAGTGTGTATGTTTGTTTGACGACGGGATAGCCTAGTGGTTAGTGACCCTGACTATGAAGCTAGAGGTCCCGGGTTCGAATCCCGGCAGGGGCAGACAGTTGTAAGATGAATACGAATGTTTGTGCCCGAGTCATGGATGTTGTATGTATTTAATTATATATTTATCTACATTATATAAGTATGTTTATCCGTTGCCTGGTACCCATAGTACAAGCTTTGCTTAGTTTGGGGCTGGGTCAATTGGTGTAATTTATCCCAAGATATTTATTTATTTATTTATTATTTATCAATTGTTTGTTGTATTTTGAGATGTACGATCTATTGTGGTTTTCACTATAAATGGATATTTTAAACTCGCTCTTTGTCGGTCTCTCGCTCAATGCTCCTCTCATTTACTCAAAGGTTAACTGGTAGAGAACCCTTATAGGGATAAGTTCGTCTTTGTGCATATATTTACGGTCTTTTTTTGTGATTTGTCTCTGTTTCTTTATATTTGTACAATAAAGCATTTACTTACTTATACGCCCACAATCATGCTAAACGTGGCCTTTAGGTCTTGTTACCTTAGGCTCTGTCTACCCCGCAAGGGATAAAGACGTGATTTATGTATGTATGTATATAGGTATGTACAATTATAATATAATCATTAACTAATACAAGTCAAGCTACAATTTCACAATGGCGGATGCCCCCCAGCTGTCATAAGCCAACCAACTTCAAAAGCCACTTGCCGAAATCCTTATATCAAAGCAACAAGGTTTGTATCTACATGGTGTTCTATTTTATCTGAACTATAATTCCGTAATAGTTTAATTCAGAGGGCGCTGCGAGCGACGGCCGGAAATTGCGAGCTGTACCTTGCAAGCATTGATGTGTGCTTTAAATGTCGAACATGTGCTGACTTGAGCTTTAAGCTTATGCGATTTAATAGTTTGGTAAATCAGAAATAATAGAGAGGTTTAATTTTCACGCCTCTCATTCAGAAAAGTAAACTTTGCTCCCTGTCGAGAGAGATCAAAGTGCAACTTTTTTTTTTATAAGAATAGGAAGGCAAACGAGCAAGTGGGTCACCTGATGGTAAGTGATCACCACTGCCCATAGACACCCGCAACCCCGGAGGGATTGCAGATGCGTTGCCGACCTAGAGGACTAAGATGAAATGCCTCTTGTGCCCGTAATTTCCCCGGCTGTCTTACTCTCCACACCGGAACACAGCAGTGCAAGCACTGCTACTTAGCGGCAGGATTAGCGAGTAAGATGGTGGTAGCGATCCGGACGGACCTTGCACAAGGCCCTACCACCCGCAAAACCGCAAACCCGCAACTTTTCTGGTCAAGGCTTTTCTAAGTGTTTTTTGGCAAATACAATTTTTTTAAGTTGATAATTGTAAAACTACGCCATTTTCTATGCTGGTAGCTCTTTAATTATATTTAGAATATTTTTTCAAGTTTTTTAATGTTCGGTATGATAAGTTGTATGAGCCACTCGGGAGCAAAATTATTTTCATCTTGGGCGTTAACACTTGAATCTGGACACACTCACAAATAACGTCTTTATCTCTTACGGGATAGACAGAGCCTAAGGTAACAAGAGCTAATAGGCCACATTAAGCATAATTGTGGGCGTATACGTGGAAAGGGGAATCAAAAATTGTGATGGGTTGCTAGCCGCATGATTCCTAAGACTTTCGCCTATTCCCTCGATGGTCTTTTACCATCAAAGCAACTGGTACATTCTATGTTTTTTCAGTGTGACAGAAAAAAGAGGAAGTCTGGTGGTGTGATTCGGGTTACCTCCGCATGTGGTCAAGAGCTGCGGTTCGCTTTTGGATCCGTCCGAGGGGAAGAGCAGTGCTTGGTCCGGTGCACCCTGGGCATCGGTTAATGATTTCCTGGCAGATTCTGAGGGATATCATTATTCGTTGGCGAAGAGCCCGACAGGCGGTCTTTTGACCGTGTCCTACCGTACAACGTTGCCGAAGTTGTCACATGATTTTTGAATACTGTATTTATTACTTTGACATTGGCGAAATCGACGGGGCTATCACTATATAGTATAAAATAAAGTCGCTTTTTCTGTCCTCATGTCCCGATGTATGCTTATATCTTCAAAACTACACAACGGATTTTCATGCGGTTTTTTTTAATAGATAGAGTGATTCAAGAGGAAGGTTTATGTGTATAATACATGCATAATATACCGTGTGAAGCCGGGGCGGGTCGCTAGTATTATATAAGAAGAAGAAGAAGAGGAAGACTGATCGCATCAAATCTATAACGAGCTGACCAATCATTATTTATTCAGTGCGATCACATCAATTTCATCATTTAAGCCTTCATGAGAGCCTTGTCGTCCCGGCTAATAGAGACCTCAGGAGACCCCAGAGCTGGCGCTTACCTCTCCCAGCGAATTTCTCTGGCTGTACAGAGAGGTAATGCCGCCAGTGTCTTGGGGTCTATGCCGCAGGAGGGCCTTTTAGATGGTGTTTTCTTTTTATAGTTAGGTATATTTATTTAGTTTTAAGTTTTGTATATTTAGTTAACTTTTAGATTTTATCATAGTTTAATTTTTCTTGTAATTCAAATATTAATTAAATTTAATTTATGTGATGTAATTTAAAAAAAAAGAAATAAATTAGCCATCATTAAGAAAAACTAACACCCGCGAATCCTCAACTAATCCGCCTTTGCCCGGACCTTTGCAACGTAATCGCAGACAGGCAGATCTTCTATGACATTATAGGCATTAAATATAGATTTTTTACCATTTATTTCTGTGAAAAGTTGAAGTCATGTTTATAGGCAGATTGTACCTGCTATGGCTGGTGTAACGGTATAGCACGCGTCATGGAATGATGAGGATCCGAGTTCGATTCCCGGTCATAGCTTTACGGTTAGGATTTTTCTGTGTTCTAATTTTGAGTGTGGTTTGAAATTAAATTTGTAACGGTAAAATTCTTATAATTCAGTTCCAAAATCACAGTAGCCCGCGCGCTATACAAAGAATCCGTTAAAATTATAAATGCGAAAGTAACTCTGCCAGTCTGCATGTCTGTGTGTCTGACTGTCTGTTCTGCTTTCACGCCTTAACCACTGGACTGACTTTATCTAAATTTGGTACAGAGATAGTTTCAGTCCAGAGGAAGGACAGGCTAGTTTTTATCACGGATAATCGCATAGTTCCCGCGGGATAGCGATAAGTGAATTCTACGCAGAGTCGCGGGCAATAGCTAGTCAATAATACATTTTAATTAGTAACTAATCTCAAAACAAAACTTTAAAACAAGCAACCTCTGTTTGTCAACAAACTAAAAATCAACCCCTCGTTTCAAATTACCAAGCCTCGACAAAGTTCACGTATCCTCAAATGTCAGTACGCACAACCCTACGCTTTCATCCTGCTCACACACGGGCGTACTGTAAAGGAGGGTAGTTTCACCGGTTGTGATCGTCCGTACAATATCAAGTAGGGTTGTCACAGTTAATAAAGGATCGTATTCAGAGCATTTAATTAACAGGGGTTGGTGCCCTTTGTCGTTTTACGGTGGAATTGCAGATTCTTTGTCGGAATCCGATCGTGTATTCGAGCCTCGGGGTCGGACTGCGATTGAGAGGAAATTTTGGGGGTTAATTGATACTGTGTGTAGGAGCGTTTGAACAATGTGCAATAGTTATTAAGCTTTAGTTTATTTATACCTATACAAAAGACGTGATTTATGTATGTATTTATAATACCATGGCCATGGCCACGTTTAGCATGATTGTGAGCGAATACGTGAAAAGGGGAGTAAAAATAGTGATGGGTTGCTAGCCGCATCGCCTATAACATGATTCCTAAGATTTTCGCTCATTCCCTCGATGGGCTTTTACCATCTGCGCGAGTAGAGAAGCAACTGGTACATTCTATGTTGTTTCTTTGCTCCCAGACCAGCGTGAAAGTAAGAAAACATTTCTAGTAGGTGCATAAAAACAAATAAACAAACATACTTTCTTATCTTAAAATATAATAATATTAATATTATATCATTCTGTCTTATTGGTTGTCTGATAGAGATAAGACCGCCTTTTGTTTACTTTTTTCTTTGTTTTTGTACCTATTGTTTTGTACTAATTTGTGGTGTTCAATAAAGAGTATTTGATTGTAGTAGATTCAGCGACTGGTGTCTTCTCGTTCATTTATGCGAAGAATAAATAAGAAAATTAAAACATCTCAAAAAAAGAACATGAATTTAAATTAAATCTTATATTTACATTGAAAGCATCGAATAGGAAACTGCAGCACGTGCTGCAGCTTAGGACCCCAAAAATAAATAATTAAACGAATAAATTTTGTGACAACCCTAGTCTAAGCCCCTTAAGATTGAAGACATTTTCACAGTGGTAATAGTGAGGCAGGGTTGCCAGAGAACATAAATTATTGTTATAGAAACCCGTGAAATTAAAGCTTAAAGACTTGAACTTTGAGAATCGTTATGAGTAATAGCTATTGCAATTCACGATGGCGAGTGTGCCTTATTTGTGGTAAACACGTATCTGCATACGTGTCAAAGTGTGCGTGAGAGCGATAGCGGGTATGGTAAGCGTAAAAAATAAAGAGAAATAGTTCCGTAAAACACGCACACTTTGACGCGTGTGCAGATGTGTGTTTACTACAAATAAAGCGCGCCCGCCATCGTAAATTGCATTCTGTTTCATGATGAAAATTAACTGAAGCTACTAATATAATGGCAAGTGGAAGACATAAACACACTGAACATTTATAAATACACGCCCGTATGAAATTTACACGGTGTATTCATAAATTATTGACCGAAGTTGTGTGTAAGACTTTTACAGGCCCGGCTCAAATGAACAAGTCACCTTTAACGTAAACCAAATTACCACAATAAATATTTCTCTTTAAATTAATTAACTCAACACAAAACAACTAAAACTACATAATTAATTAAACAAGCAACATAGTATCCGTAATTGGTCGCAATAAAAGCATCAGACTGCCAATCATTCACCATAAACGCATCATTCAGTTCCCGTTCATTCCATTCACCCAGGCTTTATTTGACCACTTTATTCCAAGTTTGTTTTAGAGCCTGTAAAATTTACAGCCTGTCGAGACGCGATAACAGGGCAGACAGACAGACAGGCAAACAGCGCTGCCGTGAAATTTATCGTCTCATAAATAAACATTATGTTTATGACGGTTCGGTGTGATTGGCCGATGCCAGTGAATGAATGAATGGGTGCAGTTTGAATTTTAGCTAAGGGAAAGCGTTTGAAGTTGCGGCTTGATTGTAAGCAATTACGTTGATGACATAGCTCGAGTACGTACGTTGAAGTGGCAATGGGCACCACATCGCTCGTAGAACAGACAACCGTTGGGGGAGAAAAGGTCTCGAGTGGCAACCACGAACCGGAAGATGCAGTGTTGGCGGCCTTCCACTAGGTGGACCGACTTGCAAGCATGGAAGAACCCAGGTGGTTAGCATACATTTGAATCCCATTTGAAGTCAGTTAATGTTTTTATTTTAATTAAGCAATAAAGTTACACTGTTTCTTCTCATTCCGATACACTTTCCGCATTATAAAATAGATCGAGCGTCACCTAATCCTTCGACATAGAACAATTAACCCATAGAGTGGAAATTTCAAATATTTTTTAATAATTTCTAAACCACTGCAGTTGCTACGCTCTGGTTGGTAGAAAATTGAGCGGCACGGTAGACTTAGGCCAGCAAATATACTGACGAGCAAAAATAACGTGTCGCTTTTCATACAACTTTGTATGGAAAGAGAGATCATGATCAATATCGATTGAAAATTTATGTATGTATGACAATGTATGTATGTATAACTCTTTATTGTACATAAAACATAAGAAAAAGATGAATACAGGACAACACACATGCACAAAGGCGAACTTATCCCGAACAGGGATCTCTTCCTGTTAACCTTTGAACGATTGACAGGACAAGTATTAAGCAAGAGTAGACACACAGAAAAAGTAAAAGAACCGATCGAAACCTAAAATAATCCTAAATGTCTAAATTTTAAATAATGTAAGATATAATAATAAACTACACATAATAGACACTCACCGCCACTGTCTAGCTAAGTAGCAACTAATAGGAGTAACTTTAATTTGCTACTCGGCGAAATAGTGAGACCCATCATGCAGTCACTATTTTGATTCCCTTTCCACCTAATCGCCCACAGTCATGCTAAATGTGGCCTTTAGGTCTTATTACGAGTACCTTAGGCTCTGTCTACTTAAAGACGTGATTTATGTAAGTCATGCAAAATAGCCGCACTTGTATTTAACTCGTCCTGCTTTAGAAAATGAAATAATCAATGCAAAGTCAACCAAAATCACCGCGATAAAAAATGCCCAGGACACGTGCCCTCAGTGTCTTGTCGGTCGAAGATCCTCGTGCTAGTATGATAATAAGGGAAAAATCACTAACGTTTTTCAAAATTAGATAGCCCGGTTTTAGAGAGAGAGGGAGAGAGAGAGATGGCAATATTTATTTGTACAAATTCGATACACATAGAAAAAGAACATTTCGTTTTCTTTAACATTGCTTTAAGGAAACTATAGGTCTATTTGTATATATCTATATCCATTACTTGATAATGTATGCATGTTTGTTAGGTGTACTTAATAAATAAAATAAAAAAATACGAGTTGGAAATGATTAAACATTGCCTAATTGTGTCATTGCCTATTGTCTACTTTGTTATTTGTTTCTGTATCGTTTTGTACCGATTTGTGGTGTTCAATTAAACACTAAATTATAACTAAAAATTGTGTTTACCGACAGCAGCCTCACTCTATCATTTAATTCCTCTATGTCCTGCGATCACTCCACGAAGTCCATGTGTATCACTGGACCTATTTAGCCGCTCAAAAATAGCGCGGCAAAAAGGAGCGCGCCGCGTTAATCCCTGCTTTCCTGTCGATTTTGCGTGTCACTGCGCAGCTGACGTGTCACACGCATTCCACGGGCTACTCTGAAATACGGTTTTCGAGTTTCAACCGTCCCTTTCCCTCTTAATTAATGACTACAAGTGTGAGCGAAACGAGGAAACGAGCTTCGAAAATCGAATAGATAGTGTTTGTGTACATTGCTTGTTTTGTGGGAATACGGGAGTCTGGGGACGAGAGAAATGGAATGGAAATTAGTCAACCACGCTGTACTGTATTAAGTGAATGATTTATGTGTTTTGCTTTTGTTTCAGTTATGTTGCTGATGTGTGGTGACAAAGTATTAACTGGTGCATGTATTTAGTTTTAGTAGCCACGGTAAACACAAACGATTGATGAACTTTGGTTCGGACATTCGTGATGGTATTTATTTATTTATTTACGGAGATCCAACAGCTATAAAATACAGTGTGAGTTGATTACAGTAGTGACATTAAAGCCAATTATAGGCTCTCACAACTAGAGACAAATTAAAAAAAATCCAAACAAAGTACGCGCGTAGTCACAAACACACACCACGCAACCAAAGATAGAAGAGAATACAGTAAAAAACTTATTCACTACACACCAACAAATTTAAAGCAAACAAATATCTAATTACTGAAGCTGCAGTCACTATATGTTAAATATGTAAAGCACACTCAAACCACCTCTCCGCCAACCGCCGCCGCACTGTAGAAATGTTACAGTTAAATATATCAATATCAAGCTCCTCAGCCACCTCATTGACACTACGACAAGCTCGCCTCAAAAAACTATTTTTGCGATATTTAGTTGCACCATGCTTAAGTGAAATAGGCGGGTGATATCTTTTAGACCTATTCGGAGTATTGAAATATACTGGAAAGCAGTTCAGGACAATCGACCTTATCACTAGTGATACTGAGGGCGTAGATAATGTCATGTGGTATGTATCGATAGATCGAGAAGTGTCAGAAATGACAGCTAAAACGTCAAATTGAATTGGAATGGGGGGTGCGAGTCGGGTTACCTCCGCGTGTGGTCAAGAGCTGCGGTTCGTTTTTGGATCCGTCCGGGGGGAAGAGCAGTGCTTGGTCCGGTGCACCCTGGGCATCGGTAAATGATTTCTTGTCAGATTCTGAGGGATATCGTTATCCGTTGGCTAAGAGCCCGACAGGGGGAGGGGTCTTTTGACCGTGTTCTACCGTACAACGTTGCCGTCATTTTTGTCGCAAGATTTTTGAATACTGTATTTATTACTTTAACATTGGCGAAATCATCGCATCGATGGATGGGGCCATATTAGAAAAAGAAGAAGAATTGGACTTGATTCGCAATAAGACATCCCAGCCCCAGCTCCCCAAAATGACGTCAGGCGTTTTTGGCACAAAATTGTTTTTTTATTTACTCTTTAAGGGTTGTTTCTTGAACTGTAAGTCTTTTTGCCTTTTTTAAAATTTAATTGTTCTTAACACAAGGTGTTTTTGCTGGCTCTACTTTTTGCTGCTTACGGTAACTCGTACCCGATCAATGCCAAAGGGCCGAACAAGACATCAAAGACACTGACAGAGCAATAATAAATCGTATAGGGTCATGCGCAAGCACTCAAGAGATCTCTGATTTGACACCCGATTGTACCGTATTGACGGACCAACTCACCAAATACCGTTCCCAAACTCACCACGGAACCAAAACAATCCTTACTACCTTGGTAACAAGAGTCGGCGCTCTTATGACCATCGTTTTCGTAACTAAGCCAACTGTCTTGATGGACAATGTTACCAATGCAGTTTTCAAACAGATTGGTAAGCGATTCTGAGGGTTGTGGTAACGGATTAAGGTGCTACGTGGTGTGCTGGAGCTGTGTAAGGTGTGGTGTGTCGGCGTCTTTAAGGCTGCGAATGGTGCTTCAGACGCTTTGATGATGCCTCGTTAATTTTTGTTGCGGATTAATGTGATATTGATACAAGTGTGACGTTTGGAAGACGAGTTGAAAGAGAGGCATAGGAATTAACAGCTTATTCCTATCAATAAAGTTTCCCTAACTTTACGCGTGTGACAAATACGTAAACCGCGTGAGCCAGAAAGAAAAAACACGGTCACCAGGTTCTCAGTTACTCTAAGCATACATACATGCAAAAATCACGTTTTTATCCCTTGCGGAGTAGACAGAGCCTAAGGCAAGACCTACCGGGCCACGACTAGCAAGACTGTGGGCGTATAAGTGAAAAGTGGAATCAAAATAGTGATGGGCCTATATACAGGCTGTATACGGGGGTGTAGATCAAACGAAGACCAAAGGTAGGGGACCTCAGGAGCTACCGAATCGACTTCCATGTATGTTAAGCGATTTTCATTTGTTTCAGAGTTATGAGCATCTAGGTTTTCGTTTGAAACACCCTGTCCACATCCTGTATAACATGGTTCCTATGATTTTCGCCCATTCCCTCGATGTGCGACCAGCGACGCGGGAAGAGAAGCAACTGGTAAATTCTATGTTTCTTCTTTGCTCCCAGACCAGCAAGTCTCTATGGCTGTTACAAAAACAGCGGTAGTGATAAAAACCGAGGCGTAAGATACAACCCCGAGGGACAACCCATTCTTCACCCCTCTGTTCACAAGGGACAAAAACAAGAGGTCGCCGATATCTGAGATAACCACCCTATCACTACACTGCCGCTCGAAACGGTACCCTGTTTGAAAACTATTATAGTCCTTTACGCTTTGGCCTTAAAATGAGTAAGGGCTTTTACAGACTGGAAGCAATATTTGAGCGTTTTACATACATACATACATATATCACATCTTTATCCCTTACGGGGTAGACAGAGCTTAAGGTACAAAGCCTTAAGGCCACGTTTAGCATGACTAAGAGCGAATAGGCGGAAAGGGAAATCAAAACAGTTTTCTAGGACTTTTCCCTCGATGGGCTTTTACCATCTGCGCGGGAAGAGAAGCAACTGGTAAATTCTATGTTTTTTCTTTACTCCCAGACCAGTATGGAGCAGTTGAGCGTCTTACGGCAGCGTATTGCGGCGTATTACTTACTTCCGTGCTGGTTTGGGAGCAAAGGAACATAGACTGTACCAGTTGTTTCTCGTCCCGCGCAGATGGTAAAAGCCCATCGAGGGAATGGGCGAAATGCTTAGGAATCATGTTATAGGCGATGCGGCTAGCAATCCATCACTATTTCGATTCCTTTTTCCACCTATACGCCTATACAATACCTGAGGTAACAAAGTCTTTATTATTAAATGTTTGTAATTATGTATGTAAGTATTACGGTAAATCGTTCCGAATTATTTCAGCAGGTTGTTAAGTTACATACTTATATACATACATACCGTCACGCCTCTTTCCCATAGGGGAAGGCAGAAACTACTTTGTTCCACTTGCTACGATCCTGACATACTTCTTTCGTTTCATCCACATTCATCAATCAATTCATGCATGCTCGCCGGGTTATAAAATCGCGTGAAGAAAATGGCCAATGTGTAAACGCCCTTATGATTGCCAGGAATGGCTACAAAAATTCCGCGCATAACTTTTTCCCGCCTTTGTAAATTGAATTTGGAACTTAATTGTCTATGATAGCGTTGCTAAATAATGAGCCGTTAAATAATGAATCTTATTGCGTAGCACTGATAGTTGTATTTCGGTAAGTTGCTGTTAAATTTAAATTTAGGTTTCAATTAAAAACATTGAGAACTATGAGGAAATTCTTTGGAAGATAAATTGTCGGAACACTTCGGTGGGAGGGTAGGTCAAAGGAAATTGGCCAACGGTACAATAAAATACGAAACAATACATACATACACACATACATACATATATCACATCTTTATCCCTTACGGGGTAGACAGAGCCTAAGGTAACAAAATCTTAAGGTCACGTTTAGCATGATTAAGGGCGTATAGGTGGAAAGGGAAATCAAAATAGTGATGGGTTGCCAGCCGCATCGCCTATCACATGATACCAAAGACTTTCGCCCATTCTCTACGATACAATCTTCTTTAGAAATAAGACTTAGTCTTTATTTAACTAAACATGAGATTGTAAATGAAAAGAAAAACAAATGAAACTGTAACTAAATTGAAAACAAATTAAAAATCCAAGTAAAACTAATCTTAAAATTAAAAAGGCCCCCGCGGCATAGTACCGCAGATGCTGGCAGATTTTCCCCTTTGGTCAGCGATACTAATACGTTATCCAAAGAAGCTGCCAGCTCTGCGGTCACTCGTAGCGTCTATTAGCCTCTTCGAAATATCTTTGAAGAGGCTAAATAGCGCTAGAACCCCACGGACCAAGCGTCTCAACACCGAAAGGGACAAAGTTATATTTTTCACGCCACTGCTCGGAAATGTGGCAAAAGATGGTCAGTAATGGGGCCCCAAAACAACGTATAGTTGTAGGTTGAATGAACAGGCCAACTATGAATTCAAACAGGCCAACAATAACATTGTTGGACAGTTTCAAAGACCAAAGTCGTCCAATTACATCGGCATGCTGATCCCTGATTCCACCAATCAGAACACAATTTGTGATGCTATTACACAAAATCGACCAATCAGAACACGTCGTGTGCTGCATATTACATTATTTCAAGGTTTATCCCATCAGGGAGAGGCAAAGGAAACTAGGTCCATACAGCCACGTCTAACGTAAATTGTTTTGTCTTTAATGTTTAAGTCCTGTCTTAAAGTCAGAGTCGTCAGTCCGTCCGTGTCACGTCATATTAAAACTATAAGCGATTATGGGTGTGTTTAATAAGCACTTCGAAGCACTTTGCTTAATAAAATAACATAACAAAAAAAGTCTTTGCGTGACTGGCCACTAGAGCGCTATCGTTTTATTTTTTTTAAAGTAAAATATGGCGGGAGAGTGAAACTTTACTGTTGTATTTACGCTCATGTTTTTATTTCCTCGCAGTAGTCGTGAAAAGCACTATGTAATGTCTCGGCCAAAAGTGCAATAGATGGACTCGTCTCTCTTCGAGGGCCTCACCTGCGGCTCGACCCTCGAACTCACTCGTCCATCTATTGCTCACTTTCCAGCCTCTACAACAATGTACTATAGTTGTACAGTAGTTGTACATTGAATGAGCAGGCCTTCTATAAATTTAAACTGGACAACAATATTAACATTGTTGGCCTGTTCCATTGACCAAGTCGGCCAATCACATCGGTCCGCTGATCACTGATTCGACCAATCAGAACACGACTTGTGCTGCATCTGAAATTAAATTGGCCAATGAGAAGTCGTTTTATTTTTTTATAATATTCATCCCTTTACGGATTGGCAAAGGAATCAGATTCCATACAACCAATATGTCTGTTTTTATTAAAATATAGTTTCTGTCACGGTCCGAGTCGTCAGTCCGTCCCAGTCTTGTACTGTCAGCGCCTCATGCCTTCTGTAAAGCGATATAGGAGCTACGACGAGCGGCCAGCGGCTACTAGGGGTAAAAAGTTCATTTTAATATCTCGTTTAATTAAAGAATTCATTTTTATTTCCTCGCAGTAGTCGTGAAAAGCACTGTGTTAAGCCTCGGCTGAAAGTGCTAACTCGTCCATCTAATGCAGTGGTTCCTAACCTTTTCAATGTCACTACCCCTGTGAACAAGTATGGGAATTGAGTTTACCCCTAGCTAATTTAAAATAATTAAAACCACACAAATTCGAACGAAAATATGTTTATTATGTAAGAAATTGCATGTTTAGGTAACTAGTAAGTAAAGTAATATATAAATCTCGGAGTTAACCATACTACTATTTTGTTTATTGCTATTTTAATACTATTTCGTGCCATCCCGTGTTACCCCCCTAGAATCTCCGTTTTACCCCTGCGGGGGTAATTACCCCCAGGTTAGGAACCACTGATATAATGCTTACTTTCTAGCCTCTACAACGATATAATATTTCATCAGGTGTGATAGGTGTCAAACACTGTCAGTCATACGTAAAAAGAAGTGACTTAGAAAGGGTAGTCATAACCGTAACAATGTACTGTGAATGTCTATTTCGGTGTTTCTCGTAAACGCACAATACTAACAATAGCTTGCGCGTGAGTCGATGCAGTACGGGCCTGTTGTTGTATTGCTGTTGGACGTTCGCGAAAATACGGTAACATGTGTATCAAGCTTGGGTAGCGTAGTGGTTTGACCTATAGTCTCTCACGCAGAGGGTCGTGGGCTCAATCCCAGGCTCGCATTTCTGAGATTTTCCGAATTTATATGCGACATCTCATTTGAAACTTACCATGAGCTGTTCGGTGAAGGGAATCTGTAGGCTTATTACCTAACTCGCTCGCAATCGCCATCGTGTTCATTTTGTCAGTTCTTGTAATGTGACAGCTAGCTGATTCCGATGCCAATTGTCCCATACATGAACTGTCAAAGTGAACACGATGGCGATTGCGAGCGAGTTAGGTAATTTAGAGCCCCGAGGCTCTACGACGGGATGATGTAGCTCAGATGGCACAGTATATTATTTATTCCTTTAATCTTAATCAAACTGAATTTCCTTGAATATAAGTTCAGTATTTTATTTTTTTAGTTTATTAAATCAATACATCTGCTTCCAATGGAAGATCTAAGCAGACTCTGACTTTCCTCTTGTTACGAATTCTAGTTTATTTTTATTTTTTATATTTAAGATTCGAATTCGACAAAGAGTAAAGAAGTTCCCCCTTATTCATAAACGCTCTGTAGGCTTCTGGTAACTTAGCAATCATTTGTCCTTATCTGTCACTTTGACATTTACCTTTCACGGATAAGTACAAACGATTGCTAAGTTAGCAGAAGCCTATAGAGCGTTTATGAATAAGAGGGTTAGTCTTTACAGTAATAAGCCTATTGCACACGACTGTGAAGCAATTCAATGGTTTATGTGAAGTTCCCAATCCGCATCGGGCGTGAGCCCTCTCATTTTGAGAAGAAGTGTGTCCAGCATTGGGACGTATACAGGCTAGAGATGATGATGATGGTGTTTCATTGATGTAAAATGTACAGATTCAGGCGTTTCTTTGCTGAGGTCCATCATCATCCAAAAGACGTCCACTGCTGAAGACCTCCCCCATTGTCACGTGACTAGCGGGTCCCTATCTAGAAAGAAGGGTCCTATCACGAGAGCAAATAAAAAGTATTTAGATAAGAATAATAATTTATTTTACTAATGCTTACTAAAATTAATCGCATTAATCATTTTACTAAACTAAGATTTACTAAAATAAATAGTTTTAAGTTTTAGTAATTTTAATATTAACACTAGATAATTTTGATGATTTTACTAATTTTAATGATAATGCTAATTTTAATGATTTTGCTAGATTTAATGAATTTAATTTTTGACCATAATTAACAATTTTAATAAGTCGTGAATCAAGGTCAGGGAGGGTTCGATTGCCTCTAGGCAGGACCGTAGCTTAGACGCCTGGTATGTGTGAGAGGAGCTGTTCCTTTTTGGTACCGTACGTCCCTTGGCGGTGCGGAGCTTGACTCGGACGGCCAGGGCGGTGAAGCGGCCGTGAAGGTGGGTGGCGAGCCTAGGTGCCGGTGGTGTCATGGTGGAGGGCGATCTTCAACTTCAACTCGCAAGAAGTTTTGCACTGTAGATCTTCACTAGGTATGGTGTTCTGCCGTGGAGATCTTCACCCGGTAGGGTGTTCTGACGTGGAGATCTTCACCCGGCAGGGTGTTCCCAAAATTGGGACGTAACAGCACTCACTATTAAATAATTTACTTAAAATATTAATAATTTCGTCGCAGCGATCGCTCTGCGCAGCGCAAAGGACAGATTTTAGGGATAAGTGACGCGGGCTTCGCGCGCTGAGGTCCGTGGCTGAGTGCCCGCGCCGCGCGCAACAGCTGTAGTAGCTATAGATGTAGTTTTTTTTATTTTTTAGTATGTATTCTAGTCTAGATTTTAAGTATTAGCCTATATTCTTTGTAGCTATTTAATAACTGCTATTTCTAGGTTTAAAGAATTAACGTTATACGTTACACCATAGAGAACGGTCTTGCGCGGTGCCAAACTTTAATTACATACATTCATAAATCGCGTCTTTATACCTTACGGGGTAGACAGAACCCAAGATAACGAGACCCAAAGGCCATGTTAGCATGATTGTGGGCGTATAGGTAGAAAGGGGAATCAAAATAGCCGCATCGCAAACTGCAACTTTAATTATTTTTGATATATTGTTCAATAATGAAAACGCGTTGTTCTTTCGTAAACCGCCATTTTTACAAACCCTAAACATTCAGCTGTCAAATATATTTTTTTAGGGTTGCCAGCGCTGAAATTCAAAAATGGCGACAAATTCAAATAAATGTTGCATCCTTTTAGGACACCCGTTATTATTAATGTAGGGATTTATACATACATACATACATATATCACGCCTTTATCCCTTAGGGAGCGTTCATGTATTACGTAACGCAATTATTGAAGATTTTTGACCCCCCCCTCCCCCCCTTGTAACGCGCTGTAACGTTTTTCTGTACCCCCCCCCCCCTCTAAACGTTACGTAACACTGAAGTGACCATTTTTACCTAAAAGTGGCAAAACTTATGTTGCGCAAAGTACAAGAAAGTCGCTATAATATCCTTGTTATAGTTTTAATCGCCTTTACGGTAATAATACTAAATTAAACAAGAGATGTTTAACCCGCAATACATGCGTAGTTTGTTAACTTGGCAGTTTTAATTCCATATTTTTTTATTTAAAAAAAGAAAACGTTACGTAACGTGTTGAAAGAAAGACCCCCCCCCCCCCACTCTCTGTAACGCATCGTTACAAAATGACCATAACTATGTAATAAGTTAATGTTTCCTACTAACGATCATTAGCAAATTGACGGCTCACGGGTAATTAAGTATAAATACTATGGTTTCAATGAAGACGTAATTTTTAAATGACATTAGGCGATTCGTAATTGGACGTCGGAATGAATAACGGTACTATTATTAGATGATTAGTGAGTAATTACCTCGTGCTCATTACATAATGACATAATTATGTAATTAGTTAATGTTTCCTACTAACGATCATTAGCTAATTGACGGCTCACGGGTAATTAAGTATAATTACTATGGTTTCAATGAAGACGTAATTTTTAAATGACATTAGGCGATTCGTAATTGGATGTCGAAATGAATAACGGCACTATTATTAGATGATTAGTGAGTAATTACCTCGTGCTCATTACATAATGACATAATTATGTAATTAGTTAATGTTTCCTACTAACGATCATTAGCTAATTGACGGCTCACGGGTAATTAAGTATAATTACTATGGTTTCAATGAAGACGTAATTTTTAAATGACATTAGGCTATTCGTAATTGGTTGTCGAAATGAATAACGGTACTATTATTAGATGATTAGTGAGTAATTATCTCGTGCTCATTACATAATGACATAATTATGTAATTAGTTAATGTTTCCTACTAACGATCATTAGCTAATTGACGGCTCATGGGTTATTAAGTATAATTACTATGGTTTCAATGAAGACGTAATTTTTAAATGACATTAGGCGATTCGTAATTGGATGTCGAAATGAATAACGGTACTATTATTAGATGATTAGTGAGTAATTACCTCGTGCTCATTACATAATGACATAATTATGTAATTAGTTAATGTTTCCTACTAACGATCATTAGCTAATTGACGGCTCACGAGTTATTAAGTATAATTACTATGGTTTCAATGAAGACGTAATTTTTAAATGACATTAGGCGATTCGTAATTGGACGTCGAAATGAATAACGGTACTATTATTAGATGATTAGTGAGTAATTACCTCGTGCTCATTACATAATGACATAATTATGTAATTAGTTAATGTTTCCTACTAACGATCATTAGCTAATTGACGGCTCACGGGTTATTAAGTATAATTACATTGGTTTCAATGAAGACGTAATTTTTAAATGACATTAGGCGATTCGTAATTGGATGTCGAAATGAATAACGGTACTATTATTAGATGATTAGTGAGTAATTACCTCGTGTTCATTACATAATGACATAAATGTGTAATTAGTTAATGTTTCCTACTAACGATCATTAGCTACTTGACGGCTCACGGGTTATTAAGTATAATTACTATGGTTTCAATGAAGACGTAATTTTTAAATGACATTAGGCTATTCGTAATTTGATGTCGAAATGAAAAACGGTACTATTATTAGATTATTAGTGAGTAATTACCTCGTGCTCATTACATAATGACATAATTATGTAATTAGTTAATGTTTCCTACTAACGATCATTAGCTAATTGACGGCTCATGGGTTATTAAGTATAATTACTATGGTTTCAATGAAGACTTAATTTTTAAATGACATTAGGCGATTCGTAATTGGATGTCGAAATGAATAACGGCACTATTATTAGATGATTAGTGAGTAATTACCTCGTGCTCATTACATAATGACATAATTATGTAATTAGTTAATGTTTCCTACTAACGATCATTAGCTAATTGACGGCTCACGGGTTATTAAGTATAATTACTATGTTTTCAATGAAGACGTAATTTTTAAATGACATTAGGCGATTCGTAATTGGACGTCGAAATGAATAACGGTACTATTATTAGTGAGAAATTACCTCGTGCTCATTACATAATGACATAATTATGTAATTAGTTAATGTTTCCTACTAACGATCATTAGCTAATTGACGGCTCACGAGTGATTAGGTATATATACTGTGTTTTCAATAAAGGTGTAATTTTTAAATGACATTAGGCGATTCGTAATTGGACGTCCAAATGAACAACGGTACTATTATTAGATGATTAGTGAGTAATTACCTCGTGCTCATTACATAATGACATAATTATGTAATTAGTTAATGTTTCCTACTAACGATCATTAGCTAATTGACGGCTCACGGGTAATTAAGTATAATTAATTACTATGGTTTCAATGAAGACGTAATTTTTAAATGACATTAGGCGATTCGTAATTGGATGTCGAAATGAATAACGGTACTATTTTAGATTATTAGTGAGTAATTACCTCGTGCTCATTACATAATGACATAATTATGTAATTAGTTAATGTTTCCTACTAACGATCATTAGCTAATTGAAGGCTCACGGGTTATTAAGTATAATTACTATGGTTTCAATGAAGACGTAATTTTTAAATGACATTAGGCGATTCGTAATTGAATGTCGAAATGAATAACGGTACTATTATTAGATGATTAGTGAGTAATTACCTCGTGCTCATTACATAATGACCATAATTATGTAATTAGTTAATGTTTCCTACTAACGATCATTAGCTAATTGACGGCTCACGGGTAATTAAGTATAATTAATTACTATGGTTTGAATGAAGACGTAATTTTTAAATAACATTAGGCGATTCGTAATTGGACGTCGAAATGAATAACGGTACTATTATTAGATGATTAGTGAGTAATTACCTCGTGCTCATTACATAATGACATAATTATGTAATTAGTTAATGTTTTTTACTAACGATCATTAGCTAATTGACAGCTCACGGGTAATTAAGTATAATTACTATGGTTTCAATAAAGACGTAATTTTTAAATGTCATTAGGTGATTCGTAATTGAACGTCCAAAGTTATTAATGAAGATGTTATTAGGATTAGTGATAAATCGCCTTTTGCCCATTACATAATGACCATAACTATGTAATTAGTTAATGTTTCCTACTAACGATCATTAGCAAATTGACGGCTCACGGGTAATTAAGTATAATTACTATGGTTTTAATGAAGACGAAATTTTTAAATGACATTAGGCGATTCGTAATTGAACGTCAAAATGAATAACGGTACTATTATTAGATGATTAGTGAGTAATTACTTTGTGCTCATTACATAATGACATAATTATGTAATTAGTTAATGTTTCCTACTAACGATCATTAGCTAATTGACGGCTCACGGGTAATTAAGTATAATTACTAGAGATGGGCCGAGTACTCGTTTGATACTCGGTACTCTGCGTACTCGGCGGGTTTTTTGATACTCGTACTCGGCCGAATAACTCGGTTATTAGATAACGAGTAACGAGTATACATACTTTGTTTAAGAAAAGCAATATATTTATATTTATTTACTATGACGCGCAACGTGACGTGTTTGTTTGCAAACAATCAAGTGACTAGTAGTTGAAAGGCGTGGGCGGGGTGAGGGGTGTATCAACGCGAGCCGACGTCTTGACCGGCGCAAACCTGTTTGTAATTGTTTACGCGCACGAAATGCGAATTTGATTGAACCGAGTTACTCGGCCGAGTACTCGGTTGAAAAAAAATTGAGCCGAGTAAAACTCGGTACTCGTTACTCGGCAAAAGTGTTACTCGGCGCATCTCTAATAATTACTATGGTTTCAATTAAGACGTTATTTTTAAATGACATTAGGTGATTCGTAATTGGACGTCCAAATGAATAACGGTACTATTATTAGATGATTAGTGAGTAATTACCTCGTGCTCATTACATAATGACATAATTATGTAATTAGTTAATGTTTCCTACTAACGATCATTAGCTAATTGACGGCTCACGGGTTATTAAGTATAATTACTATGGTTTCAATGAAGACGTAATTTTTAAATGACATTAGGCGATTCGTAATTGGATGTCGAAATGAATAACGGTACTATTATTAGATTATTAGTGAGTAATTACCTCGTGCTCATTACATAATGACATAATTATGTAATTAGTTAATGTTTCCTACTAACGATCATTAGCTAATTGAAGGCTCACGGGTTATTAAGTATAATTACTATGGTTTCAATGAAGACGTAATTTTTAAATGACATTAGGCGATTCGTAATTGGATGTCGAAATGAATAACGGTACTATTATTAGATTATTAGTGAGTAATTACCTCGTGCTCATTACATAATGACATAATTATGTAATTAGTTAATGTTTCCTACTAACGATCATTAGCTAATTGAAGGCTCACGGGTTATTAAGTATAATTACTATGGTTTCAATGAAGACGTAATTTTTAAATGACATTAGGCGATTCGTAATTGGATGTCGAAATGAATAACGGTACTATTATTAGATTATTAGTGAGTAATTACCTCGTGCTCATTACATAATGACATAATTATGTAATTAGTTAATGTTTCCTACTAACGATCATTAGCTAATTGAAGGCTCACGGGTTATTAAGTATAATTACTATGGTTTCAATGAAGACGTAATTTTTAAATGAAATTAGGCGATTCGTAATTGGATGTCGAAATGAATAACGGTACTATTATTAGATGATTAGTGAGTAATTACCTCGTGCTACTTACATAATGACATAATGACATAATTATGTAATTAGTTAATGTTTCCTACTAACGATCATTAGCTAATTGACGGCTCACGGGTAATTAAGTATAATTAATTACTATGGTTTGAATGAAGACGTAATTTTTAAATGACATTAGGCGATTCGTAATTGGACGTCGAAATGAATAACGGTACTATTATTAGATGATTAGTGAGTAATTACCTCGTGCTCATTACATAATGACATAATTATGTAATTAGTTAATGTTTTTTACTAACGATCATTAGCTAATTGACAGCTCACGGGTTATTAAGTATAATTACTATGGTTTCAATAAAGACGTAATTTTTAAATGTCATTAGGTGATTCGTAATTGAACGTCCAAAGTTATTAATGAAGATGTTATTAGGATTAGTGATAAATCGCCTTTTGCCCATTACATAATGACCATAACTATGTAATTAGTTAATGTTTCCTACTAACGATCATTAGCAAATTGACGGCTCACGGGTAATTAAGTATAATTACTATGGTTTTAATGAAGACGAAATTTTTAAATGACATTAGGCGATTCGTAATTGAACGTCGAAATGAATAACGGTACTATTATTAGATGATTAGTGAGTAATTACTTTGTGCTCATTACATAATGACATAATTATGTAATTAGTTAATGTTTCCTACTAACGATAATTAGCTAATTGACGGCTCACGGGTAATTAAGTATAATGACTATGGTTTCAATTAAGACGTTATTTTTAAATGACATTAGGTGATTCGTAATTGAACGTCCAAAGCTATTAATGAAGATGTTATTAGGATTAGTGATAAATCGCCTTTTGCCCATTACATAATGACCATAACTATGTAATTAGTTAATGTTTCCTACTAACGATCATTAGCTAATTGACGGCTCACGGGTAATTAAGTATAATTACTGTGGTTTGAATGAAGACTTAATTTTTAAATGACATTAGGCGATTCGTAATTGGACGTCGAAATGAATAACGGTACTATTATTAGATGATTCGTGAGTAATTACCTCGTGTTCGTAACAAAATGACCATAATTATGTAATTAGTTAATGTTTCCTTCTAACGATCATTAGCAAATTGACGGCTCACGGGTAATTAAGTATAATTACTATGGTTTCAATGAAAACGTCATTTTTAAAAGAAATTAGGTGATTCGTAATTGAACGTCCAAAGTAATTAATAAAGATGTTATTAGGATTAGTGATTACTATACTATAATTACTATGGTTTCAATGAAGACGTAATTTTTAAATGACATTAGGCGATTCGTAATTGGACGTCGAAATGAATAACGGTACTATTATTAGATGATTAGTGAGTAATTACCTCGTGCTCATTACATAATGACATAATTATGTAATAAGTTAATGTTTTCTACTAACGGTCATTAGCAAATTGACGGCTCACGGGTAATTAAGTATAATTACTATGGTTTTAATGAAGACGTAATTTTTAAATGAAATTAGGCGATTCGTAATTGGACGTCCAAATGAATTACCGTACTATTGTTAGATGATTAGTGAGTTACGGGGTAGATAAAGCCTAAGGTAACAAAACCTTAAGGCCAAGTTTAGCACGATTAAGGGCGTATAGGTGGAAAGGTAAATCAAAATAGTGATGGGTTGCTAGCCGCATCGCCTATGACATGATTCCTAAGACTTTCGTCCATTCCCTCGATGGGCTTTTACTATCTGTGCGGGAAGAGAAGCAACTGGTAAATTCTATGTTACTTCTTTACTCGCAGACCAGCATGGAAGAAAGGGTTTTTTGCCATTGGTTAATACGCTTGATGGCAAGTTCACAGAGTAAGTATATAGTTGCCAACATCCAATACCGATTCGCAGGTGGGTTGACTCTTTAAGCCTGGCAGCGAGCCAGCGCCCGCGCACTCAAAACACCTCTACTGCTTAATGGGCAATTATTCGCTGTGAGCTGCCAAGCGCTAGTTAGCTCGCGTCGTAGAGGATTTCACCAATAGAGTGAACCACGGATAAATACAAAATGTCGTTGTCTCCCAGAATATTTAACCAAAAATTAAATGAAAAAGGGAATGATCGAAAATCTTTGGAATCATGTTATAGGCGATGCGGCTAACCCATCACTATTTTGATTCCCCTTTCCACCTATCCCAGACCAGAATAATGTTCAACGTGGCTTTGTTAAAAGTTACGCTAGGCTCTGTCTACCCCGTATGGGATAATAGACGTGATTTGTTTATATTTCACGGAATATCCCTATAAAGATTTTTGGGTTACCTCCGCGTGTGGTCAAGAGTTGCGGTTCGTTTTTGATCGGTCCGAGGGGAAGAGCAGTGCTTGGTCCGGCACCCTGAGCATCGGTTAATAATTTCCTGGCAGATTCTGAGGGATATAATTATCCGTAGCCCGACAGGGGGGGGGGGGGAGGGGTCTTTTGACCGTGCTCTACCATACAACGTTGCCGACATTTTTGTCAAAAGATTTTTGAATAATTACTTACTTTGACATTGGCGAAATCATCGCATCGATCGATGGGGCCATATTAGAATAAAAAGAAGAACATCCTCCTTTTTATTGAAGTTGGTTCAAAATTATTTAAATGGCCTAGATCCATGAAGAAGGTCAAGGAAAAACAAATTTAGTGTTAGTAAGTACCTATATGTATGGTGTAAATTATAAATCGAATGTGCTGCAGTTTGGTCGTAATGCCACTCTATTGGTTATTTACTCTGTGGCACGCGATGCCGCAGCAATATAGATCAGTGGGTAATAGGTACAATCAACTGCAAAGAAAAGATAGACCAGGGTACTAGCGTGCTTAGGGTTTTGTCAGTGCCCGAAGGGTACCCAGCGGGACCCTATCTAGACACGCGGGAGTGTGTCAGCCAAGTTTAAATAAAAGGAGCTGGCAACGCTGTCCTGTGTATTTACACGACCCATTTCAAGCTCCTTCTGACCTTTACAACTCGCCTACATACATGAAATTTGGCTAATTTATTTAGACCCTTATTATCACTTCACTATCACTACATAGTATAAAACAAAGTCGCTTTCTCTGTCCCTATGTCCCTATGTATGCTTATATTTTCAAAACTACACAACGGATTTTGATGCTGTTGTTTTTAATAGATGGAGTGATTCAAGAGGAAGTTTTTATGTATAGTTCTACGCAGACGAAGTCGCGGGCAGAAGCTAGTAATCTACTATACCTAAGTCTAATTGTATCAAGTTAGTTTGAAAATAATTAAAATAAAAAAATATTAATATAGGAGATATCTCAAGTCGCTACTCTTGCAGAAGCAATGTGGTTGCTCGGTAATCGATTTGGAATGGACTTTAAAGTTTAAGATAGTTGTGGGGTGAACGCGTATTTGTGTCAGGTGCTCAAGAGATGGCGAAGAATCTTTTGGAAAAAACCTGATATCCTTCAAACTACTGGACCGATTTTTATCAAACACGGCTAAGGACCGCGAGGAAACTGGCTTTCGAATGAAAAAACCGACACACACACACTCACACAGATAACGACGTCAAACTTATAACACCCCTTTTGCGTAGGGGGTTAAAATAAAGTTAAAAATATTGTTGATAGACTCAAATAATTACTTTTAATAGATAGCGCATAAAGACCGTACGCCGTTGCGGAATTTAAATGGAACTAAGTTCTTGCACCGAACTACATCATCGTCATCATCAGCCAAAAGACGTCCACTGCCGAACATAGGTCTCTTCCAAAGAGCGCCATAAAGACCGTAAGAACTAGATAGATAGATACATAAAACGTTTATTTGGTACTGCTAACACACACAATCAACATTTTTTTTTTTTTTTTTTTTTTATATGAATAGGAAGGCAAACGAGCAAGTGGGTCACCTGATGGTAAGTGATCACCACTGCCCATAGACACCCGCAACCCCGGGGGGATTGCAGATGCGTTGCCAACCTAGAGGACTAAGATGAAATGCCTCTTGTGCCCGTAATTTCCCCGGCTGTCTTACTCTCCACACCGGAACACAGCAGTGCAAGCACTGCTACTTAGCGGCAGGATTAGCGAGTAAGATGGTGGTAGCGATCCGGACGGACCTTGCACAAGGCCCTACCACCCGCAAAACATTACATTACATAAAGTATAAACATATCAAGCCAAAATTTTAAACAAGAACATTATCTTTGTTTGTGTGCGCTACAGTAGCACAAAAGGGCCATGGCTCTGTGGCCAACGTTGCTCGTATGAGCAAAACACTGGTATTCTGCCACAACCCACGGAACAAACAAATGAACACTTATTTAACAGTTACTGAGTTTAGAATTGCTATATGAATCGAGATAATACTGATAACAGCGCCCTCTATAACAGTCGTAGAGCACTACCTTTTTTTTTTTTTGCGGCGGGAAAATGCGTTACGCATACGACCGCACCGTGGGGACGGCGCGGAAGTTATGTGGGACTCTCCTCCCCGGCCCCCCTTCCGAGTGGAAGGAGGCGGGGGAGGCCTACCCACTAAAAACCCGCCGGTATTCCCTCTCTGCCATTGGGGGGGGCGCCGTGGGAGCATAAGGGTGTCACCACGCACGCCCTACCAGTCGCCCCAGCCTATACGCCGGGGCTCCTGCGCCAAGAGAGGGGGGCCGGGAATACCTGGTCCCCTCCTAGACACGTGGGCCTCTGCAGGCTAGCAGGGGATCCCCATCTGCAGCAGGCACCACTAGGGGAGGGCAGCAGCGAACTGCCGCCGCCTCCTCCCCGTCCGTCTGCGCCGGAGCGGGGGCGCGAGGGGGTCATTCTCGCGCTCCCGCTCCCTCTCCTCCTTCTGCGAGATTACTTCCTCGCAGAAGGAGGCGATAGAGCACTACCCTCACCTCAAGGTACTCTACGATCTTCTGTAGATACAGTTTACACAGGAAAGCTTATTCCTAAAAAGGGATCTTTACAAAAATTGCCTTTAATGCTATAGGATTAAAATGTGCGCGGATACATTAAATAAAATATTGTGCTTTATAGAACACACATTTAATTATTAATTGACATTGTACATAGACAACCCGAATCCTCATGTCAAACAAAACAAACATAAACCGTAGACAATAAACCATAAATAAAATCTACTGTTCTAGTCTTGAACATATTGGGGCCTAAACTAAAAATATAACCACATACTTAACATAGAGCCCGTGAGCTTAAATGAATTACATATTACAACTGCCCATTTAAAACAACATCAATTATCGGAGATCATTTAAAACAACATACTGTAGATCATCAAAAGAATTAAGAAAAACAAGATACCAAACTTATATTAGAAAAAACTTTAACATACAATTGTAAGTAGTGTTTATATTAATGCATGTATTACAAACCTTAGGCACATTTTTTAACTCTGGTAAATTATATTTAGCACTTGAATGAGAATGATCAAAATTTTGTATACATTGTGGACCATGCCACCATAAATCACATTTTGCCAATGAATGAGGATATCATTGAAACATATATCATATTTATAACCACCACCATCGAAAACCGCGCGAACAGGTGTTATTTTACTGTTGGGATTTATCACAGGGTGATGAGGCAAAAAATAGACGTTGCCCGACTTCAAATCATAGTTAGCGAAACCAAAATATTTTGCATGTCCTTGTTCAATATAATCATGTATAAACCTTTTATATTTTTGGTACAACTCATTATCCTTTAAAAATCTCTTTTCTAAATTGAAAAACCGTTGCAACGCACGAACAAACGAATCGCCTAACTTTAATTCTTCCAACTCGTTTTTTAATGGCAAACCCACAGTAAATCTATTATTTTCCAACTTAACTGTATCCTGAAAAACTTGTTCAGCTAAATGCTGCTCAGACATACCCTCCTTTATCAGATCAGGAACCTTTTCACATTCCCGAAATTTGGACACAGTATTATCAATGCAAGTATTACCTTCAGTTACAACACAATGATTACATGTCGTTATTTTGCTAGCAGAGACTGGCAGCGTCCCAGCAACAACATACCCGAAGGATGTATTTATCAAAAATGGCCCACGGGGCGTTAGGGGCAACGAATCTCGCTGCAACACCTGGAAAAATATGTCACATCCCAATAAAATAGAAATTTCATCCGTGTTATTGAAATCATTGTCTGCCAATTTAATACAAGACGGAATATTTAACAAAGATCTGTCAAACGCCTGCTGTGGCAACGGGCATGTAATGTTTTTTGTCACGCAACAAGAAACTTTAATTTTAAAATCATTGACAGAAGACCTGATAAGAATGTCTGCCTTTTTTAAGACACTATTGGTGCCATCACCTACTCCCAATACTAACTCATCAGCTTTATATATTTTACAGTCCACTTTATCGAGCAGTTTTTCTGAGATAAAAGATACCTGACTTCCAGAATCTAGCAAAGCCCTAACATAGGTATAAGTACCATCATTATTTAATAGCTTAACACTAGCTGTTGGCAACAGAACACCCGGAGAAAGCAGTGCATCTGACACGTTAGCAGTATAGTTAGAGGAAGATATACTCCTATTTTCATTATTTAAATTAGAGCATACATCCATATTTACATTTTGATCCGAAGGATCCGTTGTAGCAACATTAGTTACCACACTCTTAGCTTGAATATTATTATGCAAAAGAGTGTTATGAGATCCGCGACAAGTGGCACAATTGAAATTCATCAGACATTTACCCTGATGCGCATTTAAGCATAATTTACACAGATTATTTTTATTTACAAAATTTATCTTTTCATCTGCGGAGATCATTTTAAATTGAATGCACTGATATAATTTATGAGGTTTTTGGCAATATTTACATGAAATCCGAGAAACCACATGGGAATGAGATTGAGCCCTCACTGGCCTTTCCTCAGCAGTGGTTTCTAAAACTACAGCTCTTTTTTCAAGATAATCCAGAAATGCCTTTAATGTCGGCATCTTTTTCATATCCTGTTCCATGTGGAATCCCCTGTATGTATATACATCAACCTTCTTAAATAATATGTTCAGCAATAGTGCATCCCATTCATCAACATTTTGTCCCAAATTTCTTAACGCTGCAAGATGCATATTTACATTGCAAATAATTTGCCGCATCCCTTGTGCTGTACACTTAGAATAGGTAGGCAACTCAAGGATACTGCTAATATGATAGTTTATTATTTTTGGAATATTATTATACCTCTTGTCTAGAAGCTCTAGTGCCATTTCGTAATTTTCATCAACAAGCATAAGATTCTTAATGATGTTTAAGGCCTCCCCTGTAAGCAATGACCGCAAATAATAGAGCTTGGAACACAGGCTCAGATTCTTATCGGAATCTATGACGGATCGGAACATATTGATAAACGGATAGTAATCGACTATATCCACGCCGTTAAATGGTTTTATATTGATAGGAGGCAACTTTTTAAACTCACCAGAATGAGACGAACCTGCTACAGCCATCGATGCTGACGTAGAAGGGTCACCAGACACTACCTTCAATCGCAGATTAATTTGACTTAAACAGTCGTCACAACTATCCTCTACGGACCCATAGTCCTCGTCATCTGCAGGGTTGATTGCTAAAATGCTTTTATTATATTTTATATACTCCGCGAAGGAAGTTTCGAGCCGAGCTCGTTTCTCGCGAAGAATCTCTGGCGAAGCAGAAATAAATCGCTCTGATGAACAAAACTTAACGATACGGGTAATAGCCCCTTTCGTATAACCCCTACTGGCTACTAAATCCTTTACTTCCATTTTAACTATATAATACAATGCTACAATAACAACTATAATACAAACTAAACTTATATAGAAGAAAATTGTTTTCAAATTTGAAATTATGTCAATAAGTCACTTTAACTGACGGTTCTTCAACGACCATTCCCCTCTAGAAATTCCGTTCGAAAACAGTCACACCTGTCAAATCTCGACGAAATCAATTTCTTCTTACGATTTCTTCGGAAGATAATATCTAGGAAAATTCATGTGAAGAATGTCACTTAGTAGTCAGCTAGGAAATCGACCATCTCTTTCTAAATTATACAATCTGCGTATATAGCCGCACTGTTCTTGCCGAAATATCGATCGGCGAATATCACGGCGAAACCAGGGAAAATTCAAAATTTCAATGGCGATGAAATTTTCACAATAGGAACATATATACAAAATATGCCTCTTCAACTGGCTTTTCACGTGTTGAACACTTTATTTAAACACTTTGGCTTCTTGCCGTTTTATACGAACTATCTTCACGATAAGCACTGGATTACAATTTAAAATTTAACTATAGGTAAATTTTAATTTTAAAACGAAGGACCAAACTTAATGTATCCGACGCAGCCGCGTGTATGGCCGTGGCCTTTAATGCTATAGGATTAAAATGTGCGCGGATACATTAAATAAAATATTGTGCTTTATAGAACACACATTTAATTATTAATTGACATTGTACATAGACAACCCGAATCCTCATGTCAAACAAAACAAACATAAACCGTAGACAATAAACCATAAATAAAATCTACTGTTCTAGTCTTGAACACCATTAACATGGCAATAGGTACGGAACTAACGGAAAGGTGTCCGTGGAAGTGACATTTGTCAATTATGTCATCAGAGTGTAACTCGATTGGACCCGAATCAAATATCGTATTCGGCCGGCGCGGGCCACGCTGGCTGAATAACTAAAAAGCTATCGGCTTCGCTGAAAAAAAAACTATGGCTTGACAGCTTTGGATTTTGAGACAAAAATGAATATAAATGTAACATTGCAATGATTAGAAGCTAGGTAACGCGTAAAATATTTTATTTTTATAATATTAGAGATCTTACGAGTTGTAAATAATTTCACTAGCTCTAAATTTGAGAAATGAAATATTTTTCAGACGTGCGCCGAATACACAACAAGACTTGCATTATTTTCATCTCTGACGTAAAATATGAAATTCTCCCCCCGACGAGATCGTTAGGAGCCCATTAGTCAGTCTGTATGCATTTAGGAGGGAAGGGGGAACGACTAAACTTGTTCTAGGTACAATTTTCTCATTCTCAAATAATGACACTAAATAGTACAGTGAGTGGCGAAAAAGCCGTGGTAGCCTAGTGGTTTGACCTGTGGCCTCTCAAGCAGAGGAACGTGGGTTCGAATCCCGGGCTCGCACCTCTGAGTTCGGATTTTATGTGCGAAATTACATTCGAAATTTACCAAGAGCTTTTCGGTGAAGGAAACCGTGAGGAATCCTGCAACATGTGTGCGAAGCATTCAATGGTGTGTGGAGTTCCCAATCCGCACTGGGCCCGCGTGGGAACTATAGCCCAAACCCTCTCTTTATAAGAGTTGTGTGCCCAGCAGTGGGCCGTACCAATATAGGCTGGAGATGAATGTGAGCGGTATGGCATGAAACGAAATTCTAAAGTCTAAATTTTAAATAATGTAAGATGCTATAGGTCAGGGGTGGCCAACTTGATTAGAGCCAAGATCTCCTGTTTACTAACGAAACCCTGTGCGATCTACCAATTACATACTTCATGAAACCTTAAATCAGCAGTTGGTGATTACGATGCGCAGTCTGGTCTACGTATTTATATTTTTTGCCTTGCCACGATCGACTGGACTAACAGTCGCGATCGACCTGTTGGCCACCCCTGCTACAGGTGATGCGGCCAGCAACCCATTACTATTTTGATTCCATTTTCCATCTATACCTAGCCCCACAATCTTGTTAAACAAGGCCTGTAGGCGACACCTTAGGCTCTGTCTACTATCTGTCTATTTGTGTGTATTGTAAAATGGATAAACATGTAATTAGTTCAAACACACCATGCTTAACTCGCTTACCATGACTGGAACACCACCCAGGGGTGACTTTTTACGTTCCTGATAAGCCTTATCTTATGGAATGTAGAAACAAATTGTTGCCCTACAAAGGTCTTACGTGCCATTCCAATGATACAGTAAAACGAGCTCTCCTACCTCTGATTTAAAGGCCACCGTATGAAGAGTGACGTGGCTGAGTGCCATTTAGGGTTGAGTGTACATTCCGTGATGGACACTCGATTGCTGAGAAGTCAACTGTACCGTTATAAAGACTTCGTATAACACCAGTAGGCTTATTGTCTATCTCGCTCGCAATCGCCATCGTGTTCATTTTGACAGTTGTATGAATATGACAGCTAGCTGATTCCGATGCCAATTGTCAGCCCATACATACATACATACACAAATCACGTCTTTATCCCTTACGGGGTAGACAGAGCCTAAAGTAACAGATACCTACAGGCCACATTTAGCAAGATTGTGGGCGTATAGGTGAAAAATGCAGGAATTGTACGACCTTATAGCTCCATCTCCGTTTCGCCAACGGACTTCCAGGCGGGGGGAGCGTTTTCACCCATTTGTTGTCAACATACCATTGGCACGCACGAGGCGGTTTGCTTCATCCTTCCTAATGCGAACTGCTAGGGAATGGAATTCGCTCCCATCGTCTGTATTTCCGGACAGATACAACCTAGGGCTCTTCAAGGCTAGAGTGAGTAGGCTATTACTGAACCAGTGAGTTACACCTTTGGCCTCCTCTGCACCTTCCACCAAGTGAAATAGAGGTCATCACTGGTCAGTTCGTAGTGAAAAAAAAATGAAATCAAAATAGTGATGGGTTGCTAGCCTTTCTTCCATGCTGGTCTGGGATCAAAGGAAAAACATAGAATGTACCAGTTACTTCTCGTCCCGCGCAGATGGTAAAAGCCCATCGAGGGAATGGGCGTAATTCTTAGGAATTATGTCATAGGCGCTGCGGCTAGCAACCCATCACTATTTTGATTCCTTTTTCCACCTATACGCAACAATCTTGCTAAACGTGGCCTGTAGGTCTTGTGACCTTAGGCTCTGTCTACCTCGTAAGGGATAAAGACGTGATTTGTGTGTGTGTGTGTGTGTGTTGCTAGCCGCATCGCCTATAACTTGATTCCTAAGAATTTCGCCCGTTCCCTCGATGGGCTTTTGCTATCTGCGCGGGACGAGAAGCCACTGGTACATTCTATGTTTCTCCTTTGCTCCCAGATCAGCATGGAGGTCTTCCCCAATAAAGAAAATAAAATACAATTCGGGTACTGACAATTCGAATTGCGATGCGTGGTCTATATTAGTGATGTAACGAATGTCATTTTTTAAACATTCGCGAATGCGAATGCGAATGCAAATGTCTGCTACTGACATTCGCGGATGCGAATGCGAATGCGAATGTAGAAGTGTTCAAATTTGGCGCCAATTGTCTGTGGCTTTGCTGGCAGTTACGAGGTGCGTTCCGTTTGTATTTTGTTCCGAGAAAGCCGAGTTGATACGAACTCATCCGACTGAATTGTCATTCCGCTCGCGCCGGTCTTTTCGTAAACAAAACAAGTGAATTTTGAGGTTAGAGTTTTTTCTTGCATTAAAAACATGAGAAATGAATGGGTTTTTGATTTTAATAACCTACCACTATCTTCAAATCATTTGTTTTTTCTGATATTCATATTCGCAAAACATTCGCAGAAATTTTGCGGATGCGAATGCGAATACGAATATCCAAAAATATGCGAATATCCGCGAATGCGAATGCGAATGCGAATATTCGTTACATCACTAGTCTATATGAAGCCAACAGGCGTAGTTTCTCGTCGAGTTTGTAATGTAAACAGAATTACAATACAATACAATACAAATACTCTTTATTGAACACCACAAATCAGTACAAAACCATACAGAAACAAAGAACAAAGTAGACAATAGGCGGTCTTGTCGCTTAATAGCGATCTCTTCCAGACAACCAAAAAGCTAAATAAGTTGGAGACGGTTTAAGTAGGTGGCGGAAACAAATAGACAGGATAAACGCAGGGATAATAAAAACAACAATACCAACATAAATATAATACATAGCTAAATAAATAAAATAAAATAATACATACATACACACATAACATAATACTTAAGATAAAATAAATGTGAGAAGCAATGAAAAATAAGAAGGCCATACAACAGAAAAGGATTTGATCAGAAGCAAAAAGAAAAGATAAACTAAAGACAGGGAGTGGATTAAATTAGTGACAAATAATGAGATTTGAGTGTTTTTAAAAATAGGTAGAGAATTGTCAGTTGTCACCGGCAATTGTCGCTTTGTTGAAATAGGGGCCTGGATTTTCATAACGCATAGCCACACCACCCATAGCAGGTTTACCTGCTACACCACTCCGGGTTCGATTCCAGGCCGGTTTAGAAATTTAATTTCTTACGGTTAAAACCGTAAAAGTAAACATAAAATCAAGAAGTAAAATTCTTGATTCATTTGATAGTAGCTTTATGGCAACACGTGAAAAAAACAAGTGGATTTCCTATTTAACATACATACATAAATCACGTCATTAACCCTCACGGGGTAGACAGAGCCTAAGGTAATAAAACCTAAAGGCCACGTTTAGCATGATATGGGCGTATAGGTGGAAAGGGTAATCAAAACGGTGATGGGTTGCTAGCGGCATCGCCTATAACATGATTCCTAAGATTTTCACCCAATCCCTCGATGGGCTTTTACCACCTGCACGGCAAGAGAAAGAACTGGTACATTCTATGTTTTTCATTACTCCTAGACCGGCATCGAAGAAACATACCTATTTAACATACCTGCACAAATATCCACTTTTATCCGTACCAGAGACCTCTGACCTCTTGATAAAGATTTTACACACAGTTTTACTGCTTAATCTGTCCTATCTCAACCATTTTACGCATCTACCACAGCCTGTAGAACTTGTAAACAGGATGGTGCATTCACACGGCCAGCAGCGGGCGGCGCGCGCGCATCGACTGTCGCCTAAACAGGCTGCGCTGTTTTTGTGACGCCTCCTTAAATGTGGACGAAGAGTAGCTGAGAACAGAGACAGGTACACACATGATCTGATAATTTTTTGATGTATGGCCTTTTAAAAAAATACTATGTATATGTATGTGTGTACGGCATATATGTTCGACATTATGTTATTTTTATATTTTTTTCACACCTGTCATTCAGAAAAGTAAGCTTTGCTCCCTGCCGAGAGGGATCAAAGTGCGACTTTTCTGTTCAAGGCTTTTCTAAGTGTTTTTTTGCAAATGCAATTTTTTGAAGTTGATAATTGTAAAACCACGCCATTTTCTATGCTGGTAGCTCTTTATTTAGGTATATTTAGAATTCTTTTTTCAAGTTTTTTAATGTTCGGTGTGAAAAGTCGTATGAGCCACTCGGGAGCAAAATTATTTTCATCTTTGGCGTTAACGTTGAATTCCTCATTACGCTCTAGATTCTACTTTAGAATCACTCGATTACATCCGTCGTAAATACATCCATTTGCTCCCTTTTTTTTATGTTAGAGAGGCCAGGCAATCGAACTAGTGGGTCACCTGATGTTAAATGATCACCACTGTCCATAGACACCCGCAGTGCTTGACGCGATGCCAGTGCGTTAAAGGCACCCAGGTCGTAACTCGATGGGAAGACCCCAGCGGGAATCTCGTTCCAGATTTTGCAAGTTCGTGGCAAAAAAGACGGATTAAACTGCACCGTCGAAGACTGCCATTCATCAACATGATGTCGATGGAATGAGCGCTTACGACGGGTGGATTTGTAATGGAACCCCGCAGCTGGAATGAGGTCAAAGAGTGTCCCAAAGAGAGTCCCTTGTGGCAGGGATGTTGCGGATCCACTTTTTTCCACATCCACGGATGCGGATGCGGATGCGGATCTGTATAAAAAACTTAAGTGTTGGGTTGGTAGATTTAAAAAAACACAGTATTATTCCAGCTAAATTCCAGTTTACTTACATGACAAATCTAAGATTTCAGATGCAAAACTCAGTTTTACGACTTGGTAGGATCGGACCTTATTAAGGAAATTACGTTTAGCCAAATTATATCGTTATTTTTAGATACCTATATAATTATCCAAAACTACAACAATATCCAAGGCTATCCAAGGCTATAATATACAATACAAGTATAAATAAGTAAGTACCTAACGAAACCTAACAGTACCTAACTAAATTAGGTGATTTTAGGTGATTCGCCGGGCCCTCGCCTTTCTTTCATGTCGCGACCTGCTACACATCCGCATCCGCTTCAGCTCCGCATCAATTTATGCAGATGCGGATGCGGATGCAAATGCGGATGTCGAAATTGATGCGGATGTTCCGCATGTGCGGATGCGGATGCGAATATTCGCAACATCCCTGCCTTGTGGCACAAATAACTATTCTTTACTCCCAGACCCAGCATGGAAGCTTAGACACATTTTTGTAAGCAGAAATAAGCTCAAATCTTGCAAATACTATGTCGTGATGAAGCACTTTGAATTCAAGGTATAAAATTAGCGTATAGCATAGGTTAAGCTTTAACAGCGACTGCTAGTTTATTATTATTACCCGATTATGTCTGACCCCTGCCCGCCATACACCATCCCGACTTACCCTTTTAATCCTGAACAGGTGCATGAATTCGCAATATATCTCAGATAGTAAGATTAAATGGACGATTGCTTCTTGCCAACATAGCCTAGCGGTTAGAACTAAATGAGATTGTGAAAAATGAACAGCCAGATTTAACAGTAAATATAATTAACTAGCTTCTGCCCGCGACTTCGTCTGCGTATACATAAAAACCTTTCTCTTGAATCACTCTATCTATTAAAAAAAGCCGCATCAAAATCCGTTGTGTAGTTTTGAAGATATAAGCATACATAGGGACAGAGAAAGTGACTTTATTTTATACTATGTAGTGAAGTTGCTTCCAACTGGTCTGGGAGTAAAGAAAAAACATTGAATGTACCAGTTACTTCTCTTCTCTCGCAGATGGTAAAAGCCCTTCTAGAGATTGCATAGGAATCATGACTTTTAGGCGATGCGGCTAGCAACTCATCACTATTTTGATTCCCCTCCATCTACACGCCCGCAATCATGCTAAACGTGGCCTTCGGTCTTGTTACCTTAGGCTCTGTCTACCCCGTAAAGGATAACGTGATTTATGTATGTATGATTTCACAAATCGGTCCCCCCGTACTCTGTAGGCTGCTCATGCCTGTGTAATGACAGCGATTAGCGCCGCACAGTTTTTATCTGCGCCCGCGCAGCCATTGATATCCTGGAGCTAAACCACGAAGCACTTAGCACAGGAGATACCTTACATACATACATATATCACGTCTTTATCCCTTACAAGACCTACAGACCACATTTAGCAAGATTCTCGGGGTAAAGGTGGAAAAAGGAATCAAAATAGTGATGGGTTGCTAACCGCATCGCCTATAGCATGATTCCTAAGAATTTCACTCATTTCCTCGATGGGCTTTTACCATCTGCGCGGGACGAGAAGCAACTGGTACATTCTATGTTTTACCTTTGCTCCCAGACCGACAGAAGTATTGTCGCCCCTATATTCTCGAAATGGTGTTTTTTCTACACAAATTTTAGAGAAAAAGATTTGATTGTTTGTTTGTATGTTTGCATTGAATAGACTAATTCTACATTATCCCTGATGAACATACGCTGCTTAATTCTGCGCAGACAAAGTTGCAGCTATTGTAAAGGTAAAGGCGACTCCGGTAATAAATACTTTGTGGCACTAATATAGCGATGCTTCGTTTTTTCTGTGATTTATCGCTCTCATACATAGAAACTTGTCGACTGTAGTTACACTTGATATGGGACGGAAAGTATAGATTTTATTTCTTAGGACAAGTGACATGTTATTATGTACAGGAAAGTCCGTCTTTTACTGTATCTTTCATTTCTAAACGACAATGAAAATTAGATAATAAAAAAACCAAAAAGTAAAGCTATGGCCGAGAATCGAACCCGGATCCTCGACACTCCGTGACGCGTGCACTACACCACCCATAGCAGGTGGGTAAGTCTTCTAATTTTTCTATCTGTTACTAGCTGTCACGTGACCTATTTTTCATATCTTTTGACTGGCCATTAATTAAAACATTAGTAAAAACGAGACGCCATGGCTAAGACTCGACTTTCCGTCTGAACGTCTGTCACGAGGCTGTAACTCATGAACTGTGATTACTAGACAGTTGAAATTACAAATGATGTATTTCTGTTGCCGCTATAACAACAAATATTAAAAACAGAATATTTTGGTCTGTCTGTCCATGTCCCATCTTGCTAAATGTAGCCTGTAGGTACCTGTTACCTTAGGCTCTGTCTACCCCGTAAGGGATAAAGACGTGATTTGTGTGTGCGTGTGTCTGTCCATCTGATTATCCAATATAAACTGACCTCACACTGCCTAAATTTGGCTCCCAATGGGTGGACCGACATCGTGAAAGTTGCGGGAAACCGGTGGATGCAGGTGGCGAGTTGTTCATTATGGCGTGCTAAGGGGGAGGCCTTGGTTCAGCAGTAGATGTCCTAGTATCCTTATCCTTACTTCCTTACTAATATTATAAATGCGAAAGTAACTCTGTCTGTCTGCCTGTCTGTCTGTCTGTTACCTTTTCACGCTTAAACCGCTGGGCCGATTTAGTTGAAATTTGGTATACAGATAGTTTGAGTCCCGGGAAAGGACATAGAAATTGCATAGTTCCCACGGGATAGCATAACCCAAACCACTGGACTTAGAGACTTGAAATTTTGCACATAGATACCTTATACAATGTAAGCATCCACTAAGGAAGGATTTTTGGAAATTCCCACGGGATAAGGAAAAAAACGGGATTTATCTACGCGGACGAAGTCGCGGTCATAAGCTAGTAGTATTATACTTTGAGCCTATTAAATACAGCCGAGAGCCATGTGCCTTCGAATGTCTTTTAGTTATGCAGATCTTGTCTGCAACGCAGGAACCTTGAACCTGAGTTCAACTGAGGGCTGTTATTAGCAACGACGCCTGCGCGCGCGCCTCTAATGACACTTATTACGGCGCAGCACTAGCAAAAAAAGCCGTGGCAGTCTAGTGGTTTGTTCTATGGCCTCTCAAGCAGAGGGTCGTGGGTTCGAGTCCCGGGATCGCACCTCTGAATTTTCATTAGCATCTGCGCGGGAAGAGAAGCAACTGGTACACTCGATTTTATTTAACTCCCAGACCAAAATGGCAGACAAGATTATATTCTTCATAAAGACGAAGTGAGTTCATAGTTATTAGCATTATTTCCACATACATACATACATAATATATCACGACTTTATCCCTTACGGGGTTGACAAAGCCTTTTGTGCGATGGGAAAATGCTTTACGCATACGACCGCGCCGTGGGGACGGCGATACCCACTAAAAACCCACCGCTGCCATTGGAGGGCGCCGCGGGGGCATGAGAGTGTCACAGCGCGTGCCCACCGGCCGCTCCAGCCCTATGTGCCGGGGCTCCTGCGCCAAGAGGGGGGGGCCGGGAGTACTTGGTCCCCCCCCTAGACTCGTGGGCCTCTAATTGCTAGCAGGGGATCCCCACCCCTCGCCAGCAGGCGCCACTAGGGGGGGGGGGGAAGTATACGTTTAGCATGATTAAGGGCGTATAGCTGGAAAGGTAAATCAAAATAGTGATGGGTTGCTGGCCGCATCCTATAACGTGATTCCTAAGACACACGTTACTAGAATTAAATAATGTAAACAAGGAACCCTCTTACCTTAAAATTATACTTATATTTTCATTAAAAAACTGTAATTTTACGTATGACTGCTCCTAATCCTTTTAAAACTAAACGGGCGTCCGTCATTAGGGTGCGTCCCGCATGGCGGCCATCCATTACCGCGCCATTATGTCGCGTCTTTATCTCCTCTTAATTGCCTTCAAGATAATTTTATTAACTTAATTGGGTTAATTGTGTAAACAATAGCAGTTTTAAAATTCAAATGACTGAATGGAGTATAGTTTTTTTTAACATACGACGAATAATGGAGGCAAGCAAGTGACATTATTATGGATGGTATAATCTAAAGGTTAACAATATCTCACACACACACAAATCACATCTGTATCCCTTAGGGGGTAGACAGAGCCTAAGGTAACAAGACCTAAAGGCCACGATTAGCAAGACTGTGGGCGTATAGGTGGAAAGTGGAATCTAAATAGCGATGGGTTGCTAGCCGCATCGCCTATAACATGATTCCTAAGATTTTCGCCCATCCTCGATGGGATTTTACCGTCTGCGCGGGAAGAGAAGCAACTGGTAAATTCTATGTTTTTCTTTACTCCCAGACCAGCATGGAAGTAAAGAAATGACGAATGTAGTTAATTATAAAAACTTACAAAGCATGACAGCATACCTATGGCACTAGTAAGTCATGAAAATGAAAATGAAAATGAACATTTATTTTTGCAAATTGGCCGCCAAGGGCTCTTTTACATGTCTTTTTGAAACTACCAGCGCATTCGGAAAGACCATCATTGCCAAAAAGCATGCGCCGCAAGAAACTTGGCAGAAAGTCATTTTTTCAAAATAGCCAAACAAATACAAATACAAAAATCAAATTAAAAATTAGGTGCAAGAGGGCGGACGTGTATCCAGGGCCGGATTTAAATTTGTACCGCCCTGGGACACTGAAGAAAATGCCGCCCTATGACTTAAATTTTATTGTAATAGTTTTGATATGTTATTTCTAAAAATTAGAATAATAAAAATTTCCAAATTTTGCCGCCCTGGGCACTAGCCCCGACTGCCCCTAGTGTAAATCCACCACTGCGTGTATCCATCACCTCACAGATCCTCTAACATTACTCGCACCCTCCGCCATCGACCAGCAAGTACGTCACACTCTGATCTGATTCAACATTATGCTATTCAAGTTGAGAAACTATAGTATTTATTATAGTACTTATGTTATTGTTAACCCCGTGGCCGTAAGAAACTTAAATAAACCACAGGCAAATAACTTGGTTATCGCAAGGTATTTTGAAAACATTTTATTCTGTTGTTACGGATGACGTCACGGGGAAATTAATCTATTTCACAGCATGTATTGTAAAGGATTGATTAATTTTTAATAATTACAATACAACAATACAAATTCTCTTTATTGAACACCACAAATCAGTACAAAACAATACAGAAACAAAGAACAAAGTAGACATTAGGCGGTCTTATCGCTTAATAGCGATCTCTTCCAGACAACCAACAAAGATAATTATTTAGTTATAGCTGCTGCCGCGACTTGGTCTGCAAATAATTAGTTTTTCGCTAACCCGACGGGAATTACGCAATTTTCCGGAATAAAAAATAGCCTACGTGTTAATCTAGGGTATCAGCTATCTCCGTTCCAAATTTTATCCAAATCCATTCAGTAGTTTTTACGTGACCAAAATTGATTTTCAGCCGAAACCGCAACCGAACTTTCGGTCTTGCTCTCTGTTTCGGCCGAAACCGAAACCGGAACTTATTAAAATATTTAAAATTATGATTATTTACTGAAATTTACTGTTTTTTTTAACATTTATGAACACATATTATACTTACCAAATCACTCAATTGCAAAATGTAACCTCAACTCACGATTAAATGTACGGTGGCGAACTGAGCCGGGGCCCCGCCGGCGAGCAAGCACGAGTTAGCTGCGAAGTTTACCGAACGACGCACGAAAATTCACGAACACTCGAGTTTCGGCGGGGTCGAAAGTTTCGGCTATATTTTGGCCGAAACCGAAACTAAGGCCGAAACTGAAATCGAAACCGAAATTTCGGTCGGTCACTACATAAAAGTAAAAAGAATTGAATAAACAGATTAAATTAAAAAATACAGTTGCAAAAAGGATAAATTTACGCATGACACCCGGGTAAGGGCTCCTGTTAGGTGTCCAGGTATTAGTGGCACTTTACCCGGCCAACCCTTGCCATCGATAGGGCCGGGTGGACAGGGTTCGTTGCGATCAGTTCGATGCACAGGGTAGCCATCTTAATAATAATATGGAAACTACCAACTCCCTCGATGGGCTTTAACCATCTGCGCGGGAAGAGAAGAAACAGCAAGCGGCAGGAATTTAGTATCCGAGAAAAAAATGTCAAGTTGTCAAATAATGACAGCAGCTTTTATTGTTGACTAGCTTTTGCCCGCGACTTCGTCCGCGCAGATAACGTTTTAAGGGTGAACAACCCTTATCACTTAGGGGTATGAAAAATAGATAGTAGCCGATTCTCAGACCTACTGAATACGCATAATATAAAATTTGGTAAGAATCGGTAAAGCCGTTTCGGAGGAGTACGGTAACTAACATTGTGACATGGAAATTTTATATATTAGAGAAGACTAGATAACGTCAGAGTGACGACATAAAAATATATTTTTTTTAATTAAAAGTAGGTATCCTATGTTACTTCTAATACCTCTAAGAACATGTGTACAAAATTTCATGATGATCGGTTGAGTAGTTTTCGCGTGAAAGCGTAACAAAAAAACTTACATTCGGATTTATAATATTAGTAGGATGTACCCGAAACTATCGACAATGTTTGTGGCCGGATACAAGTGGTTTGTCCATGTTATATTTCAATATTTTTTTTAATCAAAATCAAACAAATTTAAAGTTTTATTAGTTTACTAGCTTCTGCCCGCGACTTCGTCTGCGTAGAATTATACATAACAACCTTCCTTTTGAATCACTCTATCTATTAAAAAAAACCGCAGCAAAATCTGTTGTGTAGTTTTGAAGATATAAGCATACATAGGGACATAGGGACAGAGAAAGCGACTTTGTTTTATACTATGCAGTGATTAGACTGACTTATATGTTGACCATTTAATCGTTTTTAAATTGGAGTAACAGAAAAATTAAATACTTAATTATATACATTTTGTATTATTTATTGAGTTTAAAATAAGTATTTACACACTTTATAAGATAACTTACAAAAGTCTCTACTAAATTTAATTTACCGTAAACTTTCTGGCACATCACTATTTTTGAATCGCAAACAGGCAAGACAGGTACCTACTGTCATTTTAGTATCCAAGTAAAATAATGTACTTGGAAGGCGGGAATTCATGGACAAACTAGAAGCTATGGTGACCCTACACACACTTCCCATAAGGTATCACAGCTTCTGATAGGCTCTGACGAGGGATCGCGTGAACTGTATACCTATCTACAGTTCACGCGTAGTTTTATGTATGTATGTATGTATAACTCTTTATCATCATCATCACTATCACTACATAGTATAAAACAAAGTCGCTTTCTCTGTCCCTATATCCCTATGTCCCTATGTCCCTATGTCCCTATGAATGCTTATATCTTCAAAACTACACAACGGATTTTGATGCGGTTATTTTTAATAGATAGAGTGATTCAAGAAGAAGGTTTTTATGTATAATTCTACGCAGACGAAGTAGCGGGCAGTAGCTAGTTGTACATAAAACACATTAAATTTTACAGGTAATGAGAAAAATAGATGTACAAAGGCGAACTTATTAGTATAGTTGAGTGTATGATACCTACACAAAAATTTTATAAAAACTTGATTGAAACAACAGGGAGTTACCGTGACGTCTTAGTGCGACTCAATTCCGATTCAGTTTAGGTTCGCTCATATGTATTTTATCTTAAGTATTATACAATAATGTTATGTGAATTATTTTATTTTGTGATATTTGTATTGTAGTATTGTTTCACACTCTACACTGAAGCAAACTTGTTACAGTGACGCTAACTACTTACAAAATATACGGTACATATTATTGTCAGTTGTTAAATCCTACTAATATTATAAATGTGAAAGTTTGTGAGTATGTTTGGATGTTTGTTACTCTTTCACGTCAGAACGGCTGGACAGATCTGGATGAAATTTGGAACATAGATAAATTAAAGTCTGGAATAACATATAGGCTACTTTCTATCCCGGAAAATTGCGTAATTCCAGCGAGATAGCGATAAACGAATTCTATGCAGACGAAGTTGCGGGCAACAGCTAGTATGAAATAAAACTTAAAAGCCACGTTTAACATGATTGTGGGCGTATAGGTGGAAAGGCGAACCAAAATAGTGATGGGGCTAGCCGCATCGCCTATAACATGATTCCTAAGATTTTCGCTCATATCATTAATTGTAAACTTGGGCTGCTAAGTGGAGGAGTTAGGGATAAGTTCGCCTTTGTACTATTTTTTGTGTACCTTTGTATTTTTTGATTTTTATGTGCAATAAAGAGTTTACATACATACATACATATATGTAGGACGTTCTTATCCGGATTTTTGATAGTATCATTCGAAAAGGTGAAATATTTTATACCTAAGTAGAGTAGAACAAATAAACAGCTCTATATAATTAATCTTAGAATCCAGTAAAAAAATATTTGAGCGTTATCTAGGATTTTTTTTAGCACTTAAAGGATTTTTTCGAGTGACGTGATTAATTTGTCATGAAAATTCATTGTAATTGAAATTGGTAACAAGTTTAATATTTTTTCCTATCTGCAAAATTATGGCGCTTCTACAATTTTCTATAAACTTACAGCATTTAAAACGGAAAACTGGCGGAGTGTCGCTAATGCACAATTAAAGTACGCTATGTCGTAACGTCGACTCTACATTTTCTAATAAAAAAAACTTCATTGTTAACACACGCTATTCCGCGCCCCAACAAACAGCACAGGCAAAAATCCCTTTATTAACAGAAAAAGCTATAAAACTCAAATCCCGAACAGAACAGTCCGTGTGCGTGAAAAAAATAAACTTTCACTGGCGGAGTGCGCGCTTAGGTGCTGCCGCGCCCCGCGTCAGTCCGCGCGCGGCGCCCGACCTGTCCACACGTCGGCCTTCCCCGCAGCCCGCGTAAACTTTCCGCGAGTGAGTGAGTGAACATGCCTGCCCGTGCCGTGGCCCTGCTCGCCACCGCGGCGCTCGCGCTGGCCGCCGCCCCGCCGGACCCCTGCTACGAGGACGGCCGCCCCCGGCGCTGCATCCCCGACTTCGTCAACGCCGCCTTCGGAGCCCCCGTCGCCGCCTCCTCCATCTGCGGCAAACGAGGCCCCGAACGCCTCTGCGATCCCCCCGGCGACCAGAACCCCGAGAACGCCTGCCGAGTCTGCGACGCCGCTCGCTCCGACCGCCGCAACGCCCCGAACTACCTCACGGACCTCAACAACCCTCATGACGCCACTTGCTGGCGCTCCGCCGCCCTCGCTCCCACGACCTACGAATCCCCTCCCGACAACGTCTCCTTAACCCTCTCACTAGGTAAAAAATACGAGTTGACGTACGTGAGCCTCCAATTTTGCCCTAAAGCGGCGCGGCCGGATTCCGTAGCGATCTACAAGAGCGCCGACTACGGGGTGACATGGCAGCCCTTTCAGTTTTACTCGAGCCAGTGCCGGCGGGTGTACGGGAGACCTAATAAGGCCACCGTGACCTCCGCTAACGAACAGGAGGCTAGGTGTTCGGATTCGCATCGCCTCACCGGCGAGAACGCAGGAGGGGCTCGTCTTGCTTTCAGCACGTTAGAGGGCCGACCGAGCGCGGCCAACTTTGACATATCCCCCGTGCTGCAAGACTGGGTGACGGCGACTGACGTGCGCGTGGTTTTCAATCGTTTGCACATGGTGAGCGACTCCCCTGATGAGGTTGATGCGAAGAAGCAGGCGGCGGTCGGGACGCAGCATTACGCCGTGTCGGACTTCGCGGTGGGTGGTCGGTGCAAGTGCAACGGGCACGCGTCGCGCTGCGTCTCCATGAAGACGGAGGAAGGGGCGCAGCAGCTGGCCTGCGAGTGCCGGCACAACACGGCCGGAAGGGACTGCGAGCGATGCAAGCCGTTCCACTTCGACCGGCCCTGGGGACGCGCCACGGCTCGAGACGCCAACGAATGCAAAGGTAGGACACTCCTGTCTTCGATACACACATTTCTACGCGTCTCTTAAAGGGCTGGTAAAGCACTCGACCCGTTATGGACGTTCTTGGGTGGCGGTGGCTGCTTTCCATCAGGCGACCCGTATGATCGTTTGTCCACATTCCTGTGTCATATTTGTATGTAGTTCAATTGGTTTCAGTTATGTACTTAGCGACCAAAGAAGCCAAATATCGGAACAAGGCGTTATGACATTCGTTTAAGACCAAAAAGTTCTTAACTTTGTTTAATTGTAAAGTCCAAATGATTCTTCAAAGTGTTTATTTTAACCAACCAGCGTGTCGTGCCCTTAGTGGCCTTAAGGTCTTGTTACCTTAGGCTCTACCTCGTAAGGGATAGACGTGATTTATGTATCATTATTGTTCAGAAGAATGCGGTGCAAGACTTAGCAGAAAGTCGCGCCAGAACATGCAGAAGAATTATCAATGCCACATTGATTCGAGCCGAATGGTGTCACAGAGAGGCGTAAAGCTGGTATTAAAACGACGATTAACAATAATTTATGTTAATTGTCATAAGCCGTAATAAAGATAGCTAGCATATTGCTAAGCGCGGCCTTTGAGTCTGGTTCCCCTAGGCTCTGTCTACCCCGTAAGGGATTAAGACGTGCCTTATGTATGCTGGTCTGGGAATGAAGAAAAAACACAGAATGTACCAGTTGCTTCTCTACCCGCGCAGATGGTAAAAGCTCATCGAGGGAATGGGCGAAAATCATAGGAATCATGTTATGGGCGATGAGGCTAGCAACCCATCACTCATCATGCTAAACTTGGCCGTTAGGTCTTGTTACCTTAGGCTCGGTCTACCCCGTAAGGGATAAAGACGTGATGTATGTATCAAAGTCAAATTGGAGGAATTTAGATCTTATGTTATACTAGCTGTTGCCTGCAACTTCGTCAGCATAGAATTCGTTTATCGCTATCCCGCAGGAATTACGCAATTTTCCGGGATAAGAAGTAGCCTATGTGTTATTCCAGACTATAATCTATCTATGTTCCAAATTTCATCCAGATCTGTTCAGCCGTTCTAACGTGAAAGAGTAACAAACATCCATACTTACAAACTTTCGCGTTTATAATATTAGTAGGATTACGTACTTGATTCTGCCCGCGACTTTACTTATTTAAAAAACCGCATCAAAATCCGTTGCGTAGTTTTAAAAATCTAAGCATACAGACAGACAGACAGATAGCGGAAAGCGACTTTGTTTTGTACTACGTAGATTGAAACAGAAGAGTTAGCTGAGATTCCAAATCAAAGCACACGCGAATTGATAAAAGAAGCAAAGAATAATAATGAGTAATAACAAACAAACCTTCCAGTTTCTTTAATATATCGTACTCCCCTTTTATTTGCAGAGATATCATCTCACATAAATATTTACGCTGTGCGAGTGCGTACAATACTCGTATCATAAGATATTTTACCGGCAAGAAGCACAGAAAATACATATCATGATGAAATTACGCTTCTGTATTTTATAAGTGTATTTGTTCTTTGTAATAACTGCAAAGTTCGTTGTGTACATCGTGTCCTATCAATCGAAGAATAAGGAATTTTAACATACATACAGTTATACATGGATATTTAGGTGGAGTAGTGGTAGTTAGCATGATTAAGGGCGTATAGGTGGAAAGGGAAATCAAAATAGTGATGGGTTGTCAGCCGCATAGCCTATAACATGATTCCTAAGACTTTCGCCCATTCCCTCGATGGGCTTTTACCATGCGCGGGAAGAGAAGCAACTGGTAAATTCTATGTTTTTTCTTTACTCCCAGACCAGCATGGAAGGATTTTTAACCAACTTCGAAAAGGAGATTCTATAGACTTTGTTTGAATGCTAAAGAAATTGAGCCGCCTTCAAAATAACCGCCAAAAAGTGAAAATACACACCGATATATATTTTGATAATAAACTTTTTGGCGGTATATTAAGTCGGTCCATTTTTGAAAATATTTTGTTAAGGCTGAAATATTAAAATGTCAAAAGCGGGTAACATTTAAAAGAATAAAAATCGTCGCAGTCTACGTACGTGTATCGAATGTGTGTAAATAAATGTTTCTCTCTCTCACCCTCTCTCTCTCTCTCTCTCTCTCTCTCTCTCTCTCTCTCTCTCTCTCTCTTTCTCTCTCTCTCTCTCTCTCTCTCTCAGTCTGACAGTCTCTAGCCAGTTGAATGTGGTAGCGGAGTAGCAAGGTAAATGCTTTTTGTTCATTGAAATGGACCGCAAAGTAACGCCTCAATAAAATAAAAACATACTAAGCAACTCCGGAGTCGTCCGTTCTGTCAGTCATCTAGTTATTACACGTTAACCAGATAACGAAATTACCATGCGATCGTAAAAGTCCAGTAAGATACATTACGAGCGTAATAAATCAATTAAATCGAATTTATGTTGGCCACACCCCTTCATCTTAGCTTATTGTAAGTAAATTCGTTAAAATTTAACACAAGGCACTTATTTAGATGATACTCTTGCCCGCGACTTTGTCTGCAAAGAATTCGTTCGTCGCTACCCCGCGGGATAGAAAGTACCCTATGTTGTATTCCAAACTATAATCTAGCTATATTCCAAATTTCATTTAGATCTCTCCAGCCGTTCTGGCTTGAAAGAGTAACAAACATCCATACTCGCCTTTGCAATATTAGTAAGATAATAGGAAGTAGGATAGGATACTTCTTTATGTACTTAAGCAATGGAAATATATAGCCCAGTCTTGGACACCCGCCTAGTAGTTGACGTTAACCTTTTCACTATAAAATCACAGTTAATGTAAGCTCCTAGGAGTAGGAACAGTTTCATATTGTGTCTTTTGACTTAGTTATTTAAGTTACCGTAAACTGGGGTGACTTTGTTTTACTGGATGACTTTAAAAAGTACTTATAATGACGAAATCATTATTATTATTTGCGTTTATTGCTTCCAATCGACGTCTTTATCGATCGCTTTTGCGTCTACATGCCAATCATTCACCGCATGGACAATATCGATTTTATACCAATTTTAAAACGTTTTAAGTAGCCCCAAAATTCTCAAAGTCTAACCGGGGTGACTGTAGGGGTGACGTACAGCAAAACGGATAGACGTTACGTATATATACAGTTACTAAACCGAGAAGTTACATTGAACTATTAATTATATGCAGATATGCATCCTTAAGCTCTACCGGAGATGTGCGAGGTAGTAAAACGGTGAAAGAGGTCAAAGTTCTTCATTTCCGCTAACGTTAAGCTAAGCTATGACAGCAAACGATCATAATTAGCAGATATCACATTGCTATTGCTTCCATGCTGTAGACTTATTACCTAACTCGCTCGCAATCGCCATCTTGTTCATTTTGATAGTTCTTGTATGAATGTGACAGCTAGCTGATTCCGATGCCAATTGTCAGCCCATACATGAACTGTCGAAATGAACACGATGGTGGTTGCGAGCGAGTTAGGTTATAAGCCTACTGGTCTGGGAGTAAAGAAAAAACACAGAATGTGCCAGTCGCTTCTCTTCCCGCGCAAATGGTAAAAGCTCATCGAGGGAATGGGCGAATATAGTAGCAATCATGTTTTATGCGACGCAGCTATCAACCCATCACTATTTTGATTCCCATTTGTATCTATTTTATCCTGCCAAACTCTCTCTACCTCATAAATTTATGTATGTACATATTCTACGCAGCCGAACGCATCTCTAGCGAAAATACTAGACATTTTGTATAATTAAAATTATGTTGCGGGGATACGAGTTCGTTAAAGTGACAGATTGATTGAAGTAATGCCACTTCACCAACTTCACCCCACAGACGACCCAATGTTGGACATTGGTCTTACTCGCATCCGGGAACGAAAGCGCGCGCTGTAGTTCAAGATTTAAAGATTCACTCACACCTAAGCTTTAACTTTTGACCAGGTCTTTATACATGTGTGTTTAAAGGGCTTTACACAAATGCATATTTTGACAAACTCTTATCACATTTTCAGCATAACGTTACAGTCTTCTATCACAAACCCATTCTTATTTACCAATCGGTCACTCAACTCTTCCAAGCCCGGCGTAACTGACCTTCCATAGTCTATTGTGGTTTCGTAAACTCCCTTAGTTATATGTTAATTATTAACTGTGTTGTAAGCGCTTAAAACTCCATTTTACAGCACAGTTATGTCGTAAAGATCATTAAAATGTTACCCGTAATGGTGGCGAAATATAAATCTGAACCCTTTTACGGCCCGTCATAAAGCGAAGATGATCGACTATAAGGTCTTTACACAACTTTAGAAGTTAGATAAGCATGTATATGATTAGGTATTATGTAAAAGTAGATGTTGCCCGCGACTCCATCTGCGCAGAATGCCTTTATCGCTTTCCCGCGGGAACTTTCCAGGATAAAAACTATCATATATGTCCTTCCCCGGGACTCAATCTATATGCATACCAAATTTCAACTAAATCGGTCCAACGGTTTAAGCGTGAAAAGGTAACAGACAGACAGAGTTACTTTCACATGTATAATATTAGTAGGGATTAATTTAACCTTTTGGACAAACAACTATGCTGTGTTGTGCCGGCGTGGAGAATAAGACACTCGGTGGAATTACGGGCACATGAGGAATCCTATCTTAAGCCCTTTGTGCTGGCAGCGCATCTGCAATTCTAGTGTTGTCCATGGGTAGCGGTGCTCACTTGCGACCATGTCCTACTGGCTTGCTTGCTTGTATAAAAAACGTTGTTTTAATTGGTTTAAAAATTATATGTTTACCATTAACTTTGACCAGATAATTCTGAGTGGACTTCCTGCACCAAATCTAGAGCTGTATGCTGCAAAATAGCCTTAGTTCATTTAGTCAGTTACATTGTGTTTTTTTTCGGTGTGTGTCGAACTTTGGATCCAAAAAATGGGTACGTGTTTTTGAATTATTTAGTTACATGTCTAATTAATTGAAGCCAGTTTAATTTTGTATAAAGTGAATAAAGTCCTTGACTAGTGTTTAAAGTACGCCCAGTGAATTTATGGGAATACAGGATGCATCGTAAATCATAGAGAGGCGTGGGAGCCCCTATTATCGCGCTGGCTTAGTAGCCTCAGTTCATTATCTGTGGTACTTCATCCAGACAAACGTGGTTGTATCCATACTTATAACACGTTATAACACACGTAATAAAGAGTTACTTAAACAGTTTGTTCGTATGTAAAAGGTAATCTTATACTCTGAAGTTACAAATTCGTACTCTGTATTTTTCATGTCGGTATTTTTTGTTTCTTTTCCATAAAACTGTGTGTATGCTCTTATATTTGTGTGTTTTACAAAAACGAATAAATGTCTCCTTTCTTTCTTTTTTTCTTCTTTCTATAAAGTGCCATCCCGCTCGTGCTTATAGCGTTTAGTATTAAAATGAAAGGGACGGTAATACGAACTTCGAATTTCGAATTTTTATTGTAGCCCCACTGGAACTACGGAGGCGACTCTAAAATTCTTTAGTGATTGAAATATGCAAAATCCCTTGTTAAAATAAAACATTGCCTGTTTTGCTGAGAGAAACGAAACCGGACTAGGGTGGCGGCACCAATTATGGACAAGGACCCAATAATGGACAGTAACTCTTGTTTAAAAGAATCGAAGCGATAGTAATTTATTTGGCAACATAACCGTAATTACTGCAAAAGCAACGTTCGTTTAATCGAGTTTAGGTTAGTATTTGACGTGACGGCGAAAAGGTTATTAAGATTGAAGTGTTCACTACTGGTCCTTGTCAGCTTAAAGTGTCCAATACTGGCGCTATGACACTAGGTTTTTTTTAAGAATAATACCCCGGATTCTATAGAACGTTCGATGTATACTTTATTATTTTTTAACATAGTATAAAACAAAGTTGCTTTCCGCTGTCTGTCCCTATGTATGCTTAGATCTTTAAAACTACACAACGGATTTTGATGCGGTTTTTTTAATAGATAGAGTGATTCAAGAGGAAGGTTTTTATGTATAATTCTACGCAGACGAAGTCGCGGGCAGAAGCTAGTATAGTATAAAACAAAGTCGCTATCCATTGTCTGTCCCTGTGTATGCTTAGATATTTAAAACTACGCAACGGATTTTGATGCGGTTTTTTTTAATAGATAGAGTGATTCAAGAAGAAGGTTTACATGTATAATTCTACGCAGGCGAAGTCGCGGGCAGAAGCTAGTTTTTAATAAAGCTAAGTACTCGAACTATGATGTCTAACTCATTGTTAAATATTATTCATAAACATTAAACTTGAAACAAAGGCTTGAGACAATAGATTTTAAGAATAAATTAACTATTTGTTAGTCTAGGCATAGAAACGTTCAAAATTACTAAGAATCTTGAATCATAGTTTAACGTAAGAATTACCAATTCCAAATTACGAAGTTCTAACAAAGGTATAATAGTTGCATATTTCTTATCTGAGGATATGAAAAATAATGTCTTTGGCTGGTCTGGGAGCAAAAAAAACATAGAATGTGCCAGTTGCATCTCTTCCCGCGCTGATGGTAAAAGCCCATCGAGGGAATGGGCGAAAATCTTAGGAATCATGTTATACGCCCACAATGAAATATGTATGTATGAAAAATAGGTTTCATTTAGCAGTGAAAACTTTATTACATCTAAAATAATGCTAGAATCACGTGCCCACTATCTTAATCGCTAATCCTGGCTCTAAGCAGCATAGTTTGTATTGTTGTTTCGGTGCGGAGATTGCGATAGTCGAAGGAATAATTGTCTATTCTTATTTATTTTTCTCTTCCGGGAATGGCAAAGGGTTTTATGCCCAGGCAACCACATCGAATTTATACTTTTGACTTTTCCAACTTAATTTAATTATGTTTATGTTTGTTTAGGTACCTGTTACCTTAGGCTCTGTCTACCCCGTAAGGGATAAAGACGTGACTTGTGTGTGTGTGTGTGTATGTTTATTTGTTTTTTGTGCTGTATATTTTTTTCGCTTTCGATTGTTTTATCATCCGATGGTCCCAATGTCCCAACGGAAGACCAGCGCAGGCTGTAAGGACGTAATGCAGAGTCGGGATTATTTACAACAATTTGAGTAATTACGGAATTATTGGTTTTATAGTTTTTTTGTTTTCTTCTATTTATCGTCACAATAACCTCTTTCTTTTTTATTTTCCTTGAACTTCTAACATTTGACACGTCAAGGACCTCATAAAAATATTTGTCGTAATATGATTCCATACACAAAGATAATAAATCCCGCTCGATTTCCCTTCGGAAATGAATTTCTGTGTATCGGAAATTGCGGTCCGGGCTCATACGCTGCCGTCTTTGACGGCACCAACTTTGTTTCTTACGGAATTACCTACTTGTCTTGTCTTTCCAAAATATGTTGTGTGTAGGTACAGAAAAACTTTGAAGAGAGATGGCGTTTTAACCCAAGTTAACCGATTACCGGTTTAATTTCGCTCAAAAACCTAAATTGGTGCGTTGAAAACCGGTAACCAAACTTTAATCCACAATCCATTTCGGTTACGGTCATTGACCCTTGACCTCCTAACCGGTTAATTTCAAAAACCGGTTTCCGATCCCTGCCTAAAATGAACTTGCATTCTACTGAAAACATCTCAATTTATAACAAAGCAGCAATTATTGAAGTTCCATCGCCTTAAATAGCCAACAATAATAGTTACCTAAAAAGTAGAAAATTCAAACAAAAATTTGTCCCAAATTGACTTTACGACTTGATTCGGCCATAAAGCAGTGTAACACATTTGTCCCGGCTAATATCGTGCATTATCAATCTCCCACGCGGCCAATAAAATAAATCTCGGTGCGCGTGCGACGTTTTTAACACTAAAACTGTAATAAAACAATGCTATCTCGTAACATCAGTGACATGGGTGAATTAACTCTTTTTCACTTTTTACTTAATAAAAAGATAACATAGCCAACATGCTACACTAAATACACTAGTTAATGTGTGTGTGTGTGTGAGTGTGTCAAAATCAAATTACTTTTGCAAATTGGCTGCCAAGGGCTCTTTTACATGTCTTTTTTGAAACTACCAGCGCATTCGGAAAGACCATCATTGCCAAAAAAAATGCGCCGCAAGAAACTTGACAGAAAGTGTGTGTGTGTGTGTGTGTGTGACTAGTCTGTTAGAAATTTATATAACGTTCAATTTCATATTTTAAGCACTATCCTGCCTGTTTCTACATCTTTATTGCGACAGAGATGCGAGATAAAACAGATCGTCCTTGTCGACTCTGATAGCGCTGACTTACTGTGGGTCTGACTAGGGTGTGTAATGATCGATATAAAAATATTTAATATATATTTTTTTTTTTTTTTTTTTTTTTATATGAATAGGAATGCAAACGAGCAAGTGGGTCACCTGATGGTAAGTGATCACCACTGCCCATAGACAACCGCAACCCCGGAGGGATTGCAGATGCGTTGCCAACCCAGAGGACTAAGATGAAATGCCTCTTGTGCCCGTAATTTCCCCGGCTGTCTTACTTATTTTCTATCGATATATCAACATTTGATATAATTTCAAAGGGTATAATCACTCATTGTGTATAATAAACGTTTGGTATAATTTTAAAATATATACATTTATTTCGTATATTTATCGTTCGGTATAACGCTTATTTCTTATATATAACGATTATATGGTATAACGCTCATTTTATTTTTGTTGGGGGACGCAGTTCAAACCTAACCTAACCTACTTTATAGGAAATAAGCATTATACTTAAAGAATGTTATATTAAATGATATTATATCAAATGATCATTATAAGAAATGATAATTATGTCATATGTAAATATATTAAGTGTTGTTATATGATTTAATAATTATATCAAATGAGCGTTATTGCTACTAATATTATACCAAAAAATTTTATAGCCATCGTTACGCACCCGTCTGACTATACTATAATTGACAAATACCTACTTTTTCTTTTTAATTTTCTAAACGACACTGAAAATTAGAACACAGAAAAATCAGAAAGCATAGCTATGACCGGGAATCGAACCCGGATCCTCATTATTCCGTGATGCGTCCTACCGCTACACCACCCATGCAGGTAAACATAAAAAATCGAGAAGCAAATTTTTTGATTCATTTGATAATACTCAAGTTTGTTAGAGCTAATTTCTACTAATATTACTATAATAAATGTAAAATTAACTCTACGTCTGCTCAGCACAACACGGTAAGAATGAAAACCTAGAAGATTAGAAGGTAAAAAACAGTTATGGTCTCACAACGCAAGTAAAATATAAACATCGTTTTTCAAATAAGTATAAATCTCCCTACTATCTACCTTGGTATTAATTATAACCATTTAAGATAATAAATAATCAGACTAAGCATTAATGCATTGCATATAATACAGAGCGTCTTGTGCGCAAAATGCATAGTTTTGTTGTTCCAACTTTATTTTTATTCTTCTGCAAAGTTATAAAAACAATCCCACTCCTTGGGATACACAAGACTTCTTAACGCACAAGTAAAGTATGTGTGCAAATATTTGTGCAAATGTTTTGCATCGAGTCCTCATCATCGATTTCAGATTAAAGTGCTTGCATTCCGTCAAAGACTTTAAAAAACATTTTTAAACACAGTAACGCTTACGCAGTAATTCAAGTTTCATTTATTTATTAAAGTTAGCGCTGCTTACGCTTCCTCACATCGTGTCTGGGTCTGGCTTTACATAAAATCTTAGCTCAAAGTTCTTGTTAACAAGCCGCATTGTCTACAAAAAATACGACTGAAAAAATAAGCCAGTGACGCATTTTTGACGTCAAAACGTCTGCGACGAATTCTTATTTTGCCAAGCTGTAATTTTATTGCTGTATACACTACCTAAGTTACGCACAAAAAGTACCTAATAGAACACAAGTCAAGCAAGAATGACGTTTAAATTAAAAACAAATTTATTGCTCTTTGTATTCGAGAACGCATCTGGAGTTTTTACAGCCAGTGTCAGCGTTGGCTGAATAAGTGACGCCAGCGCCCTTAAACATTTACGTAAAAGAAATGTCAGAGTTGGCGGTAAAATAATCATAATTTCTTCAAACTTTGTAAATCTGTAGATTACAGCTGTTTGAGTTGCTATTTTACTTAGGTATTTAGAATTCTGTTGATTTTGTAACGTTACCGATATTTTTAGTGTCCAAATGAAATTGTTTTCTAAAATTAACACGCACTGCCTGGTATGTAATTTTTCCGCCATGTCGGTTTTGTCTTGTAGGTGGGCGGAGAAAATCTTGACATCTGTCAATTTGTGACACCGCTCCATTGGCATTGACAGTGACGTTTGAATTTAAACCACTTCAATAATACAGTTGTACCAATCATTCACAGTCTAAAAACGTGTTTATTTGCTCGGAATAAGGACCAATAGTGTTTTTAGAAAGGGCAAAGAGATTTGTAATCTGTTTTTGTGTGTCACAAAAGGACAAAGGCAATGTGACAGTTATTGTATAAATAATAGAGTGAATTATGACTTCCGTGGGATGTCGAACTAAAAGTATTGTGTAACTAATAATCTTTAGTTTAATCGTCGCCTTATGGATAATTTATTGGCGAGCCTACATTTGACAATCGCATCTTTTCAACTTTATATTTTTTGTGTTATTGGTAAATCTGCATAAGTATAAGGTATAAGTTGCTGGTATGGTGGCAAAGAAAAAACGTAGAATGATCAATTGCTTCTCTTCCCGCGCAGATGGTAAAAGCCCATTGAGGGATTGGGCGAAAGTCTTAGGGATCATGTTATAGGCGACGCGGCTAGCAACTCACTATTTTGATTCCCCTTTCCATCTACACGCCCACAGTCATGCTAAACGTGGCCTTTAGGTCTTGTACTTAGGATCTGTCTACCCCGTAAGGGATAACGACGTGATTTATATACTTGTATGTACCTGTTGCAGGCTGTAGGGTTTGGTTTGTTGTTGTCTTATAGGCGGGCCATATAGCACGGAGAACAGATGGTCGTTGGCGAAAGGTTCTCGAGTGGAGACCGCGCGGCAAGCGCAGCGTAGTGTCCACCAACGATGTGGATGGATGACCTGTAGGCTTATTACCTAACTCGCTCGCAATCGCCATCGTGCTCATTTTGACAGTTCTTGTATGAGTGTGACAGCTAGCTGATTCCGATGCCAATTGTCAGCCCATACATGAACTGTCAAAATGAACACGATGGCGATTGCGAGCGAGTTAGGTAATAAGCCTACTGGTTATCGCGGGTTCACGGTGGATGCAAGCCGCTTCCAACTGAGGCAACTGGAGGTCTATGGGGGAGGCCTAAGTCCAACAGTGGACGTCCTACTGCTGATATGATGATGATGATGATGATGATGATTAAATAGTTTGTTAGGTACTTAGTTACCAAACTTTTAACTTTTATGACAGTTTTTGATTCGGCCATCTTGGGCCACGCTTGTCACTTGTCATGACGTCACGACTATCACGATTGTCAATTCACACCCTAAATCCGTCAGCACCTCATTTGTCCCAGTCTCACTGCAATGGTATCTTCTTAGCAGGACGTTATTACGACACAAATGAGCAATAGAAAGTGCGACGAACTGATTAAAAAAAACTTACAATACATGGACTTAGAAAATTTATTCATATCATTGCCTTGTTTCTTCCAGTCTGCTGGCCAAGGGCCCGATTATGAAAGCATGTCACTCGAAAAGGCCATTCGAAAGTGTTATAATTATAAATCTGTGTATTGCTACTAAACTACGCAGCTAAAATTAAATTTTCTAGATGACTAGATTAAATAGAGTTGTAGTTTTCTTGTAAATCTACTCCGTATTGCAGATTGAGCATATTTTTTCACCAATTTCGAGCGGCTTTTTCGTATATGCTTTCAAAAATTTAATTAAAACAACTACATTTTTTTCATAAAAAGGTAAACCCTTCCTTTGTGTCTGGCCACTTTCATTCCGCTCTCGCCGCGTTCCAATTTTAATTTCGATTGCCTTACTCGTTTTCCCGCGTCCAGTCCAGGGCCACAATAGAGACGCCAGACTTGACCGCGTGCCAAGCGGCATATCTCGGATAACAGATAAACACGCTCGATATAGCTTATCTGTGGACTTTTTCTTTTTTAAAATTAGACAACAAAAATACTGGCCGTTACGTGGATTGCGTCGCGAATGTTTTTATTTTTATTGTTCTGGTTTAGTTGACGTTTCTATGAAAAACGTTTGAATGAGCGTTTAAATGCCAGTACGAATACACTTTATTTGAATAATATTTAAATGGCGCTTTTTAGAAATAAAATTGGATATTAAATGTCACCGTCTGTCACAGTTTAAGTTTATAGCTACAAATGAAAATATAGCCATATAATACTATACGAATACCTAATTACTTAACGAAGATTGATCAATTATGATGTCTGTTTCTATCTATGGTGTGTTTACCTTAACCTGGTAACACTGTAATGAAAAAGAAATCTCATTAACTGTCACTATAATAATTTGGTGCATTCGACATTTAAGAAACTATAAGTCTCATCCAAAATGACTAGTTCATCATCATATCAGCAGTAGGATGTCCACTGTTGGACATAGGCCTCAATAGACCTCCAGTTGCCTCGGTTGGAAGCGGCTTGCATCCACCGTGAAGCTGCGACTTTAACCAGGTCATCCGTCATCACAGTAAATTAATAATTTAATATATTTCTAAAATAATCTTAAATGGTAATAGTTAATTAAAATTTCATAACTTTAACGTTGCAACTCGACCTCTGGCTTTAAAATAAATCCGCGTTTTGAGAACTAATTAGCGAATCATTTCAACATTTTAATTACGGATAAATCCGGGAGTTACGTACAAATATTAATTTGTGTTTCAATTTATTCATAATTTATACGGAAAATTATGAATATTCACTTTCGTACAAAATAATCAATTACAAGTATCCAACAACGTTACATCTCACAGAAGAAATTGAGTGTTTTTTTTGGTATAAAATCTACGCTAAATCAAAAATAATCTTTATTTTGTAAATTGGCCGCCAAGGGCTCTTTTACATGTCTTTATTGAAACCCCCAGTGCATTCGGAAAGACCATCATTGCCAAGAAGAATGCGCCGCTAGAAACTTGGCAGGAAGTAATTTTTTCAAAACAAAATAAATTTACAATAATACTTAAATTCTACTTAACTTATAATACATTTATAAAAGGGATGTGTAAGTAGGTACTCTAAATTATACTAGTCTATTATTTAAACATATTTTAAATACAGTGGAGATGTACAACGCCTCCACCGTCAAATAATTGGAGATATCTCCAACGTCGAAGAGAAAAAAAAACTTGCTATAAACTAGCGACCGAGTTTGAACCGGCGACCTCTCGCATAAAAGTAAGCTCTAATAATACATTTACAGACGTTGTTTACTATTCCAGGGCAGTTATTACGCGGAGTAACAAATTGTCAGAATGTCAAACATCGAGCAGCTGTCTTCGATAAAATAGCGAGCAGTGAATCGCACGCGACATTTACAAATCGGGGTGGGATTGTGGCGCGTGTTACGTGTGGTTGACAAACAATTATGTGGCATTAATAAATAATGCTTCCCACCTGTATAGGTGGCGTATGCCCACAATCATGCTAAACGTGGCCTTAAGGTTTGGTTATCTCACGCTCTGTCTACCCCATAAGGGATAAAGACGTGATATATGTATGTATGTATGTTATGTATAAATAATAAATACAGACATAAATCACGTCTTCATACCTTACGGGGTAGACAGAGCCCAAGGTAAGAAGACCCAAAGACCACGTTTAATATGATCGTACGGATGGAAAGGGGAATCAAAATAGTGATGGGTTGCTACTATCGCCTATAACATGATTTCTCAGATTTTGGCCCATTCCCTCGATGGGAAGAGAAGCAACCGGTACATTCTATGTTTTTTCTTTGCTCCCAGACCAGCATGGAAGGATAAATAATACATAGTGTAATAATAATTATGACTTTTTGATATAAATGTATGAATTTCATTACTTAAGACTTGCTGTGGTGATATACATACATACGTATACAAATCACGTCCTTATCTCCGGGGTAGACAGAGCCAAAGGTAACAAGACATAAAGGCCAACTTTAGCATGATTTTGGGCGTATAGGTGGAAAGGAGAATCAAAATATAGTGATAGGGTGCTAGCCGTACCGCCTATGACACAATTCCCAAGACTTTTTTTAAGGCTTTTGCTTATCACTATCCCGCGGGAACTATGCGATTTTCCGAGTTACAAACTATCCTATGCCCTTCCCCGGGATTGAAACTATCTCTGTATCAAATTTAATTAAAATCGGTTTAGTGGTTTTGGCGTGAAAGCGTAACAGAAAGACCGACATATAAACAGACAGAGTTACTTTCCCATTTGTAACATTAGCAGGGACTAGCTTCTACCCGCGACTTCGTCTGCGTAGAATTATACATATAAACCTTCCTCTTGAATCACTCTATCTATGAAAAAAACCGCGTCGAAATCCGTTTCGTAGTTTTAAAGATCTAAGCATACATAGGGACAGACAGACAGCGGAAAGCGACTTTTTTTTATACTATTTAGTGATAAGGTATATGATATTATTATGTTATTTTATAATAAAATTTCCGCTCGTAAAACCAGTCATAAATATAAATAAAAATTGCCTTTTTAAGACGTTGTTTGTTTAATAACGTGACGTTTTTTAGTTTTAGTAATTTCCGCTTTTATAATGGTCTGTCTACACGAATTGACGTTCCCACGCTCTTAAAGACAACCATACATTATAATATTACTAGCTGCTGCCCGCGACTTCGTCTGCGAATAATTCGGTTACTACTACTATAAAAAGCAGCCTATGTGTTATTCCAGACTATAATCTATCTCTGTCCCAAATTTCATCCAGATCTGTTCAGCCGTTCTGGCGTGAAAGAATAACAAACATCCATAAGACCTTGCAAAAGATCCTGCCACTTAAATTACGTCTTTGTCCCTTACGGGGTAGACAGAGCCTAAAGTAACAAGACCTATGGCCACATTTAGCATGATTGTGGGCGAAGGTGGAAAGGGGAATCAAAATAGTGATGAGCCGCTTCGCCTATAAAATGATTCCTAAGATTTTCGCCCGTTCCCTCGATGGGCTTTTACCATTTATGCGCGGGTAGAGAAGCAACTAGTACACTTTATGTCCCAGACCGGCATGGAAGAATAATTTAAAAGTTTAAATACTTCTAATACGACAATAATGTGCCCAAAAATATGCCCTGAACTAACACAAATCATTCGGTCACTCAGTTTTATCCATTCACTCACGCGATCTGTCAATTACGGGAAACCATTCTTCAACGACCTGTGACTTCCGAACTGTACTTACGCCAACTTAATTCCAACGCCGTCAAAATACAAATGCTTCACAATTGCAACGAAGCCACTGGTTTTTCAACGGTAACAATAAAATTGTTTCACTACTTTTACAAATTTATTTACAATACTTGATAAAGTTTGAACTTGGTACTTGTTTACAAGGAGCAGTTAGTTTTTCGACGGTAATTTTATGTTTGTGTTAGGAATAGAATTGGTACTTTGATTTCATTTGGATCAGTTTTTTCTGGTTGCAAGGGTAAAGGAGTTATGGATGGCCTTTTACTTTTAATATTTGAGGAAATGCATTATTTTGGGGAGTTGTTATTCCAGTGAAGTTTGATCGATGGGGTAAGAAAGGCTTGTTTTCATCAGCGTAGACAGAATTTTCTTTGCCGAGTCGGGATTTTTAAATCGGGATTTTTGCTTGGGCAGAGTTTTTGGCACAAAAAAGTTCCAAACGCGTACCTACCCTATTATTACATAGCCTACATTAGCAGCGCCCCTAGCGGCACCAAACGGCAACAAACTAATCTCATATACATATATACCATCGACTACATATCGGTATTTTTAGTTATACGTAGTTTAGTGTAAAAATATTGTCTGTTTGTTTTCTTTTTTTGCACTAATTGTGTCTCTTTTTTTATATATCTATTTGTATCGAGTTCTACTGATATTATATATTTACGCGAAAGTTCGTGACGATGTGAGTGAGTGTGTATGTTCGTTCCTTCTTCACCCCGAAACGACTGGACGGTTTTGGATAAAATTTGGAAAGAAAATAGGTTGGTACCCTAGATTAAAACAGCTACTTTTTATCCCGGAAAATTGCATAGTTCCCGCGAAGCTGCGGACAGAAGCTAGTGTGTTAATAAATGTTTCTCTCTCTCTCACACAAAGCACCGGATAATAATAACTTCTCACTGTACACAAAACAGAAATAGTGCCAAAGCAATACCAATCCTGTCAACAAAACAGTTATTATAATTGTCACATAAAACTATGAGATATTAGTTCTTTCAGTTTAGGCGGTGCGTCGGCGCATAAAGACGTCCACGCGTATAAATAAACAGTAGACAAAGAATAGTGAGTCGCGTGATGTAATTAATGCTCGTTGATTGATCATAAGCATGAAGTTTGGCTTGAGCTTTATAAACCGGCCAAGCGCGAGTCGGACTTACGCGCCGAGGGTTCTGAACAAATTAGCGAAGTTAATGTAATATCCAATGTTAGCAGAGCCCCGCTCCTCAGCAAAATGTATGCCGTGAGAGGTCATTTTATATTGGTTTTTACATAGACAAAAATATTCTGTTTTAGAGTTTGTTGTTAAATTCTGCGTGGTATCTGCCGGATCTACCATATGGCTTTTTGGGCTTCAGCCCAGGACCCCGTGGATTCGAGGGGCCCCCACCTAAGTCAAGTCAAAGTCAAAAATAGACGATAATGCGAAAAAATCCATAATTTTATTAAATTAAAACAGATCGTAAAGTTTGCAGCATCAAATACTTTATTGTATATTTTTTTTTATACTCATACTCATACTCATTTATTCGTAATAATTATAGTTATTACATGTCATTTTTTATCATTTTTTATTTTTTATACTTTGAGTAGGTAATTAGGTGGGCCCCTAAGTAGTATTAGCCCAGGGCCCCCTAAACTCACGGTCCGGCCCTGAGCAACTGGTACATTCTATGTTTTTTATTTACACCCAGACCAGCATGGAAGAAAACCAGGACTAGGGTAACAATGGTCTTTTAAAATTTATTCACTTTCTCATTTATAATATTACTAGCTTCTGCCCGCGACTTTGTCTGCGTAGAATTATACATAAAAACCTTCCTCTTGAATCACTCTATCTATTAAAAAAACCGCATCAAAATCCGTTGTGTAGTTTTGAAGATATAAGCATACACAGGGACATAGGGACATGGGGACAGAGAAAGCGACTTCAATAATATCATCAATACATAGTATAAAATAAAGTCGCTTTTTCTGTCCCCGTGTCCCTATGTATGCTTATATGTTCAAAACCACACAGCGGATTTGGATGCGGTTTTTTTTAATAGATAGAGTGATTCAAGAGGAAGGTTTATATGTATAATACATGCATAATATACCGTGCGAAGCCGGGGCGGGTCGCTAGTTGTTTTATACTATGTAGTGATAGTGATTAGGGATAGGTGTTCCTGTTTGTCGGAGAGTTCGAGTGCGGCCCACAGTCGCGCGTTTAGTCACGATTTACGATCGCGTAGCATCGTTTTTCAGCTGTGAATGGAACGCTCCTGTAATATGAATAATAGCAGTATTTTTAAACCGGCTGCTAGCTGCGACGGGTTTGTTCAGCTGTCTGTAGCGATGTCTCTTTAGAGTTATAAAGGACTAGCTTCTGCCCGCGACTTCGTACGCGTAAAATTAAATCGAAGAACTGTTCAGTTATATTCTGCAATAATTATTTACGTTGCGGCTCTAGCGAGTTACGATTACGACCTTTGACATGTTTATCATTATCCCGTGGGAACTGCAATTTTCCGGGATAAAAATAACCTGTACAGATCTGGATGAAATTTGGAACAGATATAGATTATAGTCCAAGGAATGCGGACAAAGTTGCAGCCGGCTAGTTCAGCATAGCTGAGTTCAGCTAGAAACACGATGCCGGAAAATTGCCGTAAGCTATGGTAAAACGAAGCACTGCGTATTCCAACGAATTCCTTTTTGCACATCAATTATAATCTACGCAAAATAAACAATTAAGGGGAAGCTCTCATCAACCGAAATTATATAAAACATTATTCTCGACTCTCATACAAATTTGCGAGACATTCAAGGAAAAATTAAAGTGGCATTCAAATAATAATGAGATATAATTTATTCATGCTTCCTTTGAGTTGCATATTTAAGAGCGCTTTGTTCCTATTTATGAGATGATTCTTCTCGTTTGTCTTTTGGATTTATTTTACTGGCACATTTTTAACTAATACGAGTATAATGTGGTGAAGTAAATTTGCCTGTCATAAAGAAGTATCACAGTAAAATACTGTTAAATCTTAGTTTATTGATATAATCGGTAAGCCAATACAGTATTCAAAAATCTTGTTACAAAAATGTCGGGAACCTTGTACGGTAGAACACGGTCAAAAGAACCCCTGTCGGGCTCTTAGCCAACGGATAACGATATCCCTCAGAATCTGCCAGGGAACCATTAACGGATGCCCAGGGTGCACCGGACCAAGCATGCTCTTCCCCTCGGACGGATCCAAAAACGATCCGCAGCTCCTGACCACACGCGGAGGTAACCCGACTCGCACCCCCAATAACAACTAGCCAACTAAATTGTCAAACGTAGAAATAGGCTAAGCAATCATCTACGTAATCCTGCTAATATTATAATATAAATATGTGAAAATGTAAGGGACTTTATGTTTGTTTCTTCTTCACGCCGAAAGGACTAGACGGATTCGTATGAAATTTGGAACGGTGATAGGTAGTACCCTTGATTAAAACAAAAGCTACTTTTTATCCCGGAAAATTGCATAGTTCCCGCGGCATAGCGATAAACATGTCGAAGGTCGTAGCCGACTAGAGTTGCAGCGTAAACAATTTTTACAGAATATACCTACTGTCAAATCAACATCAGTTCTCTAGTCTAATTCTACGCGGACGAAGTCGCGGGCAGAAGCTAGTTGTCTATAAACATGTAAACAAGACAAGAAAAAATGGAGGTGTAAGCATGTTTTACTCGGTCACGGAATGGAAGCAAATCTCGACGTCAAGATGCTTTGAAAAAAACTTTTTAGCCGCGCACCCAAAGAAAACAAACTTGTTTCACCAACACTGTAAAACAAACCCTAAATTACGCGCGACAGGGGCGAGAGTTCCCTTTTTGTCAAAGTTGACAATGCATCATCAATATAAAAGTGTGTGCCAATGATATTATGCGTAGACACGCGTATGAGAACACTGTTTGTATACCGAGTGCAAGCTAAAATAAACTTTACGTAACTAAGTTAAGCTTGAATTTTCCATGATGGGAGTGCTGAGCAAATATTGATAAAATATAAGGCCAGTTTAACACATATTCGAAAAATGGAGTCGATTTTTTAATTTATGCGTGCGTAAGTTGTCGCATGTTTGAATATGGACTTTAACGTTTAGTGTTAAGGTGGTAATTGTGTTGTGTGAGTTATTTAAGGGGCAGTGACGGGTTTGCTTCCGTTGCTTTTGTGTGATAAGCCTCTCCGCGTATGCGCGGGCGCGTGTTGAGTTAAGGCGGCCCGCTTTGTTTTTTTACACTAATGTCCCGATGATCGAACGGTGAAATTAATCGATTGTGAATCCAAACTTTTTGTTCGAGGTAATTAACTGTTTTAAAATTGTTGTGTCGAATGCTATGCTGTTGAAAGTTGTTTTTTGAGGTTCGAATCGATGTTCTGTTAGTTTAATTTTTAATATATTTTATTAAATCAGGCGTTACTTTGCGGAGGTCCATTTCAATGAACTAAAACTTTTAACCTTGCTAAACCGCTACTCACTGCACTCGAGTACTGCGCTAAAGCAGAAGAGTAGAAAGGTAAAAATTTTTTGTTCGCTTTAATTTTTATAAAGAAATTCTTTTGTCTGTTGTTGTATTATGTAGAAATAAATATTAATCATAAAAAAAAAATTGTTACTGAAAATACATACAATCAAGGTTACAGAAACTAGAACGCATGAAGTCAAGATAGACGAAGAATTTAGTATGAATCACGATTTAATTGATGAAAGTAAGAATTATTGCAATATCATTTGGCTTGTACTGTTCAAATGCAAAGCAAATTATTTAAGCATTGCCCTGTGCTATAATGTATGTATGCATGTAAGTGTAACTCTTTACTGTACATAAAACACAAGAAAAAGATGAATACAGGACAACACAAATACACAAAGGCGAACTTACCCCTAAAAGGGATTTCTTCCAGTTAACATTTGAACGATTGACAGGATATAAGTATTAATCAAGAGTAGACACACAGAAAAAGAAAAATAAACCTAAAATAATTCTAAATGCCTAAATTCTCGGTCTACACAAATGTATAAATATACATGTATGTCAAAAATATACATATGCTTCGAATAATTCGTGAAAAAGATAAATACGTATTTAAACGATTGGCTTACAAACCACATAATTTCCAATGAAACCATTTAATACAGTAATCTGAATTGCGTTGATTCAAGTTAATTATTTTATTTATTAGTATCCTCCATCTTTCTTAATTACACTGATAAAGTGTGTTAAGCTCTGACATATGACACGAGAGATATAGCATAATGCTGCATAATGTGAATAATGTTAAATATATGTATAATATTATATGTTCTTAACTATATTCGTTTATTAAGAAGATTTACTTTTAGGCGCGACTAAATTATGTTACATACATAGTACATACATACATAAGTCATGTATTTATCCCTTACGGGGTAGACAGGGCTTAAGGTAAGAAGACCTAAAGGCCACGTTTAGCATGATTGTGGACATATAGGTGGAAAGGGGAATCCAAATTGTGATGGGCTAGCCGCATCGTCTATAAAAATGATTCCTAAGATTTCCACCCATTCCCCCGTTGGGCTTTTACCATCTGCGCTGGGGTTGTAATGTCTTAATGTTTATTTGGGCACAAACGGTAAAATTCTACTTGAATCTAACGGAAGGATAGACAGAGCCTAAGGTAACAAGATCTAAAGGCCACGTTTTGCATAATGTAAAAAAAAACCTTAAATTTGCAAAGAAACCTTAAACAAACGCATATATTTCGTAACTATCTGTTACCTGCAACTTCGTCTGCTCCCGCAGGAATTACGCAATTTTTCTGGATAAAAAGTAGCCTGTATAATTCAATCAATTTATGTTCCAAATTTCATCCAGATCTGTCCAGCGATTCCGTGAAAGAGTAACAAAAATCCATCCATACTTACAAACTTCCGCGTTTATAATAGTAGGATATCTACCGCATCCGACAAACACCAACACAAAACAAGCTAACTAGTGTATCTTCATCCAGCACAAGTTATAAACGACAACCCTTCATACCCTTTAACTCAATAAACGTCTACAAACCTCAAATCATTCAAAACAATAGTCCATCCATCTCAGTCATGCCATCTTCCAGCGATCGTATTGAATCCCGTGACTAATGGTCGGCTGATTTATTAAATAAATTAACGTCGAGATGGACGACGGGAGCGCTTCGCCTTAAGCTTAACTAAATTTGGCAGATTGCTAATCCTCTTTTTGAATTTGATTGGATGGATTTGGATAAAAAATGGGGAGGGTGAATGAAGTTCCGTACACAAAGGGTAAAAACGGGACCCTACTAAGACTCCACTGTCCGTCTGTCTGTCACGAGGCTGTATTTCATGAACCGTGATTATAGACTACAAGCCCATGGAAAAAAAACATGTGAAATGAACCAGCGTGAATGAAGCTCAGAAGGCTGTTACTATATCATAAAATAACTCTGAGCGCTATGCTGTCATTTCTGAGCGGTACATTTATGGAATTTCTCAGGTAGTGAGGAATGACGACTAATTATTAATTTACGGCGTTTTTACAGCTTATAGATGATTAAAAATAAATGTCGAAAAACCTAGTGCCGCTTTAAAGTGGTGGTGCCGGAAGTTAGTGCAATTTATTGTTTTTTTTTTTCAATGTTAGAGAAAAAATCTGTACCGCTCAGAAATGACGGCATAACGCTCAGAGTTATATATATATATATATAGTAACAGCCTTCTAAGCTTCGTTCACGCTGTTTCATTTCACATGTTTTTTTTGTCCATGGGCTTGTAGTCTATTATACAGTTGATATTTTCACAGATGATGTATTTCATAGAATGTACCAGTTGCTTCTCTTCCCGCGCAAATGGTAAAAACCTATTGAGGGAGTGGGCGAAAATCATAGGAATGATGTTATAGGCGATGCGGCTAGCAACCCATCACTATTTTGATTCCACTTTCCACCTCTACGCCCTCAGTGTCTTGCTAAACGTGGCCTGTAGGTCTTGTTACCTTAGGCTCTGTCAACCCCGTAAGGGATAAAGACGTGATTTGTGTATGTGTACGTATTTCTATTGCCGCTATTAGAAATACTAAAATGAGTTTTTTATACATGTCTGGCTATGAAAGTAACCAATATAATACATACATGCACATACACAAACCACGTCTTTATCCCTTACGGGGTAGACAGAGAATATAAAATGACCTCAAACTGTCTACATAGCAGGTTACCATGACGTCTTAATGCGATTCAATTTGATTCAGTTTAGGTTCGCTCGCTGTCAGATCCATACTAAAAATTACAGCTAAAACCTGGCTTATGTCTAACTCGCTCGCAATCGCCATCGTGTTCATTGTGACAGTTCTTGTATGAATGTGACAGCTAGCTGATTCCGATGCCAATTGTCAGCCGATACATGAACTGTCAAAGCACGATGGCGATTTATTTATTTATTTATTTATTTATTTAATGCAATTCACATGTCACAGGTACAGTAGAGAGATGGCAATCTGCACAATATAACATATGAAACCCTGTTGGGCGCAGCATTTTGGAGAGGAAGAGATAGGCCGAAGTTACATAAAAGAAACGAATTGTCTATACATTATGTGGAACTAGACTTAAACTATACTATAAAATAAACTATTTCAAAAATGAGTGTCGATTATACAATATTATAACATTACAATGTCATTAATATTACATATATTATACAATATAATTAAAGAATAGAATTAAAAGTATGAATAGGTATATCCGGAGTAGGTATGTCAAATATTAGAATTACAATGTCAAGAGTCCTAAACTAAAGCATCAGATTAGATTAAATATGTCAGTATGCAAGGGTACAATGTTATTGGTAAAATTAATTTAAATTCTAGGAAGGTAAATAGTACTTTAAGAAGATTCATCGTTGAAATATTCTTCGAGCGAGTAATAACTTTTTTTTAATAAGAACTGCTTAAGTAGTTTACTAAATTTATTATCGTTTGCTTCATTTTTTAGTTGGCCGCTGATTTTATTATAAATTTTAATTGCCATTGAATTTGGGCTCGATTTGTGGAGTTTTAATTTTGATCCAGGTATCAAAGCTAAATTATTCTTAAATCTGGACTCAAAGCGTCGCGTTTGATCTTTTAGCTTCGTATAAAATTGTGGGTACTTCCTAACAAATTTGCAGATTGCGAGCGAGTTAGGTAATAAGCCTACTGAACTGAGTCGGAATTGAATCGCATTAAGACGTCATGGTAAGGCTCCAGCTGTGATATAATTTAGATTTTAATAAGCTATAAGTAACTAATTGTTCTTCAACAATAGCCCTTCGACACGCGCGTACAAACCGACGGGTAGCCTTTACTAATAACAATATAAAATATTAATAATATAGCAATATCCGACCATAGAGCGCTTACCACAGGAGTTGGCAACGCACAATAAACATAACATTATCAAATGAATCAATAATTTTTACTTCTTGATTTTTTGTTTACTCGTACTTTTACGGTTTTACCGTTATTAAATTTCTAAATAACACTGAAATATAGAACAGAAAAATCCGAAAAGTAAAGCTATGGCCAGGAATCGAACCCGGATCCTCGTCATTCTGTGACCCGTGCTATAACCCTACATCACCCATAGCGGTGAAGGTCATACTGTAATGTGACTTGCAAGAAACGATTCTATTCTATTCTATTCAGGTGGGTAAGCCTTCGAATTTTACTACCTGTTACTAGCTGTCACGTGACCTTGTTACTATGCGAACTTTTTGTCGCTAAGCGTCATCCGTTTGAATGATGTGTCTGTACGACACAATTACAAACTCCCGTGGAACATCTACTGCTCAACAACAAGAAAAAATATAAAAATCACGAAGTAAATATTCTTGATTCATTTGATAGTAAAAGGAATAAGTTTAGATCTTTAAGTTGAAAACATAGCTACTGAAAATTATATAAATTAATTATTACACTATGAATTTACCTACATATACGTACTTAGACATATATGAACTTAGATAATGGTAATTTTATGGCCATTGACGTTATGTCAAATACAGGATACCATAAATGCAGTGACACGCAGACTATGGCATCTCTCGTAATAAGTGGTCTACTTAACCAAACAGTTGGCGGCCCGGTCCACCCCTCGATCCCACCCCTTATGAAAGCGATACAATAAATAAATGCCCTAATTACACCCATTCATATAAAATTACACGTCGTATTTAGGATTTCCGCAACTCTGGATCAATTTGCCAAGTTAACTTTGCAGTTGGCGTGGGGAGTAAGACATACAAAAATTTCTAAACGACAAAGAAAAATCGAACCCGGATCCTCATCATTCCGTGACGCGTGCTATACCGCTACACCACATAGCAGGAAGCCTTCGATATTTTCTATCTTTACCAGCTGCCACGTGACCTTGTTACTATGCCAATTTTTGTCGCTAACCGTCATCTGTTTGAATGATGTGTCTGTACGACACAGTTAAACTCCCTTGGTAACTGCTCACCAGGAATAAGAGAAGGCGCTGATTAACAAATGATAGAGGCACCATCGAATAAATCAAGAATTTCACTTATTTATTGTTTATGTTTACAAATCACGACTATATCTCTTACGGTGTAGATAGACCCTAAGGTTGCAAGACCTACAGGTCACGTTTAGCATGGCTGTGGGCTTGAGGTGAGTAAGACAGTGGAATTATTAGCACATGAGGCATATTTTTTTTTAAATTCCGCATTAGTCTAGTAATAATTCAATGTTATGCCAAAAATGCCTGACATCATTTTGGAAAAGATACTCTTTAAACTCCTGGGACTGTGTTACGTATAGGTACCTATGTTTTTAAATTTTATGTTATTAACGTTGACACCGCCAGCAAAGTTAAGTTGGTCTACTTACAATGGATAATCGATGCTGAATCGAATTCGGAGCGTGCGATTGACAGCTGGCCGCCATTTTGAATTGTCATTTTGCAAATGGCGTACGGTCAGTGTTGAGCGTCATAGTGTGGGGGAAAGGCGTAATTTGTTATTGTTAATGTTGTAAATCGTTATGTTCTATTAATCCATAGAAATTCAATAGAGTTGCATTTTTCACTATTTTTACATAAAACTACCGTGAGATTGAAACATTGTTAACAAATCACGTAAATAGTCGAGAATTTGACGACATACGGCTGTCGAGGCTAACGCTCCTGGATAAGGACTTCGCGATAATCCGAAACATGTCGAGAAATTCTACGTCAGTAATTACAATCTAATATGTAAAGTGTAAAGATATCTTTGACGTCGAATGTACAAGTGAGTTTTCTTCGCTGTACCGCGCAATAACTAAACATTTTCTATCGACATCGATCATAATAATAATATTTGGTTGTGCAAGCGCTCTAGGCCTTGAGCTGGCCAATAAGAGTGTATCAATCACCGCAGTGGTTCGCACTTGTTAGTGTGAAATTAAACATTACTTGAAATGTTATAAGCTTAAAATTCTAACATTAAAACAAAAACTCCAACAATTTATAATTTAAAAAATTGGGTAGTATGTTCTTATACCTATACATCTCTACTATAGACTAATATAAGCCTTCAGGCTCGGGGACCTTATACATCCCTTCTTTAAATGTATTTAATTTAGTATTCTTACTGTATTTTATTTTGAAAAAATGACTTTCTGCCAAGTTTCTTGCGGCGCAATGATGGTCTTTCCGAATGCGCTGGTAGTTCCAAAAAAGACATGTAAAAGAGCCCTTGGCGGCCAATTTGCAAAAATAAAATGTTGTTTTTTTATAGATTTCATTAATACAAATTAAAAGCTTATCTATCATTGCTCAAATTGACGCCACGTTCCATTCCAGCTAGCACAAGATCATCTTGCGCCTTACACGATCTACAATTTAATACACCGTACGGTTAAGTTGTCAACCTGAAGCTATGAAATTTCAATCTTTTGTTATCTCCATTAAAGCATACATTTAAATGCTTCGCAATGTATGGTCAATTGGTATAACAAATTAAGCAATACAATACGCGTTTATTTATGCCCGTTGTTTTGTGTTTAACAGCCCATTAATATTATTTTCGCCTCGGAACCCGTCGGACTTTCTTACCTTTTATTGACCACGGCGACCTCAGCCGGCTGATAACGAAACCGGCTGGAACTTGGAACCTCATTTTATTATCCGGTCACATAAATTCAAAAGCAATTGCCGTCTATTATAAAGTGAATACGCACAATAAATGTCCTAAAGACTGAATAGTTGGCAGTAAGCGCTGTGATGCTCCTGCGGTTCTGCTTACTGATTAAGGTAGTGTTTCTTAACCTTTTCATTTACTGACCCCTTTTTTGTAACGAAGAGGGAATCTTTATGGATGCCTAGGGTATGTGGCACTCCCCAAAAGTGGTGTACCCAAACTAAAACCTCTCTGTTAAAGATGGAATAAGGAATAGGGATAAGGGAACGTGCTGGTGTGAAAGAAGATATAGTGACTAGGATAAAAAAGTATGCTTAGTTGGTTTGGTCACGTAGAGAAGATGGATGAAAGTAAACTAACCAAACAGAAATGACGGCATAGCGCTCAGAGATATTTTATGATATAGTAACAGCCTTCTAAGCTTCATTCACGCTGGTTCATTTCACATGTTTTTTTTCCATGGGCTTGTGGTCTATAGCGTGATTGTGGGCGTATAAGAAAGGGGAATCAAAATAGTGATGGGTTGCTAGCCGCATCGCCTATAACATGATTCCTACAATTTTCGCCCATTTCCTCGACGGGCTTTTACCATCTGCGTGGGAAGAGAAGCAACTGGTACATACTATGTTTTTACATCACAGACCAGCATGCAGAATTAAATCTAACTATATTTATTGCAGAACATTTCACAGCACAGGTAAACCACGGCGATACAAGACATCCCGTTATGCGCGTGCGCCTGCGACCGGCATGTTTTATTGCGCACGATTTTACTTCTAATGTTTCGGAGCATGACATCATCGATATAGGAGTTTAAGGAATACATAGACATACACCAATAACGTCTTTATTCCTTACGGGTAGACAGAGCCTAAGGTAACAGGTACCTACAGGCAACATTTAGCAAAATTGTGGGCGTATAGGTGGAAAATGGAATCAAAATAGGGATGGGTTGCTAGCCTCATCGCCTATAACAAGATCCCTATGATTTTCGCCCATCCCCTCGATGGGCTTTTACCATCTGCGCGGGAAGAGAAGCAGCTGGTACATTCTACGTTTGTTGTTTGCTCCTATACTAGTATAGATATTATATTGTATAGTATATATATAGTATAGACATTTAGAAATTTAGTATAGATATTTTTAAGATATTTGGCTACACCGCGAAAATCTTAGGAATGTTATAGGCGATGCTAGCAACCCACCTCTATTTTGATTCCCTTTTCCACTTATACGCCCACAATCAAGCTAAACGTGGCCTTTAGCTCTTGTTACCTTTGGCTCTGTCTACCTCCTAATAGATAAAGACGTGATTTATGTATGTATGTATGTATGTGTACATCGCGAAATGGATTGACAGTACACTCGCCTACTTAACTCCCTCCCCAACGAGGGGAGAGTAATTAGAAATAATTGGTCGCGTAAAGCCGCTGCCAGACACAATGCCGACTCGTCCCGAGTGAGGGGCTGCCAGATGTTTATACTTTACTGCGTGATTCGAAGCAACCACAGATAAAAAAAATGATTTTATTTGTTCTTCCATGCTGGTCTGAGAGTAAAGAAAAAACATAATTTACCAGTTGCTTCTCTTTCCGCGCTTGGTGAAAGCCCATCGAGGGAATGGGCGAGTCTTTGGAATCATGTTATAGGCGATGCTAGTAACCCATCACTATTTTGATTTCCCTTTCCTTAAGGTTTTGTTACCTTAGGCTCTGTCTACCGAGGAATCCGGAACCCGCACTCAACGGTGCCGTTGCCATCTGCCCCATCCCGGGGCGGCCAGTGGGCGTCGCGGTGACACCATAGTGCTCCCGTAACGCCCACAGTTCATGGCCAGGAGGGAACGTGTGTTTTTTTAGACGGTAGGCCTTTCCCTTCCTTCCATAGGGAAGGCAGCGGCGAGCTGGAGAGCCCGTCATACCCCCGTTGCAGCCCCGAGCGCGGGAATGCATAAGGCGCATTTTCCACACGTTAACAAAAAAAAAAAGGCTCTGTATACCCCGTAAGGGATAAAGACGTGATATATGATGTATCTTAAATATATATAACTCAAAGGTGATTGACTGACTGACATAGTGATCTATCACTGCACAGCCCAAACCACTGGACGGATCCGGCTGAAATTTGGCATGCAGGTAGATGTTATGACGTAGGCATCCGCTAAGAAAGGATTTTGATCAATTCTACCCCCAAGGGGATAAAATAGGGGATGAAAGTTTGTATGAAACTTTGTCAATTTTAAACCGATCGGGCTGAGACTTTGCATGCATAAAGCTACTATGACGTAGGCATCCTCTAAGAACGGATTGCGTAATATCTGCGGGATAGCGATAAACGAATTCTATGCAGACGAAGTTGCGGGCAACAGCTAGTGTATGTATATAAATACTAACTTTTACTTTTACTCACTTTATAACTGGCTGTGCCTTAACAAGCCTCGTAATTAATTCACAGTCAGTCGCCGAGCGTTACAAATTGCATGAAAGCGAACAAATGCCGTCTGGAGAGCCCTCGTCTTCCTACTGAGGCTACTGGTTCCGTCCCATACACAGATCCATACATGGGAACATACGGTTTGAAGGCGTAAATATTTTCCTTTAGGACTCTGTGTCTCTCTCATTGTTTTTTCAATTTTGCATTTTGATACATACATAAATCACGTCGTAACCCTTACGGGGTAGACAGGGCATAAGGTAACTAAACCTTAAGGCCACGCTTAGCATGATTGTGCGCGTATAGGTGGAAAGGGGAATCAAAAATAGTGATAGGTTGCTAGTCGCCTATAACATGATTCGTATTTTTGCCCGTTCCTTCGATGGCCTTTTACTATCTGCGTGGGAAGAGAAGAAAGAAAGAAGACATTTATTCCTTTTTGCAAGACACACAAATAAATATAAGAGAATATACACAATTTTATAGAAAATAAACAAGAAAAAAACAGAGACATGAAAAATAGATCATCAGCGTTGTGTGTCTTCGCAAAAGTGAAACGGTCGCTAAATCAGCAGAAACTGGTACATTCTATGTTTTTTCTTTGCTCCCAGACTTGCATGGAGACTAGAAACATGTCGTATATTTCTACAAAACAAGATCTTTAGTCACAGTTGTAGCCTTAGTTTTATTATGCCTTAATTTATCACAGTCCTTGTAAGGTCTACAGCCTGCGCGAGCGCAAGTGCAGTACACACATTAGTGTTACCAGTAATGATATTAAGCTCTTACTTGTTTACTGTGCTTTTTTAGAAGCTTTGCTGTTTTATAATTGACATAATTGGCAAGCTTACGAGCTTACATACATATATAAATTACGTCTTTATTCCTTACGGGGTAGACAGAGTCTAATGAAACAAGAGCTAAAGGCCACGTTTAGCATGATTGTGGGCGTATTCAAGTAGTTACACCTTAGAAAAAACTAGCTTCTACAAAACGAATTTTCTTTTTTTTTCTGCTATTTGGGGCAGAGACATAAATTACGTTTATCAATTTAAAACTTTTACATTGTTATACATAATTTTCAGTTTTGTGGAAGGGGTAAACCGAGCCTCTAAGGTTCCAAGAACTAGGTTGTGTTTTGCATGATTGTGGGCGTAAAGGTGGAAAAGGGAATCAATTAGAAATGGTTTGCTAGCCGCTTCGCCTATAACATGATTCCTAAGATTTTTTGTTTTTAGATGGACTTTTACCATTTGCGCGGGAAGAGAAGCAACTGGTACATTTGATTTTTGGCACTGTTTGAATTATATGAAGAATTCAATTAAAACTGTTTTCTTCACAGTCCATTTTTTTAATTTATTTGACTGGTTTACTCGTATTTTCTTTATAGTAAAATATTAGTTTTGGCTAGATCAATTGGTGTCAATCGTCACATTTACTCATTTATTTATTTATTTTTCTGTAAAGTTGGCAACACTGCCAGTCAGTGCGTGCATAACTCGCATGCGATACGATCTCGTGGGCGTTGACAAACGCCACTCGGTTTATTGTCGAGTAGGTTTTAGAATACCACCTAAATTACATAATTGTCTACGGTAATCGTTTACGAATATGGCGTGGAGATTAAAGAAATTAAATTTGGTTTTGAGGTGGGAAGGTATTAATGGACCCAATTACAGTGATTGAGGTATGGAGCTGATTTTGACTAAGGTGAATTTCAGTAAGCAAAATTCAAAATTCATTTTTGCAAATTGGCCACCAAGGGCTCTATTAAATGTATTTTTTGAAACTACCAGCGCATTTGGAAAGACCATCATTGCCAAATAGAACGCGCCGCAAGTAACTTGGCAGAAAGTAATTTTTTCAAAATAAAATACATTAAGCTACTACAATACTTAAATACATTTGTAAAAGGGATGTATAGGGCCCAGAGCCTTAAATTATATTAGTCTATTGTAGAGATGTATCAAGTCTCTACTAGTCAAATTGAAGTAAAACAAAGTATGAGAGGAAAGAAAGAGAAAAAGTAATTAGGTAATTAAAGTTCAGTGGAGGTGTAAAACGCCTCCACCTTCAAATAAATAAATAAATTAATGAATAACTGAAAAAGAACCGAAATGAAACTGACACGAAAGCATAGAATTGATTGCGCTTACCTAGAAATTTTAAATCAAAATAATGTATATTTCGGTGTGCGCTAACTTGTGTTCCGTACGAATTCGGTGCCATGGCGCGAAACCCAAGAGGTAACGTAGGTCGACGGATGAAGTCCCTACAGCCTACAGCTGCCACACATCACGATGTTATGGTGGGAGAGTGGGCTAGGGTCTTGTGCTGAGGCACTAACTTCAAACAGATCTATTGATCTAGTAGCGTATGTAGACTGAAATTATTATTTTTCTTGCCCATAAAAATCCCCGGGAGTGTTCCTTCCTCACCGCCTTTACTGGCTAACCTGTTCATTCGACAAAAAGTTTCGATTCATAGGAATTTACGTACTGCTGAATAAGTACGATCAAATCTAGAGCAGCCTAGCGACAATGTATCCTTAAAATATTTAGAACCACTTTTAACCAGCGCTATACCGACCCAAGTACAATTATCTTTACAAACGACATAATATTAACAGTCGCACCTTTATTAAACGATAAATTCCACGCAGAATACGCTTAATAACATAACATTACAAAGCAAGTCTCCCATTTCCCGCCATTTTATCGCAACAGGATCATAAACAACAAACGTGGACGGCCATAGACAACTAAACAGCTCATTTCCATAGACAAGATGTGCTATCTGTGGAACAAATGCCGTTTGAGACTCGTTACACGGAATTGAAGATGGCGCATCCGTAATAGGCCTACAGTCTTATATTCGAACTTCGTGTAGTGTTTTCTCGCTCACACTAATAGTTATTAATATGACAGAGATGAACGGTATGATACGAAGTTTGAATTTCGAATTTGCTATTTGAGAGGCGTTTTTTTCATCTTATTCGGATGCAAATTATTAAACAGGGTGTCAAAGAATGTTGGCAAAATGTTTCTGCGGACTTTTAGGTTTAATTGAATAGCGAAGGAATGTAATTAACACATGAATAGCTAGTTTTACCTAGGTCTATGCCGCAGGAGGGCCTTTTAGATGGTGTTTTCTTTTTATAGTTAAGTATATTTATTTAGTTTTAAGTTTTGTATATTTAGTTAACTTATAGATCTTGTAAATATGTTTGTTTAATTAATAAATTATATATACCATAAAAAAAAGTTTTACTTAGTAACAGAAGCAGTTGCTATCAAAATATCAGTGCGGTAAAGGTGGACAAGACTTTATTTCTAAGTGTGAGCTGCACCAAGTTGTTTTACATACAAACATACATAAAACACGTATTTATCCCTTACGGGGTAGACAGGGCCTAAGGTAACAAGACCTAAAGGCCACGTTTAGCACGATTTTGAACGTATAGGTGGAAAGGGCGATCAAAATAGTGATGGGTAGCTAGTCGCATCGCCTGTAACATATGGTTCCTATTTTCGTCAATTCCCTCGATGGGCTTTTACCATCTGCGCGGGAAAACTAGAATTTCGAGCAAAGCGGCCCTGGCGTCACTGATGCAGCGACACTGTCTATTCTACTTCACATGACTATTCTTTTGGTTGCCATTATTCTTGTTCCTATTCTTGTATGTATTTTTACTTAATAAATATCAGGTTTAAACATTCGATTGTTTTTGACGGAGATTAAATTACTTTAAACTGTAAGTAATTTTTTTTATTTTGTTTCAGGTACTTATGCTGCTGGCGGCTGATAAGTTTGACATTTAGTATATATTTTACTTATTAGAAGCTGACCTGTGCCCAGCCGTGGGGCAAATATAGCGTATAGTCCATTCTAATTCATTTTTTTACAAGTCCCCCTAAGTTCATATAAAATTTAAATATAATAATCATAGTATGATGATCTTTAACATTCCGGTGAATGTCATGCTACGTACATAAAAGGGTTTACCATCATTTGACAAACTCTTATTTTCTACTTTTTCGGAGGGAAAATGCATTACGCACTATCCAACGCGCCGTTGGGACGACGCAGCGGGGCGTATGGGGCTCTCCTACTCCATTCCTACCCTCCTATTTGGGAGCGAAGGAATGTAGAAGGCATACCCATTAAAACCTCCGGTGTTCCCTCGACTGCCAGACAGCGGGTGCTATGGGAGCATATTGTGAACCACGGCCGCTGGCCGGCCTAGCCACCCAAGTTGGACCTCTTCTCCGAGAGGGGGGATCGGGGATACGTGATCCCCCTCTAGCACTGTGGGCCTTTAAGGCTGCTAGGGGATCCCAAAGCCTCTAACAACTAGCGTCACTAGAGAGGAAGCGCGGCGAGATATTGTTGCCGCCTTCCCCGTTCGTCTCCTCCTAAGCACCCACCGCAAGTCGGGTACATGACTTTCGACAGGTGGACCCCATCCCTCAAACCCCAACCTCCCAAGTAAGTTCTTCTATGCTGGTCTGGGAGTAAAGAAAAAACATAGAATTTACCAGTTCCTTCTCTACCCGCGCAGACGGTAAAAGCCCATCGAGGGAAGGCGAAAGTCTTAGGAATCATGTTATAGGCGATGCTAGCAACCCATCACTATTTTGATTTCCCTTTTCAGCTATACGCCCTTAATCATGCTAAACGTGGCCTTAAGGTTTTCTTACCTTACCCGTAAGGGATAAAGACGTGTTATATATATATATATGTATTACAATAAGTGATTGTTTGGGGAGATCTGTTTCTAAAAGTTGTACTAGACGCTGAATTATTTACTGTCTCTTTAGGTATCGACACACCCTAAGAAAAAGTGTGTATCTACAAAAACCAAATTTTACAGGAGAGCGTTTTAAAGTTTCAATAAATTTAAAATCGCAATTGCGTGGTAACTATATACACCAGAGGGTTGAAATTTGGCATGGAGTACAATATTGTGACAATAATGTATTCGTGATTTTTTATATATTATTAAATACGGTAGTTTCTTAATAATTACAGTTATTCACTTATACATACATACATACATACATATATCACGTCTTTATCCCTTACGGGGTAGACAGAGACTAAGGTAACAAAACGTTACGTTATTCACTTATACGTGATAATATTTCGTCAACTCTGACGAGCAAGTAGCAGATACATACTTTTTATACGTATATTTAACTTTGACGAAACAGTTTCTGCCAGATATACAGTTCCAAATTTTACACTAGATTAATCAAGTGACAGATATTCTACAGCCTTTCCCAAGATAAAGACTGGTAGTGGTTGATACCCATTTATCTTTATTGACTGCCTTATTAAGTAATCTATAAATGGCAGATGCACACTTGTTCATAGTGACTTACTTTACGCCATTCCGGTAAGTGACTGGTAAATACTTACCTTAAGCAATTGTTCCCAAAAGAAGTATGTAAATGGCAAATACATACTTGTTACGTGACATCCACCCGCTCAATGGGTTCCCGTGTAATATTGTATAAGAGCCAAATATTAAGTTTTGCTCTGGAGTTTTTTTAGCAATGAATGTAGATAGTTAGTTCTGCGTTTGGGAAAAAATATGTTCGGCCCACTTTTTTCTTGTTTTTCTTAATGTAACTGATAAGTCGATACCGTAGACTACGAAATTGCAATAGTCGCATAACTAAGTATCAGGCAGATACACACTTTTTCTTAGGGCGTGTCGGTATGTTCTTTCGTAATACAGAACAGTGTCAAGCTCATAAATTGTAAATTCTGAGCCAGTAGTCCGTACACCGCCATAATTTGAACAAATATGAACAAAACCAGGCATTGTTGTGTCTACGTGAGGGCAATATTGCACACAAGGTGACATACGTGACCTCTATACGTTTCAAACTAAATTACACACAAAATATAACGTAGTAGAGGTTATTTTGCTCCAAGAAATCTATACAACTGTGGATATAGTTTGTTAATCTGTGCAAACTGTAAAATGTAGAGCCGTATACTTTGTTAGAAATGCTGTGTGTATGTATGTATAGCTCTTTATTGTACACTAGCTTCTGCCTGCGAATTCGTCTGCGTAGAATACATAAAAACCTTCCTCTTGAATCACTCTATTTATTAAAAAAAACCGCATCAAAATCCGTTGTGTAGTTTTGAAGATATAAACATGCATAGGGACATAGCGACATAGGGACAGAGAAGGCGACTTTGTTTTATACTATGTAGAGATAGTGTTAAAACACAAGAAAAAGATGAATACAGTAGGCTTATTACCTAACTCGCTCGCAATCGCCATCGTGCTCATTTTGAGAGTTCTTGTATGAATGTGACAGCTAGCTGATTCCGATGCCAATTGTCAGCCCATACATGAACTGTCGAAATGAACACGATTGGCGATTGCGAGCGAGTTAGGTAATAAGCCAACTGGACAAAACTAATGCACATAGGCGAACTTATCCCTAAAGAGATATCTTCCAGTTACTTTGAACGATTGAAAGGACATGAGTATTATCTTTAAAACTACGCATCGGATTTTGATGCGGTTTTTTTAATAGATAGTGATTCAAAAGGAAGACCTAACAGTAAGAAAAAGATGAAAGAACATTTACTAAGATTAGGCTGCATGGGTCTCTACTCCTTTGCCTTGCCCACGAGAATATACTTAAGAAACAAATGAACAATGAAGCTGTCATTTCGTGAGCACTGCTCTGTTTAACTGGACGTTCAAATGGCTCCAGGATTAGATTGAACTGCAAGAAATTCTGGTTTATCTCAGAAATTAATGTTGCACAGTAAATCACTCTGTGATACCTCGGAGAGCCTCCACTAATTATACCCTTAAATATATCATTATAAGTACACCAAACAATGGGTCAAAAGAAACCTTATTGTGTACTGGTATAGTCTTGTTTAGTTTTCGTTCGGTTTGTAGTTATGGCATTCTGAAGGGCCACGTAAGTCGTGATTCTTGTATGGTGAAATAATTACAGAAAATTTGAAATAAATGGCCATGTTCCGAGCTTTGCCTTGGTTTGTGCGGTGATTGTTATATAATAATAAATAATAGCGATATTACTGACCGCTGTATAGGCTGATTGAAAATCGTTACGACCTCGTTGGTAATTTGGTTCAATTTGTTTTTTTTTGTTTAAACTTTTTTATTGGGGTCCCTTCATAAATGGTGTTTTAGGACTTTATTCTTAAATCTACGCTGTCTTCCATGCTGGTCTGGGAGCAAGGGAAAATCTTAGAATGTACCAGTTGCTTCTCTTCCTGCGCATATGGTAAAAGCTCATCGAGGGAATGGACGAAAATAGGAATCATGTTATAGGCGATGCGGCTAGCAACCCATCACTATTTTAATTCCCCTTTCCACCTATACGCCCACAATCATGCTAAACGTGGCCTTTAGGTCTTGTTACCTTAGGTTCTGCCTACCCTGCAAGGGATAAAGACGTGATTTATGTATGTGTATGCTACGCTGTCGTCTAACACAGATTTATACGCTTGAAATATTCACAGGTACAAATAGCATTTTGGGTGGAATGTTCAAATACATCTCTACTATACACTGGTATGATTTAAGGCTCGGGGACCTTATACACCCCTTTTATATAAATGTATTTAAATTAAGTAGAATTTAAGTATTAAGTAGCTTAACGTGTTTATTTTGAAAAATGACTTGCTGCTAAGTTTCTTGCGGCGCATTCTTCTAGGTAATGATGGTATTTCCGAATGCGCTGGTAGTTTAAAAAAAAACACGTAAAAAAGCCTTTGGCGGCCAAATTGCAAAAATAAATTTTGTTTTTTTTTTTACAAGAAATATACGATGAACACCTACATAATACGGTGTACATTGTTTGAAGTGCTAATTCGATTCGCACTTGACCGTTATTTAAAGTTGGTATATTACTGTTACTAGCGACCCGCCCCGGCTTTCCTCGAGTGCAATCAGTGTTCTCTACTATATTATGCATGTATTAAACATATAAACCTTCCTCTTGAATCACTCTATCTATTAAAAATAACCGCATCAAAATCCGTTGCGTAGTTTTAAAGATCTATATAAGCATACTTAGGGACAGACAGCGGAAAGCGACTTTATTTTATACTATGTAGTGATACCACAACCCTGTGATAGAAATCTTTGAATTCTGAGCGTAATATTTTGTTTATTTCTTGGTTGTTTTACATCGCAATTTTTAAAAAGATATCAAAATATTCCTGTTTATTTCTTTTCTTTGTGATTGATTATTGTGGTAACAACGCAATAACGATAATTTAGGGTTATTGTTAACTCTTCATTATAAGGCCTTTTTGAAATTTGTTATTTATAAATTGAGCTTCCACGCTGGTCTGAGAGCAACGAACAAACATAAATCACGTCTTCATCCCTTACGGAGTAGACAGAGCCTAAAGTAATAAAACCTAAAGGCTACGTAAAAAACGTAGAATGTACCAGTTCTCTTCTCGCGCAGATGGTAAAATGCCATCGAGGCAACGGGCAATCTTAGGAATCATGTTATAGGCGATGCCCAACCCATCTCTGTTTTGATTCCCCTTTCCACCTATGCGCCCACAATTATGCTAAGCGTGGCTTTTAAGTATTGTTACCTCACGCTCTGTCTACCCCGTAAGGGATAAGGACGTGATGTATGTATGTATGTGCAACATTTAACTTTTTGTTAATCAGTAATTGTTTTTTTTTTGGTAAATCTAAAAGGAATTATTGTACGTTTAAAAGTATAATATACTATTATAACATAAAAAGCGATTATAACATAGTATTAAGTCGTAAATAAATTATGACCAGTTTAATTCGTTACAAAAACTTAGGTCAATAACCTATTAAGTATCAAGTCCACTCAAATTAAATCACATTATCTTTGGCATCAGCTACAAGATATAATATTAGATTATGGCGATACAATCTGTCCACATGCTATTCTCGTTTATGACATATAACAAACATACTCAAGACGGTGAGAAAATATTGAACTAATTCCTTTTACACGCTAAATGCTGCGAATACGAAGACAGTGGCGCCTCTTCTACATGAAAGTGTAACTTGGTTAAATTACCAATTTAACTTATGCTAGTGGAAAAATATTGAACTAATCCTATTTCATACAAATAAACTGGAATATGAGGACAGTGGCGCTTTTTACGGAGTTACAAGTAAATTTGCGCCGATATAAGGTTAGCTGTCATATGTATTTCTCTTGGTTTAGATTTTCTTTGGTAACCTATTTGAAATCAATAGGTTTCTTGCTAATTCTGTATCGAGTTATGGACAAGCGACATGTCTTAACTCCATAGTCTGTCATTTATAGTGACTTATATAGGCAGAACCTACGATCAACACCATATCAATAAAATTATATTATTAGGAGTTTGTAATTGTGTCGTACAGACACATCATTCAAACAGATGACGCTTAGCGACAAAAATTGCCAACTAGTAACAGATAGAAAAATTTGAAGGCTTACCCACCTGCTATGGGTGGTGTAGGGTATAGCACGCGTCACGGAATGACGAGGATCCGGGTTCGATTCCCGGCCATGGCTTTACTTTTCGGATTTTTCTGTTCTAATTTTCAGTTTCGTTTAGAAATTTAAGTAAGTACGTAAGTAAGTAAGTAAATACTTTATTGTACAAATATAGAGAAGTAGAGACAAATCTCAAAAAAAAAAAAATTATAGACTTAAAATTAAAAAAAAAATTAAAAAAAAAATAAAATTAATTAAAATTATAAAGAATTTAAAATTATAAAGACTGAAAATGTTTAGTTACTAATAATAGGATACCTACGTGACTTTGTTTAAATTTTGTATCTTGTGGGATTTCCATATTCCTTACATACATACATAAATAAATCACGTTTTTGTCCTATATGGGGTTGACAGAGCCTGAGGTAAAAATACCTAAAGGCTACGTTTAGCATGATAGTGGACGTATAGGTGGTAAGGGGAATCAAAATTGTGACGGGTTGCTAGCCGCATCGCCTATAACATGATTACAAAGATTTTCGCCCATTACTTTAAGTTCTTAAGCTTAAGGTAACAAAACCTTAAGGCCACTTTTAGCATGATTGTGGGCGTTTTGTTTAGGTAACTAATTTTATTACTTGGTTAATTTTACTAACTATACATACATACATACATACACAATACACGTCTTTATCCCTTACGGGGTAGACAGAGCCTAAGGTAAGAAGACCTACAGGCCACATTTAGCAAAATTGTGGGCGTATAGGTGGAAAATGGAATCAAAATAGTGATGGGTTGCTAGCCTCATCGCCTATAACAAGATTCCTATGATTTTCGCCCATTCCCTCGATGGGCTTTTACCATCTGCGCGGGTAGAGAAGCAACTGGTACATTCTATGTTTTTTCTTTACTCCCAGACCAGCATGGAAGAACTAACTATAACTATACCTATACCCGCGATTTTATTATTTTGTCTGCTTTGATATTTGCCATTTTCCTGGATAAATGCGCCCTGTTTTGGCCCGCAATGTACAGTTAGTTTCCTTGTCCAATTTTATATTTTTTTTTATCGGTGTCACCGTTCGGAGGTAACAAACAGACTGACAGAAAACATAGCATAGTCATAGATATTAAAGCTACAAACTTAATGGCTATTTTCAAGTGTGATGAGATAGAAAATTAAGATAAACTGACCTCAACTTTCTACAGTACAATGTTTCTTCAAAACACGTCATATATAACAGCTGTCGACGTTAAAATAGAAAAAAACAAAAGTATGGATAATTTCCCCACACTCCGAAGGGCATAATTCCTATTTGAGTCATAAGCGGCAAGCGACAAGCGACGAGCGTAGCGATAGTTAAATGATAGAGCTCAATTTACAGAGCATGTCGCAAACACATTTTTACTTATATTTTAAGATGTATGGCAAAAGAAGCATGAAAGTAGAATAAATGCAGTAGAAATGAGAGCGTTAAGGAGTATGGAAGGTTGTATCACTGAAATATAGAATAAGGAACAGTGTGACAAGGGAACGTGCTGGTGTGAAAGAGGATATAGTGACTAGGATAGAAAAAAGTATGCTTAGTTGGTTTGGGCACGTAGAGCGGATGGATGAAAGTAGACTAACTAAACAGATCTATATGGGGAGTGTGAATGGTAATGTTGGGAGGCGAAGGCCTAGAGTCCTAGACGGACGTTCCGAGACCAAATAGGAGACGTTTTGAAAAAAGGTCAGGTCAGGAGTACCCGAAACCGACGAGCATGTATGAAGAGATTGATAACTGTGGATGAAGCGAAAGAAATATGTCAGGACCGTAGCAAGTGGAACAAAGTAGTCTCTGCCTACCCCTGTGGGAAAGAGGCGTGATGGTATGTATGTATGTTTAAGATGTAAAACATCGTCGTATCGATAGTTCAGTATCTAGACATCCTTATTCCGTCTGATATTAAAAAAACGACAATGGGGGCTATCGCGTGAATTTGCCAAGAGGCTTTAAATTACACATGCACAAATCACGTCTTTATCCCTTACGGGGTAGACAGATCCTAAGGTAACAAGACCTACAGGCCACATTTCGCAAGATTGTGGGCGTATAGGCGGAAAATGAAATGAAAATAGTGATGGGTTGCTAGCCGCATCGCCTATAACATGATTCCATTCCCTCTAAGGGCTTAACCACGCGTGGGAAGAGAAGCAACTGGTACATTCCATGTTGTTTCTTTGCTCCCAGACCAGCATGGAAGTAAGCGATTTAAATCAAGAAGCTTATTCTTAACGTCCCGTGCAGCTTGTGTCTTGCACCTGCGCCGGCGCAGCGGGGGACCTCTAATTTATTTGAAGGCTCTATTACTGGCCGAGCCGTTTACACATTATGTAATTTACACCTCCAGTTTATCCACTGCCGCAGTTAACGTTTATTAGATTACTAAATGTGTAATAGAAAAAAAATTAAGACAATGCCGAGAGTATGGTCCTAAATTTTGGTTGACCGCCCACCCAGATTCCAGGACTAAGTCCTAGGGATCAATACCGTCTTCACCATAAGGGCACACGGGGCCGCCCAGGGCCCCCATCCTCAGGCCCCGAAGGACCGACAATTTCTCTCACACATTTATTATAAAAACATTTTTGTCGGGCACTTTACACTTTTCTTCTTTTTTTACTTTCCAAAAGGGCCCCAATTTCTTGTGTGACAAGGGCCCCAGCCTAGATTAAGACGGCTCTGCCAGGGATAAGTTCGCCGTTGTACTATTCTATAACATCATTGTATTTATTTTTAACTCTCGCCACAAAAAGAGTGGTCTTATAAGTGTGTGTGTAATTGTCTGTAGCATCGCAGCTCTCAAACGAATGGACCGATGTGAAAGCCAGTTTCCTAGCGCTTCTTAGCCATGTTTGGTTAAAATCGGCCCAGTAGTTTGAAGAGTATCCGCTCTTTTGACGACCGGATGGCCCAGTGGTTAGAGAACCTGACTATGAAGCTTGAGGTCCCGGATTCGATCCCCGGTCGGGGCAGATATTTGTATGAAAAATACGAATGTTTGTTCTCGAGTCTTGGATGTTTAATATGTATTTAAGTATATATTTATCTATATAAGTATGTTTATCCGTTGTCTAGTGCCCATACAGCTTTGCTTAGTTTGGGGCTAGGTCGATTAGTGTCAATTGTCCCAAGATATTATTATTATTATTATGTTTCCAAAATGGCGAAAGGGATTTACGGCATAAAATAGTTTTTTTTTAATTCAATGATATTATTTGGATATGCGCGACAAAGAGTTACACTTAGCAAGGTTTTTTCATGGTTCAATTCAGTTTAAAAGAAACCAAGAAAGAACTATAGTACTATCCCGTGGGATATGAACCTAGGTCACTTGTTCTTTGTACTTCCATGAAGTAACACTTTTATTTCATTGGCTATCAGCTATTTCAGGGTAAGGGTAGTAAGGGCAGCGGCCAAGGGATGAGCACCCGCTCACATACATTTGCTTGTGTTTAATATGAACGCCGCACGCCCCGCCCCGCTGCACGCTCCGCTAGAGCGTTCACTCGCGTACCCTTAGAACGACTAGCATGCTTTTAGGAGACTAAGGTACAAAAAAACAAAACATGGAATCACTCAACAACATTTATTTTGTACCTTCCATTGTTCGTATCAATTCATTTGCACAGTTGCTTAGTTTCCGCAGTATGTGAGTAGCACCTCGATGGTGCAGGGTTGGAGGCAGCACTCCTCGACGATCTGCCTCTTGCCTTTGGGGCCGGAGAGGCCGCGGGGGTCGGAGAGGCTGCGGGAGTCGGCGAGGCTGCGGGAGTCGGCGAGGCTGCGGGAGTCGGCGAGGCTGCGGGATTCGGAGAGGCTCCTGGGTTCGGGAAGGCTCCTGGATTCCGTAAGCCTGGCTCTGGCTGCGGCCAACAACGGCCAGTTGAATTCGGGCTCGTAGACAGCCTCCAAGGAGTTGTAGTTGGACCTAAAGAAGTAGCAAGATGAGAATACGGATACCATGATGCGTTTAAAGAGGAAGTTTTGAATAAATGCCTACGATACGAGTTAGCTTCTGCGAGATATTCTTGAAGTGGTTGAAAACTGTCACGTCAGCCTAGTGGTTAGAGAACCTGACTATGAAGCTTGAGATCCCGGGTTCGATTCCCGGTTGGGGCAGACGTTAAGTATGAAAAATACGAATGTTTCTTCTCGAGATCTATATGTTTATCCGTTGTCTAGTACCCATATTACAAGCTTTGCTTAGTTTGGGACTAGGTCAATTGGTGTCAATTGTCCTAAGATATATATTATATAAAACTAGCTTCTGCTCGCGACTTCGTCCGCGTAGAATTAGACTTAAGAACTGGTTTTGATCGTATATTCGTAAATTTTTTTACATTACGTTTCTAGGCAGCTACAATCTTTCACATGTTTGTCGCTACCCCGTGGGAACCATGAAATTTTTCGGGATGAAAAGTAGCTTATGTTTTAATCTAGGGTACTAGCTATCGCCGTTCCAAATTTGATCCAAATCCGTGTAGTCGGTTCAGCGTGAAGAAAGAACAAACATACACACTCACATCCTCATAATCTTTACGTAATCACATCTTTATCCCTCACGGGGTAGATAGAGCCTTTTTTTTAACGCAGAGGAAATCTTTATGGATGCCCTAGGTACGGGGATGCCTAGGGTTATGTGGGACTCCCCTCCGAAGGGGTATACCCAAATTAAAAACTCTCCGGCGTTGCCTCTATCCGGTGTGATGGGGACGCAGTGGGATGCCACTAGGGTTTCACCACAAACGCCCCCCCCCCCCCCCCCGGTGGTCCCGGCTTTCGCCAGAATCGCGCCAAGAAAGGGAGGGCTCGTACGCTGGGCCCGTCTTCCCTTAGACAATGAGACCGTGCAATGTAGGTAGGTAATGCCCCGTTACCGTTCCCGCTGGCCTCAAGGGATCGCCTTTTCCCCCCTCGTCTGCGCAAGGAGCGGTTGCACGTTGAAACGAGGACAACGTGAGTCCGCACGGGGTAGATAGAGCCTAAGGTAACAAGACCTAAAGGCCGCGTTTGGCATGTTTGTGGTGGGATTATATTATATTATAAATTGACAGAACTCACCTTTTGACCATAATACTGCTGTACTCGTTCTCGCAGAGCCATGCCAAGGCTTGTGAGAGCCGTCTGCCGCAGTACGTCTGCTTCGTCTGACCATGCCCAGAGGCAAAGAGGGCGATGGTGAAGAAAATGATCAGTTGAATCTTCATGATGGGGCTGGAGACTTGTTAACTCTTAGTTGTTCTTGGTAAGGAAGCTGCTTGAATGTGTCTTCGGTTTGAAATCTTCCCGTTTTATACCCCTTCGTTCATTACTATTCAACCGTATGAGATGTTACCTTAATGAAATCTGAATGTGTGAATCACGTTAAACACATAAATGTGAAATGATAGCCAAGTTCAAAATTAAAAATATGCATTAATTATTAAATTTGAACTAAATTACTTACTTCCATGCTGGTCTGGGAGCAAAGAGAAACCATAGAATGTTTCAGTTGCTTTTCTTCCCGGGCAGATGGTAAAAGCACATCGAGGCAATGGGCAAAAATCTTAGGAATCATTTTAGAGGCGATGCGGCTAGCAACCCATCACTATTTTGATTACCCTTTCCACCTATACGCCTACAACTATGCTAAACGTGGCCTTAAGGTCTTGTTACCTCCTAAGGTTAGGTTAGGCCTACCCCGTAAAGGATAAAGACGTGGTTTATATATGTATGTATGTAAATTAAGAGCGTTTTCCAGAATTTAACAATTTTGGGTTTTTCTTACTCAAAATCGTTTACCCTATCGATCCTTAGGAATAAAAAAAAATGTGACCCAAAATCTCCATTCCAGTTCGTCACATTTTCATACGGGTATGTATAGGACGTGACGAACAAGAAAAAAAACCGTAGTAAAATCTGGGACACATTTTTTCTTGTATGAGAATCGATAGGGTAAACGGTTCTGGGTAAGAAAAAGCCAAAATATTTAAATTCTGGAAAAAATGTACATGTGGACTTTTTATGGAAAACGCTCTTAAACGTCTCCAGCGGCCTCTCCGGCCCCAAAGGCAGTATTAAACACATGACTTCGCCGACAAAAGAATTGAAATGTATACATAACAGTACATTTTGTACAACATTTATGAACAGATTTTCGAAAGTCACTTTTCAGTTTTTAATTCAATTCGTGGCTGGATATTGAACTTTTTAATTCATTTTTAATTAATTTCAATCAGACATTTTCGTTTATTTTTTGATTATTATTTTATTTGATTTGTTCTTGTATTGTATTTAAATTGTAAATTGGATTCACTTTGACACTGTAAGTTTAATATAATTTTTAATGTAATATTTCCCTTTTGACAGATATGTATTAATTTTATGTGTATTTAATTAATGTGTGAGTGTTTTGGTTCTGCACTGTAAAACTTGCATGTGTTTTTATAAATAAATAAATAAATAAATCTATTGATCACGTACGGCGTGTGGTTACTATCCTCTGTCATGGTACGAAAGATTTGTATTTATAAGATTTCCAACAAGCAAATGTTAGCATGTTTAATTCTGGTAGAACGCCATCTAACGAGTAGTTAAGTAAACATTATTGCGGCTTGTGTTTCATTTTCTTTCCTTTATTTGTCTAATAATCGCCTAAATAGTTTATCATGATGCGAAATATGAAGTTTCAAAGTCATCTTGAATTGGGTTATGTTGTAGTCTGAAAATTCCGGTTTAAATCGTTAATACCTCTGTATTAATGCATTAAGTTAGGCTTTAAATCAGTAACAATAACTTTCCTATGCTTTAACAAAATAAAATTAACAATGCATCAAAATATCATACTACTAGCGCCATTTAGCGGCGACATCAAACTTTAACAAAAATAGTTTTTAGTTTTCAGAGTTTCATAAATATGTACACCTGGTAGGATACTTTGACGATAAATATCAAGTTTCTAGGTCGACTTGAGATCAATATTTTACTACTATAAGTCAGTGAGTCAGTCACAAAATTGCCGGTTTTTGAACGTTAATATATCAGCATCTCTTTGAGCTACATTTATGAAATTTTGTACTTTAGGCAAGCATAAGAGTCTTAATAAATGTGCCAAATTTTATGTATGTAGGTTAAATAGGTTTTGAGTTGTGAAGGGGTCAAAAGTAGCTCGAAATGGTTCGTGTAAATATACACAGGGCAGCGTCGCCAGTTCCTTTTACTTTGAACTTGGCTGACACGCTACCGCGTGTCTAGTATCCATATTTATGATGTTAAATTTGAAGTCACTAATGTGAGGCGACGAACCACCGGTCCTTTATGGAAAATCTGAGTTTCATGGAAAAGAGTAGGCGGCTTTGCAAAATATATTTATCTAACTTTATGCTCTTATGAATCATGCTATGGGCGATGCTAGCAACCCATCACTATTTTGTTTTTGATTCCTCTTTCCACCTATACCCCCATAATCACGCTAAACGTGGCATTTAAAAAGAAAGAAAGAAAGAAAAAAGCTTAGTTAGTTTTGACGACCGGATAGCCCAATAGTTAGAGAACCTGACTATGAAGCTTGAGGTCCCGGGTTCGATCCCCGGTCGGGGCAGATATTTGAATGAAAAATACGAATGTTTTTTCTCGAGTCTTGGATGTTTAATATATGTATTTAAGTATGTATTTATCTATATATGTGTGTGTATTTATCTTTATCCGTTGTCTAGTGCCCATATTACAAGCTTTGCTTAGTTTGGGGCTAGGTCAATTGGTGTCAATTGTCCCAAGAGATTATTATTATTATTATATGACAATCACAAAACATCAAATAAAATAAATTATCACAAATAAATTGTCACAAAATGGTCCCAACTCAGCATTTGCTGGCCTTACAGCGCTGGTCTTCCGTTGGGACCCAGGGTAGGTCTTGTTACCTAAGGTTCGGTCTACCCCGTAAGGGATAAAGCCGTGATTAATATATACATGTTATGCTCGCGGCTTTGCCGTCGTGAAAGAATATAGATTGCACTTGTCGCGTTTCCCGTGGGAAATGCGAAAAATCTTATTATTTAGACATCTTTTCGATACAAAAGGTACCTTATCCGCAATCAGCAATCCCTCTAGTGTTGCGGCTATCACGAATTAGGTGAAACAGTGCAAGTTAAAACACTAGGCTACGGCCTTTTAACCCCCAACACAAAAAGAGGGGAGTTATAAGTATGACGTCGATGGCTGTGTGTGTCTGTCTGTAGTATCGTAGCTCTCAAGCTGATGGACCGATTTCGATGCGGTTTTTTTCATTCGAAAGCCAGTTTCCTTGCGGTGGTTATTAGCTATGTTTGGTGAAAATTGGTCCAGCAGTTTAAAAAATATCAGCTCCTTTCCAAAATGATGTAACACACACACACACACACACACACACACACACACACACACACACACACACACACACACACACACAAATCACGTCTTTATCCCTTACGGGGTAGACAGAGCCTAAGGTAACAGGTACCTACAGGCCACATTTAGCAAGATGATGATGATTTAACGCGTAGCATAAACTTGATTTTATTTATTGCGTGGGGTTTGTCTTAATTTTTAATAGTTATTATTATACATACACATACACACATACACAAATCACGTCTTTATCCCTTACGGGGTAGACAGAGCCTAAGGTAACAAGACCTACAGGCCACGTTTAGCAAGACACTGAGGGCGTAGAGGTGGAAAGTGGAATCAAAATAGTGATGGGTTGCTAGCCGCATCGCCTTTAACATGATTCCTATGATTTTCGCCCATTCCCTTGATGGGTTTTTACCATTTGCGCGGGAAGAGAAGCAACTGGTACATTCTATGTTTTTTCTTTGCTCTCAGACCAGCATGGAAGTATTATTATTATATTAATGCAAATATGTTGTTAGTCAATGTCTACATCAAATATTTTCTCCTTCCGAGCTGGTCTGGCAAAGAAAAACAGAATGTACCGGTTGCTTCTCTTCCCCCGTCTTCCTTTGTCCACCGAGGAAGTGGGCGAAAATCTAAGGATTCATCTTATACGCGTAGTGGCTAGCAACCCGTCGCTATTTTGATTCCCCTTTCCACCTATACGCAAACAATCATCCTAACGTGGTTATGAGGTCCTGTTACCTTTAGCTCTGTCTTCCCCGTTAGGGATAAAGACGTGATTTATGTATGTTTTTTTTTTTTTTTTTTTTTATATGAATAGGAAGGCAAACGAGCAAGTGGGTCACCTGATGGTAAGTGATCACCACTGCCCATAGACACCCGCAACCCCGGAGGGATTGCAGATGCGTTGCCAACCTAGAGGACTAAGATGAAATGCCTCTTGTGCCCGTAATTTCCCCGGCTGTCTTACTCTCCACATCGGAACACAGCAGTGCAAGCACTGCTACTTAGCGGCAGGATTAGCGAGTAAGATGGTGGTATGTATTTTCGAACGAGTCCTACTGCGCCAGTTTCCTAGTGGTTTAATTGACACGCCAACCGAACTTAGCAAAGCTTCGCTTGACTGTGATTGGTGAACACAATGTCCGCAATCAACATTTACATGGATGATTTGGCGTTTTCTCCCGTTTGGACTAGAAATATCAATCATCATTTAAAACAGGCATTGTTGGTGCAGTGCGAAGTGATTGACGGGCATTAGAATGAAAGGAGCATAGTTAATTGCTAACTAGTCTTCTATGGACTTTTGGTTCTTAGAAAATGCAAGCGTCCAAGTTCCTTCGTCGCTGATCTGGAAGCAAAGAAAAAAACATAGAATGCACTAGTTCAGGGGTCGGCAACCTTTTGAGCCGGAAGAGCCAAAAATTACTATTTACAAAATTTCAAGTTTTTAAAGAGCCACTAAATTTTTTCTCGCCAACAATAAATAGCCCCAATACTTTCATGGTGTCATATTGGAGAGCTTCCGACAGAATGACGACAGTGACGACGCGGGTCGCGAGGGAGGGGTGCTGCGGTGAAAAGCGAGTATAAGTAGCTGAGAGATAGAAATAATGCCTAAACCTCGTTAATCGTTTCAGAGCATTTTTTTTATAAAATAAATATTATATTTGCGAATGGAACTAAAGAGCCGCAGCCTCACATCCAAAGAGCCGCTTGTGGCTCGCGAGCCGCAGGTTGCCGACCCCTGCACTAGTTGCTTCTCTTCCCGCGCGTGGTAAAAGTCCATGACCGAAAGCTTAGATAGGAATCATGTTGTAAAAAAAAAAATTGCGTATTGGCCGCCAAAGGCTCTTTTACATGTCTTTTTTAAAACTACCAGCGCACAAGACCATCATTGCCAAGAAGAGTGCGCCGCAAGAAACTTGGCAGAAAGTACTCATAGTATAATACATAATACATATTTATCCCTTACGGGGTAGACAGAACCTAGTATAATTGGTTGTAATAATGCTGGTCACTTCCCTACTGCGTCTGAACCCATCTTACAGTACTTACGATATGTGTGTAGATAAAGTAGGCAATGTAACTGTACATAATCACTACATAGTATAAAACAAAGTCGCTTTCTCTGTTCCCATGTCCCTATGTCCCTTTGTATGCTTATATTTTCAAAACTACACAACGGATTTTGATGCGGTTTTTTTTAATAGATAGAGTGATTCAAGAGGAAGGTTTTTATGTATAATTCTACGCAGACGAAGTCGCGGGCAGAAGCTAGTTAGGTATAAAACACTCATGTGGTCTTATTTTGAAACTCGCCCAGGCTCGTTTCAAAAACCACAACCGTGTTTTAATGACCCTCATTATGTAACGGTTGCATAAAATATTTTGTGATACAATAAGCATGTATACAGTTTCGATTACTAGCTGTTAGTAAACGATATACCCTGGTTTGGAGCCGTTAATGGTACGGCCCGGAGCAACGGATGTATGCACGCTGGCACTGAATTAATTATGCCTACATATCCAATATCACCTAGCATCAATGTTCTACATACTATAAAATGCGACACTAGGTACAGAATGAGAAAAAAACTGAGATTTAGCATCCATTTCATTCATTCAACGGCTTTCAGGAGCTTTACCATGACGTCTTAATGAAGTTCAATTACAATTCAGTTTAGGTTCGCTCGCTGTCAAATCCATACTAAAAATGACAAGTAAAACCCGAACTGAGTCGCATTAAGACGTCATGGTACGCCCCAGGCTGCCACGGCTTTTTCCATTCAATGATTCTTAAAATCATTGTTTATCAATAGCGACAGCTTTATTCTTAGCTTGACATCCCAGACGGTGACGTCAACGCCGAAACTGTGTGGGTAGTTTCCACTGAAATCACAATTAGGTCGCAATACCGTGTACGCATTAATTAATAAGAGTATAAAAAGGGACTCAAGCTCCCCATCCTCACATTAACCTGAACAGAGCCGTTCAATCCACAATGAAGATCCAAATGATCCTGGCGCTCATCAGCGTCATGGGCTTCACGCGCCTCATCACAGCTGACAACAACTCCGCTCAAATTTACTGTGGGAGACGACTGGCTGAGGTGTTAGCAGCCCTCTGCTCCAGTAAAAATCTGATCAAACGAGGGTACACGGTCCCGTTTCCCGAATGGCAGTATCACCCAGATTTTTGGCCGTGGGCGTCTCCAGCCAATGTACAAGGGTTACACGGGGGGAGACACAAGCGGCTGGTGGTCACAGAGTGCTGTGAAAAGGCTTGCACCACAGAAGAACTGCTCACGTACTGCTAAAATTGGATGATCAAAGGCAGCTGATGGTCTCAGTAGACTCGAAGCATCGAGTTCTCGCGATACACGGGATCTATCATTTTGTTTGCATTAGTTATGTTTAATTCATGATAATTTTGCATATAATTATATAAAATGACGTTTATTTAGGAGTAATGTATACTCGTAGTAGTGTAGTGGTTATTTAGTTACTTTATTAAAGAAATTTAAATGTATTCTTTATGCGATGCTAGTTAACTGTCAAGTGTATCATATATTATATTTAAGACGTTAACAATTATTAAACTGAGCAGCTAATTAAACCTTTTCTATTCATAGTAATAAAATAATTACTTACACAAATAATTTACTTACAAATTGAGAGCCTCAGGTCACATGTTTATCGCCCTCGCCTCTGGCTTGTGACAAGTTCCTGCAATTGAGACGTTCTTTTTTTTCACCACCATCATCATCTTTTTTTCAAAAAAGTGACGTACTGCTATGAAAGTTTTGGAATGGAAACCTTCCTTCGTCATACCTCTATCTATTTGTGAAAGCCGCACGAAAATCAGTTCAGTGGAAGTTTAATTTACCTTGAATCGTTTAAAACTGTCAAATTAGTTGCTTTGCGTTCGATATTTATGCAAAGATTTCCAACAAACAGATTCGCAATTCTACTAACTTAGGGGCCGTCCATTAATCACGTGATCTTTTTTTAAGCATTTTTTAACCCCCCCCTCCCCCTTGGTGATACATGGTGAGGTTTAAGACTACCCCCCCCACCCCCCATCCAACATCACGTGTATTTTTCGTATCTACAAAAAATCTTAAATTTTTTAGGACTAGAATTGTCTTGCGCGCGCAAGCGCGCGTGTTGAATTTATATATTAATTTGGTATCGTATATGTCATGATATATTTTTGTGTCATTTTACTATAATACATGTAACTGTAATTTAAAAATCGCGCGTTTGAAAAAATAATGAAAAAATAAATACACGTGATATCTTACTACACCCCCCCCTCCCCCCTTGTGACATTTCGTGATTTTTGTCAAACCCCTCCCCCCCCCTTTCAAGCCTCACGTGATTAATGGACGGCCCCTTACTTGATTTACTTTCCCGACCTACTAGTACTCGAGATCCCACTAGTATTATAAATGTGAAAGGTTGTTTTGGTTGTGTTTGTCACTCCCTCAAGCTAAAACGGCCGGGTGGATTTGGGTGAAATTTGGCATGTAGATGGCTGGTTGTCTAGAATACGGCTACTCTTTTTCCCGATTTTCCCACGGAATTGGAAAATACCGAAATGTACAAAGACACAGTGAATTTAGTGTAGAGATAGTTTAAATACCGGGAAAGAACAAAGTACCTATTGTCTTTATTCTGCGCGTCGCGCAGCGCTCTTGCGGGCTGTTACCTGGTGTATAATATACTTATTCATCCATGCTGGTTTGGGAGTAAAGAACAGTAGATTCATGCCGAGGCCTAGGAAGTAGCCAATTGCTGGATGAGCAACTTGTTTAAAAACACGAACCGCAGGTGAGTTTGGTGTTTCGATTGCCCTTTCCACCTATAAAAAGAAAGAAAGCAAGAAAGAAAGAAAGAAAGAAAGAAAACATTTATTCGCGATATGTAATGACTGAATTACAAAAACAAAAAGAAGTAGAAAAAAATGAGTACATACATCACGAAATGGTCCCATCTCAGCATAATGCTGGCCTTGCAGCCAGCGCTGGTCTTCCGATGGGACCATCAAGTGCTACTAAGCACAATAAAAAAAAAGAAAAGATATATATATATATAAATACGCCCACAATCATGCTATACTTGGCGTGGTTTTGTTACCTTAGGTTCTGTCTAACCCGTAAGGGATAATTACTAGATTTATACGTATGTATAATATAAGGTGCATTGGGGTAAATTCGAAATTGGGGGAATTGCGAAAATTGGAGCTTGAAGCCAAAGACATTGGAGCTTCTAGGTAAGTGTTGCTAGATTATGTAATTGTTCCCCGTTAGTGGATATCCACGAGTTTCGAAATTCCCCCAATTTCGAATTTACCCCAATATACGAACATTGAGTTGAAGACAAAATGTTTGACCGACAAAGTTAGTAAACGATGTTAATAAAATTGTAGCTTTAGTTATCTCCGTGACCGTTTTACAAATACATGTAAATAACACCACCTTTCTATTGAAGTTTATAACTCATGATTATGGACAGTTTGAAGAGAACGAGCCATCATTATATTTGTTACAAACATCTTTGGATTGGAGTTGGATGCTCTGTACTTAAGCGGGCGGCCATTTTAGATTTAGCCATTAGGCTATTACCCAATTGGTTGAAGCGAAGTAAATATAGGTTAAGTTTAACATGAGAAACATTGCTTCCGCGATATTACAAGTAATACAACGAACTATGGTTTATTATAAACTAGCGACCCGCCCCGGCTTCGCACGGTATATTGTGCATGTATTATACATATAAACCTTCCTCTTGAATCACTCTATCTATTAAAAAAACCGCATCAAAATCCGTTATGTGGTTTTGAAGATATAAGCATACATCGGGACATGGGGACAGAAAAAGTGACTTTGTTTTATAATTTGTAGTGATTAGCTGTTGCCCGCAACTTCGTCTTAATTTTATGCGATACGTAGTAATGTCTAGATATGGATCGCGATATGTGTGGATCGCACGAGAATATTGATAATCGAACCGTCCTACACATACATAAATCACGTCTTTATCCCTTACGGGGTAGACAGCGCCTAAGGTAACAAGACCTACAGGCCATTTAGCATGATTGTGGGCGTATAGGTGGAAAGGGGAATCAAAATAGTGATGGGTTGCTAGCCGCATCGCCTATAACATGATTCCTATGATTTCCGCCCATTCCCTCGATGGGCTTTTACCATCTGCACGGGAAGAGACGCAACTGGTACATTCTATGTTATTTCTTTGCTCCCAGTCCCAGACCAGCATGGAAGTTAGATAATAAGTCTACAAGTTATGCGCTCTCGTTTGTCGACATCCTACGCTGCGCTTGCCGATCCCGCGGCCACATTGGACACATTGGACACATTGTACACATTGTACACATTACACGTAGCACGTACACGTTTACGAGTCCCGTAAACAGCGATAAAAGCGTCATAAACAGAGACGTTGCTTGTTAGCCGCCTCGATAAACACGAATATTGACGGAATTTATTGCTTTTTCGGTTATATTTTACAACGTATGGATAAATAACGAGTACTACGGTTGATATTAATCGATTCACTCTGCGAGAAAGAGAGGTCGGGATCTTCCAGTCTATTCGTGTAGCTTACAGCCCTTTGTTTTTGTACTATTCGCAAATAAACTCAATTTATTAGATCCTTACCCCCTTATTCACGACCGCTCTGTAGGCTTCTGCTAACTTAGTAATCGTTTGTCCTTATCTGTGAAAGGTAAATGTCAAAGTGACAAACGATTGCTAAGTTAGCAGAAGCCTATAGCGTTTATGAATAAGGGGGTTAAAGATATTTCCATGCTGGTCTGGGAGCAAAGAAAAAACATAGAATGTACTCTACCCGCGCAGATGGTAAAAGCCCATCGAGGGAATGGGCGATTATAATAGGAATCATGTTATAGGCGATGAGGCTAGCAACCCTTCACTATTTTGATTCCATTTTCCACCTATACGCCCACAATCTTGCTAAATGTGGCCTGTAGGTATCTGTTACCTTAGGCTCTGTCTACCCCGTAAGGGATAAAGACGTGATTTGTTGTGCTTTATTGTACAAAAATAAAGAAACAAACACAATTGTCAAAAAAGATACGTACAAAGGCGCACTTATTCCTTTAAGAGATCTCTACCAGTTAACCTTTGAGTATCTACTCAATGAGGGGAGCATTAAAGTAGGGACCGACCAACAGCAAAGGTCTCGGATTACCTACCTACTTCATACGTTTCTTTATTTTATCATTGTTTTCGGGTAGACCATCATTGCTATTATGAAAAACACATTTCAATAAAAACTAAAAATCGTTTTTTATTTTCTATACTAGCTGTTGCCCGCGACTCCGTCCGTGCAGAATTCGCTTATCGCTATCGTTTTCTGGGATAAAAACTATCCTATGTCCGTCCCTGGGACTTAAACTAATTCTATACCAAATTTCAACTAATTATTATGGATGTATGTTTAATGTAAGTTGTTGTGTACTAAGCTGCATAAGTTATTATAGTTTTTTAACTATCCCACGGGAGCTCTTTAATTTTCCGGGATTAAAAGTATCTAAAATATTGACCAGGGATATAAGGTACCATCACGCAAAGTTTCATTTAAATCGGTCCAACAGTTTTGGAGATTAGCGAACACAGACACAAATTATAAAATCTACTTTTTTTGTGTTTTATTATTCATCCCTAATCGTTGGCACTCCATTTTTTAATTTATTTAATGTACAGACACAAACTTTCTACTGATTTATTATATGTATAGATTTGAAATAACTCCTGTTTTATTTGACAAGTTATCCTTTCTCTAAAACCGTTGACATTTAAGTCGTATATCAAGTCTTTGCTCAATATATTTCAGTTTAAATTATATCGCATGCTGCCATAAATATATTTATGCACTCGCGCTCCGCGAATCTAGCGTCGCCATCTTGGTTAATAATGTTAAGTAATTCAAATATGGGAGCGTTCTATTTGGAACACGTTCGTAGTTAGGTTCGTTTTGCAGATGAAAATGCGGATGTCTGATAAAGAGTTTAGTAGGCTTATAACTCTTCTTATTTGTGGCGTATCAAGTCGTTATAGCGACGACAACTTCGCCAATGCCAAAGTAACAAAAATATAATTAAAAAATCTTGTGACAAAAAGTCGGCAACGTTGTACGGCAATGGTCAAAGACCCCCCTTCCCCCCCTGTCGGGCTCATAGCCAACGGTCCCTCAGAATCTGCCAGGAAATCATGGGCCCAGGGCGCACCGGACCAAGCACTGCTCTTCCCCCCGGACGGATCCAAAAACGAACCGCAGCTCTTGACCACACGTGGAGGTAACTCAACTCGCACTCGCTTATAACCTAACTCGCTCGCAATCGCCATCGTGTTCATTTTGACAGTTCTTGTATGAATGTGACGGCTAGCTGATTCCGTAATTGTCAGCCCATACATGAACTGTCAAAATGAACACGATGGCGATTGCGAGCGTGTTAGGTTATAACCCTGGTTAAAGCCGCTGGTTCACGGGGGATGCAAGCCGCTTCCAACCGAGGCAACTTGAGGTCTATGGGGGTTGTCTATGTCCAATAGAGGACGTCCTGTAGCTGTGATGATAATGATAAATTTATACAATCTACCAAGTGGCCTGTAAATGAAATACCGCTTTTATCAGCTAACGAATGACTGAGATAAGGGCTTATCTATTCTCAATTAACAGAATTGTGGACCACAAATTATATTATACGGATTCAATGGACGAAAGCTGGATTTGGTTACGATATCGGAATAGATAATTGTAATTGATTCGATAAGCTCCACGGAAGCTGACATTTTTTGATTTCTTGATCTGTCTAAATATTTCCACTGCTCTATGCCACTATGCATTTAAGAAGTGGGTCTTTTGAACCATCCAATCCATCCAATCTTTTGAAATAGAATCGCATTAAGTCGTCATGGTAAGGGCCCTGAAATAACTCAAACAAGATCCAAAAACCATGCTGGTCTTTGGTCATTTCTTCCATGCTGGTCTTGGAGTAAAGAAAAAACATAGAATTTACCAGTTGCATCTCTTCCCGCGCTGATGGCAAAACCCCATCGAGGGAATCATTTAGGTATCATGTTATAGGCGATGCGGCTTGCAACCCTACACTATTTTGATTTCCCTTTCCAGCTATATGCTCTTAATCGTGCTAAACGTGGCCTTAAGGTTTTGTTACCTTACTCTTTGTCTACCCCGTAAGGGATAAAGACGTGATATATGTATGTATGTCTTGAACCGGTAGTATGATAGTAGGAAGCCAGGACGTAATCGAACCATGTGGTCGTCGAGAAAGAGATCTCCTCAGTTGCATCTGGCAAGACTTTGAAGCCAGACCACAGAACCGCGACTCGTGGAAGTCCCTACTTCGAACCCTCTGTCCTGCTGAGAGACCCCAGGGTATCACCATCATCGTCCTTTGAACCGGGTTCCCAGAAGTTGTAACGAACTGTAGGCTTATTACCTAACTCGCTCGCAATCGCCATCGTGTTCATTTTGACAGTTCTTGTATGAATGTGACAGCTAGCTGATTCCGATGCCAATTGTCAGCCCAAACATGAACTGTCAAAATGAACACGATGGCGATTCCGAGCGAGTTAGGTAATAAGCCTACTGGTCTCGAGTATTTTAAATCCATATTTACAGTTTTTTATTTCATTTCCAATGTATGTTTTTCAGCTCCCATGCTGGTCTGGGAGCCAAGAAAAAACATAGAATGTACTAGTTGCTTCTCGTCCAACGCAGATGGTACCTAAAAGCCCATCAAGGGAATGGGCGAAAATCTTCACTATTTTGGTTCGTAGAAAGCTACCTATACGCCCACAATCATGCTAAACGTAGCTTTTACATAGGGATAGACAGCGGAAAGCGACTTTGTTTTATACTATGTAGTAATGAAGTTGGAACCTACTACTTGTTCGTACTTCACACCTCGAAATGAAGTAATTAACATACCATACAATAGTTTGGATGAATAAAAAACCAAAGGGGCATCCTAAACGCGCAAACCGATCTAATTCCCAGCGCGTGGCGTGGATCGTGTGGCGATAATCTATCGATATGCGCGCGCGCAGGCCGGACTGTGAACCGCACAGGACGTAAGCGCCGAGCGATCTATTGATTATTTATTACTGCTTATGAAATTTCTGATTTCTCATTGTTGCTGGTCTGGGAGCAAAGAAAAAAAGAAAGCACTAGTTGCTTCTCTTCCCGCGCAGATAGTAAAAGCCCATCGAGGGAATGGGCAAAAATAGGAATCATGTTATAGGCGATGCGGCTACGAACCCATCACTACTAATGTGTTAAGTTTATTCGTTACGGAAAAATACATACATACATACATAAATCACGTCTTTTTTCCTTACGAGGTAGACAGAGCCTAAGGTAACAAAACCTAAATGCCACGTTTAGCACGAGTGTGGGCGCATATGTGTGGAAAGGGGAATCAAAATAGTGATGGGTTGCCGCATCGCCTATAACATGATTCCTAAGATTGCCACCTATTCCCTCGATGGCCTTCTATCATCCGCGCGGGAAGAGAAGCAACTGGTACATTCGGTTTTTTCTTTACTCCTACCAGTAGGCTTATTATCTAACTCGCTCGCAATCGCCATCGTGTTCATTTTGACAGTTCTTGTATGAATGTGACAGCTAGCTGATTCCGATGCCAATTGTCAACCCATACGTGAGCTGTCAAAATGAACACGGTGGCGATTGACAATAAGCCTACTGCATGGAAGGAAAAATAGTGATATCATAAGTTAGGGTGCTTTTCGTGTTGGCGTCGAAAATGGAACCATAAAATGCAGTTTTTTGTACGTTATGTTACGAGGCTCGTAAAAGGCGCCATAACCTTTTGTTTTATGATTGTGTAAAGTGTTATGACGTTCGCAAACGGCAAGGGAAGGAGAAAAATGCTATTGTAAAGCTGTAAAAGCGGAATCAAAATAACTTTATTTGGTCAAGCGTGTTAAACTTTTTATCATCATCCTACATCCTACTAATATTATAAATATGAAAATTTGGAACATAGATAGGTTATAGTCTGGAATAATACATAGGCTACTTTTTATCCCGGAAAATTGCGTAATTCCTGCGGGATAGCGATAAACGAATTCTATGCTGACGAAGTTGCGGGTAACAGCTAGTACCTACTAATATAAAGGCGAAAGTTTGTGAGTGTGTATGTTACTTCTCCACGCGCAAACGGCTGGATGGATTTGGTTAACATTTGGAACGGATTTAGCTGGTACCCTAGATTAACACACATGCTACTTTTTATCCCGGAAAATTGCATAGTTCCCGCGGGATAGTGATAAACATGTCAAAGGTCGTAGCTGCCTAGAGTCGCTTCGTAAATTATTGCAGAATTAAAAGTATCAACAAGTTCTTTAATCTTATTCTACGCGGACGAAGTCGCGGGCAACAGCTAGTTATAAGTACGTAGTTAGTCTTGTACACCTCAAAGGTTCACGCAAACGTATTGCCATACATACACAAATTACGTCTATATCCCTTACGGAGTAGACAGAGCCTAAAGTAACGACCTAATGGCCACGTTTAGCATGATTGTGGGCGTATAGGTGGACATTTGGTCAGGGTTCGCAAAATGCGAGTAAAATTCATTGGAGTTTTAGAGTTGTTTTAAAGTTTTAGAGTTGTAGAATTTACTAAAGGTTGTCACTCATATATAAGGTAGACAGAGCGCGGAAAACTAGAACACAGAAAAATCCGAAAGTAAAGCTATGGCCGGAAATCGAACCCAGATCCTCGTCATTCCGTGATGCGTGCTACCCCTACATAGGGTTGCCATCTCTAAAATTTGGAAAACAGGACAAGACGCGTGAAAACCCCGGATTTTAGAGTCCGAAAGCCGGACATGTCAACAAGATCGTGACGGGAGGGGTGGGGGAACGGTGAAATAGTGCGTGTCTCGCGGGCGGCCCAATTTTTTTTTATTTATTTATTTTTTAAAACCCGGTCTACAAATGAAACCTTCCCCGGACGCTCCCCGGATGCCCTCTAAACTAGGACAAATCCGGGGAAACCCGGACGGATGGCAACCTTACCCCTACACCACCTAGCAGGTAACAGTACGATTGATAGTAGCTAACGGTTTAAGCCTTTTAGTTCCTTCCGCTATAGCCTTCTCCCTTGCACCACACACGAGCTGCATAGCTCTGTCGACTCGGTCACGAGTGATGACTTTCAACAGCGTCGATGGGATCAGGCGTCAGAAATTAAATAGACACTGTTGATGCGCTCCAAATTGTTGCTTTAACACCTTTTGTGGGGCTGAGAAAACAGATGTGGCAAGGTTTAGTTCGGTGCTGTAAAGTGTGTGGGAGCCCCAAGTTAGAAGAGACTCGAATGTCGGAAAGACTAGTGTACGGAACAGCTCTGCGCGTGAGTTATATTGCTCGTCTTTTTCTTAATGTTTGTGCTAGACAGAGACTGCTAGTTTAACTTAGGGGGCGTCCATTACGTGAGGCATTTTTGAGGACTGTTAATCTTACAATGTCTCACCAGGGGTGCCCCCTCACCCCACCTCACCAAGGGGTGAGGGGGCACCCCTAAGTGAGGTGTTGTAAGATTTTTCTCGACTCCCCCATCCCCAATCTCACGTGAGATTATCAAAAATTTGTATTTTGGGTATAAATGCTTTGGATTTATTAAAAAAATACATATTACTAAAGACTAATATTTGGGAATATTACTATAATCACTTTAATTTAACTTAACTTTCACGTAGTTAAACACCGTTTTCTGCTAGAAAAAAAAATTCGTGATATTTGTCCCTTCTTCTTCAAGTGAGATTTAGTAAATTGGACTCGATCCCCCCCCCCCCCCTCAATACCTCACGTAATTAATATCCGCCTCCTTACGCGCGACACATTTCTCGCGCACGCGCTCATGTTGTCCATTTACAAGTTACAAAGGAGCTCGATTTTTAGAACGGGGTAGACAGAGCCTAAGGTAACAGAATCTTAAGGCCACGTTTAGCATGATAAAGGCCGTATAGGTGGAAAGGGAAATCAAAATAGTGATGGATTGCTAGCCGCATCGCCTATGACATGATTCCTAAGACTTTCGCCCGTCCTTTCGATGGGCTTTTACCACCTGCGCGGGAAGAGAAGCAACTGGTAAATTCTATGTTTTTTCTTTACTCCCAGACCAGCATGGAAGAAGCACATTTTTTTTTTTTTTTTTTTTTTTTTTTTATATATGAATAGGAAGGCAAACGAGCAAGTGGGTCGCCTGATGGTAAGTGATCACCACTGTCCATAGACACCCGCAACCCCGGAGGGATTTCAGATGCGTTGCCAACCTAGAGGACTAAGATGCAATGCCTCTTGTGCCCGTAATTTCCCCGGCTGTCTTACTCTCCACACCGGAACACAGCAGTGCAAGCACTGCTACTTAGCGGCAGGATTAGCGAGTAAGATGGTGGTAGCGATCCGGACGGACCTTGCACAAGGCCCTACCACCCGCAAAACTCATGAAACATGACTCTATTACTGATCTATCCGTTTTTAAATAACTAAACGACACTGAAAATTAGAACAGAAAAATCCGAAAAGTAAAGCTATGGCCGGGAATCGAACCCGGCTCCTCGTCATTCCGTGACGTCCACGCTACACCACCCATAGCAGGTGGGTAAGCCTTCGAATTTTTCTACCTGCTACTAGCTGTCACGTGACCTTGTTAGGTACTATGCGAATTTTTGTAGCCAAGCGTCATCTGTTTGAATGATGTGTCTGTACGACACAATTACAAACTCCCGTGGAACATCTAATTTTGTACTACTCACCCCGTTTTACGGTACGTCTCCCTTTTGGTTTTCGAACTTAGCTTACACGCTGCCGTGTTTCTGCTGTCTCAGAAATAATTGGTCATGCCATCAGTCTTGGCCCATACTTATAATATTGTATTCGTCATAAATTTTATTTCACTGTGCAATGTGCCCTCGGCCTTATGCTTGGAATGCCAGTGTTGCAACACTTCATAAATCTATCGGAGGCATTATCTTTTTATGGTAAAATTACCATATTCGTTATATTATTTGAAAGTTTCAAGTCAGTGGAAGACAACGCAGGTGGCAACGGGGTCAGATTCAATATTATAAGTAAGATTCAAGTGTTACTTCTCCACGTTTTGCTAGTCCGTTATTAACTAACGGATAATGACTTATTGTCATACCAATTTAAAAAAAATAAGTTTTAAAAACTGCGACACACAAAAGGATCTTTTCGTTCTACTAACCATCGTACTGGCATTATTATTTAAAAGTATATTTTCAAAGAGCATTCAGAAACCTGTCTAAATTTGAGTAAGCAGCCAGGGTCAAAAGTCAACCATCCGAACAGGCCTCTTTTACTTTTTAAAACGTAAAACATTCGAATACTTAACGCATGACGATGTAAATTTTTGCTCGGCATTCTCGCAGCTCGGAACAACTTAAACAATTCCATCGTTTCAATTCATTACGCAGGAATCTTAACATTTTAAACTTGGAATATTCTGAATGGCAGCGTTTTGAGCAGAACGCGTTTGCGTTCGGAAATAATGAATTGCTCATTGTGCATTGAAACTCGAAACAGTCCCGTTTCCGAACGGACAATGCTGAAAGTTGCCAGCGCAATTTATAAAAGCTATTGCAATTATCGTTAAATGCCAATTTTAATTGATTGGAAATCGGAGGAGTGAATTGTGAGCTTTGACGTTGGTGAAATTTGTGGACGGATAATTATTGCGTTTGGTTAATTACAGAGTTTAAATGATGTTCGGGAAACGAGTATGGAATAGTTAATCTTAATTATCTTATTAAGTAACGGTTCGTGAGCTCTTAGGCACTGGTCCCGACGCCGATGAGCGAGAAGCGAGTATAGGTGAAGAACTTAAGTAAATTACCAAAGCCTCTAGTGTAAGCTTTCGTGTATAAAAACGTCTCGAACGCGATCACGTAAACGTCTCATTACTATGGAAAAATTGGCAGCGCCACTTGCGGATCGAAACGGCAACAAACTGTTCTCATAGTATTTGACGTTTTAACGCAAACGCGTTCGACACGTATTTTGTGACCGAAAACCTACACTAAGCATACTGTTCTATGTGTGAGTAACGTGTGCAAATAGACGAATTGATGCTCCAATTTAGAAAAATGAAAGTCCCATATCGGTTCTGTACACTACTACATACAACACATGTTTGTTATTTAAGTTTTTCATGGGTTCTTATTAAAATACTTATAGTTTAAAATGTATAATGGGTTAAAGTACATACATAAATCACGTCTTCGTCCCTTACGGGGCAGACAGAGCCTCAGCTTTGCTTTCGAATTTTTCTGTGTTCTAATTATCAGTGTCGTTTAGAAATATCATTCAAAAGTCGATCATGCCGTCATTCTTACTCCTGTGTCAAGAACTATTGGTGTGAGCGGAAAGCACGAAACTTCAAATGTCGAGTTTCGGAGCGGAGATGCGCATGATCACGCAAGTGGCAAGCGTACTCAAATTGATTTAGCGTCATGATCTCATGCCCGAGAGATGGCGTTCAATAAAACGACCATTTGTCTCGCTTACCACGACCGGCGGGTAACGGTCGTGGCAAAAAAAGTCGAGAAACGACAGAGGATGTACAGTCAGCATTAGGTAAGTCTCTTATTGGTCTGTTAGATTCATTGGTTGTCTGATAGAGATCGGTTTTAAAGGACCAGACTGCGTATGGTCTACCTTGCTTTTTATATCTGTAATGCTATCATGTCGTCTATAAAGAATACATATTTGTCTGTTGTCTTTGCGGCAAAAGTATCCAAAAGTATTGGAACATACTTACTCTACCTTAGTGGCACAAATTTGGGCCCCAGTCTCCGTACAAAACTACCTATATTGCACACCAGGGCCCGATTTTTACATCACATTCAGGTTCTCTAATCATTACACCCAAATTGCTTCCATGCAGGTCTGGGAGCAAAGAAAAAACATAAAATGTACCAGTGGCTTCACTTCCCGCGCAGATGGTAAAAGCCCATCGACGAAATGGGCATAGGAATCTTGACTTTTATAGGCGACGCGGCTAGCAACCCATCACTATTTTGATTCCCCTTTCCACCTATACACACTCATGCTAAATGTGGCCTTTAGGTCTTGTTACCTTAGGGTCTACCCCGTAAGGGATAAAGACGTGATTTGTGTCTGTGTGTGTGTGTGTGTGTGTACACTCAATTAGTCATTTTTAATTACCTTTATTGCCACAATGCAAGTTGCAAAATTTTCTAATGGAATGTTCCCGAAAAATTCCCGCTGGAGACTTTCATTAAGAGAGCTTACTACCACTACATAGTATAAAACAAAGTCGCTTTCTCTGTCCCTATATCCCTATGTACGCTTATATCTTCAAAACTACAGAACAGATTTTGATGCGGTTTTTTTAATAGATAGAGTGATTCAAGAGGAAGGTTTTTATGTATAATTCTACGTAGACGAAGTCGCGGGCAGAAGCTAGTACTATTATATTCTCGTGAATGTTTCTGGAAACTTCTAAAACATTAGCATTTTTGAGAACGTTCTGGAGCTTGTACATTGCTACGACAGAAACAATAAACAAATTAGTCCGTCTTTTCATACTCCTAATAACGTGACTATCTGTTTATAGATTCGTCAACTCCCCAATTTGTCATAACCCCAAGCCGATAACGTTATCTTGAGCGATGCGGCGCGCGCCGATCCGTCAACTCCCGCGCATAAGTCATCCTTATCTAGAATTTATTCTATCTAATTTATTTGGTAAGAATTTTGAAATTATTTTATACAATAAAATTATTGGGCTCCGCTGGTTTTTTGCCTCGTTAGAGCATAGAAAGAAAGAAAAAAAATATTTATGACAAATATTGTAAAAAGTAGAAGAGGAAGTAGGGAAGAGGTGTGGCGGTTTGTATGTATAAATTTAAATACTTACAAATATTAAGAAAGAAAAGAAAGAAGACATTTATTTCTTTTTGCAAGACACACAAATATAAGAGAATATACACCCATTTATAGAAAATAAAGAGGAAAAATAAACACAGATGTAAAATAGATCATTAGCGTAGTGTATGTCTTCGCAAAAGTGAAACGGTCGCTGGCTCAGCATTACGCTGAGGTGTTAGACACCTGCAGCACTGATTTTCAGCCAGAACCGTCTATGACTCACGAAACGATACACAGATAAAATATACTACATAATCCATAAACTTATTAGGGAACAATTAACACAAATTGACCTAGTCCCAAAGTAAGCGCTACTAAGGCTTGGCTTACTGGTACTAGACAACGATATACATACTTATATAGAGAAATACACACTTAAATAGATAGAACATCCATGACTCAGGAACAAATATTCGTGCACACACAAATATTACCAGGATTCGAACCCAGAACGCTTGCTTCGCAGGCAGGGTCACTGCCAACTAAGGCAACCATGTCGTCAATATACCAAAACCCAATGTTTGTAGAAATCTGTAATGATTTCTCATTGTACTACAACTGTCTTACTATTCGCCCGCTCGGCGCGTTGGTCCGCGGGTGATACGCGGGTGCATTGTACCGGAATCAATAGCAATGCATAATGTAGCAGCAACTGACAGCCGGGCAAACTCGGGTGAAAGCATTAACCTCGTCAAGCCGAATGACCTAATTCAAGTTTTCACAATTTGAAACTTAAGAGTAAAGGTGAATAAATAATATGGTGTTGAATTATTTAAATTGTTGGTACTATAGAACTGATAAATGATACAATTGCAAGCATAATTCTTGTATAAGGTATGGGTGGAAGTGGTGATTTCGTGAACCAGTATGAACTGGGACGTGTGCCTGGTGACAGCCGCCACCGTAACTCTGTAACTGGCGTCACTGAAAATCAGTGTCGCGACATTATCCTGGATCTTATCGTGACACATAGCTGAGTGGCGGCCATTTGGCTGGTTGGAATAAGTATCCATGTAAAACATTCTGTTTGTATTTCTGTATCAGCTAATAATGTTTTCTTATTCTTAATAAACGCGTTGAAGTATACTTAGGTGTATACAAATAAATAAATACATACATAAATCAAGTCTTTATCCCTTACGGGGTTGACAGAGCCAAAGGTAACAAGACATAAAGGCCGTGTTTAGCATGATTGTGGGCGTATATGTGGAAAGTCTTAGTAATAAGGTCCTGTAGGCTTATTGTCTAACTCACTCGCGATCGCCATCGTGTTCATTTTGACAGTTCTTATATGAATGACAGCTAGCTGATTCCGATGCCAATTGTCAGCCCATACATGAACTGACAAAATGAACACGATGGCGATTGCGAGCGAGTTAGGTAATAAGCCTACTCTCGTCCCTAAGTGAGCAGTAGATGTTCCACGGGAGTTTGTAATTGTGTCGTACAGACACATGATTCAAACAGATGACGCTTAGCGACAAAAAATTCGCATAGTAACAAAGGTCACGTGACATCTAGTAATAGGCAGAAAAATTCGCCTGCTATGGGTGGTGTAGGGGTATAGCACGCGTCACGGAATGACGAGGATCCGGGTTCGATTGCCGGCCATAGCTTTACTTTTCGGATTTTTCTATGTGTTTTAATTTTCACTGACATTTAGAAATTTAATAAACCCCGTCCCGTGCGTTGCGTTGTCCCGTGGTCCGGTAAAAATAGTCATGAATAAAATAAAAAATTGTAGCTGATTGTATCCACCCACAAATATAGTATCCACCTGATGTTCAAACGGACAAATCCTCTCCCGGTTTTATATTAACGAAGTTATACCTATCCATATTTACGATTAAGTGTACGTTTAATATCGTGGGTATGTCTGTTTGTTGGGGCTCGGCGGGCAACTTAAATTAAATTCGGGGACTTTGATCACCGCCGAATAGATCGTTGGGGCGAAAAATGATTCACTAACCAGAATTATTTATATTTTTGAACACTTTTAATAACTATCCTTCGCTCTGTGTGATTGAGGCCAATTTGAGGCTATTACTAATTAGTAGAGACCGGATTATATGCAACATAAAAAGCTCGTTATATGCATGCAAATATGCATGAAAAATGCTTGAAATATGCACGAAAATTGGCAAAATATGCAAAATATGCAAAATGAAATGATAAATTTTAGGAACCCAAAAAAAAGAGAAAAGTAAGCTTTAATTTTTTTAATTTAAAATTTTGACAGTTACAGAGCCACAGAGTCAGTAGTCTTCGTTCAGAAGTGTAGTAGAAGGGATAATGTCACGTATCCGGCCAAAGTCATAATTTTGTTATTACTCAATAGCCCTTATATGTTTTGTGACGAATAAATTTGGTCGAATTCGCGATATTATCACTTTAATCGCATTTTGAAACGCAGGGTGAGTGCTCGCACTCGGAAAAATATTGTAAATGTACTGATAATATGCATCATAACTAGATTTTGGGTAAAATATGCAATTACCGCTGAGAATGCCTTAAATATGCAAATGCATATGCAAATATGCAAATGCATATAATCCGGTCTCTACTAATTAGAAATATTTATTTAGTGGTGGATATGACATTTGTGAGATTTAATGGCTGGATAAGCTTCGTTCTTAGAACTAACATTCCAGAAAATATAATTTGCAACTCTTCAAAAAACTTTACTTAGTCTTGTACTTCTTAGTTTTTTAACCCGTCACAAAAATAATGTTACAAACAAAACAACCAACTCAATAAAACGTGCATATTAGTACGGATCTAGTAACTATATTCAGAGAGTCTATTGTAAATTATCGCGTATAAGAACGTCTCGAACGCGTTCAGGTAACCGTCTCAATTACTATGGAATAATTGGCAGCGCCACTTGCGGATCGAAACGGCAACAAACTGTTCTCGTAGTATTTGTCATTTTTACGCAAACGCGTTCGAGACGTATTTTGTGGGGTGCTAGTCGGGTTACCTCCGCGTGTTGTCAAGCTGCGGTTCGTTTTTGTATCCGTCCGAGGGGAAGAGCTGTGCCTGGTCCGGTGCACCCTGGGCATCAGTTAATGATTTCCTGGCAGATTCTGAGGGATATCGTTATCCGTTGGCTAAGAGCCCGACACGGGTCTTTTGACCGTGTTCTACCGTACAACGTTGCCGACATTTTTGTCACAAGATTTTTGAATACTGTATTTGTTACTTTGACATTGGCGATCGCATCGATCGATGGGGCCATATTAAAAAAAAGAAGAAGAAGACGTATTTTGTGTACACTAAGCATGCTGATCTGGTACACGTGTCCTTCCCTTGTTTTTAGAAACACATTTAAATTCTGTCTAAAGCACATTGTCCATTTAATGTCCTACAAACCCAGCAGGGGGCGGCAGGTTCAATGTCGACCACCTACAGTTTGCACTATATTTAAAAAATAAACACAATTTGCGTGTGGTCTCATAAACTTTGAAAATGGCCATGCGCAAGTCGGACCCGCGCGCCGAGGGTTCCGGCATCGGCAAATATAGAAGGCAGCAGAGCCCTGATTCTAAGCAAAGTGTAGGCAGTGTTAAGTCATTTTATATTAGTTATTGCCGTAGACAGAAAAACGCAAACATTTTTGATTTGCAGATTTTTTAAGTGGTATGTATGTATGTATGTAAACTCTTTATTGCGCAAAATAAACAAGACAAATACAATTGACAAACACTGAGATACATGCACAAAGGCGGACTTATCCCTTTAAGGGATCTCTTCCAGTCAACCTTTCAGCCCAGTCACCAGACCAGTCAGTCTTAAGTGGTGGTGGTAATCGAGTGAGCGAAAATCTTAGGAATCATGTTATAGGCGATGCGGCTGGCCACCCATCACTATTTTGATTCCCCTTTCCACCTATACGCCCAAAATCGTGCTAAACGAGGCCAAGGTCTTGTTACCTTAGGCTCTGTCTACCCCGTAAGGCAGTGATTTTCAAAGTGGGGGGCGCAGTGACCTGCAACGGGGGGCGTGGGCTACGATACAGGACCTTATAGAACCTTATTAACAAATTCCTTGTGTTTATGCTTAACAGCCCACGGCTGAATTATAGGGGGGGGGGGGCACAGAGTTTTATCTTTTTAGAGAGGGGGCGCGTAATGAATAAGTTTGGGAACCCCTGCCGTAAGGGATAAAAACGTGATTCATGTATGTATGTATGTTGCTGAAAGAGCTACCTTTGTAACAAATTTTAAGTTTGTAGGACAATCGGAATTATCCGTAAGGGTTCTGCCTATTTTGATACACGCGGAACAAAGTTAAGCGCTATTATTTATTTCTGATAGCGAAGATCCGAGTTTTTTTATTGGAACTGGTTGCTCAAAAAAAATTACATTTTTAAACAACACTGAAAATTAGAACACAGAAAAATCCGAAAAGTAAAGCTATGGCCAGGAATCGAATTCGGATCCTCGTCATTCCGTGACGCGTGCTATACCCCTACACCACCCCTAGGTGGGTAAGCCTTCGAATTTTTCTATCTGTTACTAGCTGTCATGTGACCTTGTTACTATGCGAAATAAGTTACATAAAGCAAATGAGATTATCGAACAAATTTAGTGTTATTTGGTGTCAAATATTTTAAAAACGGATAGTTTGCTGACGAGACTGCAAAACCATTTTGAAACTAAATCCCAATTCACATTTACCTACAAATTGTCTTATACCAGTTGCTTAGTTCAATGCAAAACAAAAAAAAATAACATATTTGCAAATTGGCCGCCAAGGGCTCTTTTAAACATGTCTTTTTTTTAAACTACCAGCGCTTTCGGAAAAACCATAATTGCCAAGATGAATGCGCCGCAAGAATCTTGGCTGAAAGTCATTAAATTTGTGACCACACCATGGTGTAAAAACCAAACTGTTTTTCAAACTCCCAGTCGCTATTCTCCCATACCTACTTTGAACCTAATATAACAAGTGTGGCAAAGTTGAAATCGCATGTTACAATTTTATTATCTAAGCGAGATACGAGGTTTACAAAAGTAGTGAACATCTAAATCGATCCATAAAATGTCCTTTGAAAATAAATAAAATGAAACCAGTTCGTACCTACCAGTACACTGCCCTAGGCTCACTGATCCAGACATTTCATTTCACTAATAACAAAGTTCTATATTAACACTAATTTCCATTTAAAATTCAGTCTAATTCACTAAACCACAAGGTCGACATCGAGAACGCCACAACCGAATGAGAGAATTCATTACGCGCCACCATTTTAAAAGACCCGTATTCACCTTTGCTTATCGACAAAGCACGGGTCTATCGCGCTGGTTACTATTTCTATGCAGCACGTCCAATTAAACATGAGCCGCGGCTTCATAGAACGGCTGGGGGATCACGGGTTTAGCTAAATTGGGGTTCATATATGCATGTAATTGAGCTTGTCAGGTCTGCATTTGCATAGTTATTAGTGTTTATTTGATTTTGCGTTTATTGTTACTGAGTTTATGTGATGGGATTATGGTGTAGCGATAGCACCAGTATTAAATTCAAGGCATAAATGTTTGCTAGTGATTTGTTAGATAATTTCCCCCGAAACCATTTTTCCTAGTAGCAAAATTTCCATTCGCATTTTTTCCCAAATGCTTTTTTCCACTATGGATTTTTACTGAAGCTTATTTTCACAGTAGCCATTTTTCTGTGTCGCATTTTTCCACAGTCGCGTTTTTACCCGATCACAATAGACACAAATAAGAAATAAGAAAACCGTGTACAGCTTATCATGATAACATGATTTTTATAAGTTTCCACAGTTTGTCTATTTCGGACGTAGGTAGGTACAATATTTAAATTTAAATAATTCGTACAAAAGTATCCATTTAAATTATAAAATCACATGCAAAGTAAAAATTCCTTTGGTAAGTTTATTTTTAAATTTAGTACCATCTAGAGATTTTTATACCTACACTCCGATAAATGATTATAATTCTTTATACCGTTTACATAGGCGCTCTTTCTGAGTAAATAGCTAGAGGGCTGGACTACACAGAAACTGTGGAACCTTGTCGATGGAACCTTGGTATCACAGAGCTCCTGTTTCCCATGGAGTGTTATGTACCGTACTACTAAACCACACATCTATGTTTAACAGCTCATAGGTAGTATGCATGGATGAGGAGCTCCGTGTTACCTGAGCTCCATTGACACTGTTTCTGTGCCGATTGGGATCAGGTAAAAACGCGACTGTGGAAAAATGCGACAGAGAAAAATCGCTACTGTGAAAATAAGTTTCAGTAAAAAACCATAGAGGGAAAAAAGCTTTTGGAAAAAAAAATTTGCTACTAGGAAAAAACGGTTTCGGGAAAATTATCTTATTTATTCAATTCATCTGCGCGGGAAGAGAAGCATGGTACATTATATGTTTTTTTCTTTGCTCCCAGACCAGCAGGCAGTTTTTTATGCGAGTTACTTTATCGTTGGGCATTGAGAAACTTGCCTGGGTCTTCGCCGCACCATATTTGGTTAAAACCTCTATGTTAGCCACTAACATCTGTCAGTCTTCCTTGACGTTCTGAACTTTGTAATTACATGTAATTTGTGTTAGTTATGTTTGCATTTAAAGTTAATTCTGTCTCGAACTGCGTAAAGCGAGGTCAGCATTGAATCTTTTGAGATTATAATCGAGTTGTTGTTATCAGTATGTCTGTTACTCTTTTACGCTAAAATGACCAGATGGATTTGGATGGAATTTAGTATGTAGACAGTTGGATTACTGGAGTAACAGTGGAATAGTCGGTGAAATTATCAAATTACGCATGAGGTATTTTGTCTTAGCGCTGTACGCGACGCATCTGTAATGCTCCAGTGTTGCTGATGTCCGTAGGTAGTGCTGCATACTTTCCTGGCCTGCCTGGCAAGTTTCATTCGTTGTCAGGCAGCTATTTCACCAACGCGACAATTGTCTGTGACATGTGACAATTCTGTTTACATTACAAAGTCGACGAGAATCTAAGCCGGTTGGCTTTGTATCTCTATCTCTCTTATAGTGCCTCTCCAACTAGTGGAGGTTGGAGGAGGCTTTGTATAGACCTGGGGTGGCCAACTTGATTAGAGCCAAGATCTCCTGTTTACTAACGAAACCCTGTGCGATCTACCAATTACATACTTCATGAAACCTTAAATCAGCAGTTGGTGATTACGATGCGCAGTCTGGTCTACGTATTTATATTTTTTGCCTTGCCACGATCGACTGGACTAACAGTCGCGATCGACCGGTCGATCGCGATCGACCTGTTGGCCACCCCTGGTATAGACGATGCCTAGCATTACAAACTGTCACTGGTCACCGACTATTGTCAGCGACATATGACAATTCGAAATGCAAGGAGTCGTCTATATAAAGCCAACCGGCGTAGATATTGGTCCAGTTTGTAAACCTCGCCATAAACATAGATTGCAAGTAGTAAAAGGCAGAACTGCCATAAGAAAGGGTATCCTCGGCATTGCATCTAGAATATATAATTTCATACCCGAAGCCCTTAAAGAAGTGGATCTGCCTGTCTTTAAAAAGCAATTGAAGGAAAGGCTCATAGTCGGAGCATACTATACCCTTGACGATTTTTTCGCGAAGAATACTTGGAAAATCTAGCAATTGTTTTATTTAAATTGATTCTCTGTATTTATTTACTTTCAAATGTAATTATGAATGACAAAAATAATAATTTAAGTATGATAATATAATGATGAACGGTAGAGATAAATAACTTATGAATTATATTGTAATGAATTAATAATAATAATTAATCATGATCTATTGTATCTATTGCTATTATAATTTCTATTGTTATGACACATTCTCTTGGCTTTTGTGTTGGATAGTGTTTTAGTCTCTAAGTTTAACATTTGTACGCCTTTATGGTAGATCACAGAGCAGCCTAATTGTATTTATTGTAGATCCTATGTAATTTACTTCTGTATCACAAATAAATAACTTACTTACTAAACAGATATGTCGCTTGTAATCGACAGTAAAATTGTCATGTTGGTGAAATAGGCGCCTGGTCGCGATGTGAACGGTAGGCTTATTACCTAACTCGCTCGCAATCGCCATCGTGTTAATTTTGACAGTTCTTGTATGAATGTGACAGCTAGCTGATTCCGATGCCAATTGTCAGCCCATACATGAACTGTCAAAATGAACACGATGGCGATTGCGAGCGAGTTAGGTAATAAGCCTACGGGTTAAAAAACATCGACCCAGTGCAGCAATGTAAAGCGAGTTGGAATTTTTTCCTTGCTGGCTTTAGACATAATAATAGCTACAGAGTCTCGGTAACTTCTGTTGTCTATGGTCCGGTAGAAATATGACCACAGACAGAACAATGCAGGCAGGGAACGCCATTGTATGCACTTTCTTTACATTTATCAACGGCTGTCTCCAGCCTTGGTCTCCAGGACTGTTTGAGATCGGGATTTAAATTTAAAGATAAACAAATACAACGTTTTTTTGCGTATAGCAAAAGCAAAAGGATCAAAGGCCATGCAACCAAATGCAATGTAACATAATTTTAATTGTTTTAGACAATCAGAAACGCTAGCAAGTGGGTTAGCTGTGGTAAGACCCGGAAATGGTGTGATGGCTCCAGGAGGTTTAAATGACTGTTAAAATTGAGGATTTGTTTTTTTTTATCGTAATGAAATCTATAAAGAAATCTAAGGGATGCAATTCACACAATACAAACCAAAACGGATAAGTAATAAATAACTTACGTCGAGAATTTTTCGTCCTACGCTCTTTTGTCTTCTATCACTTTAAAAAAATTCAAAACATAGCTCTTTTTTTGAAAGGTGAGTCAATCTTTAAATACATCATAATACAAACATACATACACAGTACATAAATCACGTCTGTATCCCTTATGGGGACCTAAAGGCCACTTTTAGCAAGACACTGTATAATTATAAGTGTAAGTTTGTTTGCTGATGATCCGTAACTTGTAACCGTCCGAAAAAATTGGCTCTGACGTTATCCGCGCGGACGAAGTCGCATGCAAAAGCTACTCATATTGGTAACCCTAGGAGGAAGATCGTGTGCGTCCGTAACTTGATGCGCGCGCGCCGCAGAACAGGTTCCGCTGAATGTTGGCCAAATATCTGGTTACAGGAGCCGCGAGGTGCGTCTACGCATGGGAGCTACCAGTGGCCTGTTTCTAGAAGCTGCCAGCTACAATTTTATAGGTCAAAATAAAATAAAAACAATTTTTTTTTTGCAAATTGACCGCCATGGGCGATTTTACATGCCTTTTTTGAAACTACCAGCGCATTCGGAACGACCGCCATTGCCAAGAAGAATGCGCCGCAAGAAACTTGGCAGAATCATTAAAAAAAAATACAGTAAGAATAGGTATTTAAATTCTACTTAAATTAAATCACTACATCACTACATAGTATAAAACAAAGACGCTTTCTCTGTCCCTATGTCCCTATGTCCCTATGTATGCTTATACCTTCAAAACTACACAACGGATTTTGATGCGGTTTTTATTAATGGATAGAGTGATTCAAGAGGAAGGTTTTTATGTATAATTCTACGCAGACGAAGTCGCGGGCAGAAGCTAGTACATTTATAAAAGGGATGTATAAGGCCCCCGAGCCTTAAATTATATTCTAAACTGTTTTATTGAATCAGGCGTTACTCTGCGGAGGTCCATTTCAATGAACAAAAAATATTTACCTAGCTACTCACGTGCAAGATAACCAAGCCTGTGCGAAATATATATGTTTTTCATGCAATCCCTCCCTCCACTACTGCCACATAAAACATATTCGCCACTTCAACGAGCTAGCGACTACTTTAGGTCTAATTAGGCTACCATTGCCACCACACAATTGTGTACATAAACGGAACGATCTCCAAAAACCTTTTCTCAGCTTCAAGAAAGTTAATACAGCCCTTTGACCCCCGCTCGTAAATAATGAAATATATTACTTAATAGCAATTAAATTTATGGCGGGTCTACAGTGGGCGCCGCGCGCGCGCCGTCTCAAGGAATCTCATCGTAATTGAGTTATAGGACCATTATAGCAGCGCCGTGACGGCTTATTAGAAGGGTTGAACAAATATGACCTGGGGAGTCGAAGTTGTAGGGGTGTTCAGAGTAAGAAAGAAAGAAAGAAGAAAGAAGACGTCGATTCCTTTTTGCAAGACACGCTAATATCAGAGAATATACACAATTTTATAGAAAATAGACAAGAAAAAAGACACAGACATGAAAAATAGATCATCAGCGTTGTGTGTGATGCTGGTATGGGAGCAAAGAAAAAACATAGAATATACCAGTTGCTTTTCTACCCGCGCATATGGTAAAAGCCCATCGAGGGAAGTGGCGAAAATCATAAGAAGCATGTAATAGGCGATGCGGCTTGCAACCCATCACTTTTTGATTCCATTTTTTTGCCATCTATACGCCCTTAATCTTGCTAAACGTGGCCTGTAGGTCTTGCCACCTTAAGCTCTGTCTACCCCGTAACGGATAGACGTCATTTATGTATCCATGTATGTACTGGAAGGTATAAAGGACGAAGACACGAGTACGCGGGTACTGGGACCTCGTGCAAGGGTTTAAAAACAAAAGCCTATCACAACAAAATTGGACCAAACATTTATTTTACCGCCCATTATAACCTAATCCCTCCTTCCACTCATTCTTCTAACAATCACAGCTCAACTTAACTAGACGTATGCCAATTACGAACTTCGCGACAACGACCGCTACAAAGTCATAAGTGATACTTACAAGAGCATTGTGAATTTAGCTTTAAGTGTTAGGTCGTAAAGTTTAATTTTGATTGTTCTCTGTTACGTGATTGTTATGATCTGTTTGATTTAGTGAAGTCTGTTGAGCTAGATAAAGATTGTAGCTGAAGTCAAATCAAACGGCATAAGTCCATGGATATCGGCAACGTGATGTGTGTTCTCTGTGAATAAGATAGAGTTCATTATTGGGTTCATCGCAAACAGAGACACGGACGACTTTTATGTTTTGTAAAAATTTAAAACCCCCCACGTATTAGTCGAGTAAGTAAATAAATTAAAAAAAAAGTATGCTCAAAAATTCCTTACATTATTTAGGAATATAGCTGATACTCTTCAAACTGCTGGACCGATTTTGACCAAACTTGGCTATGAAACACCGTAAGGAAACTGGCTTTCGAATGAAAAAATCGTATCGAAATAAGTCCATTCGCTTGAGATCTACAACGCCACACACACACAGACACACACCAGAAATCGACGTCAAACATACAACACCCCTCTTTTTGCATAGTACACACACATACACAAATCACGTCTTTATCGCTTACGGGGTAGACAGAGCCTAAGGTAACAACCTACAGGCCACATTTAGCAAGATTGTGGGCGGATAGGTGAAAAATGAAATCAAAATAGTGATGGCTTTTGCATGGGGGTTAAAAAACGCCTCAAACGCGTTGATGTCATGGAAAAGTTGGCAGCGCCCCTTACGGAACAAAGCGGCAACAAACTGTTCATAGTTTTTAACATTTTAACGAGGTCGGGACGTTTATCGTGACCGAAAACTTACTAAGCATACACGCATACTGTCCGCAAAAGCGGAAGTTCGTCCGAAGTGGCCAGCTCGTTTATTTTGTACCGACAGCAAAAACAGCACCTGCCGTTGCAAATTGACCGTGTTAATATTTCCAAGCAGACTGCAACTTGATAGTTTCTGTGGAGGGCTTTCTATATTTACGTTTTTAGGGGTTTCGTCATCACTACTCTTTACCTATCACTATCACTACATAGTATAAAACAAAGTCGCTTTCTCTGTCCCTGTGTCTCTATGTATGCTTATATCTTCAAAACTACACAACGGATTTTGATGCGGTTTTTTTTAATAGATAGAGTGATTCAAGGGGAAGGTTTTTATGTATAATTCTACGCAGACGACGTCGCGGGCAGAAACTAGTATAGTATAAAACAAATTCGCTTTCCGCTGTCTGTCCCTATGTTTGTTGAGATCTTTAAAACTACGCAATGGATTTGGATGCGGTTATTTTTAATAGATAGAGCGATTCAAGAGGAAGGTTTATATGTATAATACATGCATAATATGGTAGAGAAACACTGATTGCACCCGTGCGAAGCCAGGCGGGTCGTTAGTTATGAATATAGACCACGACGGGGGGGGGATTCAGTTTGGGTTCGCTCGTTGAGCTAAAACCTGCAGGGTAGTGTTACTATTTTGACACTCGGCATCGGACTGAAATGACCAGCTCTTGTGTGAATGTGACAGCTAGCTGATTCCGATGCCAATTGTCAGCCCATACATGAACTGTCAAAATGAACACGATGGCGATTGCGAGCTAGTTAGACAATAAGCCTACTGAAGTGAGTCGGAATTGAATCGCATTAACACGTCATGGTAAGGCCCTAGTTCAAGCCTTCTCACCCGGTTCACACCTGAGTAGACCTTTGATCAGCTGTGGGTGGATACAATGTCTCAAAATTAATCCAGAATATATTATATGCAGATTTAATTACTCTTCTTCTTTGTCAAGTCGTTATAGCGACGACAACTTCGCCAATGTCAAAGTAACAAAAATATAATTAAAAAATCTTGTGACAAAATGCCGGCAACGCTGTACGGTAATGGTCAAAGACCTCCCCCATGTCGGGCTCTTAGCCAACGGTCAATGATATACCTCAGAAACTGCCAGGAAATCATTAGCCGATGCCCAGGGTGCACCGTCCCCCCGGACGGATCCAAATTGGTCCATGTTCAAAGGCGTCATAATAAAAAGCGTTCCTTGACAGAACTGTGCAAAGAAAATAAAATCGCCAGAATAGTTTTAAAACACTGTATATTTGACTTTTTTTCACATTATTCGATGATTAAAATAATAAACTGGCAACACTGGCAACCCTAACGCATCAATGGCGGCCATGCGTCGCGATGCGCGAACCGGGTCGAGCCTACTCTTAAGTAATTAAGTGGCAGGTAATTAATTTTACAAGGCGTATCATTAATTACTGTGTTGCATGTGCGTTGTGTAAAAAGTAGCAAAGAAATTCTACAAGCTACCAGCTAAAATGCCTAATGGTTTCACCTACGGCCTCGCAACCTCAAGTTGTTGGTTCAAATCCCGGGCTCGCACTTCTGAGTTCTTCGGAATTTACGTGCGAAAGCACATTGTGTTTACTTGATTTGTTGGATAATTTTCCAGAAATCTGTATATGGAATTAGAGGTAACAGACCGCATGTGGTCAAGAGCTGCGGTTCGTTTTTGGATCCGTCCGAGGGGAAGAGCAGTGCTTGGTCCGGTGCAGCCTGGGCATCCTGGGCAGATTTTGAGGGATATCATTACCCGTTGGCTAAGAGCCCGACAGGGGGGGGGGGGGGGTGTCTTTTGACCGTGTTCCACCGTACAACGTTGCCGACATTATTGTCACAAGATTTTTGAATACTGTAGTATTTATTACTTTGACATTGGCGAAATCATCGCATCGATCGATGTTGCCATTTAAAAAAAAGAAGAAGAAGACTGCTTGCCTTTCTTGTAAACTATTCCTCTCTGTGTCAGGTTAGCTGGAAGAAATCCCTTCTTAGGGATAAGTTCGCCTTTGTACTATTTTCTGTGTACCTCTGTATTTTTTTTTTGATTTTTATGTGCAATAAAGAGTTTACATACATACATACATACTAAAGTCCCATATCAGTTCTTTGCACTACTACATACAATACAACAGGTCATTTACTTAAGTCGTTTACCCGTAATTACCTCTAAAAGTAAATAAACTGTAACAAATATTAATAACTGTAATACGCGAACCGGGCGGGGGCCTTAATTAATTAAGAGGCGGGTAATTAATTTTACACGATGAGAAGTTAGTCACGGCGATTTGTTATAATTCATTAGTCATGACGAGTAACTCTGTGTGAGGTAACACACATACACAAATCACGTATTTATCCCTGACTGGGTAGCCAGCCTAAGGTGACAAGACCTAAGAGCCACGTTTGGCATGATTGTGGGCGTATAGGTGGAAAGGGGAATCAAAATAGCGAATAGTTTGAGGTAACAGTTACTTATACTTAGTACTCGTTAACGTACTAGGTACCCAAGGGTTAGAAGCGGGTCCTTATTACTAAGACTTCACCGTTCGTCTGTCTGTCTAGACAGTTAAAATTTACACAGACGATGTATTTCTGTTGCTGCTATACCAAAAATACAAAAATAGTTTTTTATTTCTGTACGTACCAATGTCAAATGTCTTCACACTGCCTACATTTTGCTTAGATTAAAGAATGAATAGAAACAGATACAATAAAAATATATTGGAACGATTCCATGAAAAAAAATTTGCAAGAAAAGTGTATTTTCTTAAAAATTTACGGTCTGAAGCCTTAACTAAAGTCAAACTCAAAATTTAAAATATTTTTTAAGTCTGGTACGCATCGGTCTAACACAATCTTAAGTTTACTTTACACTATTTCCGTTCATCGTTTGATCCAAACTCGCTTCCCGAAACCATAAAAACTCAATTTCGTAGTAAGCTACGTTAAAACGGAGTACAAACTTATTTTACACCAGAAAAACGTCGCTGCCATATAAGTAAGATATCCATTTTGTACGTGAAATTAAGTAATACCATTTTTATCCGCCCGCATAATTAAATTTGTCACCGTTTAACTCAGGTAACCGCGTATATTGGAATGTCAACCATTTTTTTTAATTCGCTTCAATGCACCACGCCAGACTCCGTGGCAACAAAAACTTTTTTCGAACTGGCCATTCATAAAAGTTGCTTTAAAATCATTCGATTTATAAAACATTTCATTTTCATTGCAATGTGAATAAGATCTTATTAGTTGTCGATTACAGTTCGATTTTAAAAACGGGTGTCACTCTACTTTTTTTAAAGCGTGGTAGCATTTAACTGCCAGTAACTTTAAAACGAATCGTGGCTTATGGGTGTAAGGTTTTCTTTTAAATGCAACTTTTTTTTTGTGATTGCGCCCCGGCTGCCAGTTTGTTTAGGACATTATAGGGGTGTACCAAAGGATCATTTGTGTAACGTTATTATTAGCGGTTTTAAATCACAATGGAACGATTAAACTTGGCAAAGAATGCCACATTTATACCTTTATCTGTGCATTGTGAAGACACACCCGAACTAGTAAGACCCAATTTAAAATTGGCACGGTTCGTTAAATGAGTTCCAGATGAATTGAAATTAATAATCCCTATAAATATGAACATAGAAAGCATTGTTCATCAAATTTTGTAGAGCTCTTTTACACAGGATGTTTGAAACTATAAGAATTAACTTGCCTTCTGGGGCCTCCGGCAAGGGCCTGCGCTCAGCATCAGTACTTGCGCTTCTTGTTGTGTGCCGGCGTGGAGAATGACAGCCGGTGAAATTAATGACGCATGACGTATTTTATCTCTCTCTAGGCTAGCAACGCATCAAAATTCAAAATTAAAACTTTTTTTGCAAATAGACCACCAAGGGCTCTTTTATAACTACCAGCGCATTCGGAAAGACCATCATTGCCAAGAAGAATGCGCCGCAAGAAACTTGGCAGAAAGTCATTTTTCAAAATAAGAAACATTTTGGTACTACAATACTTAAATTCTACTTAAATTATTACATTTATAAAAGGGATATATAAGGTCTCCAAGTTAAGTAGGTACGTTAATTTATATTAGTCTATAGTAGAGATGTACAAAGTCTCTACTGGTCAAAGAAAAAAAATTATATGAAAGGAAAGAAGAAAAAATAAGATAAAAGAACATCGGGTGTGCTCTACCGGGAGCTCAGTTGCCATCAGTTGATCCACCCTCTCGTTTACCACCCTTAAAAAAACTCTCTTAATTCTTGTAGATTCTATACAGGTTTATACCGCGGATGTGCTCTATACAGCTAACGACTTTGAACAAATAAGCTATCTGCATTCTGATGCGAGCCAGCTCTTTACGAGCCTTTGTCTGTTTGTTAGTCTGTTTGTCTGAATATCCTGCTTGTTTAGATACTTTAAGACTACAGTTGGGAGTTAGTGTTTACTTCCTGGACAAGTATTTATGTTCGTAAAATACAGGTCTGGATGCATTAGCATGGATAACAGTGATGCTGGGCAGACTGAGATTACTTAAGATGATACTAGCGACCCGCCCCGGCTTTGCACATACATTCATATATCACGTCTTTATCCCTTACAGGGTAGACAGAGCCTTAGGTAACCAAATCTAAAGGCCACGTTTAGGATGATGGCGTAGAGGTGAAAAATAAATCAAAACAGTGACGGGATATTACTACATAGTATAAAACAAAGTCGCTTTATCTGTCCATATGTCCCTATGTATGCTTATATCTTCAAAACTACACAACGGATTTTGATGCGGTTTATTTTTTAATAGATAGAGTGATTCAAGAGAAAGGTTTTTATGTATATTTCTACGCAGACGAAGTCGCGGGCAGAAGCTAGTACATTATATAATATAAGATTTTCGCCAACTCCTTCAATGTAATTCCCCTTTCCACACTTATACGCCCTAAACGTGGCCTTAAGGTCTTGTTACCTTAGGCTCTGTCTACCCCGTAAAGGATAAAGTGATTTATGTATATATATAATTTTTAGAGACCTTGTAGGAATAACGCTACGCTATTGTCCTCCATACAATCCAGACATACTGAAATACAAATATTTACCGCGTTAACTGCGCATGAGTCGTTAAAGCTTGTTTGTGCTGCGCGGGCGCAATCAATAAACTGACCGGGATTGGAAAATCGAAATTCAAAGTTCGAACCATGTCGTTCCATTCATTCATATATTGTGAGGGGAAAGGCGCAGTACGAAAATTGAATTTCGAATTTCGGGGTAAAATGCCTGGGTTGCCATACAAAAAAAAAAAAATTTTTGACTTAAAAAGGGTAACTTTAGTAAATATCTCTACTATTCCTTTGACGCAGTCTCTGAACCTAGGACATATTTTTACCGGAAAATGGCATAGTTTTCGTGGGATGCATTTGGATTGCAGTTGCCTTGGTTGGAATTGGCTTGCATCCACCGTGAACCCGCAACTTTAACAAGTAGGTTTATTACCTAACTCGCTCGCAATCGCCATCGTGCTCATTTTGACAGTTCATGTAAGGGCTGACAATTGGCATCGGAATTATCTAGCTGTCACATTCATACAAGAACTGTCAAAATGAACACGATGGCGATTGCGAGCGAGTTAGGTAATAAGCCTACTGGTCCGTCCGCCTCGTTGAACGATGAATATTTATTTATTAGACCAATTTAAACTCTTTTAAATGTCTATAAACCAAATCAAAGTCAACAATGATAAATTAAAGACTCATATCTTCAAAGAAAATATAAATTTTCTCTAAACATTAGCAAATAAATGACACGAATAAAGCCGTTTCCGCACGACTAAATCAGTAGATTAAAGGCATAAAGTTGATAAAATATCTTCACACTCGGCAATTAAACAGGATTTATCGCTATCCAGCGTAATGCATGTTTCAGATGTAATGGTGGGAGATAGTAAAAATACAAGACGCTTAAAAGCTCTTATCATTGTTACTATCTGGATCTACAATTTAAATAGATGTAGAAGACGCAGGGAAACAAGTTGGAACACAGATCACCCACTCCTATAGAATATCTACACATACACACATACACACATCACGTCTATATCCCTTACGGGATAGACAGAGCCTGAGGTAACAAAACCTAAAAGCCACGTATAGCATGATAGTAGGCGTATAGGTGGAAAAAGGAATCAAAATAGTAATGGGTTGCTAGCCGCATCGCCTATAACAGGATTCCTAAGAATTTCGCCCATACCCTTGATGGGCTTTTACCATCTGCCCGGGACGAGAAGCAACTTGGTACATTCTATGTTTTTCCTTTGCTCCCAGACCAGCATGGAATGTCTCTTTTAATTATTTCATCGAATTAAGTTAGTCTGTGCATAAAAACTTCTATGCTGCTTCTGTGTTGCTTCTATGCTGTTCTGGGAGTAAAGAAAAAACATAGAATTTACCAGTTGCTTCTCTTCCCGCGCAGGTGGTAAAAGCCCATAGAGGGAACGGGCGAAAGTCTTAGAAATCATGTTACAGGCGAATACCACTATTTTGATTTCCCTTTCCACCTATACGCCCTTAATCATGCTAAATGTGGCCTTAAGGTTTTGTTACCTTAGGCTCTGGCTACCCCGTAATGGATAGAAACGTGATTTGTGTATGTATGTATACTTATATTCTACTTAACTTATAATACATTTTATAAAAGGGATGTAGGGACTGGTGCCGTCTAGGATCTCTCAAAAGCGGTGTACTGCCGTTTGGCAAATTATTTTTCCCAAATATCACTTCCCAAACAACTTATCGCAATACTTACATTTTCCAAGTGAACCTTTAGCAAAGTTACATTTAGCATTTAGTTCATTCGGTCAAACTATCATTTGGCAAATTATCACTTCGTCAAGATTTTAAAGCAAATGCTTCTTAAGCAAATGTTTTGTTTTGTCATAAGTTATATTCCAAAAATAAAATTCCCAAACATGACACTTTGCATAGTATACCTACTTATAGCAAAAATCTGGCAAATGATAATTATTTTATCTCATTAATCATTGACTAATTAAAGAAATGAAAGCAGGTTAGGTTCGGTTGGAACTGCGATCCCCACAGACTAGAACTGCTTCCAGAAAAGTAGGTTAGGTTAGAACTGCGACCCCCACAGAAAAGAACTGCTAGATACCAGAACAGTAGGTTAGGTTAGGTTAGAACTGCGACCCCCACTGAAAAGAACTGCTACCAGAATAGTAACGAAAGTGGGTTAAGCTTAAAATACTAGCTTTTTCGAAATCCAAAATGCAAATTTTTGGTGCAATGTTTAAGTTGTGCTCTTAACGAAATATAATCATACCCTAAATTTGCCAAACAATATTTTGGAAAAAATATGTTATGCGAAACGATACATTTGACCATATGAAATTTGGTAAAATGAAACATGACCAAGTAATTATCTGGTGAACAATAATTTGCCAAAAAAAAATTTGCCAACTGTTACTTTACTAAAAGTTGTTTTGCCTTATGATTTTTTGGGAAATGAAAATTTGCGTAGAATAGTTTGCGAAGTGATGCTTTGGGGAACATTCTTTGCCAAACATTAGTAATCCCTCAAAAGCAGATAAGATTCTGCAGATAGTTCTCTAGACATTCGGAGTGTATCTATCAACGTCTGTGTATTCCCCACATTCCTTTTTTGAACAACCAAGCCGGCATCAAACGGTTCTCGGAACCAACTTTAACCATATCAAGTGAAGCTAAACAAAAACATGTGATTATCATGAAATCGTAATAAATCGTGCCCGTATCAACGTCGACTCCTGATTCGCACAAGCCAACATAGCCTTTGTTTCAAAGAACATAAGCTTCGCGTTTAATGTTGTTAGCTAATGTGATTCTGTGTTCCTGCTCAATTGTCCGTGAAAGACGGATGGGTATATAATTGTTGGGGTACAAATGGTGGGCACTATACGTTGACGACTTCGTTATGAAATATGTTTTTAATGCGATGATGTATTGTTTGTTTTGGAGGTATTTAGGTCGTTCGGATGCAGTCGTTAGGAGTCTTGGGTTTTTGGTAACGAGATTTTTTTTATATAAGTGGGGGCAAACGAGCAGACGGGTCACCTGATGAAAAGTAATCACCATCGCCCAGGGACACCTGCAAGACTTGGGGAATCACAGGTGCGTTGCCGGCCCTTTCAAGAACAGGAAGGCTCGCTTTTTAAAGATCCCTGAATTGTACCGCTCAAGGAATGTTGCAGCAGGAAGTTGGTTCCAGATCTTTGTGGTACATGGAAAGAAATTGCGTTTAAAACGCACGGTACTTGACTGCCAACCATCAAGATGTTGAGGATGGAAGGACAGACGGTTCCGCGAAGTACGGTAGTGGAATTTAGCCGCAGGCAGCAGTCCGAAGAGTTCATCGGAGCACTCCCCATGATAAAGTCGGTACAATATGCAGAGGGATGCTACATCCCTCCGCACAGCCAGAGAATCGAGCCGACGAGAGAGTGCCTGGTTATCGACAAATCGAGCAGCTCTGCGTTGGATGCGGTCAAATGGATTGGAGATTTTCAACATGAAACTACCGTGAGACTCAATCATAATTACACTAAACGGATAACTCGCGTATAAAAAGTCGAGTGATGTTCGACATGTTTCGGACAATTTCGTAGTCCTTCTTCCTGGAGCGCTCGCCCCGGCGGCAGCGAAACGAACACTCATCGTATGCATCGTGTGTGGCGTGTTCGTTTCGTTGCCGCCGGGGCGAGCGCTCCAGGAAGAAGGACTACGAAATAGTCCGAAACATGTTGAGCATCACTCTACTTTTTATACGTGAGTTATCCGTTTATGTGTAATTAGGGTTGGAGATTGTGCAGATTGTGACGTAACGTCTCCATTTCTGGAGTTTCGTTCAGAAAAATAAAATCTGTAATGAAACCGTTTTAGTGTTACTTCGTTGTCTGGCTGCCAAGTTTTGCCAGTCGCAAGTAAATCAAAACAATTTACCTAGAAATAGGAAATTTGGCAAAAAGCAAGATGCCGTATCGCAATTGAAGGAAGAATTAAAAAATGGGTAGCTTGTAATACATACATACATACACAAATCACGTCTTTAACTCTTACGGGGTAGACAGAGTCTGAAGTAACAAGACCTAAAGGCCACGTTTAGCATGATTATAGGCGTATAGGTGGAAAAAGGAATCAAAGTAGTGATGGGTTGCTAGCCGCGTCGCCTATAACATGATTCCTAAGAATTTCGCCCATTCCCTCGATGGGCTTTTACCATCTGCACGGGACGAGAAGCAACTGATACATTCTATGTTTTTCCTTTGCTCCCAGACCAGCATGGAAGTAACTTGTAATACTTGTAGGTATAACTTTGCTTCGTCGTCATTACATTAGCCTATACTATAGATATCCCACTGCTCGACGCAGGCCACTTGTACTTGCAACATTAAAAAAACTTGTACAGTAAAAAACTAAAAACATAAAAATATTCTAGTTGTTCTAGCCGACCATAATTACCATCTTCCTATTTTGGTTCTGAGATTTGCAGTACAGATGATATCAACAAACATATTATTACATAATCTAAGACAAGGCGGTCTGAATCGGCAGCAAATCACACAAACAAGGTTTTTTTGGAGCAAAAAGTCGACATAATTTGAGACTTGAAATTATGGTCTGTGTATTCTTAACCGTGAAGAGAATACCGATAAACCTTTTTATTTGTGGACCAACTGCAAATCAAACGTCGTTGCATCTCACTATGGTTTCATTGTGTAATTCTAGTTTAATTGTCCATCCTACTTCTTACTAGGTAATATTATAAACGCGAAAGGTTGTAATTATTAATTAAGTATGGATGAATGTTTGTAACTCTTTCACGCCAGAATGGCTGGACAGATCCAGGTGAAATTTGGAACATAGATAGATTATAGTCTGGACATAAGCTACTTTTTATCCCGGAAAATTGCGTAACTTCTGCGATAAACGAATTCTTTCGTCCTTATCTTTTACGGGATAGACAGAGCTAAGGTAAAAAGAGCTAGGTCATGTTTAGCGTGATTGAGGGCGTATAAGTGAAAAGGGGAATTAAGTTTGTGATGGGTTGCTAGCCGCATCGCCTATGACATGATTTCTACGATTTTCGCTTTTGGCTTTTCCATCGGCGAAAATCGCATGCAGACTAGCATCAGCTAGACCGCTCAGAAATGACGGCATAGCGCTCAGAGTTATTTTATGATATAGTAACAGCCTTCTAAGCGTTATTCACGCTGGTTCATTCCACATGTTTTTTTTGGGTGTGTAATGTATCGATATATCAACATTTCATATAATTTCAAAGGGTATAATCACTCATTGTGTATAATAAACGTTTGGTATAATTTTAAAATACATACATTTATTTCGTATATTTATCGTTCGGTATAACGCTTATTTCTTATAACGATTATCTGGTATAACGCTCATTTTATATAATGAACATTGTGTTTTATTTACCTAACCTAACCAACTTTTTTATAGCAGTTCGTTTTTGTTGGGGGACGCAGTTCAAACCTAACCTAACCTACTTCTTGATAGCAGTTCGTTTTGTGATTAAATAACGTTATACCATAAGTTCATTATAGGAAATAAGCATTATACTTAAAGAATGTTATATTAAATGATATTATATCAAATGATCATTATAAGAAATGATAATTGTGTCATATGTAAATATATTAAGTGTTGTTATATGATTTAATAATTATATCAAATGAGCGTTGTTGCTACTAATATTATACCAAAAAATTTTATAGCCATCGTTACGCACCCGTTTTTTTTCCATGGGCATGTAGTCTATTAGGAGCAATGTAACACGCCACATTGCGTATCAGAGCGCTTCACCTGTACGTTATCTTCGATCAACAATGATGATCCTTCCGGCCGATTTCGGCCATGGCGACCACTTCGACTCCTAGTTAGTATGACGCTCATGCGCCCGAAGATGGCTTAGCGATCTTAGCGGTGAAACCTCGCGCACGATGAATGCACGTGAGCACACCGTTGACATAATGGTAGCGAATGGCAACCGGCTGGCGAGACTTCAATAGAACGTACAAAAACAATTGTGTTAATATGACATGGTGACTGTAGTCGACGTTGCGCATTGAGATTATCAAAACGCTTGTAAAATGCCGTCTTGTAATTACAGGAGTTACTCAGCATCGGCATTCTTCTTGTAATGACACCGCCGCGCCTTGCTGTAGCGACTGCAAAAAAAAACAAAAATCAAAATTTTATTTTGCAAATTGGCTAAGGGCTCTTTTACATGTCCTTGAAACTACCAGCGCATTCGGAAAGACCATCATTGCCAAGAAGAATGCTCCGCAATCAACTTGGCATAAAGTCAGCAAAAATACTCCAGGAAAAGATTGAGGAAAATGTAAACCTACATACACACACATACACATACACAAATCACGTCTTTATCCCTTACGGGGTAGATAGAGCCTAAGGTAACAAGATCCAAAAGCCATGTTTTGCATAATTGTGGGCGTATAGGTGGAAAGGGGAATCAAAAGAAGTCGCGGGCAGAAGCTAGTAATCCATAATTCCCCCCCCCCCTTTTTGTCCTTAATGCTAAACTAGCTGTTGCCCGCGACTCCGTCTGCGGTGAATTCGCTTATCGATATCCCGCAGGAGCTATGCGATTTTTCGGAGTAGCCTATGTTTTAATCTAGGGTACCAGCTATATCCGCTCTAAATTTGATCCAAATCCGTCCAGTCGTTTCGGCGTGAAGAAAGAACAAACATACACACTCACATCGTCACATCCATCCATCCTCACAAACTTTCGCATTTATAATATACTAGCTTCTGCCTGCGACTTCGTCTGCGTAGAATCATACATAAAAACCTTCCTCTTGAATCACTCTATCTATTAAAAAAGCCGCATCAAAATCCGTAGTGTAGTTTTGAAGATATAAGCATACAAAGGGACATAGGGACATAGGGACATAGGGACATAGGGATATGGGGACAGAGAAAGCAACTTTGTTTTATACTATGTAGTGATGATGTAGGATAATAGAATAGGTTTTTTTATTTATTTATTCAGTACATCCACATCATGTATACAGTGTGAGGTATAAGAACTATTAATTGGTACACTAGTCTGATACACACAACAATAACGGAGTACATACCTCTATAAAAACATTACAATAAAAAAATAAAAATATCCACCCACCTATCCAAAAAAATAGTATAAGTATAAGGATTAGTATGGATAGTATAGTATCTTCCATGCTGGCCTGGGAGCAAAGAAAAAACATAGAATGTACCAGTTGCTTCTCTACCCGCGCAGATGGTATAAAAGCCCATCGAGAGAATGGGCGAAAATCATAGGAATCATGTTATAGGCGATGAAGCTAGCAACCCATCACTATTTTTATTCCATTTTCCACCTATACGCCCACAATCTTGTTATCATAGGCTCTGTCTACCCCGTAAGGGATAAAGTGATTTGTGCATATGCAAGTATAGTATGGATGTTTTGAGTCAGTTTTGCTGTCGTTACGTGGTCCGCGGCTGCAAAAACGGTAATAACCCATTGTCTGGCGACGTCCGCGACGGAAATCGGCTGCGGCCGTAATTTTATGGGAGGATTGTTTTCGACTGCGATTGCTCTGCCGTGACCGCTCCGGCTCAAAAACAATTATTATGTAGTTTTTGTTAATATACACTTGTCTTAAAAACCATGCTTCCACGCTGGTCTGGGAGCAAACAAATAGATTTCTGTCAAAAGAATAATTTTAAAATGCAAAAGCTTGCATTGCTATGCTATTGCTATCACTAGTTTGATTCCATTTTCCACCTATACCAGGGTTTCTTAAAGTGTGGTCCACGGACCCCTTAGGGGTCCGTGGCATGTCTATCAGGGGTCCGCAGTAGGTCAGTTAAATGTAATCATATTTATTAGGAAATTGTGTCGTAAACTTGACGAGACGCATCGTCGTCGTCGGGCGGCGAGGCCGGTCTATTCGCTAAAGAGCGATCTCTTCCAGACAACCTTTGGGTAGTGAAATTATCGAATGTTAAACTAAATAGGTACATAAATAACAACAGAAAACAAAAAGGTAACTACATATATATGCGAAACTAGCAATAAAAGATTTTTTTTTATTTAAATAAGGCTTTTTATTATTTCCCTAAAATATTTTTTGAGAGGGGTCCGTGAAGTTGTTTAAATTGTGAAAGTGGTCCGTGACTGCAAAAAGTTTAAGAAACCCTGACCTATACGCTCACAATCTTGCTAACCGTGGCCTGTAGGTTTTGTTACCCTAGGCTCTGTCTACCCCGTAAGGGATAAACATGTGATTTGTGTATATGTACCTATGTATGTACAAGCTTAGCACGCCGTAATGAACGACAACTCGCCACCTGCACAAAGCACTCAAAAGTAATAATAAATAAATAAATAATATCTTGGGACAAATTACACCAATTGGCATTGTTCATTTTTTTTAAGCTGTGCTTTTAACACCTTTATTTGATAAAATGGACTATTTCAAGCAACTAATTTGAATATTATGCTTTTACGTAGCTTTGTTAATTACTAATAAATATTTTTCGCTGTTTGATAATTCGTGAATTTAGACAGAATCCCAATCGCATTCGTTCGGCTGGCTATAAAAAAAACGGCTTTGTCTATGGTTTTGTTAGATTTGACAGTGACACGTGATAGTTGCCATAGCCAAACTTTTTTTTTTCATTTTTGTGGCAAACATTCGATGCTGGATTCTGTCTAAAAACCCGGTCGTTCGGTCAAACAAAGGTACAAAGTACTTTTACAAAAATATCTGCAATCATAAAGTATTTTTGAAATCGGACAAGATAAATCGGATAATTGATGGTTTTCCTCGAAATGGTTTTCGAATTGGAGCATACTAAAAAAAATTAACAATGCCAATTGACCCAGCCCCAAACTAAGCAAAGCTGGTGGTATAAATCAGCTTATATCTCCAAAACTACAGCTCTAATCGAAGTTTTGACTAGTTCACAAGATTAACGAGAGCTGTGATTGTCTTCTATGCTACTCGTATTTCAAATTCAGCAAATTTTTCGCCACTTTCGAGTGGTATTTTCACACTTTCAAAAATCGGGCCCCTGCACCGGTTTCCCGCAACTTTCACGATGTCGTCGGTCTTCAAATTAATACTCAATAATTTTTAATAGAGTGATGGCACCAGTCTTGGACACTTTAAGCTGCCAAGTACCAGTATTGGACACTTCATTCATTACGTTCTTTTTTTATTACAGGTAATGCAACTACGTGTATAAATTATGCTGAGTGAAGCTTCATATGGATAAAATCGTAAGTTTAAGAGAGAAAAGAAATACTTGTTCGATTTGTTCCAACTTTAGATCAAATCATTTGTGTGCGTGCGTGTGTTCACGTCACATTATAAAGGCGTGTTAACTTTGAGTTTTATCAACTTGTGAATTACTGAAACAATTTAATATCTCGAAAATTGGGCTTTAGCCAGCAATGTTCATATCTACGGGGAAGAACCAAGATCTCCTATATCTTACAAGATAGGAGCTATTGTTTCTCTCAATAGAATTCAAACTACAATTCCCCTTTGCCCCTTTACGCCCACAATCATGCTAAACGTAGCCTGTAGTTCTTGTTACCTTAGGTTCTGTCCAACCCGTAAGGGATAAAGACTTGATTTATGTATGTTTATGTAGATTGAAAGGCAATTGTATCAATACATCGATACTATCGACAGTCTTTGCTCAAACTATCGATGGTTTATCGAAACACAATCGATAGTGGACTATCGAGTGGCAACACTATAACAAAGCACTGGGTAGCTTCGTAACGTCTGTCATCGACTCGTTTAGTCGGCGCGTACGCACTGATCCTTTTGTAAACAACGTATACTTAGTATTTTAAAGTTCGTTATATTTTTCATATGCCTTGACTGATATTCAACTCAAAAATTCCAAACCTTATTCTGCAAATAGGCTGCCAAGGGCTCTTTTACATGTCTTTTTTTGAAACTACCAGCGCATTCGGAAAGACCATCGTTGCCAAGAAGAATGCGCCGCAAGAAATTTGCAAAAAGTATTTTTTTCACAATAAAATACATTTAGGTACTACAATATTTAAATTCTATTTGACTTATAATCCTATCCTACTAATTCTACTAATATTATAAATGTGAAAGTTTGTGAGTATAGATGTTTGGATGTTTGTTACTCTTTCACGCCAGAACGGCTGGACAGATCTGGATGAAATTTGGAACATAGATAGATTAGTCTGGAATAACACATAGGCTACTTTATCCCGGAAAATTACGTAATTCCTGCGGGATAGCGATAAACGAATTCTATGCAGACGAAGTTGCTGGTAACAGCTAGTCACACAGAAATTGAAAAAAAAAAATTTTTTTTCATGCCAAAATTGCCTTAAATCATTTTGCTAAAGAGCTGATACTCTTCAAATTGCTGGACCGATTTCCAAACATGGCTAAGAACCACCACAAGAAATCTGGCTTTCGAATGAAAGAATCCGCATCGACGGACAATTTCGTCAATCGAAACATCGATTCTATCGATAGAAGGCTATCGACATCACTAGAACAAAGCAGTGTGGAGCTTCGTAACGTCCGTCGTCGGCTCGTTCACCGGCGCGTGCGCACTCCTTTTACAAACAACTTATATTTAGGTTTATAAGCCCTTAAAGAGCGGGGAAATGTCAAGGTTGCTTTTGAAGCGCAAATGTATCATTTGCTTCGTGAATTTGGGTTGGTTTAAATAAACAGTGCGCAGAGAAACATTTTATTATCGTGTACGAGTTTGAAATGTCAGAGTAAATTTAGATAATAATTATGAGCTGCAAATTGCGAGGTCAATGGACAGGTCATACATATACTCATATACATCACGTGTCACGGGGTAGACAGAGCCTAAGAGTAGGTTTAGCATGGTTGTGGGCGTATAGGTGGAAAGGGGATTTGAAATAGTGATGGGTTGCTAGCCCATTGCATCGATGGGCTTTTACCATCTGCCCGGGACTCTTCCCGCATATCTACCTTACTATCGCGTATCTAAAGTAAAACACTTTGACTAGTAGAAACTTTATATTTCTCGACTATAGACTAATATAATATAAGGCTCGGGGACCTTGTACATCCCTTTTATAAATGTATTTAATTCAAGTAGGTAGAACTTAAATATTCTCACTGAAAAAATGACTTTCAGCCAAGTTTCTTGCGGCGCATTCTTCATGGCAATAATGGTCTTTCCGAATGCGCTGGTAGTTTCAAAAAATACATGTACATATAAGAGCTCTTGGCGGCCAATTTGCAAAAATATGTATATTTTTTTATATGATGGTGAAATAACAAAACACTCTTAATACAAGGTCAGAGCCAAATGTTACTTTATTTGCGAATAAATGGCACGTCTACCAAAAAAGGTTGGCCACCCCGGACCCATAGCTTCCTACTCTACAATACTAGCCATGCAGCTCTCAAAGCCATCTCCAAGCTGTTTTGGTTCGTTACACCAGTCACGATCGAGCGGCTGTCGCGCCCAATCAAAACTCGGTGACACTGTTAAGATGCCAGCTTGCATACTGCCGTCACGTCATCTGTGTACTGTGATTGCCGTGTTTATCAATTAGCAAGGTCTGTTAAACCCGTTTGTAAAAAAGTGGGCATTTTTACATATTTTATTTTGATTTTATTTGATTTACACAATCCTAGCGCTATTAGCCTCTTCAAAGATATTTCGAAGAGGCTAATAGACGCTACGGGTGACCGCAGAGCTGGCAGCTTCCTTGGACAGCGCATTAGTATCGCTGTCCAAAGGGGGAATGCTGCCAGCGTCTGCGGAACTATGCCACGGGGGCCCCTCCTTTTTTAATTATTTTACTTTAAGATTAGTTTTAGTTTAGTTTTTAATTTAATAGTTTAATTTGTATCAATTTCCATTTATGTAATTTTTATTTGAACAAACATATTTACAAGATCTAAAAGTTAACTAAATTTGAAATATGAAATTATTTATTTCGCAAGAACATACAGGTGTTACAGATAAAATATACAAAACTTAAAACTAAATAAATATACCTAACTATAAAAAGAAAACACCATCTAAAAGGCCCTCCTGCGGCATAGACCCCAACACACTGGCGGCATTACCTCTCTGTACAGCCAGAGAAATTCGCTGGGAGAGGTAAGCGCCAGCTCTGGGGTCTCCTGAGGTGTCTGTCAGCCGGGACGACAAGGCTCTCATGAAGGCCCTCATGTCAGCCGACCAGGGACGCATTGTCTCCACTGCGAGCGCCGCAAACGCAAAGTTGATATGAAAAAACCTTAAACTACTTAATCTAATCCTAAATACCTGTATTTACAAATATCGCCCAGATCGTTGCCATGGGGCAAGGTGCCCATAATGCTGGCTACGTTTCCTCGTTGGATAGCAATGCCTATGCGTTGCCCGAGGAAAGAGCTAGCTCTGTGGTGGTCACCTGTGGATTTTAATATATATTTTTTTAATGTTTTTTGAGGTTCGAATTTGAATTTTGTCCATACTTACCCCGTTTTACGGTACGTCATTATGTTCTTTTATTTTATTTACATTGACGATCTTTTTGTGACTTATTATATTTTGACATAAAATATAATAAAGTCACAAAAAGATCTATTTAAGGGATATTTACAAAGTTACAATCGACAGCAGAACGGGCATAGACGGAATTAGACCAGCCAATGAGCGCGCGTGTTGGGTTTATTGGGTGCCAGTGATGCGGCGCAGGCGCAGCGCGGGTGACATCTCTTGACATACGCTATATTGGTTCTAGATGATAGTTTGAACATATAGGACGTTACGGTCGTAGATATATTTGTAACATTTATTTATTTGGTTGGATCAACAAAAAACAGAATGTACCAGATGCTTCTCGTCCCGCGCAGATGGTAAAAGGCCATCGAGGGAATGGGCGAAATTCTTAGGAATCATTTTATAGGCGATGCGGCTAGCAACCCATCACTATTTTGATTCCCCTTTCCATCTATACGCCTACAATCATGCTGATTGTGGCCTAACGTGACGTTCCGTGACCAAATTGGGGACGTTTTAAAAAAAGTCAGTAAACCGACGAGCATGCACGAAGAGATGAAAGTGGGTGAAGCGAATGAGTATGTCAGGGTCGTAGCATGTGGAACAAAGTAGTCTCTGCCTATCCTTATGGGAAAGAGGCGTGACGGTGTGTTTGTATGTGTATGTATGATAAATAATTAAATGTTTAGATAAATTAATAACCGATAATTTCTATAAGCGGCTGAACGTCATGTGATCAAGGCCACGTCGTGTGTGGCCAGCGTAACAGAAAAAAAGGAACCATAAATATATAATTGCGACCTCAATGTTCAATTTCAAGGTATAATAAAAATGATGTTTAATTGGTTCAATACTCTTTTTTGGACAGTTTTAAGTTCTTCATAGTTAGAGCCGTTAATTTAGGCTTTTTATCAAATAATTTTGTAGCTACTATTTCAAGCAATATGGTCAACATACCGTTGAACTTCTACGCCGGTTTCTTTTCTATCATTCGCCAAAAAAGCACAGCATTAAAATTCGCAATAAATCCCGTAAAACTCAAAGGTGTGTCCAGATTCAAATCCACGCCCCACTTACGAAGCAGGCAAGCATGTCAGATGTGCATTTCTTAAAGTCGTTTTCATACTTTTTGCGATCTGCAGCGTCGTCAAATCAATTCTGGCCACTTGACGCTTAAAAAAAACGTCAAATTTCGCGCGCTTTTCACTTTTGTTTTTTTAATCTGTTTAAAGCCATGATTGATGAGATACAGCCGCGCGGAAAGGCGTGAACGCTAAAAAAGGTTGCATTAAATAACAATTTTTCACGCTGACAAGTACCGTCCGGGTTATGCGCTTTTTACGCTGCATGCAGTCGGTTAAGACATAAATATAAGTATTTAGAGCGCGGGGATTAATTTTACGGTTTATATGACGTTATTTTGGGTGCTTTTTCAGTATGTTTTTTGCGTTTGTCAGATTTTGACTGTTTATTATTCAAAAGTGTACCTAATTATTTCATTCTTTCTCAAAACCCTTTTCTTACATATCTCGCCTCGTAACTCAGGCTCGTTGTTGACTAGGACGACATATTTTATCCCTGATCATTGATCAATCAAAATAGTTAATAGATCTGATAGATCTGAATAGATCTGGCTGAAAAGACGGTTCTGGCTGAAAACCAGTGCTGCAGGTGTCTACCACCTCAGCGTAATGCTGTGCCAGCGACCGTTTCACTTTTGCGAAGACACACAACGCTGATGATCTATTTTTCTGTTTTTTTTCTCGTTTCTTTTTTCTATAAAATTGTGTTTTTTGCCTTATATTTTGTGTTTTGCAAAAATAAAAAAATGTCTTCTTTCTTCTTTCTAGATTAGTCGAACCTTTTGGTTTGTGCATTCTTACTTTATGTATTACAAAATTAGCTATTTAATAAATTTATATTTTGTTTTAACACCTATATGAAGTAGAGTCATCGAGTTGTTCAAACGCTTTGCACCTAAATAAAATTATCACGAATGCGATAATTAGGACCCGATGTTTAAAGAAATTTACCTACAATTCGATACAGAACATTCCTCACATTAATTACTTAACTATTTAACGCCCATTGAAGTCGGAAAGTGTAAAAAGTTTTTAATAAAACTATTCTATAAAGCCTCTGCCACACTGCACTCGCTTAATACGCTAATGGCGAGGAGCGCGCGTGATTGACGCATAATTACGTAGCTCGAACAGCGCCAGTTTTCCCGCCGTAAACCAATTGACGTTTGATCGATTGTTCTTTACTCGAAATTGAAAATTATGAAAAGTTTAACGTTGAAGGTTTTATTGGTGTCGAGTGGTTGGGAGACAAAGCGTTTAAAGGCTTACCATCTGCAACTAAGATTGAATTAAAAAATAATCATAATAAAAACGCTAAGGTTTAACCTAATTTATACATTATGTATTAAAACGCCAAAAACTATTTTAATACAAGTCAATGTGTCTTATTGTTTTTACCGACGAAGGAAGTGTCGTATTAAAAATTATTAGGTAAGTTAGTTTTTTAAATAAATAATTTTAAATACATTTACAAAAATTATATTCTACTTAACTACCACTCAATACATTTATGCTAGGATTTATAAATAACTATTTTTGGGATGTATAAGGTCCCCAAGTTAAGTAAGGTGCATTGGGGTAAATTCGAAATTGGGGAATTCCGAAAATCGTGGATATCCGCTAAACGGGGAACAATTCCACAATCTGGCAACGCTTATCTAGAAGCCAAAGACATTGTAGCTTCTAGGTAAGCGTTGCTAGATTATGTAATTGTTCCCCGTTTAGTGGATATGCACGAGTTTCGAAATTCCCCCCATATTCGAATTTACCCCAATGCACTATACATTTAGTTATATTAGTCTTTTAGAGGGAAGGTCGCAGGAGTCTGCTGGATGAGGGCAGCACAAGAATTTATGGCGTTTGGGGGAGGCCTTCTGCAGTACATTACCTACCTGTTTTGCACGAGCTCATTGTCTAAGGGAAGACGGGCGCAGCGTACCAGCCCTCCCCTTGGCGTGGTCCTGGCGGAAGCCCTGGAAGCTTGCGTCCCCATCACACCTGACTGAGACAACGCCGGAGAATTTTTAGTTTGGGTATACCCCTTCAGGGAGGAGTCCCCGTGGCTAGGGCATCCATAAAGATTTCCTCTCCGTTTAGACGTATCTTGGCTGATGACTATGGTACCTACAGTTTTCCCGTAAACCATTGACTTCCGCCACAAAAATCCTTGGCCGTTTGTCGCCGCTCCGGGAACCGATCAATCGTTCCCGGAATAGAACGTTTGATGTAGATCGACGGCGCATGTTTACAGCATGCTGCAGTCGCCTGCACCTCTATTCCGGTTTATTCTTGTGAACAATTACATTGATCACGTCTCTATCCCTTACGGGGTAGACAGAGCCTAAGGTAACAAAACCTTAAGGCCACGATTTGCATGATTAAGGGCGTATAGGTGGAAAAGGAAATCAAAACCATGATGGGTTGATAGCCGCATCGCCTATGACACGATTCCTAAGACTTTCGCTCATTCCTTCGATGGGCTATTACCATCTGCGCGGGAAGAGGAGCAACTGATAAATTCTATGCTTTTTCTATACTCCCAGACCAGGATGCAAATAATACAATAAAATGCTTGAAACTTAACCATAAGACACATTAGGTATTACAACCAGCTTTAATCCACATGTCTTATCTTTAAAAATGCGTGAAAAATCAATACCCAAACATCGGAATTCCCGTCAAACCTCGCACGACAATAAAATTAAAGCCGAAATCACAACAAGTTTGACGTAAATACGAAAAAAGATATTCAAAAGAAAAGGGCAGTCGCTATCGCGGCCATTTATCGCGCGCGTTTGACGCGCGTCTATCGCGCGACACATCTCTGTATGCTCGCCGACCTGCAGGGTTGCCAGAATTAATAATGTTATAGTGATTTCTTAAACAAAGTAAAGTCAGTCAAAATCAGATTCGGAAGTGTAAGTCTTACGGTGTAAGGGATAATTAGGTTTGTGGGATTTATATGTGTTGTGTGGATAGCGGTGTAACAAGGTAAACATTTTTTTGTTCATTTTCTGAAATTTAAAAAAAGAAAGAAAGAAAAAAATATATGTACCTACCGAAGGTAGTTAAAAAACAAAAACAAAATTAAAAAAAAATACAATATGGTCCCCAATGACATTACAATATTTTTTTTCAGCATTATGCTGGCCTTGCAGCCAGCGCTAGTCTTCCACAAATTGAAGTTTGTAGAAGTTTTTATTAAGTTCGTTATAACTACGAATAATAATAAGTCTTATTATTATTCGTAGGTTAGTAATTAATTTATTAATTAGTTAATTCGCCACCGATGTGGTAAAAAATAAACAAATAAGTACACTCAGTACAGTTTACAACTTTATACGAATTAGATTTTGTGGATTAGGAGTTCACTTAAGTGAGTGAGGATTGCTGCGTTGGAAGATTGTTAACTGACGCGAGTTCTCCACGCCTAACACATCACCGCAAGCATTGCTGATTAGCGACGGAATTAGAGAGTAAGATAGCGATAGCAATCCGGGCGGGCTTAACACAAGGTCATACCGATCAGAACATTTTTTTTTAATTAAAACATTTTCAATGCTTTTTTTCTACTTTTATTTTAGTCTAGCAACCCTGCTGACACGTTTTATGATTTCATTTCGTAGATCAACCGACAACGGCTGGCGTGTCGTGTAAATATTTGATTCTAGTTTGTTCCCACTGTTTGGATGGTTGTAAATGTTTGGATTACTTAATAATTTGTTGGTTTATATTAGATTTGTAGTTCAGTGGAGGCCTTCATTAATTTAAGTTCTTTGGATAGTTTTGTTAGAGGAAAGTAGAGTTAGGTACGATTTTATTTGTGCCTCCCAATTTTTTTTTAAGTCGAATTAGTAGCTAAGTAAAATGCCAATATGATTCTGTTTTGTAAAAAAATACTGTACTTATTGGCATGTACCCACTGTTAATAATCAAAAGTTCATTTGCAAATTATTCTTTTTCATTTTTTATGGCGACAGCGCCTTCGGGACTCGGCAATTTTTTTTCTCAAACATGCAATGAAATATTGATGTTATGATCCTTATCGCCTATAACATGATTCCTAAAATTTTTGCCCGTTCCCTCGATGGTCTTTTACCTAAGAGGCAATTGGTATATTCTATGTTTTCTTTGTTTCCAGACAATCGTGTTCATTTCATCATTTTTCTTAACGAATTAAGTCAACACGTTTTCTTATTCCCGCCAAAATATATCAAGCTTACCATCATAAAATACAAGATGGCCGCCACACGTAACGCGAAGGAGAAAATTAATAACGATTAGCGTCGACAAGTGTCTGGATTTATTAAATACAAAGATGGTGGCTTGTTTTCATAATTATTTATTCAAACAAAGAGCGAAACATGTTCTGATGCCGGATTTAATTTGAAATAACTGTCAAAGCCAGTTTGTGTGAGTAATGGCGTTAACCGACTCTGGAAAGGATGGTCTCACTTCGTCTGATTTTTTTAAAAAATGAAATAATTTTATTCTTACCGCGCAGACGATGCTGCTAGCAACCCATCACTATTTTGATTCCCATTTCCACCTATACGCCCACAACCATGCTAAACGTGGCCTTTAGGTCTTGTTACCTTAGGCTCTGTCTATGTAAGGGAATAAAGATGTGATTTAATCTAATCGAATCGAATCTATGTGTAATTCTAAGTCAAAGTCGCGGGCAGAAGCTAGTATTAAATAACCTCACGTTAATGTATACGTGTCTTTTATAATGACGACTGTAAATAGCTATAATTAAGTAGAGTCGAGGTGTCATCGAGTGGTCATTCCAGCTGTCATTGTCGTCGCTATATACGCTGGGGAACGGTTGGCGGCGGGTACGAGGCAAAAGCGAGAAGCGATAAAAAAATGGGATACAGATAGGTATATTCGAGAGCGCAAATCTTAGGTATCATGTTATAGGCGATGCGATGGCCACCCACTATTTTGATTCTACTTTCCATCGATACACCGACAATCATGCTAAACGTGGCCTTTTGGTATTGTTACCTTAGGCTCTGTCTACCCCGTAAGGCATAAAGACGTGATATATGTATGTATGAATGCGTACATTGGGGTACCGAGTAGCGGCTGATACAAGATTGGGTGAAGCGGGAACTTTGGCCCGATTTTTGAAACCATATCGCTGAAATTACTCTTCGTAAAAGGTGTAGCCCTGAGGGAGCCCAAACTTATATCGTAAAGAAACTATCGCTTTATTTCAATCATCTTGATTTTCGTAAAACTCTCTTAGGGGCTGGAGCTTATGTTAGATTAAAAAGCCTTCGCTGCAAAAAATGGTGAACAATTGTGTAGAATTGGAAATACAAGTATAGTAGAACGTAGTACTAAATCTTGTGAACCATATTTTTACCGCTTTTGAGTAGCACTTTTGTGTGATGGATACAAGAAAATAGTCGAGAGCACGAGAGCGCGCGAGATAGACTACCATCTCTTTCTTTCTTCTTTCATACTTTGACTAGTAGAAATTTTATACATCTCTACTATAGACTAATATAATTTAAGGCTCGGGGACCTTATACATTCCTTTTATAAATGTATTTTTCTCAAACATGCTCGGAAATGTATGCGTTAATGTCCCGATATGAGGACATGAAGTTTCTCGTTTATGGCTCCCTACATTACTTCTTGGCTTAGGCCACAAATGTTAGTATGAAAATCCATTTTTGTCCGCTGCTCTAATTTTTTAAATTTCTATACTAAAATTAAATTGGCAAAGGAAAAAATTACATACAGCCAACCACCACCACAATCTGTACCTAAGCATAATTGCGACATAAAAAAGAAAAATCTATGGTACTATATTTATGTGCGGTTAAACATGGTGCTCAAATAGCTGGATCAAATTAGTACATTTAAAAAATAAAAAAGGTGGCAAATCGAAAATCTTTTTTTCTGCTTATGCGTATTTCGTAGTGATTGTTATTATAATTTAACAGAAATAAAAATGACTTCTAGTGATGAAAGTGACGGGGAACTTATGAACTGTACTCCGCCTCATTTAAAAGAGGAGGCAAATTTAGCTATGCAAAATATGCTACCGGAAAAAAGTAAAGAGATTTTACTTGATTGTCTAGTAGTTATTTTAATTTTAATATTTCCTCACATTGTTTGAGAAAAACACTATACAAGCTTTGGCCGGAACAGGGATTGCAGGACTCGTTCTATCTGGCCTCGTCTTCGACTCGGCCACCTACCCCAAACTCGTCCAGCAATCCCTTACTTCACGGCCTCTGCAGTAATGTACTATAATTTAAGTATTGTAGTAGCTTAATGTATTTTATTTTGAAAAAATGGCTTTCTGCCAAGTTTTGTGCGGCGCATTCATCTTGGCAATGATGGGCTTTCCAAATGCGCTGGTAGTTTCAAATAAGACACGTAAAAGAGCCTTAGGCGGCCAATTTAAAAAAAAATGTTTTTTTTTTCTGTTTGTCCCAGAAAGAGACGGCTAGTCTAGTCTATCTTTCGTGCGCTTTCTAGCCGTGCAGTAAACGTGTGTCGCCTATCGCCTGTGTCTCGGGCCATTCGACGCGGTGACAGGTTGACAAATTAAAACAGGTGACGCCGTCGGCTGGATTAAGCGACCGCCGCTGCCATGGGTTTGGGCTTTTGAAGGCATTGAGGATATCAACTGGAAAGTATTTAGTATTATGGATTTTCACATATGTGTGTGTATGTATACATACGTACATACCGTCACGCGTCTACCCCTGTGAGGCAGAGACTACTTTGTTCCGCTTGCTACGATCCTGACATACTTCATTCGCTTCATCCACATTCATCAATCTCTTCATACCATGCTCGCTGGTTTCGGGTACTCCTGACCAGACCTTTTCCAAAACGTCTCCTATTTGGTCTCGGAACGTCCGTCTAGGCCTTCCCCTCCCAACATATATAATTTCATCATCATGAATAACTTCTTTGTAATCTGAGCTTCTAGTATAGTTTTCGATTAACACGAAAAACATCTCTACCGTGTTCTTATAAACAACTCAATTGTTACGGGCAAATTGACAGCGCCTCTAGCGGATCGAAACGGCAACTTACCGTGACAGCGAGCGAACTTAAACTGAATCGGAATGGGGGCTATCGTTTCTTTGCTCACCAGTTGGCGCCACTGTTGACTAAGGTCCAGAGGTATAGCTGTCAAAAGCAAAGTTTTAAATCTTGAATCTCATTAAGTTTATTAATTATGTCGCAATGTTGTGCAGTTCCGTTTTGTCTGGAAAAAAATTCTGCCGTCAAAGCGTTCACATTCATCGCCAGATAATCTATATTCGCGATAATTTCACGAAGGAGATCACTTTTCAATAGGTAAATGAAAGAAATTATAATTTATGTCACGAAGCCCGGCACAACCAGTGAAAAGTGAATGTTATTGGACCTCACGCGACACTAGCGCCTCTAGTGGCAAATCCACGCGCGATAGCCCCCACTGAACAGCATTAAGACGTCATGGTATGTATCTCATAGTACATGCCATTTTAACGCAAACGCGTGTGAAGCGTATATTGAAAAAAAAATGAAAAATGAAAAAAGTTCATTTTTTTTTTTAGGTATACATGTTGAAGTATCAAGGTTGGGACCTCCTGGTAAGCATAAGAATGCTTGTGTCAGGAAGTTCCGCTCCTCTGTTATTGCCAGCCTTTTGCTATTTAATACGAAAAGAGTACAGCACTTATACAGTTTGACAACAAAAATAATGCTCCACGATGTACCTGCGCAGTAGACCAATTTTAGTAGCGCGGGAAACTCTGGCGCTGTTATTGGTCGATCGATTTCGTACCAACAATGGCAAAATCGTGTAAGCGGGACAGAGCTAAGAATGCAAAGCAAGCAATACTCTGCCAGTTGCGCTTGCAAATAAAGTTCAATATAGATTATTTACACGTTCGGCTACCATCGGAAACTGGTCTGCGCTTCTCTGCGCAAACGAATACTGCCGATGCGCATTATATTTGTTGTCAAACTGTACGTAGCTGTAACTGTCCCCAACTTATTTCTCTTATTGGTTGTCTGGTAGAGATCGCTATTAAGCTGTTGTCTACTTTATTCTTTGGTTCTGTATTGTTTTGTACTAATTTGTGGTGTTCAACAAAGAGTATTTGTATTGTGTTGTATAGCTAACAAAGTAACGGTTCAACTTAAATAAATGGTTTGTGCGCGCGTGTGTGTGTGTGTGTGTGTGTGTGTGTGTTTGGATGGGTGGGTGTGTGTGTGTGTGTGTGTGTGTGTGTGTGTACGTGTGTGCGTGTGTCAATCAACAAAGAAACTGAAGCAGAATTCAACTCATGCTTGTTTTCCTATCTCAAGTTGAAACGGCTACAGCGTATTTATGCAAACATGGCATTAATTTACCCAGTTTACGGACGGCAAGCTAATCCGCGGGGTAAATACTGCAACTGCACATCGCTGCGACTGGATTAACTGTGTATTTTAAGTATTTGTCGTGCCACCACAGTAATGTCCGTTGAATTTACAACAATTTAACGGGAACTTAACTATGCTCCATTGAGAATAGAATTACATACATACATACATACCTACATAAATCCCTAAACGTATCCTAGAGTGGAGACCACGTTTGGGAAAGCGTAGTGTGGGACGCCCTGCGACGCGTTGGACGGATGACCTTAGAACAGCTGGCAGTGGCTGGATGAGGGAAGCCCAGAATCGCGAAAGTTGGCGCAATATGAAGGAGACCTACGTCCAGCAGTGGACGGACAATGGCTGTAGATAGATAGATATACATAAATCACGTCTTTATCCCTTGCGGGGTAGACAGGGCACAAGGTAACAAAACCTGAAGGCCACACCCAGCATGATAGTGGGGAATCAAAATAGTGATGGGTTGCTAACTGCATCACCTATGACGTGATTCCTAAGATTTTAGTCCATTGCTCGATGGGTGTTTACTGCGCGGGAAGAGAAACAACTGGTACATTCCATGTTTTTTCTTTGCTCCCAGACCAGTACGGAAGAAGTTTAATCCTCTCTAATAAATTCAAAAGTTTTTTACATCTGGTATTACCTTCATAAAATGTAGGCCGTCAATTCAACAAACGGCATTCCAAATTCAAAACAAACGTATCAAACCCTTTTAGTCCAGGAATGAATGAATGAATGAATGAACGAGCGCCGGCTCGATCCTAATTCAATAACATTCAATTAAGCCGCCCTGCAATTAGTAACCGGTCTCGAACGCGGATCGCGATTCACTGAATGAGACTTAGTTTACAATTAACACTTGAACCACATTTCGTTAACTCGACAGGCGACAATTAACTACGACAATGCATGTTAACAGGTACAGATACACAAATCACGTCTTTATCTTTTACGGGGTAGACAGAGCCTAAGGTAACAAGAGCTACAGGCCACGTTTAGCAAGACACTTGAGGGCGTGGAGGTGGAAAGTGGAATCAAAATAGTGATGGGTTGCTAGCCGCATCGCCTATAACATGATTCCTGTTTTTTTTTTTTATTTATTTAAATGGGAAACAAACAGCATCAAAATTACACGTATAGTTAAATGAATACAGTAAATACATATATGCCAAAACAGTTTCCACTTATAATTTATACATCTATTTGCTCGAAAAGTAACACGTGCCAAATAAATTTTAAATTTTAACTATAAATTAGAATATAAAAAAAAGAAAACAAAAAGACAAAAAGAATAATATTGGAACAGTACCTATCGGATTACAAGCACCCGAGCTCAACCAAAAACATCCACAGAGACACCGGTTTACTAATCCAAAATAACTCTCCTGCTCATTTTCGCCCATTCCCTCGATGGGCTTTTACCATCTGCGCGGGAAGAGAAGCAACGGGTACATTCTATGTTTTTTCTTTACTCCCAGACCAGCATGGAAGTAATGCATGCTTGTAATGTAATAGTACAGCGTGTATGTATGTAAACTCTTACAGACACACACATAAAGCACGTCTTTATACCTTACCGGGTAGCCTAAGGTAACAAAACCTAAAGGCCACGTTTAGCATGGATGTGGGCGTATAGGTGGAAGAGGGAACGTAGTAATGGGTTGCTAGCCGCATCGCCTATAACATGGTTCCTAAATTAAAAAAAAAATACTCTCACATTAGGTCCAACGCATCTGCAATCTCCTAGTGTTGCAGGTGTCAGTCCTAGTGTTGGAGAAAGAAAGAAAGAAAACGTTTATTTATGACAATCACAAAAGTAGTTAAAAAACAAAAACATATAAAAGCGACATAAAAATAAATTGTCACAACTCAGTATTTGCTGGCCTTACAGCCGGCACTGATCCTCTGCATTAAAAGATAAATATATAAACAATACAACAATAAAAACAAAAACAAAAATAATTTTATCTGGTTGCCTGGGCACAACCCCTTTGCCTTTTAAAGGAGAGAAAAATACAGAATAAGCATAGACAACCACACCACAGACAATAGAAGACAAGAAGAGAAATGTCAATGAATTGTCAGTTTGCCTTCCTCACTACACAGTATAAAACAAAGTCGCTTTCTCTGTCCTTATGTCCCTATGTCCCTTTGTATGCTTATATCTTCAAAAATACACAACGGATTTTGATGCGGTTTTTTTTAATAGATAGAGTGATTCAAGAGGAAGGTTTATATGTATAATTCTACGCAGACGAAGCCGCGGGCAGAAGCTAGTATCGTATAAAAGAAGTGTCTCGGGACCAGCCGCATCCAGTACCACGTCATCAGGGACGCAGCCGGTAGGATCTTTATAACAAATCGTTGCGTCATGTTTTATGTAATTTGCTGTATCACTATCATCTGAGATGGTATCACGACCACCATCAGATACGAAAGTGGTGTAACTCTCACCTTTACTGTAAGATCCCATGTAGGTAGAATACTAACCGGATGGAGGCTTGGCGTAATTTGTGTTGTTTATATTTGGGCTCGTCCAAAAATCATGTGATCATTTATGGGAAGGGGGTTGGGGGGGGGGGGAGGGGGAGGGGCAGCGAAATATTACGAATGATCACTACGGGGAAGGGGGTGTCCGAGAACGCATCACGAGTAATTTTTCAAATATGATCACATGATTTCTGAACGAGCCACTTAAATCTTACGGGGTAGACAGAGCCTGAGGTAACAAGACTTAAAGGCCACGTTCAGCATGGTTGTTGTCACCCAGGTGGTAAGGGTAATCAAAATTGTGATGGCTTGTTAGCCGCATCGCCTATAACATGATTCTTACGATTTTCTGCCATTCCCTCGATGGACTTTTACGGCGCGGGAAGGGAAGCAACTAGTACGTTGTATGTTTTTTCTTTGCTCCCAGACCAGCATGGAAGTAAGTAAATGCTTTATTGTACAAATATAAAGAAACAGATACAATTTACAAAAAAATAAAAATAACATCAATATATGCACAAAGGAAAACTTATCCCTATAAGGGATCCCTACCAGTTAACCTTTGAGTAGATGAGAGGAGCATCAAACGAGGGAGTTTTTATGTTTGGTACAGTTCAATTTATTCAAAAATGATTATTTCGTTACAATAATAGGTACTTGAACTTAGGAATCATATTAGTATATACAAAGTACACACAAAGCACGTATATAGTTGTGTCTATTTTTTTTTATATATAACACCAAATTACATAAGTTCCTATCCAATGCTTTCCCCAGGTCATTGATTGTATTTATTATTTTATTGACTAGGTATTACATAAAAATCTTTGTCTAAAACTGGTTTAAACCAAAGCGGAGTTAGCAAATGTATTTCTAGGCTACCGATACACCATCAAGATACAAAGATAGGTATGCTAATTTGCAATGAATGACTAATCTTAAGTACCTTTCAAATTCGCGCAATTCACGCTCTAAAGAACTTATCGATTGGCTTTACAATTACCATTGAATGAATAATGAAAACGAACAATAAATTACGCAAAATCTAGACTTACTTAATCAAAATCTCGCCTAAGATTAATTGGAATTCAAACCAACAAATAAATTATCCGTAACGGTTGTCACTGGCTGGTAATAAATTCAATCGAGCCGGACTCTTGCGTGTGTCTTAAAAAAAAACTCTATCCGGTTCCGCACGCGAATATAGCGCAAACTTAAATGAACGGTGGCCAAAAAAGGAACTAGCATGGTCCGCTATAAAATTCGCGTCTACTCTTAAACAGTGGCGACATTGACAATGGTATACGTAAGTTTGCAATTTGGCTTCTTACGGGATCGAGTCTGATTCGGTTTTGTTCGATTTTTGTCTGATGCGTGAAGAATGGCGATTTAAATGAAGTAACGTTTTATTTAGTGGATTGGGTTGTTTTAACGTGCAATTATTTGTCACTTTATCTTTCTACAAGGCTGCAAGGAAACGCGAATTTATATGTAGGTATGTCACAACAATGTTTTATACTGTTTTTATTATCTTTAGTGGCATTAAGACAGCGCGCGTTTTCGGGCTGCTTTTCGGTTTTTCGTTCAAGTTGGTGAAGGAATAATTTAGATTTATATTAATACAACATGTGAGGCAAACGTGCAAGTTAAATTTAGTAAAAGTGTAAAAATAATATATAAAGAGGAAAATTAAAATTACACAATAGATATCTCAAAAATGTTAACCCTTAATTTGATATAATTAAAAAAAGCATGGTGCAAACCTCATCGTAATTATAGAGACCTAAAAGTTCTATTAAAAAAAATACTAAAAGATATTCTTAAAATACGTCCACTGTTAGTGTTACATTGTCAAATTAAGGGTAATTTTACTATATTTAGTAGACATTTAGATCTACCTATCTCCTTTTCAAAGCTTACCGTTCAAAAATATCAAAACATGCACTGTGAAGAAAACAATGTCTCTTGTTTAAAATCATTTTTGATCCTAGTGTCAAATCTTACATTTAAAAAAGTACAGTTCTAAATTTAAAAACAAATTATAAAAAAGGTCGCGACATGCGCCTTAAAATAATGTTACTGAATATAAGGGTCATATAGCATGTATAGATATTGTAGAACTCTGCTGTAAACAGTAACCCACGCTTTATAAAAAAAAAAAGAATTGAGTGACACAAGCTGTGGCGAGCGTGAAATTTTACAAGAAGTATGCAAAACGGGCATTAAAGGCATGAATTAAAGCCAAGTGATGGCAAACTATCGATACTTTCACAATATTTTTCTCGAAAGCCTGTTGATATCGATGTTCACTAAATTATATCGATCAGTAGGTTGTTGAATAAAAGTAGAATCATACATAGAAACCTTCCTCTTGAATCACTCTATCTATAAAAAAACAGCGCAACAAAATCCGTTGCGTAGTTTTAAAGATCTAAGCATACATATGGGCAGACAGACAGCTATTAGTGGAAAGCGACTTTGTTTTACGCTGTGCAGTTCTGATGATTGTGTTAATTTTTACTTTTGACTTTACTTATCACAAAACAAGTAAGTTTTATCCATGAGTAGTTTTTCCCCGCGTCTTCGCTTACGTGAATAATGAATTTTCTTCCCGTGGGGAAAATCGGTATAAAAGTAGCCTAAGTATTAATTCCAGACAACCAACTAGATCTTATCGATGCCTAAGTCTCTGTTCTCTTAGTCGAACCATCTATCGATAAAATATCTTGTGTCGAGTAACAACACTAAATAACGTACTGACAATTCGAAATATAAAAATCATACTGATTTCTTGAGCATCAGGCGCCAAGATAATGCAAGACATGAGTTTTCATTTAAGATCAAAGATAAAAACACGCTTTTGAATTCGATATGGCTGCTTTTGCGAGTATAAAATCGATGATTTTTAATCTTACGCATTCTACGAGGAGGTCTGTGGCCATGATGATTTTGAAAGTCCCGGTTGGCGGAGAACCCGATTTTTGAAAACACATCACTCGAGAGTACCACGCGAAAGTGGTATAAATTAGCTTATATATCCAAAACTACAGCTCTAATCAAAGTTTTGACTAATTTGGTTATTTCCTAATTCCTAAAACAATTATATAATAATAATATGGTAGAATAGAATCTGTAGAAAAGACTCAAACTCAAACATTTATTTGCCTTGATACAATATCAAACATCATAAGGGCACTGCAAATGTTACACATTTTTAATTACAAAATTTACCTCTAGTAAGTAGTAAATAACTTTGCTAAACGATTTAGATTTAATAAAGTATGAAAGGACAGAAAATAAATATGGAACCTAAAGAACTAAGTGAACTCCCACGTCTGTATGAAGTTAGCCTGGCGTTTAAATTACCCGTATACGTAAACTCCGGTTAAATTTATAACCTGCGCCTGCGGCTATTCAGATAAAAGAACAGTATATCGTGGGATAGATAACTTTTTTCTACAAAACGTTCTTTTCATACTGAATCTTTGACAATACTTATTAAATTGTCCCTCTCAAATAACTGCATGCATTTTGAATTCTTTGTCTTTGAATTTTGAATACTGTCAATTAATTGACAAGTATAGAACTACTTTTTGCCGTGTTCCCAAACACTGTGAGTTTCTCGTGCTTTGCAGCTTTTTTAAATTAGCTCAAACTTTTACGTTGACGATTTTGTCATTACTAAGTCCCTTTTTTGCCAGCTCGTATGCTGCTTTATGGATTACTCGAACTTCGTTGGAGCTTTGAAACGTTACTCTTTGTTTTGTAAGCTCTTCAGCTTTGACTGGCTAAGCTTAGAATCATTAGTGCTTGTTTTTACTGTTGAAAAGTTCCAGAATGTTAACTTACTCTGAACACTGGGTAATAAAATGCACTATTTTGTGCTGCATTGTATTTCTGCAACAAACGCAAAACTTTACAGCCAGCAATAAGGATTTCACCGTCTTTCTTTGAATTCCTCTTTTCTTTTCCGATAATTATAGTTTTATACAAATCAATAAAGTAATGTGAGATTAGCTTAACTGCAGTCCCATTGTTTTGTTTACAACAGCGGCTTCCAAAGTCAAAGGAATCAAAAGAAGAAGATACATTTCTTTTAGATTCTAGAAACTAACTACGGGAAATGGTATCAATCAGTTTATTCAGCAACTTCACCAAAAATATAAACTTCATTTCTTAATTAGTCCATCGGTACTTCTTTATGATCATAAATCGCCAAACGCCGCGCCATTCATAAATGTTTGTGTGTGTATATATCAACTGCCCCGGGCTTTCTCTCCCTCCATACATTCGGCCATTTCAATTATTTTATATACAGCAATGCAGAACAAGATGTTGTTAGTAAAATGCGTTGTGCCCCAGGGCAGTGTTCTAGGGCCACTGCTGTATCTGTAGTATGAAATAGGGTTGGTATTATGCCGCTGACAGCTTTGTAAAGGGGCTTTTGATCTATTAAAAATATTGTTTGTGTTATGATTGAGTTAGGTTTTTAAATACTTTTAATTAAGTTTGTTTACTCAAAAATGTATTCATGGTTTACGGGGTGGGATTAGACTAGCGAAAAGCTTAAAAATGTTGGATCATTATTATATATCTTGGGCGTTTATAGCGTGAGTTATCATCTCCAGTTTATATACGTCCCACTGCTGGGCACAGGCCTCACAGAATGAGAGGTCTTGAAAGCGTGATTATGAATTAAGAAATACACACACACACACACACACACACACACAAAATCACGTCTTTATCCCTAACGGGGTAGACAGAGCCTAAGGTAACAGGTACCTACAGGCCACATTTAGCAAGATTGTGGGCGTATTGGTGAAAATGGAATAAAAATAGTGATGGGTTGCTAGCCTCATCGCCTATAACATGATTCCTATGATTTTCGCCCATTCCCTCGATGGGCTTTTACCATCTGCGCGGGTAGAGAAGCAATTGGTACATTCTATGTTTTTTCTTTGCTCCCAGACCAGCATGGAAGAGAAATATGCTATCATGTATCTTGCTTTTACAACTGTATTGTCTACATCTACGTCATTGCATTTATCCTGTTTGACGAAATATCTTTATAGTTGGCTTTAAACAAGTGGTCGCATAAAGAGATGCCTTAAGCCAGCAATAGGAAATACGTAAAGGTATAATAATAAAAAAATCTTTACACTTCGTGCATACCCTGCAAATGTCTTGTAAGGTATGCTTGCAGTTTTACAAGCTCGTGTTCGCAATCATATCGTCTGCAGAGCAATCACTCGGTGCAAAAGCCGCGGGCGATACCCAAATTATTAGTTAGGCCAGTCTGTTTATTTACGCTGTGGTTTTAACAGTGTTTTTCCTTTTTATGTTTGCCGTGATATATTTGAACACGGACAAAGCAGTGTTGGTTTTATTTTGGATATAGAAAGATCCATTTTACTTAATGACTCAATAAAAGTTGAAGTGGTCTGGAATCAATATGGTGGAAGGCTATGTTAGAGTGGTTATGGATAGGACATGAGATAAGGAGCTGACTGCAAAGCTTCAATGATATAGTGGAGCTGTGAGATGAAGAAGTTCCTTGTTTATCGCAGGTGCAAGAGCCTAACAGAACTATTGTTTTTATGCATAAGTGTATATTATACTTCCATGCTAGTCTGGGAGCAAAGAAAAACATAGAATGTACCAGTTGCTTCTCTTCCCGGGGAAATGGTAAAAGCCGAAGGAATGGGCGAAAATCACAGGAATCATGTTATAGGCGATGCGGCTAGCAACCCATTACTGTTTGATTCCATTTTTTGTCATCTATACGCCCATAATCTTGCCACCTTAGGCTCCGTCTACCCCGTAAGGGATAAAGACGTGATTTGTGTGTTATATTGTATTGTGTGTATATTATTACATGGTCCTTTAGTTGCATTTTGCATATTTTAAACAAATTTTTACCCATATTGGTTATCTTCTTTATGTATACCTTCTCTTGTTGCTTATGTCCTGTAAATCGTACGAAGGTTAACTAGAAGGAGTTTCTTTATGGGTTAAGTTCATCTCTGTACGTCCTGTTTTGTTTTGTAACATGATTATTTTGCATGTTTTATGTACAAGTAAGAGTTGTACATACGTACACACGGCAATATAATCAGGTAAGCACCTATGCACGCTCGCGCCGTATCTATCCTGCTTACCGAATAGCTTTGCTGTGTGTACATAACAAACATACTAAAATGTATTAGTTCCCTGGACTTGCAAGCGTCCATAGGCTACGGTAGCCGTATAAAAAAAACTTATGAACGAGCGCGAGCGTGCTGAAAAAGGTAAAGGAAACGTCTTAGAAAAAACACAAACGAAATTTTACAACAAAACGAGGAAAAACACAAACGATGAAAATATTCAATTACTTAATTTACGCCGCCAGGTGATTACTTCGATGCTTCAGTTCTCAAAAAAGCTTCAAAGAGAAAAATATGAAGTTAGCTTTCTGCTTAAAAGCTTTCGAGAAAAAGCTTTTGATTGCTACATAGGTCGGGGAATTGGGATGGGGAATTCAACGTCTTAATCACTTATAGCTGGTAGCGACATACAAAATACCTTATTTACCTTTGAAAAACCATGGTGACCATGCTGTTAGACAAATAAAAAAAAATACAGACGAACTTCTTCCTTTTTTTGAAGTCGGTTAAAAACAGAATGTAGTAGCTGCTCTTCTTCCCGCGCAGATCGTCAAAACCCATCGAAGGAACGTTAAAGGCCATGCGGCTAGCAACCCATCACTATTTTGATTCCCCTTTCCGCCATTAGCCCATCGCGCTAAACGTGTCCCTAAATAATACATACATATTATATCACGTCTTTATCCCTTACTTACGGGGTAGACAGAGCCTAAGGTAACAAAACCTTAAGGCCACGTTTAGCATTATTAAGGGTGTATAGGTGGAAAGGGAAATCAAAATAGTGATGGGTTGCTAGCCGCGTCGCCTATGACATGACTCCTAAGACTCGCCCATTCCCTCGATAAAAGCCCACCATCTGCGCGGGAAGAGAAGCAACTGGTAAATTCTATGTTTTTTCTTTACTTCCAGACCAGCATGGAAGAAATAATAAATAATTCCCTAAATAATTGTTTTGTTTAATCGGCGACTTTTTCATTACTCTAGAGTCTAGACGGTTCCTTCCTACACTTTATTCCCTATGCCGTTTGCAGTTCGGTTTTATAGCCCCGAGGTACGCGTGTCGATGGGAATCACTTCACAACTCACGATCATCTAATTCTACTTTATGGTAGAAATGGTAGGAATGGTAGTTTTGCGATACGTAAACACCACAGACCAACGGTAAGTAGAGACGTAATCTCTTACATGCATACCGTCAAGCTTGTATCCATTGGGGTTGGTTTTGTTTCACTTGTTCCTGACATATTTTTTTCGCTTCATCCACATTCATCAATCTCTTCATACATGCTCGTTGGTATAAGGTACTCCTGACCGGACCTTTTGTCAAATCGTCCCCTATTTGATCACAGAACGTCCGTCTAGTTCTTCACTCAACGCACTCCCTCACACTCATATAAATCTGTTTAGGAAGATACAGTTTAGAACATAACCTATAATGTTACATCCTACAAACATTATAAACGCGAAAGTTTGTAAGTATGGATGGATGGATGTTTGTTACTCTCTCACGCCAGAACGGGTAGACAGATCTGGATGCAATTTAGAACATAAATAGATTATAGTCTGGAATAACATATGGGCTACTTTTTATCCCGGAAAATTGCGTAGTTCCTGCGGGATAGCGATAAACAAATTCTATGCAGAGGAAGTTGCGGGCAACAGCTAGTAATATATATTTCGCTATTTTTATGGTTTGGTTCACATCAATTATTTTAGTGACCATTAAACCTGCGAACTTACTTTTAAATTCATCATATCAGCAGTAGGACGTCCACTGTTGGACATAGGGCTCCCGCATAGACCTTCAGTTGTCTCGGTTGGAAGCGGCTTGCATCTACCTTGAACTCGCAACTTTAACCAGTAGGCTTATTACCTAACTCGCTCGCAATCACCATCGTATTCATTTTGACAGTTCATGTATGGGCTGACAATTGGCATCGGAATCAGCTAGCTGTCACATTCATACAAGGACTGTCAAAATGAACACGATGGCGATTGCGAGCGAGTTAGGTAATAAGCCTACAGGTCATCCGTCCATCTATCTATCCATCATGTTTAAATTGTTTTTTATAATTGTTTCAGGTAATTCAGCTGGTTGCTGATAAAACAGCTATGTTGGCAAAGGTAGCGAATGTTCTAACAACCCACGGACTGCCACTGTATGCAAGGCATAGTTTAAACAAGCCTCATTTTGTTCGCAGAATTCCGATATGTCATGACTTATTCCAAAATCAAGAAAAAAACAAAAATGTTTATTTGATTTTTTACATTTATAGGTTACAGGTTGGAACCTTCCTTTAAGCATGAGAAATGCTTGTATCGGAATGTTCAGCTCTTTCTTAACTTACGGTTAACAAAAACCAAGCTGAACTTAAACCAATTCTATCACTAACTTAACTAGTGTGCAACGCGCGCGGGCGTGTGTGTGTGTGTGTGTGTGTGTGTGCGCGTGCGTCTGTGTGTATGTACGTGAGTGTGCCTGTTTGTGTATGTTTCTGTGCGTGTGCATACATGTAAATGTTCATCCCATCGATTAATACATTGCCTCCAATTCAACACAACAGTTGGTCCGAGTCTTAGCTAAAACTTCGCACAGCCAACGGGCAACCATTTCAAACTTATAATAGAACTGCACTTTAAAATATTAGCTGTAAAAACATTTTTGCAACTTAAGAATGTTAAAACAATGTTGCCAACTCAACTACTGCGTTTAACAACCGTATTATACCGCTAATGGTGGCTCGGGAGTCTGCAAGATGTAGACGTAACGAGGTTCCCTGTAGCGCGGAGTTTTCTTGTAACTAGTGATGTCCCGGAACCCGGACCTTGGGACTCAACGTTGCTTTCGTTGCGGTGACATGCGGGAAAATTGTTGTAATTATATTTTGGTTTGAAATAGTTTTTTGGTTCCCGTTGTTTGTAGTATTTCATCCGTCATTTGATGTCGAATTTTAATCTTTCACTGTCTCAGTACCTATAAGTACAATACAATACAATAACTCTTTATTGAACACCACATACAACAACTAAAACCGAAAAAAAGGTATACAGAATATTACAAGGTAACAATTGGCGGCCTTATCGCTACAGAGCGCACTCTACCAGGCAACCATAAGGATAAACTCTTATTAGCTGTTAGTTTTATGTGAATTACTAGCTGTTCCTCGCGGCTTTGCCCCCGTTTCATTTTTTCCCCATATAACATTCCATGGAACTTAAGGAATATAATGAAAATAAATTGCCGAATTGCGCTTAGTAGCTTTCATTTTTATTTATATAGAAGACTAGCTTCTGCCCGCGACTTCATCTGCGTAGAATTATACATAACTAGCGACCCGCCCCGGCTTCGCACGGTATATTGTGCATGTACTATACATATAAACCTTCCTCTTGAATCACTCTATCTATTAAAAAAAAACCGCATCAAAATCCGTTGTGTAGTTTTGAAGATATAAGCATACATCGGGACATGGGGACAGAAAAAGTGACTTTGTTTTATAAATGTAGTGATAAACCTTCCTGTTGAATCACTCTATCTGAAAAAAAAAAAACCGCATCAAGATCCGTTGCGTAGTTCTAAAGAAAGCATACATAGGGACAGACAGCGGAAAGCGACTTTGTTTTATACTATGTATTGATAGAAGAAATGATAATTATTTTTTTAATACAGAATGTATATACAAAGAAACTGCTTCGTATCGTGAATTCACTTGAAGTTTTTTTTTCTCGAAAATACTAATGCAATTTCGCATTGGATTCACGTTTAGAAATACCAATCGCGTTTCTATTGTCTGTGAGAAATCCCGGGATCTGTTATTCTAGATGTTATTGGCACATCACTACGAGCTTCCAAGTTTAACTCCAATTTGTTTGCAGTTTTAAAACGTTCGGATGTTCCAAGTTCAAAATTGGAATTAGGAAGAAAATTGAGTAACTGAACCGAGATTCCCTCTAGTGATTTTTATTTTGAAACGGATGTTTTTATAAAACGGAGATGTTCTTGTGATCTACTGAGGTTTGATACCTGAGAAAACGCATTTTATTCGATTTTGCAACATAATTAAAAAAAAGTATATTTTCATGTCAAATTTATCACACCACCGTATAAAAAATAGTGATGGCTTGCTGGCCGCATCGACTATAACATGATTCCTAAGAATTTCGCCTTTACCATCTGCACGGGACGAGAAGCAAATGGTACATTCTGTGTTTTTTCTTTGCTCCCAGACCAGCATGAAAGTACAGATATATATTTAATAGGGTTTATCCTGGAAAACCGCCTAGTTCCCGCATAGTTCTGTGCAGAATTCGCGAACAAGAATCAAGCACAAACAATTAGGTACTCATACATACATACATACATACCGTCACGCCTCTTTCCCACAGGGGTAGGCAGAGACTACTTTGTTCCACTTGCTACGATCCTGACATACTTCTTTCGCTTCATCCACATTCATCAATCTCTTCATACATGCTCATCGGTTTCGGGTACTCCTGACCTGACCTTTTTCCAAAACGTCTCTTAATTATTCGGTTTCGGAACGTCCGTCTAGGCCTTCCCCTCCCAACGCAACCATTCACACTCCCCATATAGATCTGTTTAGTTAGTCTACTTTCATCCATCCTCTCTACGTGACCAAACCAACTAAGCACACTTTTTTCTGTCCTAGTCACTATATCCACATATTATAGTCTTCCATGCTGGTCTGGGAGCAAAGAAAAAACATACAGATGGTAAAAGCCCATCGAGGGAATGGGCGATTATAACTGGAATCATGTTATAGGCGATGAGGCTAGCAACCCATCACTCTGTTGATTCCTTTTTCCGCCTATACGCCCGCAATCTTGTTAAATGTGGCCTGTAGGGACATGTTACCTTAGGCTCTATCTACCCTGTAAGGGATGAAGTCGTGATTTGTGTGTGTGTAGTCACTACATACTCTTTCACACCCAAACATACAATCATATTCGTTGGAACAAGTTCAAACATGTCCCTTGCAAGCAACGAAACTCTAACGCAGAAGGCATTCGAGTTACAACGCTGCGGGCAAGTGATTATCCCCCCGAACAATATTTCGCAATCAATGCTCCGTTTATACGCACGTTTGTTATTTAAATTATCAAACGTACTAAATGAGCGGCTTTGTTGGCTGAATTACGTTAAAATTATGCAGATAAACAATTAATTTATTGGCTAACTAGCTTTTGCCCGCGACTTCGTCCGCGCGGATAACGTCAAAGTGACATTCCACCTTCATTTACTAATTTCTTTAAATATTAGGTCATTATTTCCTATCCCGTCCTTTTATCCTGTGGAAGATTTGAAAAATCCCGTCTGAATGCTGCTCTAACTATGATCTTCAAGGAATATGTCTGCCAAATCAAATTATATAATGTTTCTTTTTATTTCTTATCCCACGGAAATTTCGCAAGGTCCAAAAAACAGTTTTCAGATATCATAATTGGTATGCGAAATTAAAAGATTAAAAAAAAGTACTTATCCTATTATTACCGTCTCCTGGTTCTAAACTACCTCCCCACCAATTTTCAGAATAACCGGTTCAGCCATTCTTGAGTTATAAATCGTGTAACTAACACGACTTTCTTTTGTATATACATATAGATTTACTCCATTTTAATTCCCCTTTCCACCTACCTATACGCCCACAACCATATATGCTAAGCGTGGCCTTTAGATCTTGTTACCTTAGGCTCTGTCTACCCCGTAAGGGATAAAGACGTCATTTATGTGTGTGTATTCCTAATATTATTATAAATTACTATTATTATTTCTTCCATGCTGGTCTGGGAGTAAAGAAAAAACAATGTAACAGTTTTTTTTTATAAGAGGGGGCAAACGAGCAGACGGATCACCTGATGGAAAGTAATCACCATCGCGCAGGGACACCTGCAATACTTGGGGAATCACAGGTGCGTTGCCGGCCCTTTCAAGAACAGGAAGGCTCGTTGTGGACAGTTGCTTCTCTTCCCGCGCAGATGGTAAATTCGAGGGAATTAATCGTAGGACCAGCATGGAAGTACACATAATAATCAAGGGCATTTATTAGATACAGAAGAACCCTGACTATCTATTACAGCCTGGTCTTTACTCATCTATATATAATACATATAGTATCCCCCGGCGTCGCCCGCACACATTCGTCACCGCGTAATCTAAAATCACAAGCCTTGCTGCGCTTGCGCATTTCATACGTAGAACGTTCATTCCAATCGGAACCATGGTACAGTTCGGTAAGGATCAAAATGGGTGGTTAGATATTCAGTTTTTCTTTTTTAATTTGCATGCAATATTTATCAAGGCTAGAGCGAAGTCGCGTTAAATTTATTATTATTTTGTGATTAATTGTGTTTAAGGGATTTTGCATTATTAAACATTTATCAAATTTTATATGCATGACATTTTATGTGCAGCCGAAGGCATAAAATATCGATACAGCCATCATACATACATATAATAAATTAAAAAAATATATATATCACTACATAGTATAAAACAAAGTCGCTTTCTCTGTCCTTATGTCCCTATGTCCCTTTGTATGCTTATATCTTCAAAACTACACAACGGATTTTGATGAGGTTTTTTTAATAGATAGAGTGATTCAAGAGGAAGGTTCTTATGTATAATTCTACGCAGACGAAGTCGCGGGCAGAAGCTAGTATATAATAAGTCAGTAGAACACAAAGAAGTAGATTTTATAATTTTTGTCTGTCTGTATGTATGAATTCAAAAATTCAAAATTCAAAATTTATTTTTGCAAATTGGCCGCCAAGGGCTCTTTTACTTGTCTTTTTTGAAACTACCATCGCATTCGGAAAGACCATCATTGCCAAAAAGAATGCGCCGCAAGAAACTTGGCAGAAAGTCATTTTTTCTAAATAAAATACTTTAAGCTACTATAAATACTTAAATTCTCCTTAAATTAAGTACATTTACAAAAGGGATGTATAAGGTCCCAGAGCCTTAAATTATGCTAGTCTATAGTAGAGGTGTTTGGATGGATGTGTATATTTATGTCTGTGTCTAATGAAGTGATGAACTTAGGCTGTAATTTAATTGTTCGTGGACGAAGTCGCAAGCAATAGCTAGTGTAGAAATAAATATATGAATATGTGGGCCGATTTTTAAAGACACGTCTGTGAAAATACCTCAAGCATCTCTCTCCAGCCTACACAAAAGCGCTCCAGACAGACTATCCACCTTTTCTATATATATAAAACTCAAAGGTGACTGACATAGTGATCTATCAACGCACAGCCCAAACCACTGGACGGATCGGGCTGAAATTTGGCATGCAGGTAGATGTTATGTCGTAGGCATCCGCTAAGAAAGAATTTTTGGAAATTCCCACGGGATAAGGAAAAAACGGGAATTATATATTCGATTCCGAGTGACGCTATCTCAGTAACTATAATAACGAGATTCTTCAAATTTGATACAAAAGTAGGTGATTACAAAACTAAGAAACTAATTTCAGGATTTTTGGAAATTCCCACGGGATAAGGAAAAAAACGGGATTAATCTACGCGGACGAAGTCGCGGGCCTAAGCTAGTCTATAATAAACGGTAAGGAAAAGAAGGGTAGTCTCTCACGCGTGCTGTGCTAGCCGTGTGGCATGACAGACACCTTTAATTACGCTCTCACAGCGTTTAATTAACTCTTAATTGCTGCAATCATAAACACGTTCTATATCAACTTGTGATGCGTGATTGATTTGAAATGACTGGCAGAATGAGTTAGCGCCTTGGTCCTGTGCTGAGATAGAGAAGTAATAAAATTGTGAATTAACAAATTAACATATGCCCAAGTTAGGCACTGGTTCCATCGCCGACGATGAGCGAAAAGCGAGTATAGCTAGTTGTCGCTGGCTCATGCTAATGGCGAGAACTAGCACTGAGAAAGTCCTCGTGTGTGAACAGCCAGCGATCAACAATAAGTATATCTGTCTCTGCTATTTATTTATTACATACATAAATCAGGTATATATCCCTTACGGGGTAGACAGAGCCTAAGGTAACAACACCTAAAGGCCACGTTTAGCATGATTGTGGACGTATAGATGGAAAGGGGAATCAAAATAGTGATGGGTTGCCAGCCACATGGCCTATAATATTTATTTATAAACACTTTGTAATTAAAATAATACATAAATTCAGCATCCGAATCTAAAAAGACCTTATTTGACAAAATTAAGTAGGTAGGTAATAAAACTATAAATAAAAAAGTTGTCCTAATCGCTGCCCGGTGGCATGGTGCCCAGAAGGCTGGCAGCATTACCGCGTTGTATGGCATACTCTAAGCGCTAAAAAAACCAGCCTTCTGGTCACCCGAACCCATGGTTTCTACCCTAAATGGCTCAAACATATAGGCTTGCCTCTTTTAGCGACATACATACACATATCACGTCTATATCCCTTCCGGGATAGACAGAGCCTATGGTAACAAGAGCTAAAGGCCAAGTTTAGCAAAATTGTGGGCGTATAGGTGGAGAGGGGAATCCAAATAGTGATGGGTTGCTAGCCGCATCGCCTATAACATGATTCCTAAGATTTTTACCCATTCCCTCGATGGGCTTCAATATCAATACATAGTATAAAATAAAGTCGCTTTTTCTGTCCCCGTGTCCCGATGTATGCTTATATCTTCAAAACCACACAACGGATTTGGATGCGGTTTTTTTTAATAGATAGTGTGATTCAAGAGGAAGGATTGTATGTATAATACATGCATAATATACCGTGCGAAGCCGGGGCGGGTCGCTAGTTTACTATATGCGTGGGAAGAGAAGCGACTGCTACGTTTTTCTTTACTCCCAGACCAGCATGGAAGAAACATGGAGAATTGTGTTACCTATACAACCTTTGACAATGAGTACTCTTCGAATAAAGTTTGAAGATCTTTCTCGACTCGAATTTGATTCGCGAATTTGTCAAAGGTTTATTCAGCCCATTGAGAGCTTGTTCGCTACTTAGGTGAGTTGGTAGTTCTTGGTTGTAATATCTAAATTCAAGTTCTTCAAATTTCAAGGTAATCCGATCATTTGTTGGTCGAAATAATTTGTAAGATTGGCCCAAACAAACAACAGCAAGTCTAGTTAGCAAAGTTTTTTTTTTAAAGAAATGTTTGATTATATTATTTGTTTGCATTGAACAGGCCCGAAAAGTAACTGAATCAGTTTTGCGATTTGCGCAAAAAAATCCGCAAATGCGCAAAGAATCCTACTTTATTCCTGACTAGCTTCTGCCCGCGTCTTCGTCGGCACTGAATTATACAAATAAACCTTCCTCTCGAATCAGTCTATCTATTAAAAAAACCGCATCAAAATCCGTTGCGTAGTTTTAAAGGTCTAAGCATACATAGGGACGGACAGACAGCGGAAAGCGACTTTGCTTTATACTATGTAGTGATGAAAATGTCATATTTAATCTCCGCGGGCGAAACCGCGAGCATAAGCTAGCAAAGTTATAGTCGAACGATTTAAAAATAATCATTGTATAAGTACCTACATATACATTTTATTCTGTACATAGACATTTTGATTTATTTATTTAATTATATTGTTTATTCGATTAATTTTTGACATTATATTAAATTAACCCTTTATTATATTTCATTATTTACCTATAAGCAGTGACGATCCCTAGAGGAGAATTAATTTAACTGTACCTAATTGTTTTATTATTATTGTTTTTGATTTTGACATTTAATTTTTTGTAATTTACTCTTGACGATTTCAATCCAAATTCTTCTAACTTGACAATGTACAATTTATGATGTAATTTTTATTGAATGAATAAATAATATCTATATATATAAAACTCAAAGGTGACTGACTGACTGACTGACTGACTGACTGACTGACTGACTGACTGACTGACATAGTGATCTATCAACGCACAGCCCAAACCACTGGACGGATCGGGCTGAAATTTGGCACGCAGGTAGATGTTATAACGTAGGCATCCGCTAAGAAAGGATTTTTGGAAATTCCCACGGGATAAGGAGAAAACGGGAATTATATATGCACAGCCTAAACCACTGGACGGATCGGGCTGAAATTTGGCATGCAGGTAGATGTTATGACGTAGGCATCCGTTAAGAAAGGATTTTTGGAAATTCCTACGGGATAAGGAGAAAACGGGATTTATATATTCGATTCCGAGTGACGCTATCTCAGTAACTATAATAACTAGGCTCTTCAAATTTGATACAAAAGTAGGTAATTACAAAACTAAAAAACTAATTTCAGGATTTTGGGAAATTCCCACGGGATAAGGAAAAAAACGGGATTTATATATTCAGTTCTACGGGATCGATTTTTTGTTTTACTGGTCGTATAAAACTGAAATTTGGCCTTCAAGTTCCCTTGGGGAGTGTAGGGGAGCACTATAAAAGGATTTCCCGTAATTCCCACGGGAACGGGAAAAACGGGACTTTTCGTTTTACTGGTCGCAGAAAGCTGAAATTCGGCATGTAGGTTGCTTCGGGAGTGTAGAGGAGCATTAAGAGAGTACTTTCCAAAATTCCCACGGGAACGGGAAAAAAACAGGATTTTACGTTTTACTGGTCGTAGAAAGCTGAAATTTGGCAAGTGGGTTCCTTGGGGAGTGTAGGGGAGCATTATGAGATAATTTCCCAAAATTCTTCTTCTTCGTTCCCGTAAGAATTTCGGGAAATGCTTTATTTGGCGAAATTCTTACGGAAACGGGAAAAACGAAAAGCGGGGGAAAGTTGAAATTTGTCACGTAGGTTTATTCGGGAGTGTAGGGGAACACTAAGAAAGGATTTTCCGAAACGCCCACAGGGACGGGAAAAAACCGGATTTTACGTTTCCAGACGAAACAGCGGAAGAAAGAGACTTAACATTTATAACGTGTGTTTCTTTAAAGGCTTTAAGTGTACTCCGAAAGCACTCCCCAAAATTTCCACGGGAACGGGAAAAAACTTATTTTTTCATTTTACATCTTAGCGCGTACGATGTCGCGGGCAAAAGCTATTTAGGATGTATTTTAGGACAGCCCTATAGGTTAGGTTAGGTTTGTTTTATAAAAATCCTGCAATATTTACAGGTTCAGAAAAATTAAGGCATCGGGGCAATGCGGGGGCTGGCTTGCATGCTTGCTTGAGTCCTTGCTTTGCATGCTTGATTGCATACTTGCTTTCATGCATGCTTGCATGCTTGCTTGCATGGGTGCTTACTTGCATGCTTGCTTGCATGGGTGCTTACTTGCATGCATGCTTGCTTGCACGCTTGCTTGCTTGCATGGGTGCTTACTTGCATGCATGCTTGCTTGCACACTTGCTTGCATGCTTGCTTGCCTGCTTGCATGCCTGCTTGCATGCTTGCTTGCATGGGTGCTTACTTGCATGCATGCTTGCTTGCACGCTTGCTTGCATGCTTGCATGCCTGCTTGCATGCCTGCTTGCATGCCTGCTTGCATGCCTGCTTGCATACCTGCTTGCATACTTACATGCTTGAAGGCTTGCATGCCTGCTTGCATACTTGCATGTATGCTTGAAAGCTTGCAGGTTTGGTTGCTCGCTTGCTTAATTGCTAGGTTCTTTGAAATGCTCATGGTTCACGCGTGCGAAGCCGCGGGCAAAAGCTAGTAATCTATAAATGTCAAAAAATATTATATTACATTATTATTATGAACGGGGGTGGTGGCAGCGGACATTACTTCCTGAATAGTCATGTGAAAAAGAAAGATCCCGTAGGAGACGCGCCGGGAACTTCCACATCCAGCGAAAGGAACCAGTTGAGCGGACCACTGTGACAACTTAATCTTCTCCCCGAAGACATGCAAGATGTACCTACCCGAATAATGTTACAGTATGGCATGTACTCTTTGACTTTCCGTAGCTGCCCTGTTTATAAAAATTGGTGTTTTCAAACTGTAATGGTGTGCTGAGTGTTTAGCTAACATACATTAGTCATACAAACATAACATAACCCGGCAACTGCCGCCCTGTCGTCGTTGAAACGACAACTCATTCGTCGCTGCGGCTTCGCGCAGTTTTAGCCGCAGTGTGGCAAATGCAGTAGCTTATACTAACTTCACTATCACTACATAGTATAAAACAAAGTCGCTTTCTCTGTCCCTATGTCCCTATGTGTGCTTGTATCGTCAAAACTACACAACGGATTTTGATGCGGTTTTTTTAATAAATAGAGTGATTCAAGAGGAAGGTTTTATGTATAATTCTACGCAGACGAAGTCGCGGGCAGAAGCTAGTATCCTATAATTGGATAGCATAGAAGTACTTGTCTGGGAACATAGATGTACCAGTTGCTTTTCGTCCCGGGCAGCTGGTAAAAGCCCATCGGGGGGGCGAAATTCTTAGGAATCATGTTACAGGCGATGCGATTAGCAACCCATCACTATTTTGATTTCCCTTTCCACCTATACGCCTGCAATTATGCTAAACGTGACCTTTAGATCTAGTTACCTCAGGCTCTATCTACCCCGTAAAGGATCCTAATCCTTTACGTGATTTGTGCATTTATGGTAATAGGATCGGTTGATTAGTTTACGTAAGAAAGCGTAACAAAAAATCCATTTTAATACAAGCTTTTTTTCCTGACTGTTTTTGCATTCTGATCCGTCTCACATATGTGTGCCAAATTTCAAGTCAATCGAACCAACCGTTGAAGAGTTCTCTCCTGCGAAGACGATCCCTTGTCACCAGAACAGCACTACCAGATTATTGTATTGTCATCTGATTTACTCAAGAATGCCAAATTTCAGCTCAATCGGTTGAAGATATCTGCTTCAAAATTGAGTCGCAAGATTCCACCCGGACAAACATACATAGATACATTGCAAGTGAAATAATTTATAATATTAGTTGGGATGGAAGCCATTTATTTATTGTATATGTAAACCACAATAATAACAAAATAGTAGTAAAGAAAATAACAACTAAGATAAATTAACTTCCATGACTAAGTTAAAAATAATTAAAAATTAAACTTACGAGAGCTGGGCCGCATGCTGAAAGATGGGGGCTGCAATCCCTGGTCTGTGTCGTGGCTGATTCAAATGGAAGTTAGACATATTGGATCACCAACGTCGAAGCACCCGACGTCTTTTATAATACCAAAGAGCGATGGGATCAAGTTATATTTGTGACACCGCTCGCCCGATCCCTTGAGGCCAGCGGGAACAGTAACGGGGCAATACCTACCTGCATTGCACGGTCTCACTGTCTAAGGGAAGACGGGCCCAGCGTACGGGCCCTCCCCTTCTTGGCGCGGTCCTGGCGGAAGCCGGGGCCACCGGGGGGGCATTTGTGGTGAAACCCTAGTGGCGTCCCACTGCGTCCCCATCACACCGGATTGAGGCAACGCCGGAGAGAAGTTATATTTGTGAGACTTCAGCTAGAAAATGAAGGAACTTCGGCTATGTCATGTCATTTCTGTCAACATATACACTGTGATAAAGTAATTCATTTGGAGGGTCGCATATCATCTGTGTGATGCGTAATCCCGCCGTTAGGGGAATGATAAAATTTTCATGCTCATACGACGGTAATGATGTTTTATGTGATTGCAGACATTAGGTTTTTTATGGCGCAAGTAAACAAGCCGGAATGTGCTACGAGAACTGCACAGCATTACTGGTAATGATGTTGTAAAAAAGTTGCCGGCGAAGCATTCGGTTTTGCTGTTCCACATGAACTATATAATTTTACGGCTTCACGTTTACTAGTCCAAGTCATTATATCGACCGATGATTCGAGGCAACGTATCTACGTGCGTGTGTGAAACTTGGAGCTGCAGAATTCGAATTTTGAAGTTCGTATTGTACCGTCCCTTTTACTCTCAAATTGATGACTATTAGTGTGAGTGGGAGGACACTATAAGGCCTGAACTAAGGTGTGCTTGAAACCTTCGTTTTATAATTACAAAAGTTGGTGCAACACTTCATCCAAACCAGTATTGCTATTTAAGTCATTAAAAAAAACGAACAAACATAGAGCTCTCATAAACCTATGTTTTACTATACACTCCTATATGTTTAAGGCTTGCGCTCTTGACGCATTCAGCCAGAAGCAGGAAGGGAATGAAAAAATAAACATTGAAATTTTGAAAGGAATCGAATTTGAAAAGAAATCGGAAATGATCCTGCAGGACAATACGAATAAACAAACATTACTTAAGTTCAATATTATGAAACAAAAATGTATACAAAATTTAAAATTTGTATCTCCATGGGAGCATTCGTTTTAGATTCGATACCCACAGATTATAATAGGCTATGGATGCATTGAAGAAGGCTAGCCAACGTTATATTTTCCTTTTTTTCTCATCACAGTCCCACAAGGCATGCAGCGGTTCGCTTTGATGTTTCCCAAAATTTCTACGATTCGTATTCAATGGTCGTCGTTCCCCTCCCTCATTACCGGCGGTCATTACCGTCGATAATTCGCGAAATAACCGCCATTTTGAATCCGTGCAGTGAGGTGTTAATTCAAAGAGACGAATGCATTTGCGGGAAGGTTTTAAGGCACGATATTTTGCGCGCAGTGAGCTCGAGTAATTTGCGTCTCGTTTTGAAATTTTGTTAGGTTAATTTAATGTCTGGGTTCCATGCGATGCACTGGAGCAGACCGAAAAGGAGACGGCGGGGTGATTGGAAGCTTTTTGAACAGAATCGGGAAGCCTTGTAATTGCAAAAGACAGGAACGGGTGGAAAGAGAAAGCGGACGCCTTTGCCCAACAACACATATATGCAATTTTTTTTTAAATCTTACTATTTCCCCGTGCATAAAAAAACCTTTAAAATGTGTACAAGGGCCTTACTATGACGTCTTAATGCTATTCAATTCCGACTCAGTTCAGGTTTTAGCTGTCATTTTTAGTATGGATCTGATGCGAGCGAACCTAAACTGAATCGGAATTTAATCGCATTAAGACGTCATGGTCACCCCTCAGCTCACTTCTTTCCTTCCATTTATAATCGAAAACAAGTGTTGTAGGTTGGTAGTTCCACCCACAGATTAGAATTGGCAATGCTCTTGTTATCTAACATTCTATTTTGCTTTTTTCTCATCACCATCCCACGGGGCACGCAATAAATTTTTGAGTTGATTCATCACAAACAAAAATACAAATGTTTTCTCATAACATCACATCTTTAACCATTACGGGATAGACACAGCCTAAGGTAACAATACCTAAACCACGTTTAGCATGACTGTGAGCGTAGGTGGAAAGAGGAATCAAAATAATGATAAGTTGCTAACCGCGTCGTCTATAACACTACAATGTCTCTATAGATAGAAAAGACTATAATCCCTTCGAGAGAGAGAATTCTTAGGAATCATGTTGGCGATGCGGCTAGCAACCCATCACTATTTTGATTTCCCTTTCCATCTATACGCCTGCAACCATGCTAAACGTGGCCTCAGACACACTCTGACTCGTAAGGGATATACACTTGATTTGTGTGTGTGTGTGTGTGTATATAATCGTTAGCCGTGAATCGTACATACTCACATGTCATAAGCACGCAACTACGTATGGTAATGAATCTACCCTCTAATTCATATTATTCACATTACAGAACCCCACCTGGGGGTTCACCCGGCTTGATTACGGGAATGATTAATTATTTAATAGCTAATTATTTGGGATCAAACGCTTTGTCTAGGCTCTGATTACACGAGGTGTTAGTTACCCGATTGTTGGGGAAATTTAATACCGTACGAGAGAGGAGTATCTTGGTAGATGTATTACTGATTTCTGAGAGGATTAAAACTTACGCCGTCAAAGAAGGGATAGGTGTACCCAAAAGTGCCATATTTAAGACGTCTTGTTTAAATGTTTGGCCAAAAAATTATTGGCAAATGCATAGTTTGGCAAACACTTCATTTGACAAAATTTTATTTTCTTCAAAAATATTGTCAATTTTATATTTTATTGAATCAGGCGTTACTTTGCGTAGGTCCATTTCAATGAACAAAAATTTTTTACCTTGCTAATCCGCTACTCACGTGCAAGCCTGTGTGAAATATATATGTTTTTCATGCAATCCCTCCCTCCACTACTGCCAATAAAACACATATAAATCCCACAAACTTAAGTATCCCTTACACCACACAAACACTAAAGAAAGAGAGTGGTATTTTCCCTTCATTTTAAAATAAAAACAATAAGAAAATTAAAAGTATTTAAACGTATACTTATAATGTTTATTTTGAACATGTAATGAATAAATTACCCCGACGTCGCACATAAAACCTTAGCACAATGCACGACTCGAAATAAATCCATGCGTACTTTTAAAGCGGCTGATCTAAATCTTATCCGAAGCCGTAAAATTAGGGATTTCAGCGATAATTCACAATCGAATGAAACGCAATCGATTCGTATACAAGCATCGATTGATCAAAGTCTGCCCGTTATCACGGAGGATTATTCACACAGACACTCATCTTGATAAAGTGAAGGCTTGCATGTAATGCCTATTTCATTGGCGGAGACCGAACGCAATTTAGGTTTTATTAAAAGCGTATTGTTGAGATTAAAAACATGTGATGTGGCTTTGAATAAACGACCGTTGGAAGACTCGTGTAGAGTTCAAATGCGCGTCGCTTTTTTATTTGTTAGCAATATTACGTTTGAGATGGCAACACTATTAAATATGGCCGCATTCATATTTTATCCAATTGAACCTTTATATTATACCTTTATATACCGCTAAGGAAACAAATAATTCAGTATTAAAAGTGCTAAATTATAGTTTAAAAGCTTCCATGTTGGTCTGGGAGCAAACAAAAAAACATAGATTGTAACAGTTGCTTCTCTTCCCGCGCAGATGGTAAAAGCACGCGATTTATGTGTATGTGTGTGTGTGTAAATTATAGTTGAATCTCTGTGACACATAATCTATTTGATAAAACAATTTTATTGTATCCCAGCTTGTCTTTTCCGACACTTCCAACAATTATAGGCATATTGCCGCCAATTTACACAAAACCTTGACACATTACACCCAAACCTTCCTCGTGAATTACTCTAATCCATTGGTTAAAACGCATGAAAATCTTTGAGTTTATCGCAAACAGACAAAGAGGCGGAGGGACGCGGCGGAGGACCAAGTTTTATAATACGTAGTATTATATTATGGTGTGGGATGTTTTGGAGCGCAAATGAAAGACGTTCACTGATCAGCGGTTGTATTAGAATTGTAGGCTTATTGTCTAACTCGCTCGCGATCGCCATCGTGTTCATTTTGACAGTTCTTGTATGAATGTGACAGCTAGCTGATTCCGATGCCAATTGTCAGCCCATACATGGACTGTCAAAATGAACGATGGCGATTGCGAGCAAGTTAGACAATACCTACTGAAACCTTAACCTAATGTAGAATATATCTAAGTATACGTAACGCTACCTCAACCGTCTATACTATAATATTACCAAAATAGTGTCTACTTCTAGACGACCTCCTTCTCTATTTTGTCTCTCACTCGTCTCTATCAAAAGCATCTCTCCTTCCTATAGACGCGTGCAAGTCTTCCCGCCATTTTGTTGTTCATCTGTCATCCCGCCATTTTGTCGTTCATCGCCAGTCACGAATTAAGTACTGTCTGTGTCTAAAAATTTACACTTCATTATACAATTAACTTTAAAAACGCTTACTTCGTAAACTATAGGTGGTGAAGCTGCTCGTTTGCTGGCGTAGCCATCCCCTGGGGCGCTCTAGTCCAGTATGTTTCCTTACATATCCATATTACAACCAGTGACGTGTCGGATATCCGTATCCGCATCCGATGTATTCGAGGGCAAAAAGATTGTGCTCTCTACTTCAAATTTTACGGATATTTTGTTTAATGTAACATGTCATTAAAATTACACTGAATTAAAAAATAGCCAGCGCAATCTTTTTACATCCAGTGAAGATATAGAGGGTGATAGTCAACTTAAAATATAGTAGGTATTTTGTATTTTTTCTCCGTTTTTATTTTACCTCTTATTTGTTTTTGTGTTAAGTGCTTTGGTGTAACATACATACATAAATCACGTCTTTATCCCTTACGAGGTAGACAGAGCCTAAGATGACAAGACCTAAAGACCACGTTTAGCATGATTAAGGGCGTAGAGTCATTCGGGTCAAGAGCACGCACTTTTTTTTTGATGGCCTCCCAGACCTATAAAGAAGTATATAATTGGCATGTTATGATATTAAATCTGTAGAATATTTAATAAATTTTCACTATTTAAGAAAATTTTCCATCAAGATTAATTAGTTTTAGCCCTACATAGGCTTAACTGAAAACTTTTCCAATGCGTAATCTTGACCCGATGTGTGGGTAAAATTACGCAAGTCTTAGGGTAAAGTTACGCACGCGGGGTAAACGTACGCAGTCATTCGGGTCAAGAGCACGCATTTTTTTTTTGATGGCCTCCCAGACCTATAAAGAATTATATAATTGGCATGTTATGATATTAAATCTGTAGAATATTCAATAAATTTTCACTATTTAAGAAAATTTTCCATCAAGATTAATTAGTTTTAGCCCTACATAGGCTTAACTGAAAACTTTTCCAATGCGTACTCTTGACCCGATGTTTTTCGCCTTCATTATTTGGTCATCTGAGATGAGGGTCCGCTCAGGGGCCTTCCTTATGTAATTTCTCGGCATTTTGGTGTATTCTGAAAGATTGATTTTTTTTTATATTTTTATTTCATTTGGGGTATAAGTAGATACGCAACGGGGGTAAGTACGCGTGCGTACTATTAATCTCGTACTCTTACCCCAATCGGCAAATATACCAAATAATCAGTCACAACACACACGTTAAATACTTTTTACGAATATGATAAGCTTACATAAAAACTACATTAAATGAACAATAGAAATATAGTAGACTTACTGGCACAGAGCTATCCATTTAACTACAGCACACTTTTCCGTGGCACAAAAATTAAACGAAATAAGCGTGCTACAAATATTCGGCGACGTGTCGCGACCAGTACTAAGATTGCGTCGGCGCGGCGTGTGGCTCCTAAACGGCGACAGTAGCGCCACTCTGTTTTACAAACACAGACCTCGGCCCCCCCACCCCTGTCGGAGATCGGACCACCGCGTACTTTTACCCACCGCGTGCTGTTACCCCGAATGACTCTATAGGTGGAAAGGCGAATCAAAACAGTGATGGGTTGCTATCCACATCGCCTATATAACATGATCCGTAAGATTTTCGCCCAATCCTTCGATGGGCGTTTCGACACGCAAGTGGTGTTGCCAATTTTTCCATAGTAATTGAGACGTTTACGTGAACGCGTTCAAGACGTTTTTATATGCGGAAAGTTACACTAGAGGTTTAGAACTTGCCCAAAGTCCCGCAATTTCAGAGGAAATAATGTTGGTTAGGGTTGGAATTAGTTCCACCTAGCATCGTTGCTTAGTGTTCGAATCCGTATCCGTGATTTTTACCGCAGCACATCACTAATTATAATCATGTAGGAAAAAACATGGCGGCGTGTCCCGGGGCGGTATGAGGCTGTACGTGGGACGGTAAGGTCGCCGGTGGCCAGTGATTATAGCTACTTGCGTGCCCATTGGGTAGGTAATTATTAGTACCTACGGTATCTACTGTACCGAGATCTGTTTGGAATACTGAATAAAAAAAGAAACTGTAACAGCGAAGCCAAGGCAAAGCAAGATAAGGGCAATACAGGATCGTGGATTTCAAAACAACCGAAATGGCTGAGATACGCATCAATATTGCGTGATATGGATCGCGATATGTGTTTGTTTTCCGTAGGTATCCGTTACAAATCCATTTACCATCAAATGGTGAAATATACAGACACAAGACAGTCCCAGACAGACACAGAATGGTTTGCATTAATATTTGTAGGTTAAGACAGTTGGAATGCGTTGTTGTGCGAATCTGTTGAAATCAAAAACCGTATACAGCAATTCCAAAAACGTTTATCTCACACGTGACTTGCGACACGTGAAGCACAAGGCAACGAGCATAAACTTAATTCGAGTTGAAACATTGTAAAAATAAACTGGAAATTTCGACAGCCTCAAGAATCCTGGCAGTAAAACGGAATGATGCAGCAATCATTTTGTTTAATGCTGTCATTTGCCTTCGCGTCAGTTCCGCAGATAACAATCGGGTCGTAACAATGCACGTTTCCCGCCAAAATTCGGCCATTTTGTGAGAGTGATTAAGTTACGCGGCGTTTTGTTTCTGCTTCACCTTCTTAGGTTGCTGCGTTTCGTTAATTTATAATTATTTTAATATTCTTAATTTATTAGACGTAAGTAATGGTGTTTTGTAATATGGTTTTATTAATGTGACAATGCAATTCTCTTTTGACTTTGTAAACTGTCTTGAAATGCTGCTTCCATCTTACATTTTGACGGATAAAAATACATTGCAAGAAACAATGCCAAGAAAAGGAATTAATTTGTGTTGCTCAACTCAAAGTTTTCGCAGTATTTTTCAAATACTTACAAAATTAAAATAATTTTAACGCAAAGTCGTTCGGTATAATAAGTTATTTAATTATACACTGTTTCATCATTTATTTATTACCTCCAGGATGTATTATGGGAGCTAATTTACTTTTTGTATATTTTTTAGGCAATTAACCGGCAAATTATAGCTTCTTTAGCCATTTTTACCTACGAAAAAAAAGATCAGGATCATTAGCTCTTTGGTTATTAGCGTGGGCGGTCAAAATTGAATATAGAATTCAATTAGGCTATTCCACTGGCAACTTTATCCGTTAGAGGTAAGTATATGCTAGTTTTTTTCTTTTTTGTTGCTAGATTTTATCTCAGCGGCCAGCCTTAGGCGGTGCGTTGTTTTTTTTACCGAGACGAGTTTTCTGTTTTCGATTAGCTGCAGCTCCTTGGATGGATTTACTACTGAAGTTACTGCATTCTGCAATTTTAGTTACGATGTTTCTAGTTAGTTACGACAGTTCACTTAATATGTTTCTTTGGCATTTGCAATTTGAATTTCCGACGGTTTTCTTTATACTAAAAATAAAAATATAGTGTGTTTAATTATAATTTTACCTACATACATCGGTATAGGTAGCCATACATACACACACTCGTACGCAGCTTCATAAATACTGAACAACAAATTATTGCGCTTTCAGACTAATAAGAGTGTGATAAATAAAAGGCGCGAAATGAGCTCATTAATCGCTGCGCGGGCGCGTATCGTAATTCGAACTGTCATCTTTAAGTGGCGCTGCGGTCGCGTTCTTTTTTTTAATATGAGTTTTTAAGAGGAGGTTTATTGTGCCTGCATAGAAATTAAAGGTATTCCTGAATTTCTCTATTTTTTTTAGATTTCGGCTTGGCTCGGGACGATGGTTTATAATTATAACCATAACATGGTTATACAGCCGTGTAGGTACAAATGGGTGATTAAATAAATTTTAATGTCCTGAAACAAAACCAGAAGCCTGTGTAAGTTAGGTATGGTTTTTGATGCTAATGCAAGTTCCCACCTCTAGGTACAGCTGGCTAAGCAACTGCAACTCAAGCAGTACCTAGATAGGTAAAAATGATTATCTTAAGTTTTTCTTATGTACTGCAGTGGTCTTGATATTCGATAAATGTGAAATTTGTCTGCTTTTTGACAGATTAAACTTAAATTCTCTGATATTTGAAATGTCATTAAGCTGGCTCCAAGGCACTTGTCATAAAGAATATTTTTAACTTAATTATTGTGCAAAAATAATTTCTCTAAGGCTGTAATTGACACAGTACAAAATAAATAGGGTTACCGAGTTCTTAGTAATGTTTAATGCATGAAACATTTTGTCGCTTGCACGTCTTCTTAAACGGCGCCGCGTTGCGGTCGCGTTCTTCTTTTGAATTTAAATTTTTAAATAGTGATGGACGACGCTGCACTGACCGAAGTGGCCAGTGACCGAGTTGGCGGAATTAGGCTGAATGGCGTCACGCCTTGGTCTTAAGTATTCTTAAAAAGGTTATTTTTGTTGTATTTCACAGTTAGCTCATTGTTTGTAGTTTTGGTACTACTAAGTTTTCGTAGTTCAATTTTTAACGTAATACGATTTCCAAGTTCCAATTGGATGGAACAATTCTGTTATGGCTAATTTTTTCTCTTTGCCTTAAGGGAAATTAAGTTGTGACAAAATTGAAAATAGATCATGTATTTTACGTACATATTTAAAGGGTACTACATATAACACAGGCAATTAAAAATTGACTCTACCATAGGCTGTAATGAACGAACCGGAAAAATCGCTTTCTCACCCGAAACTTTATTGCCGTGGCTGAATGTCGACTGACCCTTGCTCCTAATTCCATGACGGGTCAAACGTTTAAAAAGTATGACTTACATGATTTATAATACTCTATGTCTTGCGCAATTTGACGCTTATTGAAACCATCTATACATAAACAATAAAGAGACCTGCAAAGTATTTTATTATAGAATGATTTTCAACTAGAGTTTGCTGCTAATGAAAATATTGAAAAGCAACTAGGTAAGTATGCAACTTATTTTTCACGTAATTTTTCGATTTCACTCCTAATTCAACACTTCTTGTTAAGCTTCTTTAGTTTAACAATCGTTTGTTTTATCTGTCACTTTGACATTAGCTTTCTAAAAATTTAAAAATTTTCTACAAACATAATTTATAACTTTTCATATCAAAAGGGGTTTATTTAATTGCTTTATTTACCTGCTGAAACCGGAATAAATTTAAAACATTTTATTTCATTATCCTTTATTGAATTAGTCTGAGATTTGCGGAGATCGATTTCTACGGACATTTTAAAATAACACCTATTACCTACCTACCGTTTTAGTCCATGCTTTGTCTATGGTACCTCTATAATTATCCCCTTTGAATAGCACACATGAGATGAACCAACCCCCAAGGCAACGTAATTGAAACTCGTTAATCCCAGACGATGCAACAGTTCAGTTGGCAGCACTGTCTGAGATTTCGTTCTGCAGGACTCCTACTCTAAAGTTTGAAATTTGAACTAAGATTTGTACCGTTCCGCTCATACCAATAGCCATTAATAGGAGAATGAGGGAGATGGTATGATGCGATTTTTTAACCATAAACGGCATCGATTTACTTTCTCCTTTTTCGAACTATAGCTCTGTTTTCTTTAACTTGTTTTTTCTAAGAATTCGTCCCTCAGAAACAGAATGAGAACTTTTGTAACATCGCTTCATTGTAATTATCTGTCTGTCCGTCTGCCTGTGAAAACTGTGCTGCGCAGAAACGCTTAAAGTTTACCCGTCGAATTGTATGAATATATTGAAAGTGAACGTGTAAAACTACCATAATTTCCTCATTTAAAATTCGTTTCAATTTGGTGTCAATATACTTTTCAACTTTGCTAACAGTTCACTTTAAATCGATACAAAAGTATTATTACATCACATTATGAATGACGAACCCGTAAAGTAAACATCCTCAAAAATATCTCAATAATTGACAAGCATAAAGACGCTACATTAAAGCCAAGATGGCTGTTCCCGACACCTGCCCGCAATATGCCAACATGAGCAAATTGGCGCGTTACCACGAAATTTATTATGTTGGTACTGCACGTTTGTTGTTTTTGGCGCGTACTTTACTTTTTTATGGGTGCGTTCTTTATTATCATTTGCGAGACGCTGGCATTATGATGTGGGGAATCGCGGAATGGAGTAATGACTGATGAGTGATGAATGTTGTGTTAACGTTAACAGGATTTTATGAATAAAGTAGGTATATTAGACTGAATTCTTCCATGCTGGTCTGGGAGCAAAGAAAAATCATAGAATATACCAGTTGCTTCTCTTCCCGAGCAGATTGGGCGAAAATCTTAGGGATCATGTTATATAGGCGATGTGGCTAGCAACCCATCACTGTTTTGATTTCCCTTTCCATCAATACGCCCACAATCATGCTAAGCGTGGTCTTTAGGTCTTGATACCTTAGGCTCTGTCTACCCCGTAAGGGATAAAGACGTGATTTATGTATGTATGTATGTAGCCTAAGACCGCAGTTTTTTTCTTGGAAAATGTCTGAGACGCCCGATTCCGAAAGAGATTAAAAAAGAAAACACTTCAAGGCGTATTTTTAGAATGCGCAAGAAACCTGGCAATGAAAGAATTAACGGCAACGCGTGTGGTCGCCCAAAATAAGCAATCGTAAAAACGCCTAATTGAGTCGAACTCGCAAACGGAAAAACGTTTCGCGGCTTTTCTCTGTATTCGGCGCTGCCAACATTAAAATTATAAATAAATTTTGGCTGTCAAATTTCAAACGTTCCTTTCCTTGTTTATATGTGCGTCGATTCGTGAATGATAGTTAAAAATTATAGCAGGCTTCTTTTTCAATCTTTATTTTATGAGCGTGGATCATTTGAAAATGAACATGTCAGCTCCAAAGACCTAATTTAAATGTCAACCTTAAGACGCTCGTAACACCTGAAGAAATTACTTACGCTTGCCAATCCCTTGCGAATTGATATTTATGTCGAAGTACGTCAAATAGCAGTTTCAACCCTATAACAAAAAAAAGTCATGATTTAAAACTCCATCGTAAGTTTGAAGAAAAAAAAATACGAAAGTAGTCTTAAATCATCAATCAAAGGATTAATGCTTTCTTAAATACCTAAAAACTCTTGTAAATGTTACCCATGTCATAACAATCCGCGTAAACAATAATTTGTATTGTTCCAGGTACGACGATGTGATGAAACTCGAAAACAAAGCACAAACCTTTTTCTAACCTGAAAAAGCGTATTCTGATGCAAACGCTCCAATCCGACGCTGTAATATAGAGAGTTCAACGGTAAGTTTCTAGTTTCTACCATCCACGGCGATCAACCTACATTCTATTCAAGCCAAACGGTTGAGATAAACTCGGGTTCTCCAATTTACAATAGCATAGCCTAATAAACTTTCTCGAAACACGTAGTTCTACCGTTCCACCGCAACTCCTGCCATTCAGCACCCGCCATTTTCTCATATCTACGCTGAGACAATGGTCTTATCTATACAGCCGCGATACCCTTCATTGACGCCATATTCTACCATAGACAATAACGATATAACTCGTTATGTTGGCCAACGTTATTTAAGCTTTAATTTGAGTCCGTAAGGTACTTGTGCCTTTTGTTCTGTGCGATGTTATTTTGGAATGTTTGTGAGATGTGATTTAGGGTTGTTTCGGGTTTATAAGGTCTTTGGCAATTATTTTGTCGTTTTAAAAAACTGAACGAATGGCATATTTACATTTAAAAGCTGGTTCATTTTTAACAGACTTCAAAAAAGGAGGTTCTCAATTCGGTTGTATTAATATTTTTTGGTTTCTATTATTACAACATAGGTACTTATTAGCGTCTTAGATTATGGCCATGTTACAGTACAAGTTGTCCTGATCCGGCCATTCATGAAAGAGCCTATAATACCTATCCTTGTCGAGCGTTGTGAAACTTAACGTTTCATCTTTATCTTCAACAAATAATTAACGTGAAGACAAGTCACTGTAGGCGAAAATCGCTAGGTGGAATATATTATTATACCTACATCATACCTATGTTGGAAAAATGTAGAGGACCCATAGTGGTACCCAAACGCAAGCGCCTCCTCTCCACTTTCTTCCAGCGTTCTTTTTACATGACGCGAGCTGTAATAACTAAGAATTTCGGGAATTTTGTTTTCTATATGGACATACCTACCTGTACCTACTATAAATGCTTTTTACTTTTTGTCAAGTTAAATTAAGTATTCTCCCAAAAACAATGGCGTCCCATCTCATCTCGACTACAATGACCATGTTACGGTACAACTCGCCCCAACCCGGCCATTCACAAACCGCCCGATAGCATCTGTCTTTGTCTGTTACTTCGTGTAATTAACCCTTTTCAGTATTTTCGCTGTTTTACGAATAATTAATTAAGTTTAAGTTACACATGGCATGGGTGTGTTTGTACGAAATGAGCTTTCTGTTTGATAAGTACCTACTTACATAGATTATTTTTTTATTTATTTTTTTATAGAATTTGTTTGGATGCATGCATAATTATAAATTACCTTAAAAAAACAAGAATAGAAAACAATTTTTTACTCAGTAAAAAACAAGTTTAGCAGTGTTCAAAATACATACATATTTTTGTTAGGTATAAAAAAAACTTTGTCAAATATACTTACTACGAATATCAAACTACAAAACTGCGTTCACGTTTCACGCTCTCTGTCAGTAATCGTATGAATTTCCAATCAATCCATTCGCGAATCAATCAGTGATTACCGCTTGTTTCCGATTGGACAATAACCGCGGCTACCGCATTGCCAACATAACGCGCCAAATTTAAGGGCCGGTGCACACACGCTAGTCATAGACAATGCTTTAGTTTTTTTTATAATTGGTAGGTATGTGATGTTCACGTGAGCACCTATAAAGACCCGGAATATCAAATTGGAGTTGTGCTATCAGCTATCAATCGCTATCGCTCTCCGTTAAGTATAGCAACACCGTATGGAGTCGCTCCCGGAAGTCGTCAGCTACATGAAGGGTCTGCTAGGCTTCCTTCAGGAATTGGACTGGCTCGAATAGTGCCTACAGCCCACCACGCAAAACAGGCGCAGTTTCATTCGTTGAGTTGCGGAGAACTATCCTTCACGACCAACTATGTATCATAAGGTTATACTACTGACACATAGGGTATTCAGTCATATGTATGATACATTTTCGGCACAAACATAATAACTGCTAAAAACACCTTCTCCGGCCTCAGACGTCGAGTTGATGATGTTCAGGTTGGCTAATGTGACCAACAATATGAGCTAATGTAACCTATTGATCCACTTGTTTAATTCGCTGTTGCCCTATGGGCTAATGTGACAAAATGTATGAAGTTCGTTGTAAATTAAAAAAAAACCGCCTTCTCCATCTTGTGTTTTGATTTGACTGAAATATTATGCATATATCATCTAAACTGAATTATACAGAATAGGCTCAGATAAAGCATATATTTTGCGGTAAGAGCAGGTTTTATTTTTTAATCATCAAGTAAGCTTTTTGTTGCAAACTTTAATAAACTGTGTGTCTGAACCTTAACAGAGTTAAAGGCAATTGATTGAAAAGTGCACGCAAATGCTAACCTAATCGGAAACAAACGAAAGGTATTCTGACTGAAACGCGGTAAACACCACCATTGCGTGGCCTCGGCGTGGAAAAGGAATTTATTTAAAACCATATTAAAATATCTAGTTAGCACTTACGTCTGATCACAGTCAATACCAATATTAGGTACCTATATTTAAATAAGGTTTGCACGACACGTTTATTAAGAAAAAAAGTTTACATAAGTTAAATTGGTACTGGCACGTTTGACCATTTCAATTCGAACTAGCGTTCAGACAAAAACAAAATGGCACCCGGAAAGTTGAGCGCCGTTTTTTCTAAATTTAAACGGCAAATGCCGAGCAAATAAAACGAAATTTGAACCGTTCCAAAATCGAATTGTTGCGACGTTCGGAAATCAAGTCACGGCGCGCTTCGTTAGGCCGCTGCACGCGTGAGACACAATTTTATTGAGATGTTTCAACAATTTTATATTACAACACCTGGTCTTATTTTAGAGGAAGACAGTGTTGATAGCATTCGCGATTTCGAATTAAGTATACTGTTGCTTTAAGCACACTAGAGTGACTAATTTTACTTAGGTACAGTCAAGTGTAATAATATGTATCTAGACAAAGTATCAAAAATAAGTACCATACGCTCTTACGCCAGCGTAATAAGGTCGTGGGACATATTTTTGAGAAGTTCCTATCGATACTTATTTTTGCACTTGACCGTACCTACTGCCAAAGCAATTTATTGTATGAAACAGTCCATGAGACACTTGATCGATAGAGACCATAACTAGAAATTGATACCGACATTAAGCGACTTCAAATGTGAATGAAATATAGTTTCTGAACTGATTTTGACAAAATATGAATATGTTCACTTAAGGATTTAAGAACACCCATTTTAACAAAATAATAGTTTTGCAGATTGGATTGCAACACTGAAGTTATTCGTGCGTAGATGTGAAAATAAATACATGGAAATATGATACTTTCATCCATAATATAAATTCTATTTTTCGAATTACAGTGACCAAAAGTCATCTTTAAATTACACCTGCTTCAAAGACACGTCTTCATTTTCCTTTACTTACTTTTCTTCAGTTAACATCACAAAAAAAAAACTAAAAAGTGGCCTAAGTGACCAAATACTTCCTAATTCGATTTTCGAAGTTTCGTGCCGTTCCGCTCACGCTAATAATCATTAATTTGAGTGTGAGAGAGATGTTACGATACGAACTTCAAAAATCGAACTTGGAGTAGTTTCCCTGAACCAGCAAACACGAAACGCATGTTCGAAAAAAGAATTGAAATTTTACCTGCCAGTGCGAACAACAAACGATTCGGTTTACATTTACGGGCCATAGGCTGAGTTTACACAAGCGGCAGTAACATAAGGCAGGGTTACACGTTGTTTATTTCTTGTCGCGAGCTGCACTCGTGGCAGGAATTATGTACAGGCAGGTACAAAAGCTCGAAGTAAAATTAAAAACAAAAAATCGAAAGCTTATCTGGTTTTGTGCTGCATGATTGCGTGAGTAACTAGATTATAGATATAATACATACATACTAGTGGCGTGGCGTACATAGAACTCGATTCCCTCCGGCTTGCCTATTTTTAGGCAGTTGGGCACTTTTATTACGCAGAATTAGAGGAAAAGGCTAATTAAATGCCCGTCGGCTTGCCTTCTGATATACTTGACGCCACGCCACTGATACATACAGGCATAAATCACGTCTTTATCCCTTACGGGGTAGACAGAACCTAAGGTCTTGACTTAAAAGCCACGTTTAGCTTAATTTTGGGCGTATAGATGAATCAATATAGTAATGGGTTGCTAGCCGCATCCTCTATAAAATGATCTTGTAACTTAAATTATAAAACTTCGTAACCCGAACTGTTATTTAGTATACTATAGTTTCGAAATATACTCTGTCTCTGTCTTTCAATCGCGAGCAACGGCTACTTGTATTACAAAACAGATCTTCCACAAAAGCTGTATAACAATCGAAATAAATAAACATGTCTGTATTCATCATCCAACTTCATAAATTACCCGAACCAGGCCGCCATAAATTTCAAAGAACGCAGGTAAATTGTACAGTTAACGCCGTGACTGCACCTCGTAAATTGTACGCAAACAATAAATTAGGGTTATCACTCGTGTGGACGACTGTACATGTATAGTGAGCGACAAAAGTGGTGGTGCTTTTGTGATTTATATTTTTGTAATACAGCGATTATGCCTACATACATACTGTCAAGACTCTTTCCCATAGGGATGGGCAGAGACAATCCACATTCATCACTCTCTTCATACGTGTTCGTCGTAAAAAAACTTACTAATATCTACTTTTCGGTTAAATCACTAAATGAAATTATAAAATAAAGTCCTCCGCCGCGTCTGTCTGCCGGTCTGTTCGCGACAAACTCAAATCAGTGTTTGTGGGTGTTTGTGAGTGTGTGGCGTCGTAGCTCTCAAACCAATGGACCGATTTCGATGCGGTTTTTTTAAATTCGATAGCCAGTTTTCGTGCGGTGGTTCTTAGCCATATTTGGTACCTATAAGTCAGTCCAGTAGTTCGATGATATTGAGAACAGTACAGTAGGGGTGCGAGTCGGGTTACCTCCGCGTGTGGTCAAGAGCTGCGGTTCGTTTTTGGATCCATCTGAGGGGAAGAGCAGTGCTTGCTCCGGTGCACCCTGGGCATCGGTTAATGATTTCCTGGCAGATTCTGAGGGATGTCATTATCCGTTGGCTAAGAGCCCGACAGGGAGGGGTCTTTTGACCGTGTTCTACTGTACAACGTTGCTGACGTTGTCACAAGATTTTTGAATACTGTATTTATTACTTTGACATTGGCGAACTCATCGCATTGATCGATGCGGCCATATTAAAAAAAGAAGAGAACAGTATGAATGAAAAAATGAAAAATGAAAAATATTTTATTCATTAACTTAAATTAGAACAGCAGTATCTGTGCTGGCGCCTCTTTTTGAGTATACGAGATACTCGTGCTAAGAGAACACCGCTCTTCCACGTATTGTATCTTACGATTTAAATAGGTGTAAGAATTTATTCTACAAGCTCTAAAAAACTAATAAACTCCAAGAAATCTATAAAGTTAAAAACAATTTTCAAGAACAGAAAATTGACAAAAGTAAAATGAAACTAAAACTAATTTAGTTTTGTATGAAAGTTGACACACGGAATTTTTGTCGCACGATTCCAATCTTAACTTTTAACCTAAAGATACAAGTGACTTGTGCCGGTGACTGTACAGGGCAGGTGAACAGTTTATGGGCCGTAAAGTGCCAAAATAGAAGCGGTGGCGCGGGTCAATGGGATGTTCCACCACTGGGCTGTTCCAACTATGGTACTTGAGTACAAACGTCACTCGACGAATGTCCTTAACTTAAATTAGGATAACTTTACTTTGCTATTCCGCGATATAATAAGTAAGTAAGTACAATACAATCGCGCGGGTGGTAGGGCCTTGTGCAAGGTCCGTCCGGATCGCTACCACCATCTTACTCGCTAATCCTGCCGCTAAGTAGCAGTGCTTAGCAGTGCTTGCACTGCTGTGTTCCGGTGCGGAGAGTAAGACAGCCGGGGAAATTACGGGCACAAGAGGCATTTCATCTTAGTCCTCTAGGTTGGCAACGCATCTGCAATCCCTCCGGGGTTGCGGGTGTCTATGGGCAGTGGTGATCACTTACCATCAGGTGACTCACTTGCTCGTTTGCCTTCTTATTCATATAAAAAAAAAAAAAAAAAAAAACAATACAATACAATAACTCTTTATTGAACACCACATATAACAACCAAAACAGAAAAAAGGTATACAGAATATTACAAGGTAACAATAGGCGGCCTTATCGCTACAGAGCGATCTCTACCAAAAAGTACCTAAGTAAGTAAATGCTTTATCGTACAATTTTTTTTTTATATGAATAGGAAGGCAAACGAGCAAGCGGGTCACCTGATGGTAAGTGATCACCACTGCCCATAGACACCCGCAACCCCGGAGGGATTGCAGATGCGTTGCCAACCTAGAGCACTAAGATGAAACGCCTCTTGTGCCCGTAATTTCCCCGGCTGTCTTACTCTCCACACCGGAACACAGCAGTGCAAACACTGCTACTTAGCGGCAGGGCAAATGTAAAGAAACAGATACAATTCACAAAAAAATGTCTTATGCAAGCTAAATCCATCCATGCAGGTCTGAGAGTAATGATGAAACATAGAATGTACCAGTTCGCTCGCTGTCAGATCCATACTAAAAGTGGCAGCTAAAATCTGGGGGTTACCATGACGTCTAATGCGATTCAATTCCGATCCAGTTGAGGTTCGCTCGCTGTCAAATCCATACTAAAAAAGACAGCTAAAACCTGAACTGAGTCGGAATTGAATCGCATTAAGACGTCATGGTAACTGGTCGAAACAAAAACAAAACAGAAATTAATCTACGTTAAGTAAAAGCGAATACATTAAGCTTACATTTCAATTACTCAAACAAACATACATATACCCTCATATTTATTTAAATTACGTATAATAAAACCGGTACGATTTGTCGGAATTTAATAATTTAACGGCGCTTTTCGTCCGCGTCGGCCATTAATTAATTTCTCGTGTTGCACACGCCATTTTGTTTAAACGAAACATATTCATTTGATACTCAAACGGTCTACGGTTTGCTGGGAAACGTTGCTTGTTTTTGTTTATTTTTATACATACACTAACTTCTGCCCGCGACTTCGTCTGCGTAGAATTATACATAAAAACCTTCCTCTTGAATCACTCTATATATTAAAAAAACCACATCAAAATCCGTTGTGTAGTTTTGAAGATATAAGCATACATAGGGACATAGGGACAGAGAAAGCGACTTTGTTTTATACTATGTAGTGATGATACATAATTTACATGAATCACGTCTTTATCCCTTACGAGGTAGACAGAACCTAAGGTAACAAGACATGGTAAAAGCCCATCGAGCAAATCCCCGAAAGTCGTAGGATCATCACTATTTTGACTCTCTTTTTTCACCTGTTTTGTTTTCTTGTGTGAAATAAACATCGATCATAATTACTATGTACATTATATATATCAGCCACTCAAATATGCGCCGGCAAAACAATTGGCTAAGTAAAGTATTTGGAAGAGGTGCAAATTATATTTTTTTCCGTCAGTCGACGCCTTACTGATCGAGGAACTGCAGCTCTTTTATTTTTATTCCCTATTATTAATTAGAAATATTTTTTTAAGTGATCGATATGAAATTTGTGAAATTTGACTGATGATAAGCTCCGTGCCTAGAACTAGCTTGTAATTAAAAAAAACTACGTCAACTGTCACATCAGTCGTTAAATTTCACAAAATGTCGTATCGACCATTAAAAAAAAAACTAATTAATAACAAGAAGTAAAAATAAAAGAGCTGCAGTTCCTCCTGCTGCGATCTTGTAGCTGGCTTTTTTAGGTATGTGCGTATGTGTCTATATTTATATCTCCATTTATTATAAATTTGTGTTTCATGTATAATATATTACGTATTTCAGTACTTAGTATATTAATATATGTTCTAAATTGCACCACCTGCTCAGATCTGTTCTGTTCTCCAGTCCATTATGGTTGCCTGGAAGAGATCGCTCTGTAGCGATAAGGCCACCTATTGTTACCTTGTAATATTCTGTATACGTTTTTTCTGTTTTGGTTGTTATATGTGGTGTTCAATAAAGAGTTATTGTATTGTATTGTATTGTTCCTCGATTATTAAGAAGTCGACTATCGAAAAAAAATATAATTTGCACTTCTTCGAAAACTTTACTCAGCCAATTGTCAAAGTTGCTTTTAGAGCTGTTTACAGAACAGGCGTGGGTGAGGACAGTTTTTTTTTCAAAAGGTTACACTTATGTATTAGACTAGAAAACCAAATAGGTTTAACTGTGATACATTCTAAATAGTTTGTATTACAATTTAACTGTTCTAACTCGTAGGTATTTGTTGGTGCATTATTTTGCTGTTTATCCGCCTACTAATGTAGTATTGTTGTTATCTATCTGAAAACGATGAGCCATTGTCGATGCCCATTCGTCCCACAGATTATAAACAAAATGTCGGCGTAACAGTGTTGCCAGCTATAACGTGTAATAACCGATTATTACGTTCGGCTCGGATTCGGTGATTGGGTGCGAACGGCGACCGGTCTTGACGTACTGGCAGGTTAAGAACTGTTTAAAAAAATATAGTGGCTTTTTTAATTATTATTTTTTTGGCGAAAGGTGGAAGTTCGGTTCATTTTAAAACAGACTATGAAGATTAATAAATCTAGGATGTACGTTCAAGTTGCCTTAAACTGTTTGTAACCAGGCTTCAATTAGAAAAAATGGTAGGAACGTTTATATGGTAGAAAAAAAGAATGAAAAAAAAGGAAAAATAACTGATCTCTGTCGCTATGATTAATTATTTGTATTTTAAGAGGATTTGTATGATACTAATATCATTTCACACAACACAAGTCCGCTAAATTAAATACAAAATCCAGGATATTTAAAAATTCATACAATAAGTTAGTACTAACACTACATTCATGAACATAAACCACGTCTTTTGCGGGTGGTAGGGCCTTGTGCAAGGTCCGTCCGGATCGCTACCACCATCTTACTCGCTAATCCTGCCGCTAAGTAGCAGAGTTTGCACTGCTGTGTTCCGGTGTGGAGAGTAAGGCAGCCGGGGAAATTACGGGCACAAGAGGCATTTTATCTTAGTCCTCTAGGTTGGTAACGCATCTGCAATCCCTCCGGGGTTGCGGGTGTCTATGGGCAGTGGTGATCACTTACCATCAGGTGACCCACTTGCTCGTTTGCCTTCCTATTCACATAAAAAAAAAAAAAAAAACCTTACTGGGTAGACAGATCGTAGAATAACAAGATCTAAAAGTCACGTTTAGCAAGGTTGTTGGTATATAGGTAAAAAGTTAATCAAAATAGTGATGGGTATTAAAATTAGTATTTCGTAATACTTTTCGTTACGACATTACCTCGGTACATTAAGCTTACAAATTACCATTTTTCATAGCAACTTGGGCATAAAGATCGAGCCGATTATTAAATCGACTGTACATAATTCGACTACCTAATTTAAATTCCATAACTATGTTGAAAATTTCAAACTTTTTTTAAATTATAACCGTAGATGTGTTAGCTTAGTGGTTGTACCCATTGGGGTCTTCAGTGGATCGCGGGTTCGAAGTTGGCGTGGGTCACTATGATTAGTGTTTCTACGACCGCTTCCAGGGGTTTTGTGTCCAAAACTTACAATAGAGATTCACCCCCTTATTCATAAACGCTCTATAGGCCTCTGCTAACTAAGCAATCGTTTGTCCTTATCTGTGAAAGGTAAATGTCCTGATGACCTAAAGATCATCTCCAATCATAGGGTTTTTCGTAGAAAGTTGAGGGCTTTTTTATTGAGAGGGTGCCATTATAGTATTGATGAGATATTTATGCGGGATAGATGATTCAATTTAATTTAATTTAAAAATATGACATGACAATATTTAATGTACCTAATGTGAGAAGGTTTACCTACTTGTTAGTTTTTATAATTTAATTTTAATTTATATGTATGTGATGAAAACTAATTTAATTTGTAGTGATATTTCAAACACAATGTCTGTATTGTTTATGAATAAATGAATATGAATATGAATGTCTAAGTGACAGATAAGGACAAACGATTGCTAAGTTAGCAGAGGCCTACAGAGCGTTTATGAATAAGGGGGACAGACTTTACACAAGATCCTACATACACATACATACATACATACACAAATCACGGCTTTATCCCTTACGAGATAGAGATAGGAAGATTTCAGGACTCATTTTTTTTCTCCTATCACGATCAATAGTGCTCTTGATTCTGAATAGAAAAACTTTCAAGAGAAAGTTAAGCGAACAACAAAATAAAGATTACATACACACACGTACACAAATCACGTTGTTATCCCTTACGGGGTAGACAGAGCCTAAGGTAACAGCCTACAGGCCACATTAAGCAAGATTGTGGGCGTATCGGTGGAAAATGAAATCAAAATAGTGATGGGTTTCTAGCCTCATCGGCTATAACATGATTCCTATGATTTTCGCCCATTCTCTCGATGGGCTTACCATCTACGCAGGTAGAGAAGCAACTAGTATATTTTGTTTTTTCTTTGCTCCCAGACTAGCATGGAAGAAAGATCCTGCCACCCACAAAGTTCAGCGATATCAACAGTTGGTAATGTTAGTATCCAAGGGGGGGGGCGATGCTCACTTGTTCAGGGGGTTCACGAATAAGCCATGCTCGTTGCCGCGGCCGCGGTCCAGATTAGGAAAACATGTCGAATCCTGTTCAAAGTTATGTTGCTCAGTCTTGTAGGTATAGTAGTGGTGTGAGCTGGAGACCGAATGCTGCTGGTAAGGTACAATATCACTACGTAGTATAAAACAAAGTCGCTTTCTCTATCCCTATGTCCCTATGTATGCTTAAATCTTCAAAACTACACAACGGATTTTGATGCGGTTTTATTTAATAGATAGAGTGATTCAAGAGGAAGGTTTTTATGTATAATTCTACGCAGACGAAGTCGCGGGCAGAAGCTAGTATTTTTATATAATGTTACGGTACGGTTTCGATCGGTTCTTTTACTTTTTCTGTGAGTCTACTCTTGCTTAAGACTTATGTCCTGTCAGTCGTTCAAAGGTTAACTGGAAGAGATCCCTTTTAGGGATAAGTTCGCCTTTGTGCATGTGTGTTGTCCTGTATTCATCTTTTTCTTGTGTTTTATGTACAACAAAGAGTTATACATACATACATGCATAAAAGGCCACGTTTAGCGTGTTTGTGGGCGTATAGGTGGAAAAGGGAATCAAATTAGTGATGGATGAGCGCAACACTAATTAAATAGGTACAATGGTGGCATTCTAGGGTACCATATTGCAAAACGATAAAACGGTATATACCTACGTATGTATTCACACGATAATCACGTCTTTATCCCTTACGGGGTGGACAGAGCCTAAGGTAACAAGACGTAAAGGCCGCGTTTATCATGATTGTGGGTGTATAGGTGGAAAGGGAAATCAAAATAGTGATGGGTTGCTAGCCGCATCGCCTACAGCATGATTCCTAATATTTTCACCCGGCTTTTACCGTCTGCGCGGGAAGAGTTATAGTTGCATGCTTTAGTTTTCTTTGATGCCAGATCAGAGTTGAAGGTTTTTTAAACCAAAACCTAGAAATTGTAATCTCAAGAGCGGTATTTTTCCCGCCCTCGCTTATTACTTGTCCGGTATCGATAAATGCATTTATTCCCACCTCGGTAACCGAGGGATAAATATTGCATGAGCTTTCGATTCAGCTTGTCGCAAATTTGTCGCGCACTATTTTATCGACAGTCGATATACGCGTAAAGTGAGATAACGGCTTGTTCCAATTTTGATATATGTATGGGTGAAAATCTTAAGTAAAGACACTAAATAACACCACTTTCGAGTGGTATTTTCACATGTGTGCTTTCAAAAATCGGGCCCCAGATGGTTCTGGCGAACAAAGCCGCGGGTCAAATCTGATGAGTACAGTATAGCTTATCTAAATATATATAACTCAAAGGTGACTGACTGACATAGTGATCTATCAACGCACAGCCCAAACCACTGGACGGATCGGGCTGAAATTTGGCATGCAGGTAGATGTTATGACGTAGGCATCCGCTAAGAAAGGATTTTGTTCAATTCTACCCCCAAGGGGATAAAATAGGGGATGAAAGTTTGTATGAAACTTTGTCTATTTTAAACCGGTCGGGCTGAGACAGCTGATAGCGATAAACGAATTCTATGCAGACGAAGTTGCGGGCAACAGCTAGTAAAAGTATAAAGCTTTACTTTTCGGATTTTTCCATGTGTTCTAATTTTCACAGACATTTAGAAATTAAATTTCTAACGGTAAAACCGTAAAAGTAAACATAAAAATCAAGAAATAAAAAATTCTTGATTCATTTGATAGTACCTATCATTTGAAAAACAGCGACTTCTCTCGTCCCTGGTGAGCAGTAGATGTTCCACGGGAGCTTGTAATTGTGTCGTACAGACACATCATTCAAATAGATGACGCTTAGCGACAAAAAATTCGCAAGTAACAAAGGTCACCTGACAGTTAGTAACAGGTAGAAAAATTCGGAGACTACCCGCCTGTTATGGGTGGTGTAGGGGTATAACACGCGTCACGGAATGACGAGGATCCGGGTTCGATTCCCGGCCATAGCTTTACTTTTCGGATTTTTCCACGTGTTCTAATTTTCACAGACATTTAGAAACTTATAAAAGTAGCATAAATCTTTTCTGCAGTGGAAAGGGTCCGGTCCATTTGAAAATGAAAAAGTTTGTTTTTTTAGGTTTACATGTTGAAGTATCAAGGTTGGGACCTCCTAGTAAGCATAAGAATGCTTGTGGCAGGAAGTCCCGCTCCTCTGTTATTGCCAGCCTTTGCTATTTAATACGAAAAGAGTACAGCACTTATACGTAGCTAACAAAATAACGGTTCAACTTAAATAAATGGTTTGTGTATGTGCGTGTGTGTGTACATCTTAGGACTAAAACGAGATCTTATACACCAACAACTCAGTTTAAGTTTTGTAAAGCAATAGCATTGAAATTAAAACCTAGAACTGTTTTAAACAAAATTTCTGAACTTCACTGAAAATGAGAACACAGAAATCCGAAAAGTAAAGCTATGGCCGGGAATCAAACAAAACACCATCAGTTACAAAATCATATAACCGTCGTTAGCTCTCGCCGCAGTGCAGATTGCCTCACAAATTGATATTCCGCCATTTTTCATCGCGACATTGATTGACAAATGAACTCTATCTCGGCCAAAATATTTGCCCACCTTTTTTGCGACCGGCTGAGGGTTTTGGAGCCTGCGCGGAATGATGTGGAACAGTTGAAAGTTTACACAGAAAAGGTCGAGATACTACTCACATTATAAATGAGAAAGTTTGTGAGTAAGTATGTTTGTTCCTCCTTTTTTTTTTTTTTTTTTTTTTTTTTTTTTTATATGAATAGGAAGGCAAACGAGCAAGTGGGTCACCTGATGGTAAGTGATCACCACTGCCCATAGACACCCGCAAACCCCGGAGGGATTGCAGATGCGTTGCCAACCCAGAGGACTAAGATGAAATGCCTCTTGTGCCCGTAATTTCCCCGGCTGTCTTACTCTCCACACCGGAACACAGCAGTGCAAGCACTGCTACTTAGCGGCAGGATTAGCGAGTAAGATGGTGGTAGCGATCCGGACGGACCTTGCACAAGGTCCACGCTGAAACGACTGGAAGGATTCGGATCAAATTTGGAACGAAGATAGCTGGTACCCTAGATTAAAAACATTCCACCTGCTCAGATCTGTTCTTTCATCCAGTCCATTATGATTGCCTGGTAGACATCGCTTTGTAGCGATAAGACCGCCTATTGTTACCTTGTAATATTCTGTATACCTTTTTCTGTTTCTTTCCGAATGCGCTGGTAGTTTCAAAAAGACATCTAAAAGAGCCCTTGGCGGCCAATTTGCAAAAATAAATTTTCATTTTCATTTTCTGTTTTGGTTGTTATATGTGATGTTCAATGAAGAGTTATTGTATTGTTGTATTGTATTGTATCCCGGGAAATAGCACAGTTCCCACAGGATAGCGATAAGCGCAGACGGACACACAGGATAGCTAGCTATGTATAAAACAGACGTAATAGATCCACATGCTCAGTTATAAATCAATTTACGCCTACGGTGCATGTCCCTCAAATTCCGCGGCGTAACTTCCATCAGTCGCGTAACTTTCACCAGCCGTAACTTCCGTCACAGCCCCCCTTCAATAAGTCAGGGGCACTCAACCTTCTGAGCGATGCGTCGTGGATTAATTAAATTAATAAACTTGTTATCAGGAGTGTGGCAATTTGGCTGGGTTGCCAGAGGAACTAGATTTATAACATACGGCGGATTTTGTTTAGATACAGTCGAGGTGCGAGATCTATATCGAAGTATATCTGCTTGTCTAGTATTACTGCTAAATATCACGTCTTTATCCCTTACGGGGTAGACAGACCCTAAGGTTTTGTTACCACCTTAAGGCCACGTTTAGCATGTTAAAGGGCGTATAGGTGGAAAGGGAAATCAAAATAGTGATGGGTTGCTTCTTGGCGCGGAAGCCGGGGCCACCGGGAGGGCGTCCGTGGTGAAACCCTAGTGGCATCCACACTGCGTCCCCATCACCCCGGATTGAGGCAACACCGGAGAGTTTTTAGTTCGGGTATACCCCTTCAGGGGGGAGTCCCACATAACCCTAGGGCATCCATAAAGATTTCCTCTCCGTTAAAAAAAAAGGCTCTGTCTACCCCGTAAGGGATATAGACGTGATTTGTGTATGTATGCATGCATGTATTCTTTATGAGAAGAAAGTTCTTAAACCATAAACCGTACATATGTTGCCAACCTAAAGGGCTGTGATACAACCTCTTGTGCCAGTATTTTCTACGCGTTACTCTCCACACCGGAACACAGTAGTTTCTTAAGTTGGTAGGAAATTATCAGGCTGGCAACAGTCTTCTATTAATTCCGTAACGTAGTTAGTTAACGCCTGCTGGCCCGGCGACTGTCGGCACAACTAAGATATTAAGCCGAGCTTTATCGAGTTTGTAGTAATTGATTGAGTCAGGCGTTATAGGAGGTCTTGAGGGTGTGTTTAATTCCCGACCATAGAAATGCCGGCCTGGAAATCCCGACCCTATATTCCGCGTACATTTTACATGAAATACGGGTCGGTACTTCAACCCGGTATTAATCATAATCATTTAATCATTAATTTATTTGCTTAAGTACAAAATACATGCAAATATAATAATACTTCCTCTAAGTTCTATCGTGACTGCTTTACTATGACCTCTATCCGTCTGTGGAATTCCTTTCCTGTAGACCTACGACGAGCTAAAACTCTACTTATTTTTAAAAACCAACTCAAATCTCACTATTTATCACTAATTTAATCCACTTCCTGTCTTTAGTACCTTATCTTTTCTTTTTGCTTCTGATCAAATCCTTTTTCTGTTGTATGGCCTTCTTATTTTTCATTGTTACATTCTCACATTTATTTTATCTTAAGTATTATACAGTAATGTTATGTGTGTATGTATGTATTATTTTATTTTATTTATTTAGCTATGTATTATATTTATGTTGGACTGTTGGTATTGTTGTTTTTATTATCCCTGCGTTTATTCTGTCTATTTGTTTCCGCCACCTACTTAAACTGTCTCCAACTTATTTCTCTTATTGGTTGTCTGGTAGAGATCGCTATTAAGTGATAAAACCGCCTATTGTTTACTTTGTTCTTTGATTCTGTATTGTTTTGTACTGATTTGTGGTGTTCAATAAAGAGTATTTGTATTGTATTGTTGTATTGTCTTAATGTAATGCACTTTGTAACAGTATAATAAAAAAGGTAAATGTCAATGTCTAGACCGGTAATTAGCATATTCAATTCAAATTACAATTCAAGTACTTGTACACAATAATACTATAAATACCTATACCTAAGCTATTTGTCCAGGGCATTGGCAAAAAACTCTTCAACCGAATAAAATAGTATTTTTGCAAAATAATCTTTGTCCCAATAGCCCGTTTAGCGGGTTACTGTGAGAGGGGTGCGTTTAGGGGTCTGCTTTAAGGAAACCAACAGTGATTTTTAACAATTTTATTTAATCACAATTTGCACCCTAGATGGACAAATATTTGTAAGAGGGTTCGAAAGGACTTTAAGCTCTAGATAAAGTTCGCTTTGTCTTCGGACAGACACTCCCCTGGTAGCTCGTTTCCGGGCGGCTCGATGAAGGCGGCTCGTAGAGGGACGTTGGCGTAGATGTTAAACTGTGGTGTTGCGCTGCGGCGAAGGTGCGGTTCTGGTGGCTCCCAGCTAGCCGAGGATCAGACCAGGGTTCAGTTAGCTAGCCTGCTCGACAGGACTATCAAGGTCTCAGGGTCTACGAGTATAGAGCCTCCAGACTTCAGGGTATTCCGAGTCGCCCTGTAAGGGTGCGGGGTGTTAGAGGGTGCAGTGACACAATTCAGATGGTCGTCCGTCCAGCCCCGTTCTTCTTGAGATACCAGAGGGTGCAAGTGGGCTGGGCGTACGACCAAGTAACAATATACTGAGTTTAATCATAACTAATTAGAAAACAGAGAGAATCACGTGAAGGGAGACTTTTTTAAAACCGTTACTGCAGTTTAAAATTTACAGTCTAGGTCTCCGGAGTGAATGGTTTAATTTAAATACACACACAATAACTAGAAACACTACGAGCATCGATCAGAATTAGCGAGTCAGAGCACTTACCAATTAATTATCAGCTGGGCGAACTGAATACGGTTTCAGCAGTAGAGATGATGGAGTAAGAGACCGTCTGCGACTCGCGCAGGTGTTTGTATAAGCTCTAGATTAACGAAGCTTTTTTGAATTCAAAAAGCTCGTCGTGCTGCAACACCTCGCTTCTGGTTGGCTGGGAAGGTTCGGCTGGTAGGTCCGAATTGTATGATGGAATGTGTACATGTGTGTGTGTGTGTATATTATTGCAGTAGCAACCTCCAATTAACCAGAATTTGCAATTAAGAATGTTCAGAACTATTCTAAATTCACATCTTTTCATTCAACCATCTGTCACAATTTATCGTAACTAGGAAGGTAGTTTTGTAAAAGACGGTGCAACTAATTTTGCCGTGTGACATCTTTCACCCTTCTAAAATGCTACCATGGTGTTACAATCTTTGATGTCGTTGCTAAGATTGTTGTATACTTTAATTGATGTGGTTGAGTCTTTTGTTAAAATTTGGTATACCAACATTTATTGGTTTGTACCGCGGTGATAAAACCCGACCTAATAAATACTGGCTTAGTCGGTGTATTCGCAATGACAGTTGATTCTTGGCATCGATTCTCTAGAGTGGATTTATGTTGTTCAGGATTGTTATAAAACTAACCTAACGTAACCTAATCGATTGGCTTCCTATTATCATGTCAGTATTTCCATGTACGTGAAATATCACCTCGGTATTAGAGCGTACCGGAGTGATATATCCTGTGGCTGTGGCGTGGCGTCAAGAATATCAGAAAGAAAGAAAGAAGACATTTATTCCTTTTTGCAAGACACACAAATATAAGATAATATACACAATGTTATAGAAAATAAACAAGGTAAAACAAAAAAAAACATAGACATGAAAAATAGATCATCAGCGTTGTGTCTTCGCAAAAGTGAAACGGTCGCTGGCTCAGCATCGCTGAGGTGTCTGAGGAGAAGGCAAGCCGAAGGGCATTTGACTAACATTTTCCTCTAATTCTGCGCAATAAAAGTGCCCAACGGCCTTAAAATAGGCAAGCCGGTGGGAATCGAGTTCTATGGTGTTCGGTGTTCCTGGGAATACCGACCTGTTATTCCGTGTACATTTCGGCTGCCAAATATCAGGTCGGTTTTTCCAGGCCGGGAAATACGGGGCGCTATTGCCTCCCCGTATTGAGATCAAATCAGTTGCATTGTCTTTCCGTGACCACACGAGCAAGGCGGCCAAGCCTGAGCGAAACAAAGGGTGTCTAAATACTGTTTCAGAATATTCCGGGTGGTTGTGTTAGTAAATAGCCCTGTCAATGTTTTTCAGGGTTTTTTGCAAAACCGTTGCAGTACGTTAGTGAAACCAGTAGGCTTATTACCTAACTCGCTCGCAATCGCCATAGTGTTAATTTTGACAGTTTTTGTATGAATGTGACAGCTAGCTGATTCCGATGCCAATTGTCAGCCCATACATGAACTGTCAAAATGAACACGATGGCGATTGCGAGCGAGTTAGACAATAAGCCTACAGAACTATGACAGAAATGCAACTAAAAATGGTCAGACGGTAATTGTGAATAAGTTTCTGTCAGAAATTTCATTTTTTAATACAAGCTTTTTTGCTGGCTGTACTTGCATTGTCATCCGTCCTACATTATGTGTGCCAAATTTCAAGTGAATCGGACCAACCGTTGAAGAGTTCCCTCCTGCGGGGACGGTCGTAGCTGGACCATCAGAATTCTACTACCAGATTATTGTATTGTCATTCGACTTCCACAAGTATGCAAAATTGGTCCGAATTATGATAATTAACATATTTTATATTTATAAAAGAAAGTCGTGTTAGTTACCTACACTATTTATAACTCAAGAGCGGCTGAACCGATTTTGCTGAAAATTGGTGGGGAGGTAGCTTAAAACCAGGAGACGGACATAGAACACTTTTTATCTCGATTTTCTTGCAGGATTGGATAATCCCGAAATGTTGTACCAATAAAGCTACAGACATTAAATTTGGAATGCCGTTATCTGCGCGGACGAAGTATCTACGGTACCTATACATACACTTAGATAAAAAGTTACATGGCGAATTATAGATTACCACAGTAGATACGTAACAAACTAGAGCATTCGTTTTTGTGATCATAAAAACAGATATATAGATTCACAACAAACAGAAAACATATTCAAGTCCTAATCGCTAATCAAAATGAGCAAAGCAGAAATGATTATGTGTGTGTGTGCGTGTGCGTCCGTGTGCGTGCGCGTGCGTGTGCGCATGTGTGTGCGAAGGTGCAACAATATTGATTCCAACCTTATTGTTTGTAACTTTCCAATATTGAGCGTTTAACATTCGCTCAATCCGGAACTGGGTTAAGTGGTGCAAATTGTGGCATGCTATTTATTTATCCGTTGTCTTTGTTTATTTTGCCTTCATACGCTCCTGTCATGAAGACACTTGGCGGGCATATAAAATCATCAACAATGTAACTGCCACTTGAGTTCTAGTGTTCTCGGATCGACCTAGTTGCAACTAAGTGTAAATGCCTCTTTAAGAACCGACCGCTTTAAGAGTTTAGCAAGGCTGTCTGAGAGTTCAAAAGTATGCTATTAAAACATGAAATTTCTTCATCCCCTCGGTGGGCTTTTACCATCTGCGCGGGAAGAGAAGCAGCTGGTATATTCTATACTAGCTGTTGGCCGCAACTTCGTCTGCATAGAATTCGTTTATCGCTATCCCGCAGGAACTACGCAATTTTCCGGGATAAACAGTAGCCTGTGTTATTCCAGACTATAATCTATCTATGTTCCAAATTTCGTCCAGATCTGTCCACCCGTTCTGACGTGAAAGAGTAACAAACATCCAAACATCCATACTCACTGAATGTATATAGTACCTACCCTATGAATATGTCTGTCGGTACGTGCGCGGCGGCTTCCTGCGCTACTTGGGCGGACGCGCGTGCGCACGCATAATGGTAGCGCGACGGTCGCGCCATCTGTTGCCTGTGGGGTGGAATTCTACACATAAAGATTGGTTTGAACATTGATTTTGACAGGCAGGCAGACAGACACAAATCACGTCTTTATCCCTTACGGGGTAGACAGAGCCCAAGGTGGCAAGACCTAGGCCACGATTAGCTAGATTGGGCGTATAGATTGCAAAAATGGAATCAAAATAGTGATGGGTTCCTAAGTCTTCCGCCCATTCCCTAGATGGGCTTTTACCATCTGCGCGGGAAGAGAAGCAACTGGTGCATTCTATCTTTTTTCTTTACTCCCAGACCAGCATGGAAGGTTGGACATTGATTTTGATTAAAAAAAAATATGTACCCAGATACATCGTAATTTATCGAAATGGGTAAAGCTATAGAGTAGTTAGTTACGAGCGGAAATAGGGACAGACATATGAAAATACTAGCTGTTGCCCGCAACTTCGTATGCATATAATTCGTTTATCGCTATCCCGCGGGAATTACGCAATTTTCCGGGATAAAAAGTAGCCTATGTGTTATTCCTGACTATTATCTATCTATGTTCCAAATTTCATCCAGATCTGTCCAGCCGTTCTGGCGTGAAAGAGTAACAAACATCCAAACATACTCACAAACTTTCACATTTATAATATTAGTAGGATACACGATCTCTCAGATTTATTCGATAATGTTTATTTTCAGCAGTTTAGTTCGGCTGAACGCCTAGAAAGATTTTTCATTTAATTTTTTTGGATATATATTTTGTCCAACCCTCGACGCGATTTACTTTAAATTTCTAACCAACACTGAAAATTAGAACACAGAAAAATCCGAAAGTAAAGCTATGGCCGGGAATCGAACCCGGATCCTCGTTATTCCGTGACGCGTGCTGAAAAACAGCGCCTTCTCTCACCCCTGGTGAGCAGCAGATGTTCCACGGGAGTTCGTAATTGTGTCGTACAGACACATCATTTAAACAGATGACGCTTAGCGACTAAAAATCGCATAGTAACAAGGTCACGTGACAGCTAGTAACAGAAAAATTCGAAGGCACCACCTGCTATGGGTGGTGTAGGAGTATAGCGCGCGTCCCGAGATGACGAGGATCCGGGTTCGATTCCCGGCCATAGCTTTACTTTTCGGATTTTTCTGTGTTCTAATTTTCAGTGCCATTAAGAAATGTAATGCCTCAGTTATCTATGAACGTTTACATTGCACAATAATTTTCCACATCCCAAATTATCTTAACGACCGGCAGATCAAACATAAATTAATTTTTCACCTGTTAACCTCAAAAGAGCTTACCTGTCAAACAAGCTCTTCATCAAAACCGAGGTTGAATACAACGTCTGTCTACCGTCATAGCGTAACAATTTTTAACAGTAAGCGAGCTTTGATCTCCACGTTAACTGCTTCGCAACTCGCCGAGTCCACCGAGGGCTTATTATTAGTTTTCTGTTCATGTTAAAAGGTCAAACTTTATAAGAATGAGTGACTGTTGATGTGCAAAAGGTGCTGCAAATTTTCTCATAGCAGTTGACGTTAAAGAAAGAAAGGAAAAGTTTATTAGAGACATTAAAAAGCAATTAAGAACTCAGCATTATGCTGGCCTTACATTGCGCTAGTTTTCCGCCGGGACCATCGGGTGATAATTACCGCGTTTGAGACGTCTTTTATCTATATCTACACCTACTTGTATTATAAAGAGGAACGATTTGATTGTTTGTTTGCATAGAATAGGCTTCGAAACTGCTAGACCGATTTGAAAAATTCTTTCACCTTTAGTATCCTACATTACCTTTCTCATTCGATTTTACATATACATGTATCACATCTTTATCCCATACGGGGTAGACAGAGCCTAAGGTAACAAAACCTTAAGGCCACGCTTAGCATGATTGTGCGCATATATGTGGAAAGGCCAATCAAAATTGAAGGGTTGCTAGCCGCATCGCCTATAACATGACTCCTAAGATTATCGCCCATTCCCTCGATGGGCTTTCCATCTGCGCGGGAAGAGAAGCAACTGGTACATTCTATGTTTTTTTTTACTCCCAGAACACCATGGAAGAATCTACACAGCTATATGATATGTCAAATAATTTCAAGATGGCCGAGTGAACTTACTAGTTGTTGTTGTTACGCTATGCGTTGGCAACCGCGTTTCATATCCGGACAAATATTTAGTCTGATACCAGTAGAGTACAACCAGCACAAAGGAGTAATTTTTACGGACGTGTTGACGGCTATTCTACAACAGATCATGTGATGATGGCTTAAGAGGATAACAATAAGATTAATGGCGGTATTGTCTGCGATATGTTAAGCCCAGTAGCAAGAAAAATCCTGCAGTGTAACCATACATACATACATACATACATACATAAATCACGTCTTTATCCCTTACGGGGTGGACAGAGCCTAAGGTGACAAGACCTAAAGACCACGTTTAGCATGATTGTGGGCGTATGGATGGAAAGGGGAATCAAAACAGTGATGGGTTGCTAGCCACGTCGCCTATTATAACATGATCCCTAAGATTTTCGCCCAATCCCTCGAAGGGCTTTTACCATCTGCGCGGGAAGAGAAGCAATTGGTACATTCTATGTTTTTTCTTTGCTCCCAAACCAGCATGGAAGAACCAATTTAGCTATTTTGTAGCCAGAAATGGTGACTGTCTTGGATTGTAGCGACAAAAAGTTACTTTTTCTATCGACATTTGAGTTCACTAACTATTGGCAGAGTGCAAAACGGGTGGAGGGGGTAGCCTAAACGATCACAGCGCTCGCTACGGCTAAAATTGTCATTTTTGTCGCTGACTTGAGCTGTCAAATCCATATTGCAGTAAACATTTTCTAATCGTTTTTGTGATAAAAATATGGTCCTGGTAAGATGTGTTGTTGTGAATTGTAATAACACCAAGAAGAATAGCGACTGTAAATTTTACCAATTTCCAAGACAATGGTGGAAGCGAGACCAAAGAAATAAGTGGATATTTGCCGTAAGAAAAAAAAAGTAAGTTACCTAACTTATAAAATTTTACTTAAAGTACGTTATCATTTGATACAAGTATTAAATTGAAAAGTTACGGTGAATTGTAATATAGTAAAATAACACAAGATTTCATTAATATTTTTCACAATATTTACTTACTTCGTGTTTGACAGCGGTGACAATATTGTCCATAATGGCCGCCTGTCACGTGGCGCTGTCGTCGCGCTCGGTGCCGATTGTATTTTTTCGCAGTTTCAGCTTAAACCTTGGGCTCTCTACCCCGTAAAGATAGACGTGATTTGTGGATTTGTATATGTATGGCTCCTTTTAACGGCCTCTTGTCAATGTTTCGGGCAACAGATCACGCGATGACAGCTTAACGGCGCGCGCGCAGATTCCTTAGTTATGGCGGCGGGGCGGGTCGCCGAGTGTCAACAAGTAATTGAATGCTCAACACTTTGTTGCTCGGTTTTTTAAAGAACAAGGAAAGGAAACACTTATAAATTACAGGCACACGAGGTATTCAATCCTAGGTTTTTAATCTATGCCTGTGCGATCTTCTTCACTTCTGTTTTTAGCAAAATAAATGAGGTAATCAAATTTGACATGTCTTTTTATCGAAAAACACTTTTTAAATTTTTAAATAGCTCAGGGATTTTAAATTGTAAGTTGCTGTTATTTATTTTATACATACATACATGCGTATATTATTATCACGTCTTTATCCCTTACGGGGTAGACAGAGCTTAAGGTAAGAAAACCTTAAGGCCACGTTTAGCATGATTAAGGGCGTATAGCTGGAAAGGGAAATCAAAATAGTGATGGGTTGCTACGTTGCTAGCCGCATCGCCTATAACATGATTGAGCTGCTAAGACTTTCGCCCATTCCCTCTATGGGCTTTTACCATGTGCGTGGGAAGAGAAGCAACTGGTAGATTCTACGTTTTTTCTTTACTCCCAGACAGTGGCGGATTTACCATAAGGCTGAGAAGGCTCGAGCCTAGGGCGGTAGATTTTGGGGGCGGCAAATTTGGGGCACCTTTTTTTTTTACCTCATAATAAAATGTTTAAGAAGTCTGCAACAGATTTTGCAAGGGCGGCAAAAATTCAGCCTATACCTTGAAAATTTGTAAATCCGCCACTGCTCCCAGACCAGCATGGAAGAAATTATTTTACAAAAATGTTTTTCAATAAAAAATATCAAGATTGTTTACCTCATTATTCTGATCCGTACCCGACTTTTGGATGTCACCCGTTTGCTCATTATGTCAAACTATTCAAAAATAATTAACATTCCTTTCTCTTGTCTTTTTCTTTCTACGTATTTAATTTAAGTAGAATTTAAGAATTGTAGTAAGTAGCTTAATGTATTTAATTTCAAAAAAATTACTTTCTGCCGCGTTTCTTGGGGCGCATTCATCTTTCCAATAATGGTATTTCCGAATGCGCTGATAGTTTCAAAAAAGACATGTAAAAGAGCCCTTGGCGGTCAATTAGCAAAAATAAATTTTGAATTTTGAATTTCTTGCAGAATGCAACTGCAACGGTCACGCACGGCGCTGCCGCTTCAACATGGAACTGTACAAGCTGTCGGGGCGCGCCAGCGGCGGGGTCTGCCTCAAGTGCCGGCACTTCACCGCCGGCCGGCACTGCCACTACTGCCGGGAGGGCTATTACCGCGACCCCGCCAAGCCCATCACGCACAAGAAGGCTTGCAAACGTGAGTACCTCAGTCACAAACTCATCATTACCATCATCAGTCGGAATAGCGGTAAAAGTAATCATGACGGGGTCTGCCTCAAGTGCCGGCACTTCACCGCCGGCCGGCACTGCCGCTACTGCCGGGAGGGCTACTACCGCGACCCCGCCAAGCCCATCACGCACAAGAAGGCTTGCAAACGTGAGTACCTCAGTCACTGACTCATCACTACCTACATCAGTCGGAATAGCGGTAAAAGTAATCATGACGGGGTCTGCCTCAAGTGCCGGCACTTCACCGCCGGCCGGCACTGCCACTACTGCCGGGAGGGCTACTACCGCGACCCCGCCAAGCCCATCACGCACAAGAAGGCTTGCAAACGTGAGTACCTCAGTCACTGACTCATCATTACCGTCATCAGTCGGAATAGCGTTAAAAGTACTCATGGCGAGGTCTGCCTCAAGTGCCGGCACTTCACCGCCGGCCGGCACTGCCACTACTGCCGGGAGGGCTACTACCGCGACCCCGCCAAGCCCATCACGCACAAGAAGGCTTGCAAACGTGAGTAGGTACTCACGTTTGCAAGCCTTCTTGTGTGACTGAGGTCAGTCACTGACTCATCATTACCGTCATCAGTCGGAATAGCGTTAAAAGTACTCACGGCGGGGTCAATTTCAAATAAAATCTCACGGGATTTCTCACCAAAATCCTATTAAATTTCATTTCTATTTACACAGAACTTCGAGCTCTTAAATCAATTCTTTGTCGGTGAAGTCAATAACGACGCAAGTTATTCTTGATATTGAACTTATTTGACATTTATGTTTTTTATGGGATTTTTCATACATACATACATATATCACATCTTTATCCCCTACGGGGTAGACAGAGCCTAAGGTAACAAAACCTTAAGGCCACGTTTAGCATGATTAAGGACGTATAACTGGAAAGGGAAATCCAAATTGTGATCGCATCAGCTATAACGTGAATCCTATGACTTTCGCCCATTCCCTCGATGGGCTTTTACCATCTGCGCGGGAAGAGAAGCAACTGGTAAATTCTATGTTTTTTCTTTACTCCCATACAAGCATGGAAGAATGGGATAATATTATAAGTAAGTAGTAGTAAGTAAACCTGACCAAATAGTTGTCAGAAGAAAAGAAAACACTCAAGCGAAGTTTATTTGAACTTTCTTCGACACATTAAATACAACCCAATCCGAGAACATAAACAATCAACGTTGTCCAAAAGTAGCGAAATAAATATAATCAAACCGTTGTGCATGTTCAAAAAACCTTCAAAAGAAGCATTAACTTGAATACCCCGAATTCACGCTTCAATAAAACTCCGTATCGTCCATAAAGAAGGGTATAAAAAAAGTTTTTTATTAACTAAAGTACGTTAAAACTCTGTTACGGAGTAAGTGAAAGTTTTCCAACTCCATTCCAGCTCCCAGAGGGCAGTTATGTTAAATTAAAAACACGTTTTAACTTCAGATGTTAACTTTGCATGATATTTATAATGTCCTTTATTACAACTACAGACTGTAAAACCGTGCTGTATTGTTTTAAAACGTTTCTTCAGAACTTTACGACAATAAAACTTAACCTGTAAATAGCTTAGACATTAAACATTAAACCTGCCGATTAATTTCATTGTAATAAATAGAAAATAGCTTTACCTGGGGTGCGTTCTGTTTGATCACCCGACGACGCCCGACGCACTGGCCCGTTCAGTAAGTCAGTGCGATCATCGGACGATCACACCAAATCGTTCAGTAACATCGTCGGGCGTCGTCGGGCGATCGCACCGGTCACCCCATAAAATAGATGGGTAAAAAAAGCCCAGACGTCACTTTGACAGTTGATAAGAAGCAAAATTTATAATTCGAACGCTGGGGATATAAACTTATTATTACGAATACGAAATCATACTTCAATTGACACTTTTGACAGAAGAACGTCCCAAGTCGTTCAGTAAGTGTGTTCATGATCGGACGATTTTCACCCGACGATAATCACACTGACACTTTAGTTACTGAACGTAACCCTGGGGTCGTGTATAGGGGTATAGCGCGCGTCACGGAATGACGAGGATCCGGGTTCGATTCCCGGCCGTAGCTTTACTTTTCGGATTTTTCTATGTTCTAATTTTCACTGACGTTTAAAAATTTAATAGAAAACAGGTATACAAGTAACCCTTACTAATACATATTATAAATGCGAAAGTAACTCAGTGTCTGTGTACACTGCGCCGATTTTAATGAAATTCGGTATAGAGATAGTTTTTATCCCACGGAAAGGCATAGTTCCCGCGGGATATCGATAAGCGAATTCTGCGCGGACGGAGTCGCGGGCATAAGCTAGTTTCTCATAACAAAATATGAATTCCAAATAAATCAATATTACATATCGACCGGAAAGAACCAAGTAGGTACTCCTATCTCGTTAATGTAAGACAGGAGCTATTAGTTCTCTCAATAGAATTCAAGCTACAATAATTCAAATTTGTAAGATAGGAGGTTCTTCCCCGTCGATATGAAATAATTCACACTCTATACCCCAACTGAATCACCAAACCATCGTCAGCAAAACAAACCGAATAAACCGAATAAAAACTAGAAAAAACAAAAGGCGACCGCAGGGCATTTGTCGGCCTCACAAATGGGATGCACCATAAAAATATCCCGGGAAATAGTGCGGGAAATGGCCGGGATAGGGTCGGGATCACGCCCTCGGGACCAAACAGTACTTTATCTGAAACACATTGGGTTTCGTACGCTACCTATGCTTTCATTGGTTTGCTGATGCCTATTTGTTTTGGCAACTCAATGTTGAAGCAGTAGGCTTATTGTCTAACTCGCTCGCAATCGCCATCGTGTTCATTTTGACAGTTCTTGCATGAATGTGTTCTTGCACAATTGTCAGCCCATACATGAACTGTCAAAATGAACACGATAGCGATTGCGAGCGAGTTAGGTAATAAGCCTACAGATAATAATATCTTCAAAAGATTAAGCTGAAATTTTGCATACTTACTTGAGTATACTTACTCACTTGACTGCTTCCATACTGGTCTAGCTTAGAATAGCATAGAATGTACCAGTTGCTTCTCTTCCCGCGCAGATGGTAAAAGCCTAACGAGAGAATAGGGCGAAAATCTTAGGAATCATGTTAGGAGATGCGGCTAGCAACTCATCACTATTATGATTCGTGGCCTTTAGGTCTTGTTACCATAGGCGCTGTCTACCCGTAAGGGATATAGACGTGATATTTGTATGTGTATGTATGTGTACTTGAGTAAATCGGTGACATGATAATCTGGTAGTAGAATTCTGGTGGCCCGGTCAGGACCGTCTCCGCAGGAGGGAACTCTTCAACGGTTGGTCAGATTGACTCGAAATTTGGTACACATATGTAGGACGGATGGCAATGCAAGTGACAGTCAGCAAAAAAAGCTTAGATAAGGCATTTGCCCTTGTCGTATTTGCAAAATAAAGTTTAGAATTTAGAATTTTTTGAGAGGCCCCGTATATTTTGAACCACTGTGTATTTTGACCCATGCATTTCCAACTTCATGTATTTTAATACATACGTAAAATAGAACATGTAAGATTTGACCTACCTCACATACCGTATCATCAATACATAGTATAAAAAAAAAAAAAAAAAAAAAAAAAAAAAAGAAGTCGCTTTTTCTGTCCCCGTGTCCCTATGTATGCTTATATCTTCAAAACCACATAACGGATTTGGATGCGGTTTTTTTTAATAGATAGAGTGATTCAAGAGGAAGGTTTATATGTATAATACATGCATAATATACCGTGCGAAGCCGGGGCGGGTCACTAGTTCGTAATATACCAAACTAACCTGGCAAGTTAAGTTAAGAAGTATTCCGAACACGCGATTTCTAAATTAAATATTCTCCCAACAAAAACTTGCCGAAAACGTAACAGTTTTGCCAGTATAAATATAGCGAAACACCCCAAAGGTCGAGTGAGTCAATCGGCAGCCGGAACTCAATTACCGAGGCCCGGATTCCCCCGATTTTCGGGGGAATTTCGGGTCGCTTTTACGAGGGTCGGGGACTTTGGAATTATTGCGGTGGCAACACCGGATTGGGTGCTTGAGTGTTTTGATGGGCTATCGCATTTAACAGTTGAGCGGACAAGCCTTTTTTAGGTCAGTGAGGTCTTCGGGTATACCGTAATAATGTTGAGCATGACAATGAATAGAAATAGAGTTGTTTGAATCCGTTATGGGTGAATTATTTCTGGAGTTGCTTTGTAGAGTTGACATGAGATACACGTATGAAAAAAAAAGATAAAAGTTCACACTTTATTTATGGTGTAAATACAGCATGCTCACTTTTTTCTGGGTAATTTTTGTTCAACATTGAACTAAATCGGAACTGCAAATTTGATGTTGAAGGTTATAATTTTAGCCAAGCCATATTAAGTTAGGCCGTAACGCGTTTTAACTGCCGTTTTTTTGCGTTACCAAAATTGACGAATATGACTACTTTGCTATCTCCGCGATATAGTGAAGTCAAGTCGTGTATATCCCACTTAGCCGTTTTTGGCTTCAGTGACTTGACTTCACAATTATTATTTTTGATTTTGGTTTTTGAACTAGAATTTAGGAAAAAAAATCTGAACGACATTTAAATTTGAATTTTTGTCGCCAAGCGTCATCTAAGCTGTTTTGAATGATGTGTCTGTACGACACAATTACAAACTCCAGTGGAACACCTACTGCATCTATCTATCTATCTAGAATTTAGAAGCGTGGGTGTTTTTCCCTTAGATGGCTGATGTACCCGATCTTTGCAGTAAAAGTTTTGCTGCAAACAGCGCACATCAGGGTACCATACGACCAAGAACTAACATGTAATAACTTGCTACGAAGACTAAAGCATTTGCGGTTGAATTCAGTTAGTGCAAAATCATCATTATTTTCCCTTTCTTATTGTGTTAGTTTATCAAAAGAACAAACTTTTCCTTTTCAACTGCATTTCAGTAAACAATTTGTTGAACTCGTTCGTGTCGACTGTAGTTCGTCAGTTTGCACAATTGGATTGCTAGTGCCGACACAAATTCTCTACAATTCGATTGTATCAAAATCAAATAAACTCTTTTAAACGAAATCATTTGAAACAGGTTTCATTGAGTTAACAAGCATCTGAAAAGTTCGCTCCTTGAGAGAAGTCTTCGCCCGTAATTGTTCATTGGTCTTAGTCATCTATCATTCATTATTAATAAATCTTTTAATTTTATTGTATGTGTTATGTGTATTTAATTGTAACTAACCCCTTAGTGTAAGTAGTACTAACAACATATGTGTCACTTAGTTACATGAAATAAATGGTTTTAAAGAAGGTATGTAATTCTTATCTAAATAACTTTATTAGGATTTAAAATAAATATTACGAGAAAATTCACACCAATCGGCCCAGTCCCAAACTAAGCAAAGCTGGGTACTAGCTAACGGAAAAACTTACTTGAATATTTGAATACATACTTGAATACATACAATATCAATGACTCGACTCATATAAATACAGTTTCTCAAATGATGCCTGTTTCAAATGTTAACGGGAAGCACAATATTGTTTGAAACAGATCATCCGCAAACAATTGACATCCGAAAAATGGAGTAACCTACAAAGATATTCATCTGCATCCCTTTCGACAGCATGCGACTGCCACCCGGTGGGAGCGAGCGGGAAGACGTGCAACCAGACGAGCGGGCAGTGCCCGTGCAAAGACGGAGTGACGGGGACGACGTGCAACCGCTGCGCTAAGGGCTACCAGCAGTCCAGGAGCCACATCGCGCCGTGCATACGTGAGTGACAACCCTGAACTAACATACATACATAAATCACGTCCTTATCCTTTACGGGGTAGATAGAGATGATTGAGGGCGTAGCCGCATCGCCTACAACATTATTCCTAAAATTTTCGCCTATTCCTGGGATTTTTAATTTTTTAATACGATTATGGAATTTATTAATATACAAACTATTAAAAACTAAATAACAATAAAGATCACTAAAACTCGGAAAGGTGATTAAAAGTAAAGTATGTTAAAAATGATTAAAAACTAACCTAAAATATGCCCCCCTGTTTCGTGCCTGGTTCAAAAGTTCCCATTATGCTGGCCGCGTTGCCTCTTTGAACTAATTTTAGTTGAATGTTATATTTTTTCTCAAATGTACTTTTTCTTTTTTTTATATGTCTGTGTGTATCGAATGTGTCAATAAATTTATCTCTCTCTCTCTCTCTCTCTCTTTCTCCCTCTCTTTTTTCAACTGATGTCTAATTTACCTTCCGCAGGCATACCGCGAGTGGTGACGGCGGTGCAGGCCATGGAAGCGGTGGACGGCGAGCCGGGACGCGGTAAGTAGTAAGTGGCCTTCATTGCACTCTCACATCACACCGCGCTATCACGATGATGATGATGACAGCTTATACCCTGGCTTAAATGAACAAGAAAAAAATAATTAGGACATCCTGTACATGCAATGTTGAGATATGGAGTGTCCTAAAAAGTTATTTGTGAATTATTTTAAACAAATTTTGCATTGAATAAAGAGAAATGGTTAGATGCGTCTTTATGTTGTTTGAATAAAGATAGTAATTTAATGTCATAGTGTTTAAAAAAATCTTAAATCAAATCATCGTGGTAGAGTTTGCGGAATGACCGTATCGCAATCACAGTCAATTCATTCAATTCTAATAGCCATGTTGTTTTTTATTCTCTAAACATGTATTCGTACTAAATACAATAATTCACATGTCACATGCAATATGCATTTCAAATTGTGCAATTTTTTCAATTTTTTTATTTAAATCAATAATTTTCTGAAAATAGAATAAAAGGTTAAAAAATGCAGGGTCTTCTGCAAAGAAGAAAAAAATTTTTTTGCTCACTTTTTTTTATTTTTCTACTTATCCAATTATTAACATTAAAATTATAGTCACATTGCACAAACTAGAAATTGGTATCATCATAAACTATGGTTAAATATCTTTACCATTACCATTTCAATACTTCTAAGCCTTTTTATAGCCCAATAAACGTTAGTACGGTCATTCTGTTTCAAATTAATTTGCACATTACCTTTTAATTTAGTGGCCTCGGAACAATTTTGATCACCACTTTGCAGTTAAGCGGGTAATTATGCTCAATAAATTACCGGTGGATCGGAATTGGTCTCAACTCGATTGCTGTTTTGGGAAATTTACCATTTGTCCATGAAAATCAATGTTTAAGAAAAAAATGTCGTTCCGTAACTACGCAACTACAAAATTTCTAAACACACACGCAAATCACGTCAAGGTAACAAGACCTACAGGCCACGTTTAGCAAGACTGTGGGCGTATAGGTGGAAATTGGAATCAAAATAGTGATGGGTTCCATACCCTCGATGGGCTTTTACCGTTTGCTTTTTTTACATTTTCTTTGCTCCCAGTCTACCATGAAAATAAATTCTAAGCGACTCTGAAAATTTAGAACAGAAAAATCCAAAAAGTAAAGCTATGACGTCATCTGTTTGAATGATGTACGACACTTTTTATTTATATTTATTCATAAACAATACAATTATTGTGTTTGAATTACAATACATTAATAATTATTATATTAGAACCATTAAAATTAAAGAATTTCCAAAAACAATCGAAATAGCAAAAAATACCATAAAACGCAAGAGACAGAACGACATGAATAAATTACTGAACAATGTCAAAAACAATAAATCATTGAATATATTATCTACTTTTTAATTGTACCCTGGAAATATTTCATTAATGCTGTAGAAACACTTCTTCAGCAAGAAAGCCTTTAACTTATTTTTAAAAATATTGTGTGCAGTAATGCTCTTCAGATCTATCGGCAATCGATTGAAGGCCTTAATTGATTGGTAGCGACTACATTAATGTGAGATTTAAACTCCAAAAAATACATACATTTTTGTAATATTTCCCAAAAGCAGCGATAGAGAATTGATGTTGTTAAGACTGTGGTTGTTTTCAGGCTTGTTCTAATTCATCTCATACATTTTAGTTGTCAGTGCCGATTGTAAGGTAACATTCGTGTTTGTTGTTTGTGTTGTGTCTAAACATAGGCGGGTGGAGCAAGAGGAGTGCCAATTGTACTAAAAATAGACCTTGAATCAGATCAGATAGATACAAAGCAAATTTTAAAGCAATTACTTCATGCTTTAAGATTTAGACTGAAGATAAACGAGATTAGTTTCGTACATACATACATAGGTGCATTGGGGTAAATTCCAAATTGGGGTAATTCCGAAAATCGTGGATATCCAATCCACTAGGGAACAATTCCATAATCTGGCAACGCTCTAGAAGCCATTACATTGGAGCTTCTAGGTAAACGTTGCTTATTATGTAATTGTTCCCCGTTTAGTGGATATCCACGAGTTTCGAAATTCCCCCAATTTCGAATTTACCCCATTGCTTTTTTATACTCAAAATGGGTAACGTGATTCATTTTAATACGAATATAGTAGAATTATTGTATGAAACTGAAATTATGACTAATTTTCATGACTGTCAATAACTAGCTCGTTTGACCTCAGCCGGATGGGACTCTTCTTGATTCATTCTTTCGTACTTTTAGCGTCTTCCCGTCTATTTAAGGCTTTGTAGAACCTTGTCGGTATAAGCTATCACTTCACCTAGTAGAAGCTGTCATGATATTAAATTGTGAACAAGTTGTGAAGTGGCCTGGAAATTAAATTGCAGATTTTTTTTAATTATGTCGTTACGATTTTTGTTGTTATATATCAGGGGTGGCCAACAGGTCGATCGCGACTGTTAGTCCAGCCGATCGTGGCAAGGCGAAAAATATAAATATGTAGACCAGACTGCGCAACGTAATCACCAACTGCTGATTTAAGGTTTCATGAAGTATGTAATTGGTAGTTCGCACAGGGTTTCGTTGGTAAACAGGAGATCTTGGGTCTGATCAAGTTGGCCACCCCTGTTACATATTGTCATTTTGGTCAACATAACTTGTAACTTTTATCGACTGTCCAATTTCTCTATTTATTCTATTAGATTCAGCATCGTTAAAAGAAGACAGGTAGACTGTTTCTTCTATTTTAACTTTGTTTCATCAACATTCAGCAAAATTTCATAAATTATTGAAAGTCGGATGAGCTTGGCTCGGTATTTTTTTTTGTACGTTTTCCCCTGCTGACCAAATTTTACGAAAATCGTTGGAGCCGTTTCCGAGATTCGGATTATTTATTTATACAAGAATAAAATTGCTCGTTTAAAGATATTAGATTAGATAGATAAACGTGGAACGATACATGCTGGAAAAACCTTGACTCAGTGTTAATCTCAGTTTAAAATTAGTGATGTCATGTATAGAATTTTCAGCTTGTTCACCGTACATAACCAAGTTACATAACTAGCACTACTAAAACCAATGTAGGATGATTAATTTGGATTAATATAGGTTTAGGTGCGGCGGTGGTGACCCTCGGGCCACCCCTAAGCCGCGAACATGTTTATTTTAATTTAGAAATAGTCTTTATAGACTACAGGCCCACGTACAAAAAATGTGGGTCATATGAACCTCCAGGTGACGTATATAGGACGATATAAGAGCATAAAATAATAAGATTCAGCACTATGCCGTCACTTGTAAGCTGTCCAACTGGGTGCTGGTGAGAATTCAAAAGTGCAACCCTCGATTTTTTCCCCTTGTCGCATGATTTTTGTACGGCGTTGCGGAATAATGGATTAGAAGCTGTATTGAAACAGTATGAAACTGATGCCGTACAAATGGTGCGCCACAAAGTCGGTATTTTTTTTTGATTTTCTGACCATTTCCAGGGTAAATTTGGTCATTTCATTCTGTACGGCATCAGTTTCATACTGTTTCAATACAGCTTCTAATCCATTTTTCCGCAACGCCGTACAAAAATCATGCGACAAGGGGAAAAAATCGAGGGTTGCACTTTTGAATTCTCACCAGCACCCAGTTGGACAGCTTACAAGTGACGGCATAGTGCTAAATCTTATTATTTTACGCTCTTATATCGTCCTATATACGTCACCTGGTGGTTCATATGACCCACATTTTTTGGACATGGGCCTGTAGTCTATTATTTTACCTTAGAATGTCCTGGTTATGTAAAATAGTTATGTACAGGGAACAAGCGGAATTTTCAACCTTTGTTCAACGATCACAAATGTAATTATTCTAGCAATTTACCATTAATAAATTATCGAAAGAAGTTGGTTTTGAACTCCTACCTGCATACAGGTGCCTTACCATGACGTCTTAAGCGATTCAATTCCGACTCAGTTCCTGGATCTGACAGCGAGCGAACCTAAACTGAACAAACGTCATGGTTAGGCCCCTAGGGTTAAAATACGAAGAACGACTAAAGCTGATTTTAAAATTGTACCTGTATACAGGCTGATGTTAAAATACGAAGGATGACTAAAGCTGATTTTAAAATTGTACCTATATACAGGCTGATGTTTAAAAACTAAGGATAACTAAAGTATTGTGTTGCCCTCTAGCGGCGGATCAGTGCGGCAGGTGCCGCGCCGGCGCCCGCACGCTAAACCTCAACAAGTTCTGCAGCCGAGACTACGGTGAGTACCAAGATGAGACTACCACAGATAAAAAGGGATGAAGTGAAAAAAAAAAATTCATAGAGTGGAGACAAAGTGAAAAAGAAATACACTGTTTGAGATTTTGGGAAAAAGTCGTCTGTTAAAAAAAACTGACAAACAATGTGTAGTGTGTGCTGTCATGTGTGACAGACTAAGACAAATAAAATCAAATACTTAAAGGAATAAAAAGTAAAAGAAAAAATCTAGAGACGTTTATGTTTTACTGGTCAAAACGACATTTTGACGACAGGTCATTGATTAGAAAGTCTTTTTTAATTTTTGATAATTTATAATTATCATTACAATTCCGATTAGTAAACTTGAAAAGAAGAATTAAATAGGAGGCGAGATATCAAGAAAATGCACAAAAAACATTATATGTCTTGTGGATACGAGATACGCATAATAAGATTGCCTTTAGTTACTTTACTATTCCTTTGCGCAATTTATCGTGAGTCTTGAAAATCTGCTCCTTTTTAACTGACTTCAAAAAATGAAGTTCTCTATGTGGTTGTATTTTTCGCCCGTTAAGAACATTTAAATTTAAATTCATTTGTTTTATGCCGTCAACAAAAAACGAACGCGGCTCCCTTTGTTCGCTTACTAGTCCTGTTTAATGTTTATAAATTACTTCCTCCACTTAGCATCCGTATTTGTTCGCCTCCATATTTGCTAGTGATTGATGTAATGTTTAATCAAAAACCAAGTACCGCTTACTAATTACTCTATTATACAAGTTCTACTTCAACACAACAATCAGTCGTTTGGATAACTTATGGGTGCCGTGGGTTGTACCAATTACAAACGACGAAAAAAATTATTTTATAGCATGTGGCTACCCAAGTTAGTATTTGACGTGTCTATAATTTTAATGCTCTTTGTTGATGAAACTAATTTATTTGGTATAGCCTTTTGAATACAAGAATGATGGGAACCAAAAGAACAGTCACATGAAAATGAAAGATCCCGTAGGAGACGCGCCAGGAACTTCCACAGCCACAGCGGAAGGAACCAGTTGAGCGGACCACTGTGACAATTTAATCTTAAAGTGTTAATGTTATAATATAGCATGTACTCTTCAACGTTCCCCGTAGCTGCCCAGCCTATTCTTTACAGAATCCCTGCTCCGTCCTCCCAGCCAAGGGCTTTAAGTGCCTCCTTGAGCCTCTCGATCTTATAGACACTGATGCTTTTTGTAGTTTTTCTATCTATGTAATAACTAGCAACCCGGGTCCGCACAGGTTATCAAAGTATGCGTTTAAATCTTCTGGAATCTTTGATCACAACCTCAGTAAAATCCGTTGCGTAGTTTAGAAGACCTAAGCCATGAACGCTGTAACGCGTCTGTTGACGCTTTATGCATACAGACGGCATGGAACAACTTTGTTTTTTATTCTCTAAACTTTAAAGATAAAGAAGTCTATTAAAAAAATTGAAATTGCTGAAATACAACCCCATGGTTACTAAAATTTTCTTAACGAAATTCATATCGAAACTACCCATAAGATTGTAGGTACTTAAAAGAAAAAATACAATCGAATTCCCATGTCCGTCTAATATTGCGGCAAGCAAATACGCTGTTTTTCAGTGGAACTCATGCCCATCGATATGTGTTCATTTACTAGTTCATGCATTGTTCCAGTCATAATGGGCAAGGTGGTAGGGCGCGAGCACAGCGCGGCGGGCGCAGAATGGGTCCGTCTGGCGCTGAGCGTGCAGGCAGTGTACAAGCGCGGGCCGCGCAGCCGTCTGCGCCGCGGCGCCGCCGGCCTCTTCGTGCGCGCCAGGGACCTCGCGTGCAAGTGCCCGAAGCTCAAGATTAACAAGTAAGTTGGACCAGTGGTCGAACGCTCCTGTAGTTGGGTGTACCAGTGGTCAAACGTAGTAACAGTCGTTGGCACCTATGGTCGGACGTATCAATGGTACAAAACTAATATTTTTTATTTAAACATTGGGATTAACTAGTTGGCTCACAGAGTAACGCCATTAACAAAAGAACTCTTTCACTAAACTTGCAATAAATGTTGTCCACAGGTCTTACCTAATCCTAGGAGTGGAAAAGGAAGGTAGCTCATCAGGTTTGCCGGGTCTGACGGTCGGCGAGCGGACCCTGTTGCTGGAGTGGCGCGACGACTGGCACCGGCGCATACGCCGCCTCCAGCGACGCGCCATCAACTGCCACTAACCGCCACGACGCCATTTTGAATATCCGCCATTTTGTGAACGAAGTCAGCCTAGCGCGGCGGTCATTTCCAGCCAGCCAGTTCGCGCGCGGCGAACACGAAAATTTTAAATTGGAGCTTGCTAGTCTGATTTCAAACGATGTGAGACCGTGCGCCATTTTGTAAACCGGTCTGGCGGCCATGTTTGCGTAAAATTGGCTGTTTTGGTTGAGCGGTAAGTATTGTCTCCGTGAATTTGTTAGTAAGTTTTGAAACTACTGCCGCTGACTTTTTTATTCGTATAGTCTTTAACTTTCGCCAGTTTTTACTATTAACTTTTAATACCAAAAATGTCTCGACACCCCTCTCCAACTTCCTAGGATTATGTTATAAAAATGTACATTGAAAGATTTATTTATTTAACTTAAGCTAGCGCTACGATTGTTTTGTTCCATTACTTGCATTTTTGTATAATTGTTACTTAAAGGATGCATGTTATTATATTCTAAGTACAACGGAACTGACAGCTTTTGACGCCGACTGTACCATTTTGACAGGTCTTACGTCGTAAGGCTTGTGTCGGCGATTGTACATGATATTCTTAGGTCATTAACATAGGAGCAAACACCTTACAGAAACAAAGTTTCACACAACCGCGCTATAATACGTTTACTACTGTAAAGCGTAGCGATGTGTGCGTGACCGCCCGAGATTATCCGCTTTGTCCAACACAACCAACAAGGTTTCACGTACAGTTGCACCTTATAGTAGTGTGTACTTATTAAGACGTGGTTGTTCGAAGTTTCACATCTATGTAGTGATTGCTCCTGTGGTCTTATGTCGTTAGATCGTCAATCCAGCATAGTCACAATGGTTTAACATACCTCATTTATTAATATAGACTTATATCGTTAAGGGTTATATATTTAATTTATGAATTTAGATAAGATTTTCTACTTAACGCGACTTATATTAGATTTTTTAATACCTGTCAACAAGCTTGGGCTGAAAAAGTGTGTACACGAAAAAATGTTTTTTGTTAGATTTTAAAATGTCACAGTTACTTATGCAAATTTTACTATATCGGCCTAATTTTTTAAGATGAGCCTGAAAAATAAATACTTGAGTTAGTAACGTATAGCGCATTGCCACTCCAATCGGGTCAACTTTGAATAATTTCATAACCGAGTACTCTAAAGGCCTGTTTCTCCTCTCTGTTAAGTTCCAGTTATCTTAAGTGTCAGTTATCTATGATTCCGTCTTTATTTATTACTACGAATCAGACAGAGACGTCATCATAGAAAACTGTCACCCTTTATTTCGCAGTGTTCATCATTATTACACATAAACGGATAACTCACGTATAAAAAGTCGAGTGATGCTCGACATGTTTAGGACTATTTCGTAGTCCTTCTTCCTGGAGCGCTCGCCCCGGCGGCAGCGAAACGAACACTGCGCTGTTTTAAATATTGACCAAACGGTGAGTGTGAGCGAACCTTTACGGAGTGACGTGATCAGTGTTGTGTGCTGCCCTACATTTGACAGTAATAAAAATGACGATGAAAACGAGGGTAGTTGTGCGCCGCTGTCAGTTGCGTCGAGCAGCCGCGCGAACAGAGCGCTGGCGCGCAGTGTTCGTTTCGCTGCCGCCGGGGCGAGCGCTCCAGGAAGAAGGACTACGAAATAGTCCGAAACATGTCGAGCATCACTCGACTTTTTATACGTGAGTTATCCGTTTATGTGTAATAATGATTAAGTCTCACGGTAGTTTCATGTTGAAAGTGTTCACCATCATCATTTCAGCCATTACAAGTCCACTGCTGGACATAGGCCTCTCCTTTAGATCTCCAATAAGACCGGTTGGAAGCGGCTTGCATCCAGCGCGATCCTCCGATCCTAATGAGGTCATCGGTCCACCTTGTGGGTGGACGGCCCACGCTACGCTTGCCGGTGCGTGGTCTCCACTCGAGGACCTTTCGACCCCATCGGTCATCCGTCCTCCGTGCTATGTGCCCTGCCCACCGCCATTTCAACTTGCTAATCCGCTGGGCTATGTCGGTAACCTTGGTTCTTCTACACATCTCCTCATTTCTGATTCGATCTCGCAGAGTGTCGATTATAATCAACATACTTTAAGATCGTCTTTTTGTATGTTTTTTTTTTTTTTTTAGTTTAACAAGAATCTAATGAGGCTTCAATTGAGTACACTTGAGTACAATTGAGTACAATTGAGTACACTTGCGAAATAAAGGGTTGACAGAGAGTGGTGAAACGGGCTCCAAATAGAACACGTGAAAAGTGGCGTTTAATACATTATGCCAAATGTCACTCCTGTGTTTTAAGACTAGACACTGTAAATTTTTAGTAATGTAAAGTCCCTAACTTACAATCGTGACGTAAAACCATGTAGTCGAAATCGAGACAAAATATGGGATCTCAGTTAAATTACTAAAGTGCAATGTCTTAAGTTTCTATACGTTATTATTCTACATGAATATTTTAACAAATTCTTGCCAAAGTAACATACTTACCTGTGTACCTTTTCGTTTATTTCCTGTTTCTTTTCTTAGTGATCAATAAACGCCCGAGGGCATGTACAGTATTATTAGCTTTACTAAGTTTAAATTAACTATAGGTTTACTTGAGATACGACACTATAACGCCATTTGTAAATGTTAACAGTTAACTGATAGTTAAATTATGTCAATACCAATAATAATTACTAAAATATTTTCCTTTTAACATGTTTACAACAAAAAACAGTTCTAACACCTATTAAAGCGAGTTACAAAAAAATAAGCCCATCGAGGGAACAGGCGAAAATCATAGGAATCATGTTATAGGCGATGAGGCTAGCAACCCATCACTATTTTGATTCCATTTTCCACCTATACGCCCACAATCTTGCTAAATGTGGCCTGTAGGTACCTGTTACCTTAGGCTCTGTCTACCCCGGACGGGATAAAGACATGATTTGTGTATGTATGTATGTACAATAAAATCCCAAAAAAAACTACATCAATGTTTATACTGTGGAATGGATTAGTCTTTCGCGTTTTTCACTTCATGTATTACTTTGGTAGCAATTTCCTTAAATAAATCATCAAAATGATAGCAACATATCACGTCACCAGAACCGTAATTTCCGATAAAACGAAGCCAAGCAAATAGTGCCTTCTCCAATTTCCCGCGGACGCAAATAATATGCAATTACGACAATTCAGCTGTCAAAATTATTTATGCTTCTCGAATGAAGCAAATCAATCTCGACACGATGCGCCGTTTTTCGATAAGTGCGTCTCTTTCATACCGGTTTTGTTGGAAAAGGACTAAGCGCCTCCATTAGACGGTTCAATTTTGTATTGCCATTCACAATCGGTCGTAATTGGCTGAAAGGCTGTCAGTTACATTTAATAATGACGTCACAGTGTCGGTCGCTTTTGGCGAGTAATCGTGCGGTTGTTTTCATTAATGCACATATTTTTGGTTAATATTGTATTTGAGTGGGTAAGTGTAGCGTAGTACGCTAACTTTAAAAATAACCTCAAACTTATTTGAACTGGTAATTACTAATTTTAGGGGACTGAAAAATAGTTATCAATTTTAACGGACCCTTAGTATTTAATTTTTTCTAAACATCTAATTTAACTGCAATTCAATGTTGAATACTTATTTTAGTTTTTTCGCGGCATTATTGAAAACGATCGCACTTCATTTAGATACGTATAACAAACATAGTTTCATTCGAGTAACGGACTGTATAAAGTGTATTTAGTTGTAGATTAATCTATTAACCTGTTTCTAGTTATGCATATCTTTAGAATTCGTAATTTGTAATACTGTAAGAATAATAAGTCATGATTTGTCACAATTGAGACGTAATGTTGTTAACGTAACGTTATGCTGTAACTATTTTGCAGCCTTAGGAGTCTTAGGACCTTCTAATTTGTTTTTAGAACTGATTTATCTTTTGTATGAACGGTTTATAGTTCCGTCGTAAATCTCAAATAATGAAAGTATGAGCGTTTTTTACGCCATTTGATGACTTATGTCCGATGCAAACTGTTTCGGGTGTGAGTCGAGAGTTGCTTATTATTCTTATTACATTACGCTAAGCGCGTGCACATTGTTTTTAATACTGGCAACATTAGTGATAGCTATCGATGGAATTTCAACTGAATTGAGTAGAATAAAGTAGTTTCAGTTACTTGAACTTTTAGCACATTTTGCAAGAATTCAGCTACTTCATTAATATTTGAGTATTTATTGGGAAAATCTATGTTTTATCCCATTATTTGTGTGCACGCGTTTGATTTTAATGTCGATAATGTTTACGCGCTATGTTTCATTAAATATGTGCCATGTTCATGTTACAAATAGTATTCCAATGCATATATTGTAAGAGCGTAAGAGACACGCCTGACTGGCTTACCATACTTCAGATAATGGTCGCTTACGACATTTGTTGGATATACATTGAAGACTGTAAGAATATACATAATCATACCAGTTTTCTTTGCCATTGCATTGGCTTAGATGTGTACGGTATTTTTTCAATTGTTTAGAAAAAACCTCTATGATAGCGCGTAACATACTAAAATAATAAAAATATAATAAACGTCTGATTGTAATGTACGAAAATAATAGTCGTTTTGTATTTCTAAACGTAATGTGTATATTGTTTGTACATTTTATTTATTAACTGGGATTTAATCATACGATTTTGCTAAAAGTAAGATTTCATTCCAATAAACATTGGCACTCGATTTTTCTTTTATATCTGCAGCTAGAATTTTTGTATCGATCCGTCTGAAAAATCGAATAAATACTGTCCATTTTAAATTAAAAAATATATTTTAGCGCACAATAATGGCCTATTAATTTTCAAAGGAAATCGTTTCGCGACCGCTTGAAATTGATAATTTTAATATTAATAAAAAATAACGTATGTAGTTTACTTATTTATATTTAAGAAACGTCAATTGTATTAAGGCATGTGCACAATTTATTTATTCGTTGACCATAGAAAAGAACTTTAAATGACTTTGTTACTGTCCGATTGCTTTTTCTCCATCAATATTAAACGAGTACCTTTAAGACGTGAATTTTTGCATAAGCGACAATTATAAAGTAATGAACCCCTTTTTTCTATGGTAAGCAAATAAATACTGTTTGTAGTGTATGTGCAATAATCTTGAATTGTGTTTTATAATACCCTACTCCTGTGATGTAATAAATGTTATTGGTTATATTTATTTAAAAATAAAACTACATTATTATACTGAAAAATTGTTTTACTGTCACATCCAAACCAAACCATCCATGCTTCCATGCTGTAGGCTTATTACCTAACTCGCTCGCGATCGCCATCGTGTTCATTTTGACAGTTCTTGTATGATTGTGACAGCTAGCTGATTCCGATGCCAATTGTCAGCCCATACATGAACTGTCAAAATGAACACGATGGCGATTGCGAGCGAGTTAGGTAATAAGCCTACTGGTCTGGGAGTTAAGAAAAAACATAGAATGTACCAGTTGCTTCTCTTCCCGCTCTGATGGTGAAAGCCCGAGGGAATGGGCGTAGGAATCATGTTATATATAGGCGATGCGGCTAGCAACCCATCACTATTTTGATTCCCCTTTCCACTTGTACGCCCAGAATCAGCTAAACGTGGCCTTTAGGTCTTGTTACCTTGGGCTCTGTCTGCCCCATAAGGGATAAAGACGTGATTTATGTGTATGTGTGTGTGTGTGTTTATCAAAGCCAAGCTGATGTATTGTTGATCGAAGCCAAAACCCATACATTTTGTGGTCTGAATTTTCGTTCCATTCTGTTGCCGTCATACGAAATTGTATGAAGTGTCTCAAGTGTGGAAAAGGCAATTTTAAGACTTTTTTTCCTCCTATTTCCTAATAGTTAATCTAAGTAGAAAAACAAAAAAAAAAAACCAGAAAAAGTTGAGTGTGTAGTGCAATAAAAATTGGCTCACGCAAGTGTTGCATAATAGAATATTGGGGATAGGATGATTTACGAGAAAAGTTTGAGTACCTATATTATACTTAATTTGTTAAAATTAATTGGTTGTCTGGTAGAGATCGCTATTAAGCGATAAGACCGCCTATTGTCTACTTTGTTCTTTGATTCTGTATTGTTTTGTACTGATTTGTGGTGTTCAATAAAGAGTATTTGTATTGTATTGTTGTATTGTAATTTGTCAAGGTTTTGTGTAAATACATACATAAATCACGTCTCTAACCCTTACGGTAGACAGAGCCTCAGGCAACAATACCTAAACGCCATGTTTGGCATGATTGTGGGCGTATAGGCGGAAATGGGAATCAAAATAACGATGGGTTATCCGCATCGCCTATAACATGATTTCTAAGATTTATAGGTACGTACACACAGCAAAATAATGCGGTTAGCACAGCCACGCACACGTCTATGCGTGTTGAGTATCGACATGAACGTTAAGTAGAATCTATGACATGTGAATGTGTGAGTGAGTTCGATCATAAAATCTACCCCCTAAGTACAGATTTTTTAGCAACAAGATGAATGAGCAATGTCGCTGTAAATTACCTGTTTATTGAATAAACAAGAACTAACTATAAAATAACAATGAAGAAAGTTACAACTATTTAAGTTAGTTTATAATAAATTAAGTAAAAAATTATTACAAATTAAATGAAAATAATCCCCCCGGTATCGTGTCACACTCAAAGGCTGAAAATGCAATATCTCCGGTTTCAGTTACTTCTACAAAAATAATGTAAAAGTATTTTTTTTATTTAGACTGTCCTAAAAATATTTTACCTAATCTTACATTGGATATTGTCATCCCCAGTGTAAGCGAGAGAACCGAATCGAAGCTTCCTTCGACCTTGAATCTTCAAATTTATGCAATCCCACGCATTGAACTATTATTACTAGCGAAGAGTAGTTACCATCTCACTGATGCGACGATGTTATATTATTATTTCTCAACAAGTCTGAGATTCCAATTCCAAAGCAATATTCCTCACAACCGGCATGGCCATTGAAATAACATCAAAAACGTAATTTTATTATTACTATTTTATATTCCGTTTTCTTCGGATACGAACCCGGTTCACTAAAGCAGAAGTCAATTCTTAGACCTGTCTTTGACCGCTAGGCCACCGAGGTATGCAAGTTACATGGTGAATTTATGAATTATGTTCAATCTGCGACTACTGTATTGCAATTTGTGTAAATAGCTGTTTTATGAGCTTTGAAATAAGGTTGAAATTATAATTTATTTTTTTCCGTAACTATTTAATTTTATGGTGGTTGCAGTCTGTTGTATGTTTAATTTTACTCTTATATAATATGTTAAAAACGCAAACGCATTGTGTTTTCTTTTAATATAATTATTAATAGGTATGACTCTTTTTACTGGAGTTTAAAAGTTGCTAGCTGATGGCTATTTTGGTCGTTATCGTCTTAAACAATATAAAGTGTTTTCTACCCTCACATTTCTAATAATATGATTTTGTGAACAAACAACTGTCACCGCTGGCAGCCATTATTAGCTGCGGGATAAACCGTGTGTTATACTTACGAACTGTTTAATTTTGCCTTTCGAATACCTTGTGATTTGCAAAACATGGATTTTCATTTATCTTTGTTGAAAAGAGCAAAACAATATAACTATTTATATAAGGAATCGCTAGGCGTTTTTTGATATGGGTAAGTAGACAAACGGTGTTAAAAACAATGACTTATTATTTTATCGGTAATGTTTTAAACAACTTTCTTTGACGAAAAATGTTTTTATTTAAACTTCATTTATTTTGCAGCGGAAGACTGTGCCATTATGGATTCACCCTTACGCAGACTTCGGACACGATAAAAATATTCGTTCTGGGCCTAAACCTGAAGCCTCATCTCCTGCCATTATGTAGTTGCCGCACCCAGCTAGTGACCCATTTCACAGCAACAAGACACAATGCTACGTTGCAACCTGTGCGAAACCATCTGCATGCTGCAGGATTGCATTGCCGTAGACCAGCAAAAAACATGCTTTAACGGACCAGCATAAAAGAAACCTTTGCTCGTGAATATCTTGACTTTGATTATTACATCAATCAAAGTCAAATGTAGTGATTTTTAGTGATGAAGACGAAATATATTAACTGAATTAAATATATAAACACAGTAATGTTTTACAGTGCAGAACGAGTGGCAGTGTTACTTTAGGCTATGGGGTTGGATGTCATCGATGGGCCCTGGTGTCCAAATCCAAACCAAATCGAGATAGGTAGCTTAGTCGCTTCAAAGTGGAGATTATAACCCAGTGTGAAATGATGTTATTGTTAATGGCTGTCATTTAACATGTCTATTCATTTCACCACTGACTTACACGTCCGCAAATAAAACGTTTCGTTCATCTTTATCAGACTTAAACCTAATAAACCAGAATTTAAGATATTAATTATGTGTCATCTTAAAAATAGCCTTATTATGGTTGTGTATTCAATTTGCAAGATAATTATTATGTTAGTGACATAAGACTTTTTAGTAAACATAAAATCATACTGGCCTCTAAAGTGAGTGTTATTTTATGAATATTATTCTATAAGGAAAAGTGTGCAGTTTTATTTAGCAAATTTAATTACCTTTGGTAATAATAATAATAACACAAATAGAGGCTAATACAATAAAAATTTAAAGTTGCAATAAACAATTTGAACCAATAATTGCATTTTATTGTTTTATTCTTTTACGTCCTTTTTTTCTTGTTTTAGGGAAACATGAGTTTATTTTGAGATTAGTAATTTGAAATTGAAAACAAAAAAGATACACTTGTGCAGGATTCGAACCCGGTTCTTTAGGTTTCATAACTCTAGGTCAATACACCTGAGCCACCACGCTTATAATACTGGTGGCAAAATTATGCTTCCATTGAACAAAATACCAGCAGGTTTGAATAACTATGCGTGAAGGTAGTCAGAAAACACAATTAGCACAGATAGGGCATTTTGTTGTGTGCGTAATAAGGCAGCGGATAAGTGCGGATGTGTGTATAGAATGACACACGTGGATAACTAGGGTGCTCACCGATTCGCTTTGCTGTGTGTACATACATACAAACATATACATATACATATACCACGTCTTTATCCCTTACGGGGTAGACAGAGCCCAAGGTAACAAGACCTTAAGGCCACGTTTAGCATGATTAAGGGCGTATAGGTGTAAAAGGGAAATCAATATAGTGATGGGTTGCTAGCCGCATCGCCTATAACATGATTTCTAAGACTTTCGCCCATTCCCTCGATGGGCTTTTACCATCTGCGCGGGAAGAGAAGCAACTGGTAAATTCTATGTTTTTTTCTTTATGCCCAAACCAGCAAGGAAGATTTATACGTAATGATATATTATAATACCTGACCGGGGATCGAACCCGCACCTGAAGTTTCGTAGTAATGTACTATAACTACTAAGCCATTGGATCATAAAAGCACTCAATGCCGGAATGCCCTAAGCCTCTTGTAACCAAACCAAAAGGTCTCCAATAGGGGACTCTTCAGAGCCAAGTGTTGCCAGGTGCGGAAATACAAAAGCGGTAGCAGTAACTAAAAAAAATGGACTTGTTACCTTAGGCTCTGTCTACCCCGTAAAGGCCAAAGACGTGATTTATATATCTATGTATGTATAAAAAATTAAGAACCCCCCCCCCCCCCCTTCGAGTAATAATACGTAAATAAAAATACTAATTAAATTTTATGCTAAAAATGCCTTACATCGTTTTGGAAAACAATTGACGCTCTTCAAGCTGCTGAACCGATTTTAACCAAACATGGCTAAGAACCACCGAAAGGAAACTGTCCGTTTGTGAGCTGCTATCCCACAGACACACACACACACACACAGAGAGATATCGACGTCTAACTTACAAACTTATACCACTCCTAATTACACATAAACGGATAACTCACGTATAAAAAGTCGAGTGATGCTCGACATATTTCGGACTATTTCGTAGTCCTTCCTGGAGCGCTGTTCGTTTCGCTGCCGGGGCGAGCGCTCCAGGAAGGACTACGAAATACGAAACATGTCCATCACTCGACTTTTTATACGTGAGTTATCCGTTTATGTGTAATTATGATTAAGTCTCACGGTAGTTTCATGTTACCACTCCTCGTTTGGCGTGAGGGGTGAAAAAGCGGAAAAGCGGTTCATCTGGCAACACCAGCCCCAAAAACAAATAAACATATGGAGGTAGTAAAACAAATTTAATAGCACGTCGGCACGTCCCGCTGATTTCCCGCGGGAATTCCGTCATCACGTATCGGGAACTATGGGGAACGGGAACTTTAGCTGGACATAAGTTTGTAGATAACTTATTTTTGTTGATAAGTTAGTGACTGCGAGACACTACGAGTGTACATGGCCGCTTAATATTGGTCTGGTATATTTTAGCAGTCTGGAATACATTACATACATATATCACGTCTTTATCCCTTACGGGGTAGACAGAGCCTCAGGTAACAAAACCAACAAGACCTTAATAAGGCCACGTTTAGCATGATTGTGGGCGTATAGGTGGAAAGGGAATCAAAATAGTGATAAGTTGCTAGCCGCATCGTCTGATAGCTTAAAAAAAAGACATGTAAAAAAGCTTATGGCTTTTTTTGATATCACGTCTGTATCCCTTACGGGGTAGACGGAGCCTAAGGTAACAAAACCAACAAGACCTTAATAAGGCCACGTTTAGCATGATTGTAGGCGTATAGGTGGAAAGGGAATCAAAATAGTGATGGGTTGCTAGCCGCATCGTCTGATAGCTTAAAAAAAGACATGTAAATAAGCTTATGGCTTTTTTTGATATCACGTCTTTATCCCTCACGGGGTAGACAGAGCATAAGGTAACAAAACCAACAAGACCTTAATAAGGCCACGTTTAGCATGATTGTGGGCGTATAGGTGGAAAGGGAATCAAAATAGTGATGGGTTGCTAGCCGCATCGTCTGATAGCTTAAAAAAAGACATGTAAAAAAGCTTATGGCTTTTTTTGATATCACGTCTTTATCCCTCACGGGGTAGACAGAGCATAAGGTAACAAAACCAACAAGACCTTAATAAGGCCACGTTTAGCATGATTGTGGGCGTATAGGTGGAAAGGGAATCAAAATAGTGATGGGTTGCTAGCCGCATCGTCTGATAGCTTAAAAAAAGACATGTAAAAAAGCTTATGGCTTTTTTTGATATCACGTCTTTATCCCTCACGGGGTAGACAGAGCATAAGGTAACAAAACCAACAAGACCTTAATAAGGCCACGTTTAGCATGATTGTGGGCGTATAGGTGGAAAGGGAATCAAAATAGTGATGGGTTGCTAGCCGCATCGTCTGATAGCTTAAAAAAAGACATGTAAAAAAGCTTATGGCTTTTTTTGATATCACGTCTTTATCCCTCACGGGGTAGACAGAGCATAAGGTAACAAAACCAACAAGACCTTAATAAGGCCACGTTTAGCATGATTGTGGGCGTATAGGTGGAAAGGGAATCAAAATAGTGATGGGTTGCTAGCCGCATCGTCTGATAGCTTAAAAAAAGACATGTAAAAAAGCTTATGGCTTTTTTTGATATCACGTCTTTATCCCTCACGGGGTAGACAGAGCATAAGGTAACAAAACCAACAAGACCTTAATAAGGCCACGTTTAGCATGATTGTGGGCGTATAGGTGGAAAGGGAATCAAAATAGTGATGGGTTGCTAGCCGCATCGTCTGATAGCTTAAAAAAAGACATGTAAAAAAGCTTATGGCTTTTTTTGATATCACGTCTTTATCCCTCACGGGGTAGACAGAGCATAAGGTAACAAAACCAACAAGACCTTAATAAGGCCACGTTTAGCATGATTGTGGGCGTATAGGTGGAAAGGGAATCAAAATAGTGATGGGTTGCTAGCCGCATCGTCTGATAGCTTAAAAAAAGACATGTAAAAAAGCTTATGGCTTTTTTTGATATCACGTCTTTATCCCTCACGGGGTAGACAGAGCATAAGGTAACAAAACCAACAAGACCTTAATAAGGCCACGTTTAGCATGATTGTGGGCGTATAGGTGGAAAGGGAATCAAAATAGTGATGGGTTGCTAGCCGCATCGTCTGATAGCTTAAAAAAAGACATGTAAAAAAGCTTATGGCTTTTTTTGATATCACGTCTTTATCCCTCACGGGGTAGACAGAGCATAAGGTAACAAAACCAACAAGACCTTAATAAGCCACGTTTAGCATGATTGTGGGCGTATAGGTGGAAAGGGAATCAAAATAGTGATAAGTTGCTAGCCGCATCGTCTGATAGCTTAAAAAAAAGACATGTAAAAAAGCTTTTGGCTTTTTTTGATTTATAATAACTTTTTACAGCTTCTTCCATGCCGGTCTGGGAGTAAAGAAAAAACATAGAATTTACCAGTCGCTTCTTTCCCGCGCAGATGGTAAAAGCCCATCGAGGGAATGGGCGAAAGTCTTAGGAATCATGCTATAAGCGATGCGGCTAGCAACCCATCACTATGTTGAATTCCCTTTCCAGCTATACGCCCTTAATATGCTAAACGTGGCCTTAAGGTTTTGTTACCTTAGGCTCTGTTTGCCCCGTAAGGGATATATGTACATATGTATGTGTAATAAATACTCGTACTAAAGTTATTAGGTACTCAAGTAAGGCACAGATTCAAAATATTCCAGGTTTATTTCCCCGTGGTAACAATGGCGGACCAAATGGCCGCGCGCATTCCCGTCGATCATGCGCGTGCGATTGCGCTTTGATCCAAAGAGGCTGGCGACAAGCGGACGACTAAAGTTGCCAGTGGCGTAACTATAGGGTGGCAGGGGTGGCAAAATGCCACGGGCCCCTAGCTCTACGGGGCTCCGAACTGGCTTGGTTTAGAGCACAGAAGGGACGCTGGTGCACTTCTTTATATTGAGAAAGGAGATCTGACGAATTTGCCGCGGGCCCCAGACGTTATAGTTACGCCACTAAAGTTGTCATAAGTTATTTGACATCTCCGTACAATGGAGATATTTTTTTTTACCGTTTTTAATGTATAGTTTAATATTTCTTCTGCGTTAAGTTACTTAATTAATATTAATTTACATATAACTGCATTTTAAACACAATTATGTACATGTATTGTTTTTTCAATAAATGTATAACACTTTATTGTATACGAAAAAGATGAATACAGGACAACACAAACGCACAGAGGCGAACTTGGCCCTAAAAGGGATCTCTTTCATTTAACATTTGAATGATTGACAGGACATCAGTATTAAGCAATAGTAGACACAGAAAAAGTAGAAGAACCGATAGAAACCTAAAATATCCGAACAATAAATACTGTCTATATGTCTATCCTTTTTGTGAGCTTTGAAAAGACGGCTAAACGCGGATTTTATCTGTATACAAGGGGTGTAACAAATCCTGCGATAATTCACAGGGGTATATATACATAGCATAGTATAGAAGAAAAAAAAATTGTTGGTGTCAAAAAAAAACTTTTTTTTTGTTTTTCTACAGGTGGGTGCCTCTAAATTTACTTGTGGTAGTAAATACAAGCCGTATTAAGTGTTTAGTACCCATAAACTAGTCCTAAGTAGCTATTTAGTAACTTCGTAATAGTATACTTAAAATGTTGAATAACAATATTTTGGTAGGTATTCATGGATTTTTGTTAGCTATAGCTAAGGCATGGTACCCCAGTTAATTATCGCCCGGAGTGTTTGTTACATCCTGTTTACGAGCAGAAACTAACTGGCTGACTGACTGATCGATCAACGCACAGCTCAATTGCACGCAAAACCTCGCTGATAGTTTGTCGAATCTTGCAAGTCAAAAACCCACTTCTGGTGTTTGTATTGCCTTGAAATTTAGTACACCTACTGCAAGGTATGGACGACCATTGCCAGTAAAAAAACAGAAAAAAAGTTTATTTTAAAGTTTCTTTTTAACCAGAGGGCTGGTTAAAAATAAACTTTTTTAGCACAGCCAGCACGAAGGCTGAAGAACACCATGCCGCCGGGCAGCGATTTAGGGCAACTTTTTTATTTATCAGAATTTGTTAGGCACATTTGTTAGACTTATGTGTATTATGTAACAAAATTCTTATGTATTTGTTCTTCAATAAACTCAACACCACAAAAACTTATTAAACACTATAATAAAATTGAATCATGTTATAAGCGATGCGGCTAGCAACCCATCACTATTGTGATTCCCCTTTCCACCCATATGCGCCCCCAATCATTCCAAACGTGGCCTCTTCGTCTTGTTACCTTAGGCTATGTCTACCCCATGCGTTTGTGGTGAAACCCGAGTGGCATCCCACTGCGTCCCCATCACACCGGATTGAGGCAACGCCGGAGAGTTTTTAGTTTGGGGGGAGTCCCACATAACCCTAGGCATCCCCGTGCCTAGGGCATCCATAAAGATTTCCTCTCCGTTAAAAAATAAAGTCTCTGTCTACCTCATAAGGGAAAAAGACGTGATTTATGTATGCTTTTGATTCCATTTTCCACCTATACGCCCACAATCTTGCTAAATGTGGCCTGTAGGTACCTGTTACCTTAGGCTCTGTCTACCCTGTAAGGGATGAAGACGTGTGTGTGTGTGTATCACTACATAGTATAAAACAAAGTCGCTTTCTCTGTCCCCATGTCCCTATGTCCCTTTGTATGCTTATATCTTCAAAACTACACAACGGATTTTGATGCGGTTTTTTTTAATAGATAGACTGATTCAAGAGGAAGGTTTTTATGTATGATTCTACGCAGACGAAGTCGCGGGCAGAAGCTAGTATAATTATATATGTAATGTATGCATGTATAAAATTGAAAGCCGAGTCTAACATTTCCATTCGCCCAATCGAACTCGGAGTCAAGTTCAATAGAATTTGGAAAAAAAGTTATTCGATATAACTTGGTAATGGGATGCATGGAAACAAATTGCGCCGCCAGCCGGCCCGGGGTCCCGTGGGGCGCTCCTCATTTAACAAGGAACCCCAAAAACAAAGGCAACAACGCCCCTAGCGTACGCTTTAGGTACTGACTAGTATGAACTAATACAGCGTTTAAAATATGATGAATTTAAGTGAAACTAGAAACGTGTGTATCACTATCACTATCACTACATAGTATAAAACAAAGTCGCTTTCTCTGTCCTCGTGTCCCTACGTCCCTATGTATGCTTATATCTTCCAAACTACACAACGGATTTTGATGCGGTTTTTTTTTAATAGATAGAGTGATTCAAGAGGAAGGTTTTTGTTAAGGACTGTTTTATACTAAAACCTCTTTAATTTGAACAACTTTAACTTACGTCAATCTGTGTTCTTAGCAACTGTTGTGTTGACTAATAAATAATGTTTTATGCTGTCACTAACCCACGAGTCTCTTTTCTAACTGATAAATTAGTTTTATCATGGTAGCAGAGCGTAAGGAATACTCATACATACTCATACTCATTTATTCGTAATACTTATAGTTATTAGATGTCATTTTTAATTTACAAATAAGTGAATAAGTGATAAGCCACGAATTGAATCAATAGCAATGAAAATTGGTATGGTTCGTTAAGGGTTGCCAAAAAGGGAGGATGTTAAGGACTGTTTTATACTAAAACCTCTTTGTTTTGAACAACTTTAACTTACGTCAATCTGTGTTCTTAGCAACTATTGTGTTGACTAATAAATAATGTTTTATGCTGTCACATGTAATCCACGAGTCTCTTTTCTAACTGATAAATTAGTTTTATCAGTTTTTATGTATAATTCTAGGCAGACAAAGTCGCGGGCAGAAGCTAGTAGGGAAATAAAAAGAGGTTGTGTTCACACAGAATATGTCCATGCTGGTCTGGGAGCAAAGAAAAAACATAGAATGTGCCAGTTGCTTCTCTTCCCGCGCAGATAGTAAAAGGCCATCGAGGGATTGGGCGAAAATCTTAGGGATCATTATAGGTGATGTGCCTAGCAAATCACTGTTTTGATTCCCCTTTTCATCCATACGCCCACAATCATGCTAAACGAGACCTATCTTGTTACCTTAGGCTTTGTCTACCCCGTAAGGGATAAAGACGTTATATATGTATGTATGTATGTTTAAAAGTTAACTGTAACCGTCAATTTTGACATATATTTTGATGGGCGAAAATCTTAGGAATCATTCTATAGGCGATGTGGCTAACCCATCACTTTTTTGATTCCCCTTTCCACCTACACGCCCACAATCTTGCTAAACGTGGCCTGTAGGTTGTCACCTTAGGCTCTGTCTACCCCGTTAGGATAAAGACGTGATGTGTGTTTATTAGACACGAAACATGTTAAAAAATTACCGGCCAACGTGCGAGCTTCTGTATAATTTTAACTAATTATTTCCCATAAATCAACGCCTCTACGACAATTATGCCTCAATGTTTTAAAATCAGGGCCTCTATTCAAAGCTCCATAACGCTTAAGGCATTCTTTTTAGGGGTCCGTACAAAAGGTTAAAAACAGAACCCTACTAAGGCTCCACTGTCCGTCTGTCATCAGGCTGTATCTCACGAACATTGATAGCTAGAGTCTTTATTCCTTACGGGGTAGACAGAGCCTTTTTTTTAACTGACAGGAAATCTTTATGCACGCCCTAGGCACGGGAAAAAATGTTCCTGTGGTTTTTTTTTCGGAAAACGCTCTTATCCTTGTCGCAAGACACAAATACAAGAGCATAACACACAATTTTATAGAAAAGAAACAAATATTTAATTTATAGAAAAAATTTACATGTGGACTTTTCTGGAAAACGCTCGTAAACGTCGTAGGGATCGCTCTGTAGCGATAAGGCCGCCTATTGTTACCTTGTAATATTCTGTACAGCCAGGGCCGGATTTAAATTTGTGCCGCCCTGGGGCACAGAAGAAAACGCCGCCCTATGACTTAAATTTTATTTTAATAGTTTTGATATCTTATTTCTTAAAAATTAGAATAATAAAAATTTCCAAATTTTGCCGCCCTAGAAAATTTGCCGCCCTGGGCACTAGCCCCGACTGCCCCTAGTGTAAATCCACCACTGTGTACAGCTTTTTTTCTGTTTTGGTTGTCATATGTGGTGTTCAATAAAGAGTTATTGTATTGTATTGTATTGTAAACGTCTCCTTTCTTCGCCAGTCGCCCGCGCGCGGCCGGCCTAAGCCCCTCCGCCATAATAGCACAACAATGGACTATAATAACTTTCTTTGTGTTCGACATACGCACATTTTAATCACGCTTTGTTCGTATCTCCGACACTAACAGGATCGCTAGCATGTCTATGAACCGATCCATGAAAAAGCGAGCCTTCCTGTTCCTCAAAGGGCTGGCAACGCACTTGTGATCCCCCGGGTCTTGCAGGTGTCTCTGGGCGACGGTGATTGCTTTCCATCAGGTGACCCGTCTGCTCGTTTGCCCCCTCTTTTATAAAAAAAAAAAAAAAAAAAAATGTTTGTCTCATAAATTTCATTGGTCATGTTCGTTAGGTATAGACCGAACGCTTAAATGAGTCCTCGCCCGCGGGGTGCAGGGGCGCGGGGCGGGACGACCGCGGGGGACGAGAGGTGTGGGCCCCTTTGTCGTCCTACCCCGCGCCACTGCACCCCGCGGGCGAGGACTCATTGAACCGGTCGATCTATAGCATGTCCATGTTTGTCTTGTAATTTTCATTGGTCATAATATTAGTTCCATGCTGGTCTGGGAGTAAGAAAAAAAAAACCGGTCAAGTGCGAGTCGGACTCGCGCACCGAGGGTTCCGTATCATTATCTATAAATATCTAAAACCAGTGTAAGCAGAGCCCTGTTCCAAAGCAAAATGTACGCAGTGTGGGGTTACTTTATATTGGTCACTGCTATATACAGACATACATACACATTTACGGTTTTCGCAATTATTCTTTAATCTGTGCTATAAGACCTACCTTCGTACCAAATTTCAAGATTCTGCGTTCACGGGAACTACCTTGTAGGTTTTGATTCCCTTGAGAGTTGAAAATTTGCGGAAATTTGCGGCATAAACGGCTGTATCTTTTGATTGCGTTGGCTTAGAAGTTTGATTTTTTCACAGCTTCAAGGGACAGTAGACCTGAGTAATTGATATAAATTTCAGCTTCATACCTCCACGCGTTACTGAGAAAAAGGGTCTTGACAGACGGACGGACAGACGGACAACAAAGTGATCCTATAAGGGTTCCGTTTTTTCCTTTTGAGGTACGGAACCCTAAAAATATAGAATTTACCAGTTGCGTCTCTTAAGATGGTAAAAGCCCGTTTAGGGAATGGGCGAGAATCTTAGGAATAATGTTATAGGTGATGCGGCTAGCAACTCATCACTATTTTGATTACCCTTTCCAGCTATAGGTACGCCCTTAATCATGCTAAACGTGGCCTTAAGGTTTTGTTACCTTAGGCTCTGTCTACCCCGTAAGGGGTAAAGACGTGATATATGTATGTATGTATGACACCATTGTCACTGTCAACTATCTTACGTTAAAAAAGCCTTCGTACCGAACACCACTCTTTTTATTTCCCTACTAGCTTCTGCCCGCGACTTCGTCTGCGTAGAACTATACATAAAAACCTTCCTCTTGAATCACTCTTATCTATTAAAAAAACCGCATCAAAATCCGTTGTGTAGTTTTGAAGATATAAGCATTAGTGATGTAACGAATATTCTCATTCGCATTCGCATTCGCGGATATTCGCATATTTTTGGATATTCGTATTTGCATTCGCATCCGTAAAATTTCTGCGAATGTTTTGCGAATATGAATATCAGAAAAAAACAATTTGAAGATAATGGTAGGTTAATAGAATCAAAAACCCAATCATGCTAAACGTGGCCTGTAGGTCTTGTTACCTTAGTTTAGCACGCGCGATGCGTATCGCCCTCTCTCGTGCTAGCCGGGCAGAGCTTCTAATGTACGATTTTTACTATAGACCGACCGCTTAAATAAGTCTTCGCCCGCGCGATGCAGGGGCGCAGGGTGGGACGACCGTGGGGGCCGAGAGGTGCGGGCGGCGGGCGCACTACCCGCCCGCACCTCTCTCGGCCCCCTTCTCGGACGAGGACTCATTTGAGCGGTCGGTCTATAACTTCTCTTTACTGACATGTTCACGTTGAAGTGTCAAAATACTATGAGATTGGTGTTTTACTGTTATGTGGCGCTTGTGGCGTTGCCAATGAAGCTGGCAATGACTACAAACATTCAAGAAAAGTTGTTGATCTTCAAAATATCGCCAGTTCAATCTCTAAAATCAGAGGACCGATAAAAACGGGCATGCTATCCCTCTCGCACCGAGACCACGTTCCACCAAAGACGTAGCGATCCCAAATTCGACTCCAATCATAAAGTTAATGTTATGTAAACACGAATATTGTGAAGAGCTTTGATTTAGCCCCGTTAGAGCGTGGGCGGGTTTCTTTACGATGGATCATCCAATTTGCTTGGTCATGTGAATTGGGAAAGAAAATTCGTGGGCTTTTGGGCTTTGGCTTAATTGCAAATGGATTTGGGGGGGAAATTGATAAAAAGGGGGGAAATACAACGTTGACTTAGTACAATCCAGGGCAAATATTTTGTACCTTACTTTATTTCAATATCAATTTCAAATATAATCCTTTCCACCTGTACGCCCACAATCATGCTAAACGTGGCCTTTAGGTCTTGTTACCTTAGGCTCTATTTACCCCGTAAGGGATACAGTCGTGATTTATGTATGTATGTATGTACAAAGGTATCAGACGAAGCAAGATTTTAAAACAGACTACTCAAACTATAAAGTAAATATGTCGTCAAGATATTCCGGCACAGGCATCGACCCCAAGACGCTGTGGCCGCATTGCCTCTCTGAACTGCTATTCCTAGCCTTTGAGAGGGGTAAGCGCCAGCCCTAGGGTCACCCGTGGCCAGCACTAAAGTATGTTTTGTCGTAAATGTCGTCATTGTATTCTAAGTAACAGAACACGAAGGGCCTTGTTGACGGCCGAATTACATTGCAGGCGCGATTTTCTGACCATAAATCGGATTGCTGGACTGTTTTTCATTTGTTTTTAACTTTTTTTAAAGTCAAAGAGACTATCGAATAATGAACAACAATGTCATACAGCCACGTCGATAGCCAAGGAGTGCGCGTTTTGTTCGCGTCTAACGTTTTTATCAATGTCTCAAATAGCTTACGGTGACAGATAACATAAAAAAAAAACTTAAGAAAAAGGCGGGAACGTGAAAACCACCTAAGTTGCGAGGAAGTTTGGTGCAAAATTTATTTTCATTTCCTCTCAATGTTTGAGAAAAACATTATATCTGCCTCAGCTGGAAGAGCAATTGCTGGATTCGTAACTTTAAAAAACACTCACCTGCGGTTCGTGTTTTTAAACAAGTTACTCATCCAGCAAATGGCTACTTCCCAGGCCTCGGCATTAATCTACTATGGATGGTCTGCTATGGGTGGTGTAGGGGTATAACACGCGTCACGGAACGACGAGGATCCGGATTCGATTCCCGGCCATAGCTTTACTTTTCGGATTTTTCTTTGTGTTCTAATTTTCAGTGACAATAGAAATTAATATACTATTCTAATCTTTTATTTTTTTGTTTATTGTAAATTATGTAATTAATTTATGTATTTTTTTTAAGTTACATATAAGTCGGGTTCTATCTATTTATTGCTTTGTTTACGTAAAAGTTTATGGATTATGTAGTATATTTTATATGTGTATCGTTTCGTGAGTCATAGACGGTTCTGGCTGAAAATCAGTGCTGCAGGTGTCTAACACCTGATGATCTATTTTTCATGTCTGTGTTTATTTTCTATAAATGTGTGTATATTCTCTTATATTTGTGTGTCTTGCAAAAAGGAATAAATGTCTTCTTTCTTTCTTCTTTCTACTATGATACATATGTATATAGACTTAGTATTAAGTACCTACCTATAAGAATTGCATTACAATTTTATCGGTCTGACTTGTTTTATTATGGTTTAAATAATTCCCGGGTTATCGCAACCTGTAACATTTGTAATAACACTTTTGTCCGCGCAGGAAACGACCACCTTAATCAGTGTTTGACATTTCATTGTGCCACAACAGTTTTGCAATCGCCGTATGATTATTACAGCTAGCCAAGCCTTCGACACAAAGCTAAAGCAGAAAGGAAACTACGAACAAAACGGTCGAAACGAACGCACACAGACGCGCGCTTCTACAAGGCCCCTAAGCGGATCTCGCGGTGCCGCCAGTCGCGAGTGCCGCGTTGAGACGAGCGGCCGTCTGCTACGTGCGCCCAGAGCCCAGACAGTCCGCGATCTTTTCGTTTTCAACATGCCAAGAGCGTATTGCGCAGTGTGTCCATGCTTCCGAATAGTTTATTTAAGAAAGCTATTCATTCGGATGAAAATTTTTCAGACTTTACTTTCATAAAATTTAATAATAGAGCTTGTCGTAGCAGGCGAAAGTATTTTTCAGTAAGTAATATATAATACTTAGCTACCGACGAATAAAACAATCTTACACTGTTGAGGTTTTTTAAAATACCCTATTTTATTTATAAACGAGTTAATTTATTCGATTATTTAATTATTATAGAACACAAATAAACGTTTGTTTCTTTTTTACGGAAATTAAATACTCTGAATTAAGTGTAACTAGTTACTTTAAAACAGGCCTTACTAGCTGAGATAGCGCTAACTAAACAAAAAGCTTTTCAATTTTACAAAAATTTAATCGACAACCCTAACACTATTGGAGTGTAGGTATTTATTTCAGAAAATAAGCCTAGTTTCCATACTGCTCTATTTATTTACTGTGCCTTCGATATATTATACTTGACGCGGTTGGCTTAGTTGGTAGTATCCCTGCCTGCGAAGCAAGCGTCCCGGGTTCGAATCCTGGTAAGGGATATTTGTGTGATGAGTATGCTTGGTTACGTAGAGCGGATGGATGAAAGTAGAATAACTAAACAGATCTATATTGGGAGCATGAACGGTTGCATAGGGAGGGGAAGGCCTAGACGGACGTTCCGAGACCTAATTGGAGACGTTTTGGATAAAGGTCAGGTCAGGAACCGAAACCGACGAGCATGTATGAAGAGATTGATGAATGTCGATGAAGCGAAAGAAGTATGTCAGGATCGTAGCAAATGGAACAAAGTAGTCTCTGCCTACACGCGTGGGAAAGAAGCGTGACGGTATGTATGTACTTTTTATCCCGGAAAATTGCATAGTTCCCGCGGGATAACGATAAACATGTCAAAAGTAGCTGGCTAGAGTCGCGTAAATAATTGTACCAGAAATATGCTTTCAACGTCAGTTCTTGAGTCTAATCTATGCGGACGAAGTCGCCGGCAGAAGCTAGTCATACATAAACACGCTGGAATGTTAAACCCCATAGTCACAGTATATATATAAGCTAAAGCAGTAAGGAAACTACGAACAAATCGGTTGAAACGAAACACGCACACAGGCGCGCGCTTTACACGGCACGGCCCCTAAGCGGACCTCGTCCACTCCGCTCAGGCTCAGGTCCGCTTAGGGGCCGTGTAAAGCGCGCCCCTGTGTGCGTGTTTCGTTTCAACCGATTTGTTCGTAGTTTCCTTACTGCTTTAGCTTATATATATACTGTGCCATAGTGCAGCAGCATCTGGCAATATCTGAGGCGGCTGACACGCAATAACGTGTATTGTGTCCGTCTGTAGCGCGGAATTGAGTGCTAACAAGTTCCCGCGAGTTTTATGTATGCAGCCCGTATTGGCATAAGAATAAATAATAACAGAGTAGAACGGAACCTCTTTTGACCGCGTCCATAACGCCGCCATTTATATACCTACTTCCTTCACATCGTTACACCCCTCTGTCGTCCGGCGTGTTGCTAGGGTTGCTTACTGTTAAATAAAATATTACTTACGTCTAAAGACAATCCCTCCAATACACGGAGGAGGCCTATGCCATGAGTCACGCCGAATTTAATAATAAAAAAAAAAAAATGAAATTGTAGCGAATTCGGAATAAAAAGGCTATATTATTATTATTATTATTATTAAAGACAATATCGCTAAAATATAAGTTTGTATTTACTTTGAAATCATTATTTTATTCTAGTTTTACAAAATATGAGATTTATAAATCATTAGGTACCTACGTACCTACTTCTAACTAAAAAAACTTAAGTGTGGCGTCGTTTTTGAATTGTTCATACACCCAGTTACACCACAATAACTTGATGCCATTGTTATATGATTCCAATACGAAGGTAGGTACGGAACGCGCAAACAGCCAAACGCGCGTGCGGCGACGCCGGCCGTGGCAGCCCGACTGAAATACCCGCTTAACGGGTACTCTAATATCGTGACCTTGAGTCCGGCCGGAGCGGGAGTTTCCGTTCTACTGTGTTCTTATTTATTCTTATGGTACTGGTATGAAATACTGCATAGATTAAAGCTCTATTTCAACCAACGCGACAATTGTCAGCGACATGTCACAATTCTGTTCACTTTACAAACTCGATGAGAGTCTACGCCGGTTGCCTTTATTTGAACTAGCTGTTGCCCGCAACTTCGTCAGCATAGAATTCGTTTATCTCTCCCGCAGGAATTACGCAATTTTCCGGGATAAGAAGTAGCCTATGTGTTCTTTCAGACTATAATCTATCTATGTTCCAAATTTCATCCAGATCTATCCAGCCGTTCTGACATCCATCGAACGACTGACGAACAAACATCCATCCATCCATCCAGCAGAAACATCTAGTTAATTTATGTTTTTAATTCTTATGTTATTACATACACACACACACACACACAAGTCACGTTTTTATCCCTTACGGGGTAGACAGAACCTAAGGTAACAGGTACCTACAGGCCACATTTAGCAAGATTGTGGGCATATAGGTGGAAACTGGAATCAAAATAGTGATGGGTTGCTAGCCTCATCGCCTATAACATGATTCCTATTATAATCGCCCATTCCCTCGATGGGCTTTTACCATCTGCGCGGGTAGAGAAGCAACTGGTACATTCTATGTTTTTTCTTTGCTCCCAGACCAGCATGGAAAAGTATTATTATGTTATTAACTACCTACATACCCTGAAAATATCCGCACCTAATTTTCTAGCACCTCATCACTACACATAGTATAAAACAAAGTCGCTTTCTCTGTCCCTATGTCCCTATGTATGCTTAAAACTTTAAAACTACGCAACGGATTTTGATGCGGTTTTTTTAATAGATAGAGTGATTCAAGAGGAAGGTTTATATGTATAATACATGCATAATATACCGTGCGAAGCCGGGCGGGTCGCTAGTAAAATATACGTTAGGAGTAAGGTATTTTTGGTGACAGCCGTGTTCTGCTAAGATAGTATAGCTACTGGTCGCTGTAATGGATATTTTCCGCAGAAATGGCTCTGAATGGTCGGTGCTACCACAAAGGTTACTATTATTCTCTGCGTAGTGTGAGATCCCACTGCACGATTTTATTTTTCTCTAGCTCACATCAGTAGGCTTATTATCTAACTCGCTCGCAATCGCCATCATGTTTTTGACAGTTCTTGTATGAATGTGACAGCTAGCTGATTCCGATGCCAATTGTCAGCCCATACATGAACTGTCAAAATGAACACTATGGCGATTGCGAGCGAGTTAGGCAATAAGCCTACAGGAGTCGCTTCGCCATGGTTTGTCTTGATTGAACACATTTCATCCGTCCTACGTCCATGCTTACAACGCAAAAATTTGTCCGCTACTCCGTCTACGCAGAACTCGCTAGTCGCTATCCCGCGGGAACTATGCAATTTTCCGGGATAAAAAGTTGTGAAAGCGTAACAGATAGAGTTACTTCCGCATTTATAATACTATAGGCTGGCCGCTTAAATGAGTTCTCGCCCGCGCGGTGTAAGGGGGCGTTCAAGTATTACGTAACGCAATTTTTATCGTAAAACGTTACGATGCGTTACAGAGGCGGGGTGGGGGGGGTCTTTCTTACAACACGTTACGTAACGTTTTCTTTTTTTTAATAAAAAAATATGGAATTAACATTGTCAAGTTAACAAACTACGCATGTGTTGCGGGTTAAACATCTCTTGTGTTATTTAATATTATTACCGCCAAGGCGATTAAAACTATAACAAGGATATTATAGCGACTTTCTTGTACTTTGCACAACATAATTTTGACACTTTTGGGTAAAAATGGTCACTTGAGTGTTACGTAACGTTTAGAGGGAGGGGGGGGTACAGAAAAACGTTACGGCGCGTTACAAGGGGGGGAGGGAGGGTCAAAAATCTTCAATAATTGCGTTACGTAATACTTGAACGCTCCCTAAGGGCGCGGGGTGTGAAGGTCGCGAGGGCCAAGAGAGAAGTCCCCTTTGTTGCCCCTCCCCGCGCCCCTGCACCGCGCGGGCGAGGACTCATTTAAGTAAGTAAGTAAATGCTTTATTGTACAAATATAAAGAAACAGATACAATTCACAAAAAAATAAAAATAACATTAATATGTGCACAAAGGTGGACTAATCCCTAAGGGATCTCTACCAGTTAACCTTTGAGATGAGAGGAGCATTAAACGAGGGACCGACAGTGTGAGTTTAAAATTCCAGATAGTGAAAGCCACAATAGAGCGTACATATCTAAGTACAATAAACAAAACATAAAATAAACTACTAAATATTACACACATGCTAACATACAAAATACAATAAGAGTACACACATACAATATCTAAGGAGATGGTGTTAGCCTTCATCTTCCTCAAGCCTTCCTTGAACGACGCCATGGAGGCAGATTGCCTGATGGAGGTCGGTAACCGATTCCACAGCCTAGCAGAGTGAAGGAACTGTGAAGGATTTAGAGTAAGTTTTGGAGGCGGTCGGTCTATAGTAGGTATTATATTTGTGTCAGGGATGTTACGGAGCTTCGACTCCGGTTTAGACGTGTGCGCCGCTGCCAAAATCTACGGCGGCGGGCGCCGGTCAAAAATCGGCGGCGGCGGCGTGTTTTCGGCGTGATTTCGGCGCGGAGAATTTAAATAAAACTATTTAGTTTGCGATTATTTTTTACCTATTAAAAATAGATAAAATATTGAAAATCACAAACCAAATTGACGGCTGCCTTGCAGCGGCTGTAATTGTCATGGACAAATATAATTTTGTCCACCCGTTTTGGCCTTAAACCGGATCTTTTTACCTACATAACATTAATATACATATAGGTATGCGTAATAATACTATTATGTAATTAATATAAGTCAGAAATTCAGTATAAAAAACATTTAGAACTCGCGCCGATTTTACGCCGATACGCAGATCGGCGGCGGCGGCGTCAAAAAAAGGGCGGCGGCGGCGGCTGGTCGGCGCGGCGCACACGTCTACTCCGGTTCCGTTAAGTCGGAACTTCCGATTATTATTACACCTTCGGTTCCGACTTCGGCTCCGACACTTTTAAATCGAAGGTTTTAATCGGAGGTCGAAGCATAACATAGCGGCGGTGGCGGCCTGTGTCGACTGTTATGAACAGGTTCATACATGTCGCGCGGGGAATCCCCCCGACTCCCACTACGTGCACTCTATCGTCAATTATCCGACCCTGCCTCCGACTCCGACTCCGACTCCGATTCCGACTCCGATAAAGCAAATTTAAAAACTCCGACTCCGCCTCCGGTTCCGATAAAACTACCTCCGTTACATCCCTGATTTGTGTTACGTTTATTCAGTGGGATCTCGGCCTGCTCGCGCACGGCAAGTCACGCTGTTTGGCCGCCGGCTCGATGCCGGGGCACGTTCTTAGAAAAAAATATCGGTTTACTTTATTTCTGAGGGCTTTTGAAAATAGTCCGGTCACAGACAAGGTGAGCTTTCTCCTGGGACGCGGCAGTATTGTTAAAAATAATGACGGTAATAAGTTTTAAGCGTGTTTATAAATAATCAATTACTAATGCTAAACGTGGCCTTTTGGTCTTGGTAACAAGGCTCTGTCTACCCCGTAAGGGATAAAGACGTGTGTGTGTATAAATAACTAGCTGTGGCTCGTAACTTCGTCTGCTAAAAATTCGTTTATCGCTATCCCGCGGGAACTATGCACTTTTCCGGGATGAAAAATAGCCTGTTTTATGCCAGACCTGCCAGACCGGCATGGAAGTAACGTACGAAGAACAAGCTCTTAATATCGATATTATGTCATTTACTATATATACATAATCTTCCATGCTGGTCTGGGAGTAAAGAAAAAACATAGAATGTACCAGTTGCTTCTCTTCCCGCGCAGATGGTAAAAGCCCATCGAGGAAATGGGCGAAAATCTTAGGAATCGTCTAATAGGCGATGCGGCTAGCAACCCATCACTATCTTGATTCCCCTTTCCACCTATACGCCCACAATCATGCTAAACGTGGCCTTAAGGTTTGTTACCTTAGGCTCTGTCTACCCCGTAAGGGATAAAGACGTGATATATGTATGTATGTATGTCATTTACCTGTTAAAACTATCGACTTTGCGGCATCACTAATTAGATACGATACTTATTTACCTTATCAGCTACATTCTAATGCCGGTCCCAGGATCAGTGATTAGGCAAACACCGCTAACGAACAGCACGTGACCGCTGTGATCAGTTAATTCAATTAATTCGCCCTGTAAGTGTTGCCACACTAATAGTTTGGCTGTGCAGTGTTGCTACACCCTAAGCAGTAAATCAGTAGGTCACGTCCTACTAATCCCTACTATAATCCCTAATATACCCCTACTATAAATCCCAGGTCACTTCCACGCTGGTCTGGGAGCAAAGAAACAACATAGAAGTACCAGTTGCTTCTCTTCCCGTGCAGATGGTAAAAGCCCATCGAGGGAATAAGCGAAAATCATAGGAATCACGTTATAGGCGATGCGAGCAACCCAACACTATTTTGATTCCACTTTCCACCTATACGCCCACAGTCTTGCTGAATGTGGCCTGTAGGTCTTGTTGCCTTAGGCTCTGTCTAACCCGTAAGGGATAAAGACGTGATTAGTGTGTGTGTGTGTCTGTGTATAATCCCAGTATTATAAACGCGATAATAAGTCTGTCTGTCTGCCTCTGTTAACTTTTCATGCGTAAACCGCTGCACCGATTTTTTGTCGCCAAGCGTCATCGTTTGAAATAAAAGGGAATTTTGTAATTGTGTCGTATACTCATTCCGTGACGCGTGCTATACCCCTACACCACCAGGACCTTTTCTATCTGTTACTGTGTGAATTCGACGGCTTACTCACCTGTGGTGTAGCGGTAGCACGCATCACGGAATGATGAGGATCCGGGTTCGATTCCCGGCCATAGCTTTACTTTTTCTTCAGTGTCGTTCAGAAATTTAATAGTAGTCTATTTAGTTTTATCTACTTAGCTGGATCCTTATTAACTAATGGAATACCTAAAGGGATCAAGTAAACACTAATATTAAAAAGCTTAGCTTAAAAAAATCTGAATGGCGGGATCCGAGAGCTCTATAAAACAATTAGTGATGTTCCGGATATCCGTATCCGCGGATATCCGAGGGAAAAGAAAAATCCGTATCCGCGTCCGTTACTTTTCATGCGGATCTTTTACGGATCTTTTACAGGTGATTAGGTAGAATTAAGATAACAATAAAATTCCATTCAGAGTATTTTTATTTCTTAAAATCAAATATTTGGCACCTTTATATTGCAAACATTTGTCGCAGTTAGTTACCATACCAATACTACACAACTGAAAGAATCTTTCATCAACTATCGTTTCAAGGTCGCGGGCGTCACCAATCGAATAAAAAAATAAAGATCCGTATCCGTATCCGCGGATCTTGACACTAAATATCCGTATCCGCGGATATATTTTTAACCATCCGGCACATCACTAAAAACAACCAGGCAATTTAATTTGGCTTATTTACATACAATTGGGATTTAGACACAAACGCGATGCAATTCGCTTAATGACATCGATACTGATTCATCAAACATGTAGATGCGGTGTTTAGACGACCCAGTGGCTAGTGACCCTGACTACGAAGCTAGAGGTCCTGCAGGCTTATTATACTGTAAAGGGCCGTCCAATAATCACGTGAGGCTCCGAAAGGGGGGGGGGGGGGTCGACAAAAATCACGAAATATCACAAGGAGGGCGGGGGGCTGTAGTAAGATATCACGTGTATTTATTTATTCGTCAAACGCGCGATTTTTAAGCCGAAAAGCGGCGTGTACTGTGTCCTTGACTTGCCGTTGCCAGGCAACAAACGAAGTCCCCGCGCCTTTTATACCTTGTATTTAAAATTCTTTGCAGGTACTAAAAATACACGTGATTTTGGATGGGGAAGGGGGTAGGTGGGGGGAGGGTAGTTTTAAACCTCACCACACGTATCACCAAGGGGGGGGGGGGGAGTAAAAGCGCTAAAAAACTCGCCCGCAACCACCATCGTCTTCATTTTTGCCAGTTGATTGCGAGATTGGTTTCAAAATGAAAACAATCGTTTCACGTAAGATTCCCCGATGGGTACCATCCGCGCGGGAAGAGAAACAACTGGTGCATTCTATGTTTTTTCTTTGCTCCCAGACCAGTAGGCTTAAATTATTACCTCACTCGCCCGCAATCGCTATCGTGTTCATTTTGACAATTCATATATGGGTTAACAATTGGCATCGGAATCAGCTAGCTGTCACATTCATACAAGAACTGTCAAAACGAACACGATGGCGATTGCGAGCGAGTTAGGTAATAAGCATGGAAGTGCATTCACACAGCTCTATTAAAGCCCACATGTGTATCCAAACTCCTTGATAAAGTGGCGTGAAACTAATTCTCGAATTCTCACCAAATCTATCGCGAACTCCATCGAAAGCTGTAAATCTTTCATCGGTAAGAAATCGCTAATGACCGGAGATTGGGAAAGCAAATAAAACACACCGCTAGGTGGCGCTCTATACGTCATTAGCGAGGATTAGTGTTTTTGCTTCACACCCAATAGGGATGTACACGTTGTTCACGGCTTTAATAGTATTTAGCTAGAGAAATTAGAGAGTAGAATTGAGAGATAAGTTTAGTTCATTACTTTGTTTACGTAAAAGTTTATGGATTACTAGCTTCTGCCCGCGACTTCGTCTGCGTAAAATTATACATAAAAACCTTCCTCTTGAATCACTCTAGCTATTTAAAAAAACCGCATCAAAATCCGCTGTGTAGTTTTGAAAATATAAACATATAAAGGAACATAGGGACATAGGGACATGGGGACAGAGAAGGCGACTTTGTTTTATACTATGTAGTGATGATGACTAGTCACAGCTAGCGGTTGCCCGCAACTTTGTCTGCATAGAATTCGTTTATCGCTATCCCGCAGGAATTACGCATTTTTACGGAATAAAAAGTAGCTTATGTGTTATTCCAGAGTATAATCTATCTATGTTCCAAATTTCATGCAGATCTGTCCAGCCGTTCTGGCGTGAAAAAGTAACAAACATCCAAACATCATACTCACAAACTTTCACATTTATAATATTAGTAGGATGTAGTGTATTTAATCGTTTCGTGAGTCATTGACGGTTCTGGCTGAACATCAGTGCTGCAGGTGTCTAACACCTCAGCGTAATGCTGAGCCAGCGACCGTTTCACTTTTGCGAAGACGCACAACGCTGATGATCTGCTTTTCATGTCTGTGTCTTTTTTCTTGTTTTTTTTCTATAAAACTGTGTATAAATTTCTCTTATATTTGTGTGTCTTGCAAAAAGGAATAAATGTCTTCTTTCTTTCTTAGTTTTGAATCGAGAGATGTCGCTCTCAGATGACGTCATCATTCCAGAATCACGCCAAAAGTGTGTCGATTTAGATTTCTTTAGTAATTTGGAAACAGCGTCCCAGTAGGGCTATGTTACATACATACACACACACAAATCACGTCTATAGCCCTTAAGGGCAGACAGAGGTCATGGTAACAAGACCTAAAGGCCATGTTTAGCATGATTGTGGGCGTTTAATTCGAAATTGGGCGAATTTCGAAAATCGTGGATATCCACTAAACGGGGAACAATTCCATAATCTACTAGCTACGCTTATCTAGAAGCCAAAGACATTGGAGCTAGACAAGCGTTACCAGCTTATCCTTACTGTCCTTACTTCCTTACTATCCTTATCCTTACTAATCCTTACTAATATTATAAATGCGAAAGTAACTCTGTCTGTCTGTTACCTTTTGACGCTTAAACCGCTGGGCCGATTTAGTTGAAATTTGGTATACAGATAGTTTGAATCCCGGGAAAGGACATAGGATAGGTTTTATCCCGGAAAATTGCATAGTTCCCGCGGGATAGCACAGCCCAAACCACTGGACTTAGAGACTTGAAATTTTGCACATAGATACCTTATACAATGTAGGCATCCACTAAGGAAGGATTTTTGGAAATTCCCAGTGACGCTTTTGATTTTGAAAATTCTTTTGCCATTAGAAAGCCACAGTATTTGTGAGTATCATAGACTATATTCATAATAATTCTGCGCGGACGAAGTCGCGGGCAACAGCTAGTATGTAATAGTTCCCCGTTTAGTGGATATATCCACGATTTTCGAAATTCCCCCAATGCTACGTGCATTCGTCAACGTGCAACATCCATGACTCGGGCACAAACATTCGTATTCATCATACAACTTTCTGCCCCTACCGGGATTTGAAACCGGGACCTCTAGCACCCTCTAGCTTCATAGTTACGGACACTTTCCACTAGGCTATCCGGTCGTCAAAGTTGCAGTGTTCTAACAAATATTTAAAGGTTCCTTGAAGCAGCAACCCTATTCCCATGGCGTATTATCGCGTCTCTAATTCCGTGATTTATCTGCGCGACTGTACCGCCGGGATTAAGGCGTTGTTAATGAACAATCGAATGTACAAACACTTAATCTGATTGTTTTGCTGTAATAAAAATCAAAATGAGTTATTTTGTTTATTGAATACTAGCTTCTGCACGCGACTTCGTCTGCGTAGAATTATACATAAAAACCTTCCTCTTGAATCACTATATCTATTAAAAACCGCATCAAAATCCGTTGAGTAGTTTTGAAGATATAAGCATACATAGTTACATAGGGACATATAGGGACAGAAAAATCGACTTTGTTTTATACTATGTAGTGATAACTTCCATGCTGGTCTGGGAGCAAAAAACATAGAAGGGTGGCTAGCCGCATCGCCTGTAAAATGATTCCTATGAAATGGTTAATTTTCAATTATTTTTAATTTACTTTACTTTGAATCAACTTTTCTAATTTTAGTGTTCTTTATTGTAATTTAGTTCATAGTTTGTACATACATACATAAATCATGTATTTATCCCTTACGGGGTAGACAGAGCCTAATGTAACAAGACCCACCACACCACGTTTACCATGACTGTGGGCGTTTAGGTGGAAAGGGAAATCAAAATAGTGATGGGTTTCTAGCCGCATCGTCTATAACATGATTCCTAAGACTTTCACCCGTTCCCTCGATGGGCTTTTACCATCAGCGCGGGAAGAAAAGCAACTGGTAAATTCTATGTTTTTTCTTTACTCCCACAGACCAGCATGGAAGAAAAAGTTTTTTCTTGATTCTTTTCTATAAAATTGATATTCTCTTATATTTGTGTATCTTGCAGAAAGGAATAAATGTCTTCTTTCTTTCTATCTTTTATCCTTGCAATATTCCAGTTATATTAAAATTGAATTGTAACTGACGAAGCACTCTATTGTGCCCGCCGACATAGTAAACTATATCTGCAGGTTAGCAATGATATAAAGCTTTACTTGAAGAGTTTCCTGTGAAGAGTGTAACAAAGACCTCGAGCGATAATTCGCTGAAATATATAGACATAAGCGAAAAAAAATTGCTGTTTTAAAAAAGCTTTAAAAATACGTTTAAAAAAAACAGTAGTTTTAAAGTTATAAGCATACATAGGGACAGACAGACAGCGGATAGCGACTTTGTTTTATACTATATAGTGATTTCTTCTTTGCTAGTCAATTCCTTTTTTACTATACTAATTAAAATTATTAACCCAGAGGCCCGATTTTTGAAAGCACATCACTCGAAAGTGGTATAAATCTGTTTATATCTTCAAAACTACAGCTCTAATCAAATTTATGACTAGTTCACAAGATTAATGAGAGCTGTAAGTATCTTCTAACATACATAAATACATACCGTCACGCCTCTTACCACAGGGGTAGGCAGAAACTACTTTGTTCCACTTGCTACGATCCTGACACATTTCTTTCGCTTCATCCACAGTCATCAATCTCTTCATACATGCTCGTACTCGGGTACTCGGGTACTCCTGACCTGACCTTTTTCCAAAACGTCTCCTATTTGGTCTCGGAACGTCCGTCTAGGCCTTCCCCTCCCAATATAACCATTCACACTCCCCATATAGATCTGTTTAGTTGGTCTACTTTCATCCATCCGCTCTACGTGCCCAAACCAACTAAGCATTCTTTTTTCTATCCTAATCACTATATCCTCTTTCACACCAGCACGTTCCCTTATCACACTGTTCCTTTCAGTGCCGGTGTTAGGGGGGGGCGCGATGGGGCGACGGCCCAGGGCGCCAAATTTCAGGGGGCGATGCTTCCTCCGGCAAACTGGTCCGGTTGGTTTCATGCGGGCGCCACAATATTCTTGCCCGGGGTGTAAGTGGTCGTAACGGCGGCACTGGTTCCTTTATTATATCTTTCAGTATCAGCGAGTACGGGAGACCCCAGCTCCGACTACTAACCGGAGCTCTGACTGGGCATGCCTTGCTCAACAAACACTTACACAATTTAGGTGTTACAGACAGCCCCCTATGCAGAGCGTGCATGGAGGCAGAAGAAACAGTCACACACATTCTGCTGGAGTGTTCCGGAGTGGCGAACTACAGGGCACAACACCTCGGGTCACCGAGGACGCTCCAGGAAGTCGTCGGCAACATAAAGGGTCTGCTAGGCTTTCTACAGGAGCTGGGCTGGCACGAATAGTGCCGCAGCCCACCACGCAAAATAGGCGCAGTTAATAGTCGTCGAGTTGCGGAAAACAGCCCGTTACAACATAACATAACATAACATCTTTCAGTATCTTCTAAGCTACAAAATTCAGCAGAACTATTCACCACTTTCTAGTGGCATTTTCACACACACTTTCAAAAATCTGGCCCCAGGTCTAAATTAGGTCGTCGATTCCGAGGTCGTAAATTGGCTGCGCCCGCGTCTAGGTCGCATCTAGTGCGCTAGGTTGCAGGCCGCCTTGAAGTCGCCGCGGCGGCGCTAGGCGCGTCGTAAATCAACTCACGCGCATTGTAACCAACCTGCTGCACCAGGCTAGCTGCTTGCTATGTAATGATCCATCGATCCTTATTCTTACTAATATCATAAATGCGAAAGTAACTCTGTCTATCTGCCTGTTACACTCAAACCGCTGAACCGAATTATTTATTAAGTCACGCCTCTTTCCCATAGGGGTAGACAGAGGGCCACTTTGTTCCACTTGCTACGATCCTGATATGCATCTTTCGCTTCATCCACATTCATCAATCTCTTCATACATGCTCGTCGGTTTTTGGTACTCCTGACCCCTTTTCTCAAAACGTCTCCTATTTGGTCCAGGAACGTCCGTTCTTCATTCCTAGGTCCATTCTTACTTATATTATACATGCAAAAGTGACTCTGTCTGTCTGTCTGTTGCCTTTTCACGCTTGTTTACACGCTTATTTTCTACTAAAACATTGACTTTTTGGAAAACTTAACTTAACTAAAAAATGGTTAAAGCGCCCCACACACGCTGGGTGGGGCTCGTGTTAAGTGGGCCTTAGACTGCCCAACAAACATATATTTACTGAGTGTTTTTGTTTTATGTTAGGCATTGTTTTCTATTAATAAGCTTCTTGAAGTTCTGCAAGTGGTCCATGATGGCCAAAAGTTTAAGAAACCCAGTAGGCATATTGTTAACTCGCTCGCAATCGCCATCTTGTTCATTTTGACAGTTCATGTATGGGCTGACAGTTGGCAACGGAATCAGCTGTCACATTCATACAAGAACTGTCAAAATGAACACTTTCACTTTACTTTCATGCCACGCCTGTGCCTCTTGTAACTGTCAACGCGTTAAGATAAATATGTATGTAAATTATGTCAACACAAAAACCAGCAAAGCTTGCAATCTTGTAATTACGAATTGTTGGGCGTAATTACGCGCGTAATTACTGTTTATGACGCCAGGCGGCGCGCGAGACGCAATTAATAGCGGGACGATGCGTCCGCGCCGATTATGGTAGTCGCTTCACTATCACTACATACATACATACATACCGTCACGCCTCTTTCCCACAGGGGTAGGCAGAGACTACTTTATTCCACTTGCTACGATCCTGACATATTTCTTTCGCTACATCCACAGTCATCAATATCTTCATATATATCACTACATAGTCTAAAACAAAGTCGCTTTCTGTCTGTCTGTCTGCCCCTATGTATGCTTAGATCTTTAAAACTACGCAACGGATTTTGATGCGGTTTTATTTTAAATAGATAGAGTGATTCAAGAGGAAGGTTTATATGTATAATTCTACGCAGACGAAGTCGCGGGCAGAAGCTTATATGAACATAACGTGTATTTTTACAAATTTACATCTTTCGAGACCAACTAGGAGACGTTTTGGAAAAAGGTCAGGTCGGGAGTACGCGAAACCGACGAGCATGTATGAAGATATTGATGAATGTGGATGAAGCGAAAGAAGTATATCAGGATCGTAGCAAGTGGAACAAAGTAGTCTCTGCTTACCCCTGTGGGAAAGAGGCGTGACGGTATGTATGTATGTATGTACCTACATCTTTATTTTGTACATTTTTAGTCCCCAACGCAAAAAGAAGTTTGTCGACGATGTCTAAGGCATTTTTGGCATTATTTGGAATTTTTCTTTTATACACACACAAATCGCTTCTTTATCCCTTACGGGGTAGACAGAGCCTAAGGTAACTAGACCTACAGGCCACGTTTAGCACGGCACTGAAGACGTAGAGGTGGAAAGTGGAATCGAAATCGTGATGGTTTGTTTTCTTTTATTTACGTATCATTACTCGGTTACTGCTAATTTTTAATTTAATATTAGGTATTTATCACCAATGTTAAATGTTTAATGTTAGGTCTTCCATGCTGGTCTGGGAGCAAAGAGAAAACATAGAATGTACCAGTTGCTTCTCTACCCGCGCAGATGGTAAAAGCTCATCGAGGGAATGGACGAAAATAGGAATCATGTTATAGGCGATGCGGCCAGCAACCCATCACTATTTTGATTCCCCTTTCCACCTATACGCCCACAATCATGCTAAACGTGGCCTTTAGGTTTTGTTACCTCAGGCTCTGTCTACCCTGTAAGGGATAAAGACGTGATTTATATATGTATGTAAGAACATAACATTTGCAAAAATCTTAGTAATCATGTTATAGGCGATGCGGCTAGCAACCCATCACTATTTTGATTCCCCTTTCCATCTATACGCCCACAATTATGCTAAACGTGGCCTTTAGGTCTTCGTTTCCCTAGGCACTGTCTATCCTGTATGTAAGTATATATCCTGTATTGTTACAGCTGGATTTAAAGTAAAGTTGCATGTATAACGCTCCCTATATTTTGTTTAAAGTCGGCAAGGTCCGGGAAATGTCCGCAGAGTGCTTAGCCATGTCGCCCCGGGCAAGACGGGGCACGGGAATGAAATACGGCCATTTTGAATATCGCAAAGTAACTCTACATGTAATATATTTCAATGCGGAACTGCTTACGTGGGTGCATTCGCATATTTACAACATATATATGTTTTCTTTACTCCCAGACCAGCATGGAAGAAACCCATCACTATTTTGATTCCCCTTTCGACCTATACGCCCACAGTCATGCTAAACGTGGCCTTAAGGTTTTGTTACCTTAGGCTCTGTCTACCCCGTAAGGGATAAAGGCGTGATATATGTAAGTATACCTATATGTATGTAGCACTATAATTTTAAAGGCTTTCGCTGTTTTCACCTGCAATTATTATACACAGATCACGTCTGTATCCCTTGCGTGGTAGACAGAGCCGGTAACAAGACGTAAAGACCACGTTTAGCTAGATAGATAAATTGTGGGCGTATAGGTGGAAAGGGGAATCAACTCAATCAAATCAAATTCAAATTATGGATATAACTGATAACATAATAGAATCTAAAGCTATTGATGAATTCGTTAGAATTTCTGCCTATAGATTACTACAATAAAACCGAATCAAATAAGCCGACTTGAGAATTATGAGATTTATTTTATGGAAAATAGAGCATTTCGAAAATTACGCTGTTGATAAAAAAATACGCTATTGACAAATCTGTTAGAGTTGTAAACTGTCGTTACTTTTGACAGTTTTGAATACATTTCAGCAGCTTTTCACTTGTAAGTTTTTTTTAGACATTTATATTATTTTTCGAGTTTCTAATTATGCTGACGTAAGCACTTGACAAAACTGTTAGAATACTACAGGTGATGTTCTTATAGTTAAATGCAATAATGTAGTACCGAAAAATTAGACCTGTGTAATTTTTCTTTGTATTTACACGCTTTACTAACAAAAACTTAAATATTAAATAAGGCAATTTCAAAATCTGTTATATTTTTTTTTTACCAATAGTACTCAGTAAATTCTAACTGTCTACAAAAAATTGCGCACTTGTGACTTTTGTGAGTTCAGTTTAGTTCCCGTACTGGCCTACATGGGGACTGCTCCAAGAAATAGTAGCTTAGTGTAAATTTTCGGTCACAGAATACGTCTCGAACGCGTTTGCGTTAAAATGTCAAAAAGATGAGAACAGTTTGTTGCCGTTGCGATCCGCAAGTGGCGCTGCCAATTATTCCATAGTGATTGAGGCGTTTACGTGAACGCGTTCGAGACGTTCTTATATGCGAAAACTTACACTAGAGGCTAACTTTTACTTCGCACGGTTAAACTCTGGAGTCAGCTAGCGGGACAAATATTTTCGGACCGGTGCAACTTCGGGATTTATTATCAACTTAGGCATCTTTAAAAACGACCCTCTTATTTTTTAATGGACCGGCAAAGCACCCGCACCCACCTATATGTTAGTGGTGTCCTCGTTTATCCTCTATCACATAAGAAAGTTAAGTTGGTAGCTATATGTGCTCGTATAATATTTAACTATCTTTTCCCCGCGGGAAACCACTTTTCACTCCCATGCTGGTCTGGGAGCAAAGGAAAAACATAGAATGTACCAGTTGCTTCTCGTCCCGCGCAGATGGTAAAAGCCCATCGAGGGAATGGGCGAAATTCTTAGGAATCATGTTATAGTTTTATGTTTTATGTTACACTATAACAGACAGGAGAATCTGTTCTTAGGGACTATGGCATCGATTTTAGATTGCATAAAAATGGCATTAGATTTTTTATAATCATACAAAAACCGGGAATCGAACCCGGTCAAAATATTAACATTTGCTTAAATTAAATAATTTTTGAGTGCTTCTTTTAATTACCTAAAAAGAATTCCATGAGGAATATGTTCTTTGTGACTGAATAATAACAACGAAAAATTTGCAGAACCAATTTACAACATTGTTTGTAGAAATTTTGAAAAAGTTAGTTTGAAAACTTCCATGCTGGTCTGCTCCCGCGCAGTAGGTAAAAGCCCATCAAGGGTATGGGCGAAAATCTTAGGAATCATGTTATAGGCGATGTGGCTAGCAACCCATCACTATTTTGATTCCCCTTTGCATCCATTCACCCACAATAATGCTAAACGTGGTCTTTAGGTCTTATTATGTATGTATGTAGTATGAAAAAAGTAGGATTAAAAAAAAAGCATTTTTATTAAATGTAAAATCGATGCCATGGTTACTTAGAGCCACTCGCATTGATCTCCATAGGTGAATGTCGCACCAAACCGTGTCACTATTCCGTGAACCATTATTAGCAGTTGTTCATTTTCCCATCCCGATCCGCAGCCATCAAATATGAATCGCGATCAAACGATCATTCCCAAACTACCTAAAGCACATAGGAAATGATTATTTTAGGCAACAATTCCATCATCCGGGACCCTTGGTGGCGAGTTCCCGGGGGAAAAGGGCTCGGGGCATACGGGCGAAGGTGGCGGACGTTCCCGCTGAAATTAATATGTCGAAATAAAATCCTTAAAACTGAATTAATCATAATTACCATAATAATATTAATACACATAATAATAGTAATAATAATATTAATTAATTTGTATTATTTAATTTTATTTTATTTACTCTTGACGATTTCAATCTAAATTCTTCTAAATTGACAATGAACAATATGAGGTAATTTTTATTGAATGAATAAATAATCTAATCTAATCTACCAACTATTGGTAGATTTCGTACGAGCGGCTGGGAAGGAAAGGATGCGGAAAACACAATTGTCTTACATCCTTCACTTCAAGTAGTCTTAAATGACCTTCTTCTGCATTACTGGACAGAGTTTACGTTGGAACTTAGATGCAGTATCTAACAACGCTTTCAAAGTAGATTTGGTAGATAATAATAAACCTAATCTATAAGCTTTTTATGCCAACTGTAGGTACTTTTTGTTAACTGCGCTTGCATTGTCATCTATCCTGCATACGCATTCCAAATTTCAAGCCAATCAGACAAACCGATGAAGAGTTCCCTTCTGCGGAGACGGTCCCGGCTCGGTCAGCAGAATTTCATTACAAGATTATTGTATTGTCACCGGATTTACATAAGTGTGCCAAATTTCACGTTAATCCGACCACTGGAAGTGAGTCAAAATTCACTTGCGAGATTTGATAACAGACAAGCATCGGGACAGATGAAACTAAATAATAAAAGCTTGTAAAAACACACTTGACTAGGTGACGGCACCAGTAATGGACATGACCCAATAATTGTTGTTTTATTGCTAAGCGAGTATTATCCATTGTTCACTGCGCCTTTTATATGTAGATCGCCGAAGTCGGAGACACTCAAGCTCAGTCCCCCAAGACACAGGTTGTTATTGTTACCTAGTTTGGGGGTCGGAATTTTTGACACTTAATGTGACTTCTCGGTACATTTTTGATAGTCCCTAAGTACTGTACTTGCTTGTGTTTTGATTGTACAATAAATGATATTTATTATTATTAAAAAAAATACACAATAACTCTTATTTCTTTATTGTGCAAAATAAACATAATGATAAAAATACCGAAACAAACATATTTACAAGTTAAAAGTTGATACGAAAAAACCTGAAACTATCTTAATCTTATTTAAAAGACACTAAGGCATAGTCATTTATTTTACAACAGTCAATTTTAAACCGTACCTACCATCTTTAAATTAAGAATGAAGTGTCCATTACTGGTGCTTGTCAGCTTAAAGTGTCCAACACTGGTGCCGTCTACAAAAACATTTAACTGAATAGAACAAGAGCAAGCCCTAAAACTCCGGTAGCAAATCCCTTTGTATTTAATACAGGAAGCGAGGCAAATATATATGTCTGTCGCGAACCGTTTCATTCTAGTATGAAAAGCAAGAAAAAGACGGGCAGTACTTGTATTATTTAGTATTAAATAAAAGTATTGTTTGTCTTCGAAGGTTTATTTCACAGGTTTTGTGTATGACGTACAGATACGTCTTCTTCTTCTTCTTCTTTTTATTTGTGGCGTATCAAGTCGTTATAGTGACGACAACTTCGCCAATGTCAATGTAAAAATTTTTATTAAAAAATCTTGTGACAAAATGTCGGCAACGTTGTACGGTAATGGTCAAAGACCCCCCTCCCCCCCTGTCGGGCTCTTAGCCAACGGTCAATGATATCCCTCAGAAACTGCCAGGAAATCATTAGCCGTTGCCCAGGGCGCACCGGACCAAGCACTGCTCTTCCCCCCGGACGGATCCAAAAACGAACCGCAGCTCTTAATCACACGTGGAGGTAACCCGACTCGCACCCCTACAGATACGTCTAGCCTTAATCTCGTTAGAAAAGGGGGCTGCCATGTTCCGCAGTGTTACCAACATTATAGTTCTAATAATATTCTTTTTTTTTTATGTGAATAGGAAGGCAAACGAGCAAGTGGGTCACCTGATGGTAAGTGATCACCACTGCCCATAGACACCCGCAACCCCGGGGGGATTGCAGATGCGTTGCCAACCTAGAGGACTAAGATGAAATGCCTCTTGTGCCCGTAATTTCCCCGGCTGTCTTACTCTCCACACCGGAACACAGCAGTGCAAGCTCTGCTACCTAGCGGCAGGATTAGCGAGTAAGATGGTGGTAGCGATCCGGACGGACCATTACAGTACTCTCGCGCGCTCTCGTGCTAGCGTGGCTGAGCGGGAACGTTAATGTTACGAGCCCGTGCGTACACGCAGACCATGGCAGCCCCCGACGCGTAATCCTGTTGCCGCGGTCTGAAAACACAATAAGATTTCGCCAAATAAATATTATGTGCTTCTTTCAGTGGAACAAAAGATTGGTACTGTATAGAGGTGTTTATTTTCCCAATAAGATGTTATAGTGAAGGTGATATTATACTTAAAATAATGTGGGATTTTATACATACTTACTTGTATCACGTCTTTATCCCTTACTGGGTAGACAGAGCCTAAGGTAACAAAGCTGGAATGGGAAATCAAAATAGTGATGGGTTGCTAGCTGCATCGCCTATAACATGATTCCTAATACTTTCGGCCATTCCCTCGATGGCCTTTTACCATCTGTGCGGGAAGAAAAGCAACTGGTATATTCAAAGTGTTTACATTTATCTATTTACTAGCTGTTAGTTCGTCCGCGCAGAATAAAATATAGCCAGTGACACTCGCAAATAATATGGCTTTCTATTGGTAAAAGAATTTCCAGAATCGGTTCAGTAGATACAGAGATTAACCTCTACTACCTCACAAACTTTACCTCTTTTATAATGTTACCCCCTTATTCATAAACGCTTTATAGGCCTCTGCTAACTTAGCAATCGTTTGTCCTTATCTGTCACTTTGACATTTACGTTTCACAGATAAGGACAAACGATTGCTAAGTTAGCAGAAGACTGCCGAGCGTTTATGAATAAGGGGGTTAGTAAATACAATGCCACTGTCATTTGTTTTATATTCCGTGCCCGTGTTCCACATGTTTTTTAAGCATTACGGCCAAATTTAAATCAGTCCTCAAATGAAAGAAAAACTGCTTTTTTCCCAAAAAAAAAACAATAATTCTGTAACGAGAAAATAACATAAAGCTTTGAAAACTTATTATAGTTATATGGCAACCCTTAGCAATTTAATACGGTTTTTCCAAATGACACTGGCCATCAGTGCCACAGAGCATGAAAGGGTCCCCAAGATGGCCAACATGCGGAATTAACGGCTGTGAAATCGGTGGACCCTCGCTTTATAGCAACTATTTCTCTACCTTCCCCGTGATTTTGACAGTGGTTTCATTGTCTTGATTGGTTGGATAGATCGTTTTGCGAGTGTCCCTTTCTAATAACATCAGAAAAAAGGCAGATTTTGAGCTTGTTGCTATATTTTGAAAACTCAACAAGCAATTACCGCTTAAATGATTCCTCGCCAGCGCCACTGTGCCCAAGGGCGAGAACTTATTTAAGCGATCGGTCTATAGATAAGGTCAGTTCAAAATGGTCGAACTAACCTATCTATTTTCGAAGCTTCCAAAGATTTTTCATTCAAATATTTGATTCACAAAAGACTCACCTTTGGCGCGGTTCAGTCTGAGCATCGATTAATGTATGAAAACATGTGTCAACTAAGATTCAAAAATCCTGAAAATTATTTACAGGGCTTTTTTGGCAAACTAACCAAACCATCTACTGGAATATTCAATACAATACAATAACTCTTTATTGAACACCACATATAACAACCAAAACAGAAAATAGGTAACAATAGGCGGCCTTATATTAATATTCCGGAACAATTACATACATACCGTCATGCCTCTTTCCCATATAGAGGCAGAGACTAGTTTGTTCCACTTGCTACGATCCTGACACACCTCTTTCGCTTCATCCACTTTCATCAATCTCTTCATACATGCTCGTCGGTTTCGGGTACTCCTGACCTGCCCTTTTTTTAAACGTCTCCTATTTGGTCCCGGAACGTCCGTCTAGGCAGCATTGGCATGGCGTCAAGAAGGGAATTTAACAAGCCTTTTCCTCTAATTCTGAACTGCACAATAAAGTGCCCAACTGCCAAAATAGGCAAGCCAGTGGGAATCGAGATCTATGGACTTACTTTACATTCTTAGAAAAAACAAGGGGACCCCCATTAGCTTATTACTAATACCTGTCCCGCTCTGCTGCACGTTGAGCGTTTAATAAAACAATCCACTTTGTTGGCTGCCAGCTCCGCATTGGGGCCGGTATCTCGGCTCAACCACACTTGCCGCCTGATTGATCGCGCTAACGTCAACCTGCATAGTCCAAGAGCTGGGCCACACATATACCAGTGGCGTAGCTAGGTAACCAAGGGCCCTGGTGCAAATAAAAAAATGGGGCCCCACTACTATCTAAACTGGTTACGTTTTAATAATAATAGTTCGATCGAGATTTTCTGGTAAGAATTCGAGGGCCCTCTGAGCTTGAGGGCCTCGGGGCACTGCCCGGCCTAGTCCCTAGGTAGCAACGCCACTGACATATACATACACAAATCACATCTTTAACACGGGGTAGACAAAGCCCAAGGTAAAGACCTAAAGGCCTTTAGCATGATTAAGGGCGTAAAGGTGGAAAGGGTAATCAAAATACCGAGGAGTGGCTAGCCGCATCGCCTATAAATATACGCCCACAATCTTGCTAAATATGGCCTGTAGGTACCTGCTACCTTAGGCTCTGTCTACCCCGTAAGGGATGAAGACGTGATTTGTGTATGTATGTAAGTGTGCACTAAGTAGGATAATAGAGTAGGTTAGTAGATAGATTTAAGGACCAACAAAATCATATACTGACGATCAAAATAAAGAGTCACTTTTCATATACTTTGTATGAGAAGTAATCCGTTATATTTGCTCATCAGTGCAAATGCAAATGAATCCTCATATTTCAAAAGAAAATTAAATTCGTTTAAAGAAAACCATTCTATTCATTTTAAAGCTAAAACTGTAATTTTCCAATGAAAATTATCTCACAAAGACCTAGGTTTTATCGGAAACATCTCGACGCTACAAACGTGCTCTCCACTCCACCAGAGGGCGACTCGAGTGCCCCACAATGACCGCTATAACCTGGCCCCCTCCCCCCTTTAAGCTTTAATTAAACCAACCAGCAAAAGGCAAGGGCGGTAAAGTTAGAGCTCGGGTTAAACTGGTCGGAATCTATGACAAAAGACGCGGGAAACAAAGGTGCTGTACCGTAAAGATGGTTCTCTTTTTGAAAAGTTGCCATAGATTTTTTATAGTTTACAAAGCTAGCTTCGTTTTTAGCCGTGTCGTTTATTTATTTTATAGAGAAAACTTTACTTGACGATTTCAATCTAAATTCTCCTAACTTGACAATGTACAATTTATGATGTAATTTTTATTGAATGAATAAATAATTAAAATCTAAATCTTGATTTTATCTAAAGCTGTCTTCGAATTATTCCGGCACATTATAGTCAATTTAATCCATTTTAACGTCCTTGTAAACAAAACAAAATGGGCCAAAGTCTTAGGAATCATGTTATAGGCGATGCGGCTAGCAACCCATCACTATTTTGATTTCCCTTTCCAGCTATACACCCTTAATCATGCTAAACGTCGCTTTGAGGTTTTGTTACCTTAGGCTCTGTCTACCCCGTAAAGGATAAAGACGTGATATAAGGGTTGCTTCTTAAACTAGACGTCTTTTTTGCGTAGGGGATTTTTTAAGTTAATAGTACAATATGCAGTGATTCATGTAAAAAGTTTTTGGTTATTTTTTGTACCCATCACTATTTTGATTCCATTTTCCATCTATACACCTACAATCTTGCTTAACCTCTCCGTAAAGGATAAAGACGTGATTTGAATGTATGTATGTATGTAGTTTTTGTGTTCCGGGATAAAAGAAGTACCTAAAGTATTTCCAGAAACTCTCGCCATAACCTTACGCTGTAATAAGCAAGTAGGGCAAACGTAATAAACTCCATCTGTGACTTCATTAGGCTGTCTGTTGCTAGACCTTGTGCATGATTTAATTAAAAAAAATACGGCACACGCGTTGGTTAATACAGACTATATACGTCCACAGATTATAGAACTCGTACCTACTTTCAGTGTTTCAAAGTCAAAGTCAAAGTCAAAGTCAAAGTTTTTATTTGCTCGAATCATGGTACAAAGCTGTTAGGCATAAATCAATGTGGATCAACACAATTCACCATACATTGGCATGCAAAATTTTATAATTAAATTATATTTTAAATAATAGTAATAATAATAATCATAATAACCACATTTCATCATTAATTAATTAAGCAAAAATAATGTCAGAATAATAGGAAAAATAATACAAATTAATCCAATAAAAAAAAATTAATTACAAATTATAATCATAAGCTATTTTAATTATTATTTTATCAGCCTAAACAGATTCTTTCATGCTGGTCTGGGAGTAAAGAAAAATCATAGAATTTACCAGTTGCTTCGTCCCGCGCAGATGGTTAAAGCCCATCGAGGGAATGGGCGAAAGTCTTAGGAATCATGTTATAGTCGATGCGGCTAGCAACCCATCACTATTTTCATTCCACTTTCCAGCTATACGGTCACAATAATACTAAACGTGGTCTTACCTTGTTTCCTTAGGCTCTGTCTCCCCCCGTAAGGGATAAAGACGTGATATATGTGTGTTGTAGACTGTAGAAACTAATAAATAAAACAATTTAAATTATAGTCAAAATTCAACACGCAGCACTGACAAGAGCAAAGACACGACTCTCTTTTTTTTTAGTTTTCTTTTAGCGCTGCGTGCAATTAACTTTATTTGTGGCCAGTGCCAAAATATAATAGGTTGATAAAAAGGTTAGCTGCCTAAATAGGTGCGTCGCCTACATGTGTGTTACGTTTTTTTTTAGCTTTGGACTAGACTGTCCGTAGTGGAGAAACCGATTCACCCGTCGGCCTAGTCACGTGTACCACGTGTACCTTGCGTCCCCACGCGTGGGCCCACTTCCTTAGCAAATGGTGGGACGTTAATTTGGTGCACGTACAGCCTCGTCAACACTACGTGCTACCCAAAATGGCCGCTACTGTTTGTTCTCGAACGAAGAATACGTCTCAGAATTCTCCGGAACATTACAGCAGGGGCCTTACCGTGACGTCTTTATGCGATTCAATTCCGACTCAGTTCAGGTTTTAGTTTCATACATACACATATCACGTCTATATCCCTTACGGGGTAGACAGAGCCTGTGTTAACAAGACCTAAATGCCAGTTAGCATAATTGTGAGCGTATAGGTGGAAAGGGGAATCATAATAGTGATGGGTTGCTAGCCGCCTCGCCTATAACGTGATTCCTAAGATTTTAGCCCAATTCCCTCGATGGGCTTTTACCATGCGCAGGAAGAGAAGCAACTGGTACAGTCTGTTATTTCTTTGCTCCCAGACCAGTATGGAAGTAGGTTTTAGTTGACATTTTTAATGTGAATCTGACAGCGAGCGAACCTAAACTGAATCGGAATTGAATCGCATTAAGACGTCGTGGGAACCTCAGGTGGTAGCGTGAGTTCGAATGAACACCCCTATAAAGATATTTCGTTTAATTTTTTGATTGCAATATAAATATCTCTTATATCAGCCACGCTGTAATAATAGCATTTACAAGAGGAATAGTTATAATATGTGCATTCTAATTTTCAATAACTTACCTGACCATATAAAAGCACTCGAAGGTAATGGATTCAAACGAGCATTAAGATGTTGGCTCCTTGAACATTGTTTCTACAGCGTCAAGGAATTTATAAATTACTTTACTAATATTATAAAGAGGAAAGATTTCTACCTATTTTTGTATGTTTGTAATGAATAGGCTCAAAAAGTACTGGGCCGATCTGGATGAAATTTGGAACATAGAAAGATTATAGTCTGGAATAACACATAGGCTACTTTTATCCCGGAAAATTGCGTGATTCCCGCGGGATAGCGATAAACGAATTCTACGCAGACGAAGTTGCGGGCAACTGCTAGTAAATTATAGACTTAACACATGACATGAATTTAGAAATCGTTGACAGCCTACTATTGTTCAAATTATTATTTTTAATGCTTTAACCACATAATTATTAATATTTTGTTATTGATTTTATTATTGTTGGTGCACGTTACCTACATGATATATTTGCATGCTGTATGAATGCAGCTGAAAAAGATGGAGCGATATCTAACATAACACTAAGACATAATGTAACTAACCCTTTTTCTGCAAATAAACATTATTATTATTATTATTATTGAAAATTTTGTCCCGCCCGTGACGCGATTCACTTTGAACTTTTGAGGTCTTGTTACCTTAGGCTCTGTCTGCCACGTCAGGGATGAAGTAGTAGGTTACGGAGGCGTGGCGTCAAGTATATCAGAAGGCAAGCCGAAGAGAATTTAACTAATGTAATGTATATGTCTTTATGTAATTTTGGAAATTTAAATTTTCGAGAGGTAGATTAAAGTTATTTAAAGTTAAATATTTATAAGTTATTAAGTTGTTTAAATCAAGTATAATTAATCGCAGTTACGTTGCAGTGGCCTGCTACAGGGTTTCATGTTGGGAAATTTATTAGCTAGTAAGATTCAATGTACACATGAAAGCGACTGACTAGCCTTTTCCTCTAATTCTGCGCAATAAAAGTGCCCAACTGCCTTAAAATAGGCAAGCCGGTGGGGATCGAGTTCTATGGACGCCACGCCACTAGTAGGTTATGCATCTATGTAATAGTTAAGATTGGGATAAATAGATAAAACAAGCATCGAGTTCCAGTGGTACTGGGGCTACCCTCATCGGGCTGACTCCGCAGCATATCAGCTGCAGTGTTTGTCTACTCCGAATAATTGCATTTTCTCGTTAACCCCTCTTATTAGGTACCTACTACATGCTCAAGTTCCGAGATTTATTAAGCACTTAATTACTTAATTTGTCAGTTAAACATTTGAAGGTATGATCTTCAGTGCTGGGCTGGTAAGTAAAGAAAAAACATAGCATTTACCAGTTGCTTCGTCCCGCGCAGATGGTAAAAGCCCGTCGAGGGAATAGGCGAGTCTTAGGAATCATGTTATAGGCGATGTGGCTAGCAAACCATCACTATTTTGATTCCCCTTTCCACCTATAAGCTCACAATATTGCTAATCATGTGATTTATGTATGTGTGAGTGTATCTAAAACAAAATAAAAAAGACAAATAATAAAAAGGACATGTCCCGCAAAACGCAACTATTTTCCTAAAAAGCACTTTGTTCCTCGAACTAATACCACCTCATTTGTCTGCGAGATTAAACAGAAACAAGTGACAGTCGCGCTTGTCTATGCCATTTAAATTTGGAACAAACATTTTGACATAGACAAAGGGCAAAAAGACCGTAGCGAGAGCCTGGGGGCTTCGGAACAATGTGTTACAGAGCGGGCTGACGATGAAGCATTAAAGGGGTGTAACAGCGTTGGAACCTACCAATTACAGTTGTATGTAGTAGTGTAGAGAACTGATATGGGACTTAGGTCATTTTTAACCGACTTCAAAAAAAGGTCATTCATCAAAAGGTCAGGCCATGCTGGTCTGGGAGCAAAGAAAAAACATAGAATGTACCAGTTGCTTCTCTAACCGCGCAGATGGTAAAATCCCATCGAGGGAATGGGCGATTATAATAGGAATCATGTTATAGGCGATGAGGCTAGCAACCCATCACTATTTTGATTCCTTTTTCCACCTTTACACCCGCAATCTTGCTAAATGTGGCCTGTAGGTACCTGTTACCTTAGGCTCTGTCTACCCCGTAAGGGATGAAGACGTGATTTGTGTGTGTGTGTGTGTGTGTGTGTGTGTTCAAAAAAAGGAGGAGGTTCTCAATTCGTCTGTATTTTTTTTTTCTAATTTGGAACTTCAATTTGTCTATTCGCACACATTATATGTAGGTACTCACACATACAACGGACCAAAAGGCCACGTTTATTATGATCGTGGGCGTATAGGTGGAAAGTGGAATCAAAATAGTGATGGGTTGCTAGCCGCATTACCTTTAACATGATTCCTAAGATTTTCGCCCATTCCCTCGATGGGACTCATCGCGGCTCTTTTAGGTAGGGATCGCTTAATTTAGCAAAGTTTTACTTTACTTATAAATTTTAAATCATTTCAATTTTAAAAGTTCGTTTTAGGCTACTTATATTATAACACTAGCGTATGCCCGCGAATTCGTCCACGTAGAATTAGCAATTGACATGTTTATCGCTATCCCGCGGGAACTTTGAAATTTACCGGGATAAAAAGTAGCCTATGTTTTAATCTAGGGTACCAGCTATCTCCGTTTCAAATTTGATCCAAATCCGTTCAGTTTCAGCGTGAAGAAGGAACATACACACTCACTCACATCGTAACAAACTTTCGCATTTATAATATTAAATACATACACAAATCGCGTCTTTATCCCTTACGGGGCAGACAGAGCCTAAGGTAACAAGACCTACAGGACACTGAGGGCGTAGAGGTGGAAAGTGGAATCAAAATAATGTTGGGTTGCTAGTCGCATCGCCTATGACATGATTCCTATGATTTTCGCCTATTCCCTCGATGGGTTTTTACCATTTGCGCGGGAAGAGAAGCAACTGGTACATTCTGTTTTTTCTTTGCCCCCAGACCAGCATGGAAGTTTATATAAGTCGGATTTAATTTCATAAATAAGGAAGACCCATTTCAAGCGACGAGCATTCAACCCCCCTCGAATTTGTAAGAATAATAATCATCGTACTGTCTATCGGCTTTTAGGGATCTCTAAAACTTTCATACACGCTCAAAAAGACACTCGAAATCTCTCTGGCAGTAAATAATGGATCCCTTCACGATAATTTCCATCTCGACGCATAATCACGAAGCGGAAAATAGCAGTGAGACGTCACAAAAATATCCTTTGACAGTCGATCATATCCTGACATATTACCTTACTACACGCCCCCACGCATATTGCGTAATTCGATTTCCCGCCTGTTCCCTTAAAAATTGGAACGTCTGACGCCATCTTGGAAAATGGCGTATCTGCCTTTGTACAATATTCAATGCGAGCAGTAGCGATTTTTGATGATTTTCATGAATCCCTGTGTTTGGAATTTATTTAAGTGCAACAAAATTAACTAAATGTTTACCATTACCGTTCTCCATGCTGTTTTTCTTCTATTTACGCCTATGCTTTTGCGAAGACACACACAACGCTGAGCATCTATTTTTAATGTCTGTGTTTTTTTTTCTTGTTTTTTTTTGCTATAAAATTGTGTATATACTCTTATATTTGTGTGTCTTGCAAAAAGGAATAAATGTCTTCTTTCTTTTTCTTTCCTATGTAGCTTCAACGGAAACACTGCAATTCAATTCAACTTCAATTCCTGATCACTGACACACAAATAGCCACAGTCTAAATTGTATTCCGTCGAATATGGTTGATCAAAATGTCGTTAGAATGCATAAGAAGAAAAACTATAAAAATAATGTTCCTGGCAGCTTTTTTCTTTTATAACAGTAAGACCTTTTTTCAATCTGGCCAGTATCTTTGGCTCGAAACTCATCCCAGGCCTTCAGTAGATCCACTCCGGCACTATTATCCGCGTCATTGGCTCGTGAATTCGGCGTCTCATGTAAAACGATTCAGAGTGCGTATTCGAAGCACGCGTTCGATCAGCGGAGCCGATTCCTTCATTCAAATGGCGAATGGACTTAATTGATTCCGTTTTATTGGCGAGATTCGTAAACTTAGGTTGTAGTTTTTTTTTATAGTTGTCGGCAGTGGCTGAACCACGAACATTGGCTGAACGGACAGAAAGAGCGAATGGTCTTTTACCCTGCACTGTTTCGGTAGGTAGCTAAACTGTTTATTTTTAATTTTAGTATTAGTAAATGTAGCTAAGTACTAACTTTGTTGACTGATTTAAGTTGATTGCTAAAGAAATGTGTAGTTTAATAATGGGAAATAATATAAATCGTAAATAAAATGTACACATGCAACAAATTCCATTTAAATCGAAATCGGATGGAAATCCACTACAAAACTCTGAAGCGAATTTCAATCAAGAAGATATATCGCGAAGCTGAGACACCATAAATCCGTAAACACGATTGGTTAAAAAGTAAAATAAAGTTTTAAATCTCTTTATTTCCGGTTCGAAGAAACATGGCGGCATCGAAGGGGTTTATCCGCGAGGCGAAGGCTGCGAGGAGCTATATTTTAAGCAAGAACTTTATTGCTTCTTGGATTTACAATACACTGGTCTTTTTGTTTTATATCGTGTTCAAAAAATCGCAATTTAGCGACTACTTAGCGCGTGATTATTTATATGTATACCTACTATAATCCTACCTTTAAACCTTCTAAACTTTTTTTCAAATTCGATTCAGCAAGCTTGGTAGAAATTTTAAAAATTCTAAAGACAAAGGTAATCTGACTACGGAGCTACATCAATTGCATAGTTTTTTAATTATAAAACTCATAAATATGATTTAAAATTGTGTTAACTCTTCTACATTTTGTTAAATCATAGTAGTTACTTATTTATACGATAATAATAGAGATACATTAGTATTTTTACTTTTTCTATCGAATTTTCCTGAAGGTATCCCAGACGGATAAGAAAATGTGTCCGGCGTTCTCAATAGGAAATTAAAATCGCTCAAGTTTCATATCACGTATTTGTGGACCAAGGCTCTCCGTTCAGTCAGATCTACCGCCATTTGCATAATCCTGGATGAAGTGAATTTAATAATGGCACTGGCTGTCTGACAAGTTTTTTTCATATTTTTTATCTGTGCAAATGCTGGCTGGATCGTGCGTTTTCGACCGTTACAACATTCTGAGTGAAATTTTCTTTTGTTAAAAATTAATTGTTTTGACTAGACTGGACGAAAAAGATTTAAAATTAAAAAGTCAATGATATTGACTTGTAGAAATACCTTTACGAGAAAAACTTAAGTAAATAAGCTGTTGTATTAGACTACAAGCGCATAATGAAATGAACCAGCGTGAATGAAGCTTAGAAGGCTGTTACTATATCATAAAATATATCATAATAACTCTGAGCGCTATGCCGTCATTTCTGAGCGGTACATTTATGGAAGTTCTCAGGTATAAGTGTCGAAAAACCTAGTGCCGCTTTAAAGTGGTGGTGCCGGAAGTTAGTGCATTTTTTTTCAAAGTATGAGAAAAAATAGGCATAGCGCTCAGAGTTATTTTATGATATAGTAACAGCCTTCTAAGCTTCATTCACGCTGGTTCATTTCACTTTTTTTTTTGTCCATGGGCTTGTAGTCTATTGTATCTAGTAGGTAGTCTACAAAACTGATATTGGGTCATTCTTTTTTTTTCTTACTAAGAGATTATTTCAGTCGCGGGTAGGACATATATGACAGTTTTTATCGCGGAAAGTAGTTCCCGCGAAATAGCGATAAGTGAATTCTTGACGGACGGAGTCGCGAGCAACAGATTGTATTTTATAACAGACTTTAATGTTCGACAAAATGTGTATACCTATTTGAATACGACTTAACAAGACTATATTTGCGGATTTTACCAATGTTGAGACAATATGTAAGGCATACAAAAGTAATTTAAAACTCAAAATAATGTAATCTCAGCCCTAAATTAATTCGAAACGTTTCATTGCTTCGAAACCAATTCAACTAAAAGAAACGTTTAATAAATATTCCCTTAGCGTCCTGTTCGAATTACAATCGTCTCTCGCAATCAAAGTTGGCACAAAAAAAGACCCAACGCCCGCCAAATGAAGCATTCGTGCGTCGACAGAGGTGACAACTCTATGAGCGAAAACTTTTTAAATAATGGGGTTGGCTTGGTATTAGCCTCGACTCTCCTCAATAAAAAAAAATGGGTTGCTAGTGTTGCTACGCTATCAAAGAGAATTGATGGGAATTATTTTACTTTTTCTATTGGTTGCAAACAATAGCCAGTATCAGATCTATTGATTTAGATATAATTAATGCCTTGGTACAATTTTAAGATTATTTCTCATTACTAATAGGTACAATTCCTATAAGTTGTGGTTAAGACAACTCTACCGCTCTAAAAGGTAAAGGCAAATTGACTATACATATTTTCACGAAATAAAGTTCCCACTAACTATGTTCAGCTAACCTACACTATCATAAATCTTAATTTTCAGTCAAATAATCCCTAAACTTAATGTTGCGAAATGGCTAACACGCAGAACGTTTCTGCATAACCAAAAGCTGTATGTTTGTCTATATTCACATGAACGTACGCTACTTTAGAGCAATGCAGTTAAATACGTAATCTGCTTACAGCATACGCGGATTAAATTTCAATTTATATCAAAACTGGTTGGTTTTAACGAGAATTTCATATGTGTGGAGATAATCTTCACAGTTTATGGTTAAAGTTTGTCCCTGTTAACTTAACTTTAAATTTTGTCCCTTGCTGAGTTCGCTGAGACGACAATCCCTATCTACTAATATTATAAATGCGAAAGTAACTCTGTCAGTCTGTTATGCTTTTTCACGCCTAAACCACTGAACTGATTTTAATTAAATTTGGTACGTACCTACGGAGATAGTTTTAGTCCCGGGAAAGAACATAGGATAGTTTTACATGCATAGGTACATACATAAATCACGTCTTTATCCCTTACGGGGTAGACAGAGCCTAAGGCAAGAAGACCCAAAGGCCACGTTTAGCATGATTGTGGGCGTACGTGTAGGTGGAAAGGGGAATCAAAATAGTGACGGGTTGCTAGCCGCATCGCCTATAACATGATTCCTATGATTTTCGCCTATTCCCTCGATGGGTTTTTACCATTTGCGCGGGAAGAGAAGCAACTGGTACATTCTGTTTTTTCTTTGCCCCCAGACCAGCATGGAAGTTTATATAAGTCCATGATGGGCTTTTACCATCCGCGCGGGAAGAGACGCAATTAATACTTTCTATGATTTTCTTTACTCTTTTTTTTTTTTTTTTTATATGAGTAGGAAGGCAAACGAGCAAGTGGGTCACCTGATGGTAAGTGATCACCACTGCCCATAGACACCTGCAACCCCGGAGGGATTGCAGATGCGTTGCCAACCTAGAGGACTAAGATGAAATGCCTCTTGTGCCCGTAATTTCCCCGGCTGTCTTACCCTCCGCACCGGAACACAGCAGTGCGAGCACTGCTACTTAGCGGCAGGATCAGCGAGTAAGATGGTGGTAGCGATCCGGACGGACCTTGCACAAGGCCCTACCACCCGCAATCCCAGACCAGCATAGAAGAAACACATAAATATGTATAATGTTGAATATTATGTTTTGAAAAAAAATGACTGTCTGCCCCTTGGGTTGTTTCTTGGCCTGTTTCTTGCGACGCATTTTGTATTAAAAAAACCGTATCAAAATGAACCTTATTTAGTGTAACGAATTTATTGAAATTTCTGATGTTGACTGTACTGTAGGTATAATCGACAAAGAAAGTCCTTTACCACCTTAAGGTTCAATGTCATTTGTACGGCTTAAAACATCAAAGCCTATTTTCACTCACAATTGAATGTGAAAATCAGCTTTGTTACTTTTTTTCTGATGAAGGAACTGTCAAAAGAAATGATAAAGCACTTTCTTGGATTATACATTATACCCACCTGTTGTGATTTTATCTTCTTAATATCCCATCATTGATCAAATATTCCTAAATCACTGTGAATAAATGCAATAACGCGCACCCAAAAATCACAACTTCTTTAAATTACAACAACAAAGCTGGCACGTTAAAAAACCCGACGCCATTACACTTCCGCGACGCGTGGCGGGATTAAATTAAAAAAGAATTTTCATTCAAATTCGGAATTCTTGCGAGGGCCGGGGTTGCCAGCCTCGGGGAAGTTTCCCCATAACATGCAAATGGGGAAACTTTGGCTAATTGCCGGGAAGACTGTCTCGTCGGACAGTGCAGTTAATTAGAGCGCCGTTACCGATCGGGATATATAGACGTCTTTAAGTTGAACCGATGAGGAAATTTACTGCCTACCGGGTTGCAATAATTTACTGCTTCAGGTAGTCCACATAATATAGCTATTGCTCGTTTGCGCGGGAAAACGCTTTAGATAATTTCCCTTAAACGTTGCACGACTCATAAGAGGGCAATTTTTATTTTCTTACTTCTGGGAGCAAAAAAAACAGAATGTACCAGTTGCTTCTCTACCCGGGCAGGGGATGGGCGAAAATCATAGGAATCATGCTATAGACGATGAGGCTAGCAACCCATCACTATTTTGATTCCATCTTCCACCTATACGCCCATAATCTTGCTAAATATGTGGCCTGTAGAGGCTGTAGATACCTGTTACCTTAGGCTCTGTCTACCCCGTAAGGGATAAAGATGTAATTTGTGTATGTGTGTGTATGTATGTAATCTTTATTTTGTTGTACGCTTAACTTTCTCCTGAGAGTTTTTCTACTCAGAATCAGGAGCACTATTATTGGTCGTGATAGGAGAAAAAAGAGTCCTGAAATCGGTCTTTCCATTGTGTTAAGTTACTACCAATACCTAGTGGCACAAGCAGTACCTACAAGTTTGTATAGCGGTAACAGATTGGAACGAAAATTCAGACCACAAAATAGGTAATATTATTATGAAAATTTGGGAACGTTTTTTTTCCTATCAGAATCGATAGTGCTCGTTAATCTGGGTAGAAAAAACAAATAAAAAACAAATCCCAGAAAAAACTTGAATTTACAACGAAATATGAATTTACGCGCTAAGGAGAAGCACTACTCCTACAGACTTATAAAGGCAAAATTCCGAGCCTAAATCTGTTGAGGGGTACATTCCATTTTTCTAAATCGTCCCCCAGCTCAATTGAATCAGAATTATTTCATGAACCCAGCTGCTTAAGTTGTTTCGTAGTTACACCCCTTTAATTTAATGGAATCAGAATCCTATTGCATTATTCTAAGACACTAAAATATCCCACACCTGAACTCTATCTAACTTTGCACGCGTCATATAATAACCGCCATTACTTTGAACAAGAGTACATCAGTAGATTACAGAAATACCACTAACTTTACTCTTGTGACTTATAAAAATAAACTTTACGGCAGTGACTTTAAGAGTTCCTATATGTGCAACATTTCCGTGGGTCTTCTGTATTCCAAATCCACCACAAATTGGAGATTTGCTTGACGTAAGAAAAAGTTAGTTGCCGCGCAAGGTGAGAAGGACTTTAACACAAGGTAGTATGGTAAGTTTTTGATCAGCAGTCTCGTTAGACTTGCGAAGTTTTAAAATATTGAGCCACTATTTGTACCCCTTCAGGCAGATATTATTATTATGTTACCTACGAATTATACTGTCGTACGTAGATGTGGATTATATTATGTTACACCTTTTTTACATTCTATAATATTAATAGAAATAATAAATACAGTTTTCTTATTTAAAATGCCCGTCGGCTTGGAAGCCTCTACTCGTTACGAGCAAACTAATTGAACTTAGTAATGAATTGCTTGAAAACTACGATCGTGTTTTTAGAGTTGGCAGGCTAAGCTGTAGGTACTAGTCACTGATCTATGCAAAAAAATCCTCTGATACGACGTCTTTTTTGTGATCAAACTTAAGAGCGCCTGTACATAAAAGGTTGGCAAAATATTAGAACTAAGTCATATTTACTACGGGCCAAGCAGGCTAAACGAGTTTAATTGCTACGAAAAAGGTTTATAAAATTTGTGTCATAATGGGGGCTATCGCGTGTGAATTTGCCACTAGAGGCGCTAGTGTCGCGTGAGGTCCAATAACATTCACTTTTCACTGGTTTTGGCGGGCTTCGTGACATAAATTATAATTTCTTTCATTTACCTGTTGAAAAGTGATCTCCTTCGTGAAATTATCGCAAATATGGATTATTTGGCAATGAATGTGACCGCTTCGAAAGAGGATTTTTTTTACGAACAAAACGGAACTGCACAACATTGCGGCATAGCTACTCGAAATGATGATAGTTATTTATAATTAATAAACTTAATGAGATTCAAGATTTAAACTTTGTTTCGGCGCCGATCTTATAAAGTCTTCTTTGACACCTATACCTCTGGCTGGACCTTAGTCAACAGTGGCGCCAACTGGTGAGCAAAGAAACGATAGTCCCCATTCACATGCATTCACGTTTCTTACTTAGGTTTCTTGGTTTTCATTCACGTTAGTATAGTACATTATTTAGATACGTAGTTCGTTTAAAAATACAATAATTATCAAAAACCTGACTACAGCATCAAACGATTAATGCTTGGAACGGAACGTTTCGACTAGCCGTTCGAAAACTGTTTCCTGAAAGTATAAAATGTTAGATACGTGCTTAAAAATTGTATGCACGTTATTTCTTTCTGATACATTATGAATAAAGCTCATATAAATTAACAATCTTGTTCTGGTTATTACAATAAAATGTTAAGAAATACAAAAAATGATGACGTCAATATAATCTTTTCCTCCGTTTATTTGCGTGCGGAACGGTAAACTCAAACGTCAAACAACAATATTACTTGCGTGTTCCAAACAGGCGTGAATTTTGTAAAAATTGATTTTATTTTAAATATCTGACTGTGACAAACACCGATGGCTGGGAAGCTGAATAAATTTGAAAACCCCAGTTCAGCTAGCTCGGATAGGTAAAAAGTGTGATAAGTTTACCGAATTTTTGTTTGTACAGCTGTCTCGTGTTATAAAAAGCTCGTATTACTCCACAATTTTACTGCGCCAGCTTCGTCCGGTTGTGTATAAAAGTGTGTGATCATCAATAATCATTAACCAGCGTGTGAACGTGAATGAAACGCATCCTGCACAGTATAACCTCTCGCGCGTTGTGGTTTATTTTTAGACTTTTATTTAGTTCGTTGGCAGCTAAGTCGTGGGGGACACGTGCTCGCGGTGTTCCTCGCGTGTGTCGCACGATATCGCGGATATGGACCCCGCTATAATCTTCGCGAACCCGTAAGCTAGCCCACTACCGTCAATGTCTAGCGCTTCTGCTTGTTACATTTTTTATTTGCGTGCTTAACATAACGCTTTTACAGTGTTAACAGTGTTTGTTGTTAGATAGTTTACATTATTATTATTCTATTACTCTATTGTGTATCATAAAAGTTGGGGAAAACTTGTGATTAGGATCAGATCATGACGTGTGACAATGAATACTAGTAAACAATACATTAGTGACCTTCATAGATAATATTGTCTAACGTGGGTGCGTACTGATAACGTAATAAATGATAGAAACAACATTCACATTGATAACGGTAGAGCACTGTAATCTTGCGAAAAATTTCATGATTTGCTGAAGCAATATGAAAACATAAACAGTAGTCCTACAAATTTACATAGGTATGCTTTTGTTAGTCCGTTGTAGGGTTGCCACCTGTACTATATTATATAGTATCGTACTATATTGCGGTCAATTGTACTATATGTATATTATAGAAATATAATATAGTACGAAAAATACTATATTTTCATTGCTAACTCCACTGCTGCACTTTTTGTATAAACATCGACTTAATTGAAACATACCCGTAGTGATGCGTTGTGAATTTTAGAACGAAACGCGAAACATGATAAATGAATGAATGTGTACTATTTTTTTTCCAAAATTTCCCAAAGGTACTATATTTTGGCTAGGTTCTGAGAACAAAACTATATTTCTTCAAAAAAAAGGTGGCAACCCTAGTCCGTTGTAAGCCCATCTAGGGAATGGGCGAAAAACTAACGAATCATGTTAAAGGCGATGCGACTTGCATCCCTTCATTATTTTGATACCCCTTCCCATCTACCCCCACAATCAAGCTAAACATGGCCTTCAGGTCTTGTTACCATAGGCTCTCTCTACCCTGTAAGGGATAAAGACGTCATTTATGTATGTATAGTATACTAAAAAGAATATAAGGGCCACTGGTAATTTGGTTGTTACTTAAAATTGATATTGAACAGTAATAAATTTATTTTAAAACAACAGTGATACAATATTTTTGTAGTTAATTAAGCTAACAAACATTTATTTAATTTGTCAATTGTTTCACTTATTTGGATTAATATGAAATCTGAAAAATTAAATATGAGAGGGGGGTTATTTCCGGCATACAATAGGTTAAAAATTGAAAGTGTTAAACCTGTGTTAGAAACAATGGTTCCATGTTTTTAGACACTTACCCCCTTATTCGTAAACACTCTATAGGCTTCTGCTAACTTAGCAATTGTTTGTCCTTATCTGTGAAATGTAAATGTCAAATTGACAGACAAGGACAAACAATTGCTAAGTTAGCAGAAGCCTATAAAGCATTTATGAATAAGGGGGTATAACTTTTGTCAATTTACAGATTAGAGTTAATTTATATCATACCCTCCTTAAACATGATTTTATGGATACCCCTTGAAGCTTACAGCCATACACTGTAGCCAGTTGCTTCTCGTCCCGCGCAGATTGTAAAAGGCCATCGAGGGAATATGCGAAATTCTTAGGAATCATGTTATCAGTGATGCGGCTAGCAGCCCATCACTATTTCGAATCCTTTTTCCTCCACCTACAATCATGCTAAATGTGGCCTATCGGTATTGTTATCTTAGGCTCTGTCTACCCCGTAGGGGATATACACGTGATTTGTGTATGTATACACTGAAAATGTTTGTACAGGTTTGTCATGCTACATATTATAACCATTGTGTCAAGTGCACTACAGACAATAATATGTATATCGTGTAAACATTATTGTTTGTGCCACATGTGTTTAACAAATGTGATGTAACAACAATTACATCATGGTTACACAAATGCAAGGCTATTGTCTGTAGCCTATACGTCCCACTGCTGGGCTAAATATCATCATCATCATCATATCAACTATAGGACGTCCACTGTTGAACATAGGGAGACTGGGCTTAATAACGTACATACAGTCACACCTCTTTCCCTTAGGAGTAGGGAAAGACTGTTCCACTTGCTACGAGAGAGAGAGAGAGCATTTATTATTACATACATATATACCATACATACCAAAACAAAAAAAGCCGTGGTAGCCTAGTGGTTTGACCTGTGGCCTCTTAAGCAGAGTGTCGTGGGTTCAAATCCCGGGCGCGCACCACTGAGTTTTTCGGAATTTATGTGCGAAAATTACATTTGAAATTTGCCATGAGCTTTTCGGTGAAGGAAAACATCGTGAGGAAACCTTGCACACATCTGCGAAGAAATTCAATGGTGTGTGTTAAGTTCCCAATCCGCACTGGGCGCGCGTGGGAACTATAGCCCAAACCCTCCAATACACGGAGGAGGCCTATGCCATGAGGCACGCCGAATTACGCGACAATTTAATAATAAAAAAAACAACAACAACAAAAATGAAATTGTAGCGCATTCGGAGTAAAAAGGCTATATTATTATTATTTTTATTTGTATATTTATTTTCATCTTAGGTAGGTTTTTACAATATTCATATAAAAAGTAATAAAACAATATTAATACAAAATATAAAAACATTATAAAAACCTAACCTAGGGTGCCGCCGGCAGCAAGGCGAGGCCTAGGCTACCGGTGGTCAGGGCGACAGAGAGAGGAATCTCCTGACTATCCGAGCCGTGTCCAGGAGTACCGCCTTCTGTATCTGGCCCTTGACCCAACCACCTAGCGAGAGCCTTTTAAGGTGATGGTCAAGGCTCTTCGCTATTAGACCGTTCGCCGAAACGACTATCGGGACAGTGATCGTGGAATCAACAGGCCACATGGCGGTAACCTCGTGAGCCAAGTCAAGGTACTTGCTGACTTTGTCCTTCTCGGCCTTCACGAGGTTCACGTCATGGGGGATCGTGATGTCTACGAGCACAGCCTGGCGTTTCGATCGATCTAGCAGCACGATATCAGGTTTATTGGCGACAATAGTCCTGTCCGTGATGATAGATCGATCCCAATAGAGCGTGACACGACCATTTTCAAGAACTGGCGCAGGTGTGTACTTATAGTAGGGTACTTCAAAGTTCACAAGACCGAATAAAAGAGCAAGTTGCTGGTGAATAATCCTGGCTACAAGGTTATGTCTGTGCAAGTACTCGCCGTTAGCAAGACTAGAACAACCAGAAATAATATGCCTGAGTGACTCTCCAGGACGGCGGCATGCCCGACAGATGTCGACCGTACCGTCCTTCAGGATATACCTCCGGTAGTTATTAGTCATGATAACTTCGTCAGCAATTGCACAGGCAAAACCTTCGGTTTCCCCAAAGAGATCCCCGAAGCGTAGCCAGTTCACCGACGCGAGCAGGTCTACATCGGGCCCCATGAGGGCCTTATAGAACCGCCCATGTAGCTCCTTACTCTCCCATTCAGTCTTGCGATCCTCGGTGCTCCGTACCTTAGGTCTGCGCCAGTTCTCTTTTGCCATGCGCCAGTTCTCTTTTGCCACGAGCGCCTGAAACAGAGGAAGCATTATTATTATTATTATTATTATTATATACCATCACTCCTCTTTCCTATTCAGGCAGACTACTATGTTCCACTTGCTACGATCCTAACATACGTCTTGTCTTTCGCTTCATCCACATGCTCGTCGGTTTCGGGTACTCCTGACCTGCCATTTTTTCAAAACGTCTCCTATTCGGTCCATTTAGGAACAAAACTAAAATATGTTTTCCTCTATATTCTTTTTGTTTGATTTCTTCAAAACAGAAAGTTGACCAATGTTTTTGTACCAAGAAAAATGTTATTTCAATATGAAATGATGCAACAAAATTAGTCATTGGCAGAAATGTGTGGAAATGGATAATTAACAAACAAAATGTGTGCCAAATGTGATGTGATGATAAAAAGTTTTTAACTAAAAACAGAATGAATCAACTTCAAATGCAAATAAAATTCTATAATTATGCAAATATTGCAACAGTGATATATAGAACAAAACAAACATTAGGTAACCTGCTGTACTTCATACAATTTGAACAGCTTGTTACAAAACTGACACTCAAAAATTGTATGAGTTTTTGTATGAAAAATTGTGACATGTTTCAAAAGTTAGTAAAATTATTTTGAGAAAATGTTTTTTTAGCAGGATTAAAGCCAAAGAAGAAACATAGAATGACATATACACGTATCTACTCAAAGAGCTGCTAGTATATTATATTAAATAATAATAATAGAATTGACCAGTTGCCTCTCTTCCCGCGCAGATGGTCAAAGCCCATCGAGGGAAAGAGTGATCTTAGGGATCATGTTATAGGCGACTAGCAACCCATCACTATTTTGTTTCCAATTGCTATCTATACGCCCATAATCTTGCTAAACGTGGCCTGTAGGTCTTGTCGCCTTAGGGACTGTCTACCCCGTAAGGGATAATGACGTGATTTGTGTATGTATGTAATATTATGAATGCGAAAGTAACTCTTGTCTGTCTGTCTGTTACCTTTTCACGCTTAAACCGCTGGACCAATTTAGTTGAAATTTGGTATACAGATATTTTGAGTCCCGGGGAAGGACATGGGATAGTTTTTATCCCGGAAAATGGCATAGTTCCCGCGGGATAGCGATAAGCGAGTCGAGCTAACCTCGTAATTTATACGAGATACACGGATGGATTTCGAATAATTCCCACGGGATAGAGCTTTGCAACGGATGAAGCAGCGGACGTGATCTGTTATCCGGAGAAGTTCCCATTTCGTTAAGCCCCGTAATTGATAAGTTTGTCCGTGAACCTTTAGGTCACTGATAACAATTATGGATATTCATATCAGCACTGATTCATAGTCTATTGACTGGGAGACCTTGAATGTGACACACACACACACACACACACACACACACACACACACACACACACACACACGTCTATATCCCTTACGGGGTAGACAGAGCCTGAGTTAACAAGACCTAAAGGCCACATTTAGCATGATTGTAGGCGTATAGGTGGAAAGGGGGAAACAAAATAGTGATGGGTTGCTAGCCGCATCGCCTGTAACATGATTCCAGATTTCGCCCATTTCCTAGTTGGCTTTTACCATCTGCGCGGGGCGAGAAGCAACTGGTACATTCTATGCTCCCAGACCAGCATGGAAGTATTGAATGTGACAGTTTCTTAAAATTTATACATATATGATGAGGGTGAAAAGTCTGTACATGGAAGATATAAAAAAAAATTGGCTGGGGATACTAGAATCGGTAACAGAACAAGTTCCATCAGTTTTTAGAATTTTGTCTGTTTGTCGGACGGTTTTATGCAAACTACTAATCTGCCAAGAAAATCGCCGGCTAGTTTATTAGGCTACTTTTTATCCCGGAAAATTTCATAGTTCCCACGGGATAGCGATAAACATGACAATTGCTAATTCTACGCGGACGAAGTCGCGGGCAGAAGCTAGTCTGGAATATTTCTGTATGTAGGGTTAGTTTTTGAACCTAGATGTTTTGTATCTACAAGTTTTTCTTCCATGCTGTTCTGAGAGTAAAGAAAAAACAAAGAATGTAATACTAGTTGCTTCTCGTCCCGCGCAGATGGTAAAAGCCCATCGAGGGAATGGGCGAAATTCTTAGGAATTCGGTTATCGCTGTCCCGCGGGAATTTTGCGATGTCCCGGGATGAAAACTATCGTATGTCCTTCCCTGGGACTGAAAACCAAATTCCAACTAAATCGGTTCAGTGGTTTAGGCGTGAAAGCGTAACAACAGATAGAATTACTATCGCGTTTTTATAACATTACATACATACAGTCACGCCTCTTTCCCATAGGGGTAGCCAGAGACAACACAAAGGAGGAAAGGAAGGAAGTGGAACAAAGTTTCCACTTGCTACGATCCTGACTCTTCTTTCGCTTCATCCACATTCATCTCTTCATACATGCTTGTCGGTTTCGGGTACTCCTGACCTGACCTTTTTCCAAAACGTCTCCTATTTGGTCTCGGAACGCCTAGGCCTTCCCCTCCCAACGCCATTCACACTCCCCATATAGATCTGTTTAGTTAGTCTACTTTCATCCATCCGCTCTACGTGACCAAACCAACTAAGCATACGTCTTTCTATCCTAGTCACTATGTCTTCTTTCACACCAGCACGTTCCTTTATCACACTATTCACACTATCTTGAATATATATAACTCAAAGATGACTGACTGACTGACATAGTGATCTATCAACGCACAGCCCAAACCACTGGACCGATCGGGCTGAAATTTGGAATGCAGGTAGATGTTATGACGTAGGCATCCGCTAAGAAAGGATTTTGATCAATTCTACCCCCAAGGGGATAAAATAGGAGATGAAAGTTTGTATGAAACTTTGTCAATTTTAAACCGATCGGGCTGAGACTTTGCATGCATAAAGCTACTATGACGTAGGCATCCTCTAAGAACGGATTGCGTGATTTCTGCGGGATAGCGGTAAACGAATTCTATGCAGACGAAGTTGCGGGCAACAGCTAGTTCGTTAATAATAGTAAGGATAATATAAATGAAACAAACGTTTTGTAGGACACGGACGCGACCTTTGTGTCTTTTTATATTCAAGGTGAATTATATTCATTGCCGTTGCAAATTTCAAGTGTTGCAGTTAATAGAAAGTTGTTACTGTCTGTTGAACTAAAAAACGAAATGGTATGTGAATGTTATCTTTTACTTTTATTTTTTATCGTAATTTGTGTAATTTGTATTGTGTCGGTGGCATGTTTCGTTACTGTTACATAATTTTTAATGTTATTATCGACCTAGGGCGTATAAGTGGCACTTACCGCCCGCCACGGTACGCGGGCAATCTCACGTTCTATGATATTAAATAGAGACGGAATCGGATAGGGCCTGTTTCACCGCTCTCTGTTAAGTTGCAGTTATCTTAAGTGTCAGTTATCTATGATGACGTGTCTGTCTGTGCCGCAATATTAAATAGAGACGGAATCGGATAGGGCCTGTTTCACCACTCTCTGTTAAGTTCCAGTTATCTTAAGTGTCAGTTATCTATGATGACGTGTCTGTCTGTGCCGCAATATTAAATAGAGACGGAATCGGATAGGGCCTGTTTCACCACTCTCTGTTAAGTTCCAGTTATCCTAAGTGTCAGTTATCTATGATGACGTGTCTGTCTGTGCCGTAATATTAAATAGAGACGGAATCGGATAGTTCCTGTTTCACCGCTCTCTGTTAAGTTCCAATTATCTTAAGTGTCAGTTATCTATGATGACGTGTCTGTCTGTGCCGTAATATTAAATAGAGACGGAATCGGATAGGGCCTGTTTCACCGCTCTCTGTTAAGTTCCAGTTATCTTAAGTGTCAGTTATCTATGATGACGTGTCTGTCTGTGCCGTAATATTAAATAGAGACGGAATCGGATAGGGCCTGTTTCACCACTCTCTGTTAAGTTCCAGTTATCTTAATTGTCAGTTATCTATGATGACGTGTATGTCTGTGCCGTAATATTAAATAGAGACGGAATCGGATATGGCCTGTTTCACCGCTCTCTGTTAAGTTCCAGTTATCCTAAGTGTCAGTTATCTATGATGACGTCTGTCTGTGTAGTAATAATAAATAGAGACGGAATCATAGATAACTGGAACTTAACAGAGAGTAGTGAAACAGGCCCTTAGTGATTTTGAAATCATAGTTGACTAATATTTCGATTGATTAGTCGACTAAATTTTAAATCAGAAATTTAAATGAAAATTCTTTGTAGCGTTCACTCGAACTCATGACATATTCCGAAATAATTTACCCTTACGCCTTATATAATGTACTCACTGTTGTAGTGACACGGAATTAGCGATCGAGCTGAGCGAGCAAGTGTTCCTGGATGATGAGGACTACACGCGAGCGCCGGCGTCCCCCACCACTGTGCCCAATGTGCGCCCCTACCGACCCCCCTCCACAGGTAAGCGGAAAAGCCGCCATAACGCCCGTGTGCATAAAGTAACGCTGCATTTTTTTGTTTTATTTGCAGAATATTAGGAATCACGCTATAGGCGATGCGGCAACCCATCACTATTTTGATTCCCCTTTCCACCTATACGCCCTTAATCATGCTAAACGTGGCCTTTAGGTCTTGTTAACTAGGCTATGTCCACCCCGTAAGGGATAAAGGCGTGATTTATATTTGCAGATTTAAGTATCAGTGACATCAGTGTAGCAAAGTAAATGTTTTTGTTCATTGAAATGGACCTCCGCAAAGTAACGCCTGATTAAAATAGTACATTACACCCCGAGGTGTCCGGTCCGAGGAACCGAGAGCAGTGAAAGCGTTGGGGGAGGCCTTTGCTCAGCAGTGGGACACAATAGACTCATAATAATAATACAGTTTGACAACAAAAATAATGCTCCACGATGTACCTGCGCATTAGACCAATTTTAGTAGCGCGGGAAATTACGATACACCAATGATAAAATAGAATTCTACGCGCGCTAAACTCTGGCGCTGTTATTGGTCGATCGATTTCATACCAACATGGCGGCCGGGCCGTGCGCCAATGCCGCCATTGATTATTTACACGTTCGGCTACCATCGGAAACTGGTCTGCGCTTCTCTGCGCAAACGAATACTGCCGATGCGCATTATATTTGTTGTCAAACTGTAATAATATTGCGTTATCCCCGGCGTTATCCCCAAAACACTCCACGCAAGCCTCCGGGCTCTCGATATACCTCCATCCGCATACACACTCCTACAAAAAGCTGTCATCCTCAACACATGCCGTATAGTAAGAAAATTCTTGTCCATGTCATAAATTAGCATAAAATTAAAGCACTTGGCTTAGGTCCGTGCGAAGTATTTCCTCCTAGGGAGAGATTTAATCCTACTAATATTATAAATGTGAAAGTTTGTGAGTATGTTTGGATGTTTGTTACTCTTTCACGCCAGAACGGCTGGACAGATCTGGATGGAATTTGGAACATAGATAGATTATAGTCTGGAATAACACATAGGCTACTTTTTATCCCGGAAAATTTCGTAATTCCTACGGGATAGCGATAAACGAATTCTATGCAGACGAAGTTGCGGGCAACAGCTAGTTAAAAATAAGAATAATAATAGCTATAGTCGTTTCGGCGAACGGTCTAAAAGCGAAGAGCCTTGACCATCACCTTAGAAGGTTCTCGCTAGGTGGTTGGGTCAAGGGCCAGATACAGAAGGCGGTGCTCCTGGACACGGCTCGGATAGTCAGCAGGTTCCTCTCTCTGTCGCCCTGACCACTGGTAGCTTAGCCGGCTCGCTGCTGGCGGCACCCTAGGTTAGGTTTTAATAATGTTTTTATTTGTTAATATTTTGTTGTATTTGTTGTTTGTGTTGTTGTTATTGTTGTTGTATGCTGGTCTGAGAGCAAAGAAAAAACATAGAATGTATCAGTTGCTTCTCCTCCCGCGCAGATGGTATAAGCCCATCGAGGGATTGGATGAAAATCTTAGGGATCACGTTATATAGGCGATGTGGCTAGCAACCCATCACTGCTTTGATTCCCCTTTCCATACGCCCACAATCATGCTAAACGTGGCCTTTGGGTCTTGTCGCCTTAGGCTCTGTCTACCCCGTAAGGGATAAAGAAGTGATTTATGTATGTATGTATTATAAGAACCTAACTTAAGATAAAAAGGAATATACAGATAATGATGTCGATGGGATGTTTTTTTTTTTTATATGAATAGGAAGGCAAACGAGCAAGTGGGTCACCTGATGGTAAGTGATCACCACTGCCCATAGACACCCGCAACCCCGGAGGGATTGCAGATGCGTTGCCAACCTAGAGGACTAAGATGAAATGCCTCTTGTGCCCGTAATTTCCCCGGCTGTCTTACTCTCTACACCGGAACGCAGCAGTGCAAGCACTGCTACTTAAAAAAACTTTTTTGAAAAAAATCTTTTAATATTTCGAATGCTGCCGAAAAGTTTGTTATTCTTGATAATAAATGAAGGCGTTGCGTTCGTTATCCTGTAAGCTAAATATATCGTTTGTTTGTGTCTGACTCATGCCTTGTAGCGCTATGGCCCCATTGTTCAAGAATAAGTCTATGGGGGACGACGACCGGCGGTCTCAAGCGAGGCATTCCGTTTGTTTTTTTTAGGTTAGTTTATTGTTTTATTTTTTTTGTAGTCTTATGTAATGGTAGTTAATTCAAATTTAATTTGTTCTAATTTTGATTTACTTTTTTCAATGGGCTAACTGGCCTGAAATAAATCGTTTTAGTATTTTTATTATTAGACGTTACAATTTACAATGCTTATATAGGTTTTAACTTTTTTTTGCTTTGGGGCGTCTTTTCATCCCATCGAGGGAATGGGCGAAAATCATAGGAATCATGTTATACGTGATGCGGCTAGCAACCCATCACTATTTTGATTCCTCTTTCCACATATACGCCCACGGTCATGCTAAACGCGGCGTTAGGTGTTACATCTTAGGATCTGTCTGCCCCGTAAGGGATATAAACGTGACTTGTGTAGGTATTTCTGTTCCAGACAGCAGTGTCCAAAGGCCGCGGTGGTCTAGTGATTAGGCCTATAGCCTCTCTAGCAGAGGATCGTGGGTTCGAACCCGGGACCGTATCTTCGACTTTTCGGAATTTATTTATGAGTGAAGTTCCTCCGTCATGCGCCCTTGAGAACTGTGTCCCAAATCCAGCAGCGATACAAACTTGTACTGGAGATCATCATTATCTCCAGCCTAAATAGACGACCGGATAGCCTAGTGGTTAGTGACCCTGACTATGAAGCTAGAGGTCCTGGGTTCGAATCCCGGTAGGGGTAGACAGTTGTATGATGAATACGAATGCTTGTGCCCGAGTCATGGATGTTGTATGTATTTAAGTATGTATTTATCAACATTATATAAGTATGTTTATCCGTTGCCTAGTACCCATAGTACAAGCTTTGCTTAGTTTGGGGCTGGGTCAATTGGTGTAATTTGTCCCAAGATATTTATTATTTATATTTATTTATTTAAATACGTGCCACTGCTGGGCACAGGCCTCCTCTTAGCATGAGAGGGCTTGGGCTATAGTTCCCCCGCGGGCCCAGTGTGTATTGGGAACTTCACACACACCATTGAATTGCTTCGCAGACGTGCTTTCCTTCACCGAAAAGCTCATAGTAAATTTCATATATCGCACAATAAATCCGAAAAACTCAGAGATGTGAGTCCGGGTTCGAACCCACGACCCTCTGGTCGAGTGGTCACAGGTCAAACCACTAGGCTATCACGTCGTACTGAAGATGTTTAACATGAAAATTCTTCATAAAAAAAAATAAAAAAAATATATTTTTGCAAATTGACCGCCAAGGGCTCTTTTACATGTATTTTTTGAAACTACCAGCGCATTCGCAAAGATCGTAATTGCCAAGAAGAATGCGCCGCAAGAAACTTGGCAGAAAGTTTTTTTTATTTTTTCAAAATAAGACAGTAAGAATACTTAAACTAAATACATATATATTCCTAGCTTACAATGTTAACATATTATCCTAAACATAGTAATTGCCCGTAGTTGAGATCTATTAGCGAGATCGGCGTGGCCTTACGCATGCGCAGTAAACGACAGTAAACATCGGGATGTGCCTCATGCGCCGTGTCACGTGCGATACGTATACTGTGACGCCGGCTAGAACTAGGTAATGCGGCTAGCAACCTATCACTATTTTGATTCCCCTTTCCACCTACAATCATGGTAAACGTGGCCTTAAGTTTTTGTTACTTCATGCTCTGTCTGCCCCGTAAGGGATATATACGTGATTTGTGTATATATCAATGGCGTGGCGTCCATAGAACTCGATTCCCACCGGCTTGCCTATTTTGCCAGTTGGGCAGTTTACAATACAATACAATACAAATACTCTTTATTGAACACCACAAATCAGTACAAAACAATACAGAAACAAAGAACAAAGTAGACAATAGGCGGTCTTATCGCTTGATAGCGATCTCTTCCAGACAACCAATAAGTGAAATAAGTTGGAGACAGTTTAAGTAGGTGGCGGAAACAAATAGACAGGATAAACGCAGGGATAATAAAACAACAATACCAACATAAATATAATACATAGCTAAATAAACAAAATAAAATAATACATACTGTTATGTTTAAATAAATACACTTAATTTCGTGTTAGAGTTATTGTTTATTTTAGACAATCGTACAATGTTCCCGACGCCATGACAGGGCAAAAGCCGCGAGTGTTGCCATATACTACACTCTCCCGGACTAATCTTAACTAAACTTAGACAATTCTAGTCTTAACTTAAAATTTCTAACTTAACCTCTAGTCTCTAGTGTTATAGTGGCCTTATCTAAGTATCACTGATACTATATACTATAAACAAAATAATACAAGTTTAGCTTGCACTAACTAGGCACTATTTATATCGTCATTACACCTAACCATCTGATCAATATGCCGTTTCCACGTCAAGCCTTGCACATCAATCCAGTAAGTTAAATCTGGAATGGATTCGGAAACTATTATACCTGTCGTCCACGGTTTATTACCCTTCCTATAGTCCCGAACCATGACTTTTTGTCCAATTACAAACTGTACTTTCCTATGGCCTTTCTCTCTCCCTTCCTGCTCCTCTGACAGCTTTGGAAGTAAGGGTGGGGGTCTTAAAATACTGAATCTATTTCTAAGCTCCCTTCCAAACATCAACCGAGCTGGCGTGATACCAGTTGTCTTTTGTGGTGTACTTCTATAATCGAACAGAAACAGATTTATGGCTGAGTTAATATTACACCCACTTTCTTTAATTTTAGTTATAGCGGCTTTAAAACTTTGGACAAATCGCTCAGCAGCCCCGTTTGTAGCGGGATGGTAGAGCGGCGAAAATGTGTGTTTAATGTTATTTATCTTACAAAAATTTTCAAATTCAGAGCTACTAAATGTCGTTTGATTATCTGTAACTAGATGTGCTGGATATCCGAAACTGGAATTTAACTTTTTAAAGACATCAATTGTTTTAGATGCTGTCATATTTGACATTTCAAAAACTTCAGGCCATTTAGAATAACTATCTACGATTACTAAGTACATTTTATTATAGAATGGACCTAAAAAATCTGCATGTAATCTATGCCACGGACCTGGTGGAGTTGGCCATGGTTTGGGTGATTTTATTGGATTATTGTAATTGGATAAGCAAATAATACATGACTGTGAAATGTCTTCAATTTCAGAATTTAAATTTGGCCACCAAAAGTAAGAGCGAGCTATTTCTTTCATGCGAACAATTCCGAAATGTGATTTGTGTAAACTTTTTAGAGTCTCTTTTTGATTTTTTTTTGGTATAATCACTCTATATCCCCACATCAAACACCCTTGGTCAATACTTAGTTCTGTTTTTCTATTATAAAATGGTAATAATTCTGATGCTAGTAATTTCTTATCAGGCCAACCGTTTGTACAATAATAAATAACTTTATTTAATTGTTGGTCCATTTTTGTTTCTTCTCGAATTGTTTTCCAATTTAAACTATCTATTTCGAATATAGCATAGTGTTGCAGTCGTTTGGCCGTCATTTTAGGAATGCCTTTTGTTGGTCCAAAAATTCTGACCAAAGCTGAACTATCAGTTTCTAATTCAAATTCTCGCCCATAAATATAATTATAAAACTTAGTGATTCCGAAAACAATGGCCATAGCTTCTTTATCTATGGTTGCATATTTTTGTTCTGTGGTATTTAGTTTTTTACTCACATATGCTATTGGTGTTACTGTTCCATTTACATCTCTGTTCGATAAAATTGCTGCTAACCCACAATCTGACGCATCACATGTAACAATAATTGGAAGATTGGGATTAAAATGTTTTAAATTTTCAGCAGAGGCTAATTTCCGTTTTATTATGTTAAATGAGTTTTGACACTCCGCTGTCCAACTGAATTTATTCACCTTAGTACATTCATACAAAGGATTTAGGATTGAGGCCATATCCTTTAGAAACCGAGAGTAATAGTTAATTTTTCCTAGAAATGACTTTAACATTGTCAAATCCGTAGGCACGGGGGCCTTTAACAATGGTTCAATATTTGATTTTACAATACTCATTCCATTTTTGTTGATCCTAAATCCAAACACATCAATATGCTTTGTAAACATTTTACATTTTTCTGGTTTTAGTTTGAAATTACAATCTTTTAATCTTTCAAGAACAGTCACCAAGATTTCATATGTTTCCTGTAAACTTTTGCCAGATATGTAGATATTGTCAATAAATACAATAGTATTAGGTATTCCTTGTAATTTTTTACACATTAATCTCTGAAAGGAACCTGGCCCCGTGTTAACCCCATAAGGTAAGTATTTATACTTAAAAGTACCAAATTCCGTTACAATAGTTGTCAGATTTTGGCTTTCCTCTGTTAAAGCAGCTTGTAAATAAGCTTCTTTAAGGTCAAGCTCGCAGTAGTATTCACCCTGTTTTAGTATTTCAAAAATATCCTCAACATGTGGGAGGGGGTAGTGATCTATTTCCAAATTTGGATTTAAAGTAACTTTATAGTCACCACACAATCTTACAGTGCCATCGGGTTTTATTATTGGTACCACTGGTGTACCCCACTGGCTTTGCTCAATTGGTTCTATACGACCATTTTGATGCAATCTAGTAATTTCGTTTTTTACCTTATCACGCAGTGCATAAGGAACCCGACGCGCTGGAAGATACTTTGGTTTAGCATCTTCTTTTAATTTTAATGTAATCGCTTCACCTTTAAATTTACCCCACCCTGGGCTGAATACTGCTGCAAACTTTTCCTCAATCAGTCGCTGTGCATCTGAAACATTTTTTAACACAGTGTTAGATTTGCTAAAATGAGAAATGTCTCTAAAGGCCGGAGGCCACATATTCAATTGATTTAACCAATCTCGTCCCATTAGACATGGTGTGGAACTTTTAGTTATAAATATACTCAATTTTTTTATTATATTATTATATTTTACAGGAATATCATGAATAATACCTATTGGTTGCGACACTGTTTGGTCGAAATTACGAAATTTTACCTTGCATTTGTCTATTTTATACTGTTTCAGATATTTATTTTTGTATGTAATAGGCATTACAGACACTTCAGCACCAGTGTCCACTTCAAACTGAACTTTTTTTGAATCACCAATCGTTAACTCAACAAGATACGGTGGTATTCTACTTACTCTGTCAAATGAGTATGTGTCATATTCTTCATATAAATTTTTTACTCCGTCCAATTCCTGATCTTCTTCTTGTTCATCAGATTTCATTTCCAGCACGTTTGTTTGCCTGTATTTGGATTTTGGACACATTTTATATATATGACCTTGTAATCCACATTCCGAACAATATTTACTTTTTAAAGTGCATTCCTTCTTTACATGATTATCCTTACCACAGCAAAAACATTTGTTCTTGACACTATTGGTATATTTCTGTGTAATTTTCTTGTAATTTTGTTTTTCTTTCTTCGGTTTTAAATATGAGATACCACTGGTTTCACTTTCACCATTGGAATGTTTGTAGGCCGCTTCCACTGTTCTTGCTAATTTTATAATTTTTTCCAGATTTGCCTGCGAGTCTTGTTTCATTAATTCGAATTTGATTAACTTGGAATACACTCCATCCACCAATTTTTCCTTTATTTGTTCATCTTCATCTTTAAAATGGCATTTCTTTGCTAATCTTCGCAAGTTGAGAACATATTCTTCAATGGATTCTGAAGGTAATTGATTCCGTTTTCTAAATTCTGCTTTATCCAATAGTGGTGTTTGTGTATGTGAATATTTATCTTGCAGTTTTTTGGAAAGCGCTTCGAAGGATAACTTGATGGGTTTAATTGGTTCACACAAAAATTGCAGTGTCTCAAAAACTTTGGGGGTAAGTTTCGTAATTAGTAACGGTACTTGTTTTGCTTCTGGAATGTCATTTAAGATAATTAAAGATTCTAATTGTTGCTCAAAAACTTCCCAATTTTCACCATCAAATGGTTTAATTTCGTGGATATTCGCCATTTTGTTCGTTACTGTATGTTCTGAATTCTTTTGTTTTTCCGCCTTGTCTTGGTAATAGTCGCTTACGGTCTTCCTTAGGGCCTCCAATGTTGCATTCTGTGGGTACTCTAAACCTTCGTCTTCAAGTATTTTAATCAGGATGTCTTTTCCGCAACGGTAAATATAAGTTCTTTTACCTTCTTTAACTAATGAAATTAATTTATCTTCAGTTAGTTGAGCATCTGACATACTTTGACTTTGATTTCCGATGTTTAATATTTGTGCCGGTTGTTAAACTAACCTCACTTTCACTTCACAAGTAAATTAATTAATTACTTTTCATGAATTGTTAGTCAATTTGGTTGTTTGCTTTAAACACGCCGTAGTGTTCAACATCCTCGTCGCCAATGTTATGTTTAAATAAATACACTTAATTTCGTGTTAGAGTTATTGTTTATTTTAGACAATCGTACAATGTTCCCGACGCCATGACAGGGCAAAAGCCGCGAGTGTTGCCATATACTACACATACATATACACATAACATTACTGTATAATACTTAAGATAAAATAAATGTGAGAATGTAACAATGAAAAATAAGAAGGCCATACAACAGAAAAGGATTTGATCAGAAGCAAAAAGAAAAGATAAGGTACTAAAGACAGGGAGTGGATTAAATTAGTGATAAATAGTGAGTTTTGAGTTTGTTTTTAAAAATAGGTAGGTTCTGCACTTTATTGTGCAGAATTAGAGGAAAAGGCTAGTTGAATTCCCTTAGGCTTGCCTTCTGGTATATTTGACGTCATGCCACGGCTATGTATGTATGTGTGTGTATAAAAGAGTTCATGTTATCAAATGGCGTGTGATTACGGGTGGTCCCTTACACGTGGCCGTGCAATGTTCTGCCCAATTGCCAGACGGAATCGTTACACCGTCGTGTCATGAAACACGACACGTCTGCGGCTATCCATTACGCGACGGATTACAAATGAGATTACGTGGAAATGAGCAGCCAGATTAAACAGTAAATAATGTATATTAAAGCGAAAACGTAAAAATAGCACCCGACATGCGTACAGCCAGCGTCAAATAGTTTGTGACACCCAAAGTAGTCAATTAGTTGGCAATACGTCTTTGTTACAGTTGAAATAAGGTGTTGCTAACTTTTTGGCCACTTGGGTCACTAACTATTTGACGCTGACTGTACACACGTCAGTCTCTAAATCAACAAACAATTGTTCATGTCATGTCTAAGCACAACGTTCTGTGTTGCTTAGACAACCGTTTGAACACTAACATACATGTAAATAGATCACATTATCAGGCGCTATACAGCCTCTAATACACCCCCTTAATCTATTAGATGTTACATACATACACACATACAGACAAGTTATAAATCACAGTACAGTTTGACAGCCAAAATAATGCTCCACGATGTACCTGCGCAGTAGACCAATTTTAGTAGCGCGGGAAACTCTGGCGCTGTTATTGATCGATCGATTTCGTACCAACAATGGCAAAATCGTGTAAGCGGGACAGAGCTAAGAATGCAAAGCAAGCAATACTCTGCCAGTTGCGCTTGCAAATAAAGTTCAATATAGATTATTTACACGTTCGGCTACCATCGGAAACTGGTCTGCGCTTCTCTGCGCAAACGAATACTGCCGATGCGCATTATATTTGTTGTCAAACTGTACTTGCCTGTATTCTTCACATTATTTTTCAAATGAAACGAAACATATAAAACATAAAACTAACGAATGAATAACCGCATAACCATCAAGAAAAATAAATTAAATTTCTAAACGACACTGAAAATTAGAACAGAAAAATCCGAAAAGTAAAGCTATGGCCGGGACGCGAACCCGGATCCTTGTCATTCTGTGGCGCGTGCTATAACAGCAAACAGATGAAGCTTGGCGACAAAAAAATCGCATAGTAACAAGGTCACGTGACAGCTAGTAACGGATAGAAAAATTCGAAGAGTTAACCACCTGCTATGGGTGGTGTAGCGGTATAGCACGCGTCACGGAATAATGAGGATCCGGGTTCGATTCCCGGCCATAGCTTTACTTTTCGGATTTTTCTATGTTTCAAGTGCCGTTTAGAAATTTAATTTAATTGCATGTTTGGGAAAAAGTTTTTTTTTTGTTCAGGCTCAAACATCCTCAAGTCGCCGCGCGCGCGGCGCGTGCGCACGACGTCGATGTCTCAGTCCAACAAGCGCACGGCCGCGGAGTCGATCCTGCACGCTGACCGGCGGACCATCTACACGGCGGGCCGCCCGCCCTGGTACAACTGCACGGGCGGGCAGGAGGTCGAGCCCTTTCTTATCGGTGAGACTTTGAGAAAACTTGGCACACTCATGGGGCTCCATTAATCACGTTAGGCCCAAAGGGGGGAGGGGGGATCACATTTAATAATCTTCTCGTTTCATTTTTAAGAAAAGCACTACTTGCTATGCACAATAAGCTTGGCAGACACAACAGAGTGAGACTGGTGTGGATTCCAGGACACAAAGGCTTCGCTCCAAACAACGATTACATCGGACCTGAACCATTTAGTCTGGGACTCTCACAGGGTACCATAAAAACAGCCATAAAAGACCAAACTAAAGCCAAACACCAACAAGAGTGGAAAGCATTGGTTTCATAGGAAATGTCAACTCAAGCTGGTCCAAAAAACTTTGGACACTCAGTAGAAGACAACTCCAATACATAATGGGGGCGTTTACAGGTCACTTCGGAACTTAGATGGGACTACAGGACAATAACGACAATGATTGTAGAATATGCGGCGAAGAGGTTGAAACAATGGAACACGTTATGTGCGAATGTGATGCCCTCGCCAGACTAAGAATGAAACTCTTCGGCATCGGATACCCTGAACCAGGAGATTGCAAGGCACTACCACTACGCCCAAACACCCAATTCATGAATGAGGTGGTAAAAGCGATGGAATAGTGCGAAGGGGTAATTACATAAAAGATCCACGAATGGGTCGAAGTGATCCGTAGGGACCCCTAGACTAAGATAAGATACTTGCTTCGACCGTAATAGCCATCCTGGACTCGTACTTGTCCAGGATGGCTTACTTGCTGGTCTCTGCAGAAATGTACTATAGCTGGAGATACCGCCAATGCCGAAGAGAAAAAAAAAATTTTTTCATTCTAAAGCCAGTTTCCTTGCAGTGATGCTTAGCCATGATTGGTAAAAAAAAAATATGGTGCTTTTGTCTGAAGGTATTTGCGGAGCCAGCGCTTCCGGGAAGACGACAGTGGCCGCCAAAATCATTGAATCTCTCAACATACCCTGGGTGACCATCGTCAGCATGGACTCCTTCTATAAGGTGACTATAATGTTATTAGCCTCTATCGTAGAAACAAGTAGAGGTTTTATCCAACAATTCCACCAATGTTATCCTCTATACACACATAAATAGATTAGATTAGATTAGATTATTTATTCATTCAATATAAAATTACGAGAACTTATATTGAAATCGTCAAAAATTATACATCTATACTAATACTAATATGTACTAATATACTAAATACTAATAATATTATAAAGAGGAAAAATTTTATTGTTTGTTTGTTTGTTTGCATTGAATAGGCTCCGAAACTACTGGACTGATTTAAAAAATTCTTTTGCCGTTAGAAAGCTACATTATCACTGAGTGACATAGGCTACTTTTTACCGCGGGAAAATACCTTTTCCTACGGGAAAATTAATTTATCGCGGGCGAAGCTGCGGACGGAAGGCTAGTATAAAATAAAATTGAAAAATGGCGTTTTTATCCCTGACGGCAATGGTTCCTAACCTTTTTAGTTCCGTTTCCCTTATGACCTAGGGTCACGGATTTTGCCCGTCACAGACGAGCTTATTCGTTGCTAAGGCAAGGAAATCATCCAGCCAACCAGCCCATGGCCCCCGCAAAAACAGATTTTTCTCAAAAATGACCGGTAAAGTCGTCATTGTTAACTACATATCAGAACAGGAAGTTAATTGTTGCCGGTCAGTCCAAAAGTAAAAAAAAAACATTACTGTCGCGCTAAACTCTCCAGTAATGTTGCATACAAATTCCATTACTGTCTAGTTATTAACTTTTAAAAAATGCAAATCACCATTATAAAATAAAGGCACAAGACTTAAAACACCAAATTAAAAAAAAGAAACTAATACGACAACGTGTTTATCTGTGTCTGAAATAGCTTTAGGTGTTTTGGGTAGAAAAATACTCTCTTCAAATGCCATTGATAGAAAAAGGCGTCAAAGCAAAAATTATTAAAAATTTATGTCAATTACATTTTCATTTATTTTTGTTGTTGTTTTCTTTTTAGATTTTTGAGAAAAGCACTATACTTGCCTCGGCCAGAATAGCATTGCTGGCTTCGTATTATTAAACGGACTCGCAAGCTCGTCCGTTCAAACCAATACTCAGCCAGCAATTGCCTACTTCCTGGCCTAGACAGTAATGTACTAATACCCTCGAGGGGGTAATTACCCCCAGGTTAGGAACCCAGGCCGAGCATGTCAAAATTTCATCTCTGCTTGTCCGCTTCCGACACTTGCTTAAAACATCTCCCGTCTCTTTCCCACAGGTGCTGAACGAGAAGCAGCATCAGGCGGCGACGCGCAACGAATACAACTTCGACCACCCGGACGCGTTCGACATGGAACTGCTGAGTGGGGTGCTGCAAAGGTTAAAGGAGGGGAAGAAGGTCGAGGTGCCGATATACAACTACGTGACGCACTCTAGGGAGAACAGGACTGTGAGTATGTTAGTCTATGCGAGGTAGGGAGTGCAAACCGGTTAACCGGTTAACCGAACCCAAGGCAAAAAACCGATTTTCGGGACGCAAAAACCGGATTAAAACCGAAAGAAATAAAAACTATAATAAGTTGATTATTTAATCCTACAGTGAGACTAAAACTGTTTCGTTCAACATTCTGACTTACTATATATTATTACTATCTATATTTTCCAACATTTAAAACGCATTTTATTATGATTCTTGACATCTGAAAGTCTCAGTAGATCAAATCAAACTTGTTTTATTTTCTGTTTAACTAATGCTGACTGGCTTAGTTTATAAATTAAGCAATACTTTATTCCATGAAGCCAGAACGTCGAGATATTAAATGATGATTTGAGTAAGATTGAAGAAAATAAATAAAACCGGTAAAAAACCGATTGCGAGGTCACTTCAATGCAAAAGCAAACTTCGTTCTATTGCAGGGGTCGGCAACCTTTTGAGTCGGAAGAGCCAAAAATTACTATTTACAAAATTTCAAGTTTTTAGAGCCACAAAAAAATTTCTCGCCAACAATAAATAGCCTCAATACTTTCATAAAGTTTGTTGATAAAAAAAGTTATCTATTTATTCATAAGAAAAATATCTATTTATTCATATATAAGTAGTGTTTTTCACAACAAATAATCACATTTTATAAAATAAATAATATTTGCGAATGGAACTAAAGAGCCGCAGCCTCACATCCAAAGAGCCGCATGTGGCTCGCGAGCCGCAGGTTGCCGACCCCTGTTCTATTGGGTTTAGGTTTTTAAGGCATCGCAATAAATAAGTCTGGCGTATCATACGGGTGACGTCTGTTGTATTTGCCGTGGGGGCGAGAAGGTTAAACGCAATAATAAATTGACTGAAGGATAAAATAAGGTGATGTGAAAGTATGCTGTAATGTAAAGGTATGTTATTTTCAGAAAACAATGTACGGCGCTAACGTGATAATATTCGAGGGTATCCTGGCTTTCTACAACAGCGACGTGCTGAACTTGCTGGACATGAAGGTGTTCGTGGACACCGACGCGGACATCCGGCTCGCCAGGCGGCTCCGGAGGTGAGCCATCAGCAATCTATACTAGTGATGTAACGAATATTCGCATTCGCATATTTTTGGATATTCGTATTCGCATTCGCATCCGCAAAATTTCTGCGAATGTTTTGCGAATATAAATATCAGAAAAAAAAACAATTTGAAGATAATGGTAGGTTAATAAAATCAAAAACCCATTCATTTCTTATGTTTTTAATGGAAGAAAAAACTCTAACCTCAAAATTCACTTGTTTTGTTTACGAAAAGACCGGCGCGAGCTGAATGACAATTCAGTCGGATGAGTTCGTATCAACTCGGCAATTCTTGGAACAAAATACAAACGGAACGCACCTCGTAACTGCCAGCAAAGCCATAGACAATTGGCGCCAACTTTGAACATTTCTACATTCGCATTCGCATTCGCATCCGCGAATGTCAGTAGCAGACATTTGCATTCGCATTCGCATTCGTAAATGTTTAAAAAATGACATTCGTTACATCACTAATCTATAAATCCTACTAGACCTACTAATATTATAAATGTGAAAGTTTGTGAGTATGGATGTTTGGATGTTTGTTACTCTTTTACGCCGGAACGGTTGGACAGATCTGGATGAAATTTGGAACAGGTAGATTATAGTCTGGAATAACACAGGCTACTTTTTATCCCTGAAAATTCCGTAATAGCGATGAACGAATTATATGTAGACGAAGTTGCGGGCAACAGCTAGTCAAAATAGAGTGCTAACGATCAGGGAAGAGCAATAAAACAAAGAGTAGATTTTATAATTATTGTCGTGTCTGTATGGATGTGTTCATTAATATCTGTATTCGCTAATCTCCAAAACTACACAACAGATTTTATTGCGGTTGTCACAAATAGTTAAATCTTATATCATGTTATAGATAGATAGATTAGATAGATAGATAGATTAACACTTTATTTCTTCCATAACACACATTATGATACATACAGGGCAGAGGTACAATATCAAACACAGAACTTAAAAATAAACATAACAGATTCAATGTACCTAACTTAACTAAGTGGACAGTAGATACCATGTGCCATGGAAAAAGAAAGGCGCTGACTCAGCATAAAGCTGCGAAGACCGCAGCGCTGGTATTCTGCCAGAACCATTTAGGGAGGTCTGTGGAAATGGTATATGCATAATAAAATTAAAGAAAAGTTGGCAATCAGATAAATGATTAAAACTTGATGGATAGTTGTTTGTTACTCTTCCATGCAAACGGACTACTCAAAGAACATTGAAAGAAAAATGTGAAAATGGACACACATAGGTTTGGTGCAACTCGCAATTAATTTCCCATCCCGGAGACCGTACGGTACGGCACCCGCGAGACAGCGACAAATGATTATTTGCAGGCGAAAATGTGGACAAACAGCTGTTACCCATAGGTATACAATGTAGTATAGTAATTTTTCTACATTTTACGGTTTTAAAATCTAGGAAAATTCTAGAACTGACTTTTTTGAATATTTAATAAAATGCAAGCGAAATTTAATACTAAACGAATTTTTAGACTCCAGATTTCGCAGCGGTGGGGTTATACAGGGTGTCTCATTGAAATCAGTAGTATGGGAAAGTCTGAAACTATAAGACATACGAAGATCTGTTCTTAGGAACCATTGTCATCGATTTCAATAACAAGAAAAACTGCATTCATGCATTAAAAAAAAAACCTGTACTCGGCTCAGGAATCGAACCTGGTTGTTTAGAAAAAAATAAACTTACACTATTTCTATTTAAATATCGATTGTGTAGATCTTAAGCAGTAAATGGCTCTGTGAAACATGATGTCTAAAATGAATAAAATGCATTGTTTTCACATACTTGAATATATATGAATATATGCACAAAGGCGAACTTATCCCTATAAGGGACCTCTACCAGTTAACCTTTGTGAAATGCCAAATCTATCTGTCTATATTGAGTAAAGTCTACGAATAATAATAAGTCAAGAAGCGTAACTAAGCCCGTAAAATCATTCCACGCGAAGTGCACCGCAGGGAGTGGGGCTTAAAATATGTACCGCGCGGCGAATTAGTTCGGCCGGGACGCTCGAGCCGTTATCGTGACGTTATCATTGTATTTTTGCGCTAATACATTAGAAAAATATGCCATCGTGTTGTGTGAAGTGGTGTAGAAGCCATTCAGATATGAAAAATAGAGGACTCACCTTTCATATGTATGTAAATAAATATTTTAGGATACCATACTTGACGACTCTGGATGCATGCGATCCACGCACCCTTCCCTTACCGCAAGTGGGCGGACACGATCACGACGCACGGACTAATCGCGTGCAAGCATTGTCTATCGGAGTGACAGGTGTTACGTTTGCATTGCTGTTAGTTTGTGTGCGTAAGTGGAATGACAATCGAAGCGGCTACTGTTAGGGAATTACGCTTCTTGACATTATTATTCGTAGAGTAAAGTGATCAGTAATGTTGCAGGGACATAGTGCAGCGCGGGCGCGACCTGGAGGGCGTGCTGAAGCAGTACATGACGCACGTGAAGCCCGCCTACCAGAGCTACATCGCGCCCTGCATGCCGCACGCCGACATCATCGTGCCCCGCGGCGGCGAGAACCACGTCGCCATACACCTCATCGTGCAACACGTGCACAAGCAGCTGCAGCTCGTGAGTGCACACACACAGCCGCGCGGCGAGAACCACGTCGCCATACACCTCATCGTGCAACACGTGCACAAGCAGCTGCAGCTCGTGAGTGCACACACACAGCCGCGCGGCGAGAACCACGTCGCCATACACCTCATCGTGCAACACGTGCACAAGCAGCTGCAGCTCGTGAGTGCACACACACACACAGCCGCGCGGCGAGAACCACGTCGCCATACACCTCATCGTGCAACACGTGCACAAGCAGCTGCAGCTCGTGAGTGCACACACACAGCCGCGCGGCGAGAACCACGTCGCCATACACCTCATCGTGCAACACGTGCACAAGCAGCTGCAGCTCGTGAGTGCACACACACAGCCGCGCGGCGAGAACCACGTCGCCATACACCTCATCGTGCAACACGTGCACAAGCAGCTGCAGCTCGTGAGTGCACACACACACACAGCCGCGCGGCGAGAACCACGTCGCCATACACCTCATCGTGCAACACGTGCACAAGCAGCTGCAGCTCGTGAGTGCACACACACAGCCGCGCGGCGAGAACCACGTCGCCATACACCTCATCGTGCAACACGTGCACAAGCAGCTGCAGCTCGTGAGTGCACACACACAGCCGCGCGGCGAGAACCACGTCGCCATACACCTCATCGTGCAACACGTGCACAAGCAGCTGCAGCTCGTGAGTGCACACACACACACAGCCGCGCGGCGAGAACCACGTCGCCATACACCTCATCGTGCAACACGTGCACAAGCAGCTGCAGCTCGTGAGTGCACACACACAGCCGCGCGGCGAGAACCACGTCGCCATACACCTCATCGTGCAACACGTGCACAAGCAGCTGCAGCTCGTGAGTGCACACACACAGCCGCGCGGCGAGAACCACGTCGCCATACACCTCATCGTGCAACACGTGCACAAGCAGCTGCAGCTCGTGAGTGCACACACACACACAGCCGCGCGGCGAGAACCACGTCGCCATACACCTCATCGTGCAACACGTGCACAAGCAGCTGCAGCTCGTGAGTGCACACACACAGCCGCGCGGCGAGAACCACGTCGCCATACACCTCATCGTGCAACACGTGCACAAGCAGCTGCAGCTCGTGAGTGCACACACACAGCCGCGCGGCGAGAACCACGTCGCCATACACCTCATCGTGCAACACGTGCACAAGCAGCTGCAGCTCGTGAGTGCACACACACACACAGCCGCGCGGCGAGAACCACGTCGCCATACACCTCATCGTGCAACACGTGCACAAGCAGCTGCAGCTCGTGAGTGCGCTAGTGCATGCACTGCCGGCCTGACCCGACTGACTTGCCTAGGCAGAGTCGTCTCTAGTGACTAGGCAGAGTCGTCTCTATTAGCTGGGCAGAGTCGTCTAGTGACTAAACAGAGTCGTCTCTAGTGACTAGGCAGAGTCGTCTCTATTGGCTGGGCAGAGTCGTCTAGTGACTAGACAGAGTCGTCTCTAGTGACTAGGCAGAGTCGTCTCTATTGGCTGGGCAGAGTCGTCTAGTGACTAGGCAGAGTCGTCTCTAGTGACTAGGCAGAGTCGTCTATAGTGACTAGGCAGAGTCGTCTCTATTGGCTGGGCAGAGTCGTCTCTAGTGACTAGGCAGAGTCGTCTCTAGTGACTAGGCAGACTCGTCTCTATTGGCTGGGCAGAGTCGTCTCTAGTGACTAGGCAGAGTCGTCTCTAGTAACTAGGCAGAGTCGTCTCTATTGCCTTTGCAGACCAGTCTCCATTGCCTAGCCAGACCCGTCACTCATTAGAGATTACAGAGTCATGAGTCTATAACTAGGCAACCCAGGCAGATCCATCTCCTTTGACTAAGGTAGGCAGATCGGAAAATGAGATAGCCGGTAACTACATCTATCCTATAAAAACAACACAAAAATTTGTAAAACTTTTAAGCACCGTTAGTAATCACATCCTTACTTCCCTTGGTAAACAATGTGTTATTGTTGCAGCGCGGGTTCAAAGTGCGTGAGAAGTTGGCCGTGGCGCACGTGGGCCAGCCCGTGCCCGACTCACTGTACCTCCTGAAAGACACACCACAAGTGAGTAAGCTGTCATTTTTAGATAGAGAATTGTAAGTAATTGTTGATCAGATTTACTTTGTCGCTCTGATCACGTGACGAATTAAGGTACCTACTTAACTTGGGGACCTTATACGTCCCTTTTATAAACGTATTATTAAGTTAAGAATTTAAGTATTGTTGTAAATTTATTTTATTTTGAAAAAAATATTTTCTGCTAAGTTTCTTGCGGCGCATTCTTCTTGGAAATGGTGTTCTTTCAGAATGCGCTAGTAGTTTAAAAAAAAGACTTGTAAAAGAGCGCTTGGCGGCCTATTCGCAAAATAAAGTTTTTGAATTTTGAGCATTTGCGAACAAACTTTTCTCCTACTTTACCGCCCTAGGTGTGTAATAAATAGCCTATTATTCCCAGGTACAAGGTCTCCACACCTTCATCCGTAACAAGGACACGCCCCGCGACGAGTTCATCTTCTACTCCAAACGTCTAATGCGGCTCGTGATAGAGTTCGCATTATCTTTACTGCCGTACTCAGAGAGGACAGTCGCCACTCCGCAAGGGTTCTCATATAAAGGTACATACGTCGTCTCTTAACCTTTTCACCGTCAAACAGCTCGAATGTCAAATTTAACTTAAATAAATAAATATCTTGGGACAAATTACACCAATTGACCCAGCCCCAAACTAAGCAAAGCTTGTACTATGGGTACAAGGCAACGGATAAACATACTTATATAATGTAGATAAATATATACTTAAATACATACAACATCCATGACTCGGGCACAAACATTCGTATTCACCATACAACTGTCTGCCACTACCGGGATTCGAACCCAGGACCTCTAGCTTCATAGTCAGGGTCACTAACCACTAGGCTATCCGGTCGTCAAACTAGTCAAATGAAGGTGCATTTTACACTGGATGGTTCTTCCATGCTGGTCTGGGAGTAAAGAAAAAACATAGAATTTACCAGTTGCTTCTCTACCCGCGCAGATTATAAAAGCCCATTGAGGGAATGGGCGAAAATCTTAGAAATCGTGTTATAGGCGATGCGGCTAGCGATCTATCACTATTTGGATTCCCCTTTCCATCTATACGCCCACAATCATGCTAAACGTGGCCTTTAGGTCTTGTTACCTTAGGTTCAGTCCACCCCGTAATGGATAGAGTTAATTTATGTATTTATCAGTGACATGACAGAAGGCAACCCGAAGGGCATATAACTAGCCTTTTCCTCTAATTCTGCGCATTAAAACTGCCAAACTGCCTTAAAATTGGCAAGCCGGTGGGAATCGAGTTCTATGGACGCCACGCTACTGGTATTTATGTGTGGGTACGTATTAAAATACATAAAGTTAAAAATGTATAATGGGTTAAAATACATAATGGTTTATAATATATAATGCGATTTTCTCAGAAAGTTACAAATTAACAGGATTGTTATAAAACAAACCTAACCTAACCTAAACCAATCTATAGATTACGATATCAAAAAAGTTCATTTAACTAATAGTTTTACAGAAAATTGCGTTATATATTTTGAACCATTATGTATTTTAACCCATTATACATTATTAACTTTATGTATTCTGATCCGCTCCCTTATGTGTGTATCAAATCTGAACTCTATTGCCAGGGCGCAAGTGCGACGTAGAGAAGATATGCGGCGTGTCGATATTGCGTGCCGGCGAAACTATGGAACAAGCCGTGTGCGACGTTTGCAAGGACATACGCATCGGCAAGATACTTATACAGACCAACCAGGAGACCGACGAGCCAGAGGTAAGCACACACACACACACACACACACACACACACACACACATTTATTCATACCTATGAACCTTCACTGGAAGAGATCCTCTAAAATAATAAGTTTAAATTTCTAAATGTCACTGAAAATTAGAACAGAAAAATCCGAAAAGTAAAGCTATGGCCGGGAATCGAACCCGGATCCTCGTCATTCCGTGACGCGTGCTATACCCCTACACCACCCATCGCAGGTGGGTAGTCTTCGAATGTTTTTAGCTGTTACTAGCTGTCACGTGACCTTACTAGCGAATTTTGTCGCTAAGCGTCATCTGTTTGAATGATGTGCCTGTACGACACAATTACGAACTTCCGTGGAACATCTACTGCTCACCAGGGAGCAACAATTTTATAGCAAAAAAAAACAAGAAAAAATACACAGACATTAAAAATAGTCATCAATCTCTTGAGACTGAGAGATTAGTAGGCAGAAACTACTTTACTCCACTTGCTACGATCCTGACATATTTCTTTCGCTTCATCCACAGTCATCAATCTCTCAGTCTCAAGAGATTGATGACTGTGGATGAAGCGAAAGAAATATGTCAGGATCGTAGCAAGTGGAGTAAAGTAGTTTCTGCCTACCCCTGTGGGAAAGAGGCGTGATGTATGTATGTATGTATTAAAAATAGATGCTCAGCGTTGTGTGTCTTCGCAAAAGTGTAACGGTCGCTGGCTCAGCATTACGCTGAGGTTAGACACCTGCAGCACTGATTTTCAGCCAGAACCGTCTGTGACTCACATCAATATATTTGTTCCAGCTTTACTACCTCCGCCTGCCCAAGGACATAAAGGATTACCGCGTGATCCTGATGGATGCGACGGTGGCCACGGGTGCGGCCGCCATCATGGCCATCCGCGTGCTGCTCGACCACGACGTGCCCGAGCAACACATCAGCCTCGTGTCGCTGCTCATGGCCGAGATCGGCGTGCACTCCATAGCCTACGCCTTCCCGCAGGTCGGTCCGCTAGGGCCCGTTAAAGCGAAGCTTAGCGACAACCTCGTCACAATCCGACATCAGTCACGTCACATTCTGACATGGTTTCATCACATCCTGATATTCTCTTCTCACATTCTGACATTCTCTCGCCACATTCTGACATGCTCTCGTCACATTCTGACATGGTCTCATCACGTTCTGGCATGGTCTCGTCACATTCTGGCATACTTTAGTCACATTCTGACATTCTCTCGTCACATTCTGACATTATCTCGTCACATTCTGACATGCTCTCGTCACATTCTGACATACTTTCGTCACATTCTGGCACGGTCTCGTCATATTCTGACATGGTCTTGTCATATTCTGACATAAAACTTATCATGCTGTAGCTGCGCATACCATTCATCGCATCTCGCCGCCGCCGCGCGTCTAACAAATCCAGCGATGCTGAGAGCGCGCGCGGACGCAAGCCAGTATTTACGTGCGCAGAGTTGAGACAGCATAAGTCTTTCGCCCCGTCTCTTTCTCGCACGCGCTTAGTCTGAAGCGCCCTGTAAACGATCAAATTGTTTGCCAAACAATCTACGTGTTTGATGCGTTTGATGAAAATGTGGATTGATGTCGAGTTTGACAAGCAGGTTTGAACGTGTACGACGGTGTTTGTCAAACAAGATCTCGGTAGAAGAAGTTTGACAAACAAGTTTGTCAAGCAAGTTTGACCGTTTGCGCGGGGCGCTTTAACAAATTTGTTTGATATTTGGTTTGATCGTTTACGCTTATGTTTGATGAAAACATGAAGTTTGACAAACAAGTTTGTCAAACAAACTTGATCGTTTACAGGGCGCTTTAGAGCGTTACCAGATTGGTTATTATTCCCGGTTTTCTATTGGATTATTGTTATTTTTGTTTTAAGATTTTATGTATAAAAATAGCCGCCTAGTCTCAAATAAATTCATTCCTACTTCGAACTGCGACTTTACTCATCTCTCTAAAGTAACCCTAAAATGCCATAATGGTTTGTAATAATGATTGAATAAGGCGTTCGTTTTTTACGTATATGTACAAGTCAAGTAGATATGTTTTTGTATGAAATATATTTGTTTCAGGTAAAAATAGTAACGTCAGCCCTGGATCCAGAGATCAACGAGAAATTCTACGTTCTGCCGGGTATCGGCAACTTTGGTGACCGCTACTTCGGCACCGAGCCCTCCGACGACGAGTGAGACTGAACCCTGTTGCTTTAAGCTTAAAGTCGAAATTAGAGAGCGTACACTCCTGGCACTTGGGCCGTTTTCAATAATGGTCTATAATGATCATGGAAATAATAGTACTTTTTGTAACATAGAAAGAAAGTGGGCAATTGCAATCGATCGTTATTAGTAATTAATGTAAATTGTATGTAAGGAAAGCTCCGTTTCTCATGGAATATGAAAATTGAATCCGTTTCAAAACTAGCTGGATAATGGACAATTCGGAAATCAGTTTTTTTTACATACAAAACTTAATTATTGGGAAATTAAATCTTAAATAATGACTAACACCTTAATCTATAACTTATAACTAATTACTTTCCTGCTCAGTGGTAACGCGTGCAATACAGCTAGATCTATGAGTCGGATTGTTTTGAGAAAAAGATTTTTCGTGACGAAATAAAAAAATGTAAGAAATGAAAAGATTGAAAAGGTGGAGTGTACGTTGAGAAATTTAAATGAAAGTTGTATTTATTGTCGTCTATAAATTTAACTATTAAGTGGTCGCCATCTTGCTATGGAAGTGTGTGAAGCCTGTTTTTGGTAGAAAAAGGAAAAATAATAACTTTTGTGTCGATACGAGTTAACATCTAGTCCGTTACGTACTTTAACGCCGCGATCTCATTTTTATTTATAAAATGTAACCTGAAAGTTAAATAAAAGCATTATAATCCAAAGCCCAGTTTAATTAACAAACAATAACAGAACTAGTACAAATTAGTAAATAAATAAAAATAATTCACAACATTTCAATTTTAAATAATTACTAAAGTACCGACAACCATTTCGAGCTTTGTGTTTAAGTATTCCATTCCATATTTTTTTGATTTTTTTTATTACTTATTTAACGTAATATTCACAAAAATCTTCAAAAAATCCGAAGTAAGGCATCGTCGTAATATACCTTTGCCTTCCTAATTCTTTATGAATAAAAATGTCAATGTCAAAAAGGTGTCAATGTCAAATATCAGTGTTGTTTGCCGATCGATGTTTTGTTCGTTTTGTTTTGAAAAAGCATTGTTATATTTATTAAATTGATTTGATGAAAGTTTCGGACGGTTATGCCATGGCAGACAGCCGAAACCTTCCCAAGGTGGATTATAATGATGTTGTTGCAATACATGCGTGAAAACGACTCGTTTAACGTTGCCGAAATCCGGGGAGCTAAGGTTTTGTTGTCATCAGGGGATGCTTACGTTGAAACTTCTGTAGGCTATGTGGAAGTAAACGAGAGAATGCTGTGTGTTTTATCAAGGGCAGAGTAACTCCTGAGCACCGAGTTCGTACTAAAATTTACTCTGTTGTCGCAAGCATTAACGAGGCAGAAGAAACTATATTGGATGTGAAATGTGAAGACTGTGCTGCAAGTCAGGGTGGATGCAAACATTCAATTTGTTTTATTATCTGGCTTATTTTGTTGTCAATTATTTCCAATTCAGTCCAGAAAATGTGAATAGTTAAAATCCAATAAAAACCAATATCAAATCACCAAACGTCAATCAAAAATTCAAAATGACAACCCGTTGTGACAACCAGTAGACAATGTAGACATCAATCTTATATTATTTTTTTATGACCCAGGCAAAGGTAATGTGTAGATTCAACCTTACAAGCGTTTTTGAAATTTTCGAGATTTCAATATTTTTTTTGGCTAACTTAGAATACAAATTTCGCGAAAAGAAAAAATATGGGTCTCCTAGTTTTCAAAGTACTATTTATTGAGCATAAGAAAACACAAGGTAAAAAAATTGAAATGTTGTGAATTTCCAGTCACAAAATGTCCAAAGAATTAGCCGTAAATAATAATAAATAACACCGTCGTTGTTGTTTTACAAAACTAACTCAATTAAATCGTTAAAACAAGCCAAGTGTATTAAAAAAGCATAAACTTCCATAGTAATATGTCGAATGTCGGCTGAACTTAAAACTATTTAAATAATTCGAATGGTTAGCTAACTTATTTAATTACAGTGAAAATAAGAGCATTTATTAATTTAACAATCGTTACATAAATAAATCTTAAAATCTCGTACTTTAATTAGGCCACTAGACTAATCTTGTACGCGGTACTCGACTGTAATGACCCTCATTACGTAACGATTGTATAATATACTATTTTTAATAAAAGTCGTGCAACTGTAAAAGTCTCGCACATTTTTTTAAGTTTAACGAAAACATTATTGAAAAATACGTTGGCTTCAACATTTGGAATGTTGTTTAGTTTTGTCTTCGTTTTACTCAAAGATGCGTGAGAATTAAACAATTGAATGTTACATAATAAAAAACGTGGTCATGAAAATGCTCTTATTTTCTTACGACTTTTGGAAAATTTGATCATTCATTATTATATGACGCTTGCATGGCATGTAACAAAATTATCTACTTATAAAATATACAATTATTTATACTTAAAATTGACGTATTACACTTGAATTGCTAGAAAAGGTTACGCCAGATTATATAATCATTTTGATATATTTATAAACAGTATACTTATCAACTTAAATGTGTTGAATGTACATTTAAACAAAACTTATCGGACTGAGATACAAACCGCTTCCTACAGCGAGGTAAAGAGCTATCTACAACTACAATGTGTTCAATCTCTTGAAAGCTTCCTACTTCCAGCTTTCCTAATCTGAGATCCTTAAAAGATTTAATTAATAACTGAACTTTCTAACTTTTTAACCTTTCAGGAACAGAAAGTACAAATTTAACCTTTTCAACGCTAACCACAAAACACTCTTTTGATAGGTTCAAATTGAGTGAAGTTGAAAAGGTTAAAAATGGTTTAACCTTCCCCGACCTATTTGACTACCTATTAGTTCATTCCATCTACTGCCAGTTTTTATAAATATATCTTGTACTTTCAGTATTATAATAATTTATTTTTATAGTACGAATTATTTGTCCCAGTTCCTTTATATTTATAATTATAATCAAATAATATTTTGGTCTTGTATAAATTATTGCCGCGTCCTGTGAATAAAAATTGATATTAAATTAATTTTTAGTATTAATATTAGTTGTTAATTTTCTCAACGCTTAATTTTAGAAAGTGCTTAATTTTTTTTTTCTTTAATTTTATGCGTATTTAGTATAATTGTTAGCTCTGTGCATTTTGGACTGTCAGTGTAGGTAAAATTTATAATGCACAGAAGTGTTTAATCGCGAATTCGGTGTGAAATAAAAAGATGGCGTATGTGCTTGTGTAAACAATAGACGTATAACTACTTTATGTCACAGTAAATTCGCGAGGTCATATCGAATCGAGGTATGTAAATACTTCACGCACAATAGTGTACAACTTGAATAGTTAAGTCACTGTGAATATTGTGAAAAATGCAAAAATATAAAATGTATATGTAAATGAGAAGCAAAAATAAATCCACTGAACTGTATCCGTAGATGTTTTTATTTATATACTTCTCTTAAAGTGCTTGCCAATCAAAACCAAACCATTTTCTACCCTTCACCATCTAAGTACATGCAAACAATGCAATATGAAAATCCAAACCTTATGATAATGATAAAATAATATTTTGTCATGTGTCCTTTATTTCTTCCAAATTTGACAAGTGAAAAAATTTGATTTCCACGGTTTTTGCATGAAAAAAGATTGAACAGGATAAATATATATTTTTTTTTAACTTAGAAACTTATTTTTTATAGTTATAAGAGATCATATTCATTTCAACAGGATAGGTATGTGTTCCTGAGGTAAAAGGGTTTTGACCAGGGATTTTCAAAATGGGACCCACGCCGCCCGAGGGAGGCGTGGGCCACTAGTACAGTCAAAGATCTCATTTACACTTTACGCCATTACATGTTTTGATGTTTGAACAGTGTTTTTTTATCGTCATAATATTCTGATAGTACTTAACTCAAAATTTATTAACTGGGTCAGGGGAGCGTTTTTTTAGAAAGGGCCCGTTTAATTCACTAGGGCCCCTGGTCTTAACAGACAGTCTACGAAGTGAGATACTTTTTTCCATATAAAATTGTACCTACTAGTACTAAATAAGACATTTCCAAACTTAAAAATGGTACAACCTCCAATAGAGGTGTTCTCTGTCATACGAATGAAGCTTACAGAAATTTACCAGAGTGGACCTAAATGCTCTTAAATTGTAAAGGTTAAATACGTTTAACCTTCTACGTATACTTGTAATACGTATAAGGTTATCAGATATGGTCGCAAGTGTCGAGGTATCGCTGGAAGACGACGTCAATATGCTCGCTCTTGGGTATTGGCTCGGGCTGGTTTTGATTCTTCCTGGAACAAAGAATAACTTCTATAATTTAATAATAATAATATCTTGGGACAATTGACACCAATTGACCTAGCCCCAAACTAAGCAAAGCTTGTAATATGGGCACTAGACAACGGGTAAACACGTTTTCTGTGTACTTCTGTTTTTTTTTATTTTTATGTGCAATAAAGAGTTTACATACATACATACATACTTTCTATGTTTTTTCTTTGCTTCCAGACCAGGGATGTCACACATTCGACCGAATATAGATTCCATGTGTTTTTTAGTGGATATACTTGCCCGGGAGAGCCCCACTTACCCCCAGTAATCCCGTACCGGGTGGATGTATAAGGCGCATTTTCTACACCATAAAAAAGGGTCGCTACACAATGCTCAGAATCTGTATACATTGCAGGCGACTGTTTCAAGTGAGGAAGCACCTTTAACAGCCCTTACTTGTGGTACTCTTCACACTCCTCCATCGATACGTCTCCGCTCGCAAGCCGAGACCCTAGCCCGCTGTGGTAGCTGACGTAACGTTGCTAAAACAAAAAACAACAGTTAATTACAATTCGGTAGACAAGAGTAGAAATAAAAAAAAAGTTGAAAAATACATTTTAAGGTAAGCCTCAATGATTTGTAACGCCAATTTTGGCAAAAATATCATTCAACCATTCATTCACTTCATTCCTTTCGTTCATTCAGTTCATTCAATCCTTCATTCGTTTTATTCATTCATTTCTTTAAACAAACCAAACTGGCTATGTCACCTGCACGTGTTTACTGAAGACCTGTTCGCCGACGATGTTGCAGGCCATGCGCAGCGCCTTGGCCAGGGCGTCCACGTACTTGAGGTAGAGGGTGATTACACCGCGCAGGTCCGCGGCCCTGTGCAGGCGCAGGTTTATGCCGCCAGGCGGCGCGGCGCCCTGCGGAAACGTGTGGACAAATTAATTAGACGCCTGAAAATATTTTTGTTTAACCTTTACGCCGCCACTGACTTAACATGAAGTCAGTTCGGTCACTAAATTGCACCTTCTAGTGACTAAATAAAGTTAACAGTTGCGAGTAACACAAGAGTTGCTTGGCGGCAAAAAGGTTAAAGAAGAAGATTACTCACGTCAAGAGTACCCTGAACCGACTGATGGTGGTGGATGAAGCGAAAGATGTATGTCATGATCGTAGCAGGTGGAACAAAGTAGTGTTTGCCTACCCCTATGACAAAGGAAAAATGAGGAAAAATTTGAAACTGCCGTCCCGCTTACACTAATATCGTTTGATAGGAGAGCGGGAGGGACGGTATACGAAATTCGAGCTTCAAACTTGGTATTGAAGCCTATTTGTCTCACTTTTTATATAGGCTGAGAACACAAGATGACTTGCCTGGTCTACTATGGACTTCATCATCAAAGTTAGTTTCTTGTTGTTGTAATGGTCAAAGTCGTTGGTTATGGTTACACCACCCAGCATGTTGTAGCTGAAACAGAAAAATAATTGAATGGTTTACAGATATATTCTATAACCGCCCTGGTATAACCCGATCTAGCCAAATTGTTTTTAATCCATACAAAGCAAATGTGTATAATTTGACTTTGATTTTAAGTGATGATGTAATTCTATATTCAATGATCAAATGACTTTTGATTTTAACGATCACTGACTAACTTTTGGGGTAATTTATTTTTAGTGCTGGTAACCCTGTAAAAGGAAGCCCTTAACCTTTTCCCCGCCATGACTTGATATGATCAGTGCATGCAGTATAAAATGCACCTTCATTTGGCAAGAGAATGTTGACAGTTTACTTGGCGGTTAAAAGGTTAAGCAAGTACTTACACGTTAGCCATATACATGTGGTGTCCCGGCGGCGAGCACACTTTATAAAACCTCTCCAAATTATAATTCTTCAAGAAATACAGACAGCTGGTCACATCCCACATGTAACTATGTACATTCTCACGCCAATTTCTGTGTTGCCAGCTCAAATCGAACTTTCTCCCGCAATACGGCATTATTAACAACTGGCAACGATAGTTCAGTCTGTCCTTGTGTTCTACTGTCATTTTTAAAAGTTTCGCGAACAACTTTATTTCCCTGGCAACATCGCTTTGGAACATGGCGTCGTAACCGTCCCTGGCAGGCCAGAGAAGGAAGTTTTCTGAATTCAAACGCTGTGACATTTCGAGGCATCGCTTTATTTGAGATGCTGCTTGGATGAAGGTTGATGCGTCCGGGTTCGTGAGTGCACCTGATGCATATCTGAAAGTAATACAAAGATAGGATCGACATCTGAAATATCTGTGCACCTGGCTACTTGACGTCATAAATGCATGGAAACTATGTTTCAAAAATGTGAAAAACATTTACAGGTCTATTTTAGTTGAACTAACCCGACAACTGCTTAAATATACATACATACATAAGTCTTTATCCCTTACGGGACTAGACAAAGCCTAGGGTAACAAGACCTAAAGGCCACGTTTAGCATGATTGTGGGCGTGTAGGTGGAAAGGGCTAAAATATTACGAGAAATCCTGTACAGGCTGGAGACAGGCTAGTGCGTCCACGGGTCAGGGTAGGCAGACCATGAATCCGGAACCCGCACTCAACGGTGGCGTTGCCATCTGCCCCATCCCGGGGCGGCCAGTGGGCGTCACGGTAACACCATAGTGCTCCCGTAACGCTCACAGTCCAAGGCCAGGAGGGAACGTGTGTGTTTTTAGACGGTAGGCCTCTCCCCTCCTTCCACAGGGAAGGCAGCGGCGAGCTGGAGAGCCCATCATACCCCCGTGGCTGCCCCGAGCGCGGGAATGCGTAAGGCGCATTTTCCACACGTAAAAAAAAAAAAAAAAAGGTAGGCAGACCATACGAATCGTGGTCCTGGTGCGTTCTCCCGCTGCCTAGCCTCTCCACGCAGGTTAGGTCTATCTCACCTCGCGTTGCTATGCAAGTCCGGTGCCAACCACAGCAGCCGCACGTGGTAGCGCTGCGTCAGCTCGTTCACGTAATCCACCATCTCGTCCCAGTGCGCCTTGCCCTCCTCCCAGCCCTCAAACGGCACGAGGTCCGAGTCGAACGCTGTCCAGTATCTGATGCCTAGACATTGATAGCACCCGTTTTTTTAATAAATAAATTGT